>CM056054.1:162984473-164284174 GCA_029574335.1 Rana kukunoris | reverse complement strand
CATATTGCATATAGGTATGAAGTATCAGTAAAGAGGGAAACATTGGTTTTATGGGTTTACACTATTGTGCCTGGTTTAAATCCCAATCAGATTGCTAATTGAAATGGAGTTTGGATGTTTTGTGTGTGTGTTCCTCCCACCAAAGACATGCTGATCGTTTAATCGGATCCTAGGTAAATTTGCCCTAGTATGTGGATAAAGGTAAATACCTGTCAGATTTTTAGATTGTAACTTCCTTGAGATTTGACTAATTTGACTGTACAATATGTACATATTAAAGTGTAAATTGTTAAACACATGTAATTATTATTACAAAATGATTGTGATTGTAAACTCTTTAAAAATCTATATAACTAACATGTTATACTTAACTGCTCTGTTAGTAGTTTTCGCACAGAGCAGCCCAGATCCTCCTCTTCTCGGTCCCTCTTTCCTGCTCAGGCCCCTCCATCCTGTTAAGTGCCCCCACAGCAAGCAGCTTGCTATAGGGGCACCCAAGCTGAGCTTCAGCTCCGTATATCCATTCAGACATGGAGCTGTGGTTCAGACCCATCTGCCTCTCTCCTGATTCGGTAACTGACTTTGATTGACAGCAGCGGGAGCCAATGGCACAGCTACTGTGTCCTCAGCCAATCAGGAGGGGGAGTCCCGGACAGCCTAGGACTCTTGGACATCGCTAGACAGAGATGGGGCTCAGGTAAGTATTAGGGGGAGGCTGCTGCACACAGAAGGCTTTTTATCTTAATGCATAGAATGCATTAAGTTGAAAAAACTTCTGCCTTTACAACCCCTTTACAACCCCTTTTGAAATGTCCCACTTTTAGCAAGGAGTGACTGATTTTCTATCCCTGTGTGGCATTTTCTGCTTGTCATTGGTCGATCTAACAATTGACTTCTGTTAAACAAATCGTTGGAAACTTTTCTCAATCGGCATTTGCAGCCAATGGGCTGCAGACGCTGATCACTGTATTCTGACAGGGGAGGCCCACTATAAGAATACAATGGGCTCAATTCACAAAGAAAAACGTTATTGGTTTTCTTCAGTTGTTAAATTACCGCCCTTATTTAACGCTAGCAAACATGGTATTCACGAAAGCTATAATCGTTATTCAACACAGTCGTTATGGTTTTTCAACTGACTCTTTATCCAATCGTTATGCTAACTACTCAAGAGTTATTTTAACGTCCCAAATCGTAATAATAACGTCTAAGATCGTTAAATAATGCTGGAGACATGCATTCCAGGAGCAGAAGGGGAGGAGAACAGCTGCATGTGGAAAAGAGCATGTTTGCTAGCGTTAAATAAGGGGCGGTAATTTAACAACTGAAGAAAACCAATAACGTTTCTCTTTGTGAATTGAGCCCAATGTCTTAGTGGGGAGGATTCTTTCACCCACCCAATCATTTTTTTACAATCAGCCCAAGATAATCATTTATAGTAAACTTATAATGGAACGAAAGGGATCTATAATCACCTTTACTTGAACAGTCACCGCCCCTCACCACGCAGCTTTTCAGCCATCTATATTGACTGGTGCGTGATGATGTCACTCCTGCACATGAGGCCATCATTCTGGCACACGGAGATCAGGCTGGGCACTGTAAGCTCAATGTACATGCTGGGGGATACTGCAAACAGGCTAGTAGGTGTCATTTATTGAAGAAAAGACATTGCAATGACAGTATGAATTTACATTAATTTCTTTAATTAGAACAATCTCACTTTAGTGATGTATGCAGCCAACAGAAAAGTACATACCGGCATTTTATGCTGACAACTGTGTGTATACAGCTTATAAACTTATTACTGTATAGATCACATGAAATCTCACCCTACAGTGCGACATTTGTTTTACTTTGTAAATAGTCTGAAATTTGCATAGATACATTTTCCCTTGACATTGATCTCTCTATTTAGGCTGGTTCACATCTGTGTGGTGTGTTATAGGTCCATTTTACATGCTTTTTAGGTGCGTTACCATTGAATTATATATGGCATTTACTTTCAAAAGATGCAGCAAGCAGGATTTACTTAATGCACCGCTTATGCATAGATCCTGTAAACTATTAACATATTGTGGCGCCATGTTTTATTTATGCTGCTACTTGTCCCAGTTAGTGTCTACTTGTTCTTTGCAGTATTGTTGCTATTGTTTATAACTCATACACTGCCTCTTTGTTGTTCAAAGGCTTTGAAATGTTTCATATTAGCCACAATGTCTTTCTACTTATTAGTACACTTAAAACCCATATACTGGAAAATACACCAACAGACCAGACCACTTAGCCTGCAGGAGCCAGAAAGACCTTTGCAGAATGGGCTGTATTCTTATAAAACATACAGTATGTCAAATTGATTGAAGCAGTGCTGGATCTGTGTTATAAATTATTCCCAGGTCTTTGCAAGAGAAACAAACAATTGCATGGTAACAGATAGGTTACATGTACTTTATATACGTAAAAATACAGTTAAATTAAAATAAACATGCACTGATAGATATAATGGGGCTTTAATTGCTCATCTTCTTTTAGAAAAACGTTTATTAAATACAAATACCTAGAGCTGCTGGCAGCCTCCAATATCTTGCTTTTATGGCCATATGCCAATTAACACTGCAATATATCTGGATTCCTTTTGACCTATCACTGTGGTGATCTACCACATTGGCCAATAAGAGTGTGCAGGAGGCAGGAAGGGGAGGGCCATAAACGCCAGGTATCAGGGCCTGCTGTATGTACGTGCTGGAACATTAAGGCTTCATGTACACAGGACGTTTTAACAACGGTTCCTAAATGATTAAACTTGACAGATAGCAACCATTTAAAAGTTTTAAAAATTCTGTTTTACCGCGCTTACATGACGCGTTTATCTGCGCTTTGAAACGTTTTGCCGCGTTTAGAAATGAAAAACGCTGCTAAATGCGGGTTACCATGCTTAGTCGCGTTTGGCGTCTGAAACTTGGAAATCTTCTGCGTCTGAACCCATTTATTTGCTTTCTAAGAAATGCTGTTAAACGCAGCTGCCTTAAAAGCCAATAATCGAGACTGTTACATGGTCACATAGGATAACATTAAATGAATTCAGGGGCAGTTGAAAAAAGCATCAAACTGCCTCTGAACTAGTGTTGCTCACGAATATTCGCATTGCGAATATTCGTAATGAATATTGCATATTCGAGTATTCGCGAATTAATCGAATATCGCGGTGAATATTCGATATTGCGAATATTCGTATTTTTTCAAATTTATTTTTAAAACAGATCACATCCTAGTGATCTCCATCGACGTCTAAAAGCATTGCTGGTATGATTAGAGACCCTCCGAGTAGCTGAGGCGATCCTTTTATGTTGCCGAATATTCACAAGGCGAATATTCGTGTTACGAATATTCGCGAATACTTTCTCTGCCCTCTGTGTTTTGTGTATAAAAAAAAAAAAAAATTAACCTTAGTTTAGTCATATAAGTTTGTGTATTAGAGTTAGTGTTTAGTGCATATTAGTTTAGTAATCCAGGAAATTATCTCAGTTTTCGCGTGTTGACGAGAATTTCGCAATCAATTTCGCATTCGCATTAGCGAAATTTCGCATTCGCATTAGCGAAATTTTGCAAATTTTTTTTTGATAAAATATCACCAATATTCGATATTAACAAATATTTCGCGAATATTCTTCTATATATTCGTGAAATATCGCGAAATCGAATATGGCGTATTCGCTCATCACTACTCTGAACGTATGTGTACATGGGGTCTAATGGCCTGTACACACGATCCCAATATCGTACGACAGATCGTACAACTTTTTCCGCTTAATAGTCGCAAGTAGAAATTGAATAGGTTATAAAGTCACGAAAATTTTCGTACGGCAGAAAAAAAAATCGGAAGTGATGTCATGTGTTGTAATGTATTTGCATTGTATTTTCGGACGACAACTATATAACTAAACGAACATTGTACGATCTGGCATCGCACGAGTACAATTTTCATGCTTGTCCAATCGAATAATATCAGATGAACTGTCGTGATCGGCTCTCGAAAGTAGTGTACACACGACCTGAAAATCATACGATTCTTCCTCGGACTATCGTTTTCGTCCGATATTCGGATCGTGTGTACGGGCCATAAGGCCCCATGTACACTGCTGCTGTTAGATGTTCAGAGGCAGTTGGACACTTTTTTCAATTGCCCCTGAACTCATTCAATGTTATCTTATGTGTACATGTACACAGCTTCATTTACAATCATTTTTAGAAGGCAAAAAAAAAGAGTTATGGTGCCAAAGTTTCTGACGTTTCAGACGCAAAATGCATCTAAAACGCAGCTAAATGCGGTAACCAGCATTTAGCCACGGTTAGTTTAGGGGTTTTAAGTTTTGGCCCATTTAAAATGTTTTTTTGTTTTTTTCAAATGCACCTAGACGCAAACACGGCATGTAAACGCGGCTAGATGGCTGTTTTAAACGTGGGTTACTACAGTATCTGTCAAGTTAAATCGATCAGGAGAGGTTGTAAAAACGTTCCATGTACATGGAGCCTTAGGTTCCTGCACTTCATACTCTGTAGAGGGCAGGGTCTAGAGCTTGGATTTAACTAAACTTTTTAATTGAACTGTAGTGAATCAGCCATCCCTTGCACTACATAGTTGTTTGGAAATTTAAAAAAAAGTAAGATTGCTACAAAGTTACATACTGTAGTTGGTAAGGCCCCTTTCACACTGCCAGACCACTTAGGGCCGCCTGTCAGTTATTTCTGCGGACCTGAACGGCCGCTTCATTCTTCTCTATGGAGTGTGGGATGTCAGCGGTGACATGTCCGCTGACATCCGACCCGAACCGATACGCTAAAATCAGTCCATGGCGGATCGGATTGGGTGAGATCTGATGAAAACGGACATGCTGTCCGTTTTCATCAGATCTCTCCATAGGAGACAGCGGCGCTGGACACTTGTCATCCGCCGGCTTAGCGGAGATTCACAGAGAGATCTCCCGTTGAGCTGGCAGACTCCGCTGCGACAGTCCTGCCTGGTGTGAAAGTGGCCTAAGGTTGAATAAAGACACCAGTCCCTCTAGTTCAACCTGAGTGTGTGTATGTATCTGATTAGCCCATGTGACTATAGAGTCACACATGTGGGCGCAAACACAGTGGGAAATGACAGCCCTCTTCTTCCCCCTCCTCTATGCCCACTAACCAGCTAAACACAATGAGGTGGAATATTACATGCATTAATGGTGGCTTCACCTCCCTCTTATTTTAAGACACAGGCTGAAGGGGCATTTGGTGAAGGCACTATTATGAAGGACTGTATTTTTTATTTTTTTGACAGATACTTGGACACTTCTTTTTCAATAGTTGTTTTTGTTCACTAAGAAGTTATATATTAATTGTTTTGGATACATAGATCTTGTATTATAATGTTACATACAGAGTGACACCAGAGGAATTACACAAGATCACTTTATTTATATATTGGTTATGTGTAACACATGTGTGAACACATTCGTTCCTGCAGCATTTCCACATTATTCACTGTTTAGTCACATTTTTTCTTTTATTTTTTTTGCGATTATCACCAATACCTGGTAGTGCAGGGGACCATTTACACATTTACTTGAGTATGTGCAGAGTTGCCACCACAGCTGCAAAATCTGTAGTTGTATTGAGGACATGAATAAAAAAGTGAAAATAGAGAACAGCAGGAGCAACCAGGTTTTTTGCAGAATACAGAAAAGAAATCTCATAATGACTAAGTGAGTGTGAACAGCACGTAATAACAGCGTTTATTGAAAGATTTTTATGATGCGGGTTTAGTGATACTTTAAACATCTCTTCTGCAGGAGAATAAGTTTAGTGTTTGTAGATGTTACTTTTTAGCTTTGTTGCCCTTTCTCTGGACTGCCCTTCTCACCAGTTCAAAAACATCCTTATTGTGCACTGGTGACCAGAACTGGGGGGCATCCTCAAGATGTGACCAAACCAGAGATTTGTAATGTAATTGTAATGTGTATATGGAGCAGAGCTTCACCCAAAAGCTTTTTTGCACCCCCTCCCCTCTTCCGCTGCCACATTTAGCACTTTTTGAGGGGGAAGGGGAAGCGGGTACCTGGTTTTGACAGGCACCTGCTTCCACTTCCAGGTAAGATCACTGCCCATCAATCTACAACATTTCCGGCCCATCCTTCTCCCCCCGCTGCCTTCTGGGACACACAGAGGTCCCATGGAGCCGGTGTGTGGTCCAAGCCTCGATTTCAATGTGAGTCAGGGGCTGGGTGTTACGTCAGCGACGCTCCACTAACCTCAACGTGTTTTGCTTTAAAGGGTCACTAAAGTCAGGGATTTAAAAAAAAAAAATAACAAACATGTGATACTTACCTTCACTGTGCAGTTCGTTTTTGCACAGAGTGGCCCGGAAAGCTGTCTTCTGGGGTCCCTCGGCGGCTGTCTGGGCTCCTCCTCGCAAAAGCTTTCCTTCTTCATGCGAGGGGGCTCGCATGGAGGAAAGCTTTTGCGAGCGCGCTCCCCGTGATACAGCGGCGGCCATAGCCGCCGACTGTATCACTCGGCTCCGCTCCCCAGCGCGCCGCGTCATCCGCCCTGATTGACAGCAGCGCTAGCCAATGGCTGCGCTGCTATCAATCCGCCCAGCCTAGCCAATCAACGGCCAGGCTGGGAACCGAAGAGGACGACGTGGACGCGCCCGGGAGATTCGAACGGTCAGGTAAGTACAACGGGGGCTCGGGGGGGGGGGGCGGTGCTGCTAGATGTTTTTTTACCTTCATGCATAGGATGCATGAAGGTAAAAAAACTTGTACCTTTACAACCCCTTTAATTATGCATCATCAGGAAGCTAGTGTTGCCTTCTTGGTTATGGTATTTATAAAAGCTCAGCGAGACTCGTACATTCACAATAGGAAACAGGCTGTGAAGCCGCAAGGCTTTACTTCCTGTTCTTCTTATAACAGATGCCGACACCTGCAACCAAAGCTGATTTACTAGGGATGCCGACATTGCGGATCACTGGATAGGTAAGTGTCCTTTTATTAAAACTGGAACTCCTCTTTAAGTTGCTTACCTTCTACTGAAGCCAACATGACTGACTTTAACAGTATCTACTGGGGACATCAGTGCTTGACTCTTCCACTGGGGCCGCCATGGTTGTAGATACGTACAATATATACTTTCCATAAGATCAGAGTGGTTTGGCCTCTTATATACTTTACGTGAGGGCCAGCAGGAAGAGAACTTTATGGTATACTTCAACTTAATGAACCATGATAACAAAGTGATGTACTGCCATGGCACACTAGTGTTTATAGAACTACTGATAAATTTGATGTGTTCTGGAAAGGAATATGATTAGTGCTGTGTAAAGCCCAGTACACACACGACGACGGAATCCAGACGGGAAACCAGAGGACCTGCTCGGTAAGTTTCCCCGTGTACACATGGCCGGGTTTCCTGTCGGGAAAACTTTGGGGTGAGCTTTGACCGTATCCCGGCCATGTTTATGCTCCCTCGCAGTGTTTCCCCATAAAAAAACTGCCGGGTTTAAAACCGATGGGAATCCCGGCGGGAAAATAGAGAGCAGGTTCTCTATTTTCCCGACAGGATTCCTGGCAGTTTTACTGTCGGGAAAACTGCGAGGAAGCATACACATGGCCGTTTTCCCAGCCAAAAGCTCTCCTGCAGTATTCCTGGTATGAAAACCAGTCGTGTGTATGAGGCTTAAGAGTGATCTGGCTACCTTGTGTTTAGCTACAAAGGAGTGATGAAAGAATAAACCACCTGTTGTTTAAAAGGTGTGCACTTTTTTTATTTAAAACTCATACCTAGTTCAATGCTCTCAGCATGATTGTAAATCACACACATGTAAATGTAAATTACACATGTACAAATGAACTGTTACAGAAAAATTGTACGGTTTGGTGAAAGGAGAGTTCTTTCTTCAGGTTCCAAGGCATCTTTTCGGCATGTATTATAACTTCAAAGTCACAGCTTTTAACAAGTTTATATTTGTAAAACATGACATTTAACAGCTGCTGTTATTACAGCTTCAGAAAGTAAAAGACTGTTATTACATATTCATGCCTTCAAGCACAAGTATACTTTCAGTCCTGCTGTAAGGTCTCTATGAAGGGGTCCCAACCTGGTGGCTTGGTTTTCCAACGATGTCACTGCAGGCAAATATGTAATACCAGTACAGTTGCCACATTGAGTTTTCTTTCTGTAGGCAAACAATGAACTTCCATACACGATCGTAGAGTTTTGTGTACATTCCAATTTTTTATTGTGCACCACATTGGTCAAAAAATGGAATGCCCCTGAAATGGCAGGGTTTGCACTTAGAGAAGTGCTGGGACAAGGTCACATAGAGCCGAGGGGGAACCTGCCAAATTGCACCCACCACCCCAAGATGTATGAGCATTAAGTGTAATCAACCCCCCCCCCCCCCCCAAAAAAAAAAAATTGAGGACCAGTCTGCATGCTTACCCTCCAAGCAGGAAAAAATCTGCCCCCCTGCTGAAACTCCCTCTCCCAGCACAAATCTTTGCCCCCATCCCGCCTCACCTCACATCCTCTCTCTCCCAGAATTTCCCTCAGCACAAATACCCCCTCCCAAAAAAAGTCCCCCCCTCCTAGCACAAATCCTCTACCCCTCAAATTTCCCCTTTGAGCACAAATCCTCTTCCCCAACTTCAGATTCCCCACTCCCAGCACAAATTCCACTTCCCCCTCCTAGCAATAATTCTCTTCCCCCATCCCTCTTCCCAACATAAATCCCCCTAAATCACCACTCCAAGCACTCCTCTCCAAATCACTCCTCCTAGAACAATTCATACCCCCTGCTGCCCCCCAAATTCCCCCTCCCAACATAAATCCCCTCCCCAAATTTCCTTGTTGTTCCCCCCACCTCGCCCTTGCTGCCCATCCCTTGCCCTGATTTACAGTAGATTGAAGTGGCTCCGCACATAGGGGTTGATTTACTAATACTGGAGAGTACAACACCTGGTGCAGCTCTGCATAGAAACCAATCAGTTTCCAGGTTGGCTATCATGCACAGTTGCACCAGATTTTGCACAATCTGGTTTTACTACCTGGCACACCTGGCACACATAGGTGTGTGCAGGGAGGGGCCCTGCACACACCTATGGAGACAATTAAGTCAGGATCTGCCCACAACACTGGATTAACACCTGGTTCAGCCTCTCAGTGAGCTGCTGAGGTCCTGACCCTGCCACTTCTGCCCCCTCCACAGCCCAGTGCTTCAGCGAGCGCAGGGGGCAGAGCAGAGAGCTTGCGACAGACAGTCACTGGCTCTCTGCTCATGGAGCTTTGAGAACCAAGCAATCACTGGCCTTTGATTGCTTGGTTCTCAGTCTTAGAGTTGGCGTGGGACAGATGCAACATTGGACCCATGCTGCATCCATCTAGATAAGTATGCTTTTGAATTTTTTTTAAATCTTTTAACAACATACCCTCCCTTATCCTCCCTAGTGCCGTCTGTACTTACCTCCATGGGTGATGAGCTGTCAGCGCTCACGCAGCTGGTGTAGCAATCCGGAGATTTGAAATCCCCTCTCCTCTCCCTCTTCTTTTTGCAGCGCTTCTAGGATAGATCACAATTATTGTGATTGGTCAGCAGCACCTGCACGGAACATCAACCCGATCCATACCGGAAGTAGGAAGGCGAGGGAGAGGAGCAGGGTTTTCAGATCCCCAGACCGCTACACCATTTGCATGGGCACTAACAGCTCATCACCCACAAAGTAAAGCCTGAACTGGGGCAAGGAGAGTGTTAGTTCTTTAAATTTTTCTTTATTATTTTAAGCATACCAAGTGACATACAGATGGAAAACCATTCCTCTAACCGAGGAACAATGGAGAACATTATATATACATATCGTTTAACAATGAAATAAAGGAAGAACCAAAAAGAGGGCACCCACACGAGTCATGGTCACATCTTTTAAAAAAAAAAAATAATAAAGAATACAAGGAAAACGGAAATGGAAGAAAGGAGGCGCGTCTCAACACGTCCCCTCCCCCCCTCCCCCCTCGCCGGTCCCCGTCTAGACCTCTGATGTCCCACGCCTCCGTGGGTACCCTACCCTTCGCCTCCAAACGCCGGCTGGTCCCCTCCTCCCCCCGGGGGGTCTCCATGCCCCCCAGGGAGGGGGAGGCAAACCGGCCCCTAAAAATGTCCTCTATGTCCTAGCTTACTATACCAACTCCCTCCCTTCCCCCACCCCGCCCCAGCCAGAGAAAAAAAAAAAAAAAAAAAAAAAAAAACCCCAACAACAAGGAAAAAAAAAAAAAAAAACCCCATCTCGCCTCTCCCACTTCATCCCATCACTGAACCCGGTCCTTCTTTATTATGCATCCAGCAGAGCCCTCCCTTGTTCTGAGTATCTGAACTCGTTCCACTCAGCCCACGTTTCAAGATATACTTTACGTTTCTGTCTGGAGGTCCATACAAGGTCCTCTCCATTCTATTCATTTCTTCTACTCTATTTAGCCACATCTTTACCGTTGGCGGTTGTTTATGTTTCCACGTCCCTGGAATACAGGCACGGGCGGCGTTTAAAAGGTGATTAACCATAGAGCTCCTATATTTCTTTACCGTCAGCCCCGAGTCCTGTAATAAATAAAAGGGCCATTCGTCTGGTAGTTTATCTTTACTAAATTTCTGCGCTATACACTGAACCTCCGTCCAAAAGTTCAGAATTCCAGGGCATAGCCAAAAAATATGTAACAAAGTTCCTTCTTCCTTACCACACCTCCAGCACCTATCCGAGGTGTCTGGGTAGCACCTTTTTAATACTACCGGGGTACGATACCATTGAGATAGAATCTTGTAATTCATCTCTTGTATTTTCACGCAGACTGACGATTCAAATATATTCCGGAGTATTCTACTCTTTTGTTCTTCTGAAAAGGGTCTTCCCAGTTCCCTCTCCCACCTGTTAAAGAAGGGGGACCTGAGAATCCTCCGTCGGTATGTTCAGTAGTTCACTGATTCTTGAAAGGGTGTGCCGAAGCACTCCACTACCAATACAGTACCCCTCAAATCTTGTAAGTTTACGCTCGTAACTTCTGGGGGGTTTTAGATTGTCCAGGAAGTGCCGCAATTGTAGTGCTCTCCAAATATCCAGTCTGTAAGGGAGCCCACCCTCCACCATTTCCCGCGTACTATGCCATACGCCTTCCCTCAGGAAATGAGATACTTGTATTAAACCCTGGTCTATTAGTCTATCGAAGGAGCCCTTCTTCAAACCTGGTGTAAATTGTGGGTTCCCCAAGACTGGACAGAGTGGAGAGTCCAAAGTAGATAATACCCCTTTCCTAAATAGCCCATAGGCCACTTTCAATGTTGGACCTATCAATGGATGTTTCTTAATGAGTATCGGCAGGTCTCTATAGCACCATGCAGCCAGGTGGAGTATACTACTACATTGGGCTTGCTCCAAGCCCGGCCATATTTTCTCCCCACCATGTCTCCCCCCAGTCCACCAGGCGGATTAAAGTAGCCGCCTGGTAGTATCTGAGGATATCTGGGGCCGATACTCCCTCCCTCTCGTTTTGATAAACATAATGTATGGTTCTTAATTCTTGGACTTTTATTGCCCCAGATAAAATTTTTAAAGAGAGTTTGCGTCTGTCTAAAAAAAGATTTTGGTATAGCGATTGGGAGCGTTTGGAAGAGGTACAGAAATTTCGGTAATATATTCATTTTAATAATGTTAATTCGTCCAAACCACGAGTGGAACCCCTTCCTCCAACCATCCAGGAGGGCCCGCGTTTTCATCATCAGTGGCATAAAATTAAGTCTGAAAACCTGTGTCAGGTCCGCCGGATAAAGGTACCCAGATATGAAAGTAACTTATCGGACCATTTAAATCTATGCGTTGCTTCCAGGAAGCGCATCTCTCCCCTTGGGATCCCCACCCCCATTGCTTCAGACTTATCGTAGTTTATCTTAAAATTTGATATGTCTCCATATACCTTCAGTTCCTGTACCAAATTAGGGAGGGATTCTACCGGGTTCACTAAAGAGTACATCATGTCGTCCGCGTAGGCAGAGATCTTATATTCGGAGCCTCCAAAGGACAATCCTTTAATATCTGGATTCAATCGAATCCTGCTTAGTAATGGTTCCACTGAGAGGGCAAACAAGAGAGGAGATAAGGGACATCCCTGCCTTGTCCCATTTGAAAGTTTAAAAGAAGGTGACAAGATTCCGTTCACTCTAACTTGTGCTGTTGGGTGAGTATAATTACTTCTGATCCATTGTAGCATCTTATTGCCGAACCCCATGTGTTTCAGGACCATGAACATGAATTGCCAGTTTATCCGATCAAAAGCTTTCTCGGCATCTGTACTGAGGAAACACATGGGGGTTCCGCCGGAGCCCCAAATGGACCAGATTCAGAATCTTAATTGTATTGTCCCTGGCTTCGCGCATTTGCACGAATCCCACCTGATCTCTGTGGATAAGCCCGGGTATGTGTTGTTGTATACGTATTGCCAAAATTTTGGCAAAGAGCTTCAGATCCTCATTCAATAATGATATAGGTCTGTAGCTTCCACATTGAGAGGGGTCTTTGCCTTCTTTTGGTATTACCGCTATTACTGCTTTTAGGGTTTCAGAATGAAAAGAGCACGAATCACCTAGTTCATTGAACATTCTAATCATAAAGGGGCCTAGTTCTGGAAGAAAAAGTCTGTAGTAATAAATTGAACCCATCTACTCCTGGTGCTTTCCCTCTTTTCCCTTTTTTCACTACCTCCTGCAATTCTTCTAGGGTAATGGGTCTTTCCATATCTTGACTCATCTCTGATGTTAATGTTGAAATACCTGAGGTTTCTATATACTTTCCCAGTGTCTCATGCTGTTGTTGGCTTGTTTGTATATTATATAAAGTGCTATAGTAATCACTAAATGTCCGTGCAATCTCTTTGGGTAGTACATGTTCCTCACCTCTTGACCCCTTAATCATTTGGATATAGGTTTTCGCTTGTTGCTCTCTCAGTGAATTTGCCAGATGTTTCCCACATTTATTGCCGAATTCGTAGTTCTGCCTTCTACTATTCTGTATTGCTCTTTTTGCTCTGTGAAAGAGCAATTCAGTAATTTGTCTACGTGACGTCATGAGTTCTCTCCCTACATTAAGATTAGGGTTCTGTTTGTGCCGACTTTCTAAGTTCCTAATTTCCGACATGAGAGTTGTTATTCTCCGTTCTCTATTCCTTTTGAGTCTTGCCCCATGTTTCATCAAGACCCCCCTGATCACCGCTTTATGGGCCTCCCATATCACCCCAAGGTTACACTCTGGGGTATCATTTATCTGAAAGTACCATTTTATCTCCTTCCGGATCTCTTCCAAAACTTCCTCGTCCTGTAACAGACTCTCGTTCAGTCTCCAGGTACTTGGTCCGGAGGATCTGGGATCTCCTATTTTGTATTCTAAAAGAATTGGGGCGTGGTCGGTCCAAGTTATTTCCCCAATTCCAACATCTATAACTGCGTGAAGCTGGTTGTGGGGTATAAAGTAGTAGTCGATACGTGAGTATATCTTGTGCGGTATTGAGTAGAAGGAGTAGTCTCGCTCTCCTGGATGCATCAACCTCCATGTATCTATTAGGGTCCCTTGTTGTAGCATCTGCCGGATCCGCTTCAGGGCACCCCCCGTAACTGATGAGGTACCGGATGAGGTGTCCAGAGTAGGATCCAGGGGAACATTTAAGTCTCCTCCCATAATCAACTGGCCCTCCTGGAAGCCTGTCAGTCTGTCCAAAAATTCTCTCAGGAACCGGTCTTGATGTACATTAGGGGCATAAAAAGTAGCAAATGTAAATATCACTCCTCCTATCGTCCCTTTTACCGCTAAATATTGCCCCTCTGTGTCTACCAGGGAATCTTTTAGAGACCACGGTGTACTAGCTGATCAATATTGAGACTCCCCCCTTTTTCGCTACCGGGTTTGTCGCATGATATACGATCGGGAAGAGCTTGTTTTGGAGAAAAGGGAGTCCCCCCTTTCTAAAATGCGTTTCCTGTATCAGAGCTATATTTCTCCCCTCTTTTTTAAGGTCCTCCAATAGGAACGTCTCTTTTCCGGGATATTTAATCCCTTAACATTAATTGAAATCACTGCTAGGCACTCCATTTCCAGTTGCCCCCCGGATCTCCAAAGAGGGGGGGGGCAAGAGGGAAGGGAGGAGGCAAAGGAGGGAGAATAGGAGAGACGAAGAGGGGAAAAAAAAAAAAATATTTAGAAACCCTGGCTTAAACCCTCCCACCCACTAGCCCCTAATCTATACCGATACCCTAAAGGAGAGGAGGAAGGAAATCGTTATCCTCCTCCCCTCCTAGGGTGTCGCAAAGCACAAGCGTTGAACACTCACAAACCCACCCCTCTGAGTGAAATCCTAATGGGGGTTAAGGTCCCACGCATCTCCCGGTGAGGGATCCCCCGTCCCCTCCACATGCATCTTTACTCTCCGTATATATGCCATAAGTCCGCCTTGAGGTAAATTTAAGTTAGATACCCCACGGTCCACCTTTTCATACAAGCCTTTCCCTGACGACTCTTAGTCGGCATAGTATAGTATGGCAAAAAAAAAACAAAAAAAACAAAAAACAAAAAGAAAACAAAGAAACATTTGGGTTTGAATATACATCCCCTTTCTCCTAACAAAGTATACCATTTCTCCATATCTTTTATTTCATCCATTTAGGCATATTATGATATTATTATGATTATCATATTCCGTATCATTTGTTCCGTCCATCTAGTCATATTATAGTACATGGTCACAGTGCACTCACCTCCCCCCACCCCTCCCCCCCCCCAAAAAAAAAAAAACAGCAAAAGACACAAAAACCAACAAACCCACCGACTCCTTCCCTCTATCCCCCCTCCCATCCCACCCCATAGGGAGTTGACTCCCCTCGCTCAACCTATCTCCACCATCCCTCTTATTACCCCTTCCCTTTGTGTTACCATGTGCATTCCCTAGACCCTTAAAAGTAAATAAAAAAAAAATTGTGAAAAGAAAACCCAACCCTGGGTTATTGTAAGAAGGAAAATGTGCCCTCCTGTGATCATTCCCCCCTCTATGTGATCGTGTGGGCTATAAAGCCCTTGAAATAGTTGAAATAGTTGAATATAGTGCCCACTTTATCTAACCCCTCTATCTTGTATGTGTACGTAAGTGCCTGTGGGTAAAAGGGAGTGGGCTAAGCCCCCCACCCACAGTGGATCAAACCATCAACCCCATCCGCCCCCACCTCCCCCCCACCCCTACCCTCCCAACCCTAATTTCTGTGTGGACACAGGCGAATGCCTGGAAACCCATGGGTGAGCCCCTCACATTCCCTTAGCTACCCCACCACCCTAACCCCCCTCTGACCTCCCCTCTCATTCTCCCCTCCACATACGGCACTGCTCCATGTACTATCTCAGTGTCTAATAGTACCCTCCTAAATGCATTTTAGCCTATCCATACCCTTACCCCCTGTAGAGGGGGTTGTACGGATAGCCATGACCAAACCAAATAGGGCCTCTTATCACTAGGATGGAGTTGGTGACACGACTTCTGATCTTGAAACTTCAAGTGAAACATAAAAAAAAACCAAATCCCTCTCCGTATCCTCAAGACTGCCCATTGACAGTAACCATTTTCCTCAAGCTGAGGGAAAAAAAAAAAAAAATAATATAATACTGATATCAAAAAAAAAAAGAGAAAAGAGATTGATCAGTAAACCATTCGAAACCTTCCTAAGAAAGTCACATTTTCTTAAATTCCAAAAGTCTAGGGTTTAGCTGGAGCCAATCCTGAACTGGAAACGGCTCTGTTTCCAAAAAATAAAAAAAGGTCAGGGAGATCCTTTTTGGAGCGTAGCCAAAATGAGAGTGGGCCTTTCTTTATAAGCACAGATACGGGGAACCTCCAACTATAAGTTCCACCCCAAGCCCTCACTCGCTCCAGTATAGGACGGAGCAATGCTCTGCGATGCAGAGTAGCCCCTGACAAATCTGGCAGTATCTTGAGTTGTGTCCCTTCAAACTCTAACGCACCCATTTGCCATGCTTTCCGTAGGATTGCTTCCCTGTGTGAGTAGTAATGTAGCCGACAAATCACGTCTCGGGGGCGGCCGCCGCCTCTTGGTTTTGGGCCCAAGGCCCTATGTATTCTATCCATCTCGTAACTTACTTAGCATACTGGTGTCTTTCATCAGACTTTGGAGGATATTTTTAATCGTAACTTGTAGGTCTTCTTGCCCCTCCGATTCTGGGGGCCGCGTATGCGTATATTATTGCGGCGTCCCCGGTCTTGAAGGTCTTCAACCTGTAATTGCAGAGAAGTCGCAATATCCAACTGGTTATGGTGGTCTTTCTCAATCCTCCCCACCCGCTGTTCCAATGTCTTTAACCCGTTTTCCCCCTCCCCCATTCGAACTTCGAGGCCCTGTATTTCGGATCTGACCATCTCTAAATCCCTAATGTGCTTCTTCTACTTTTGAAATTAAGTCAGCTATATCCGACCTTGTAGGGAGCGCTTGTATTAAAACTTTCAGGGTCTCCATCTCACTTTTCAAATCTTCCCGTAGGGGTGGGGGGACAGTAGATCCTGCCAAGATATTGGATATACGCGGGCTCTGCGGGGTGGTCTGTAGCACCTCCACGTCCGCTCGGACCGCCATACAGGGTTGAGATAATTTACCCAGACTATGTTCCGTCTCCAGAACCGGTCCCAAGCAGCCCACTTTTACCTTCCGGGCGTCGACCCACAACCTGCAAAGCCGGAAAGTACTTTGTTATTCCCGTTTGTTCTGTGGGTCTGGTTACAGGTGTCTGGGTTATCTGTACTGCTGCGGCTGCTGCGGCTGCTTTACGTGAGGTGCGGCTCTCTCTTAGTCTCATAGGTTGCATACCTCACATATCTCATATAGCCTGTACCTATTTAACCAGAAAAGCCTAGGTTGCTAGGTTGCTAAGACTTACTAAGAATCCCAGCCAGTTTCAGTCTTTTTAGATCGATCAGTTCATAAGTTTCTAAAGTAAATCAGCACATAGCAGTCTCTATTAAATTGCAGATACTATTGCATTTGCTATATTCGCTGCATTCACTAATCTTTTCACTGACCTCTTGCTTTAAACAGTGCAAAGCAGTATAAAGCGATATGATGGAGAAATAAGAATGCTTACTGTTTTAAGTGACAGCAGAACAGTTCTTACTCTAAGCAACATTCGGCGTTCAGCATTCAGGGCTAGGCACTAGGCAGTGTAAACAAAAGCAAAAAATACTTGCAGCCTTGAACAATAGTAGGACAGATCTTACGTGGTCCTCCTGGGGTCCTTCAAGGCTTCCTTCAGGGCTTCATTCTGTCAGTAAGTGCCGTATGTGCCGTATGTGCCCGTGTGTTCGCCTGTCGGCGTTCCAGCGTTTTTTCCAGATGGAATCAAGTCCCAAAAGCATTACCTGGGAATCCCGGCTTCTGCCTTCAGGCTCTGACTGCGCTGGTCTCTTACGTTTCGCACACAGCTATGCGCTGATAGGTGAGTGCAGCCACACGTGGTTCCGCTCGGGTTCAGATCGTTCCCGCCCCTGGTCCCGGCGCAGCAAGCACCCTTCCGCTCCGTTGTTCTGCGCCTACCACGCTGCCCCCATCGAAAACCACCGGATCCTCCTCATGGGTACCGCAGCAAGTACAGCTCTCAAGGCGGACGGCAAGCGCGATCAATCCCGCATATGGAGGTAGGACGGGAGCTCACCAACTCACTCCCTCACACGGCCATGCGTAGCCACGCCCCCTTGAACACCCTGAATGTCGGCGGATTTTCATCCACCGACACCCGCAATCGAGAGTGTTAGTTCACCCTTTTTTTTTTTATTAAAATATCCTAAAATATCATATATAGGAGTAAAGAGTTTAAAACATTTGAAATGCTCACAGTTTATATTATCCTTTTTCTAGTCTGGTCTCTTTTTATTTTTGGGCAACAGAACTTGAAGTTCCTGGGGGATGCTGATTACATTTGTAAGACAACCTATAGCCAAGGAAAATTAAATCATCTCTTTGCCTGCAGTTATTTCATTGGCTAAACTTTACATGCTGTACATTCACATCCGTTCCTGTCCTCAAGGAGCTTATAATTTAAGGCCCCTATCTCACAAGCATATACTAGGCCCTATTTGGACAAAAGCCAATTAACCTACCAGCTTGTCATTATTTAACATGTTGGGAAAAACAAAGGTGAAGCGTATATAAAAATAATTCATTGTTCTTTTTTGCTTTGGTCAAAGTGATAAAAGACATGGCATAAATGTTGGACCTGCTTCATACTCTTCAGCTTAAATGTGTTTTTCCCAGAAACCACAGAACATAACCCCCCCTTCACTGGAATTGATCTTCTACTTTTGTTCCACTGAACAAAGTTGCCTCTTATTTGCTACATTTTCAAGATAAACATTATTAGCTCCTACTGAATTGATTGGTTGAATTATAATTCAAGTAGCATGGTCAAAGCTTTTTCGGCCCTATTTTTCCTATGGATCACAGGAGTGGAGGAGTTCGTTCTGCACTCCTATGACCTGTTTTTAGCTGACAGAGGGCTAAAGCACTGAGCCAGTCCAGGCTCTGGATTAATCTTGACTTTCGATCCACCCAGATGCCTGGACCTGCAGCTGGTTCAGCCTCTCAGCGAGCCACTGGGATCCTGTGCCAGCCACTCCCACCCCCTGCACAGCTCAACACTCCAGTGAGCGCTGGGGGGCAAGAGCAGAAAGCAGTCTCTGCTCACTAATTACCGAGCGCTGAGCATTCAGCAGTTTTTGATCACTCGATTCTCAGTCTAATGCCGTGTACACAAGATCGTTTTTTCGGCATGAAAAAAAAACGTTGTTTTTCAGCATGTAGAAAAAACAATGTGAAGACCACACACACGATAATTTTAAATTACGTTTTTAGAAACGTTGTTTTTTTTCATGCCGAAAAACGATCGTGTGTACGGGGCATAAGAAGCAGCATGGGACAGACGCAGCATTGGACCAATGCTGCATTCACCCAGTTGAGAATATATGTATATTTTTAAAATAAGCCATACTTCTCTTTTTAGGACACACGGACATGCCTTATTTGGTAAGGTAAATGGTATACATCAGGTATAAAGTATCTCAAAGCAATCAGTTTCTGACTAATGTGAAATCTGATGGATCGCTCTGGGTTAATGTGCTTGTATTATCCCCATTGCACTTTATGCTACTTTATATAAACAGTCAGAATGGGTTCTTCCATTGTGTGTAGGTGATAATGTACCATTCATGACAGTTGAAAATGGTGGCTGTCTAATATGTGCATGCTGCTCTTTTGAATCACTAAATAAGTAAAATAAAGAAAGTTTTACTCTGTACTGCTTCAGTCATCACCCTCTTGACTGTGGCTAATGGACCCTCATGAAGCAGCAGTTTGAGTATTCATTTCCTGGCCAAGTAATGAGGGTTTTTAGCAATGGCTGCAGGAAATCGGTAATTACTGTAGGAGAAAAGGTGACCAGTCAGTGCTACTAAAAAGAAAGTTGTGTAAGCTAAGCAGACAAGAGGCTTCACGTGGCCTGGCCTCTGACTATGAGCTTTGTTCTGTAGTCACAATAGTGAAACAAAATAGCATTAAGTATTATGAACCTATTCACTTAATGAGGTAGGTCTGAGAAACGTGCAACAGAAGCTATCTCTCAGACCACTTTGATGTTGGTTTAATAGGTAATAGTTACTGAAATAATTATTTTCCTGTCTAGGAAGTCATTATAAACTCCATAGAATTACAATTTAATTTAGACAACTAAGCTTGTAAAACCTGGTAACTATCTTTTCACCTGTGTGTTCCAGTACCAAGATAATGCCATATGAGGTGCAGTTTGCTAGCTTCCTGATGACATCATTATTTAGAAACTCCTCAATTCCCATGCCTGTGCTCAGGCCCGGATTTCCCACAAGGCCACCATGGCCGGGCCTTGGGGCGGCAGGGTGCAGCAACGGCTAGTTAAGGGCGGTAAGTTGCTTTTTGAATCGGCCCGCTCTTTAACAAGTGATTGCGGCAATGTCGCCGCAATCACTTGTAAAACGTGTGCTGCTGTCCGCCTTCCCCCTCCCCCACATACCTCTCGCCACATACTGGCTCTGTTTTGGGGACTCCAACCTCCCCCAGGCCGCCGAGTTTGTCTCCTGTGACTATCCCTGCCGCCGATTTACACAGTGAGAGGAGTGAGCTGTGCTCTTCCCATCTCAGCTGTGACAGGAGTTCTAGCACAGTGCTAGGACTCCTGTTTTGGAGGTGACAGGGTCAATAAAGAGAACCTGTCACCTCCAATTGCTATCACACATGGGATTGTTTTCTCCTGTTTTCTCCTGTGTGATAGCAATAAAGTTAAGTAAAAAAAAAATGATAAAAATAAATAAATAATAAATAATAATTCAATTATTAAAATAAAAAAGTAATTAAAAATTTAAACAAAAAAAAGTAAACAACAAGCTACAAAAAAAAAGGGATAAAAAAAGAAAGAAAACAATAGTATTTGAACTAACCGTGCCGCCCCTGCCCTCCGGTTGCCATTCTCCGTTAATTTGGGGGGGGGGGTGCATTGCGGAACCTGGCCTTGGGGCGGCTGGGAGAGCAAATCCGGCCCTGCCTGTGCTTAGAAACATTTCTAATGAACCCCAGTGCTACTAGAGCAATTGGAACTAACACAGAAACACCACAACAGCGTGCTCCCACACCTTTTCCTTTGTCCAGTGGTGGTCGTGGGGGTCAAAGTCAAGACCTCATCTTGTCTGCCTTCTATACAGTCATTAAGGCTGATTTACTAAAGGAGTTGAGAATTCTCACACATTGTATTTGTCTCAGGTGGCATTCTCTTGGCCATCAGCTGCCCCCTTACTGAGGATCTTGTATAATGACTGAGGTATATTAATGTCCGATGGAATCACGATGGAAGGAAGTGACTATACAATTATTTCTTATTCAACAGTTACAAATTAAAGCCCATGTGCAACCAAAATCACAAATAGAAAAATCAGCAGATGGGACATAACATATAGTCAGCAAGATGGGTCCCTTGTGCTCATTACTCTTATGTTTGTGAATACCTTCCCCCCATCCCTCTATGAATGGAACATGAACTATGAATGGAGGATGGGATGATTTATTAATCTGACCCTTCCATTTAAACATTGCGTTCCATTCATAGAAGCTATGGTATGACTTCTATGAAGGACAGAGCTGGGCAGACTGGAGGGCATAGTTAGGCTCTCTAGTTGAGAGCCTGTAACACCCTCTTAGTTCTATTGACCCCCAAGTACAGTAACGGGAAGAAGGGGAGCAGGGATGCAGGATGGTTGAAGATTTTCAGAAGAGGAATCAAGTACATTTTATCCCTTGTGCTGTTTTTTCAGTTTTATGATTTTGGCTGCACTTAGGCTTTAGGCCTCATGTACACTGCTGCTGCTAAACGGACGTTCAGAGGCAGTTGGACACTTTTTTCAACTGTCCCTGAACTCATTCAATGTTATCTTATGTGTACATGTGTTTGTTTACTTTCGTTTTAGACAGTTACGTTTATAGGCCTTTTTTTGAAGGCAAAAGAATTTGTTCAGAACGCCGAAGTTTCCAACGTTTCAGACGTCAAATGCTTCTAAACGTGGCTAAATGCGGTAACCCCCATTTAGCAGCGTTTGGTTTATAGGCATTTTTGCCCATTTAAAAAAAAAAAACGCTTCTAAACTCAAATGTGGCAAAATGCCGATAAACGTGGCATGTAAATGCGGCAAAACAGACGTTTTAAACATGGGTTACTATCTTTCAAGTTAAATCGTTCAGGAGACGTCCCTTATACATGAAGCCTTACATGAAAAGGTTTTCAAGGTTTACCGAACTGATTCCAGAGTGTAAATAGCAATATTATTTACAAGCAAACATAATAGGGATCAGGTAAGAGGCACTTTATGTATGCAGAATATATCATGGTAGCAATATAGAAGATTATAATTATGCATTCGCTTGTAGAACCACTGCTATACAACTACAGTATATGTCACTAAATTGTACAACAACAATATGATAAAGGGAAATGTAAAAGTTAGTTAGAAGAAGGATGAAAGCATAGGGGCAGATTCACAGAGAAATGGATTATCGTAGCGTATCAGAAATACACTACGCCACCGTTTTTTTACCTTGCTCTACGTGGAATTCAGGTAGATTTTCTACGGTAAACGACGGCGGCGTAGTGTATTTCTCCCGTCGCAATCCATATAGACGAGTAGGGGGCGTGAAACATTTAAATTAGGCGCGTTCCCCGCGGCGATCGATCTGCGCATGCTCCGTTCGCAAATTTCCCGCCGTGCATTGCGCGAAATCACGTCGTGACGTCATTCGTTGTTTATGTAGCGTACTTTACGGGCGATCCATGTCCCGACGAGTTACGTAAATAAAAAAAAAAATTAAATAAATTCGAAGCGGGAACGACGGCCATACTTAACATGGGCTACGTAAAGTTAGAGCAGCAAAAAGCTGCTCTAACATTACGTATAAAAAAATTGACGAAAACGATTGCGACGCTCGCTCGTTTGTTCGTGAATCCCCGTAAAAACACATTTGCATATCCCGACGCATTAAAACGACGCAAACTCCTCCCAGCGGCCGCAAATAGATGGCAGCGTAGATCCGAAGGCTTACGAAGACGTAAGCCTCTCGGATCGAAGCCCCGAAGCCGGCGTATCATGGTTTGAGGATTCAAACTAGTGATACGCCGTGGGAAATTTGAAATTACTCCTGTCTAACACCAGTTAGACAGGCGTAATTGTTTTGTGAATCTGCCCCATAGTATCTAAAGGATAAATGGGAGAGAAAGAGGTAACGTAAGTACATTTTTGCTAAAAAGGAGAAAGATCTGAGCTTCATTAACTGTTGTGACAAAGTGCAGGTTTTTCAGTGCTGATAAGCACAAAAATACAGTTTCTCAGTGGGAGATAGATATCATATGATCTTATGTCTATGGACAAAGAAGACCAATGAACAGTACCAGCCAACAGATCAACAGATTTAGGGGTTGAAAGCAATTGGACAAGTTAGCTAACTTAAAGGGGTTGTAAAGCCTTGTGTTTTTTTCACCTTAAAGTATCCTATGCATTAAGGTGAAATAACACCTTGCAGTCACCCCCCCCCCCCCCCCAGCACCCGTTTTTACTTTCCCCAAAACCCAAATCTCCTTGGCGCGATACCACGTTGCTTTCACCAAGCTCTAGTCAGCTCTTCATTGGATGATTGATAGCAGTGCAGCCATTGGCTCTCGTCAATCAAATCAATGGCACGGCGTGGCGGTGGGCGGGGACGAGTGATACAATTGGCGGCTATGGTTTCGATTGTATCACACGGAGTGCGCCCACAAGCTAACCCCCTTGGGAAAGCGCACCCCAGAGGGGGGTTAGCTCTTGCCGGGAGAAGCCCAGACAGCCACCAAGGGACCCCAAGAAGACGATGATCGGGGCCACACTGTGCAAAACAAACTGCACAGTGGAGGTAAGTAAAACATGTTTGTTATTTAAAAAAAAAAAAACAACGAACCCATACAACCCCTTTAAGTCAACACCTACAGTATGTTCCTGCCACCAAGATTGCCTACAGTGTAGGTGCCTTCCTTTCCCTCCACCTATAGTATAAGCAGGACCTCTTGAATGATCTGCACACACATACAGTACATGGCTGAAGCTGTGCCAAAAGCCAATGTAAATTGGGCAGATTGTGCTTACACATCCCTTTCACTCTTTGAGGACTATGGCCATCTTTAGTAAACCAGTCACACAGATATTAAACGAGGCTTTTAAAACTCAGTATGATTTATTCAGCCAAATAGAGTTTGAGTTTTATTTGATTTTGCAACCCTGGTGATAGCAAAGAGAATGTGCAATGTCAGATCCCTTGTTGTACTTGATTTTAATATCATAATATATTTTGCAGGGCTCAGTTGTCTATTCATGTTGAGTTGTGAATTAGGAATAATGCATAACTATAAATGTCACGGTACTCTTGTCTATCAGGTCATATGGTATGAACTTCGAGGAAATCTATACCTTTTTTGGTACATCCCTGGAGTGTGTGTTTTGCTGTGAGAGGTGTAAACTAGGCAGAACGGAGGAATTAGGGTGAGAGCCTCGAAGGATGATTTAATTCTATTCATACACCCACCCCCCCCCCCCCTTTTCACTTGGAAACCAGCCAGATAACAAATAGTCTCATTATCACAAGTGCAATATAGTATACCCTTGGCTGGAAGCAGCCAAGGGTGCTGTATCAGTGTTTCCAGTGTACCCCAGTGCAGAGAAGCTGAGAAAGGGACCATTGTTGGAAAGTAACATTTGAAACCTATTAGTAATTAGAAGCATAGCATTATTTATGATTGGAGGGAGAGGAAAGAACAGGTCTCAATAGCTACGAGGGGCCCTGGGACAGAGGACTAATATATATATATATATATATATGTAGACGGGTCAGCACATGTAGCTATATACTTTTTATAACTTTGGATTATGTATTCACATGTCTTTAACATATGTTCAACACAAATGGACTGCAATCTCTGGAGAGAGGAATAATTCTCCGGTCCTGTATTTTCATTACATGCTCATTTTTTCCCCACCTGTCAATCAAACGATTGTCCTTCTCTACATAGAAAAAGACTTGAGATACTAGTTCAGTAAATATAATTTACACACTACAATAAGGAAAACAATGAGGTCTCCTTAAGTGAATCTTTCATTGTGCTCACTTTACTTAAAGGGGTTGTAAAGACAAAAATATTTTCCCCTTAAATTAAAGTCTAAGGCCTTGTACACACGAGGGAATTTATCTGCTGAAAATGGTCCGACGGACCATTTCAGCCGAAAAATCTGCTCGTCTGTAGGGGCAAACGGACAGTTTTGGACAGATTCCTCCGGCGGAAAAGTTTCAAAGCATGCTTTGAAATTTTACTGCCGGAGAGCTGCCCGTCGGATATGTCCGCTGGTTAGTACGCCTAACCAGCGGACATATCTGCCCGCACATGCGTCGTATCCTGTGAATGGATCCGACGCATGCACGCAAAAGTGTTTTACTTCCTGGTGCGGTGACGTGGCGGCGTCAACGTCACCGACGCGTCACCGCGCTGTCCTCCGGCGGGGAATTTGATACGATGGTGTGTAAAGCCATCGGATCAAAATAGCCCGACGTAAATATGCGCTGTAAACGGTCCGGGGACCGTTTACAGCGGATAAATTACATTGTGCGTACAAGGCCTGACAGTAGCTGATAAAGTAAAAATAATTGTTTTGCATTATAACTAGTTTGATACCTGTTGAAATCGAGCTGTTTTATTCACCTCCATCACTCCTGAATCGTTATTCTCACTGACTTCCTGGTTTGCGGTGCACATTCATTCTTGCTACATCACGGCCTAATGGAAACTACAGTTCCCATTAGGCTTAGCCTCCATGCCTGTGAGGGATAGGAGAGCATCTTCACGCAGGGCTGTAGTCATAGGCAGGGGGTGAGCACATACTGCTTTCCACCATGCAAAATGGCTCAGGTGCTGGTGGAAAGCAAGAAGAGGAGAGACAGGAAATGGCATTTTCAAACCTGGATTACTGTATTATGGAGGTCAAAAGGAAAAACAAGGTAAGTGATATTAAATGCTCTAGCTTACAGCAATCAATTGATCTAATAAAAAACAAACCTTTAGTGTTCCTTTAACTTACTAAACCAAAGAAATAAGGTTTATTTGTACATCACAATCAACATGGTTTCTTTTTATAAGTAAAATGAAAAGCCTCTTCACTAATTTTATTTTCAACGTTAACTAATATTAGGTTTACATGCGGCAACAGTGCAGCAGTTTTTAATGAGCACAGGGCTTCAGACCCTAGGATGAACCTTCAAAACCTGTAACAAATATACAAAGGTGTGCATTTTCTGAGAAGTCTTGCACTTGTGGTGGTCACTGAAGACCAAGTTGATAAACTGTCCAGGAGTCAAATCATTATAATTTATTGTATTTTTTTATTACGGGTACTTATTAAATATACAGCGTTCTTTACATACTGTACATATATTGTACAATTCAAATCAGTCCCTGCCCCCAAGGAGCTTACAATCTAAGGTCCCTAACCCACATACATGCACATACTAGGGTCAATTTAGACAGAATCCAATTACCTACTAGCATGTCTTTGGAGAGTTATAATTTTTTAAATAGATCAAAAAAATATTCAGCACTTCACACTTGTACATATGTTCACACTCCTACTCCATTACAGCAAATGACGGTTCTGCCGGTCTTCTTCCTGATTTGGTGTCTTCCATGTCTACCATTCTAAAGCCACTGATGATGTACCTGCTGCACTCAAAACTAGAACAAAAACTCTAATGACAACTCAAAACTTTAGATTTATCATCACTTTCATTCCCAGTTACATACATGGGGATTAGGGCAGTTAGAGAGAATGAATCTCCCTAATAGGGTGACAGACAGGAATATAAATGTGACAGTGGTTCTAACGTCCCATTACTATATCCAAATCAGTGGCAGCTGGTGATCCATTTTTGGGGGGATGGCAAACAAACCCCCCCTGCCAGGTCCATACTTACCCTATCCAGGTCGCAGCTTCCCTGGCTGCTCTTTCCAGCTAATCCGGTTTTAAGATCCGCCTCCTGTTCTAATTGGCCAGGAGGAAAAGCTGGAAGACAATAGCGAATATTGATTCGCTAATGTCACAAGTGGGTGGGTTCGGGGCGCAGAACCCAACCTTTTTGAAGCCAACTAAAGCCTCCGGCTTTAATCATGTGCTTAAAAAAAATATTAATAGAAATCTGAGTCCGGCGCCCCGCATGGGGATTAGGAGGCGGGAATGGAGATTAGGGGGTGGCGCCCCTGTGCCCCTTATGGTCCGGCCGCTGATCCAAATATAAAAAGAATAAACTTTTTTTTGTTTTTAGTTATACTTCAAATAAAGGGCTGCTAGGAGCAAAATGAACCTATCTTCTAGCAGTTTTAATTCTCTGACTGTAGTTTAAAGTCAAAAACAGTATTTCGTAATCAGATTCACTAAACATGTCATATTGGGGATTAGACTGCTCCACGGTCATCTCAAACACAATCATGCGTAACATGCTTAGGAAAACTAACTTAGCAATAACATGTCTTGAAAATTATTTTAAAACTCTGGCAACCAGGGCTTTGTGTTCAAAATATTACAGCAGAAGAGTCGTGGCAAAAGAAACATCATTTTTTATAATTAAAGTTAGATTGTTTTGCTCTTCAGTTGTGAAAAAGATGTTTATTGTTCTGTAATCACGACGAACAGGTCTTTCAGCACACTCTACCCAGCATATTACATAGGGGCCTCTGTCTCTTATTTCCCCAAACCCTGACACTTGCCTGGAGGCTCATTCATCTCTCAGTTACTCAGTAACTCATAGATAAATGGACGTCTCTGCTAGAAGCTTAGTTCTTAATCATTTTCTGTTATAATCAAAAGCACATGTAGAACTATCAGCTCCATCATACCCAACATTTACATCTGCAGTTACCAAGACCATTCCAAACAAAAAGTCCTTAATGAAAGGGAGTCTGACCTGTCCTCAATTACTATATTAAGTAATCAAACCTTATTTATGCACTTAGAGGTCTAGTTCTTCAAGACTAAAGATCGCATTGGGGTTGATTTACTTATGGCAAATAGACTGTTCACATTGCAAGGGAAATTGTTGTTAGCAACAGATTTTGTCCCAGAGCTTATTGAATAAGGAGCAGCTCTGCCGACTGCCATCATCCAATTATGCGCAAGAAAATATACTTTTTTGTTAGATTTTTTGCACATGATTGTGTAATCTCTGGGGCAAATTCCCTTGCAAAGTGAACAGCCTAATTGCCTTCAGCAAATCTACTAGATTACTATGTACTCATCAGGTCCTAGAACTTGGGTAAGGTTTTTCCAACTAAAGATTACAGATGATTATTGGACCCATCCCAATCCATGTTAAAGTACAGTATAACAAAATTGAGATCTTACTGCATCCATTAAATGTCATGGCGTATACAGTAGCACAATTGTTGTGCCACAGTTCCAATATGGCTGTTTAATTCAGAGAAATATCTAAAGAATACATTTGCAGGACTAATGTTTCAGTTCTAAAACAGCTTCTAAACATGAAATGAAAGTAAGACCTGGCAGTGATTTTATATCAATGGTGTCAGGAAGACACTCACCAGCCTAGAACTCTAATGCCCCGTACACACGATTGGATTTTCCGTCTGAAAAACCGACAGAATTCTGCTCAAGCTTGGCTTGCATACACGCGGTCACACACAAAGTTCTCCAAACTTTTGACCGTCAAGAACGTAGTGACATACAACACTACGACGAGCCTAGAAAATGAAGTTCAATACTTCCGAGCATGCATCAAATTATTTTTGAGCATGCTTCGGAATTTTGCGCGTCGGAATTGCTACAGACGATCGGATTTGAGAACCAGCTCTCAATCTTTTGTTGGTGGAAATTACACCAGCAAAAGTTCGATGGAACATTAGAGTCAACATCCACAAGGCCATGTTACACTTACCTGCTCTGTGCAATGGTTTTGCATAAAACAGCCATGATCCTCCTCTACTGCACATCCCCACCGGTGCTCCTGGCTCCTGCCAAACACCAACTGTGTTCTTCATTCTCATTAAAGGTATGTACCAAACATAGGTAAACATGTGACCTATGGTCAGAAGGAGTTCAATGTTATGGGTTAAATCTATCCAATTGAAAACTTTTACAATAGCTCCACAGAATTTGTGGTTTACTGCCTAACCTGTCTGTGTGGTTTTATAACACATAGGCATGAGCGTCCACTCCATGGAATCGTAAAAGAGTGTTGACAAATGACACAATTCAGCCGCGGCCGCCTCCCGCACATCGGTGGGCAAGGGCCGCCGGCATCACCGATTGTCACACTGTCATCGTGTCTATCAGTCTGTTGTTGCATTTACTCCGCTCCTGCGGCCCGTCCCTGTTTGCTGGCGCCAGACAATATGATCATCGCGCTGCCGCACTTTTTTGCTCCCCCTAAGTGTTTACAGTGTTTACGGCAGGAGGGGATTATCATTCATGGCTGGGACTGTGATGGGAGAGCATAGAGAGCTGCCTGCTAGAGGAGGAACTGGAACCAAGTAAGCACCAACTTAATTAAGCTGATGGGCGATGGAATGCCATGACTGATTTTTTAAATATGCAGCATAGCGGCGCCGGCAGGGAGGGGTGGGGGTAAATGTCCTGCACTGGTCATGATAACTCATGTATTAATGTAATGCACAGTGCAGGGTGCTGTGTAATGTAAAGGGGTCCAGTGGTGCAGGGCGCTGTGTAATGTAAAGGGGTCCAGTGATGCAGGGTGCTTTGTAATGTAAAGGGATCCAGAGGTGCAGGGTGCTTTGTAATGTAAAGGGGTCCAGAGGTGCAGGGTGCTGTGTAATGTAAAGGGGCACAGAAGTGCAGGGTGCTTTGTAATGTAAAGGGGTCCAAAGGTGCAGGGTGCTGTGTAATGTAAAGGGGTCCAGAGGTGCAGGGTGCTGTGTAATGTGAAGGGGTCCAGAGGTGCAGGGTGCTTTGACGTGGGTCATTGAAACCATCCCTGGCACTTTGCCAATGGCAGAGCGTTTTAAACGTCTCTGCCAGAGGGAAACATTTTGGATTTACACTGTCGATGCCCTTGTGCCCGGAGGCCTCAATGAGGAAATTAGGGTCACACTGGATTGAGTCCCACATACATCTTTACAGTTTCTTTATTTCCTTCCTTTTAGCACTTTAATCATTTATTTATTTTCTACTCTGAAATATATGTATATTTTTCTGTGTCCCTCCCCCCCCTTTTTTCCTTTCACCACCTATCCCTCTCTTCTAATATCTTCATGTTTCCATCTAGGTATAATTTCTATAGATATGACCTGGACCGTTAAGGTCTTGACAGACATAAACAAGTAAGTATTACTAACACTCACGCTAGATCAGGGCATCAATCATATGCACCTAAACATCCAACTTTTCCGGCAACCCCTGTGCCTTAAGTATGCCATAATCGTTAAATCCCTCAGTATCAGCTCAGCTGACAAAACATCCACAATGATAATAATTGTGCACGGGACCCCCATGCACCTTGAATAATATTATTATACAAGACCAATACACTACACGACATATATGCATGCACACTATTACATGCATGCATGACACCCTTATACCTCATTATAAACCTCTTTTTGTTTTTAATCGGTATTAGTTTTAATATTTATTTTTATGCTCTTTTCATTTAAATTCTTATGCCTTTAAAATGCTATTTTTAATATATGTCCTATATTGTGTATATCCACATTTGCTGTCATTAGTTTATGTTGATGCAGTATTTTAAGCCACCACCAGACTCTAGGACCCCACGGCTGCCTCTTTCTCTCTATAAAAGCCCTTGTTCAAAATGGAACTGGCAGGGCCTGAAGAAGGAGCGCATGCTCCTCCCACGTCATTACATCACACCTGGAAAGTGAAGTCACGATCAGTCTGCTCTGCGCTTCATGGCTCCAGAAGGCGCCAGTGTTTAGTCAGATTAGGCTACCCGTAACAGAAGTGAAGTTTCTGTTGCCGCCATCTTGTTACACCCCCGCACTCATCCACAGTAAGGATACAGTGGGAAGCTTATATAGTGAAATACGGTATTTAAAAATCCATCTGACTGTTTAGATGTTGAATTTTAAAAGCAACGGCAAGCCTGCTGATCTCAGGTTTGTTAATATGACAATAACGGATTTCAAAATACAGAATTTCACTATATAGGCTGAGTTTACTGTTAAAAATAAGTGTGAAATGCAAGACTTGGGTGGGTGTAACAAGATGTCCGCTTGCCGCCTTCTCACTGTATCCTTACTGTAGACGTCACTTCCATTATAAAATCTGTCGGGTCACCTACCGTGTTTCCCCGAAAAATAAGCCCAGGTCTTATATTAATTATGCCAACAAAAGACACAGTAGGGCCTATTTTCGGGGTAGGTCTTACCATGTAATGTGCTGTCTTCTCTCCCCCTCTCTCTCCCTGCCTGTCAGGAATCCCCAGTGTGAACTGAGTTAAAATGCTTGTAAAATCCTATAACCCACTCTATTACAGTATTATATAATGTACAATGTGTGTTTCTGTAATATAAATGTGTCAAATACCTTCGTTATAGCACCATTCTGCGCTTCAGTGAACCACCTGAGCTCTCTCCCCCACAATTATATTACAGAAACACACACATTGTACATTATATACTACTATAATAGAGAGGATTTTACAAGCATTTTTAACTAGGGCCTATTTTCGGGGTAGGGCTTATATTGCAGTACTCCTGGAAAATAACACTAGGTTTATTTTCAGGGTAGGTCTTATTTTTGGGGAAACAGGGTAATCTAATGAAAGACTGGTAGGTCACTGATATCTGTAAGTTACTGCCTAGGACAGTAGGCTTAGAGGGGGCACCACCAAGCTTGAAAATACACAGATTATGGTCATTTTTTCTGGCCATCTCTGGAAATTGGGTGCTACATTAAGCAAGAGAAATGGAAGGGGAAAGGGTTGGGGGGCATATTCAGAGGAGTTGGAAGGCTTTATGTAGTTTAGGAAAATTAGCCATTTTTCCTTGCTCTAGTTTGAAGATCTGTACAGTTGAACTGTTGTTATATGCATAAAGTAGACACATGCCACCAAAAATGCAGCATTCTACTATTATTATATATTTTTTACTGTACTAATCGCATCATGCAATGGGCAGAGCTTATAAATGAGGATGTCATCGATCAGTTGTGCCCAGGGAAGCATGATGTCTAAATAGGGGCCTGATTAGGTTGTGTGTCAGTCCTTCATCCAGTGTTTTTACTTCTGTACCCGTGGGCTTATACCAATGTTCCTGTCATTTGCTGCTATACAACAATTATTTTACAGCAAACTGTAGTTAGATGACTGCAATTCTGGATCGTATAATCAGATCCATGAAAATATACCATAACTCAAGAGACTAAAGGGCTCTAAGACATTAGCAAAATGAACAATGCATTTTGCAAAACATCAGCTCAATTCACAAAGCTTTAAAGCAACCCTGTCAGTTTCCAAAAATGTTTTAGCTGGGTATATACTAGTAAAATTTCAAGCAGAAAATTGTACGAAAATTGTCAATACATTTGAATGTCGTTCAAAAGTAGTTCATGATTTTGTTTGCTTTTAACATTCGGTTTTGGAATGAATAAACATTAGAAGCTTCCAGATTGTATTCCAGGAAATTCAAATGACTAACCTGAATATTTACCATGCCCTGGCCAATCCCTGGGGAGTTATGCTCAGAAGGTGGTCAGGGAGGTGGTATGTAGGCAGGTGCAGTCTGCTTTCTCCATTGCAGGTGACGATATTCATGATGACACTGCAGTTGGAAAGGAAGTCAGGAGGAATATGGTTCCTCTATGGTTGCCCGGTCACTGGGGAAGAGATCCAATTGGATGCTTAGACTTTTTGTTTTACACGCTATTGGCAGTTGGTCGAATAGGGACCCCCTCTGTGAGGGACAGTAACAGCACTAGGGAAAGGTTTCTGACGAGGGCAAGCGTAGCGACGCAACCTCTTCTGATTACCTTACCGACTGGGCATAAGATGGCCAGGCCATGTTCTGTCCCCTCTCAGCAGACGTTGTCAGTTTGACTGGAATCTACTTCTTCATGTCATTGAAAAATTATTGTTTATTGTTTATTGTTTGTTTCTTATACAAGGCGCATAGTTCACAAAACATGTTTGCATCGATGCGCCTGCTTCCCGTCCAGTTACGTTACCAGAGACATACCAAGAGAACAAACATTGAAAACAACATAAAATCGAGTGGCGGTTACAATAAACATATAGACATTCTAACACTCGGTACTACATGTATACATTAAAAAAACTTTAAAAACTGCATAAAAACAATAAAATAAGGAAGAGGGGGAAAGGAAGGAAAGGGAAAAAGGGGAAGGGGGAAAAGATAGAGAAAGATATCTCACCCCAAACCACTAAAGGCCCTAGTAAACAACAGGGTCTTCAGATCTTTTCTGAATACCTAGTACTTTTCCTGTTGTTGCAGGTGGCATGGAAGCAGATTCCATAACTGGGCAGCTTGAACTGAAAAAGCTCTGCCCCCCCATTTTTTCAGCCTATAAGGCCGAACCACCAATCTAGTTTGTGACGTGGCCCGTAACGCTCTTGTCACAAACTGTCGCCGCAATTTCTTGCGGATATAACATGGGCCTAGATTATTAAAGGCTTTGTAAGCAATACAAAGAACCTTAAATTCTGATCTCTCCCGTATTGGGAGCCAATGGAGGCTCTTCAGGTGGGTGGAGGTGGACATCCGCCCTGGTAGCCTGAGTGCCAGCCGAACAGCCTGATTTTGGATTTTCTGCAAGCGTCTAATCTGGGTCTGAGGCAAACCCATGAAGAGAGCATTGCAGTAATCCAAATGGGGTAAGACTAGCACTCTAACTACAGCAATTCTGGCAGAGCTTGACAAAAAGGGTACAACCTTGTACAACTGCCTCATCCTAAGGAAACATACCTGGGTAATACTGCCGATGTGTGCATCCAGGGATAGACCGGAGTCCAACAGAACGCCTAGGGTCTTCACCTTTTCGGCAGTTACAGGGAATCTCCCCTCCTCGTCCGGCCAAGGCAATACCCAGTGTAAGTTCTGGACCGATCCCGTCCGGAGTACCTCGGTCTTTGCTTGGTTCAATTGGAGACAATTGTCGGCCATCCATTGTTTGATGGCCCCAAGAGTCTCCAGAAGATCCACCTCGTCCCTCGGCCCTCCGGCATCAATCCTGGTATACAACTGGGTATTGTCAGCATACGACTGACATCTCATCCCACGGTCCTTTATCATATCCAGCAGAGGGCGCATGTAGATGTTAACCACTTCGAAACCGCATCACGTCCAAAGACGTGAACAGCGCGGACCTGAGGCGCCGGGGTCACGTCTTTGGACGTGATTTGCTTGTAATTCCCCGCGCGCGCCACAGGGTGGCGCGCGGCGGGGAAAAACAGTCCGACGCATCACCGAGGATCCGATGCGTGTACCCGGCGGCCGCGATGTCCGTCAGGTACACGCGATCGTCGGTGAGACAGCAGGGACGTGGAGCTCTGAGTGTAAACACAGAGCTCCACGTCCTGTCAGTGAGGTGACAGATGCTGTTTCTCTTGTACATAGGGAGACAGCATCGGTCACCTCCCCCAGTCACCCCCCTCCCCCCATACAGTTAGAACACACCCAGGCAATACATTTAACCCCTTCCTCACCCCCTAGTGTTAACCCCTTCAATGCCAGTCACATTTATACAGTAATTAGTGCATTTTTATAGCACTGGTCGCTGTATAAATGTGAATGGCGCCAAAAATGTGTCAAAAGTGTCCGATGTGTCCGTCGCAATATCGCAGTCCCAATAAAAATCGCAGATCGCCGCCATTACTAGTAAAAAAAAAATATAAAAAAAAAAATCATAATTATGTCCCCTATTTTGTAGGTGCTATAACTTTTGCGCAAAGCAGTCACTTATTGTGATTTTTTTTTTTTTTTTACAAAAATACGTAGAAGAATACGTATCGGCCTTAACTGAGAAAAAAAAATATAAAAAAAAAAAAAATGGGATATTTATTATAGCAACAAGTAAAAAATATATATATATTTTTAAATTGTCGCTCTTTTTTTCATTATAACGCAAAAAATAAAAACCGCACGGGCGATCAAATACCACCAAAAGAAAGCTCTATTTGTGGGGAAAAAAGGGACGCCAATTTTGTTTGGGTGCCACGTCGCACTACTGCGCAATTGTCAGTTAAAGCGACGCAGTGCCGGAAGCTGAAATTTCGCCTGGGCACGAAGGGGGTTTATGTGCCCAGTAAGCAAGTGGTTAAAGAGGAGGGGAGATAAGGGGGAACCCTGGGGGAACCCCACAACCAAGGCGTACTGGGCCAGAATAGAATGGGCCCAGTCGTACCTTGAATTCTCTACCCTTTAGGAAGGCTATGAACCAACCAAAAGCCTCTGGACTAACATGCGTCACCTCAACTAGTCTACGCAATAGGATCTCGTGGTCGATGGTGTCGTGTAATGTGAGTGTATCCGACTGGGTAGCTGTACCACCAGGTTCTTTGTGAACTGTTGCTGTATTACTTCAATACAAGTTTGCTGTTGCACCTGACTGTGTGAATTATTGTCACCACCCATGATACCCTCCACCTACACTTATATAACCTTAAGCCCCGAGCAGACTGTCTTTTCACCATCAGGGATCAATCTGTTAGCTACTGCCAAGAGATTGAGTCTGAGGAGGTTGATGTCCTAGGATTTGTGAGTAGAGACCATGACTGACTCCCTACAATAGCGTAACCAAAGAGAGAGAGACATCACTCATGGTGCCCAGCTATGAGACTTTAACTATCCTGGAGCAACCTTATGCTTCCCAGCTATGAGATTTTAACTATTCTGGAACTACCTCATGGCCCCCAGATATGAGACTTTTCCTTTTCTGAAGTACCTCATGTTTCCCAGCTGTGAGAACTAGACTGTGCTGCCTTTTACAAAGAGAAGAGTGTCATTAGTCAACTGATCTTGAGTGTTTTGGAGTATCCCATACCCCCTCATACCTCTCCTGTAAAAATGTATTCAGCAATAAAACTTAAAAAAGGACATCCCCTGGACTGGGGGTCAGCAACCGGTCGATCGCGATCAACCTGTCGACTTCTGACAGGTGACGGGTAGATTGTGAACACATCCCTGCCTTGCCGACCCAGCACTTTCCCCAGAGCTGATCAATGGTGTAGGCGTACACTCAGCCAATCCTAGGCCACAGAGGCAGTCCCGCCTTTTGCATATGTGCAGCTGCGGGGTGGGAAAAGCCTCTAGAATAGCTCAGGCAGGTTTGGACTTTTGTCCTGAGTCTCTCTGAACCATCCAAGGTGCTTGTGGGATGGACGAGAATGGAGGGCTGGTGCAGATCAATGCCAGAGCATTTAGAGAGTCCACCGTAGCTTCCCTGTGCCACACTACATCTGGTAACAACTTTTGTACCCTCCTGACCCCCAATACCATACATTTATGAACCCCCAATTTCATTCCTCTCTGACCCCCCAATACCATGGCCTTCTAATCTCCCCAGTAACATACTCTTCTGACCTCCAAATACCATACCTCTTGACCCCATAGTACCATACCCTCCTGATCCCCTGTACACTGCCCTACATACCTACTGACCTCTGTATACTACCCTACATACTACTGACCTCTGTACACTGCTCTACATCCCACTGACTGAATATTCTACATACCTACCAACCTCTGTACACTGCCCTATATCCTACTAACCTCTGTACTCTGCTCTACTACTGCCCTCTGAACACTGCCTTACGAACCCCTTAGACACTGCCCTACATAATACTTACACTGGCTAGAACTTAAATTGGATAGCCAGGTCCTGAAACTACTGTAGTCAAAATGTTCTGCTTTCATGCTAGACTCTGGCATCAGCCTTGTGGGGGTGTTTACATTTTTACAGTGACATTAGTTTTACAAAATGTTTCTAAGTTTTCTTCATGCTGTCTTTACTTTTTATTGGGGGATTGCTATTAAACTTCTTAAAAAACTCTACATGCACCCCATTGATCTTTGATCTCCTCCATGTTGTCCATGTAGAGCTCTACCTCTGAGGCTGCGTACACACGATCGGTCCAAACCGATGAAAATGGACTTAAGTCCAGTTTCATCAGTCCAAACCGACCGTGTGTACGGCCCATCGTTCCGTCGTCCGTCGGACCAAAGTTTTAAAACTTGCTTTAAAATCGGACCGATGGACGCCTGACCATCGGACCAAACCGATGGTTAGTACGCAAAAGCATCGGTCCAAAAACCCGCGCATGCTCAGAATCAAGTCGACGCATGCTTGGAAGCATTGAACTTCATTTTTTTCAGCACGTCGTTGTGTTTTACGTCACCGCGTACTGACACGATCGGTTTTTGAACTGATGGTGTGTACGCACATCAGATCATCAGTCAGTGAACCGATGAAAATGGTCCGTCGGACCATTCTCATCGGGTTGGACCGATCGTGTGTACGCGGCCTGAAAGGTTGCTTACCACTGCCCTAGAGTGTTTAATTAAGCCAGAGTGAATGGACCTTTGCGTTTGTGACTGTCAGCCACTGTACTACATAGGAAGGCCCCTCAAAATTCTCAGTGGCTCCTTTGGGGGTAACGCTACATGGGGAGGCATGATTTATGTTATTTTTTCAAACAAACTTTATTTGAGGTGTACAAAGTGACACTTTATTGATGTCACTGCACTGTGCTTTGACATACAGGACCATGCAGAGCGGTGCAAAATGATGCACACGTGTTGCATATTATTGCACTCTGGTCTGACCATGACACACAGAAAACTATTGTTTCTATGAGGAAAAATGCTGGTGGCTGCACATAGTCTTAAAGGAGTAGTACAGCCAAATATCGTTTGGCTGTACTTCTCCTGTGGATCACAGTTCGTTTTGCACACTTGTGACCCGTTTTCAACAGACAGCGAGCTGAAGCCTGCTGTCAGCTGACATCACAGAGCCTGTCCAGGCTGTGCAAGATCGCAACAATAAAGTCAGGATCTGCCCACAACCCTGGAGCGACACTTGGCTCCGCCTCTCAGCAAAATGCTGAGAGCTTGAGCCAGACACTCCCGCCCCCTTCACAGTCCAGTGCTACAGTAAACACGGGAGCAGAACAGAGAGCTGGTGACTGACAGTCACCAGCTCTCTGCACAGGAAGCGTTGAGAATCAAGCGATCGGTGGTCTTTGATCGCTCGGTTTTCAGACTTAGAGCCGGCGGGGGACAGTTGAAGCCTCAGGCTGATGTTGCATCCACCAAGGTAAGTATGATTTTTGAAGAAAAAAAAGCTGAACTTCTCTTTTAATGGGCCCTTACTGAACAAGAAACACATACACTAATAAAAGTTTGCACTTTTGAGAAAAAGTTCCCATCCTGCTCTTTTTTAATTTTTCCATCACCACAGTCAAAAACAAATGTCCATTTGACCCCACTAATGATTAAACAAAATGAACGAATGTGAGGACACAGGCCTCTGATACTACCACTAGAGGTATCTCAAATACATAGAAGATACAGAGTTCTGGAGAGGTGAGTATAATGGCTCTTTTTTTGCTGGACACTTTCATCTTGAACGTTTTTGTTACCTGACAGGTTCACTTTAACAAATAGATAAGAGTTTTTTTTATAGTGATTTTCAAATCTCTTCCCAGCTGAAAATAACTCACTTTTTAAATAAGCTTCTTATGGTGTGTTGCTTTCCTGACAATGGCTATAATAGAAACTCAAGGCAATATTTGCTTACTTACATTTGTATTGCCCCGCATATATGATACTTTATTTTGGTTGCAAGCTGGCTGCAGAAAAATAAAAAAACATTTTGCTTTGTTATACAGAGAATCTGATCCTACACGGGAGCTACTGGTAGCTTCATTAAAACCAGCTGAGTGGATATAAGAAAGACTTCATCTGAGCTAGTGAAATGTTTCTGGTCTGAAGCCATGGGTTTAGGGATCGCACAGCCAAGTTCTACAGAGGATCAAAGAGAGATTTGGTAGCACTATAAGGTATCCTGCAGGGGATCTAGTTTCATAAAGGAAGTCCTGTGTTAGTGCCATATCTCTGTGGCTGTGGACAGAGCACAACAAAAAAAAAAGTCTAAAACAAAGGAGTGACATTGCATTTGGGGTACGGAAAGATTAACTCAATCTACACAAAAAAAGATAAATAGATGGATTAATGTAATTATATTGATGGGTGAACTTTAAAATACTTTAAAATATTTAGTTTATTTATAATAATTTTCAGAGCACTGTTATGTTCCATAATCAGCAAGAATACAACAACCTTTGATGGGAGTATGTTAGTTGACTTGCACACATGCTTAAAGGGGTGGTTCACCCAAAAACCTTTTTTTAACATTAGATTGAGGTCGTTATGTCAAGGGGAATCGGGTGTGTTTTTTACAATCGAAGCAGTACTTACCGCTTTAGAGATGCATCTTCTCCGTCGCTTCCGGGTATGATCTTCTGGTCTGGGCGTTCCTATTTGATTGACAGGCTTCCGACAGGCTTTCGACGGTCGCATACATCGCGTCACGAGTAGCCAAAAGAAGCCGAACGCCGGTGCGGCTCTATACGGCGCCTGCGCACCGTCGTTCGGCTACTTTCGGAAAATCGTGACGCGTCGGAAGCCTGTCGGAAGCCTGTCGGAAGCCTGTCGAAATCCTGTCAATCAAATAGGAATGCCCAGTCCCGAAGACCATACCCGGAAGCGACTGAGAAGATGCATCTCTAAAACGGTAAGTACTGCTTCGATTGTAAAAAAAAAAAAACACCCGATTCCCCTTGACAAAACGAGCCTTAATCTAATGTTAAAAAAAAGGTTTTTGGGTGAACCACCCCTTTAATATCAATTTCTGCAATTTCGTCACTAAACCTGCAGGAGGGAATGGAAATGTTATATTTAAAAATGGTGTCATAATCAGCACATTAGAAAGTCCACTTAAAGCGGATCTCCACCCTAAAGTGAAGATCCGCTGATCGGAACCCTCCCCCCCTCCGGTGTCACATTTGACACCTTTCAGGGGGGAGGTGGGTGCAGATACCTGTCTAAAGACAGGTATCCGCACCCACTTCCGGCCCGCAGTCTCGGGCAAAAGACGGGCTTTTCCCGTTGTGTGCTGGGAACTCTCAGCTCCCAGCACACAGCGGGAGCCAATCGCGGGCGCAGTGCGACTCGCGCATGCGCCGTAGGGAACCGGGCAGTGAAGCCGGAGCGCTTCACTTCCTGGTTCCCTCGCCGTGGATGGAGGGGGGAGCAGCAGGGTGATGAGCGATCGCTCATCCTCTGCTGCGGACGCCGCTGGACTCCAGGACAGGTAAGTGTCCTAATATTAAAAGTCAGCAGCTGCAGTATTTGTTGCTGCTGGCTTTTAATATTTATTTAAAGGTGAACCATCCGCTTTAAACTCGATTAGAGCTTCTTCCCCCTTTCTAATGCCGTGTACACACGACCGTTTTTCCTGTCATGCAAACGTGATTTATCGCGATTCCTCTCAAGCCTGCCTTGCATACACACGTTCATGAAAAAAAAACGCTTGATCAAACCTCGGTGACGTACAATACGTACGACGGCACTTTAAAGGGAAGTTCCATTCGAATGGCACCACCATTTGGGACGCTTTTGCTAATTTCTGAGCATGCACTTTTTTTTTACCCTCGGAAAAGCATACATACGACCGGTTTTCACGACCAATTGAAAAAATGGCAGTTTTCGCGTCATGAAAAACGGTTGTGTGAACGCGGCATAACTCTCTGTTTAATAGTAGTACAAAAAAGTTCTTGGGGGGGGGGGACGGGACGTGAAAAATATACTAATATACACAGTATATACTACCCCGACTTTCTCTTGCAGCTAGGTTGTATAAACATATCTTATGTCTGAAGCAACATTTAACATGAAGTCAGTGGGTCTCAGAGACATGGAGGGGCCGATCACATCACACCAAGGAGGAACACAATGAGGAAGGGAGCGCCTCCCAGCTGTAGCCTCCAACGCTGCAGCCACCACACAGAGCCATTAATAGTGATAGGTTCTGCTGATGCCACGCGCCTGACGGCCACACATACACATCAGGGCTCACTCAACAGTGCACCATAGAATACAAGTGCCCCCGGAGGCCATGATGGATAGGTGGCAGCCAACACCAACATGGGTAAACAAAGCAAACATCAAAAAACAACAATAACAAAAACAATAAGCAGCATCCAGTACAGAACAATTAAATGATCAATCACTTTAATTTATAGAATACAATTTCCAAGGCTGATACATTTACACTATGGCACATATGTTACTTATTGATAGGCATGTTACAAAAAAAATTATTTTGGGATGATTTACCACATTTGGAGAGAGTTTCCAACATTATGGCAGAATATCTGCCCTGTTTAGATCATATATTAATAATTCGTCCCTGGATCTTTTTTCGACCAGTGTTACATTTTCAAAACATCCCTGGCCTGTTTATGGTTTAATTGAATCTGAGGGCTTAATACGACCTCATCAAATAGGCATCTTATTAGAGAAATGGTTTGTAGGACTGCACCTCATTGATGCCAGGTTCATACATTGAATTGAGGTGTCCAATCCAGAGGGTTACCCTCTGGAGTAACCTTTTATCCATGTTGCTACCACTGGGGACCTCCGGATAACCTCCAAAACCAAAAATGAGAAATAAGAGGTGTCAAATCTATGATATAAGTCAAGATGTCTGTTCACAGGAGTTAGCATCTTCCCATTGGCAGAGTAATGTCGCCCACACATTATTGGTCCATCCGATGAGAATGGTCTGATGGACCATTTTCATCGTTTAACCGATGAAGCTGACTGATGGTCCGTCAGGCCTACACACCATCGGTTAAAAAAACGATTGTGTCAGAACGCGTTGACGTAAAACACGGCGTGCTGAAAAAAATGAAGTTCAATGCTTCCAAGCATGTGTCGACTTGATTCTGAGCATGCGTAGATTTTTAACCGATTGTCTTGCCTACAAACGATCGTTTTTTTTGCTATCGGTTAGGTATCCATCGGTTAAATTTAAAAAAAGTTGGCTTTTTTTAACCGATGGTTAAATAACCGATGGCGCCCACACACGATCGGTTTCGACCGAAGAAAACGGTCCATCAGACCGTTCTCATTGGTTTAACTGATCATGTGTATGCGGCATTATATATATGATCTTTTAACCTTTATCTCAATTGGCGGATGGTTTTCCCTATATAGAAGGCTCCACACTTGCAGAGCATTAAGGAGATAACCCCTTGAGTTTCACAGTTATCAAAAAACCTAGGGGTGAACAGTTCTCCATTGGGCAACACAAAACCAGTACCAGTATGTATCCAGGGACAAAATGTACATTTTCCACCTTTATAAATGCCATTGAGTTTTCTATTGTGTCCTGTAGCTGGAGAATTATGACTACAAGTTTTTTTGTCATGTAATGGTGTGGCTCGTTTGAACACAATCTCACGGTAATTTCCAATATATTTTTTAAAATGGGATTTTCCTGTAGTAGGTGCCAGTGATTCCACAAAACGTTTCTAAATTTACATTGCTGTGAAGATAATTTAATGACGGTCGTTTTTTGTCTTGAAGAAAAAACTACGTTTTTTAAACTTCATTTTAAAAAACGACGGTGCCTACACACCATCGTTTTCTGAAAATGCTCTTGCAAAGCGTGGTTACGTACAACACGTACGACCACACTCTGTTCCATTCAAGCTCGCGTCATAACTAACTTCTGAGCATGCGCGGGTTTAAAAACGTTGTTTTAAACGTCATTTTAGCGTACACACGATCATTTTAAATGACACAAAAAAACGACATTCTGAAAAACGACATAAAAATTAAAGCATGTTCAAATTTTTTTTTTTTACGTTTTTCAGGAGACATAAAACAACGTTTTGCCCACACACGATCATTTTAAATGACGTTTTATAAAACGTTGTTTTATTTCATCACAAAAAACGACCGTGTGTACGCGGCATAACAGTAGACATGCTAAATACATTTTAGTTTTGTATAAGAGAGTGTTGCGTTCTTGTTGTAGCGCTTTATTATACGCCTCCCCCAATAATGACTTACTTTAACCCCGTAATAGATGTGAGCGAAGCTGTAGTGCTTGGTATGAGTACAGTTATGTCTTAACCTAATATACTACATGAAGGGGATGCTGCAAATGGGTGGGTGTGCACTCGCTGTATTTTTTTTAGGTCCAGAATTATGATCTGGTGTTGATCACTACCAACCGTAAATTTTAGATTGAACTGGGTATGAATTAGTGTGTCTACAAATGCCTGGAGATGGTCATTAAAGCCAGTCCATACAATAAAAATGTAGTCTATGTAACGCATCCAACATAATGCATGATTGGTGTATCTACATAATGACTCATCCAAAAAAACTGTTTGTTCCCACACCCCCAGGTACAGGTTCACATAAGCAGGTGCACAGCACGTGCCCATAGCACCATTGGGATGTGGGACTCTTTGAATGTAAACGGTTGTGAGTAAGAACAAATGTAAATTCATTGAACTGCCACTGTGCCTGACCTTTTTCTCGTAGGAATGTGCGTAACATCCCCACGTCCTTATCGTGAGGGATGCTCACCAACTATGGTATTATTGACTGATTGTGTTTTTTATTGCATATCTCCTTACCTGTACTTACGATATATATTTTTGCATTACCCAGAAAGTCTGTTTAAGCTTCTGAGGAAGCGCAACAGTGTGAAACATGTAGAGCTTGGACAAGCGTACACAAGATTTATCAATGCACACCAAATCCCATCTGGATCTGGTCATTATAGTTTTGTGTATTCAAGATGGTCTACAACAAGGAAATTATGGTGCGATAGCTGATATTCGCTGCAAGTTGGTTAGCAAGTGCAATTTTTTATGTGTGCAAAATAATTTTATGATTATTGTAATAACATTTCTACTTTATATAAACAATGGTGTACTCTAGTGCCTAAAGTCCATAAGTTCTGCTGTACCAACATATAGTTTGCAAAACACTACTGATAAGCAAGTACAACAGGTTCAAGCGATTGTAAAGGCATAAATGTTTTTTCTTAAAATAATAAACAAGTATACTTTCCTGCTCTGTGCAATAGCCCTGAACGTACTCTTCTTGAGTCCCTTGCTGGCGCTGTCCACTCATTCTTTCTCTTGGTGGGGGGGCACTCGTGTAGGCACATTCTAGAGCTGTGCTGCTGTGTACGTCCATAGACACAAAAAGCGTGGCTCTGTTCCGCCCCCCGCTCCCTCACCACAGGATTTTATTGACAGCAGCAGGAGCCGATGGCTTTTGCTGCTGCCCCTGTGCCCTTTGAGAAGAGGAAAAGAGGATAGGGGGGCTAGGGGGAGCCGGTCATGGATTTTTTTTTTACCTTAAAGCGGAGCTCCACCCTAAAACGTAACTTCCGCTCATCGGAACCCTCCCCCCTCTGGTGTCACAATTCAGTCAGTACCCATCCCCCCCATGTTGAAATACTCGGCTCCCAGGACACAGCAGGGACCAGTGAGGATGGCGCAGTGCATGCGCACTAGGGAACCGAGCAGTGAAGCCGCATCGCTTCACTTCCTGGTTTCCTCACCGCTGATGGTGGTGAGGGCAGCTTAGAGACAAGCGATCGCTCGTCTTCTGCTGTCCTGTCCTGGACTCCAGGACAGGTAAGTGTCCATTTGTTAAAAGTCAGCAGCTGCATTATTTGTAGCTGCTGGCTTTTAATATTTTTTTTTACAGCGGAGCTCCGCTTTAATGCAGAATGCATTAAAGTAATAAACGTTCTGCCTTTACAACCACTTTAAATTGGTCTCTTCTAGAAGTCATGGATATATGTGTGTGAGCCCAATAGCGGCTGGTGCCTTATTTTTTAGGGGGTTGGCAAAACCCCCCCACCAGGTCCACACATACCCCATCCAGGTTGCGGCTTTCCCGGCTTCTCCTCCCGCCTAATTTGGTCTTAAGATCCGCCTCCTGTCTTTATTGACTGGGAGGATAAGTTGAAAGACCATAGCGAATATTGATTGGGGGTATATTGGTTTCAGGGTACAGAGCCCAATTTTTTTGAAGCCAATTAGAGTCTCGGGGTTCAATCATGTGATTAAAAAAATAAAAACGAATTGAAACCTGTGTCTGGTGCCCCGCATGTAGATCAGGGGACATGGAGATAAGGGGGCGGTGCCCCTGTGCCCCTAAAGGACAGGCTGCCAATGTGTGGGCCTATCTACTGATTGTAGATAGGGTCGCCACCTTATCCCATTAAACCCGAACACATATGAATTACACAGGTTCTGAGCTAATTTAATGCAGGTAAGGCACCGAGTGAGTTTTCACTTCTGAAAAATGCACGGTGTCATGCGGAGTCCTCCAGGGATCCCCTCTGTCGCCTGTTCTGTTCAATATGTATCTTCACCCTCTTTTTGAAATCATCAGTAACCAGAAGTTACTTTATCACTCTTATGCAGATGACACACAACTGTATTTTTACATCTGCAACAATAAGGATCATTATCTAGGACTAGAGAAATGCCTTACTTTGATAGAAAATTGGATGACAAAGAGTTATCTTAAACTCAATGGCTCAAAAATAGAACTTCTCCTGTTTCACGCCAATCAAAAGAATCATCCCGCAACAACATGGACACCCCCGCCCATTCTGGGTCAAACCATCACCCCTAGCACCAAAGTCAAAAGTCTCTGAGTCATCTTCGACGCCTACATGACAATGGATGCACAAATAGGGGCAGTAGTCAGCGAATCGCACCACCTGCTGCGCCTTCTACGCAGACTCACTCCCTTTATTCCAAAAGAAGACATAGCAGTCGTCGTGGGAACGATTATCAACTCCAGACTTGACTATGCAAATGCCCTCTATCTCGAACTCCCAAAGTACCAAATCACCGGATGCTGGTTGGGAGCGCAGGTCATTCAAAATACGGCCGCTCGACTTGTGACTGGGAAAAAAACATGGGAATCAATCTCACCTTCACTGAGATCCCTTCATTGGTTGCCAGTAAAAGACAGAATCACTTTCAAGGAACTCTGTCTAACGCATAAGTGTATTCTAGGAAATGCCCCCCAATATCTATGCGAAAAACTAAAAGCTCACAACCCCAATCGCGTTCTGCGATCCACCAACCAAAATCTAAAGCCAGATACAAGTCCAAAGGAGAATGAAGATTTGCGGTCCAAGGACCCACACTATGGAACGCACTCCCAACCAGCATTCGGTTGGTGGAGAACCACTTGGCCTTCAGAAGAAAGATCAAAACCCATCTCTTATAAGGGCCCAGGGAATGGATACCAAGCGCCCAGAGGCGATTCAGTTCACATGTGTTGCGCTATATAAGTTTCTCACTCACTCAAAGGGGTTGTTAAGCTTTGTGCTTTTACACCTTAATGGATGATCTATAGAAGAGCAGCCATTTGCTCACGCTGTTGTCATTTAAATCAAAGATGTGGCACGTCGGGGGGTGGGGCCGAGTGATACATGGCCGCCGACTGTATCACATGGGAGCGCGCCCGCAAGCTAACCCCCTTGGGAGAGAGCTTCTCAGAGGGGGGTTAGCTCTTGTGGGGAGAAGCCGAAACAGCCGCTGAGGGACCCTAGAAGATGGGGCTCAGGGCAACTCTGTGCAAAACAGTGTAATTTCAGGCGTCTAGAGTTGCTCCCAATTTTGGAAGTTCAGTGCACAGAGATAAAAAAAATTTCCTGCAGCATATAACCAGCTCAAAACTTTCCTGATTGAGGCTTTGAAGAAAGAAAACCCATCATTTTGGCCAAAATAACTCAGCGGCCTGCAGTGCAAGATGGCTGTAGGCCACAGGACCTTGATAAGGACTAGATTGGAACAAGGTGGAGACCGCTATATCTGTAACCTAACTACTGTTACTAAGGTGTAATACAAATTTCACTTTTCTTTTTTTAATTGTATGTGAGCTTGTTATTATTCATTAGTATCCTATTGAGAAGCTTAATTTGAACTTGGAACTTGTTTGAAATAAGTGTTGTATTATGATTATATTTGGTAATTCTATATTTCAGCAGATACTGCCTGATAGTTTCTTAAAATTGAGAATATTACTTGCTTTTATTAAGTTATCTGCTGCAACAGAATGATGTTATGTGGTTTCCCATCATGTTGTCTCAGACAGGAGCCAAATCAATGTTTAGAAATGAGGGGGTCACATTTTAAAAAGTAACAGAGAGCAAGTTTATGTAACTTTCAGGCATCATCATTGCAATATATATATATATATATATATATCGGTTTGGGTATACAGGACTGTGATGGCCAGAGTCAAATTCCTCCATCTCAAACTCGCTCATCCACACTATATTGCCAAAAGTTTTGGGCCACCCTCCAAATTATTGGGAGGGGGATTATGGCGTGGGGTTGTTTTTCAGGAGTTTGGGCTTGGCCCCTTAGGTCTAGTGAAGGTAACACTTAAGGCTTCAGCATACCAAGATATTTTGGACAATTTCATGCCCCCAACTTTGTGGGAACAGTTTGGGAACAGTTTGGGGATTGCCCCTTTCTGTTCCAACATGGAATGGACATGTAATGGTAAGTTTGGGGTTGAGGAACTTAGAATACCTTTGGGATGAATTCGAGCAGAGACTGCAAGCCAGGCATGCTCGTCCAACATGAGTGCCTTACCTCACAAATGGTCTTCTTGAAAAATAATCCATAGACACACTCATAAACCTTGTGGACATCCTTCCCAGAAAAGTTAAAGCTGTTATACCTGCAAAGGGTGGGCCAACTCAATATTGAACCCTGAGTAAGACTGGGATGCCATTAAAGGTACTATGCATGTAAAGGCAGGCCTCACGAGTCACGATATATATATGTGTATATATATATATATATATATATATATATATATATATATATATATAGATTAATCCATAGATATATATCAATATAGATATAGATATTCAGTCTATTAACATTAGTGCTAGTGCTGGAGCCAATTGTCCAGAACAACATCTGGAGATTGGGTTGTGGTGCTAAAGAATCAGAATTTTCTTGTATGATCAACTCTGGTATAGCCTTGTATGTGTAGCCAGCTTAAAGCAGACCTTTCACTTTATGTTAGTATGCCCCCATCCTTGGCGTAATATGTCATTAAACGTAAAAAAAAAAAAAAAAAAGATGATATACGTACAATTCCCATAGCTTCTGTAATGCAAGGGGTTACCTCATCAGTATGCCAAGGTCCTAGGGATTGATGAGTACTCCAAATCTTGTGAGAAGACACTGTGGCACAGGGAAGAGTGGTCTTTCCAGTGAGAATTGGGCTACTTAACATTCCCTACAATTTTACCAGAAGGATGACAATGTCACCCAAAGCATTCTGGGCAGAAATCAAGGAAAAGGTAATTATATTACCTAACCTTGGGTGCAAGATCCACTTTAAAAAAAAAAAAAAAAACAGGTGTGGTCAAACATATCGGAATAAACCCAAAATGACAATTTTCCCCTTTTTTGCAGTTATCCTTCCATTCCACATCACATAAATCTGCAAACCTGTTAGACCGGCACATGCCTAGGCATGCAAATGTCTTTAATAAACAGACCCAGTGTTTTAAACGCAAAATCCAAATGCATCAGGAAAACAATATAATTGGATGTATTTGCAACTGTGTTACTCCTTAACTGTGATGTAAATGTGAGTCGGGCTGATGTGGTAATGGAAGAGTTCACTGTTTATCCCAAAACATCCCATCAAGAACTCGATGAATGGGTTAAACACCCATTAAGTTAAACAGACACTTGGGAACATAACAGGAAAACATTTATTGTCAATGTAACAATGCTTATGTAAACCAACAAGTTACAGAGCTCTGTCTGGTCTTTCCTGTGCTTGCTGTGTATTTATACTATCCGGAATAAAACTTTAATTGGGTTATGAAAACATGTGGAATTGTGATTATATATAGTTCTTTCTTGTTTTGTGTGGCTAATCAATAACATGCAAGTACCAAACATCTGGTAAGGAGTACTTCCGATTTAAAACTTTACCCTGAAAATAACTTTACAAAAAGGAAACACGCCAATTTAATGCAAATAAATAAATAAAAAATAATAAAATAATAAGGAACTGGTGGTGAAATGGCAGAGGTTAAAGTGGGGCTAAGCTACAATCCACAAAAGATGATGGGAATTTGGACTGAGCTCTGTTGGCTCACATCTTAAGGAGGACATCCATCAGACACATATCAATGCCGTTCTACATGTATAACATTGATGTATGGTGGGTTTTGTGTATATGGCACAAGAGTATTATTGTAGATGGTCTTACACAGGGGGCTGTTTGTAGAAGCAGCACTGGTGCAGCATCAAAAAGGAAGCAGATGGTGAAAATGAAAAAGGAAAAGAAAAATGCTGCTACTTGGGGTAGTACTCAAATTAGTTAGTGTGAACAGCATGCAAAAAGCCTCAGCAAATTGTGACAAGTGGCTTTAACATGTATATAAAACTTTTTTTTGTGTGAATAGTATCAGTTTTCACTATCCCTGTCAGTGCTTTTGCTAACTTCCTGTCACTAAAACCGGAAAACAGGAAATTAGAGGAAATCTCTCTAAATTATCTCTAAAGCTGGCCATACATTATATCATTTTCTTTACAATATTATGATAATTGCGCTAAATACAACTAATAATGTGATTCCGATACAATAGGGTGTAAAACCATATGTGCAATATAGGAGATTTAATGTCCACAACGAAAACTGCTTACTAAATCAGTAGCAAAAAATGTGTCCAGCAGCCTGGTGTATACCAACATCCGTGGATCTCAATTTCTCACACCACGAGCATAAGATGTATTCAAACAGCCAGCGTATCAGCAGCATTCATTCGATCCCTGATACATGTAAAGGAGAAAGGTAACATAGCACAGTACTGTTACGGTATAGCTAGTAACTGGTTGCACTCACAAATACCCCCGATCACAAGCCGCTCAGTATCATGCTGAGATCCGCATTGGGAAACCTCAGATGGTCTCGTCACAAATAGGCTCCTCCCCTACGCATTGCGTCACTTGTCACCCGACTTAATCATACTCCAATGTTGTTGTCCTTTCTTCATATTCATAAAAAAAAAGTCTGGATAGTGTAAAACCATTTGAGTTCAGGTTTATTAAAAAAATATATATCCAATGTACTCACATATTAGAGGTGCTACCAGCACTCCACTCTATACAAATGGGAGAGACGACCGCTCCAGGTGAGCTCCAGGCAATCAGTGTCCGTTTAGAACCCAGGCAGGTGCCGGCAATGCACTAGGCAATCAAAAGAAGAAGTTTGGACAGCCGCACTCAAAAGAAAGTAAAATTCAAAAAACGCCCTTTATTGGGGTAAAATAGATGGATGCACTACAAAAACAGCATACAGTGGGAACAAAAGACAACTGACGCGTTTCGCATTGGGTTTCAATGCTTAGTCATAGCTATACACCAAAGCGCACCACTCTATAGTAAGCAATGAGCATGACTCCCAATCCAGTAGACAAACTATTGGTGTTAATAGCAGCCACTGTGAATTAAACTTGGAGCACCGCTATAAAGCATTTATTTTTATCAATTCACTTATACATTATCAATGATCAATAATCAATGATCAATGATTATCAATGATCATATTTAGGATTTGTATATTGCACAGTGGTCTTTTGTATTGATTTATATTGTATTTTGCACTTTAGCACCGATCAACCAGCATTATTTATTTATTTTGCACATGAGCACTTTACATATAGGTTATATATTAACCTTGTTTTTCTAATACATTATGCAGCACTGTTACTGAGGTATTTATTAATACAGCGTGACACAATATTTATTTATTCAGTGATATAAATCTTGTTGGTTTGTATAAAGTAAAGTTATAAAACCTTATGCGTACAAGACCTCCTAAAGCAGACAAGAAAACCTTTAGTGAATTAAGAAGATAATATAATATTCCAAATCAAAGATTATTTCAATTTCTACAGCTTAGGCATGCATTAAAAACACAGGGTCGATCACATGAATTGAAGTTTAATAAGTCAGTGGTAATAGCCTTGCTGGATAAAATAGAAATAAAAAGGGTTTGATATCACAATTATATGATATATTTTTTCATACATTTAAAGGTACTGTGGATATACCAGCAAGATCAGCCTGAATCAATGAAAATAATTAATGGACAGCTGCACACCAAAATAAACCTAAAAGGGTAGCCTTTATTATAAAGTCTACCTTTTTAGGTTTATTTTGGTGTGCGGCTGTCCATGAATTCTTTTCATTGATTTCTGCCTTGTGCATTGCCACAGTCTTTGAGGAGAAAATTAATTGCTCATTGCACTCATCTGGAGAGGTGGTTTGGCGATATAGCACCAATTTCAGATGAACAGTGGGCACTGGCACTTTTGACAATACCTCAGGCAACACTGTTTTTTTGAATTTTGGATAGAGTAAGGAAGGGTTACGTACAGCCCCTGTCAGTTTGTTTTTTTACCATCCCTGTCCCATTGCAGAGATATCCCTTCACTTCCTACCCCATAGCCAAACAGGAAGTGAGAGGAAATCTATGCAAATTAAGTGAATCAATTGCCTCAGGCTCTCAGAACTTTAATTTATTAAACAGAACCGGGTGTTGCCTTGACAGGAAGGGGTGGGTCATATTTAAATTAGGGGTGCACAAGTTTAGTGAGGCCTAGGGCAGCACAAAACCTAAATACACTACTGTCCTCAGATGAATACTGTATACATAACAAGAAAGTTTTGACCTACCATTAGCAGGTATTCATCTGCAGTGAGTGGTGGTCCATGTGGTTGCTTTTTATGTTGATATTATCTCAGTTAGATCTCCCTAAATATCAAAAAAATAAAATATATGTTTTACTGTATTTGACACAGCATGAAAGAGATATTGAGCCTCTAAATGACTAAGATCCTAAAACTAATTGCACCACCTACACCGATAAGAAAATATTTAGATTGCAATTTGAATAGTAAAATATACACGTGTGAAAAAGCACACTTGTGTCAACTGTGAGAAAAAGACAAAAACACAACATAGTACGGTAATTATCTGCTGCTCAACAAAAGGGAAACAAATTCTACCTGTACAGTTGCATACCTTTTCAATTTCTGTATGCATGGGCGTGGAACAAAACACAATACTTTTGTGTATTCATACATTTGGCGAAAAACTATTTACATGGTTAGACTAGTTGCCTGCCAAAACAAAACAAAAACCTTGTAATTATATATTTTTAAGTGTCTGATAAGCTAAGAAAAGTTGGCTGCTCAAACAATACTGCAAGAAAAAGAAAAAAAAAAAAAAATATATATACATTTTATAATATAGAGCAGCATGGTGTGATAATGGGAATATGTCTTAGGCCTGGTTCAAATCAATGTGCCACAAATGCGGTGCAACTTTGGGGAAGGTACAGGTACTACTTTGGTGCAGCACAGTGCAATTTTGTGCCCCATAGACTTTAATAGAAACACATGTAAAGTGCATGTAAATGCATGTTTAGTGCAATTTTGACAGAGTTTAGTCTCCTCTTTCAGAAAAATTTATCAGCACAAAAAACATGTCAAAAATGCATCACAAATGGAAACTGCTTCAGTGTGAATCCACTTTCGTCTAGCAGTAAAAAGGGTTGCTGGTTCGAATCCCAACCACGACACTATCTGCCTGGAGTTTGCATGTTCTCCCAGTGTCTGCGTGGGTTTCCTCTGGGAGCTCCAGTTTCCTCCCACACTCCAAAGACATGCTGGTAGGTTAATCAGATACTGTTTAACCACTTAAGACCCGGATCTTTAGGCAGCTAAAGGACCCGGCCAGGTTTTGCGATTCGGCACTGTGTCGTTTTAACTGACAATTTCGCGGTCGTGCGACGTGGCTCCCAAACAAAATTGGCGTCCTTTTTTCCCCACAAATAGAGCTTTCTTTTGGTGGTATTTGATCACCTCTGCGTTTTTTTATTTTTTGCGCTGTATACAAAAATAGAGCGACAATTTTGAAAAAAAATTCAATATTTTTTACTTTTTGCTATAATAATTATCCCCCCAAAAAATATATAAAACATATTTTTTTCCTCAGTTTAGGCCGATACGTATTCTTCTACCTATTTTTGGTAAAAAAAATCGCAATAAGCGTTTATCGGTTGGTTTGCACAAAATATATAGCGTTTACAAAATAGGGGATAGTTTTATTGCATTTTTTTTTTTTTTTTACTACTAATGGCGGCGATCAGCGATTTTTTTCGTGACTGCGACATTATGGCGGACACTTCGGAAAATTTTGACACATGTTTGGGACCATTGTCATTTTCACAGCAAAAAATGCATTTAAAATACATTGTTCACTGTGAAAATGACAGTGCAGTTTGGGAGTTAACCACAAGGGGGCGCTGAAGGGGTTATGTGTGACCTAATATGTGTTTAGGCCACAGTGAAGAACGAGGAAGCTCTCCCCGTTCTTCAGCTCCGGGGACCGATCGCGGGACTCCAGTGGCGATCGTGTCCGCGGGTCCCGCGGTCACGGTCATGGAGCTTGAGGGCAGGGACTGATGTGAATGTACAATCAGGGCCGTCTTTAATGTTGATTGGACCCTGGGCAAAAAAATTCCTGGGCCCCCTCCCATGCAATTTTGCTCTCCACCTGCTCTAAGACATACAATAAATATCAGCTAGACTTAAAATCAGTTTACTGTATCAGATCAGGCAGTGATTACGACTGGTTGCCAGAGGTTACAGCATATCATTACCACTTACTGACTGGTTGCTAGAGGTTACAGAACACATTACAGCTTACTAACTAGTTGCTAGAGGTTACAGCATATACCGTATTTATCGGGGTATAGCGCGCTCCCGCGTATAGCGCACACCCCTAAAGTGGCCCCCGTTCCTATGTAAAACAAGTTTTTTGTACTTACAGTTTTGGTGTCTTGTGCGGCGTCCATCGGCGGCTTCGGGTGTTCTCTTCGTCGGGTCCGGCGTCTTTCTGCGGTGTCCTCCCCGCTCGATCCTCACTTTCCCGCGCCGATTTCGAATACTGCGCCGGCATATACCGAGCGCAGTACACTCGCGTATAGTCGGGCAGGCTCGGCTCCTTTTGCGCTCACGTCCTGTACGTCCAGGACGTCAGCGCGAGAGGAGCCGAGTCTGCCCGACTATACCTGAGTGTACTGCGCTCGGTATATGCCGGCGCAGTATTCGAAAGCGGCGCGGGAATGTGGGTATCGGCGTATATCGCGCACCCACGATTTTGCCCTGATTTTCAGGGCAAAAAAGTGCGCGGTATACGCTGATAAATACAGTAATCTCTTCACTGTAGAGGGGCATGATATACATATGAATGCCGCCGGCCTCAGCTATTTACATATGATTGCTCCCGTTATTTACATATGCATGTTGGGAATTTACATGTAAACACAGGGTCTGCAGATGAGTCAGTACCTGAAATAATAAATCTAGCCTTACAGTTTCATTTATCTATACATGTTGCCTGTGTTGCAAAATTCTGTAACTTGCATTTCAACATGCCCCATATAAACAAACTCTTAGAAGTTTGTAAAAAAATTACACAACATTGTCAGTATTTGTCAACCAACAGTAACCTGATAGGAATTGTAAACCTTTTTTTTTTTTTCATTTACGGTACTTGACAGATGGTGACTGTTGTCAATGTCAAAAAAAAAAAAAAAAACATTCTCTCACTTGAAATTTAAACCATAAAAGTACACAATATATCACTTTACTTTTGTGTTTAAGGTTTACAAAGAACATACAAAAATACAGCCAGTTTTTAATGGGTGTTAATTTATTTTACTTGGAATAGCATGTATAACTAGGCATCAGAATGGCTGAGACACCGCAGCTCGCTGTGCGATCAAAATCACAGAAAAAATTACTTTAACCTTGCACTCTAAAGTTTGATATTTTTATATGTGTTATACACACATATACTGTACAAATATGCACATAAACACCAGTAAATGGAAACATGTCACATATTTCACTGGTGAGATCAGGCTCTACACTCCACAATCACATCTCAGGTGCAGGCTCAGTTCATCTCCACTGAAGCAACCCCTTGTATCAGCAACAGGAATGCTGCAAACTAAGGCTGGCCATACATTATACAGTTTTCTTGTACAATTTTCCTTTAGATTTTCCAAAATCATATAATATGAGGTCACACCTAATGATGCCAAATATTATTCTTTTATTAAAATATTCAACAGAAACAAACTCTATTCTGGTATGATTTGCGCAAGGAACAGTGTTTTTAAAAAAATAAATAAAAAAAGTGTATGGCATTCCTGTTGCTGATACAGAAAATGGAACAATATGTTGAAGCTAGAACCTTTTTTAATTTTTTTTTTAGAAAATCTTTGTATGATGGATCCTTCAATGCTCAAAGTTGTTTTGCCACCCACACAGAGAAAAGTAGCCCATGACTTCCTAAATCTCTTCCTATAACTTCCAGTTTTTCTGTTACCCTTGACCCTTAGCCATTAACAACCTTAACCACTTAAGACCCGGACCAAAATGCTGCTAAAGGACCTTGCCCCTTTTTGCGATTCGGCACTGCATCGTTTTAACTGACAATTGCACGGTCGTGCGACAGGGCTCCCAAACAAAATTGGCGTCCTTTTCCCCCCACAAATAGAGCTTTCTTTTGGTGGTATTTGATCACCTCTGCGGTTTTTATTTTTTGCGCTATAAACAAAAATAAAGCCACAATTTTGAAAAAAATTCACTATTTTTTACTTTTTGCTATAATAAATATCCCCAAAAATATATATAATTTTTTTTTCCTTAGTTTAGACCGATACGTATTCTTCTACCTATTTTTGGTAAAAAAAAAAATCGCAATAAGCGTTTATCGGTTGGTTTTCGCAAAATTTATAGCGTTTACAAATTAAGGGATAGTTTTATTCCATTTTTATAAAAAATTTTTTTTTTACTACTAATAGCGGCGATCAGCGATTTTTTTCGTGACTGCGACCTTATGGCGGACACTTCGGACAATTTTGACACATTTTTGGGACAATTGTCATTTTCACAGCAAAAAAATGCATTTAAATTGCATTGTTTACTGTGAAAATGACAGTTGCAGTTTGGGAGTTAACCACAAGGGGGCGCTGTAGGAATTGAGTGTTCCCTGTGTGTGTTTACAACTGTAGGGGGGTGTGGCTGTAGGTGTGACGTCATCGATCGCGTCCCCCTATAACAGGGATGACGCGATCAATGCTGCGGCATATTAACCCCTTTCAGCGCCCCCTAGTTTTAACCCCTTCCCTGCCAGTCACATTTACACAGTAATCAGTGCAGTTTTATAGCACTAGCCGCTGTATAAATGTGAATGGTCCCAAAATTGTGTCCGTCGCAATGTCACGGTCACAATAAAAATCACAGATCGCCGCCATTAATAGTAAATAAATAAAAATGCAATAAATCTATCCCCTATTTTGTAGATGCTGTAACTTTTGCACAAACCAATCAATAAACGCTTATTGCGTTTTTTTTTTTTACCAAAAATATGTAGAAGAATACATATCGACATAAACTGAGGAAAAAAGTTATTTATTAAATCGAAAAGTTAAAAATATATTTTTTTTTCCAAATTGTCGCTCTTATTTTGTTTATAGCGCAAAAAATAAAGACTGCAGAGGTGATCAAATACCACCAAAAGAAAGCTCTATTTGTGGAAAAAAAGGACATTAATTTTGTTTGCGAGCCACGTCGCACGACCGCGCAATTGTCATTCAAATTGCGACAGCACTGAAAACTAAAAATTTGTCTGGGCAGGAAGGGGTTGAAAATGCCCTGTATTGAAGCGGTTAAAAATGACCTTGCCTCATGCCTGCTGGTCAGCTTGTGTAACAATAGCAATGACTAAATCTAAGAGCTGTGAAGAGATGGTGGAAGCTGGCAGGTAGGAAATCATGGTAATGATAATCATTAACAACAATTTGTTAGAGCTGTAGAAGATGATTTGACTGTAGGAATATGTTATATTTTATGCTACATTATTACAGCAACAAAATAGTTAAATAGTTGAAATTGGTTATAAAAAAACGGTCGTGTGTAGGATCCAGAGCAGTTTTCTCGACGAGAAAAATGGTCGTTAAAAATTTAGAACATGCTCTATTTTTTCTCATTGTTTTTCACGTCCTGAAATACGGGTGTGTACGCTTTAATGAGAGGGAAACAAAACGTGCATACTCAGAAGCAAGTTATGAGATGGGGAAATTAGCACAAGCAGCCCAAAGGGTGGCGCAATTCAAATGGAACTTCCTCTTTATAGTGCCGTCATACGTGTTGTACGTCACTGCGTTTTGCTCGAGCATTTTTTTCATGATTGTGTGTATGCAAGGCAGGCTTGAGAGGAATCACGTAGAGAAAAACATTGTTTTTTCCATGACATGAATAATGGTCGTGTGTACACGGCATTAGAAACCCTTTACTGCTGTCTGGGGCGGGACCTGTCAGGACCTTTTGTCCTGCTAACAATGTTTTACCAGACTGGGAGTGAATGGAACTCCCCAGTTGCAACACAGACAGAAATACTGTATAATAACATTTATTTTATTTATTTATTTTGTAAAGGAAGTCCAGAACCCTTTTCAAAAATTTTCTGAAGAAACGTTGTTGCCGATTTTCTCTCACTTCCTATCTAGTATAACCATTGTTTCCCTAACAGGAAGTGAAAATAAATGTCTCTATTGTAGGCCTGGATAGGACAAAAAAAACTAAAGCCGTGTACACACAATTGGTTCAAACCGATGAAAACGGACTGAAGTTCGTTTTCATCGGTCCAAACCGATCATGTGTAGGCGGCCCCATCGCTCCGTTATTCTTCGGTCCAAAAACAGAGGGCTTGCTTTAAAATGTAACCGATAGACGGCTAACCGATAGGTCAAAACCGATCGCTAGTACGTACGAGCATCGGTTAAAAATCCACGCATGCTCAGAATCAAGTCGACGCATGCTTGGAAGCATTCAACTGTTTTTTTCATCACGTCGTTGTGTTTTACGTCATCATGTTCTGACACGATCGGTTCATGAACCGATGGTGTGTAGGCACATCAGTCCATCAGTCAGCTTCAACGGTGAACCGATGAAAACGGTCCGTCGGACCGTTCTCATCGGATGGACCGATCGTGTGTACAGGGTTTAACAGTTCTAATCCTTGACCCTCTCTTTTCAAAGCTATAAAAAATATTATGTGTTGATGAAATTCAAGATGTATCTACTTTAACAATTTATGTGGGATGTTTATATATAAGAATCTAAACGACATTTATAAATAAAATATTAGCAAATGCCGTGCTTGTTCAATTTGTCTGCTTTTTAGCGAGTTAAAGCGGATCTTCACCCAAAATTAAACATGATCATATAAATAATATTGCTCCTAAACAATGCCGAAACCGATATTTGCAATTATAATAACATTTACAGTACCATTAAACTAGATGGTCTTCCAGTCTGCCTTCCTCGGGTTATTGCTCGGGTTTCTGTTCATTTCCTGTCCCGCGCAGTGTCTACTGGGAGCTCATGTCATAGCTCCCTTGAGATGGTATTCTTCCCACGTTAGACAAGATATTGCGCGATTTTGAGGAAGTGACGCGCAATGTAAATCAATGTTGTTGTTTGGTCAGGCTGGGTAAAAAAAGGAGGCGGGATCTTTTAACTTCTTGTGTTGCCGCTGTCATGGCAACATATACCCTTTGTTTTTTCTTATCCCTTCTACTCCCCCAGTCCATCCCTTCCTTTCCCTCACCATTCTCGTTTTCACATGGCAACATATACGTCAAAGCCGCTGCTGCCCGTCGCTCGTGCGCATGCGCGAGATCGAGCGGTGGATGCTGGGACATCAGCATCCACCGGAACGAGGAAGTGCCGTGCTGTGGGCTTATGCCCACAGTCAAAATGGAGCAGGAACCGGATGGATGAATATAACTTTTTATTTGCCACTGTATTGCAGCGGAGGGGCGGGGAGAGACGGGACACGTGAGTAGTGCTAATTCTGGTGATTTAACTTTTAAAGAGCCATTAAAAAAAAACGTTCTTGCCGTGGGAGATCCGCTTTAAGTGAATTTAAGATTTTGGTCCATACGATGCTCTGTGGCGTACCTGTGGTATTACACAGCTGAACAGCTTGTACAGCTGAAATTTCCATTTGTAGCTGTGAAAAGATCTACAACACCAGAATCCCCTCTCTGTGTCACTGTTCTTTATATATATATATATATATATATATATATATCGTTTTGTTTTTTTACCAACACCATAACAGTTTCATGCTTTGAAGCACATAAGGAAAATAAAATGGTGAAAATTGTTTCAATACATATACAAGCTGTGTGTGTGTTTGTGTGTCTAGGCACTGAAACAGAGTAGAAGAAGCAACTGGTCCTTTTCTCCCGTCAACTTCTCTGTTTTTCTATTTCTAAACAGATGAAATAATGTTCTGCAGTCACACTTTTTCACAGCACTTATATTCAAAATGCATTTATAAACACATTTTCCCATGGCTAAGAAAATTGAAATGCATGACTTTAAGACGCCATTTAGAAAAAAGAAAGTATAACACACATGTAATTTGAACCCCAAGATATACCATCAATAGTCCAGATCTGTAATAGCAAAGGGAGGAAGGATTGGCATTATAGTGGTGCCAATCACAAGTTAGTCAGGAAATTTCTTTAAAAGAAGACGTAATTTATTATACACATTTTTATACAATAATAATGTATAATAATAATGTATAATACAATAATAATGTATAATGGTCACTACATATTAAAGTACACTGAATACAAATACAAGAACGGATTATCCCAACATGTTTCACCAAAACATTGGCTTCTTCAGGGGAATAGTATACATTAGGTGTAATAATGAAATTCTACAAAAGAAAACAAATAATTAATAACAATACAAAAAATATGAAATATAAATGGTAAATTCAGTATGCAAGCTGGAGCTCAGAGACATCAGGGTACTGGGGGTCCCATCATAGTCCAACCACAGAAGTGGTCTCAAACATTGCACATATCGATCAGACATACAACCACACCTACCAGCTGTCCATCATAGATCAGGTCAACAAGGGCGCCTATAGAAAATGGCAAGCCAACACTACCCTAGTGTGACTGTAGGGGGCTAGAAGGACCATATAACACTGAAAGAGAAAATTGGATAAAGATAAAGGGGGATTAGATAAGGGCAGGATGCTCAATGGTTAATATCTGTCCATAGGGGCTAATATAGCCTCCATACTTACCAGATTAACAGGGAATATGGACATAAACAGGGGTGCTGAATGATTTGCCAGATCTGTGCGATTAAGTGAGTTTGATCATTTGACCATGTTAAATGGAAAGATTCAATCTTCCTAAAAAAAAAATGAAAACACCAGTGGATAGTTGGTGGACTTTTAAAGAACATAGTGATTGTTAACTCGGATGTTGCAAAGCTAAAATTCACCGCATCTACACCAAATGCCAATACAATAGACTCTGAGTTCTCCACATACTTTTTGGGGTAAATGGAGCATGTCTCTGGTTTTGTGGAGCATTTTACTTTAACCACTTCAGCCCTGGAAGGTTTTACCCCCTTTTTACAATTTGTCACTGCATTGCTTTAACTGACAATTGCGCTATAAACAAAAAAAGAGCGACAATTTAAAAAAAAAACATTTTTTTTTTTTACTTTTTGCTTTAACCACTTGACCACTGGGCACTTAAACACCCTTAATAACCAGACCACTTTTTCAGCTTTCGGTGCTCTCACATTTTGAATGACAATTACTCAGTCATACAACACTGTATCCATATGAATTTTTTGCCCCCCCCCCCCCACACAAATGGAGCTTTATTTTGGTGGTATTTGATCACTTCTGGGTTTTTTATTTTTTGCGCTATAAAAGAAAAAAGACTGAAATTCTGTAAAAAAATGACTTTTTCTTTGTTTCTGTTAGAAAATGTATCAAATTTGTAATTTTTCTTCATAAATTTTGGCCAAAATTTATACTGCTACATGTCTTTGGTAAAAATAAGTAGTGTTGCTCACGAATATTCGCATTGCGAATATTCGCTACGAATATTGCATATTCGAGTATTCGCGAATAACTCGAATATCGCGGCGAATATTCGCTATTTCGAATATTCGTATTTTTTCAATTTTTTTTTAGAACAGATCACATCCTAGAGATCCCCATCGACATCTAAAAGCATTGCTGGTATGATTAGAGACCTTGGGCCGAGTAGCTGCAGTGATCATTTTATATTGCCGAAAAATCGCAATGCGATTATTCGGCAATAGCGATATCGCGATTATTTTGTATTGTAATATATCACGAATATTCTGAGCCAATCAGAGTGCTCCATTCCGCATTTCTCGAAATTTCGCAATTATTTTGTATTGTAATATATCACGAATATTCTGAGCCAATCAGAGTGCTCCTTCCGCATTTCTCGAATATTCGCAATTATTTTGTATTGTAATATATCACGAATATTCTGAGCCAATCAGAGTGCTCCTTCCGCATTTCTCGAATATTCGCAATTATTTTGTATTGTAATATATCACGAATATTCTGAGCCAATCAGAGTGCTCCTTCCGCATTTGCCGAATATTCGCAATTATTTTGTATTATAAAATATCACGAATATTCTGAGCCAATCAGAGTGCTCCTTCCGCATTTGCCGAATATTCGCAATTATTTTGTATTATAATATATCACGAATATTCTGAGCCAATCAGAGTGCTCCTTCCGCATTTGCCGAATATTCGCAATTATTTTGTATTGTAATATATCACGAATATTCTGAGCCAATCAGAGTGCTCCATTCCGCATTTCTCGAAATTTCGCATTCGCATTCGCAATAGCGAAATTTCGCAATCATTTCATTTCCAAAAAATATCACGAATATTCGTATTTAGCGAATATATCTCGAATATTCGACTATATATTTGAGATATATCGCGAAATCGAATATGGCATATTCTGCTCAACACTAAAAATAAGTACAAATTGGTGAATATTATTTGGTCTTTGTGTATTGCGCAGGGGGTATTGCAGAGTATTGCGCAGGGGGTATTGCAGAGTATTGTGCAGGGGGTATTGCAAAGTATTGCACAGGGTATTGCAGGGATAGCTGAGCAGGGATGGCTGGATTTGTGACTGAAATAGTCACAGATCCAGCCACAGCGCTGCTGACACCCGCTCTCTCCTCTCACACTGTACCGATCGGTACAGAGAGAGGAGGGAGGAACCGGCATCATCAAATGACGCTGGTTTGTTTACATGTGATCGCTCCGTCATTGGACGGAGCGATCACATGGTAAACGGGCGCTATCAGCAGCAATTAACCGCAAAAAAAACGCAATAAGCATATATTGATTGGCTTGCGCAAAAGCATCTACAAACTATGGGAAAGATTTATGGCATTTTGATGGCGTTTTTATTATTTATAATTTTTTTACTAGTAATGACGGTGATCTGCGATTTTTAGCGACAGTGTGATGGACGGATCAGAGACTTTTGACACATTTTTGGGACCACTGACATTTATAGAGGGATCGGTGCTATAAATATGCACTGATTACTGTATAAATGTCACTGGCAGGGAAGGGGTTAAACTAGGGGGCAATCAAGGGGTTAAACGTGTGTGCCCTCACTGTTTTCTAACTGTGTGGGGATGGGAGTGACTAGGAGAGATGACTTTGTAGAAACACACGATCTGTCTTCTCTCCTCTGATAGCACGGAGGTTTGTGTGTACACACACAAATCCCAGTGCTGGCGCTTATGCAAGCGATAGTGTGTAGCCAGCAGCGATCGCGACTGCTGGTCACGCGCATTGGGTTCTCCACTGTGCAACGAGTGTGCGCGCGTGCCTCCAGCGGTGCTCGCGCGCCCTCCGGTGGCTCTCCTGGGCAAAGCCGTATATGTACAGGATTTCGCCCAGGAGAGCCATTCTGCCACAGTATATCTGCGTGAGCCAGTCAGGAACCGGTTAAAGAGTTTTATATTCTCATTTTATTTATTTTTTTGCTCGACTGATTCTTATTTTTAGATGGTTTTGTCAATTTCCATAGCATGAAAATCGATCAAAAAGATTCGAACTGTTCAGCAATTGTTACAGTAACAGTATTTTTTAAATAACTTTTTTAGCAACCTGTGACTTTATTATTTGCCATATTTCCAGTGGTAGCTCTACCCTCTGGATCTTCTCTCATTTCAGCATTGAGCCCAGGTTCACACTGGGTACGATTTAGTTCGATTTGAGATGCGATTTCACATGTGAAATCGCATCTCAAATCGGCGGCAATTGCCGGCAATGACACCTAATGTCCTAATCGGTGCGACGCCGCATCTGCGGCGCTGCACCGATTTCAAAAAGTAGTTCCTGTACTACTTTTTGCGAATTTCAGGACGCGATTTACATTGACATCTGTGCAGAACCCTGCACAGATGTCTCCTAAATCACGCCGAAATCAGGACTGCCAGAGGGAGTGAAATCGCGCGAGTTCAGCTAAAATCGCGCGATTTCACTCCTGCAGCCCAGTGTGAACCAGGGCTTAGGATAGTTTAGATGGGGCCTGTAGAAATATTTTGATTAATATGTTATAGATATCAGAAAGGAAGCTTTTACGAAAAGCATTGGATAAGCATTTTTCTTTAAATGGAAAGGCCAACTTAGCCTATTGAAGGCTTAATAGAAGGTCTTCTTGTTTCTTCTTGTTAGATCAGCGATAAAGTGTTATTATTGTCTCCCGTCTGTCTGAAAGACATAAAGCTTACCTGATCTTTGGGGATTATGAAGGAAAAAATCCTGTTCAGTCTAAGTGCAAGCGTCTTGGTAAATATTTTTTAGTCGGAATTTGACAGGGCGATTGGCCTTTAGTTAGAGCAAACAGTCTTTATCTGGTTGGGGAATCATTGTGGGAAATTATGTTTGCATGTCCCTTGCAATTGGCGCTTGACGAGGACACTCATTGAATAATGTGACAATTTGTTTATTTTTATTTTCGAATAAATTGTAATCTCGGTATACTTCCTATCTTTCCAATGCGTTCTGTATAGTAGAATTGCTTTTAATAATCTTTTAATATCTTACATCTACTGTTACAAAAGTTCTTCATTCATTATTTATTACAGGTATTTATATGGCACCATCAATTTACATAGAACTGTATATATATATATATATATATATTGTATATTCACATCAGTTCCTACCCTCAAGGAGTTTACAATCTAAGATATCTAATTCACATTCATACATACACATACTGGGGCCAATTTATCTTCCATGTCTTTGGCATGTGGACAAGGGCGGACTGACAACTCATGGGGCCCCTGGGCAATAGAAGAATATGGGGCCCCCAGGCTTACAGATGGCCACCAAGCCAGGTGGCAGTACAGAGGCGGGGCAGCTAAAATCTCTGGATTTTCACATCAAAAGCATGTAGGTTTTGGACATATCAGGGACAGATGTAAAAAAAAACAACAGATTTTTACATACTGTCACTGGTTTTATTGAGCCTAGCAACCCCGATGGGGCCCCCTAGTGGCATGGGGCCCTCGGGCAGTGCCAGAGTTCCTCAATGGTCAGTCCGCCCCTGCATGTGGAAGAAAACCAGAGTACATCACAAATAAACAATTTCCCAGCACACTTACCTGGCAGCCTGCAAAACAACCAAACTGTTTAACAGTTTACAATAAAAACAGAGGGTTTTGTTTGCACACATTTGTAAATATACTGTATATACTCGAGTATAAGCCAACCTGAGTATAAGCCGAGGACCTAATTTTACCACCAAAATACTGGAAAAACGTATTGACTTTAGTATAAGCCTAGGGTGAGAATGCAGCAGCTACTGTAAGCAGAAAAGAGGGTCAACAATGCCCATTTGCACGCCTCACTTTGCCCATTTGCAACCTCACTGTGCCCATTGCAACCTCACTGTGCCCATTGCAACCTCACTGTGCCCATTGCAACCTCACTGTGCCCATTGCAACCTCACTGTGCCCATTGCAGTCTCACTGTGCCATACCTCACTGTGCCCTTTGCAGTCTCACTGTGGCATACCTCACTGTGCCCATTGCAACCTCACTGTGCCATACCTCACTGTGCCATACCTCACTGTGCCATACCTCACTGTGCCCATTGCAGTCTCACTGTGCCCGAGTACCTGAATTCTTGACAGGTGTCCATTTTTTAAAAGTCGCGGCTTCCTCCTGACGTTCCGTTCCATGAAAGGCATTTGACACTGTGTTCCGCCTATCACGGAGGTCCTCTCATCCTCGGACTCAGTTTCCCAGCAGACACTGTGTTCAGTGTTCTGCCAATCACAGACATTCTTTCATCCTCAGACAAGAGGACGTCCGTGATTGGTGGAACACTGAACACAGTGTCTTCTGGGAAACTGTCCGAGGATAAGGCCGCGTACACACGATCAAATCTGTCTGCTGAAACCCGTCTGACGGGCCGTTTCAGCAGACAGATTCGATCGTGTGTACGGGCAAACCGACGGATTTGGCCACCCGACAGATTTCAAAGCATGCTTTGAAATCTGTCGGCTGCAAACCCGTCCGCCCGACATGTCTGCTGGTTAGTACGCTAACCAGCAGACATATCTTCTCGCACATGCGTCGAATGGATTCGACGCATGCGCGGAAGTGTTTTACTTCCGGGTGCGGTGACGTGGCGACGTCAACGTCACCGAGATGTCAGCAACACGTCAGCGCGCTGTCTGCCGGCGGGGATTTTGGTTTGATCGTGTGTACACGATCAAACCAATACATCCCAGCAGACAGATTTGTTCAAATCTGTCTGTCCGACGGATTTGAACAAATCTATTTGCTCGTGTGTACGAGGCCTAAGGCCCCACACACACAAGCAGACAGATTTGTTCAAATCGGTCGGGCCGACCGATTTGAACAAATCTGTCTGCTGGGGACATATTGGTTTGATCGTGTACACACAATCAAACCAAAATCCCCGCCGCCAGACGGCGCGGTGACGTGGCGGTGACGTTGACGCCGCCACGTCACCAGGAAGTAAAACACTTCCGCGCATGCGTCGAAACCATTCGGCGCGTGTGCGAGAAGACATGTCTGCTGGTTAGCGTACTAACCAGCAGACATGTCGGGCGGACGGGTTCCCAGCCGACAGATTGGTAAGCATGCTTTCCAATCTGTCGGGTGGCCAAATCCGTCTGTTTGCCCGTACACACGATCGAATCTGTCTGCTGAAATGGTCTAGCAGACCGTTTCCAGCAGACAGATTTGATCGTGTGTACGAGGCCTGAGAGGACCTCCATGATAGGCAGAACACAGTGCCAAATGCCTATGATGGAACGGAACGCCAAGAGAAAGCGGCGACTTTTAGAAAAATAGACGCCTGTCAAGAATTCAGGTACACTGACTCGAGTATAAGCTGAGGGGGGTATTTTCAGCCCTAAAAAAGGGCTGAAAAGCTTGGCTTATACTCGAGTATATACGGTATGCGTAAGCCGCAGTGCCCATGCCAAGGGACCTCTGTATATACTCCAGAGCCTTCATAGTAAGAACCCATATAAAAATGTATAGATTAAGGGCAGACATGCCTGGAGGGAGCTCACCCCTCCTTAAAGGCACAGGGATGCACCTGGCATCCAGCAAGAGCGCAATGGCAGCAAAGGCATCCAGTGCGCCCCTGCACCCAATTTGTCCAACTGTGCAAAAAAGTAGCATCTACTCCAACCTATAGCTGGCCTTTGCAGCAAGGTGCACATGGAAAGGCAGTTTAATTGTTTTGCAGGCTAGGAAATTGTTTGTGATGTGTATTGCCCTACCATGTGCTCCTTGCTGCAAAGACCAGTTATATGTAGGTTGCCACTTTTTTGTACAGAAAACCAGAGTACACAGAGGAACCCCACACAGGCAGAGTATGCAAACTCCAGGCAGATAGTGCTGTGGTTGGCATTTGAACCAACAACCCTTGTGCTGTTAGGCGGAAGCGCTAACCACTTAGTGGATATTAGTATCCAGTTATACCAGGCATGTCCAAAGTCCGGCCAGAGGGCCAATTGCGCCCCCCCTGGTGATTTAATATGGCCCCCCTGGGGATTTGGAGGTGTGTATATGTATGTATATATATATATATATATATATATATATATATATATATATATATAGCCATTGCAGCCTCACATGTGCCCTGGGGGCCGCAAAAGATATATACCGTATTTATCGGAGCTGCCTTCGGAGGGCACAGAACGTGCACCGTCAGATTACATAAGGAGAATCTCCTGTTTACTCGGCGGTGTCTGTAATAGGAAGTCCCATTTCCTGAGATGCCATTGGATGACTATTAAAGAGGCCACCGAGTAAACAAGAAATTCTCCTGTTTGTAATCTGACAGCACATGTCCCTCCCCCTCCCTGTCCCCACCGAGGCTGCAGATGGGCATCGATCAGGCTGCACTGATGGCAATGGTGGGGCTGCATTCATGGCAATGGTGGGGCTGCATTCATGGCAATGGTGGGGTTGCATTCATGGCAATGGTGGGGCTGCATTCATGGCAATGGTAAGCCTGTGCGTGTTATACACCGATAAATACGGTATATCCAAATAACGCGCCTAAGCTCATCCTTGGTCCTGAGCAGCGCTCTGGGATTCGTTGGGGCCACAAAATAAATATATACAGTATATCCAAATAACACGCCCAGGTTCATCTCTTCACCACACACACCCACAGAGGCAAGAGAATTATTGTTGGCCGGTGTATTAGTTGCTCGGAGGAACACGCTTGGATCGAATTTTAATGGTTCAAAGAATGTCAAGCAAAATGGTCGGCCCTCGAACATGTTAACTTCATCCAATGTGGCCCTCTTTGAAAAAAGTTTGGACACCTCTGAGTTATACTATGTGCATCTAGGAAAGAATATAGGCCTCTTAAAACAATCTACTGAGCTGGCCAGAACCACCTCTTGAGGGAGTCTATTCCACATTTTCAAACTTCTTACTGGGAAGAATCCTTTTTGGATTTTGGATTTCTGTTATCATTAGGATTTTAAAAAGGAGCCAAACAACTATGTTATAATAAATGGCTTCATATTATCACTATACTTAACTGCTTAATGCCCACCGCATGTATATGCACGTCCACATAATGGCACGTACAGGCAGATGGGTGTACATGTACGTCCCTGCCTTCTTGCGGGTCGGGGGTCCAATCGGGACCCCCCCGCTACATGCGGCAGGCGTCTTACCTGCGGGAGCGATCCGGGATGAGGGGGCGGCTGTGATCATATATTTACTGATCACTGCATTTAGTGTCAGTGTGACAGTTAGTGTGACAATCAGTTAGTGTTAGGTCCAGGGTAGCCCCGTACCCCCCCTAATAAAGTTTTAACCCCTTGATCACCGCCCTAATTAACCCTTTCACCCCCTATTGCCAGCGTCACTAAGTGATCGTTTTTCTGATCGCTGTATTAGTGTCGCTGTTGCCGCTAGGTAGCTAATTTTTTTTTATTGCGATTTTTTTTTTTACTAAAGACATGTGGCTGAATACATTTTGGCCTAAATGTTTGACTAAAATTTAGTTTATTCGATTTTTCTTATAACAAAAAGTAAAAAATATAGTTTTTTTTTCAAAAATGTCGCTCTATTTTTGTTTATAGCGAAAAAATTAAAATCGCAAAGGCAATCTTTTGCGTACATAGAAAAAGTTGCAGATCTTTGCGTTTGGTTAATGATAAATAGCGGCAAACACAAAAGTGTTGCGTCTATAAATTTGCTCAGTGTACAGTAGATCATATTTGATAAATAATTGCTTATGTACAGTATTAACACCTATAGCCTTTAATATGCACTCTTTCTAGTATTTGGCTTTGACCATTTTAGTCTGCCCTAGTGCAAATTCTCTCGCAGTCTGCAAGGTAATGTAATTTAGCAAACCAAAGCCTGGTATATAAAAGGATACAGCTGCATTTGTAGAACATAAAAACCATTGCTTGCTACAGGAAATTGCACACACTTTTAAAACGGTTTCTCTGGTGTGCTTTAGAATGAAAAGGGAAGAATGGTTATCTGTCCCAAGACCTCTTATAATATGGATACACGGGGCAGACATATTGCCCTGTAATACAATGTCACTCAGCCGTTCCCTGAAACAGATTGTGATGATAGACTCAACCAGGCTCTGTAAACTGGTGGGCCATTATGCATATGCCGTAACTGTTCCCAGAAGATGCTTTAACCTATTATTTGTAACCGGGGTAAGGAGTTAAAAATGTGGGGTCATTAAAAATCAAAACCAAGAAAAGAACACACACTAAACCAAAACCAACAGTACACAGAAGAACAATAAAAAAAAAAACTCCCAGCTGCAGTGTTATTTTGGATGAGGGCTTGCAAAACCCACCAATTAATAGTAATGAGTGGTCATAGTGTGGGTCTACTAAATGTGATGTTCGATGCACATATTTTACAAATTAGTTAGATAATATTCATATGGCATGCTGGATGGGAGTGGGGCGCAGAAAACAAATGTAAATTATAATGCACTTGTGCTTAAGACCGATTTTTTTTTAACCTACAAGTAATAAAACGTACCTGTAGGTAAAAGGCATATCTCCTAAATGTGCACCGTTTAGGAGATATTCACTCTTTTGGTAGGCAGTGACATCAGTGGTATATGTGCCACCCAGGTTTGTGTTACTTTTTCTGCTTAAAAATCAAATAAAAGAAGATTGAAAAAAATACATCAGTGGTACATGTGATGCATACTAGTACATTATGAAATTGCCTTCCAGGGGATTTTTTTTTTCAGTCATGGCCGCGGTTTATTGCTTTAACCTATGCTGCCCTCCAACCTTAAAGCATTTGTTACCCTAAAAGAAAAAAAAGTCCTGTACCTTTAACTACTTCCCGACCAGCTGCCATCGTTATACGGCGACATGTTGGCTCCCTTGCGCTTCAAGGGTTATAGGAGGCATGCGCGCTTTGCAAGAGGTGTGTGTGTGCGCCCACAGTGCCGACCTGTGATCGCTCATCAGAGAGCCAGAGTGGGGATCAGTCAATATAAACAGACAGACCCCTGTTCTGATATGAAGCAGAGAGAGATCTGCTGTTTCTAGTGATCAGGAACAGCGATCTCTCTCTACTCCTATTCAGTACACTCCCCCCACAGTTAAAAACACCTCCCTAGGGAACACCCTTGATCGCCCCCTAGTATTAACCCCTTCCCTGCCAGTGACATTTATACAGTAATCAGTGGCTGTTTTTAGCTCTGCTCGCTGTCCGATCTGAAAGCCGCAATGTCGTTGTCCCGCTAAAAATCACAGATCACCACAATTACTAGTAAAAAATAAATAAATAACAAAAATGCCATAAATCTTTTCCCTATTTTGTAAACGCTATAACTTTTACTCAAACCAATCCAAAAATATGTAAAAGAATACATATTGGCCTAAACCGATGAAGAATTTTTTTTTGGAGGGGGGGATATTTCTTATAGCAAAAAGTTAAAAATATTGTTTTTTTCCCCAAATTTTTTTGATTTTGTTTATAGCGCAAAAATTTTAAACCTGCGATCCCATGATCAAATACCACCAAAAGAAAGCTCTATTTGTGGGGAAAAAATAACATACATTTTGTTTGGGTACAAATGTCGCACTTGACAGTTTGGTTGAGAGCACAACCAATGGGAGGGTCGCATATGACAAAAAATGTTTTAAACTGTTAAATGGATGGGTTTACTTCTGCTTTAAGGGGGAAAATCCTTCCGGTCCTTAAGTGGTTAAAGCATGAATAACAACATAATGCTTGTGCTGTGTAATTTGGCCCCCCGTATCACCTAAAATACCTGGCTGATCCTGCCTGGCTATGTCCTCCTCCTGTAAACTGGGGTGCCATCCCCATATCCATTCACCCGACCCCTAATTTACATGCAAGGCGCCTGGTGCATGGATTTCAATGTTCTTTTTTTAAGCACGTGATTAAAGCCAGAGGCTCTAAAAGGCTTAAAAAAAGGGTGGGCACGATTCCAACCAGTTGTGTGACAGAAGCGAATGAATATTTGCTATTGACTTCCTGATTCTCCTTCCAGCCAATCAGGAAGCAGGTTGTGACACCCATTACCCGATTGGCCGAAAGGAGAAGCGATCCTATTGGCCACCTTTGAGGAGGAGAGAGGAGAATGGAGGAGATGCACAGGGGGATCCACCATGATGCCGAGGAGGAGGAGACGCAGGGGAAACCACTGTCCATCGTAGGGAGTAAGCGATGCACGCTAGATGAGGTCAGTGTGGGGCTGGTGGCCGATTGACCAGGGGCTGTTTGCTGCCACCCAAAAAACATACCACCAGCTGCCACTGCTTCCTAGTACATTCATCTTGTGACCACTGATCGGGGAGAAGGAATAAGGTATTTAGAAGATTAATTTTACAAAACGGCATACAGTATATTCTACAGGTTATCCTAGCAGAGGGGCTGGAGTTGATTGCGTGCAGTGCCTTAACAACCCCTTTAAACTAAATTTTAAAGGTCTTTAACACATAATTGCCCCCTAATATTCATACCGGATTCACACAAGTACATTGCTTTGGTACACTATGGTGCCATTCTGAATGGCACCCCCACACACCTCTCCTTATGCATTTGCATTGCAGTGCACCACAATGCATGGTAATGCATTAGTGTGCATCAGGGTACACGTGTTCCAGTGAGTAGTGTATACGCCTTTGTTGGTGCAGTTTGATACATTAGAAAACCCATTTTATTAAATGAGCTGTCTTAACCACTTACACACTGGGCACTTAACCCCCTTCCTAACCAGACCAATTTTCAGCTTTCAGTGCTCTCACATTTTGAATGACAATTATGCATTTATGCAACACTATGCCCATATGAAATTGTTGTCCTTTTATTCACACAAATAGAGCTTTCTTTTGGTGGTATTTAATCACCACTGGGTTTTTATTTTTTTGCGCTATAAATGAAAAAAGACAAAAAAAATGTAAAATGTATTTTTCCTTGTTTCTGTTATAAAATTTAGCAAATTAGTAATTTGTCTTCATTAAATTGACCAAAAGGTATACTGCTACATCTTTGGTAAAAAAAATAACCCAAATCAGTGAATATTAGCTATGGTGTCAATCACTGAAAATTGTTTATACCCAATTTCTTGAGACACTAACAAGCCAGGAAAGTACAAATACCCCCTCAAACGACCCTTTTTGGAAAGTAGACATTCCAATGTATTTAGTAAGAGGCATGGTGAGTTTTTTGAAGTTGTAATTCCACAATTCTTTGCAATATTCATTTTTTTCCCCACAAAATAGTCATATTAACAGGTTAATTTTCACACACAGCATATGCATACCACAAATTACAACCCAAAACACATTCTACTCTTCCTTCTGAGTATAGCACTACCACATGTGTGAGACTTTTACACAGCGTGATAATAAGTGATAAAAACGATCTTGCGCTACCAAGAAATAACCAAATAACACGTGATTAAGAAAGATAAAACTAAATATAAAATATATATATATGCAAATTAAATAAATATATAGATAGAAAGAGAGATAAAATTAAATGTCCACAAGTGAATAAAGTGCAATCAGTGATCTAGTGCACATCAACGTCAGTCTGCGTTCCATCCAGTGTTCACAGTAATCGTGCAGGTGCCAATCCGTGGGAACACACAGCCTCACAGGCCTCTCACCTCACTTCCCCAGATGAAGGCAGTTGCCGTAACGCGTAGGGATTAACGGACACCTGGAGTGACGTGAGGATTCGGCAGATGCCGTTTGTTTTATAGCTGTTTTATCTTGTCTTTGATGTAAGGAAATTACCTTTATTTAATTGTCGCTTGTGTATGATACTACACCATTGGAGTCCTTCCTTCTTCTCTTCTGTTTCTGGAGCTGATTTAAATTCCTTTATTTGACGAGTTTTTACATTATGATGGCCCAGTATACTTAACATGAAGGAATTGGAGTTACTTTAAGATCATTTGAGGCGGTTATCTTTTAACAGTGAGGTGAGAGGCCTGTGAGGCTGTGTGTTCCCACAGATTGGCACCTGCACGATTACTGTGAACATTGGATGGAACGCAGACTGACGTTGATGTGCACTAGATCACTGATTGCACTTTATTCACTTGTGGACATTTAATTTTATCTCTCTTTCTATCCATATATTTATTTAATTTGCACATATATAAATATTTATATTTAGTTTTATCTTTCTTAATCACATGTTATTTGGTTATTTCTTGGTAGCGCAAGATCGTTTTTATCACTTATTATCACTTGTGTCATGTAAACACTTTTAGGTTTTGCAGCAACTTACGTCTTTTATATTTATACATGTGTATTTATATATTTATTATTGTGGTATTAGTTATTCTGCACTTTGTGTGTTTTACTGTTCCACTGAGCCCGAAGGCTCCCACTCATTTCATTTCACACCGTGTGGCCACATACATAGATCCACCATGCAGGGAGCACCATCAGATGTTCTAGGGGCATACATTTCAAATCTAATTTGACTACCTATTACACTTTTGTGAGGCACTGTATTGACACTGATGGGCACTGTAGTGGCATTATTGAGAACTGATGTGGCATGGATGAGAACTGATGGGGCATGGATGAGACATGGATGAGCATGAATGGGAATGAAAGAGCTGTGGATGGGGATGGCTAAGTATGGATAGGGATGGCTGAGCATGGATGGGGCTGGCTGAACATCTATGGGGATGGCTGAGCCATGAATGTGGATGGATGAGCAATGGATAGGGATGGATGAGCCATGGAGGGGGATGGATGAGATGTGGAGGGGGATGGATGAGATGTGGAGGGGGATGGATGAGATGTGGAGGGGGATGGATGAGATGTGGATGGGGATGGACAAGCTGTGGATGGGGATGGATGAGGTGTGGATAGGGATGGATGAGCATTAATGTGGATGGCTAAGTATAGCTGAGTATAGCTGAGTATGGATGGGGTTGACTGAGTATGGATGGGGATGGCTGAGTAGGGATGGCTGAGTATGGATGTGGATGGCTGAGCATGAATGAGGATGGCTGAGTATGGATGGGGATGACTGAGCATGAGTGAGGGTGAGCAATAACAGCAAGAAGTGTTTTAGCAATGTACTTGGAACAAGGCTGGATGGTGGGATGCCATCTCTGGGTACTTTTCAGCCAGGCTTTGGAAGGTACAGAGATTGCCCAACACCTTACAATTTGACTCTAAGGCCCCATACACACGAGCAGACAGATTTGTTCAAATCGGTCAGACAGCGCGATGACGTGGCGGTGACGCCGCCACGTCACCGCACCAGGAAGTAAAACACTTCCGCGCATGCGTCAAAACTATCCGACACGTGTGCGAGAAGACATGTCTGCTGGTTAGTGTACTAACCAGCAGACATGTCGGGCGGTCGGGTTCCCAGCCGACAGATTTGAAAGCATGCTTTCAAATCTGTCGGCTGGCCAAATCCGTCGGCTCGCCCGTACACACGATCGAATCTGTCTGCTGGGACGGTCTGGCAGACCGTTTCCAGCAGACAGATTTGATCGTGTGTACGCGGCCTTACACTTCTTGGGGATTTGGTATTCAAAGCAAACTGGTAACATTTACCAAGATCTTGCTATGTGGATTGGAATGGTTCAACAACTAGTCACTTTTAGACAATTGGGGAACGTTTAGATCCAAAATAAAGGGGGAGTGTGAAAAACCATCCGTAGAACTAGCCAAATGGCCAACTTCAGTCCAAGTAGTCATCCTAAAAGGAAAGTTTTGCTTTATGTCACCCCACACCTTTCCACTTTTGGAACTTTTTTTTTGGGGGGGGGCAGTGCCTAGTGTTGCCAGGTGCCCACTCTCACTTCTGCTGAAATTGTTTAGGCGATACCATCAGAAGTTTTTCCCCACCTGCAAACCTCATGGGAAATGCCACAGGTCCCAGGAGACTGCGGGATCATTCACACAGCGCGGATTATACATGCGCAGTGAGGAGTTGGCAGTGAGGCAGAGAAGTCACATCTGGCTTCCAACAGTAAACATGCAGAGGACCAAAAGATTGGCGAAGAACCGGCCCGAATGAGGACAGCGCTGGATCCTTGGCACAGTAAGTGTCCTTTTATTAAAAGTCAGCAACTACAGTATTTATTTCAAACAGACTGAAGAACCTCTTTAAATAGGAGCTCCAGTCTCTCCTAAAAAATTAAAAGTCCACAGTTACAAATACTGTGGCTGCTGACCTTTAAAAGAAGGACACTTACCTGCCCCTGGATCCAGCGATGGCCTCACCAGAGCTCATTCTTCAATTAGCTTTGGGTATAGGTGTCTTCCCAAAGGACACCCAACTGTGCAGCACTTTCTGATTGGTCCCACAGTCTTCTGGCTGCCGCGATATGACCGGAAGTGAGGGTGCGGGTAACTGTCAAAATCAGGTACCCGCTCCCCCCCCCAAAAAATGAACCAAATGTAAAGGAAGGAGGGGGAGGTTAAGAGCAAACTTCCCCTTTTGGGTGAAGTTCCGCTTTGACCACTTAAGCCCCGGATCAGGCTTAACCACTTAAGCCGTGCAACGTGGCTCCCAAACATAATTGACGTCCTTTTTTTGATCAACTCCATGGGTTTTATTTTTTGCAGTATTGAAAAAACTTAAAAAAAAATTATAGAAATTTAAAAAATTTAAAATATTTATTTTTTTCCACAGTTTGGGCCGATATGTATTCTGCTACATATTTTTGGTAAAACAATATGTAGCATTTGTTGACATGGGAGGAGAGACAGATCTGCTGCTCCTAGTGATTAGGAACACTGATCGGTCTCCTCCTCCAGTCAGGGGGTCGTTTTATCACATTTTTTTTCTACTTGTTATGACGGCGATCTGCGATTTTTATCGTGACTGCGACATTATGACGGACACTTTTGGAGCTATTTTGGGACCATTCACATTTATACAGCGATCAGTGCTATAAATATGCACTGACTACTGTATAAATGTGACTGGCAGTGAATGGGTTTACCACAAGTGGGCTAAGAAGGGGTTAAGTGTGTCCTAGGAAGTGATTCTAACTGTTAGGAGGCGTGGCTACGAGTGACACATCACTGATCGCTGCTCCCGATGAGAGGGAGCAGATGATCAGTGACACTGTCACTAGGCAGAACGGGGAGATGCTTGTTTACACTTGCCTCTCGCCGTTCTGAAGCTCTGTGACCTGATCGCGGGACCCCGGCGGAAATCGAGTTCACGGGTCCCACGGGTACGGTCACAGAGCTCGCGGACGGGGCAAATGTGCCCGCGCGTCAGGAATTTCAAAGTGACGTAAATATACGTTACTCTGCCCAGCCATGCCATTCACATGCGACGTATATGTGCAGGAGCTGGTCGTTCACCGGTTAAGCCATGTCCTTCACGGGCTAGTTTGATTTCGTTTTTGTAGTAACAATCATATTAAGCAATAAAAGGTATTCAGCGCTGGGAAAAACAAAATTAACAAAAATAGAAAATGCAAGCCAGCACTAAGGATGAATTCATAACAAAATCCCAAAACAAATATACAATAGAACAGTGCAGCGCAAAAAGAAAAATTAAATTAATAAAAAACTCAAAGCCATAAATAGAAAAAGTCCATATGTGTGAGTGAAGAAAAAATCCAATCAATTTTCAATCATGCAGTGCAGGTAGATATAAGTGACCAAAAGGATATCCTCCACCGTGCATAAGATTGCCTCTCGCCTCACATATTCAACCTTAAAAGGTCACTGGGCATACAAATCAACCAAGGGATCCTGATATGATACGTCAAAGGGATGATTGACAGCTCAGTATAAATCGCAAGTGACCTCAAATCCAGCAATTGTACTCCACCATATAAGAAAAAAAAAGAAAGAAAAAGAAAGGAATCTAGTGCTCTCTGTTGCGTCAATTTATTAAGATAACGAACATTTAAAAAACTCACATGCTCTGTGCTGCCACACAGCTTTTACTGTCTAGCAATTGTTATTACATGTTATGTTACTATATTATTTGGTATGATCCTTACCCCCATGCTGTTCTGGCTAGTTTGTTTTTTCCCACCCTCCATTTCCTGCTCTAAACCCCATTTTGCTTAGTTGCTTTGAAAAGACTGTAGAGTGTGGGAGCTGTGTAACTTCATTGGAAATTTACCTATGAAAAAGCCTCTGGGCCAGATTCTCGTAGATCTGCCCTTTAACAGCGTATCCCCTTTACGCTACGCCTCTGCACTATTTACGGGCAAGTGCTGTATTCTCAAAGCACTTGCTCCGTAATTTGCGGCGGCGTAGCGTAAATGGGCCGGCGTAAGGCCGCGTAATTCAAAGTAGGAAGGAGGTGGGGGTGTTGTATTTAAATTAAGCACGCCCCCCTGCGCCGAACGAACGGCGCATGCGCCGGCCGTAAACGTAGCCCACTGAGCATGCTCCATAGTATGCCGCAAACATATTGATTTCGACGGCAACGTAATTAACGCACAGCCCTATTCGCGACGAGTTACGTAAACAACGTAAACGAGGGAAAAACACAAAGCTGTCCCAACGTCCATACTTAACATGGCTTACGCCGGACCTACGCAAGGTTACCCCTCATATAGCAGGGGTAACCTTACGCTTACGCAAACTTTGTAAACTACGCAAATACGTTCGGGAATCGGCGTATCAGGCTCATTTGCATATTCAACGCAGAAATCGACGGGAACGCCACCTAGCGGCTGGCGTAACATTACAACTTAGATCTGACGGTGTAAGTGACTTACGCCAGTCTGATCTAAGCAAAATATATGCGTAACTGATTCTAAGAATCAGTCGCATAGATACCCAGGGCCAGAAACAGAGATACGACCGTCGTATCTCAGCTGAGAATCTGGCCCTCTATGTTCATATCCTTGTTACCTTGAAGAATAAAGAAGCATTGGAAAACACATCTGGAGCCTTTATTCATTGAGTAAACTGTCTGTTAAAGTCATCATTCAACCTGCTGCATACATCCTTACAGACTGGGTCTACAAGAAGCTTGTCACAGGTACAACCCATTGCTGAGACAGAACATGCTCACATATTGACACATGATGAGTGATAATAGGCAATTAATACAGTACAAAACTAGGCATTAGCCTTTGCATTACCTTGGGCAACATAATCTCAAAGTATAGCCAAGTTTATCATTCAAACATGCTGTGTGTAGTACTAGTGATTAATTTGGTTCTAAGACAGAGTTGTAAATATAATTACAGCATGTAACTCCGTAAACCATAATTATATATCTGACAGGAGGCTCATATCTGTGCATTAATCTTCCTTTATTAATGCTCACAGCAGAATCTATTTTAACCATTAGTGTAAAGCAAAAAACTTTAAAACAGACTACCACTCTCAGCAGTCCATATAGCCTCTAGCCACGCCCCCGACAGTGACCTCCATAAAAGGGGGCTGTCTGTGAATGTTCCTCTCTCTTTCTTTCTGCTCACAGACAGATAAGTACTTGATTTCTAACAATTTATTGTCAGGGAGTACAGGGGGTCCTTTCTGCCCCCTGCTACTTCTCTAAAGATATTTACTTAGTTGTTCACAGATATTCATTTATTTAGTTGTGCCTACTACTTTGTGTATTTCCAGGTTTCTTATTCCTGTACTTCCACAACTTTTGTTTTTTCCCCTCAGCTCCCCAGCTGTTACCTCGCGCGCTTATGCTGTCTCTCTTCACTGTTTACAGCATTGCGCGGAAGTCGGGGGGGCTCTCATCCCCCCGTATCAGCCCCTCTCTCTTTTTTTTTTTTTTTCGCCGGACTTTGCTACCCCTCCGCTCTGTGTGCGGACGTTCTGTCTACCGTCGCCATTTTCCCCCCCTCTTTCCTCTCACAGCGGCGCGCGTACGGGGGGCGGAGCTTCAGAGCTTCAGAGCTAACCAGCCCATCCAACCAGCGCCCAGCGTCCGTAATCTCGCGAGATTACGTTCCCGGGCTGCGAGAGGTCTCAGGCTCTTCCTCTCTCCGTCACCACTCGGCGCCGACGGTGGGGAGGATAGGAGCCTCTGGACCATAAGCTTCATAGTAGGTTGTATACCAGACTAAAAGAATAATACTAAGACATTAATAGCTTCAGCGCTGCGGACACCTAGCACCATAGTACTGTGACACTATACTGCTGCCAGCTAACATCATTATATTTACCATGGCTGAACTTAACCAACTGTCTCCCAGTGGAGACATCACCTCAGCAGGCATTTCCCACACCCTTAGTGCTACGCAACTCCAGGACATTATCCAAATGTCCATACAGGCTGCCCTGACCTCTGTTACCCCATCTACCTGGACCCAGCAACCCGCAAATACCCCACTACCACCGCCCCAGAGCGGTGAACCGCATAGTAAAAAGGGTAAGGCCTCACACAAAAGAAAGCACACCCTAGCGGTGCATGACTCCCCGGCAGGGGAAGTAAACAATTTGCTACAGGTAGCCCCCACCACGGTCTACCACCCCCAGCATCAATCAGATATTGCTTGACCCCTGGACCCCAGGGAGATTCCACAAAAGGGGTATAAAGCCATTAGAAGGGCTAAACCGGACTCATACGAGGACTCCTCAGAGGACGATTCAGTCGATCCTTCTGATGAGTCGGAGGTATCAGAGTCCGAGTCATACATGGAAGATGCTGGGGCTACGGCGCTTGACACAGCCGCCACTCCTGCCACGCAGGACGAAGTCCTCCTAGACGCTCTTGGAGAACCTTTTTTCCACCCAGACGCAATCATACACCTGCGTTCTGGAGAATGGACACCGATGCCACACGTTTCACAATTCGTGGAACTTTGGGCTAGGAAGTCCTTAGACAGAAATGGCCGTAACAAACTAAGGGCTGAATGCCCCAGACCCTCCATACCTAAGAAGGTTGTGGCCACCCCAGAGGTGGACCCGTGTCTTAGTAAAATACCTCCTAAAGACGGAAAAATTTTCAAAAGAAGGGCATTCGAAACGCTCCTTCCGAGCCATACAGGACCGCGTCCTAGACCTTATGGGTCCACTGACGAAAATTCTAAACCTCTCAGAACAGGCTGCGCTGCTTTCTGGACAACCAGTAGACCTTCCACAACTTAGAGGGTTGGCACAAAGAGCCCTATGCCTTGCTGCAAACCCGCCAATACGGCATGCTCGGTGGAAAGACGCAGGTCGATTCTTATGCGGCTAGACCCCCAGTTATCACATCTGGCGGAATCCGAACCCGGCCCATCGGCCGAGGGCATGCTCTTCGGTGACATGGTAATCAAGGACATAAATAAATTTGTAGGTCTATTCACTAGTCTAGACAAGGCCCAAAACTCTCTAAGGAGAACCGGGACCAACAAGGTTTTTAACAGGGCCGGCAGAAATAGAGGCCGTTCTGCCGGCCGTTCCACTTCCTACAGGCCGCAAGGCAGATCCTTTGCTCAATTTCAGTACCACCAGGCTCCATCTATCCCACATCGGTGGCGCAACCTGCACCCTTCTTCCCTCCCCGAGGCAGACCCTGGCGTGGACGTGGTGGACGAGGTTACCCACGATCCCGACCTCCTACCGGTGAGTCTACCTTACACCACACTCAACCACATTCCCGTGGGGGGACGGCTGAAGTATTTTATCCAAACCTGGTCTGCGATTACGGCAGACGCATGGATTTTGCACTCCGTAGTAGCGGGGTTCACTATAGACATACCTCTCCCCACCGCTTCTCAACTTAATCCCCCCTCCCATTCGGTTCGCAAGACAAACCAGTCTTCTCATAGACAAAGAAATACGAGACTTGCTGACCAAACAGGCAATTGTAGAAGTAGATCCCCTTTCCCCAGGCTTCATAAGCAACCTGTTTCTTGGTTCGCAAGAAAGGGGGAGGCTACCGGCCGGTGATCAATCTCAGGGAACTAAACCAGTATGTCGAATATCGACATTTCAAGAGGAGGGAATCCACTTTCTCCGAGACTTCTCCACCCTGGAGATTGGCTAGTGAAGATAGATCTTCAAGACGCATACCTTACAGTTCCCATACACCCCGAATCACAACACCTTCTGCGTTTCCCGTGGAGAGGCAGGATGTGGCAATTTACTTGCCTTCCTTTCGGCCTGTCGTCCGCGCCCCTGGTGTTTCACCAAACTCATGAAACCAGTGGTGGCAGCACTCAGAAGCAGAGGGGTACGTCTGATTATCTATCTAGACGACATCCTCCTCATGGCTTATTCCAAGAGTCAAGCCCTACTCCACATGTCCCTGGACTATATCCCTATTACAAAATCTGGGCTTCCTCATCAATCACGGGAAGTCCATCCTGGTCCCATCACAACAGATGGAGTTCTTGGGCTTTACGGTAAACACGTTCAATCCACCCTCAGTCTCCCCAAAACCAAACTTGCCTTATTCGCAAGGAGATTCAGAGCGCAGCTTTACGCAACGGCCACCTATCCCTCCGTGCGCTAGCACGTCTAGTGGGTTTGCTTGCGGCCGCTCCATCCAGGCCATCTTTCCGGCCCCACTTCATTACAGGGCCCTCCAGAGGCTCAAAATTATGCACTTAAGACAGGGCCTCAGATACTCAGACGAGTTTCCTCTCTGCCAGGAGACTACCGAGGAACTGAAATGGTGGCTTTACCATGCCGTCGAATGGAACGGCAAAACCATCTTCAATCCCAACCCGGACGTCGTCATAGAATCGGACGCCAGCCGTCAGGGCTGGGGCGCTCGTTGCGGGACGGCCTCCACAGGAGGGACATGGTCCGCAACAGAAACCTCCCTTCACATCAATGCACTGGAACTTTTGGCAGCCTTATTCGCTGTCAAAAGTTTCATGCCTCATACTTCCACATGCTGTATTCTATTTCGCATGGACAATGTAGCAGCGGTACAAAATGTCAACCGCTTGGGAGGCACCAAATCCAAGACTCTGGCACATAGCGCGAAGGATTTCTGGCACTTTTGCCTAGCTCACGGCATTACCCCCCATAGCGGAATACATCCCGGGAGTCTCCAACTCGGTAGCCGACTGGAACTCTCGTTACCTTCGCGATTCCAGCGACTGGAGACTGGATCGTTCAATATTTCTTCGATTGCAACGTCTCTGGGGACCTCTATCTACAGATCTCTTCGCCTCACGCCTCAACCACCAACTGCCTCGCTTCTTCAGTTGGAGGCCGGATCCGGAGGCTTATGCGGTGGACGCTCTTCGCCAACCTTGGCCAGAGGGAACACATTACGCATTTCCCCCCTTTCAGCTGATTCCCAGGCTTCTTTTACGAATAGCCAATCTCAGGGCGAATGTAGTATTGATTACACCATGGTGGCCGACCCAACCATGGTTCCCTGTGTTACTGGGGATGACAGTAGACCCCCCCAGACTGATCCCCCATTTTCCTCACCTTCTCACCAATCCGAGCGGGAACTTTCACCCTCTCGTACTAGGGAACAACCTACCACTTCTAGCGTGGTTAGTGTCGGGATCCCAACCCCGGATAGAGACCTTTCAGAATCGGCTCGGAACCTCCTCACCATGGCCTGGGCCCCCGGGACTAGATCGGCATATCGATCAGCCTGGAGACTCTGGGTTCGTTGGTGTGATCAACGACAGGTTGATCCCGTACAAGCCCCTGTATCTCTAATAGCGAATTACCTGGCAGATTCTTACCAAGCCGGCAGATCTTACAGCTCTATTAATATTTATCGATCAGCTATCTCAGCCTATCATTGCCCCGTAGATTCCTTGCCAGTGGGGCAAACACCCACTAATATGTAGACTTTTAAGAGGCGTGAAATTTCAACGTCCCCCTAGGCCTAGATACCAAGCGACCTGGGACGTATCCAAGGTGCTTGATATGTTCGCCAATTGGGGGGACAACGTAGACCTATCTCTGAAACTTTTATCCATAAAACTAACGGTCCTCCTATGTCTCATTTCCGTAAAGAGAGTGTCGGACGTTAGGGCTCTGGACATCTCCAGACGACAATTCTCGCCGCAGGGCGTTGACTTTTCCATTGTTCGTAGGACCAAAACCGGTATCCACTCCTTCTTCTATCCTTCTTTCCCTGATCATCCATCCCTCTGTGTCGTACGTTGCCTCCAGGCATACGAATCTCAAACCGCTACCCTGCGTTCTGCGGACTCTTCTCAACTTCTTGTGTCCTACGTCAGACCTCACCTTCCGGTCTCATCTGCCTCACTGGCACGATGGTGAGGACCGCCATGGAAATGGCAGGGATCGATGTTACCCTCTTCGGAGCTCACTCCACCAGGGTGCTATGGCTACCAAAGTAGTTGTATCAGGAGGCTCTCTTTCAGATCTCTTGAGAGCGGCAGATTGGTCCTCTGAGACCACGTTCCGTCAGTTTTACTTCAGACCACAGGATCACATCTCCTTGTCAGTCCTATCTTAGGTTTATTGTGTATTGTAATCATATCTTCATGCTTAAATTCTAGCTTTGAACTTGCACAGATATGAGCCTCCTGTCAGATATATAATTCGAGATTTTCCTAGCTTGTGACGGAAAATATTGATTATATGATGACAGGAGGCGAGTATCTTCCCACCCGACCCACCCAATTACGATTGGTTTTTCATTTCTTCACAGGTTACTGAGTGCCGATCTGAACCATACACACGAATAATCCAGTTTGGAGAATGATTTACTCCTGCCTACAAGTTGGAACACAGCTCATTTGAGAATCCTCGTTGGAAATCAGTTGTTCCGGGAAACCCCGTTGGGTTTTGGTTGACGGTTACCTTTCCATCTGAAGTTATCGGATGTCGACCGACCAGGCTGAGTTCCGAAGACACGTTTCTTTTCCTCCGTTTGGGTGACGTTTACTATCTTAGAGGTCATCACATCAAGAAAGAGGAGGAACATTCACAGACAGCCCCCTTTTATGGAGGTCACTGTCGGGGGCGTGGCTAGAGGCTATATGGACTGCTGAGAGTGGTAGTCTGTTTTAAAGTTTTTTGCTTTACACTAATGGTTAAAATAGATTCTGCTGTGAGCATTAATAAAGGAAAATTAATGCACAGATACTCGCCTCCTGTCATCATATAATCAATATTTTCCGTCACAAGCTAGGAAAATCTCGAATTATGGGAAATAAGTGGTAATTGAACGTGATCTCAATCACTAGAAATCTGCTATATTTATTTTAATATTCCAAATATTTGTATTACCATTGACAATAGCCGTAAAAGATATGGTCACTGCTATACGGAAAATGTAAGAATCTTAATGAGTTTTATTTTCATGCTCACATACTTTTCATGAAGTGATTCATATTACTAAAATAATGGATCTTTAATATAAGCTTGTATCAATCACTATATCTCTCAGGGCCCCATGAATTGACAGCCTTTTAAAACCTGATCCCTTCTTTGACCAGTTCTACTTAAAACATTCGACTCAAATACGAGCTGGACATTTATGTAACTGTCTGGTTTTGGAGGTACCCGTCCCAGTAGGGGCTATGGTTTGGAAGTCAAACTTTTACATTTCACCAATGGTTTATGGTAACCCAAGCTTTATTTATATTCTCCTTCAGTTATATTACTAGAACGACCACTTGTTTTGACAGGTTTACAATTTCTTTAAATAAAACGCTTGATAAATGATCTTCTGGAGACTAAGGGGCCAGGGTCCTGGCAGGGTCCTGGCATAGTTTAGAAAGGTTTAGTAGAGACACAGTCTTGCACTGTGATGGACAATGATCAGCGCCCAACCTTCTGTTAGAGGTCTTCTGAATATCTACACCAAGTAGCTTGACAAATGTGAGATGTGGATTGATGAAGCTCTACCAGTAACTTAGAATTCAAGCTACTTCCAGACAGAACACATCTGTTTTACAATTGGCAAACGTTTATTTCTTTGCACTTGTGTATCAGTTGCTCTGAATTCACTGTAAAGCTTGCTGCTCTCATGTAAAGTGTATGTCAAGGTTTGTAAACATGGGAAGGAATAAAACAACTGTCTCATTTTTACTGCTGTCTAGTGAGTTGTTCTGTCCTGATGATTAGTAAAAAAAAGTATTTTCATATCCAGGGCCGGCGCTACCACTAGGCGGATTAGGCGACCGCCTAGAGAGCACTGTCGCCTAGGAGCGCCCGACCGCTATTACTCCTGCACTGTCCTCCACAAAATGCTGGCAGGCGGCAGCGTCCTCAGCCCTGACATGTCAAGCAGCGCCGCTAGGCAGACACCCCCCCCCCCCCCAGCCTGGGCGCCCTCCGCTGTTTAATGTGATGTGTGATAAATACAGTACTGTCTGTGATCATCTCATCTCCTGTGTCAACAAAGGTCCGTCCCGTCCGTGTCCAGCAATCAACGATCCTCCTTTTAAGCAGAAAGAGCCGACTCACATCATGAGGCAGCAGCAGCCCCTCCCTTCTCAGCTCTCTCTCTGTCCAGTGTCCACAATGACTGACAGTCTGTGTGGGACAAGAGGAGGTGTACCGTCTGCAGCACAGCGCCCCCCGGCACCCCCCCTCTCCTGAGTCCTGTCAGTCACAGTGTGTGGAGCCTGATGCCGCGCGATGCATCATGGGATTAGTAGTACTGTCGGTTCCCGGGCTTGGGGGGACAGGTGGACAGTGGAGCATTGATAAGGCACCGTGCCAGTGCCACTGTACAACAGCAGAGGTGGTGTGAGGGAGGACAGGCATCCACCACAGGGTTCACCTTTCAAGTTGGTGTGGTGAGTAAAGTAACATTTTTGTGTATGTGATAACAATAAAAAAATTTAAATGTGTGTATATTAAAATATCTGCCCCCCCCCAGAGCTTGATTTGCATTAATTGACACTGATGTGATTGATCGGACGCGGGTGTGGCTGTATTTGATGGACACGAGTGTGGCTGTATTTGATGGACGCAGGGGGGGGGCTGTATTTGATGGACGCGGGTGTGGCTGTATGTGATGGACACAGGTGAGACTGTATTTGATGGGCACAGGTGAGACTGTATTTGATGGGCACAGGTGAGGTGGAATTTGATGGGTGCGGGTAATGTTGTATTTGATGGGCTCAGCTAAGATGGCGTTTGATGGGCACAGGTGAGATGGAATTTGATGGACGTGGGTGAAGCTGTATTTGATGGGCACATCTGAGACTATTTGATGGGCACGGGTGAGACTGTATTTGATGGGCGCGGATGAGGCTGTATTTGATGGTCACGGGTGATATGGCATTTGATGGGCACAGGTGAGATGGAATTTGGGCACTGGTGAGGCTATATTTGATGGGCACAGGTAAGGCTCTATTTGATGAGTGCTGGTGAGATGGCATTTGATGGGCATAGGTGAGATGGAATTTGATGGGAGCCGTTGAGACTGTATTTGATGGGCACAAGTGAGACTGTATTTGATGGGGTGTGGGTGAGGCTGTATTTGATGGGCATAGGTGAGACCATGGTTTGACAAATTTGCTTGGAATCTAGGAGCTGGCTAAAAAAGTTAGGAGCCAGAAAACGCACCCCGTACCGCCGAATTTGCACGCAGAAGCAAACGCATACGTGAGCAGCGCCTGCATATGTAAACGGGTTTCAAACCACACATGTGAGGTGTCGCTGCGATCGTTAGAGCGAGAGCAATAATTCTAGCCCTAGACCTCCTCTGTAGCTCAAAACATGCAACCTGTAGAATTTTTTTAAACGTCGCCTTTGGAGATTTTAAAGGGTAAAAGTTTGTCGCCATTCCACGAGTGGGCGCAATTTTGAAGCGTGACATGTTGGGTATCAATTTACTCGGCGTAACATTATCTTTTACAATCTAAAAAAAAAATGGGCTAACTTTACTGTTTTATTTTTTAATTAAAAAAAGTGTATTTCCCCAAAAAAGTGCAGTTTTCGCAAATACTGTGTGACAGAAAGTATTGCAACGATCGCCATTTTATTCTCTAGGGAGTTAGAATAAAATATATATAATGTTTGCGGCCTTCTGCAGGCCTAAGCTTCCTTCCTCGGGCACCAGGTCGCTAATTCTAGTCGCAATTGCGACCGGCGCCTATTTTTTGTTGAACCCTGGGTGAGACTATTTGGATGAGCACTGGTGAGATGGAATTTCATGGGCATAGGTGAGAAGGCATTTGATGGGCGCTGGTGAGGCTGTATTTAATGGACAGAGCTGAGACTGTATTTGATGGGCAGAGATGAGGCTTCATTTGATGGGCACTGGTGAGATGGCATTTGATGGGCATCCCTTACAGTCAAAGACGCCTGCTTACGCAAGTGAAAGTGCAATGTGTTAAATATGGGGGTAGTGAAAATCAAATAAAATAATATGCAAAACAATTAAAGGTGCATAAATATATAAGGGTGTAATGGATATATATTAATATCATAAATGCAAACAATGATCCATATATCATAGGGTGCTAGATTAAAAATAAATTGCTAAACCTTAATTAATAGTCCATAACTAAGTGCGGATATGTTGGCTGAAAACTGCATATATATGCCACAAATATATCATAGATGCAAACAATGATCTATATATCATACGTTGCTAGATTAAAAAATAATAAATGCTAAACCATAATTAATAGTCCATATTTAAGTGCGGATAGGTTGTGAATGCTTTGTACCCCAGGAGGGGGTCTCTGATCTGGTGAGTGCGGGATACACCAGAGTACGGAGGAAGAGGGCATCAGTGAATCACCAGTCAATTTTCCTTAACCACTTGCTTACTGGGCACTTACACCCCCCTCCTGCCCAGGTAAAATTTCAGCTTCCGGCACTGCGTCGCTTTAACTGACAATTGCGGTCGTGCGACGTGGCTCCCAAACAAAATTTACGTCCTTTTTTCCCCACAAGTAGAGCTTTCTTTTGGTGGTATTTGATCGCCTGTGCGATTTTTATTTTTTGCGCTATAAACAAAAAAGAGCGACAATTTTGAAGAAAAAATACAATATTTTTTACTTGTTGCTATATATAAATAATCCCAATTAAACAAAAAAACACATTTTTTTTTTCTCTCAGTTTAGAGGGCGGCGATAACGTATTCTTCTACGCATATTTTTGGTAAAAAAAAAAAAAAAAAAATCGCAATAAGCGACTGGTTTGCGCCAAAAGTTTATAGCGCTTACAAAATAGGGGAGAGAATTTATTATTTTTTAATTATTTTTTTTTTACTAGAAAATGGCGGCGATCTGCGATTTTTATTGGTACTGCACGACATTATGGCGGACACATCGGACACTTTTTGACACATTTTTGGCGCCATTCACATTTATTCTGCGATCAGTGCTATAAATAATGCACTAATTACAGTATAAATGTGACTGGCATTGAAGGGGTTAACACTAGGGGGTGAGGAAGGGGTTAAATGTGTATGCTAGGTGTGTTCTAACTGTAGGGGGAGGGGGGGGTGACTGGGGGGGTGACCGATCTGTGTCCCTATGTAGGAAGGAACACAGATCGGGCTCCTCCTTCCAGAGACAGGACATTGTCTCTGTGTGAGCCGGCAATGAGAGATGATCTATGAGAGATCATCTCTCATTCGCCCACAGATCGCATCACAAACGGCCGCTCTGATTGGCCGTTTGCCGCGATCTGTGATTGGCCTTGTCCATGGGACACGGACAACACAGGGCTTCCCCGCAGCGCGCTGTACAGCGCGCGCTGGGAAAGCCAGAATGAAATGCCGTCAAATGACGGCATGTTGGATTTTCAGGCCCGCGCTGTTGCCGTCATCCGACGGTAGCGCGGGCCTCAAGTGGTTAATCTTGGCACTTAGCACCTTGGCACGTTTTACCAGCACTTTATTGCATGCAGTTTACAGCCAACCTATCCGCACTTAAATATGGACTATTATGTTTTAGCATTTATTATTTTTTAATCTAGCACCGTATGATATATGGATCATTGTTTGCATTTATGATATTAATATCCATACACCCTTATATATTTATGCACCTTTAATCGTTTTGCATTAATATCTTTAGCATATTATTTATTTGATTTTCACTACCCCCATCTTTAACACATTGCACTTTCACTTGCGTAAGCAGGCATCGTTAACACTAGGAGGCGCCAACACCTATATACTTTTTTCCTTTCATATTTTTATTCTACCTAGGTAGGATATACATGTAGGGGCTGCCACCTTAAAGCGGAGGTTCACCCACAAATCAACTTTCTGCCAGATCCAGCACACTGCTGACATCTGCAGTATGCTGTATTTTTTATTTATTTTTTGTACTTATCGTTTTAGCGCTCTTTCTTCTCCGGCTCCGAGCAGGGATTTCTGCGGGAAGTAGGCGTTCCTAAAACAAGCGCAGTTGATTGACGGGCTTGGATAGCGCGTCACGCCTTCCAAAAATATCCTAAGTGACACTTGCCTGTTTACGGCGCTATACGGCGCCTGCACCTGCCGTGTAGAGCTGACTGCGCAGGCGTCGTAAATTGCCGAGTGTCACTTCGGGTATTTTCGGAAGGCGTGACGCGCTATCCAAGCCCGTCAATCAACTGCGCTTGATTTAGGAACGCCGGAAGGATACGCCGCTCCGTGCCAGAGAAGAAAGACCGCTAAAACAATAAGTACAAAAGTACATAAGTACATGGGCAGGGCAAAGGGGGTGGGGTCAGGGGTGGAGCCAAGTTGGGCGGCAAAATTAGGTTTCGCCTAGGGTGTCAAAAATCCTTGCACCAGCCCTGTTCATATCCGTCTGTGTTAAGCCCCATAGACACGATCAGAATAGAATAGATTAGAACAGAATAGATAGGTCAGAATATTGTACGAAAAATATCTCTTTCTAAGCAATCATACGATAGTACACAGTTTTCATCTGAAATTTTCCGAGGGGCCAAACACAAACATTTTTCTCCTACAATACCAGATCATACGATTTTTGTTTCATCCGTAAAATTTTCGTCCGAAAATACAATACAAATACATTACATCACTTCCTAAATTTTTATACTGTCATACGTGAATTTTCGGACTTACCTATTCATTTTTAATATGGAGACTAGCTTGCAAAAAAAAAAAAAAACTGATGATCTTTCATCTCATAATCTCTTTGGCCCAGATTCACAAAGCACTTACGCCGACGTAAGTGCAAATTTGCACCGGTAAGTGCAAATGTGCGCCGGCGTATCTGTGCGCCAGACCCACAAACCAACATACGCCTAAAAACTGGCCACCCTACGCCGACGTAGCTTACATACGCCAGTTTAGCGTGGGCGCACTTTTCGTCTGGACGCATGTTGCTTCTCCCATTGATTAGGCATTCAAACATGCAAACAAGGGAAATACGGCGATTCACTAATGTACGTGCACCTGACGCATGCTACGCGAGGTGCGCGTAAGTTGTACGTCCGGTGTAAAGTTATTTTCCATAGATGAGGTGCAACCCGGCAACAGACATGCAAAGGTCTGCACCAGAGAACACAGGCCGGCGTATTGGGCGTACGTTACGTTCACGGCGTACGTGGTGATCCGGCATAGCTTAGGCAGTTGTGCGGGCGTAGTTGTGAGCATGCGCAAAAGGTTGCTGTTTCATGTGTCCACGTCACAGCGTATTCGCAGTTCGTGATATGCCGGGCATAAAACACTGCACCATGCTCGGACCATCATTCGCATGGGGTCACGCCCACTTCCACCTTCGCCGGCCTGCGCCTTCGCAAAAAGATGCCACGATGACGCAGCTTTGGGAGCAATAGCTTGCTAAATGCCGTGCTTGCCTCTCCATGATGCGTAGGCATGGCGTACGGCGTTTGCGCTACGGCGGCGTAATGTGTGCCCACTCTCTGTGAATCTGGGCCCTTGTGTGTACTAGTCTTTACTGTTAAAGGGTTCCCCTTACTTTTTGTTTGGAAAAAAGTTAACAGCAAGACAAAATATCTTTACCTGAACCAAGCATAGCCTTGTGCCCATCATTACAGCATGACCTGTGCCCCTCAATGCAGCATAACCAGTGCCTATCAATGCAGTATAACCAGTGCCCATTAATGCAACATGAGCTGTGCTCATCAATGCAGCCTCACCTGTGCAGAGGAAGAGGCGAGCGGATCATCAGAGCGGGGATTGCCCGCTGTTACAGCTTTCATTTGAATTGCCCGGTGTTCCCGGAGCTCACGTCACATGTCACAGCATTGAACCAGTGTCCTGTCTATCAAAGGCGTTGGGCCAGGAGGTGGGACTGTGTGACGATGAGTTTGGGGAACACCAGGCAATTTAAATGAAAGCTGTTACAGTGGGCAATCCCCGCTCTCTGCTCCCACCAGTCTGAGGCAGCCCCACACTCACCAGCAATAATTTTTCACTTGCAAAATGTGAGTAGGCGAGTGTAAAATTTGAGGGCTGCTGTATACCACACATACGATGTTTGCTGAGGTTTATTTAAAGCTGAAGTGTAAGTATGGCAATATTTAAATAGTTAAATTGGTCCAGCTTGGACCAATGTAAGTATGTATGTTCCATGTCTGTGGGATTCCCATGGAAGCTGGAAATCACTGTAATAGGCATCAGGTCAGCAAGGAAGACACTCTGCATGTGACCCAGAAGCTAGAGGCGGTGCACCCAGTAGCGGTGCTTATGATTTTCAACTTCCATAGGGGTTCCCACAGGTATGGGTTTTTGAATATTGTGGGAATGGAAACTCATGAGAAGGTCCCTCCCTGCAAGAGCTTAAACATGTTCTCGATTATGAAAAAAACAGTACAAATGTGCTCACTTGTGGCATCAGAAAACTGAATATATTGTAGGGTTGCCAACTTTTCTTCAAGATAAATGAACACTTTAGTGGCACATAGCAATGTTAAAGGGGGAACACTATGGACTCTAAAGTGTAGAGGGGGACGCTGATGTTTCTGCTCCCCAAAGCATCCACTTACATCATAGTTCCCAGCATGCCCACTTAAATCAGGGTTCTAAAAGCCCCTCCTACATCAGAGTCCGCAGAACACCTCTTACATCTGAGTCCCCCTTACCTTAGTGAACTCACTCGCTCGGTGGCAGGAAAAAGAAGTGAGGGAGGGAGGAAACTTCAGTCACAGTGCATGTGAGCTCAAACACCAGAAAATAGGGGTGTTCGGGGGGCTGACGGGTGGGAAGGCGATCATGTGAGTAGTGTGATCGGCTGTCACAGTGGTCACATGATTGAAAGCCAGTGCCATTAGCTAATGATCGTTAGTCTGGGCCAAGAACTGTCTTTGACAGTGAGCGCACTCTCAGCATTGGGACATCTGCTGCCAGTGATGCACATATGCAGAATTTGAGCATTAAATTACACCCTTCTGCTGACACACTTTTGGGTTACATGGGTGGCAACAAGTTAAGGTATATAAATCCAATTTTTTTTAAATAAAGTTACATTAGATTTCTGGCACAGTAATTTCACCTATTGATGCCACCAGTTCATATCTTTAGAAAAGGACAGAACTATAAATGTATTACATAGAGAATGAATAATATTGGAGTAATATGGTGCGTGGTGTAAGATAGCTGTGCAGTAATATGTATCTTATAAACAAAAAAAACTGTCTGTGTTACATTTTCTATGGAGAAAGAAATGTCCCTCCACCCTTGTGTTTATCATTCTCCTGCTACATTGACATACAAATTTTATTGGTACTGCAGACTGAACCTTGGGTGTATCCACGGCTCCGTCTCTCTAACCTGTCTTTTAGTGTTTGCTGAGATTGTGCCAGTTACTGCAGGTGCAGGCAACTTGGATACATATCAGTAAATGAAAACTGGAAACACTGCAGACAGAAGTCATAAAATGCGATCACTAGGGCAGCATCAACCATTAGGACAATCCCGGCTAGACGAAACTGGCTGTGGATATAATATAAATGTGGAATGTGGTGGAATGTGTATGTAAGCCACATATTATGGCTCAAATACAAACACTTAAAGTAGATGTAAACCCAGTCACTATAATATCATAAAAAGACTTAATAAAGATCAAAATTGTGGGACTTTACATATGCCTGCAATACTAAAACAGACTTATTTAAATATACCATTAAATTGTATTGATACAAATATTAAAACCAATGAAAACATGTATAAGACCTTTATTACATTCCTGAATTTGAAGTCCCAATCAACAACTAATGCATAACTTCGGGTACACATTAGTTGCTGTATCACGGTCTACACTTTTCGCAGAAATGCCTGCTTCCTCAGGACCTTGCGGGCCTTGTGTATATTCCCATACAGCCACTAATGGAACTAGAAATAGACAAAACATGGAATGAGTATAATAAGACTAGATCGTATCACATAGTAATACAATAAAAAACAAACACCAAGTTTTTACCTTTAGGGAGGACAGAGAATAGTAAACAAATAAAAAAAAAAAACATCAAACACACCAGCATAGACACACACCAATATGAAATTCAAAAGTTGTATATGTATATAATAATGTTAAAGTGATTGTAAAGGCTTGTTTTTTATTTATTTTTAAATAACAAACATACTTATCTCCACTGTGCAGCTCGTTTTGCACCTTGAACACTCTCTTCTGGGGTCCCTTGGCAGCTAGGAGCACTTTCCCATGGGGGTTACCTTGCAGGCGTGCTGCCCAGTCCTTGCAGGCGTGCTGGCGAGTCCAGCATTTGTGTCTATAGACACGAATGCCGGACTTGGCCCTGACCCCCGCATAATTGAATTTGTTTGACAGCAGCGGGAGTCAGTGTCTGCCCTGCTATCAATCTATCCAATCAAGAGCCGAAACCCCAGGCAGAAGAAGAGTGTGTCTCTGCCGGGTGAAATACCAGGGCTCAGGTAAGTAAAACCGGGGGACTGGGGGGCCGGTTACTGCCAGGTGTTTTTTTACCTTAATGCATAGGATGCATTAAGGTGAAAAAGCACGAGGATTTACAACCCCTTTAAATAAATAAAAATATATTCAATGAACAGAAAAACAAATATTTTGTATATCACCTTCAAGATTTTTGTGAGAAATATAACAATATATTTCAATCAATATAAGAATAAATTTGTAAAAATAAATGTGCCGTTCTTTGAAAAAACATATTTGTTATAGTTTATTTTTATTTTCTTTTGTTATAAATGTGGAGATTCCCTTCTGACTCTTGCACCCATCTGGGTCACACCTGGGCTCCTTCGGCTGGGATTAGTGCTTCCCTAGGTGGTGGATACCCAGTGTGGACCTCACACCCTATTTGCTCTACATTGTGGAGCACCTGGGGGTTGGGCATCCTGTGTTATCCTCTTCCTGTCTATGCTTATGACGGGTCCGCTGCAAAATCCGGTTTTGACGATTTTGACCTATGATTTCTGGCCACGGTTGAGACTACGAAGGATTATGCTCACCACGGCAGCCTCCATGTATGGGTAATTGAGTAATTGGCCTGTTTTCCTCCCTGGGGGGCGTAGATAACCTTTGGGATGGGGCCAAATTAGCTATTTCCCCTCCCCAGTGTCATGTGACTCATTAGGCTTCATTTCCACTGGCGTTTTTACAGCCACTTTTCTGAGCGTTTTTTACAGCTTAAAAACGTCTGTCCATGTTTATTTTAGAAAAAAAAAAAAAAAGCTGGAGCTCAAAAACGCTGCGGCAGCGTTTTTGAGCGTTTTTTTTAATGTCTGGCGTTTTTACAGCTCTATTGCTGGAGCTTCATAAAGCACTGGTCCCGCGTTTTTTTTTGCAGCTTAAAAACGTCTCAGCCATCTACAGCTCAAAAACGTCATGGTGGGCATGAGGCCATAGACTAACATGGACAGGCGTTTTTAAGCTGCAAAAAACGCTCAGAAAAGTGTCTGTAAAAACGCCAGTGGAAATGAGCCCTTATGCCGCGTACACACGATCACTTTTTGCGATGAAAAAAAACGACATTTTTCAAACTTCATTTTCCAAAAAGACGTTGCGTACACACATCGTTTTTCTACAAAGCTCTAGCAAAGCGTGGTGACGTACACCACGTTCGACGGCACTCTTTTCCATTGAAGCTCAGTCTCATAACTTGCTTCTGAGCATGCGCAGGTTTAAAAACGTCGTTTTCAACATCGTTTTGCCCACACACCATCAATTTTTATGACACAAAAAACGACGTTTTGAAAAACGACACAAAAAATTCAATGTTGTAAAAAAAATTGGTAGTTTTTTTGAAGACAAAAAACAACGTTTTGCCCACACACGATCAATTTAAATGACGTTTTAAAAAACTTCGGGTTTTTTTCATCGCAAAAAACGACCGTGTGTACGCGGCATTAGTGTTACAATGTCTTAGGTGTGAATGGGAAGCAGGTGTGTTAAAGTTGGTGTTATCACTTTCTCATACTGGTCACTGGAAGTTCAACATGGAAAAGAACTCTCAGAGGATCTAAAAAAAATAACAAATGAATGGTTGCTCTACATAAAGATGGCCTAGGCTATAAGAAGATTGCCAAGACCCTAAAAACTAAGCTGCAGCATGGTGGCCAAGACCATAAAGTGGTTTAACAGGACAGGTTCCACTCAAAACATGCCTCGTCATGGTCGACCAAAGAGGTTGAGTGCATGTGCAGGTTGTCTTTGGGAAATAGACGTATGAGTGTGGTCAGCATTACTTCAGAGTCTGAAGGGGTGGAGGGTTAACATGTCAGTGCTCAGACCATACGCCACACACTGCATCAAATTGGTCTGCATCCCAGAAAGAAGCCTCTTTTAAAGAAGATGCACAAGAAAGCCTGCAAACAATTTGCTGAAGACAAGAAGACTAAGGGCATGGATTACTGGAACCAAGTCCTGTGGTCTGATATGACCAAGATAAACTTATTTGGTTCAGATGGTGTCAAGCGTGTATTGCGGCAACCAGGTGAGTACAAAGACTAGTGTGTCTTGCCTACAGTCCAGCATGGTGGTGGGAGTGCTGCCAGCATTGGGGAGCTACAGTTCATTGAGGGAAACATGTACTGTAGGTTATAAAAAAATATCCCAAGCTTTGAACATCTCACGGTACACTGTTCAATCCATCTTCTAAAAATGGAAAGAGTATGGCACGAATGCAAACCTACCAAGACATGTACCGAGAGATGGCTATCCACTTAAATTGACAGGCCAGGCAAGGAGAGCATTAATCAGGGAAGCAGCCAAGAGACCCATGGTAACTCTGGAAGAACTGCAGAGATCCACAGTTCAGGTAAAAGAATATGTCCACTATTAGTCATGCACTCTACAAATCTGCCCTTTATGGAAGAGTGGCAAGAAGAAAGCCACTGTTGAAATAAAGCCATAAAAGGTCCTGTTTCCAGTTTGCGAGAAGCCATGTGGGGGACACAGCAAACATGTGGAAGAAGGTGCTCTAGTCAGGTGAGACCAAAATTTAACTTTTTGGCCTAAAAGCAAACACTATGGGCCAGATTCAGGAACAGTTAGGCTGGCGGATCCAGTGATCCGCCAGCCTAACTGTCACTTTGAGCCGGCGTTTTTGTTTTCTGTAACCAGAAAACAAGAAACGCCGGGTTGAAGCTCCGATGCGATCAACGTAACTGAGTTTCGCCATCGCATCGTTACTTCAACTTAAAAATGGCGCTGGGGGCGTTCCCGCCGATTTCCGCCCAAAAATCATGTTAATGAGCGGAAATCGGCAATTCACAAGCGAATTCCGGCGCGACGCAATGACGGTACGACGTTTACGACGGTATGACGGAAGCGATACGCGGCGATACGCGGCGCGATACGCGGCGCGAAGATATACCTACATGGGGTTGGAGTATCCTATGTTAGGTATAGGCGTCGTAATCGCGTCGGAAAAAAAAAAAAAACACGTCGCTTGCGTAAAAAGATCATGAATGGGAATGTGACGTCATTGACGTTCATTCACAGAATTTGGAGCATGCGCACGGGGATGCTTTGACACTCGACGCATGCGCAGTACGTTCGCGGCGGGATCGCACTTAGTTTAAATACTACACGCCCCGTACCCGCCCAATTTGAATTCCGCCGGCTCATTTTCGTTATGCTGCCGCAACTTTAGGAGCAAGTGCTTCGTGAATGACAGCACTTGCTGCTAAAATTTCGGCAGAGTAACGTAAATGAGAAGCGTTACTCTGGAGCAAAGATGCTCCCATCTACCTGAATCTGGCCCTATGTGTGGCAGAAAACTAACACTGCATATCACCCTGAACACATTATCCTTACTGTGAAACATGGTGGTGGCAGAATCATGTTGTGGGGATGCTTTTCTTCAGTAGGGACAGCTGGTCAGAGTTGGTGGGAAGATGGATGGAGCCAAATACAGGGCAATCTTCAAAGAAAACCTGTTAGAGTCTGCAAAAGACTTGAGACTGGGGCAGGGGTTCACCTTCCAGCACCCTAAACATACAGCCAGAGCTACAATGGCATGATTTAGATCAAAGCATATTCATGTGTTAGAATGTCCCAGTCAAAGCCCAGACCTAATTCAAACAGATGCCACAGTGCTGCTACCCAAACAACATACTGATAAAAAGAGCTCCTGGGTGCCCTATCCGCAGCCGTTTAACTGAGTACATATATAGAAAGATAATCCACACACAAAGAGTTGCTCTTAAAAAATCTTCATCTTTATTCAGTAACCACAGTCCACAACCACAGATAAAAATTAGTTGATGCGTTTCAGCTTATGAGGCCTTAGTCATAACTAACCCTAAACCCAATTGAGAATCTGTGGCAAGACGGGAAAATTGCTGTTCACAAACGCTGTCCATCAAATCTGACAGAGCTTGAGCTATTTTGCAAAGAAGAATGGGCAAAACTCTTATGCCGCGCACACACGACCGTTTTTAGAGAACCTGCTCTATTTTTTCTCATAGTTTTTCACGTCATGTGTAGGCTTTAATGACGGAAAAAAAAAAAACGTGCATGCTCATAAGCAAGTTATGAGAAGGAAAAATGTGCATAATCAGCCCAAAGGGTGGCGCCATTCGAATGGTACTTCCCCTTTATATTGCCGTCGTACGTATTGTACATCACTGTGCTTTGCTCGAGCATTTTTTATCACGATTGTGTGTATGCAAGGCAGGCTTGAGAGGAATCACGTTGAAAAAAACTTAGGGCCAGATTCAGGTAGAGTTAGGCTGGAGTATCAGTGATACTCCAGCCTAACTGTCACTTTGAGCCGGCGTTTTTGTTTTCTGTAACCAGAAAACAAGAAACGCCGGGTTGGAGAGTTCCTATATCGAGCGGGCGTAATTGTATTACGCCGTCGTATCGGAACTTCAATTTTAAAAATGGAGCGTGGGGCGTTCCCGCTGATTAACGCCGAGAATATGTTAATCAGCGGGAATCGGAAATTCACGATCGTATTCGGGCGCGACGCAGTGACTTTCCGACGTTTCCGTAAGAGATACGCGGCGTAAAGATAAATCAGCCCCCTAGTGGAGTAAATAATTTGAGTCGTTTGCGTAAATGTCCGTGAATGGGGATTGACGTTCCCTGAAAGAATGTGGGGCATGCGCACTGACAGTCGACGCATGCGCAGTACGTTCGCCGCGGGATCGCGCATATTTAACATAATACACGCCCCCTACCCGCCCAATTTGAATTCCGCCGGCTCATTTTCGCTACGCCGCCGCAACTTTAGGAGCAAGTGCTTTGTGAATAACAGTACTTGCTCCTAAAGTTTCGGCGGAGTAACGTAAATGAGAAACGTTACTCCAAAGTAAGGAAGCGCCCATCTACCTGAATCTGGCCCTATGTTTTTTTCCCATGACATGAATAACGGTCGTGTTTACGCGGGATTACTCTCTAGGGGCCAGATTCAGGTAGAGTTGCGCTGGAGTATTTCGATATGCGCCGCGTAACTGTCAAGATGCGCCGTTGTATCTCCGCGGCCGTACCCACCAACCTAGATGCGCCAGAAATGATGCGCAAATATGCAAATGAGGGAGATTTCCCGATTCGCGAACGGATTAGCACCATACGCTGGCTACATGCGCCGCACGTATCTCGTCCGTCCGGCGCAAAGTTATTTCTACAAATAGCTGCTTTATCTTTACTCCAGACGGCCACAGGTCAGCAGGAGAGCAGCTACAGCAGCAGCGTTACCGACAAAACTAGCAAGCAGAACAAACCACACGTGCAAGGACAACACCTCTGTGTGCCAACATGGCCAGGGGCAGTCGCGGTCCTTAGCACTACTAATGGGTCCCCCGTACGGAGGAGGCGGGCACGTGAGAGGATATACCGCACGCGCATTAGCCTCTTTGGCATGGGGGATGAGGAGGTGTATCGCCTCTTCAGATTCAGCCCTGATGCAATACTTGAACTAACCACAACCCTGCAGGGTGACATCACCAGCAAGACACACCGCTCACAAGCAGTGCAGCCACTGGTGAAGGTACTGGCAACACTTAATTTCCTTGCCAGTGGATCATTCCAGTGTACAAGTGGAGTAGTGGCTGGGATGTCACAGTCCTCCATGAGCAGATGTGTGCACCAGGTTGTCCCTGCAATCCTCAGACGCATGTCCAACCAGTTCATCAGACCCACCACTGAGGAGCTGCGGCTGAAGGCAATGACAGATTTCTACAACATTGCAGGATTCCCACGCACTGTGGGGGCCATTGATTGCACACATGTGCCCTACAGCCCCCCAGTGCCACAGAGCACATATACCGCAATCGGAAGCATTGGCATTCCATCAACGTACAGGTGATAGATGATGCCCAACGCCTCATATGGCACGTCCGTGCCAAACACCCCGGGTCCAGCCATGACAGCTTCATATACAATCAGAGCCCCATCCCAACGGAATTCGAACAGAACGTGTATGGGGACAGCTGGCTGGTTGGTGAGTGACATGGGTGGCAGGCATGACTATCCCCTCCCATGATGCACACATCACAAGGGCCACATGCATGACTAACATCCTCCTGTCTTTTCCCTTACAGGTGACTCTGCATATGTACTGGGACCCCATCTCATGACTCCTTTCCGGAACCCCCAAACCAGAGGAGAGAGAAAATACAATGAAGCACACATCAAAACCCGTGCAGTGGTGGAACAAACATTTGGGCTCCTGAAGTCCCGTTTCCGCTGCCTGGATAAGTCTGGGGGGGCCCTATTGTATTCCCCTACCTTCGTGTGTCAGATCATCGGTGCATGTTGCATTCTGCCACAACTTTGCCATGAGAAAAAGGCCTGCAGATTGACATACGTGATGACCTGACCCCCCAACCAGACAGCCCCCCCTGCCAGACGAGACCCATTCAGCTGATGGAAGAGCAGTTAGGAGGGTCCTCGCCGTAGACATCTTTGGACACTAAACCAAAACATTGATCACACGGACAATGCACGCATGCACACCACTGATGTCCCTAGATCACACACACCACATCCACATCGCATTGGATTAGCCCAAGTCCAACATGTAGGACTTGGGAGCAGCAACGCCAGCGTCCATTCATACACCTTTCACACGTCATTCATACAGCCGTGGGGATAACTTCTCCACCACTGCCGAGGGTGACACCCCCTACTGGCAGGAGTGCCACCCCCTCACATTCACACGCCATTCACACTGCAACGTGTGCAGTATCAAAAAATAAAATATCTCATATCCTGAGCATAATCACAAATAAAAAAACTCATAACCTGAGCATTAAGAATAAAATAAAAATCTCATATCCTGAGCATTAAAAAAAAACATCTGGGATGCCGGGGGCTCCTTCTGGTGGCCCCTCTCTGGCTCCTCAGCTGCCTGGATGGAGTGGGTGGGGGTGGGGGGGCATCTGGAGGTGGCTGATCCCCGGGTGGGCCACTCCTGGCAGGTGTGGCCTGCATGCCCTCCAAGGCCACGGCAATCCGGCCGAGGTACGAGTTGGTCTGGGCCTGCATCCTGAGCTGCTGGGCCTGCATCCTGAGCTGCCGGGTGACCTGGTAATGCTGGGCCCGCTGACTCTGCCTCCCCTGGTCCCGGATGGCAGCAGTGTTTGCCTGGACTGCTGCAGTGAGGTGCCTTATATCACCCTGCACCTCCCCCAGACTGGTCACCACTGCAGCGCAGTTGCAGCTGACATCCTGCACTGCATTGGATATCTGGGCCACGTAGCACAGGTTGTCAGTCACTCTGTCCAGGTGCCCAACTATGTCCCCCATTTGCTGCATCTGCCTGGCGTGATCCCTCGCCACCTGGTCCTGGACCAGATCAGACACCCCCCTGGTCTTACGGGGTGGCCTTCCTGGGGCCAGTAGATGGTTGTCCCTGGGGGGATGGAGTCGCCCTTGAGGGGCTTCCTATGATGGGGGAGGGGATCTGAGAGGGCCCTGCAGAAGAGGAGGACTCTTCCAAAAATAAAATATATGTCCTGCGCTCTGCCACAACAGGCTGCTCCTCAACCACCTCTGCAGTGTGAGGTGTGGGGCACTCTCCCTCCACCTCGGTCTCTCTCTTCACCACCCATGGGCTCGGGCAACAGGAGGATGCCGTTGGGGGGATGGGGTGGACTGGCCGCCAACAGATGAATGGCCCAGCTCCGTCATCTGTGGATGACACAAAGCAGACACATGTTGGGTGGTCCCACACACTTGGCACATGTACCCTCCCCCCCCATAAATGCAACACACCAAAAAGGGGGTTAAAAAATCACTTACCTGTTCTGGAGCCTTCCTCCATGGAGTTATATATCCAGGGACCCCCTCCAACTGCTCCCTGTCCAGGCAGCGGGCGACCACCTCTCTCCTCCGTGGTCAGGCTGACAGCACATGGGGTCCACCACCCGTGCGCCCCTCTCATGCCCTCCTGATGGTGGCCACCTTGCCACGGACCTTGCGCCGCAGGTCATTTAATTTTTTTTTGGATATCGCCAGCAGTCCGTGGGTGGGAGTACACCCAAAACATTCACCCTGCCAGCAATGGTCTCCAGGATGCCCTGCTTCCTCCTCCCGGCTGGTCTTCCGACTTTTTTGCCGTGGAGGAACTCATTAAAAGTCTCCATAGCCGAGATGATAACAGACATCTCTTGGGAGTTGAAATTGAGGTTCCTCCTCTCTTTGGGTGGAGCGGGAGCAGCCATCACAGTGCAAAAGTAACTTCCCTGGGGTGGGGGAAACGGAAATACTTTTGCCGCCGGAATGGCGCTTCCGCTGGCGCTTTTATACGCGCAACGGAACACATTGCGCTGACGTTTCCCATGAAGTGGTGCTGACGGAAGTTGTGAGCATGCGCACAGGGGGCCGAGTGAAGCCTCACTCACTGCGCATGCTCCGTGGATAGATGCGCTGAACGTAAGCCTCTGCGCTGGGCTCCGCCCATCATTTACATATGATCACACCCACTTCCACTTGCGTCGGGTTTGCGGCCCAAACGCAATCTTCGTTACTTGTCCGTCGCAAAGTAACGGCCATGCGCTTGGTGAATGCTGTACTTCACTCGCTAGTTTGCGTCAGCGCAGCGTATATGCGTTGCGCTACGCTGGCGAAAAGATGCGCGCATCTACCTGAATCTGGCCCTAGATGTCCAAAGCTGGTAGAGACATCCCCAAAAGACTTGCAACTGTAATTGCAATGAAAGTGACTCGGGGGGGGGGGGGGGGGGGGGGGGCTAAATACAAATGCACACCACACTTTTTAAATATTTATTTGTAAAAAAAAATGAAAACCATTTAGCATGTTCCTTCCACTTTACAATTATGTTCCACTTTGTGTTAGTGGCATAAAATCCCAATAAAATACATTGGACATTTTTGGTTGTAACATGAAAAAATGTGGAAAATCTCAAGGAGTATGAATACTTTTTCAAGGAACTATATATATATATTATATATATATATATATATATATATATATATATATAATATATATATATATATATATATATATATATATATATATATATATACTATATAGTACAAGACATACATAAGTATATATGTGCCTACAAGTGTATTATATATGTTCAGTGTTCTACCCATGGTTTGCATAGTATTACATAATAAATACCTAGGGGCTGTCATGTTACGCATGCATTGTTGTTTGTTTGCCTCCAAATCATTTTGTTCCTTCCACTTTACACAGCTGAGGGACACTCTGTATAGCTAGTCCCACCCTTTTTTCAGTGTGTGTTTAGTGTCTATCTTGAGCACATCCGATTGCAGGAGCTAGACAAACAGGTGCTTCTCACCTAACGACCAGGTTCTGTTCCAACGACCAGGTCATTAAACAAATTGATTGTTAAACGAGGAGCCACAAATAATCAATATTTTAAGCATTCTAAACTACTGTACTGTATTGTGGTCTAAACACAAAACTACAGCTCACATGTTTTAAACATGTTTGTTTAATAAGCTATAATAAATATAGAACACGAATGAAAAGATTTCTGTTATGTGTCAATGTGATGTAATGCGATTTTGGGGAGAGCTGGTCGTAAGTCCGAGTGGTCATTAAACAGGCAAGTCGTTAAATGAGGAGTATCTGTACTATGATTTTTTTTACTTATTAGATGTTCATCTGGTAAGATCTGCACACGTTTTCGAATAAAGCTCTTTTAAATTCTGCAAAGTGTTATTTGGATCAAAACACAGTCTGCCAACACTAGATTTCTGCTGACTTTGTAAATGATATATTATATTTAGCTATCTCACCACAACTGGATCAGTTATAGAGTAAGGTGACCAGATTTTTAAAATGAAATCCGGGGACATATTTTTAGTTTACTAGTAATGGCAGCAATCAGCGACTCTCTGCCCGTTGCCGCCGCAGCCCGCCTCAAAGACTAGACCGTTTCAGCAGACAGATTCGATCGTGTGTACGGGCAAACAGACGGATTTGGCCACCCGACAGATTTCAAAGCATGCTTTGAAATCTGTCGGCTGGAACCCGTCCGCCCGACATGGTCTGCTGTTATTACGCTAACCAGCAGACATGTCTTCTCGCACACGCGCCGAATGGTTTTGACGCATGCGCGGGAAGTGTTTTACTTCCTGGTGCGGTGACGTGGCGGCGTCAACTTCACCGCCACGTCACCGACACGTCAGCGCGCTGTCTGCTGGCGGGGATTTGGTTTGCTCGTGTGTACACGCGAGCAAACCAAAATCCCAGCACACAGACCTGTTCAAATCGGTCGGTCCGACCGATTTGAACAGACACATTTAATTGTGTGAACGAGGCCTTACTCTCTGGGCCCTGTATACTACTGGATGGGGAGCGGAGGAAGATCACTCCGCCTGGGAAGGCAAGGAGATAAACAGGCAGGCGGTTTGAGCCAAGGCAGAAGAACAGAGAGCGGAGCTGAATGGGCATGCAACCAAAACTGAAGAAATATTCCCTCCGCTCTTTTCAGCACATGATCATCAGAAAGCGGCATAGATAATGTAAAAAAAAAATACACCCTCTAAGCTAGTAGGAGCTTTTTATTCTGCACTGTCTTTGAAATTGCCTGAGCCCTTGTTCAAATTCAATCCAGGGACAAAACCGGAAACAAACTTGGTACGGGGACATTGTTCCCAATCCGGGGACTGTCCCCAGAAACTGGGGATGTCTGGTCACCCTATTAAAGAGAGCACACTTGCAATGTTTTGACTGAGGAAGCAGAACATGGGCTGAAGGAGAAGAGACTGGTCACTTAGTAAAGAGAATGCAAGTAAAACATTAAACTGTGTTTAATTTAAATACCCAATTATGTGAAAGAGAAATTACATTTTCAGGTTTTTTGCTAGCATGTGATTGGCTGATTTGCTAAGTGAACAATCACTTCTTCAGCCCCTGTTATGCTCCACTTGTCAGAAATCAACCTCATAGGGTGGAAGGTTTCTCCCATTAGTTTGTCATAACTGGTGTTATAACAAGACCAGTATTAAAATACATAATATCCAGCTAATAAGAAACTTTACACAGTTGCCATTTACGCTCCCCCGGTGGGTAAATGTTCTCGCTTCTAGTGGTACTAATTCAACAAACTTTTGCTTGTTGTCTGCCATTACCTTCCTCTCACCGGTCACTGTTTAGGAATGTTATATGTCACTGTTGCTATAGCCTGGAGCTTACATGCTATTTAGGAGTTGTACTGAGGTGTAGTAAGAGACAGTAGCCACCTTTGCAAATGTCTTAGCCCTGTCTTGAAACAAACACTTCTTTTAGCAGAGGGAGATTAAATATAAAACCAGAGTGTCATAAGAAATCCCTTAGTGAGTCAACAAAACCAAATGTATTATGCAGTTATCGGCACCAATTATTGCTCAGGGATAAGTGACCCATACGTGTCACTCTGATGAAGGTATTTTTCCATTGGTTCATCTGATAAGGGCTGTCCCTGACTACCTCTCTGCTACACTGACAGACCGCTTGTTACTCGCCATTTAACTAATGATTGGTGTGTCTGAGTGCTTTTGTGATACTGGACATACAGGACTTTCAGGCTTATTTATTACAGCAGTGAAAAGATCAATATTGTGCCGAGTGCAAAAACCCAGATAAACCATTTTTTCATTTTCTGTAGTCAGATTGGTTAAGTGATGATTTATAATTTGGACAACATTATTCAACCCACTTCCTTTGAGCCCAGCCTGACATGTGCCCATCCCCAGTCTGTGACTGTACAGTCTACCCACACTGATGAGATCATCTCTCCATCACTTGGCTTTTTTCTCCTATCAGCATGCTCCTTGCCAGCCCATATAATGGTTGGTTCCTTGTGCTGCGTCTTCCTCTCCCACCAGTAAAAGTAAGGAGAAGAGGCTTAGGTAAATTTTGGTACTTACACTGCTTATATACTGTATATAAAATTAAAAAAATTAAGTATGCATTAATGAATATAGAATTGCATTAATCTGTGTCTTTTGAATATCTGCCCAGAGTGTAAACTGTACAAAATTAAAATGAAAGATGAAGCTATGCTCCAGGTTTTATACACGATCCAAAGCAAATTCTAAGCCTGCCAACTGCAGCCATTATTGTCACAAGAATTTGATGCACAAAAAATTGAGACTGATTTGTATCAGTTTGTCCGACCTGAACCAGATAATCCTAGTGTAAATCTCCATGTGACCATGTCCAACTGAATGTAGTGGGCTATTGTGAGACCTGGCAGATCTTTAAGAGAAACTGATGTATAAAATTTGATTTAACTATTTTGCCCTTATTAAGGCAACCTATTAATTTGTTGGCAGTCCTCAATGAATGGGAAGGAATGTGTCCTCTGAAGTCACTGGCGGTGATTGATCTGTGTGGGTGGTCTTGCATGCACACTGCCGATACCCTAGTGCTGGTTAGCTTGCCTGGGAGAATTACACACCCCATTGTGAGATGGCACTGTGAGTGAGAGAGGTGCTGATTAGCCAGTTACAGGGGCCCACCGGAGCAGACAAGGACGCATGCTGTACTGGCTGTTATCACCCTGCTACTTTAAGTTTACATTTCAATGTTTTTCTAGAAAATAAATTAACTCCTGACTATTTGCATGGGACCCTTAATTGACACCTTACTGTAAAGATGCATTTAAGGTTTAAAGACCACACATATGCTTCCAAGAGTTTAAAGTGGAACTCTATCCAAAGCTTTTTTCTCTTATTTCTGAATAGAGTAGGCAAACAAAAGAACTTTGTCAAGTTGTAATTGTTGTCTGGGTCTCCATTGGAAGGGTTCACTCTCACGTTATGTCTCTGGAGCAGAAATTGAGGGGAAAATTTACAATTTTTAAGTTGTCACTATGGGAGTAGAAGTGAATTATTCCAATGGGAACACCTGCTCTGGTGATAAATATCAAAGGTTGAAATTTCTTTTACTTTTGAGCAGGGCTTTTTTTCTCAGTGAATATGTGTGGGTACTCCCCTTCAGAGTCATCTTTTGTCTCTGCCCCTACCTACCTCTGAACATCGTCCCTTGGTACCACCCCTACCCACCGCCCAGTACCCCTCCTTTAGAAAAAAGAGAACTACGTTTTTTGTGATGCTAAAAAGTTTGCATCGAATTTGATAATGAAAACGAAAAAAACAGTAAAATAGATTCCATGCAGCAACAATAGAACACCACCAACAACAATAAATCCCTCCCTGCAACAATAGACCACCCCAGAAACAATAGACACTCCTGCAACAGATACCCCATCAGCAACTATAGATCCTTCCCAGCAACAGTTGACCCTCCAGCAACAATAGCTCTCCACCAGCATCAATAAACCCTCCAGCACCCCTAGCCATTATTAACAGTCAGTGCTATAGGTGCCAGAACTGCATTGCCCTGCATGCCCACTAAAAAAAAGCCCAGCATTTGAGAGATTTTTTTTTTGGAATTTCTTTATTTTTATAGAAAATGCGTTTAACAGTCAATACAGATAGCAGAGATACATTATGAAAAATCAGACAGAAAGATCAAAAGGGGTCGTAAGAAGACGTAAACATATCAGATACTCCGGCAATGTACAGTCGACAACAACCTGGATCCCCCCGCCCATTCTGGGCAAAGTCATCACCCCTAGCACCAAAGTCAAAAGTCTTGGGGTCGTCTTTGACTCCGACATGACAATGAACGCACAAATAGGGGCAGTAGTCAGCGGATCTCACTATCTGCTGCGCCTACTACGCAGACTCACGCCTTTTATTCCCAAGAAAGACATAGCGGTCGTGGTGGGAGCGATTGTAAACTCCAGACTGGACTATGCAAATACCCTTTACCTCGGACTCCCCAAGTACCAAATCGCTCGTCTTCAAGTCGTTCAAAATACGGCCGCCAGACTTGTGACTGGGAAAAAAACCCTGGGAATCAATCTCACCTTCGTTGAGATCCCTTCACTGGCTACCAGTCAAAGACAGAATCACCTTTAAAGCACTCTGTCTAACGCATAGATGTATCCATGGGGATGCTCCCATTATCTATGCGAAAAATTAAAAATTTACAATCCCAATCGTATTCTACGATCCACCAATCAAAATCAGCTACAGATACCGAAAGCCAGATACAAGTCCAAAGGAGACAGGAGATTCGCTGTCCAAGGTCCCAGACTATGGAACGCCTTACCAGCCAGCATTCGGCTGGAGGAGAACTACTTAGTCTTCAGGAGAAAGATTAAGACTCATCTCTTTTGATCTCAAAGGAGACAGGAACAACAAGCGCCCAGAGGCGATTTACTTCGCATGTGCTGCGCTATACAAGTTCTTCATTCATTCATTCATTCAGTAAGTAAGGCACAAAAAATCAGCCAGTCTACCAACCTGGTGAGGTGAGCCACCCTATAATAGGTTCTCATGTCCAGGAGGCCAACCCCACCCCTACATTTCGCAAGATGGAGGAGTTGAAGCCTAATGCGCGGCTTGCAATGGGACCAAACAAAATTGCGGAACATAGAGTTGATTCGCTTGAAGAATACTAGGGGAAGGCGGATAAAAAGTGCCTGCAGCAGGTACAATACCCTCGGTAACAAGGTCATCTTGAGGGCACTGCAACTGCCAAACCACATCACTGTGAGGAAGTGCCAGTGGAGGAGGTCTGCCTTAAGGTGGAGGAGTAGTGGGGCGAAATTTGCAGAGTAAAGGTCAGTGGAGTCAGAGGTGATGTCCCCTATCTTAGAGGAAAGGCCGATCGATGACGTTGGACAATGTCTCTACCCACTGTTATATTGAGTATGGAGGATTTGGATAGATTCATTTGAAAGAGGGAGAGTGTGCCGTATTCCTGAAAAGATCGAAGCAGGTTTGGCAAGGAGGCAAGCGGTTCTGTTAGGAAAAAGATTTGGTCGTCCGCGAATGTGGCCACCATATGTGACCCTGAAGATTTTTGGTAGCCAGTGATGCCCACGTCCGCCCTTATTCTGCACAGAAGAGGCTCAAACGAGAGTATAAAGATCAAAGGAGACAAGGGGAAGCCCTGCCGTTTGCCATTGTGGTTGTTGAAGAAGTTAGACCTGGTCTCATTGACTTTTACCGCTGCAGTGGGGTGAGAGTAAAGGGACAGTATCCATCCCAGCATAGAGGACCGGAGGCCAATGTGCTCTAAAGTGTCCTGTATAAAGGACCAATCCATGAGGTCGAAGTCCTTCTCCGCGTCAGTAGACAGCAAGAGAAGGGCCCATTTGGATGTCCTGGCCGTGTGGATCAAGTTCACCACTCGGATGGTGTTGTCCTGTGGTTCAAAGCCTGCCTGATCCCTATGGATGAGACTCGTTATATGAGAGAGCAGTCTGTTGGCCAGTATTTTGGCAAACAATTTCAAGTCTGTGCTCAAAAGTGCTATTGGGCGATAATTCCCGCACCACAGCGGCTCTTTCCCCCCCTTTGGGATAAGGGAAATATAGGCTCTCAGAGTGTCTCCCGGGAAAGAATTACCCTCTGTAATAGAATTAAGGGTAGAGACCAGAGGCTGTGATAGCGTATCAAAAAAGACCTTGTAGTATGTCAGAGTCAGGCCATCGGGGCCAAGAGCCTTCTTGGCTAGGGCCACTCCCAGCTCTGCTGCCATGATGGGCTCCTCCAGCTCTTCCTGAACAGCACTAGGGAGTGATGGCATGCCAGAAGTGGCTAAATATGACTGGGGGGGAAGCTATTGTTAGCTGGGGGGTCACCAGCGGAGGACCTGTCTAGGTTATAGAGACCTTCGTAAAAGGAACAAAACTCCATCGACATGTCAGACGATGTATTAAGCTTTTGTCCAGAGGAAGCCAGGATATGAGAAATGTAAATTTTCGTTCGCGGGCCATCTTTACAGAATGGTGAAATCTCCCCAATAGAGGCAGGAATGGCAATAAACATTTGAGAAAAGTTGTAATCTTTCTCTTTTCTATCCAAACTGTTTTTGCTTGAGTTTCATTTTTAAAGTGTACTTACACGGCAAATCAATGAACTGAACCATGCCTGAGTTTGATTGTCCCCTCCTGTTGTTCTTCACTCACACTGTGCGTTTAAGGAAGAGTTCCCAAATATGCTTACATCATCGCCTCAGAGGTTTGCTATGCACAGAGGACGCTTCTGCCCCCACATCCATAGCTCACCTCTGCACCCTTCTCTCACAGATTATCTCTGCAGCCATCTTTTAGCCCTTCCCCCACAACAGCAAAATATTCCATCTTTCAATGCTGCTGTGTCATCTCTGACCCCTGCTCCCCCACTGCCCTCATCTGTGTACAAACAGGCCTCCCCACCTGCTCACACAGTCAATTTTTGGGATGCCCTGTCTATGTTAATCCAGCTCTAAATCTGGGGATAAAACTGGGTACAGACTTGGTCCGGTGACAGTGCCCTCAGTTTGGGGACTGTCCCCGGAAACCGGGGATGTCTGGTCACCCTACCTGAAGGGTTAGTCAGTCTTTAGGTATCTGTGGGTCTATGTGAGCCTTTACAGACTGCTTGGTCTCAATGAAACTTGTTTTTCTAAATTGCAAAGTTTCTCTGCAATTTATACAAACATTTCACTTGGCATTTTGAGTCATAACTTAAAGAAAAACTGTGGTAAACATAAAAGTAATAAACTAACATTTGTAATGAACAGCTGACAGCAACAACTGTCTACACATACCTTTATGATGTGTCAATGGTGTCATTCACTCACTCATGATAGAGAATAGGTTGGTCCTGACCCATGTCCTACAGCCCAATGCCTAGTGCCTTAGTAACCTATCATGTGGGTTTTTCCACATGGGTCATTGCAGTAAGATTATTGCCATATAAACAGGGACAATAAAGAGGTCACTTTCTGCATAGAGCTCTGAATGATGGTGCGCTAGACTGCTGTGTCAGGTCTGCTTCATATTCCAAATGAAGTCCTGTTATGAATGTGGTTGAATGTAGAAGTTCATTCCATTGGCTTTTCAAATACCAATGACAGAGTTCCAAAACATCAACATTCAGAAACAAATGCATTCTACCAGCAGGATTATGTCATCTCCTTGTGCTGGCAAAAATGTTAAACAAACAATTATTAAGCCCTCATACAAATGTATTGATAAGATATACAGCATGATTCTATCAAGAAATGTACAGTTTGTAACTTAGAATGTGCCAATAACATATGCAGCTTTGTTTTTTAGACTTATGCCGCGTAACACAGACGAAATTTCCGACAAGAAAAGTTCAATGTGAGCTTTTGGTCGGAAATTCCGACCGTTTGTAGGCTCCATCAGACTTTTTCTGTCGGAATTTCCTACAACAAAAATTTAAGAGCTGGTTCTCAATTTTTCCGACAGGAAAAGTTCTTGTCAAAAATTCCGATCATCTGTATGCAATTCTGACACTCAAAAAAACACATTTGAATTCCAAACAATAAAAGTCTGTAAAAAGTTGATATCCAATCAAATAGGGCTAAATTGCATAAAAAAAGTTGTGGCACAAATCTTCCAAAAAATCAAAAAGTGCGTTCTCGACGACACCCAAGTGAAGGTAGCCTGCTTACCAGAAAGCCATGACTGCCGAAAGCAGCCTCACTCAACACAAGGAAATACTGGTCTCCCCAAAACCAATGAGATATCTGAAGCAACATCCAATGCTCTGGTTCCCTGTATGGATATGTGTCTCTCCTTAGCATCTCAAATGTCTGGAGACATAGACCGCACGCTGGATTGAGAGCAATAATTATAGCACAAGACCCCCTTCATAACACTAAACTGACACCATCAGGCCGCCATCAGGGGGGTACAGGTTTTTACTGAAATTATGGTTTTCCTAGAGTAGACCTTTGCGGTAATATAATGTAACATAAGAAATTGGAACTACCATTATTTTATCCTCTAGGGTGTCTGCTTTCAGAAAATATATAATGTGTTGTGGGTTTTATAAAATCTTTAGGGCTAAAATTATTTTTTAAACATGCAAAAAACGCAAAAACGCCTCTGGCAGCAAAGGGGTTCTGTGCCATGAAGGAACGTTGGAATTATTGTTAAAAAACAACCAGCAGGTCCAATCGATCAGGCCAAATTGTGGAGTGACGTCACGTGTGAGGCCCCTCCCAACACGCCTGTTTCTCTATAACCAGTGTCGTCTGGGGATATGAGACTACAATTTTGGGTTTAGGATGATTTACTAAAGAAGTCAGTGAGCATAACTGAAGAGACGTTCCTTTTTTTAAATAAAATTCCTGTAAATGGCTGGTGTTTGAGGTAATTTTCACTTCAGCTGACTTTGTTGCATTTTAGTAAATCAATGCTTTAAGATTTTCCCTATACCTGACAACTGATCTGGCCAATATCCCACATTTAATAAACTCTGCTCCCAGTTAGGCTGCTAGGTAATGTTTTAGTTAGTTTTTGGCTACCTCTGAAATCTAAGGAGATTTTTTTGTTTTGGTCTGTTCAGTGTTTCACAGGCTGGGGGTTTGACTGACTAAAGGTTGTTCTAAAGCCTAAACATTTTTTACCTTAATTTATTCCTTGCATTAAAGTGGATGTTAACCCTCCATATACTAAGTAAAGTGAACAGCCTCAGATGATACACAGAGATAAAATATCTCCCTACATAAGTTATTCATGTATATCTGCTGTCTACAGCTTTATATACTGTTTAGAAAGTGCACATCCTCTTAGATTTTTCTCTTCCTGGTTCCCCTGTAAGAGGAGACTCTGTGAGACAGCTGATTGGAGGAAAGGCACACACATGCTCCCCACACATGCAGAGCATGCCTATGTATAGTTTAGCAGTCTGCTAATCTATTTATAGCAACCTCCCATGACACAAACTTTTATCTCCCATCTTAGGGGAACTTGTCAAAAGTTATCAGGCTGATAACAGAGGAACGAAGGAGGACAAAGCTATGGGACTTAGTGCTTTGAAGAGAGATAAAAAAAACACTACATATATAAGTATGTGCCTAGCCCAAATTTCCTGAATGGGTTTTACATCCACATTAACCACTTGCCGACAAACTGCCACAGTTATACTGGAGCAGGTCGGCTCTATTGCAGGAATCGCCATATGTGTACATTAGTTCATGCTACAGGTAAAGTGGGCGCACTTGGTCCCGGAGCCAATGCGTGTGGCCGGCAGCCACGATTGCTCCACAGAGAGCCAGAACGGGGATCTATCAATGTAAACAAACAGATACCTGTTCTGTCAGGGGAGTACAGAGTGATTGTCTATTCCTAGTGATTAGGAACAGCGATCTCTGTGTTCTCCCTGTCAGTCCACCCCCCCCTAGTTAGAAACACCTCCCAGGGAGCACATGTAACCCCTTGATTGCCCCCCACTGTTAACCCCTTCTCTGCCAGTGTCATTTATACAGTAAACAGTGCATTCTTATAGTGCTGATCGCTGTAAAAAAAATGCAACTGGTCTCAAAAAAGTGTCAAAAGTGTCCATGCAATATCGCAGTCCCACTAAAAATCGATGTTCATCGCCATTACCGGTAAAAAAAAATAATAATAAAAATTCCATAAATCTTTCCCCTATTTTGAAGATACCAGAACTTTTGTGCAAACCAATTAACACATGCTTATTGCAATTGTTTCACCAAAAATATATAGAAGAATACATACTGGCCTAAACTGATGAAGAAATTAGTTTTTACATTATTGTTTTTGAAAATTGATCATAGTAAAAAGTAAATAATATTGTTGATGATGTCAGATGTGCTGATGAAAGGTGTTGGGTCCGTGGTGCGTTACACATCTCTTCTGCTATCTCTTTTAAAACGCAGGTGGAACGTGGTCGGCGGACCTGTTTGTTTTTATGGCTTTTAAAGATCTACTATATTGTAAGTGAGTTATTTTTATTGGGAAAATAATAAAAGTTACCTACTGCACTATGAGGAGCTCTTTCTTTTCTCCCTGATGTATGTGATTGATTATATCCTCGGCCGGCAGGCGTATATCGTTCTGGGCTGTTTTCACTGGAGGTTACATTTGTTATAATGCATATTCTGACTACCTGTGATGGGTGTCATATATGAAAGAAGGCACTCTTTCCACATATGAATTATTAAGAAGATATACTTCACTTTCACTTTTAATAATTAATATTTATCACTTTATGTTGGTTTACACATTTATTATGAATAGGAGCGTCGTATGAAAATCTATTGTCATTGTTTTCCTTCTATATTTTTTTTAAATAAAATTATTTATTTAAAGATTTTTTTCAGTTATAGCAGAATGTATTAACAATATCAATATCAATATTACGAGATGGAATAAACCAATGTTACAGTAAAAAGCAAAGCTTCTATATTTAAGACATTGAGTTTCACTATGGGCTGCTATTTTTTAATATTTAAAAAAAAAAAAAATCACATATATTTCTTTTGTATATCCAGAGCGCGCTGGTTAAAGGTTTTGCATAATCTTGATTTTTCAGTGTTTCAGGCAACTAGGCCGGCAGCAGGCAGAGTAGCAAGGTCAGGCGAGCTGGGTCATACACAGACACGAAGGATTGGGTACAAGGCATAGACAGGAGCGTGGTAGGAAACAAGTCGGGTCTGGAACCGATCAGTGGAACAGGAGCCAAAAGCGCAGACAGAATCGGAGGTTAGGGGACAAGCCAGGTTTGATGCAGGTGGAGTTCAGAGAATGGTCAAGACAAACCGGGTCAGCAACTGGAAGCAGGATACAGGTTCACAGGAGGCTGAAGACAAAGCAGTACTAATTCAGAGCACTGGCTGAGTTTAAATAGTCTGTTTGGTGCCAACATCTGTCACAGGTGCATGAAAGGGAATATGTTTTAGCCTGTGCACACAATTTTGTCCAGATTGTTATCGTTTGCTGGAATGGGGAAACTGACAATTTCCCTATCCTAGTCTCAGCAGTGTCCTTAGTGAACAGAGTTTTTCTGTACTGTGCAGTTTTCCTGAAGCTGCACTGGTTACCTACAGCTGTGAAATTGTGTAGGGTAACATGGTAACAAGGAGACTTGACTCATGGTACCCAGCTTTGAGGCTTTAAAGTTGTTCTAAAGGCAGAAGGTTTTTGACCTTAATGCCTCGTACACACGACCAGTTTTCCCATCTGGAAAATTGCCATGACAGCTTTTGGCTGGGAGAACTGGCCGTGTGTATGCTCCATGGCAGTTTTCCTGACAGGAAAACCGGTGGGAAAAATTAGAACATGTTTTATTTTTTTCCTGCCGGGATTCCTGGCAGTTTTTAAGCCGGTCGTTTTTTTTTTGAGTAAAGCTCTCATGGCGGGAATCCGGCCATGTGTAGGGGGAAAAAAGCTACCGATCGTGTGTACAAGTCATAATGCAGTCTCACACTTTCCCATAACAAACAGCTAGGTTCATGAGGTTTTGGTACCACGGGTTTGGTCCAAGTCGCTTTTGGGGAACTGATCACTATGAAAGGGAGTCAAAGCACCAACCCCCTTGCTACCAGTGGACCCCTCGCCCATGCCTGGTACCACTCTTTGCTGTCTGGCTGTTATTACATTCCCACCAGTTCATAGGTTACTAGTAGTAGCTACATTTCTTCCATCAACTCTTCTGTTAAAGGGAAAAGAGGAGCTCACGGGTTGCTGTTGGTTATATCTTCATAGGAGGACTTCTCTCCACTTTCCCATGCAGTCCCTGCTTGTTCTTCTCTGGGTCTAGTCTTCACTCTATTTATAAATATCACAGGAATAAGTATAGAGGAATTGATTCTAAGGTCCCCAACCTAAAGAACCAAAAGAGGGGGTGGGGCCATTGTTGGACTAGCATGTACAAACATAGATGTAAAGTGTATACAATTTTTTTTTTATTAAATACAAAATAAAACAAGACACAAATTAAAATAAAAAGACAATCGACTTGACCGGTTTCGTGGCTATGGCCGCTTCATCAGAAGCATGTCTAAAATATAAAATATAAAATGACAAACAGCAAATATACATTGAACAAAAGCTATGAAAGATAAATTGGGGAGCAAGGAGCCCAGCTGCTCACCTACATTGCCCCACAGGCAAGGTTGGGGACCTTAGAATCAATTCCTCTATACTCAAAACTCTGGATGATGGTATGCCCGTTTTAATTTTTTTAAATTAAATTCTACCTTCAGAGGTTGTATTTCAAATCAGAGGAAGAAGGACAGAACCCTGAAAAGCCTGGGAAAAAATGCAGAACCCACATTTACCCTTCCCTAGCGATAGCGAACAGCCCAGCGCTATAGTTGGCACCTGCTTACAATGGGCCAATAAGAATGTGTGTAGGTGGGGCTTAGAAGTAAGCTTTTACACAACCAGTAAGGCCGCGTACACATGAGGAGACATGTCCAATGAAAACGGTCCGTGGACCGTTTAGTTTTCATCGGACATGTCTCCTGGGATAATTTGGTCTGATGTGTGTACACACCATCAGACCAAAATCCCCACGGACAGAGAACGCGGTGACGTGGCGGTGACGTTGACGTCGCAACGTGCGTAAACAAGGAAGTACAATGCTTCGAATCAATTTGACGCATGCAGGGGATTTCTCTCCGCTGGTTAGGCATACTAAGCAGCGGACATGTCCGACGGACAGGTTTCCAGCGCACAAGTTTCTAAGCATGCTTAGAAACTTTTGTCTGCTGGAAATCTGTCCACTAGGCTGTACACACGATCGGACATGTCCACGGAAACTGGTCTGCGGACCAGTTTCAGCAGACATTTCTCCTCGTGTGTACGCGGCCTAAGAGTCGTTGGCTTCGACAGGAAGCTGCCACAGGTATATGAAGGCACCTCTAGTTGTATCACTTTGGCTTGCTTCTCCCATGACAAAATCTGTTTAAATATTTGACAGGGCAGTTTAACATAAGCACATAAGGGTATTTACAGCAGCCCTCAAAATTTCCACTCGCCTACTAGCATTTGGCGAGTGACAACAGGGCTGCATGACCAATCTCCCTGCAATCTGTGCCTACACTTAGAGTCCCGATGAGATTGGCGGCCGAAGAGGAAAGGTGCATGATCGGGAAAAGTAGTCTGGTGGGCCGCGGACAGGCAGAGCAGGTGCTCTCCTTACAATTCTCATTAAGCCATGGGACCTAACAGTATGACCTCTCTGGGCCTGCCCCCTCCCCTCGGGCCCCGACCAATGTGGAGAGCAGAAAGTAATGAGTGAGGTGGAGGATTGCGAAAATTACCACTCCGGTGCAGTCCTCACTGAAAGTTGACATGAGAGGAGAGAAGAGAGAAGAGAGAAAAGAGAGAGGAGAGAGAGAAAAGAGAGAGAAGAGAGAGTAGAGAGAGAGAGAATGTTCTAGTGCCCTGTCCCTCTGGTCTGCCCCCAGTGCCCTGTCCCTCTGGTCTGCCCCCAGTGCCCTGTCCCTCTGGTCTGCCCCCAGTGCCCTGTCCCATTTTGTTAAAGTTGTTGTTGGTAATATTTAATTTTGTAACTTGATTCTGCATAAAACATTGTCATTCCATGAGATAATCTATGAGGGCGTGTTTACAGGTGCAATTAGGCGCAGGGCAGTGTATGAATTAGGCGGGGCAACTGGTGGCGAGTAACTCTTGAGGCCTGGCTAGTAGCTCAGGACTTGAAATTTTGAGCCCTGTTTACAGTATATAAGTATACCAATTCATTAATATAAAAAATATGTGTCTGTAGTGCCCATACAAAACGGTTGTCACTTTTTTTCTCCTACCTGCACATGAAGAATGACAGTTGCATTTTGTTTGGTTGTAATAGGCAATGCCCCCACATTAAGATTTGCTTCAAGAAAAGAACCACATTCCTTGCATAATTTGTAATTCATTTACATTTCACCATTAGTTTGTAGGACTTGGGTCAAATAGCACATTGCTTCACCAACTCATACCTTGCTTTATAAGGGAATTTCCAGCAGACCTGACAGCATCTAAAATAACCGAAAAGGCAGCATTACATGAAGCTAAAATAGCTCATTCTAATCTAGCCAGAATCCCAGAGATAACCAGGCTTAGCTATGAGATTTACCAGCTTTCCCCAGGGAAATGGATGGGGCAGATGGATGAGAGCTATCTGAGCAAAGTACAGCTATTAAAAGACGTTTAAAGTGCTCGGTACTAGGTACTGTGAAGAGGCTCATACTTGTGAGAACATGGTGACCACACAGGAAAAACAGGTGGTGTCAGGCTGAGGAATAAGAAGACTAAAGGGGAAGGTATAATATAAGGGTCATGGCAGGCAAGACAGCAAAGTGCAGTTACTCATAGCAACTAATTGGATTTCCATGGAAGAATAAATCTCAATGGTTGTTACAGGTTACTGCATTTTGCTGTATTTAGTGAGCCTGATAAATGGATAGGTGCTTTATATTGAGAAATGTTTATTGTGAGTATCACAGAGCAAGGCATTGTACAAATGAGTAATGTCTGAGGTCTCAATTTTCGCTATCAGAGTGCAGACATTGCATTACAATAGAAATCATTGAGCAAACAACATATTGTTGTTCTATCACAGATTATGAGAAGATATACTATACATTTGTCCGAGAAATGGTTTAATAAGCAGTATTAAACGCAAAAGCTTACCAATTCTTATGCTGTGTACACACGACCGTTTTTCATGACGAGAAAAATGCAATTTTTTAAATTGGTCGTGTGTAGGCTCCAGAGCATTTTTCTCGATGAGAAAAATGGGCATTAAAAATTTAGAACCTGCTCTATTTTTTCTCGGTCGTTTTTCACGTCATGAAAAACGGTCGTGAGTACGCTTTAACGAGTGGGAAAAAAACATGCATGCTCAGAAGCAAGTTATGAGATGGCAGTGCGTTCTGGTAAAACTAGCGTTCATAATAGAGATAGCACATTCGTCAGACTGAAAAACACGCAGACTGAAAAGCGAGAATCGTCTCTCACCAAACTTTTACTAACACGCAGTAACACAAAATCAGCAAAAGCAGCCCAAAGGGTGGCACCATTCAAATGGAACTTCCCCTTTATAGTGCTCAACCATTTTTTTAACGATCGCGTGTATGCAAGGCAGGCTTGAGAGGAATCACGTTGAGAAAAACGTATTTTTTTTTTCCATGACATGAATGTGTACGCGGCTTAAGATATGGTGGCTCCATTTGTTTTCTTTGTTCTATTTTAATCTAGTGATCTGGCAAGTAAGTCTATTGTTTTCAAAATAACAAGCTCTTTAGCAAATGTATCAGTTAAGGCAGGGGTGTCAAACTCAATTTCATTGTGGGCCGCATCAGCATTATGATTGCCCTCAAAAGGGACGGTTGTATCTGTAAGATTAGATGTCCAGCGCACCCCCTCCCCTTACATTAGATGTCAAGAGCCACCCCACCATCAGAAGTTGAGTCCCCCACTATCCCTTACATCACAGTGCACCCCTCTTTCCTTATGCTGCTGCTGGGAAGATGCTGGATGCATTGGTTGAAAGCAGTAAAGTAAGAGTCTGGAGTAGGACCAGAGGAGGGCTGGATCTCTCCTGCAGCTACAGGAGAGGTGCAAGGGCCAAATGAAATGGCCTGGAGGGCTGGATTCGGCCCTCGGGCCTTGTGTTTGACACCTGTGAGTTAGCCACTTCAGACCCGCCCCACCGTCAAATGACGTCATGTTTTTAAAGATGGCTATCTCGGTAACGGCAGCAGCTGCTGCCACAACCGAGATATCCATCTCTTCATGGGGCGGATCTGTACACGATAACAGCGGTCTCCACGGCGGATTCGCCGCGAGATCGCCGCCCCTCCCGCGGCTCTCCCGCGCCCTCCGCCACTTACCGTAGGCGCCGGTAGCGGCGGAGGCGATCGGGTCTGTTCGGCTCCTCAGCGGGGATGTGACTGAGGGAAAAATTTCCCTCATCCCTCCCCATAGCTCTGCTGGGCGGAAGTGACGTCAAAACGTCAGTCCCGCCCAGCGTCTTAAAGAAAAAATTTTTTCCCTGTCATTTGAAAAATGACAGTTAATTTTTTTTTTTCTTTTTTTGCATTTTAGTCTAAATATGAGATCTGAGGTATTTTTGACCCCAGATCTCATGTTTAAGAGGACCTGTAATGCTTTTTTCTATTACAAGGGATGTTTACATTCCTTGTAATAGGAATAAAAGTGATCAATTTTTTTTTTATTTCAGTGTAAAAAATTAAAAACTAAATTAAAATAAATAAGAAAACAAAATTATTATTTTTTAAAACGCCCCGTCCCGACGAGCTCGCGCGCAGAAGCGAACACATACGCGAGTAGCGCCCGCATATGAAAACGGTGTTCAAACCACACAAGTGAGGTATCGCCGCGATCGTTAGAGCGAGAGCAATAATTCTAGCCTTAGACCTCCTCTGTATTTAAAAAAATGCAACCTGTAGAATTTTTTACACTTCTCCTATTGAGATTTTTAAGGGTAAAAGTTTGACGCCATGCCATGAGCGGGCGCAATTTTTAAGCGTGACATGTTGGGTATCATTTTACTCGGCGTAACATTATCTTTCACAATATATAAAAAAATTGGGCCAAATTTATTGTTGTCTTATTTTTTAATTCAAGAAAGTGAATTTTTTCCAAAAAAAGTGCGCTTGTAAGACCGCTGCGCAAATACGGTGTGAGAAAAAGTATTGCAATGACTGCCATTTTATTCTCTAGGGTGTTAGAAAAAAAATATATAATGTTTGGGTCATTTTAAGTAATTTTAGTCTCGTAAACACCGAATCTGAAAAACAGGCTGGGGGCTCAAGTGGTTAAGGGATTAACATTTTTTTGGGGGATATTTATTATAGCAAAAATTAAAAAATATTGCTTTTTTTTCAAAATCGTCACTCTTTTTTTGTTCACAGCGAAAAAAAAAAAAAAAAAAAAAAAAAACGCAGAGGTGATCAAATACCACCAAAAGAAAGCTCTATTTGTGGGGGAAAAAAAGGGGACTTCAATTTTGTTTGGGTGCAATGTTACATGGCCGCGCAATAGTCAACTAAAGCGAAGCAGTGCCGAATCGCAAAAAATGCTCTGGTTAGGTAGGTGATAAATTCTTCCGGGGCTGGAGTGGTTAAGTTATAATAACATTGAAGTAACCAAACTCTTTGAACAACATTCAGAACTGCTGGAAGTAAGATTGAAACTCCAACTGTAGCAATAGCTGTAGCTCAGGAGAAGAATCAGGGAACTAAATGTAAATTGCGGATTAATACTTGGGCATGGGAAGGATGGTCTTGGTGGGTTAGTGCAATGGCAATGTTTTTGTGAGATAGAACTACAAGGTAGGTAGCACTTACTAAACTGATTGTGTCTAGGAGGGCACCAGGGGTCGGACCTCAATGCCAAGAGACAAAAGTGAATTTAGAAGAATTTCAGCAATCCCAAGTCATTTTACATCCACCCTATGTTTGCAAACCCATGGGTGGCATTCTTCAGAGCAACACCCTCATCTAACAAATTTTCAAACAAGCTAATATCACATATCTGCATAGCTGCTAGAAGCATATCATTCGCCAGTCGAAAAAGCCTGCACCCAAACAGAGATTAATAGATAAGATAAGGTGTACCACATGGAACAAATCACATACACACAAAATAACAGACTCCTTTAATAAAATATGGGCCCTTATTATTATTTTGTACCTACATAACACCCAAAATCCATCCTGTGATAAATCCCACACACACCCACCCTAGATGAAAATTATTCCAAAATGAATGCAGCGTACTCATACTCTCTCTCAAGATTTTCTGATTATGCATTCTGTATCTTATGTACAGTTGTGCTCATAAGTTTACATACCCTGGCAGAATTGATGATTTCTTGGCCATTTTTCAGAGAATATGAATGATAACACAAAAACATTTCTTTCACTTATGGCTAGAGTTTGGCTGAAGCCATTAATTAACTGTGTTTAAATTATAATCACAACAGAAACTACCCAAATGACCCTGATCAAAAGTTTACATACCCTGGTGATTTTGGCCTGATAACATGTATACAAGTTGACCCACAGGCTATTGAATGGCTATTGAAGGTAACCATCCTCACCTGTGATCAGTTTGCTTGTAATTAGTGTGTGTGTGTAAAAGGTCAATGAGCTTCTGGACTCCTGACAGACCTTTGCATCGTTCATCCAGTGCTGCACTGACGTTTCTGGATTCTGAGTCATGGGGAGAGCAAAAAAATTGTCAAAGGATCTGCGAGAAAAAGCAGTTGTATAAAACAGAAAAAGGATATAAAAATATATCCAAGGAATTGGGAATGGCAATTAGCAGTGTTCAAACTCTAATCAAGAAGTGGAAAATGAGGGGTTCTATTGAAACCGAACCACAGTCAGGTAGACCCAGGGGCAGACTGATCATTCGGGCACTGCCCAAGGGCCCCATGCCACTAGGGGGCTCCATCAGGGTTGCCAGCCTCAGTAAAATCAGGCACAGTATGTAAAAATCTGTGTTTTAAAAAAAATACCTGGATTATAGCTGCCCCGCCTCTCCGGTACCTTTTCAGTGTGTGTATGTATACTGTGTGCGTATACTGTGTGTCTGTGTGTGTATATTGTGTATGTATAATGTGTGTGTGTATACTGTATGGCCCCATAATCTATTGCTTGGGGGCCTCATAATCTCCTATTGCCCGGGGGCCCTGTAATCTCCTATTGCACAGGGGCCCAATAATCTCCTATTGCCCGGGGGCTCCATAATCTCCTATTGCTCGTTGTCAGTCCGCCCCTAGGTAGACCAACTAAAATTTCAGCCACACGTGCCAGGACAATTGTTTGGGATGCAAAGAAAGTCACACAGGTGCCGATGCGCGTGCCTGGCGGCTGCGATGTTTGCCAGGCACCTGCAATCGGCAGTCACAGAGTCAGGGACTAGGAGCTCTGTATGTAAACACAGAGCTCCACGTCCTGTTAGGGAGAGGAGACCAATGGTGTGTCCCTTGTACATAGGGACAACCATCGGTCACCTCCTCCAGTCAGTCCCCTCCCCCCACAGTAAGAATCACTCCCAGGGTACATATTTAACCCCTTGATGCCCCTATTGTTAACCCCTTCCCTGCCAGTCACATTTATACAGTCATCAGTGCATTTTTATAGCAAAAGAAATGCAGATCGCCGCCATTACTAGTAAAAAAATAAAATAAAGTAATTTAAAAAAAAGTAATAATTCTATCCCCTATTTGGTAGGCGTTATAGTGTTTGCGCAAACCAATCACTATAGCCTATTTCCGATTTTTTTTTATACCAAAAATATGTAGAAGAACTGACTAAACTGAAATGGGATATTTATTATAGCAAAAAGTAAAAAATATTATATTTTTTTTCAATTGTCGCTATATTTTTGTTTATAGCGCAAAAAATAAAAACCGCAGAGGTGATCAAATACCACCAAAAGAAAGCTCTATTTGTGGGAAAAAAAAAGAACGTCAATTTTGTTTGGGAGCCACGGCGCATGACCGCACAATTGTCATTCAAAGGGTGACAGTGCCGAAAGCTGAAATTTCACCTGGGCAGGAAGGGGTTATATGTGCCCAGTAAGCAAGTGGTTAAGAACTGGGTATGTAAACTTTTGATCAGAGTCATTTGGGTAGCTTCTGTTGCCATTATGATTTAAAAAGAGTAAACACAGTTGATTGATAATAAATGGCTTCAGCCAAACATGAATGAATTTTTTTCATGAATGAAAAAAGTTTTTGTGTTATCATTAATATTCTCAGAAAAATGGCCAAGAAATCATAAATGTTGCCAGGGTATGTAAATTTATGAGCACAACTGTATTTATATATACCTCCATAATATTTTCATGGCAAAATAATTCAGATATTATTCCAATGCTATTATTATGGGTAACCAGGTAGACAAAGGAACAATGTACTAACACAGACACCTGCTTGAAGTGTTGCTGACATTTTTAATTACGTACCATTTAGAGGGATTACAACCAGGCCATAGCAGATAAGAAACTTAACAGAAATATTATAGCTGCTATAGGAAAGTCTTCACAAGAGTACCCATCACTGTGTGTAGCCAGAACACTTCTGCTAGCAAATACTCTTCACTTTGAGCCTAATTACAATAAGAACTGCTTTCAATAGCGCAATGTGTGACAGATTGTAGTCTCAACAAGGGGCACGTATGACAGGGTTAAAATGCAGGAGCACCAGCTACCGGGTTACCGGATGGGGGGAGAGACCCCAGGAGGGGGGGAGACACGGGGGAAGCTTGGCCCCTTATTAGGGAAGTGACCAGGTCAGAGAAAGAAGCTTTGCTCTACAGCTATATACCTGGGACATCCGGACAGGGCGATAGGTGTGGGACTGCTGACCCAACTGCAACGGGTGTAGTTACTGTTTTGTCCTCACTTCTGTTTTGTTTTTGATTTTATTGTTCTCCTTGAGATACCCTAATTCATCTACCCAAATGCACTTATATATGCCTTGATGAATATATGTGATGTATGCACTGTTCACTGTTTGCTGCTCATACAGGTTCGCTACTGGCCCCCCGGCGGGCGGGTGGTGTGCCTGTTCTGTTCTCTTTTCATTATTTTACTTTTTTAGTATTGATATTTAATTTTCTGTATTTTTTGCTGCCGCTCTAACCACAACAGTAAATTGTTTGCGGGCTAGATGGGGGGGTCGGGGGCTCGTCTCCCGGCTTTGCCCACCCACTAACCCACATAGGACTACGCTCAGTTCCCAGGATCCTCCTGGTGAGCGCTTAAGCCAGTTTTGGCTCCACTTAGCCTCCTCCTGAACCGCACGCTCTGCTGCTGGTTCTCTCCCGGCTCTCTTTTTCTTAGGAGCCGTCTGTCTACTTCTGTCTGTCTCCCCTATTCTCCTCTTCTCTACCTGACCACCCCCACCCTAACCCCACTCTTCTGACATCCCCCATCCCGGGACAGGACTCGCGACCATGGACACGCTCACTGTAGTCTCCCTAAATGTGAAAGGCCTAAACACCCCGGAGAAGAGGAGGATGCTACTCCATGATATGCACCGTATGAGGGCAGACATAGTATTCCTCCAGGAAACACACTTCAAAGAGAACAACCTCCCATTGCTAAAAAACAGATTTTATCCCCTAGCTTACCACTCCATGTATACGGAGGCAAAATCCAGAGGGGTCTCTATACTCATATCGGCCAGGGTCCCCTGGACGCACATTGACTCACGGTTTGACAACGGGGGGCGATTTCTCCTCTTAAAGGGCCGTATAGGAGGGGAGGGAGTGACTTTCGCCAAACTTTATGTGCCTAACGACCGCCAGGACGCGTTCATACAAAGACACCTCACTCAAATCTCACGGTTTTCAGAGGGCCAGTTGATAGTAGGCGGCGACCTAAACATCCCCCTTACGCCAAGCGAAGACACTTCTACGGGAACGTCCTCAACCTCACGAGACATGCGTAAAAGAATAAGCTCAGCACTACACTCGGCGCAGTTGATCGACGTGTGGCGGCTCCTCCACTCGGGCGAGAGAGACTACACGTTTTTCTCAAAACCGCATAACGCATATTCACGCATCGATTACTTCCTGGTTCCTCATAGGTGTCTACAGGCGGTCAAAGATACCACCATCGGGTCCATCACTTGGTCAGACCACGCCCCGATCACTTTGCGCTACGCTCTCTCGGACATTCACACACTACCGCGTACACCTTGGAGACTGAACGAAAGCCTGCTACGGGACCCAGAGGTCCTGGCAGATGTGACCACAGAACTAGGGCATTATTTCGCCGCCAACAGCACTCCTGACAGTAATCCCGGAGTGGTGTGGGAGGCACATAAAGCGGTGATCCGCGGGGTCCTGATTAAACATGGCTCGAGAATAAAAAAACGAAGGACGGAACAATTAAACCGGTGCCTGCAGAAGTTGCACACGCTAGAGACTTCTCACAAATTGACACCTACTGGACAGCTAGGAATAGAACTCAACGCGGTCCGGGCTCAGGTGACAGAGTTATTGCAATTTAGAGCCAAGGCAGCCCTGCAGGTATGTCGCAGAAAAATCTACGAATCAGGGAGTAAGTGTGGTAGATGGCTCGCCCAAACATTGAGGGAACAGAGACAGGCGTCGTATATTCCGCATATCACCTCACATACAGGCCAACGGCTCTCTCTCCCCCAACAGATAGCCCAGGAGTTTAAAACGTTCTATACATCCCTCTACAACCTGCCCAAGACGCGAGTGGACCGAGACGCCACATCGGACTATATCACCTCTTCCTCTATGCCCACCCTCCCCACCGGAGTCAAAGAGGTTCTGGAAGAACCCATCACGATTCTGGATATTCAGTCGGCGCTCGGCAGCACTAAACCAGGGAAAGCCCCGGGACCAGATGGCCTCACCATCCCTTACTATAAGACCCTGCTGCCATACTTAGGCACTCACATGGCCAACTTATACAACAGCTTTAGCTCGGGAAACACCTTCCACCCCTCCACAACTCAAGCCCACATCTCGGTAATCCCGAAGGCAGACAAAGACCCCTCCCAATGCGGAAGCTACCGCCCAATATCCCTTTTAAATGTCGACCTTAAACTTTTCACCAAAATAATCGCCACGAGACTACAAACACACCTGACACACTTGGTTCATCGGGACCAGGTGGGATTCGTCCCAACCAGAGAGGCTAGGGATAACACCATTAAGGTGCTGAACCTACTTCACGTGGTAAATAGCAGGAAAACGCCATGTGTCTTCCTTGGGACGGACGCTGAGAAAGCGTTCGATCGCGTGAGTTGGAAATTTATGTTCACCACTTTAGAACACATAGGTGTGGGTCGCAATATGCTCCATTGGATCTCGGCTGCCTACCAAACCCCGTCGGCAAGAGTCAGGGCAAATGGAGTGTTTTCCGATCCGTTTCAGATAACTAATGGCACCAGACAGGGCTGCCCACTATCACCCCTACTATTTGCCCTCTCCCTGGAACCCTTCTTATGCCATGTCAGGCGAAATCCGGATATCACCGGGGTGCGGGTCGGAAGTTCACAACACAAGGTGTCTGCCTACGCAGACGACCTCATGTTCTCCCTCACCAACCCCACCGTATCACTCCCTAACCTGATGCGTGAATTCGAAAAATACGGACAGCTGTCCAACCTTAAGATAAACTTCACCAAATCCGTGGCGATGGGAGTGAACATCCCACAACCTCGACTCACCCACCTCCGAGACAGTTTCCACTTAAGATGGACCGATACAGCTCTGAAATACCTAGGCACACTGATACCTCCCAAATTTTCTCATCTCTACCAACTTAATTTCCCACCCCTTTTGACAGAGGTGCAGAAACTCCTAGACCGATGGAGCAGAGGACTCCATTCGTGGTTCGGCCGCTGCAACATACTAAAGATGTCAATACTACCCAAGTTTCTCTACCTAATTCAGGCCCTCCCAGTACAGATCCCGGCTGCATATTTCAGACAAATACACTCAGCCTTCATAAAATTTCTATGGGCAGGAAAGAAACCTTGCATACAAAGGAAAATTCTTACATTCCCCAAACGCAACGGAGGCCTGGCAATGCCGGACATCCGATCCTACTACTACGCTGTCCACCTCAACAGACTCTTGGACTGGTGTAGACACAAGGACACCAAGCTCTGGCCGAACCTAGAACAAGACCAGACAGGAATTTTGCTTCAGGGGACACCATGGTGCTATGCAGACCTTCCCACAGATCTTAAGAGACACCCCTTGATCGGAACGACTGCTAAGACTTGCGCACAGTTGACATCTAACCACTTCCTATTCTCCCGACACTCAGGCCTTCGCCCGGTCCTGGGAAACCCCCAATTCGATCCGGGCATCAACGACTTACAATTTCAGGCTCTCAGGGAGAAGGGACTTTGTCAGGCCACTCATTTCAGCAGAGGGGGAAGATGGAGAACGACCAGGGAATTGCAAGACCCTGACGGACCGTACCAACTGGACTTTCTGAGGACTCTACAACTCAGACACTACCTCACACTACAGACGGCCCCAACCACTGACTCCCATCCCATCACACCGCTCGAAGCACTATGTACAGAAGAAGGGGTACTGCCACATGCACTCTCACAGGGGTACAATATGCTTGTAGCGCCCACCGACGACTTTCAACTCCCAAGCTTTGACAAATGGGAAGGGGATCTAGGCCACCACCTCTCTACCAGTCAACGCCAATATATCCTTACCTTCACGCACAAGTCATCTCTGTGCTCTAAAATACAGGAGACTAATTACAAAATTCTTATGCGCTGGTACAGAACTCCCGACCTACTACATACATTTTTCCCCGGCACCCCGGACACCTGCTGGAGGTGTAGGAGTGAGAAAGGCACGCTGCTGCACATTTTCTGGTCCTGTCCGGAACTACAGACGTTCTGGACGGGGGTCCGAGAAATAGTGCAGAAGTTTACAGAGCGCCAGGTTCCGAATAAGCCAGAATACTTCCTACTGCACTCCACGGACATCCCGACTCGGGTATACAAGAAATCGGTGATAAGACACCTCCTGGACGCAGCCAAGGTCTGCATCCCACTTTTGTGGAAATCTCAGCAACCCCCGACCGTTGCCATGTGGCTGAAAAAGGTTGAGGAGATTAACCTCATGGAGGATCTTGTCCTGTCGAGTCAAGACAGGAATGAGGCCTACACAGAGACATGGCAACATTGGAACTTTTTTAAATATTCAGCTGAAGGCCAAGCCCTCAGAGGGGGTACCTGACTGTAACTCGCGTTTTTGTGGGTGAAGGGTCGGAACTACCCCCCTCCCCCACTCCCCGAACCCCTTATCCCTGAGAAGGCATAGTTCAAGATCTGAAAGAGTAGAGACCCTATCATAGTCGCGAGTCCCCCCACCCCCCCCCCTCTCGACTCCTCTCCACTCCCCCCTGTGCTCACCCCCACATCTTCCCTTTCTCACCCTCATTGAGACCCGGCTGGGATCTGACTTCCTTACTCCCCCCCCCCCCCCCCCCCCCCTACCCCCTTAGAGGGGTCCCTTTCTGCTCTCCTTTCTATATCTCCACCTTGTACTTAATTTCTGACTCTTATAAAAAGTAAAACTAGGGACGCCGGGCCCGCCCGGTCCTCGCGGCCCGGGTCCCCGGACCGGGGCGGCGCGGACCTGGTCGGTACCATTGGTGATGTGTGTGATCCAGAGGGCCTGGACGTTACGACAAACAACGATGTGTTAATCCTCCTACCACTGTGACACACGCCCACGGCTGTGTTCACTTTGGAGAATTATTCTGTAACAGTAACCATGTACTAAATGAATAGTTACCCTGCGTGGTATCACACAGTGATGTTTTGTTGCCTTATTGTTGGTCTGCTGCGGGACCGGTTTCCTGATATAAATAAACAATTTTAAAAGGTTAAAATGTAGGAGCACAATTAGGCCGCGTACACACGATGGAATTTTTCCGCTGGAAATGGTCCGACGGACCATTTCAGCCGAAAAATCCGCTCGTCTGTAGGGGCAAGCGGACGCATTTGGACGGATTTCTCCAGCGGAAAATTTCCAAAGCATGCTTTGAAACTTTTCCCCTGGAGACATGTCCGTCGGATATGTCCGCTGGTTAGTACACTAACCAGCGGACATATCTGCCCGCACAAGCGTCGTATGGATGCGACGCATGTGTGGAATTTGTTTACTTCCTGGTGTGGTGACGTAGCGGCGTCAACGTCACCGCCACGTCACCGCGCTGTCTGCCGGCGGGAATTTTGATCCGATGGTGTTTCCATCGGATATGTCCCTCCGTGTGTACGCGGCCTTAGGAAACAGTTGTCATCTTATAATAGGTAATATCTTAGTGAAAGAGCAAACCCTAACCACAAAGATTAAAGGGTATGCAAATTAGTCCCAGCATTCCTGACTTAAACATCTCACCCTACTGCATCCCAACCCCTCGCTGTTTACTTAACTCAGATATCTGTCCATCCAATGTTTATATCCTCCAGCTGAGATCGTCTTCACCACTGGCTGCACCTGCACATATGGGTTGATTTACGAAAAACTGGAGAGTGCAAAATGTGGTACAGCTGTGCATGGCAGCCAATCAGCTTCTAACTTCAGTTTGTTCAATCAGGCTTTGACCAAAAAAATTGGAAGCTGATTGGTTTCTATGCAGAGCTGTGCCAGATTTTAAACTCTCCAGTTTTAGTAAATCAACCCCATTGACGCCTCACAAACTGCTTCTAGACCGCCCCACATACATTTACTGCAGCGGGCAGCCTCCCTACCTGTACATCATTTCTCTCCTCCTGGTCTGGGGGCGCGCACGCGTGCCACCCGCAGCCAGCACCCGCTGTGATTGGACACTGTAGGTGCCAATCAGCAGGTCCGGTGGACCCGACGATCATTCTGACGCAGACAGAACAACAGTCTGCCTATATAAACAAGGCAGATCACCATTCTGATCCAGGATAAGACAGAGATCCTGTTGTTCTTGCTTACAGTACAAGCACCTACCTCCCCCACAGTTAGAAAGCACTCCCTAGGAACACTTTTAACCCTTTAATTGCCCCTGATGTTAACCCCTTTCATGCCAGTGTCATTAGTACCAAGCAATATACGTTTATTGTGATTATTTTTTTTTTACCAAGAACATGTAGCAGAATACATATTGGCCTAAATTGAAGACAGAATTCGATTTTTTACATTTGGCTTCTTTATAGCAGAAAGTAGAAAAATATATTTTTTTTTCAAAAATGTTAGCATTGTTTTGTTTATATTGCAAAAAATAAAAAACGCAGAGGTGATCAAATACCACCAAAAGAAAGCTCTATTTGTGTACAGCATCGCACAACCACGCAATTGGTAGTTAAAGTAACTCAAAGTAAAGTAAAATGGCCTGGTCATATTATATTTTCCTGACGCATTCATGGCAGCACACACTGGGGTTGTGACTCCGCCCCCACAACCTGACAGGATTGGTTTACTTTAAATTTGAAGGGGAGACGCCCTGCATCATTCTCTTTTTTTATCCTAACAGATTAGAATCCTGACAGATTGGACGGATGCAGATGCCTCTAACCGCAAATCGCCCCAGCAGGTTCATGCCTCTCCTGTTTGGAAGTCCCTCCTCTACAGTCTCTAATGGAGCTTCTATGGAGGGAACCACGTTCTGGTGGTCTCAGGGGCACATGGAGTTTCTGGCATTTCTGAGTTAGCTTTAAAGAAGATTACATTTTCACAGTGGCCCCTCTTTATTCTTTCACTTCACTTGCCAAACAGTGCACTGAGGGCTTAATTCACTAACTGGTGCCTCTTTCCTCATTTTTAGATTTACTGAGCCTTCTTGTGCTCCAAGGCACTGTGTTCGTCACCGCCGCATCCCTTTTCGCCGATCTGCGAATGCGCGCAGCAGGAGAATGACGCCGCTGTATCCTCTGCCCTCATCTAAGATGGTGCTGGGCGAGCGTAACGATTCTGTGCATGCGCACAGCAGGAGAATGACGCCGCTGTATCCTCTGCCCTCATCTAAGATGGCGCTGGGCAAGCAGAACGCTTCTGCACATGTGCATTTAAAAACACAGCCCTATAGCTAGGGCTTGTGTCTTCTGCTCTGCTGTATTTATTTAGCGAAAATTAACAGGCAAAGGTAGGTGCCCTACTACTCCTGTCCCTACCACAGGCGAAGAGAATGGAATCCCATCTCACCAGAACCATCTCAAATTCTAGAATTACTTCAATCAGGTCTTGACAAAGGCCTAAGCTTGAGTACCCTGAAGGTTCAAGTATCTGCAATTTCGGCCAAGACAGGTACTAGATAGGCTATTCATCCTCTGGTCACTTCATTTCTGAAGGTCTGCATGAAGATCAGACCACCTAGGAAGCCAACTAGGTGGCATGGGATCTCTCAGTAGTACTTGAGGCCCTGTTCAATCCACCCTTTTTTCTGTTTAACTCAGTTTCACTGTGGAAACTAACTCTGAAGCTGACTTTCCTTATTGCAATTACATCAGCTAGAAGGGTGTCAGAGATCACTTATGGCTACAGAACCATATTTAGTATTCTTCCCTGACAGAGTGGTACTGAAGCCTTCAGACCGATTTATACCAAAGGTAGCTTCCTCCTTTCTTTATAACCAGGACATCGTCCTTCCGTCTTTCACTAATGAGGGGGGCGAGCCCCATGCCTTGGATGTCAAATCAACCATCTCCAGTTACTTTACAGCTACATCTCACCTGAGGAAGATGGATTCTCTCTTGATTATCCCACACGGGAACAGACGAGGCCAAGCAACTACCTCCCGTACCATCGCCTCCTGGCTAGGTAAAGCTATCAAAGAGGCCTATTCCATTCATCAACTTACGATTCCCGAGGGAATCAGGGCTCACTCGACCAGGGCAGTGGCTACTTCTTGGGCAGCATATTGCAGGATTTCACTGGAGACCATATGCAGAGCAGCAACTTGGTCTTCACGACATATCTTCATTTCTCACTGCAGAGTGGTTTCAGCTCACTTGGCTACTGTCGACTTCGGCAGATCTGTTGTTAGAGCCAATTCCCCAGCGTTATAGAGAATAAATATTATTTTTTTCTTGCACCCTCCAGACTGGCGAGTTATTTCCCAGTGTGTGCTGCCATGAATGCGTCAGGAAAACGGAAAATTGTATACTCACCTTTCCGTAATTTTCCTTTCCTGGCGCATCTTCATGGCAGCACACAGATGCCCACTCTTCGGTTTAATGGTGATATATACAGAGAATGGTGCGGGGCGTCTCCCCTTCAAATTTATAGTTAACCAATCTTGTCAGGTTGTGGGGGCGGAGTCACAACCCCAGTGTGTGCTGCCATGAAGATGCATCAGGAAAGGAAAATTACGGAAAGGTGAGTATACAAGTTTTTGGACCTGAACATAATAATTATTTATATACTGTACACATTTCCCACACTATACATCCCTTTTAGAGGGCTAGTAGACAAACTGCTGCTAGATTGCAAACTACCTGTTCTCTCAGGGGCTGGAAAATGAAAAGTAAATGGTGCACAATCATATTAAGAGATTTTAACAAAACTTTTATAGCAGCTTGTTTCGCATTTTAGTTTCTTTATTACAACTAATGTTTATCATTTTTTTAAATGAATTGTAACTTCAAGGTGTAGAATTCTGTCTGTCTACTTGCTTCTTTCCCAGAGTCCAAGCCTTGGCCAGAGGTATCTGCCAGTAGCATGTAGACATGTGGCTAGTACCTACTAGATAGGGAGACAGATTGTCATCTAATTCATTAATTAATGCTCCTGGTCAGCCAGAATATATATAATTTTTCTTTACCAAGTAAATAAATGCTTAGACATTTTGGCAACAGAAATACCTGTGGTCAATACTTCAACGACAGATGATGTCTAAGACACAGAAAGGACAGGAGACAAGAAGTTAAAAGAAGCAAAGGAGAATGCACAGCTGGCATTCCTGCCTAGCTCTAGGGAGAAGTGTCCTGGGAAAATAGTGATGTATCATTATGTTATTAGACCTTTGCTACTAATATCAGTAAATAACAACAAGCCTGTATTCCTCCCTACTCTGAATATAAAAAAAAAAAAAAAAACCTAAGTTATTTTCTTGGAACTTTGGATAGCCATACATGGACTGGTCTTTCACTTACAAAGCAGGGTTGTGATAGTGCTTAACTGGCACCAAGTGCAACGTTTATTCCCAAGCCTAGATGCATAATTATGTATTTTTTTTTTGTTGCTGTATGCCTTTGCTAGTAATAAATTGTTAACCAAAAAATGACCGTTGAAAGTTATTCTTAAATAGGCTGTATAATTTTATAATGTTGGGTCCAGAGTGTATAGATTGCAGTTGACCTGTCAATTTTATTTGTGAAGACTAATGTTCGTACAAGCCATTTATGAGTATGTAGCAGCGAGTATGAACAATTTTTTTAATTTATTTTTTATTTATAAGACAGCAGTTTCAAAAATGCAAAACATGCAGTAAAACAGATATAGTATACCCAGAGTAAAATGGAATGTAGTAAACCACCCTGGTGAGTGCACCCAACTACAGGCGACGTATGGACAATTTTTACAATGTGAATAGTTGATGCATAGTTAGCAATAAAGAAGTGATGTATTAAAGCAGAGTTCCACTCTAAAGTGGAAATTCTTCTTTAAGGATTCCTGACCCCCTGACATGCCACATTTGGCATGTCATTTTTTTTTAACCACTTGCTTACTGGGCACATACACCCCCCTCCTGCCCAGGTGAAATTTCAGCTTCCGGCACTGCGTCGCTTTAACTGACAATTGCGCGGTCGTGCGACGTGGCTCCCAAACAAAATTGACGTCCTTTTTTCCCCACAAGTAGAGCTTTCTTTTGGTGGTATTTGATTGCCTGTGCGTTTTTTTTTTTTTGCGCTATAAACAAAAAAGAGCGACAATTTTGAAGAAAAATACAATGGGCCAGATTCAGGTACATCTGCGCATTATTGGACCGGCGTAGCGCACCGCCTTTACGTTAGACTGGTGCAATGTAGCGGCGCAATCACCCTATTCTCGTCACTTTTACACAGAAATTTGCGCCTGCGCAACGTTATTTCAGAGGCGCAAGGCGGAGTAATACAAATTGGGAAGGACGTGGGCGTGTTACATTGAAATGAGCCGTGACCCCATGCAAATGAAGGGCCGGCCGGCTCACGCATGCGTGCTTGAAGCAGACCATGGTCAGCACCTCTGTGCGCATGCTCACAACTCGGGAACGGTGCAATCAGTGAAATTGGAAGTGGACTAGGACAAATTAGTGAACTACGCAAACAGCATAAATAGACAGACACAAACGCACTTCCTTTGCAAAAGTACATCCCTTTGTATCCCTCCCTATACAGCAAGGTGCTTTTGTTCTGTTGTTTATTAGCGTTTGTTTATTTGTTTGTGACGTGTCTTTGAGAGTGATTTTTGTCTTTTATGTGTTTTCTTTGTTGTTATTTTGTTTAAATTATATTTTTGCTGGCCATTTTTTATTTTTGCTGGTCATTTTTTATTTATTTTTTGGTTCCGTTTGTGTATGATTTGGGAATGTGGGGGTGACATTCCTGCGGGAAAAGGGGTGTCACCCTCAATTTTGGTGGAGAAGGGTTCCTCAGGACCAGGGAGAAGTGATCCCCAGGTCCGTGTGAATGGTGTATGAATGTACAGTGACATAATTGGAGCCTTGGCGTGGCGTTGCTGCACACAAGTCCTGCATGGTGGACTGGTGCCAATCCAATGTGATGAGGATGTGGGGTGTGTGTGCTAGGGACCACAGTGGTGTGCATGCATGCATTCTCATTGTGCCTTGATTAATGTGTGTGTTTAACGTGCAAAGATGCATAATGTGCGCTGGCATGAGATGGGGTCATGAGATGCGGTACCAGTGCATATGCAGAGTCACCTTGAAGGGAAAAGACAGGAGGATGTTAGTAGTGCATGTGCCCCTTGTGATGTGTGCATCATGGGGGGGGGGCAGTCATGCCTGCCACCCATGTCACTCACCAACCAGCCAGCTGTCCCCATACATGTTCTGTTCGAAATCTGTGGAGATGGGGCTCTGATTGTATATGTAGCTGTCATGGGTGTCATGGGTGGTGTCATGTGTTGGGCTGGTGATGTCCTCCTGCAGGGTTGTGGTTAATTCCATGATGGCATGAGGGGTGAATCTGAAGATGCGAGACACCTCAGAATCACTCATGCCATAGATGTCTAGGCGTGTGTGATATATCCTCTCCCGTGAAGAGTAAAGAGTGAAGATTGAGGGGCTTGTATCAGCTAAGAATATTGTATTAGATTCGATTAAATTGAAAAGTTTATATAAGCTAAAAAAATAATTTAGAAAAAAAATAAAAAAAATCCTGTGCCCTCCTCAGTGCCCTCCTTCTTTGCTCATCTAAAGTCAGTAGTATAGCTATGAGCATGGATGCCCCTGGCATGTTGGCATACAGTTTGTTGGGCAACACGTGTGACTGCTGAGCTCCTCACTAACAGTGTTGCTTTATCTGACATGTAGACGATTTTTCTCTTTTTAGACCAGCTTTTATATGGTCTAATTGTAGACAGGACATTTTGCTGTTGCGCACACCGCGTAGCCTGCGCTGCCCCAACGCTCTTTTGTGGATCCCCGTAAGTCCCCCATTAGCATATTTGACTAGCAAATCAATGGTCTGTCTAGCGCAGTTTTGCGCGGACGGATGCGCCTGTCTAACGAAATTACGATGGGCAAAAAAAAGTAGATTTCTTGCGTATCTCGTTCTGGGAATGCCGTGCATCGAAACGCACGCGCACATTTAGACTTACGCCGCGCATCTCCTGTTACGCAGGCGTAATCGCTCTGTGAATCTGGCCCAATATTTTTTACTTGTTGCTATAATAAATATCCCAATTTAAAAAACAAAAACAAATTTTTTCTCAGTTTAGGGCGATACGTATTCTTCTACATATTTTTGGTAAAAAAAAAAAAGAAAATCGCAATAGGCGACTGGTTTGCGCAAAAGTTATAGCGCTTACAAAATAGGGAAGAGAATTATTATTTTTAATTATTTATTTTTTTACTAGAAATGGCGGCGATCTGTGATTTTTATTTTTGTGACTGGCATTGAAGAGGTTAACACTAGGGGGTGAGGAAGGGGTTAAATGTGTATCCTAGGTGTGTTCTAACTGTGGGGGTGACCGATCTGTGTCCCTATGTACAAGAGACACAGATCGGTCTCCTCCTCTCCAGAGACAGGACGCTGTCTCTGTGTAAAACGACAAAGAGAGATGATCTATGAGATCATCTCTCATTCGCCGCACAGATCGCATCGCAAACGGCCACTCTGACTGGACGTTCGCCGCGATCTGTGATTGGCCGTGTCCAAGGGACACGGACAACACAGGGCTTCCCTGCAGCGCGCTCTACAGCGCGCACTGGGAACGCCCAAAGGGGCGGCCGTCAAAAGACGGCATGTTGGATATTCAGACCCGCGCTGTTGCCGTCATTCGACGATAGCGCAGGTCTAAAGTAGTTAAAGGGGTGGGGAGCGGGTACCTAGTTTTGGCAGGTACCCAGCTCCCACTTCCACTCATGGCACCGCGGCGCTGAGCAGAAGTTCTCCTCTCCCCTTGTCTCCCTGCAATCTTCTGGGACGTGTCACAGGTTCCAGAAGATTGCCTGGCCATGAAGCCGCAGGCTGTCACAGTCAGATGCCCACATTTGCAATGCCAGCACTGCGGAGAGGAGAAGCAGAGAAGGGAGGCTTCGGGCGGCCACATCGCTGGACAATGGGACAGTTGAGTGTCTGTTTTTTAAAAGTCAGCAGCTACATTTTTGGTAGCTGCTGACTTTTAATAAACACATAAATGGGCTTTAATAACACTGTTTTATGTTATCATTCAGGTTTTCTCTACAAAAATAGTAGAGCTGCGCAATTAGTTGTTAAGAATCGAGACTGCAATGCTTTCCCCCTCACGATCTTGAGGCTGCATTCACACCTAGGCGACACGATACGCCGCGTACGCGGCTTATCTTGCCGCCTGTAGAAAAAAAAGAAAGTTTTATCTTTCTTTAACATTGCGGTCTATGAGGAAACGCCAATGTCGCCTGAAAAAAAGGGTCCGGAACTTTTTTTCAGGCGACAGGCGTTGAGATGTGAACCATCTCCATAGACCGCAATGTTATTTCACATCTCGAGCGACAAGAGCGACGGGCGACCGGCGTTTTGTCGCTCAGATGTGAATGGAGCCTTACAGAGCATTTTCCAGATTCTTTTCTGCTGTCAAAAAACAAAAACAAACAGGCAGTCTGCCAAGTTTCATAACATTCCTCAGCCGCTGAGCTAACTATATACATTGTAACGTTTTGGTCATTAGATCAAAGGAATGAACTTTGGTCTGTAAATGAGGGCAGTTATACCACTTTAAAGACTAATGCCCTGTACACACGGAAGGGAAAACCAGAACCGGCTCGTCCCTTTTCCTCTGTACACACGGCCGGTTTTCCCGATGGGAAAACTGCCAGGAGAACTTTGGTCAGGAAAACCGGCCTTGTGTATGCTCCCTCGCAGTGTTTCCTATAGGAAAACTGCAGGAAAAAAAACACTGTGAAAAAGAGAACATGTTTTAATTTTTTAAACCGCAGTTTTCCTTAATCGGGAAAACTGCTAAGTAGCATACATACGGCCAGTTTTCCCGGCCAAAGGAAAACACGGAAGTTTTCCTGACGGGAAAAACGATCGTGTGTACTAGGCATAAACCTTTTTTTCTGACACTTGTTGGTTTCAAGTTAAAATCATTATTTTTTGCTAGAAAAATACTTAGAACCCACAAACAGTATATATATTTTTAGCAGAGACCCTAGAGAGTAAAATGGTGGCTGTTGCAATATTTTATGTCACACTGTATTTGTGCAGCAGTCTTTCAAAAGCATTTTTTTGGGAAAAAAACAAAAAAAACTTTAATACATTTTTTTTTTTTAAAACAGTAAAGTTTCCCAATTGTTTTGTATAATCTGAAAGATGATGTTACGCTGCAAGAATCGCGATCTTTATTTTAAGCAAAAAAATTTGGTTTTCCTTTTTCCCAGAATCGTGCAGCTCTAAAAAACAGCAATGACTGTTCCACAGCTTGAAAAATGTCTTTCAAACCAGAAGAAAAAGCTTTAGAGTGGGTTTAGGTGAACAGATGGACAAATATCATACCTTTCCTCCCTAGAGATGAGACATCCTCCCATGTAGAATCAGTTTCAAGTGCAGTAGTACTATAGTTCAGAAGTTCAGACTGTGTAATGGGTCTTTCAATTATATTCTAGAATTTATTTTTGAAGTCCTTTAAATGTATAAAGTATTTTAGGTTTTGATAGGAAAGTATATTAGACCCCAAAATAATGGTACATTGATAGGTGCACCAGAGTAGGGAAGTACTAGGTATACCCATGGCTTCTCAGGGCTATTGGTACATTGTTCCCCCCCACTGGCCATGTCCTTGCTGGTGGTTTCTGTCTTTTGAAACATATCCCTGCACCCTCTAGTGACTAAAAAACGTATTGCAGCTCTAGTTTGACGCAAATATGCCACTTTCAACACCAAATGGTAAGTAAGAATTATTTATGGTCACTGGGAGAATGCTTGTGCAGAAAGGTTCCTTCTTTCAAATATTACCTCCCATGAGCATGCCTATTCTTTTTTTCTGGTTCTGACCTTCTAAATTGGTGGGCTCTGACCTTAAATCTTCTGGCTTTATTACTGCGATGCAATCAGGCTACATACACATAGCTCCCAACTGTTCCTGATTTCAAGGGACTGTCTCTGATTTGGAAAAATGTCCCTCTGTCCTTTATTCCTCCTTATGTGTCCCTCATTTTAGTCTTATCTATAGAGCTGAATATAAAATGCACTTTTTATCTTTTATCAAAAAGTGTTTTCCAGCACTAAACCTTTTATCTGATTTCTAAATAGCTGCATTGGTAATTTGTAAAAGCCAATATAAAGGAGTAGTAGCGGTAAAAATAGCACGTGTGGGTTGTAACCAATCTTGTTTTTTGTACAATTCTCCTTTAAGGGGGTGTGGCAAGGGGTGTGTCCTATGCCTGCATACTTTTGCTGATAGGTGTCCCTCATTCCCATCTCAAAAGGTTGGGAGGTATGCATACATAGTAATACATTTGGGCGTCTTTATTTGTTTAATTTATATTTGCTGCAGCCAAAGGTGACAACGCACAGCTCTCTAATAGTCTAACATGCCCCTCTTCACATTGCTTAAAGGGGAGTTCCACACACAATTTTACTTTTTTAAATATAAATACCCCTGTAATACACAAGCTTAATGTATTCTAGTTAGTCTGTAAACTAAGGTCCGTTTTGTTAGGTTGTTACAGCATTTCATTTATAATCTAGAAATAGACTGTGGCCATCTTCAGTGTGGGCATTATGAAGCCAGACTGTATGACTTCCTGGATTTCAGCTTTGCATATCTCGCACATGCTCAGTGCTGCACAAGCAATGTAATAGGTTTCAGTCAGGTTTGCAAGGACTACTGGGAAACATGATGCCTATCCCAGAAACCCTTGCAAATAGCCATGTGACTTTAATAGCCTAGGCTAATAAGGAGGAGGAAGTAATGAAGGACTACAAAATGAAGGTATTCACAAGCAACAAAATAAATAAAAATTGTCCATTCTGAACACTATGAGATTAGGGCATGCAGCACAGACAAACATAAAAAATGGGTGGAACTCCACTTTAAAGGAACAGCAATCACACCCCATGAACAGCTGATTGGAGCTGTGTGCATGAAGGGCTTGTCAGACCTCTGGAGACATGGACTGCTGTGCTACGTATTGAGCAGAGGTTTAGTTCTCTAGTGTGCTGCTAGCACAAGATGCTTTCATCCCTAACTTCATCCCTAGCTGCAACAAATAAAAAGTAAACAAATAAAAATAAATTTATATGCAAAAATGTACATGTACAAATAACTGACTTTTTTATTTATGCCTATAATGCAACTCTGTAAGGCCTCGTACACACGATCAAATCTGTCTGCTTGAAACGGTCTGCTAGACCATTTCAGCAGACAGATTCGATCGTGTGTACGGGTAAACAGACGGATTTGGCCACCCGACAGATTTCAAAGCATGCTTTGAAATCTGACGGCTGGGAACCCGTCCGCCCGACATGTCTGCTGGTTAGTACGCTAACCAACAGACATGTCTTCTCGCACACGCTCCGAATGGTTTCGACGCATGCGCGGAAATGTTTTACTTCCTGGTGCGGTGACGTGGCGGTGTCAACGTCACCGCCACGTCACCGACACGTCAGCGCGCTGTCTGCTGGCAGGGATTTTGGTTTGCTCGTGTGTACACGCGAGCAAACCTAAATGCCAGCAGACAGATTTGTTCAAATCGGTCGGACAGACCGTTTTGAACAAATCTATTTACTCGTGTGTACGAGGCCTAAATGTTGTTCACCACAGCCTTTTTCTATTTTCTAAGATTATGCATCTGCCCATTATTTTTGCACCTAAGATCCTTATTCTGTATCTAAGAATCATTGGTGATGCAAGCCCGAAAAGGTCATCTCCCACAATAAACACCTCCTTGGAAGGCTTCAATGAAAATCAGGCATTTATTAGACTTGACCCCTTGATAACGTCCTATTGGACGAAGCGCGTTGTTGAGGAACATTTTGTACTGACATCTTGCCACTGATCGATCAGCAGCTATCCATGTGAGTTTTTACTTGTGTTTTGGACTGTTTTTACTTGAAATAAACATACTAAACTATGGAAAATCAATCTGGGATCCTGGTGAACTTTATTTATTCTTAGTGGGAGTCCGCTTCAAGATACCAGTGGAGATGCAACGCTGCCATGCTTACAGAGGGATTTCCATGTATGTTAAATGCGCATATGTTGCTTTCACGGCAGCTATTGTTTCTGTTGAGTTTGTACTTTATTTGAAGGTGGAGGACAGTTATCTGGACATGTGTTTGAATACTGTACCTGAGTTCACCGACGTGGTTACACAGTTTTTGCTATATATTTTTTAAAGAGGGGGTTCACCCTTAAAACTACTCTGTGTGATCCCATCCAGCATACTGGCGTCAGCGCCAGTATGCTGTTTTTTTTTTTTTTTTTTTAATCTTCGTACTTACGGTTTAATTGATCATTTTATATTGTGCCTACCGCAGGTGAATGGCGCATCTATTCAGCGTCACGGCTTGCAAAAATAGCCGACTAGCACTCGGGTATTCCCGGCGCCTGCGCACAGACCTAGGAGCTGACTCCGCAGGCGCCGTATATATCCGAGTCCAATGGCTATGGCGCTTCACGCCCTCCGAAAAAAGCCTAAATAGGACTCGGATATATATACGGCGCCTGGGCCAGAGCTGTATCCTGGCCTAGGCCAACAAGGCCCAGGCCTAGGGCAGCACTTTGCAGGGGGGCAGCACGAAAAGAAGTCCCCGCCGGCTTGCGCCACACTGTTAGGAAAATTAGTCTAGCACCCCCATAAGGTGGCCGCACTGCTTCTGGTATGTGGGCGGCCGGCATTCCGCAACTGTGGGGGGGGGACGCTTCCAATTTTGACTGTTTTATTATCCTGGACCACAAACCTTCCTCACTGTGCTATATGTTTCTGCTGCACCATCTACTTAAAGTAGAACTATAAGCAACACTTTTTTTTTCATTTTGGGTAGAGTAAGGGAGAGTTATAGCCCCTGTCAGTTTATTTTTTACCATCCCTGTCCCATTGCAGAGATTTCCCTTCACTTCCTGCTCTATGGGCAGCCAGGAAGTAAGAGGAATACTAAGTAAATTAAGGGAATCCATTGCCCCTCCCCATGCCCTCAGAACTAGTGTCCTCACTCGAAAATTTTAGGGCAGGACTTAAACACAGGGTGTGGCCATGACAGGAAGGGGTGGGTCATATTTAAATTAGGGGGTGCACGAGTTTAGTCAGGCCTAGGGCAGCACAAAACCTAAATACACCTCTGGCCTGCGCAGTCAGCTCCTAGGTCTGTGCGCGGCCGCCGTATAGTGCAGGGAATACCCGAGTGCTAGTCGGCTATTTTCGGAAGCCGTGACGCTCCATAGACGCGCCATTCACCCGCGGTAGGCACAATATAAAATGATCAATTAAACCGTAAGTACGAAGATTTAAAAAAAAAACAGCATACTGGCGCTGACGCCAGTATGCTGGATGGGTTCACACAGAGTAGTTTTAAGGGTGAACCCCCGCTTTAATATTCATGCATGGATTTACTTTGGACATTGTGGGAATTTATTTGTCAATTTTATGTTCAAACCAAAAACACTGTGATTCAATTGTCACTTACATATTTGTTGGCGCTGCACTTGAAACAATAATTCCTTAGACTTTGCACATCAGGAAAGACCATGCGCTACCACTGGTGACAAAGAAGCTCCACACTAACCCATGAAATCGGAATATGAACTGGACTACTCACTGTAGTTTCCTAGCTTTAAAAGAAATTACTGCCTTGGCACACTAAACAAGTTAGCCCAGTTCTGTAGTAGGATCAACTAAAGACCATATGGCAAATATCTAATGCTACTTTAGTAGCCATGGAAGAGTGATTTGGTTATGTATACCAGACCATTATAACATCCAGGGACAAATGATTAGCTGGTAATTGCCAGATATGCCAGATTGCCAACTGAGGCCTAACCACAGCTGTAGGACAAGTTATAAGCAAGACTAGAAGAAATATACTATGGCTTTTCATCAAAATTTTGTATAAATTAATTTTTCCTTTCATCATCTTGTGTGTCTGGTGTGCCTCTCCAATATCTGAAGTTGGCTTAGAAAATCTGTGGTTTGTTATCAGTGCTTCAGATCTATTGTGAAAAGGAAAAAAAATTTTTTGAGAAATATAAGAAATTATTTTCTTTTTTCTTATTTAAAATGCTGACACCCTTACATGTAATGGAAAGTGTTCTAAACAAGATCTTAGATAAAACATCCTTGTAAATAACACTGAAGGTCAATGTTGTGAACCTGCTTATGACAGGATGATAAAGACAAGTGAGGGATAAACACAGAGTATCTGACAACCACAGTTAATGTGGGCAGTGACTCAGGAGACAGTGGCAGCAATATTTATACAAAAGCAGACATAACTTGTGGCTGCTAAAATAAACATGTAGATATTGTAGTCAACGCATGTATGCAGAGTGAGTATGCAGAGGGATGTGTGTGGCTTACAATGAGGCAATACTAGTACATATGGTTCATTAGATAAGGAATCAGAAGTTTGCTATCATTTTTGTACATAAAAAGATTCTAATATTTGGAAATCTTTTTTTCTGGATTATTTATCCAAAGAGCTAACATTACAGAATTGTAAACCACCAATGTGCCTTTTCAAGCCCAAATTACTGTCATACAAAAGGAGCCTATGAACACAGAACAAAATAAATTAAGTGGACTTCTAGTAAGGCAACACGGAAACGTGGTAGTGTAGCGCTCAGAATAACAAAATATAACTGTAAGGCTATACATATACATAAAGTGTGAAACACAAAAAGTGATCTGTGCATCAACATGAGAATGATAACATGACTAATAAAATTGAAATAAAGTTCATGAAATAAAGTTCATAAATTCCAGTGACACAAATGATGCTTGATGTATCAGAAGTGAAAAAGAAAAAATCCCACCACCGGTGAAGATGCAGGCTTACCTGATGAAAAGGACTCTGAGAAACTTATATTTCTAGAGTCGGTCAGGCTTGGTATATGCTCAGATCTTGATATAAGGTGTTCCTCAGGAAAGGGATCAGCAGATATCTGTGGTGTAGATTCCAATGGCCCCGAGACTTGATAAGAGGGCTCTCGTTCGCGGAAAAAAATAATGGTCATCCGTCTCAGAGATGGCATATATAAATAAAAAGGAGAAGAGGGGACGCCATAGTGTAACACCGTAAGGTCAATAAAAAAATTTATTAAAATTGCACTTACATATACAGATGAAAGTAAGGCGCATGTCAATAAGATGGTGGCAATAATGGAGTAAGGCAACACGGACAATGCCTAGACTGCTCTTAATTGAGTAAAGCCCCATACACACTATGGGCCAGATTCAGGTAGATGGGAGCATCTTTGCTCCAGAGTAACGCTTCTCATTTACGTTACTCTGCCGAAATTTTAGCAGCAAGTGCTGTCATTCACGAAGCACTTGCTCCTAAAGTTGCGGCAGCGTAACGAAAATGAGCCGGCGGAATTCAAATTGGGCGGGTACGGGGCGTGTAGTATTTAAACTAAGCGCGATCCCGCCGCCAACGTACTGCGCATGCGTCGAGTGTCAAAACTTCCCCGTGCGCATGCTCCAAAATCTGTGAATGAACGTCAATGACGTCACATTCCCATTCATGACCATTTTACGCAAGCAACGTTTTTTTTTTTTCCCGACGCGATGACGACGCCTATACCTAACATAGGATACTCCAACCCCATGTAGGTATATCTATGCGCCGCGTATCCCGTCCGGAAACGTCGTATCGTCATTGCGTCGCGCCGGAATTCGATCGTGAATTGCCGATTTCCGCTCATTAACATATTTTTTGAGCGTAAATCGGCGGGAACGCCCCCGGCGCCATTTTTAAGTTGAAGTAACGATGCGATGGCGAAACTCAGTTACGCTGCTCGCATCGGAACTTCAACCCGGCGTTTCTTGTTTTCTGGTTACAGAAAACAGAAACGCCGGCTCAAAGTCACAGTTAGGCTGGCGGACTGTTCGTGAATCTGGCCCATTCAGTTTTTCTGCAGGTTTTTCTCTTCAGGTTTACCGAAACCATCTAATATGAGGTCAAACCTCAAGAGTTTCAATTTGTATGCAATCAGGCAGGCCCTTGCACTATGTAGTTTTGGTAAACCCAAAAAGAAAAACCTGCAGGAAAACTGATAGTGTGTATGGGGCTTAAAGGGGTTGTAAAGGTTTGTTTTTTATTTTCTAAATAGGTTACTTTAAGCTAGTGCATTGTTGGTTCACTTATCTTTTCCTTCGATTTCCCTTCTAAATCTCTTTTTTCTTTGTTTTCTTTGTCTGAATTTCTCACTTCCTGTTCCTCCTCAATAAGCTGTTCAGTAAGCTGTTCTAAATGACTTTCCACCGCTCAGGTGATGGTGGAAAGCTTACCGAGGAGAAACATTTAGAAGGGAAATCAATGGAAAAGGCAAATAAACCAACAATGCTCTAGCACAGGGGCCTACAAAGTTTTTAAACAAAGGGCCAGTTTATTGTCCTTTATTGTCCTTTAGGAGGGCCGGATTGTGGCCAGCGGGGGCAGAAAATGTCCCGGGCTCGGCACCAGTAAGAATAAATATGGCCTCAGGGTTGGTGGTCAGTAGGAGGAGTAGGGCCCCTATCAGAAGGAGGAATAGTATCCCATCATTGGCATCAGTAGAAGAAATAGTGCCCCCTTGTAGGTGTCAGTGGGAGGAATAGTGCCTCATATCAGTTGGAGGAATCGTGCCCCAAGGGCCCGATACAGGCTAGCAAAGGGCCACATCTGGCCCTCGGGGCATAGTTTGGAGACCCCTGCTCTAGCATAAAGGAACCTATTTAGAAAATAAAAGACAAACCTTTACAACCCCTTTAATTGTTAAGCTCCCCAACCCCATCCCAGTATAAATTCAGTTTAACTCTCGGGGTGGCTTGCGAAGGGACAGGCCTAAACACTTCTCTGAAACACTGGTCTACATTGCATGACTGATATTAACTACTGGTTTGCTAAGACTTTCTTGCTTAGCAATTTGTTTAGGGCAAAACAAAAAAACACTTTCACTTTTTTATTATCTCATAATTTAATAATTGTTAAAGCGGATCTCCACCCTAAAGTGAAGATCCGCTGATCGGAACCCTCCCCCCCTCCGGTGTCACAATTGACACCTTTCAGGGGGGAGGGGGGTGCAGATACCTGTCTAAAGACAGGTATCCGCACCCACTTCCGGCCCGCAGTCTCGGGCAAAAGACGGGCTTTTCCCGTTGTGTGCTGGGAACTCTCAGCTCCCAGCACACAGCGGGAGCCAATCGCCGGGCGCAGCGCGACTCGCGCATGCGCCGTAGGGAACCGGGCAGTGAAGCCGGAGCGCTTCACTTCCTGGTTCCCTCGCCGTGGATGGAGGGGGGAGCAGCAGGGTGATGAGCGATCGCTCATCCTCTGCTGCGGACGCCGCTGGACTCCAGGACAGGTAAGTGTCCTAATATTAAAAGTCAGCAGCTGCAGTATTTGTTGCTGCTGGCTTTTAATATTTATTTAAGGTGAACCATCCGCTTTAACCTCCCCCAACCCCATCCATGTATAAATTCAGTTTAACGCGAGTAACAGCTTGCAAGGGACAGGCTGACCACTTCTTGGGCAAAGGGCCACTGGGGCATTAAGTGCCTGACACTTTCAAAATGTCACTTTTACTAAAGCTCTACTTTAAAGGCAAGTACAAACATTCATTATCCATGCCAAGTTCTCTGAAAATTCCCATTCATCTTTTCTCTTTCCCTCTGCCTTCTTTTCCCCTTCTGCCCACCCTCCAACATTCTCTTACTAATCTTCTTCTTTGACTCTAATTTCTTTACCCCCTGTCTCTACCCCACAACCTGTACATATCCCCCTATTTTTTTCCCTCCTAAAATGACTGCACTTATCACCCCCTGCTCATTCTGAGCCCACACAATGCCACCACTTCTACTTCACTGCAGCTCCTGTGCTTGCATAAATCCTACTCCCACCCTACCGCCCTCACCCTCCTACTATCCTCTTGGGATATTGTCCCAAACCCTGGCTCTACTCAATCTAACTCTTACCCCCAGAATTTGCAATCTACCTTCTCTGATAGTAGCTGTAACTCCCGCTCTCGTATCTCAATTCCCCTAATTTCAAGAGTCAGCCCCTCCCCCCGTATGTGTGCCCCCTGGAATGCCCGCTCAGTCTCTAACAAACTTGCCTCTATCAATCACCTTTTCCTCTCCAACTCCTTTAATCTAGTTGCTATTACTGAAACCTGGCTCCAGGGAACTGACACTGCCTCTCAGCTGCCCTCTCTCATGGTGGCCCCCTATGGACTCACTCACCCAGACCCAGTGGACAAAATGGAGGCGGAGTTGGACTTATCCTCTCCCCACAAAGCTCCTTCGAGGTCCTTCCTACACCTCCCTCTCTTTCCCTCTGTTCTTTTAAAGTGCATTGCATTCACATTTTTAACCCAGTTTGTCTTAAAGATTGCGGTAATTTACCGCCCCCCCACTTCAGCCACTACTCAACTACTCAATTTAACCCCTTTCAACATAACACAATGGACACAAACATACCAGTCACTCCAATGGCTACACTATTGAGCATAAATATGGGGCTAACAGTGATGATGGTCAGACAGAAAACATCCCTGCACGGGGATGTCACTGAAACAAAAGAATGTCCCTGCATCCATGGTGTCACTGGAAGGAAGAAAACATTTCTGTGTGTTGATGGTGTCACTGGAAGGAAAAAATGCCATTGTGTCACTAGTGTCAGTATGAAGAGGACTGATTGGCATCTAAGTCAGTGGTATGAAGAAGGGGAGCTGGAACATAGGCTCTGTGGGGTGCACAGAAATAAAGGGCTCTAGGGGGATCAGAGGGAATGAGACTAAAAGGGTTCCTTCAGATGTGCCACAATCATTGCTGGTGTTTGACACATGACACTGCCTACTTTTACTGCAACCCACCTGTCTGGGAATGAGCCTTAAGGCCTTGTTTACAATTGTGGTTGTGGGTTGCTTTAATACCCCCCCCCCCCTATTTTACAAAGGCAGACGTATGGGGCTATAAACATGCTGCAGCTTTGAGGCTTTGTATACCGGAAAAAAATAATCCCCCCTGTCAAATTTAGTGGACAGTTGAATGTAATGGAATCATGACAGAATACACATGTTAAAGGGGTGTTCCAGCCAAAAATGGTGTTTACTAAAAGTCAGCAGCTACAAAAAGTGTAGCTGCTGGCTTTTAATAAACACTCACTTACCTGCTCCTGCGTTCCAGCGACGCGCCGACCGGGGCTCCGCTCCTCTCCCCCCCTCCCCGGCCGGCGTCTCCATCCTGACTATGGGCACCCAGCCGTGACAGCCTTCAGCTTCACGGCCGGGCACCCACTGCGCATGCGCGAGCCGCACTGCGCATGCGCGTGCGGCGCGGCTCGTCGCTGATTGGACAGGCGATCGCATGGGACCTGTCATGTGTCCCATGCGATCGCCTACAGGGAGGGGCTGGTGTAGGCGATTAAGGCTTAATCGCCTAACCAGCCCCTCGGCGGAAGCAGGAAGTGGGACAGGAAGTCCCACTCCTCCTGAAGCCCCCACTCCCCCTCCAAAAAAAATACATGCCAAATGTGGCATGTAAGGGGGAGGGGAGGGGATTAAGGTTAACTTAATTTTTAGGGTGGAACTCCTCTTTAAGGCTTTATAGAGACTGTGAGTGATAACATTTGAGTTAGAAAATGTTAAAATATAAATAAAGTTAGGCTAGGTTCACACCTACAGGTGCGATCAAGCGTGCATGTGTTTCTGTGTTTAGGGCAGCCCCTTTATTTTAATAGGCTGACCTACATGCGAGAAAATTGAAAATGCTGCGGCACCTTGGAGTTTGTTTCCATAAAAAGGGTTAATAACCTGAGCAATTCCTGCCAATGCTCCATTTTGAAAGATACTCATGGTTTCACCTTGGTTAGTGCTTGCTGCTGCCTGCAGTGACCTGGTTGCCTCTGGTCATAAAACCCTTCCTGCTTTTAGAAGCTGGTTTTGAGCATTCAAGGCTTTTACCTGGTGTTCTCAGTTTAATTATCTCTGTTAAGCATTGCAGCATGTTGGTTTCTGAGTCCAAAGGGAAATGTTCAGCTGCATTGGGTCTATCAACCTGACGATCCACGAACTGTTTCAGGGTAGCTTGCAGTGTCTCTCCTCATCAGCCTGACACCAACGTCGCTGATCCAAGCAGGAGTTCATCACAGCAGAGCTGAAGATTATGTGCCAAATTGCAGATATTAATGCTAACTTGGTACACAGAAACTGTTAGCCCACTTCTACATGTTCCCCTCCAGAATCCTTGTCTAAGAAACCTGCAGCTGTAGCAGCCTCTAAGCCTTCTTATATGGATGACCAACAGTCTTACAAATCATTGATGGATGATTTTGTTCCTGAGGAGCCAAAGGCAGCTGACATAGCTCCCAGACTCCCAATACAGTTCTTATTGATGCCACCTTAAAAATCTAACAGCAGCCTGTAGCTTTTACAACTGCTGTTACTAGTCTGGGATTCCTAAGAAGTCCCAAAACGATCAAAACTTTTCCAGTGCACTCCTCACAAAAAGGTGTTCTGTAAAGATACTGAAAAACTCCTCCTGTTTCTCCTCCTGCTACTATTCATTCCTCCCAAATGGTTTACAGAGCAATACCTATATGAGACTTTTTTTTTTAGAAGTGGGTCTTTATCAGTTTAATATACCTCCCTAATAAAACCCTGATCATACCCGTTGGGGTTTGGAGACCCTTTCCACACCATTGTTTTGTTTGCAAGCCCTGCTTTAAAACGTTTCCAAGGAATTAAGCTACTATCCTTAGTTATTTTTGGGTACTGTCAATGACCACACTATCCAGATGATCGAGTTGCATGCCGCAAGAGGCTGATAAATGATGCTTAAAGGTCCTGTCAGGGTTTATAGCTACAAGCGCTTCTGACCTTCTGTGATAAGAGGTCTATGGGAGCTGGTCAGCAACCAGTGGTAGCGGTTCTTCCTGTAGACTATACACTCCAAGGTGGTGGAAGGAGGTGTTATGGACTAAGAATATTTATCATCATACTATTTAAGGACTTTATTGGATCACTTTTCATTTGGTGCATTTATTCAAGTTGTAGTAGCATGACTCTGTTAAAGCTTAACTATCCTTAGTGACCCTTTTTTTTGCAGAGTGCTTACAGCTTATGTTTTCATCCCCATACTGTTGTGTAGACAGGTAAATTGACATTGTCTGTCTCATTTCCCAAATGATTCTCTGTGAATATTTGGAGAACATTTAGGCTGAAATGGTGGTCTGCAGAAAGGCACTGTGCTTGCCTTTTAAAGGTAAATGGCTTTTTGGTGCTTCTTTGGACATCTGATCAGAAACCATCTTGGATGTCTGATATGGGAGGTAGTTTACAGGGGCTGCGAGCTAAAGTTCTGCTCTTTTCTCCCCTGTTATCCAACATGTGTATGCTTCTACATAGACTAGCAGACCTTCATGGTTCTGTTGCAGATCTTTTAAACCAAGGAGGTATTGCCAGTGTTCCAATGTCAGAAAGGTTTCAAGTTTTTTTCCTCAAACCTTTTTATTTTTCCAAAATGGAGGCATTTGACTCATGTTTTGCATGACATCCACTAGGTTTGTCATAGCCTTCCTTCATCATGCAGACTTTCTAGCCTCTGTTGACATAAAGGATGCATACTTGCATATCCTCATCTTTCTAGCATAACACTACATTGTTTTGCGGTGGACGCTCAACACTACCATGAGTGTTCCCCAAAGTTCTGCACTTTGTTCTAGTTTTGCTTTACACCTAGGGCATTCCCATTGTGGGTTACCTGGACAATATGCTATTGAGAAAACAGTAGGGCCAAATTCTGACCAATAATGTGATTTAGAAAGTCTAGACCTTAAAATTGTTTGGTTGGATCCCTTCAGAAACCAGCATTGGAACTGACGCATCGCTTGAAATTTCGGACTCTTCTCCTATAAACATCTCAAGCCAGAGTTATTCTTGCTCGAGACTGATGCCGCGTACACACCATCACTTTTTGTGATGAAAAAAAATGACATTTTTAAAAATGTCATTTAAAATGATCGTGTGTGGCCAAAATGTCATTTTATGTCTTCTGAAAAATGACCAAAAAAAAATTCGAACATGCTCGAATTGTTTTTGTCATTTTTCAAAATGTCATTTTTTGTGTCATAAAAAATGATCGTGTGTGGGCAAAACTACGTAAAAAATGATGTTTTAAACCCGCACATGCCCAGAAGCAAGTTAGGAGACGGGAGGTAAAACTACCATTCATAATGGAGTAAGCACATTCATCACGCTGTAACAGACAAAAAAGCTGGAATCGTCTTTTACTAACAAGTAACCAGCTAAAAGCAGCCTCAAGGCAAACAGAACTTCCCCTTTAGAGTGCCATCACTTTGTTCATAATTTTCCAAAAATGATGGTGTGTACGCAACGTAATTTTATTAAAAATGAAGTTTGAAAAATGTCATTTTTTTTCATCACAAAAAGTGATCGTGTGTACGGGGCATCAGACAATTTGGACTGCTCCAAGAAATGGATTTCATAGCAGATACAAAAACTCTATTTTACCAATCAACCACATGGCTTCATTCTTTCTAATTGTACACCTAAATATTTGTTTTTTAAATAAAATTATTGGTATTGCCATATCATATGATTACCATGTCATTGCTGATCATCTTAAGATGTTTCACCAAAAACACCCTCTCTATATGCAATGTTCCTTATATGCTTGGTCTTAATTGCCCAGGTTTGTCATGGCTTGGTTTAATTGAACTAGACACACTGATGGAAATTAAAATGCTGAATTGTTTAACAGATGAAAGAATGTGTTCAGAAAAGAAAGCAAAAAATCTTAAGTGGCTAGACATCTGGAGTCTGTACCATGAACTTACAAGGTCAGGAGGGGATGACACTGGACAAAATGAGATGGTACTGGACACCTATCAAGTGAGGTTACTCAAATATCCCAAGTATTTGCTTAAGACATAATGAAGGGAAATAGACCAGATACATAATTTTAGGTCTTGACCAACAATGAAAGGCCATGCAATTTCTCACAATAGACAGTTAAAAGTAAAAACAGAGGAAGGACGATTAATCGTTCATGGTGGATAATTTAGAGGTAAGGATCCCCAGAGGGTTTAGCTCCTGATGTTGAATTAGTAACTCACAAGACAAATACAGTTACCATGTGTTGTCTATTTGAGACCCCCTCTGAGGATTCAGACTTACTACAGTTTACTAATTAATCAATTACTCAGCTTTCATGTTAGATGGATTGCTGTGGATACATTCTAAATGAAGAGCTTTAAACAGATTGAGCTGTGATCATACTCCCATGAAGAGCTACCTTGAAAGAAATATTTTATTATTAGCAACTAAAATAACATAAAATCAAAGCAAAAAATAACATGAGACATATAATATCCAGAAGCATATATTTTAACACTTACCCCACTATGAATAATTTTAAATAAATTCTGGGGTTTATAATAGACGAAATGGGCAAAACACCTGCCTTCTTTTTGTTGGTATCAGGTTTTTAGAAGACTTTGCAGTGTACACATCCACATTAGTGAATTTACCTTTGCAGATGATCTGTAGTACAACGTTACTGGTGCAGAGTCAGCATGGAACAATGAAGAAAAGACCAACATGTTTATCCCAAACTTCTGAAATTCAGTAGCAATTTGTTAAGTCTGTTGACATGTTGGACTAGATTCATGCTCTATTCGAATCCATTTATGGGTATATTTATTGTGTGCGGGACTATTGATATCTACATTTATTTAACATTCTGCACTAATTGAGGAAATCCAGGCAGTGGAAGATAATGGTATGGTGTGGACATGCAGGTAACAAACTCTAATATTCAGGAATATTAATGGTTAGTCATTTATGTTCTTAGGTTATTGGAGAAAAAGTATAACTGAAGGCAATCTTTTTAAAGTTTTGGATAGAATGGGAAAGGGATTGGAACACCTGTCATGTTTTTATTGTGGTCTGTGTCCCCACTAGAAATATTTATGCCCTCTATTTGTCCTGGTGACTGTTACCACTGAAAAGAAGTGAAAGAAAACCTAAAATTTTGAGTGGTCACTGAGGATGAGCTAAGTTTTTAGGCCAAACTGAGTTCAGCCCGAATCCACAGGTAACTGTAACTTTATAGCAGGCCCATGGTGGCATTCCAGATTTTTTTGTCTGACTGTTTAATTGTCTAGGTCATTGATTTACTAATCAGTAAATAAGGAGGAGTTTAGCCCAAACCAACAGGAAACTTTCACATGACAGCAGGGCACTATCTCTATCAGCTGCGATCATGGAATTCCCCACCCCTGCATTTAACAAAGGGTAGGGGATGCTGGTGACATCATTGATCTAATATGGCTACATGGTAAAATTTGGTCAATTAACATAAGCTCATCCTAATGGTCACCAGTAGATGAATAGACAATCTTCCAATGAGGACACTAGATTAGGTGACCCAGGTGAAGGGATTTCCTCTCACTTCCTCGTGTGGCTATAGGATAGAAAGTGAAGGGAAACCTCCCCAATGGGAAATAGATGATACGGGTTATATCCTTCCCTTATTCTATCTAAAATAAAAAATAATGTTTTGCCCTCAATTGTGCTCAAAATGTAAAAACAATCATAGGGCCAGATTCACAAACAATTACGGCGGCGTATCTCCAGATACGCCGCCGTAATTTCAAATCTGCGCCGGCGTATCTTTGTTTTGTATCCACAAAACAAGATACGCCGTTTTTTTACGTAGATACGCCGTTTTACGCCGTCCTATTTAAGTGTAATATTTACGCTGGACGCTAGGGGCGCTTACGTATATTTTCCGAGTCGAATATGCAAATTAGGTAGATGCGCCGCTCCATGAACGTACGTACGGCCGGCCGGCGCAGTGTTTTTACGTCGTTTGCGTAAGCGTAGGTCCGGCGTAAAGTTACCCCTGCTGTATAGAGGCGTATGTAATGTTAAGTATGGATGTCGGGCCAGCGTCAAATTTTCCGTCATTCACGTTGTTTGTGTAAACCGTTCGAATAGGGATTTGCGTAAGTTACATTCACGTCGTTTTCATTGATGTTTTGCGACGTGATTTCACGCATGCGCACTGGGATATCTCCACGGACGGCACATGCGCCTTTCAAAAAAAGCGTCATTTACGTAGGGTCATGTTAATTTACATAAATTCACGCCCACATCTAACTAATTTGAATTGCACGGCCTTACGCCACTACAATTACACTACGCCGCCGTAAGTTACAGCGGAAATTCTTTGAGGATATGGATACGCCGCTGTAAGTTACAACGGCGTAGTGTAACTCTGTTAAGCTACGCCAGCGGGACATGTTTGTGGATCTCGCCCATTGAGTTTATGTTGAATTGGCAGGGTGGTAATGCTACTGCATTCATTAGTAGCTACTGGTAATTACAGCAAAATTGCAGAATATATAAACAATTACCTTGCAATGCTGACTGTATAAAACGGCCAGTTAAAGGCCAGTTTTATGGAGCAGCAGATGTGATTTAATACTTTCTATAAACAGCTTGGCAGTAAACAGTTAAAAACAATAATGTGATTGACTAGTGTACTGGATGCCATAGGCCCATACAAATTGTTTTTCTTTCTTCTTTATTTCTATCTAAATTCCAATCCCACATTCACTATTACCAATAACGCAAGGGGATACTAAACTACTGAAAACTGACTTAAAGGGGGTTGCTACAAAGGCCACCAATGTATTTGGAGCTACAATAAAAATTAAAGGCACAGGTAGCACCTCACTGCTTACTTAGCAATGCAATGGGAACACTTCACTTGTCACCACAGTAATAGAGAAACCACAATGATCACCAATGTAATACGGCACTACAATTTTTCACAAAAAAAATCTAAATCTTTTAACATTAAAAAATTTGCATAAATCGCTTATTCACTTAAAGATACATTTATTTTAGCAACACTTGCATCTCATTCCTATAGTTTAAATGTAGAGGTCTGAAAGCCTCAGCCCAAGGACTCCAAATCGGTTTACATTCCTGTAATTGCAAGACTGTATCACCCTCTATATTTGATTTTTGCATAACTTTCAGATCCATAAATTATATACATGAGAATACGCATACATAATTAATCAACCTCAAGCATCATTCAACAGAAGGCTTCAGGTGAAGAAAGGTTCATAACAGTATGGGGTCTAAGAATGTGAATAAGCTCATTGCAGTTTAAAGGTACCGTACAGGTTTAGAACAGAACTCAAAGTTGCTTTAGGGAAGAAGCTCTCATCATACTTTCCAACGGGATTAAAAAAAAAAAGTAAATCTTGAACTTGGAAAATCAATGAAGTTCTGACAGTACAAGTTGATTTTGACATCATGGATTGCTTCAAATGTAGTGAAATGTAAAATGATTTATTAATCATGGGTTCCTGCTGGTCTAATGAAATTTGGAATGAGTTATTATGCTCGGGGTGAAGCTGTGGTTTCACATCATTAGAGAAATATTGAAGCTCTTGAGCCGTGCTTAGATGGTGTCTGGGCATTCACTCGGAGATATAATGGATTTGTATTCTGGTTTTGTGTGACCAGATTAGAAGGCAGAGGAGGACTGGGGTTTTGTCTAGACTCTTCAGGGCCAATGATACAACAATATTTTCATAATTTGTCTGTTAGATTTGGAGGCCCTAGGTCTCTTCTTAATATGGAAGTTTGTATATCCAACAATATATGTTCATGAATCAAAATATTAGAAAGAATTTAGGAATGGAGACATTTGTCTTAGCAGAACTTAATTTTATTAAACAAGGAATACATTGGAATTCCAGCTCCACAAATATCCGAAGATAGTGGATTGTAAATGTCAAGAAAACTTTCAGTGTGTAGAAGAAGAAAGCCTATATCCAACAAGTTTGAAGTGTTTTAATTTTCCCTAAATTGACAAGATTACATTATGGGTTTAACTCTAGAATATAATTAGAGTATGTTTGAAATGTGTGTTTATTAGTAAGCTAAACAATACTTTAACATTATTATTTTTGTTTAATGCAACTTTGCATATTTGCTTACATAATTTAGTATTAAAACTTATATAGCTAATGTATGTTTACATTCATAGGTCACAACAAATGGCCACATTGCCTTAAAGTGACTTGTGCCTTTCCTTTTGATACCCTTCCAAATAGTACACGTGGACAGAGGCTGTTGTGAGCTCTTTATTGCCCTCTCTCTCATGTCACAGCTCTTTAGGGATTCTTAGATAACAGCTGTAAAACTATATAAAAATCGACTTCAATTTCACTTCAGCCTCCTTCATCTCCCTTTTTTCCATTGGTTGGAAATATTTATTTCTCTATTGAAAAGGAAGGTTGTCATTATTTCCAAAAAGTCTTTGATAGACTGAATTTCCCATCAAAAATCTAGAACCTAGTCAGAGTTCTTACAGCTTCTGTCTAGGAATTAGTAGAGGGAGCAATAAGGATCTTACAACAGCCTATGTGCACATGTGTTGCTTGATGGATAGCGAGGAATAGCATGGTTCACTCTAACTGCAAAGAGACATTTGTGCCATCAGAGTATGTATGAGAGACACTAATATCTGGTTCTAGAACATTAGATGAGATAATTTAGGGGTGTACATGGTAAAAGAATGCCTCTTCTGGAGTTTCATAGGCAATAAAGCAGACCCACAGTTTAGCAACTGTTCTCAGAGAGCTTCCATTACATAACTGTAGATCACTTACTTCCTTGTGGTCAGACCGTTACAGTGTGTTTTCTTTTTCTTTTATAGAGCATCCATATGCATTATTCAGTGTATGTTGGATAAGCTTTCCATGACCAAGCTGAGAGTTTTTTGGTGCATGATATGGACAACCAGAGGGAACTCTATATATCATAAGAGTGGCACACCATTAGTATCATGCATCTTACAGCATGTTTTATCAACATAGAATGCACAAAGACTTTGGGACTGCTAGCAACACATAGGTTTGTTTTGAGATTGCAAGGTTATTATGTAGTAATGCTATACCATTCAAGTACAGGACATACAGTAGGTATACTGTATATTTTAGCTGATATAAAAACAGTTATATGATATAGGAAAGCATCAGTTGAAGTTTAACGTTTCAATATTAAAGGTCCCGAGTGTACTAAAAGAAGTGAGTCGGGTCAGCACAGAAGGATGAGGGGACACGCCTGTGATAACAAGTTATAGTCGCACACAAAGGATGATCACATGGTTACCTTCTCGAGGCCTCTCACATTCTTTATGTCCTGTTCTTGTGTATTGTGCTGGAACGGATCATTTTGCATGTGAACAGCATGACAGGGCCGGAGCCACAATAAATCTGGATAAACCAATGCACCTACAATAGTGCCCATGTTTTATGCACATTTTAATTCAGAATTGCCACTTGCAGTAAATGTGAAATATACTTTGTATCAAGGTTCTTTAGTGTGCTTATATTGGCACAATAAACACAAATTTATATATATTGCAAAAGCAGAGATTTCTTGCAAAAATATCCCTAGGCTGATTCCATCCAGTATTGAATAGTTTACAGCTGGTGGAATGTAGAGTATTAAAAGATACACTAATGATGCCTGGGTCCTGTAAAGGTTGTTTTAATTAGGAGGCAAAAAGACCATTTGCTCCAGATCCATCAAGAGATTTTCAAGTAACGGAGGTTGGTTTTTGAGGCTGTAAAAAAGCTCAAATCTCAGCCCAGAAGCACCATAGGAAGCCAAAAGAACACTTGCTTTTTTAATATCAATGCATTCCTTTGATTAGATTGTAAAAATTGCAATGTATTTTGTATCCTCAAATCATAAAGTCCTATTCAATATTTTAACAATAACTATTCCCTTGCATACTATTTAAAATATTAAGATTCTTATACATGTGCCAATTACTGACAAAGTATGTTTTATACACATACACACATATACACACATACACATATACGGTGAATGATGTCACAAGCATTCTTGCCTCTTTGTTTCCTGTGACTGCAAGTGATTCCATGGCCACAGCTGATTGGGACAGCAGCCGACTGTCATGTGACAGTTTTCCTGCGATTTTAGGCTGAACTTATCCTTGTTCACTAATTAGAAAATCAATGATCTAGACAATTGTACAGCAAGTAAAGGCTGAAAAGTCTGAAATCCCATCCTGTAAACTTATTAGGTCAGTGGGCTTGATTTATTATAGGAGTATGGGCTGGCCACTTAACAAATATCTAATCAGATGCAAGCAAAAATGCTGGGTGTTGATTTTTTATTATCCTTGTATTCAAAGTGAACAAAGCTCCACCTTGTCTGCTATTCTAAGAGGACATTCAGCAAAGTATACCATCTTTAAAATGTAATAAATTAACCATATTGATACACTTGATTGAAAAGCTAGGATGTGGCTTTTAATGCAGGTTCCCACATTTTTGTCTTTACAGGGTCATTTTATTAATGGTATTACTCACTTAAAATGCATTTTAAGTCCATCTCTGGGCAAATTTTGGCCTCACTCCTACTTCCTTCCCAATCACAAATTACCCTTTTAAAGCCCTTTTTAATTCACCGGAATCTACTGTAACATGGCCCAACCTGTCTTGTTGCAGCCCCACAACAGGACGTTATTACACTTTGCTGCTGGGGTCTTCAGATCTCGGTGAGGATCTCCCAGAAAACAGCCAGTGGGAAGTGTCCACATCACCAAGCTGCAACAAAGGCACCTGAAGAAGAACCTCCCCATTCATAGTCCAGAAGCAAGATGATTAAAGATGTGTCATGTGACCAGGGATTCAATTAAAGGGTTAGTTCACCTTTTCAGGAAAAATGTAAAGGGCAACATGCAACCGTACACCATGCTTACACCCCTCTCCCCCTTCCTTGCTGTACTTATCTCCTTGGGTGATATGATATCAGTGTCCACGCAGCCCATGTAGCAGTCTGGGGATTTAAAATTCCCACTTTAATCCCTCTTCTTTCAGCAGTGCATCAGGGATGGATCCGAGTGATGTTCTGTGCCCTCTCTGCCCAAACATGAAAGCAAATTTGTGGTTAGAACACAATGCATGTTGGCACATCCTGACAATGGCTATGCAGAGCTAATGAAGAGCTTGTGTTAGGTGGGATAACTTTTTTATCAAAATACATAAAGATAAAATACAAATATAGAAAATAAGTTATCACATAAACTCCAAAGAGAATACTGTAGGGCAAAGTAAAATTTGTTATCGCCTTTTTTCATTACTTTTTGCATATCAGTGTTGCTGCTCTAATGCGGTTTTTGTGGCCACTACATGTCTACTTGCATGTGCCCAAAGGATGACTGCATGCCATTACAATGGGCTTCCTGATGGTGAAAACAGTGGACCATGCCTGCATAAGGTGTGCCATTTGTAGGATTAATCAAAAGCATGTGTAACAAGATGACACATAAGTACAATTAGGAAACAGGGACAGAGCATTGTCATCCCATATCAGGAAGTTCCTTTGGCAGGATCACTAGATCCAAAAACGTTTTTATAGCGGGGTTCCATCTAAAAGTGCAACTTCTGCTTGTTTCCTCCCCATTCTGGTGCCACATTTGGCACCTTTTGGTGGGGAGCCGGTACCTGTTTTTGACAGGTAGCCTGACCCCACTTCCGTTGGACCTCGCTGTGGAGAGTTACGTGAAGTTTGGCCCCCTCCTCCTCCCCTGCTGCCGGGCCAGTAAGAGAGTGAAGCATGCTATGTGCATGCAAAGGAGGGACCCGGCCGTGTTGCGGCTTCACGGCCGGGTTCCCTCATAGGCAATGACAGCGGCAGCACCTGATAGCCATTAGAAAAAAAATGGCAGGTGGAAGCTGTCATTAAAGCAGACCTTGAACTTCCATGCAAAGAAGAGCAAAGGTTCTTCTGGCATGGAACACGCTTTAAGGGTAATGTTATTGCAGGCCAATTTGCCTTGCCTATATGTGCTTTTTTGTCTAGATTTATCTGACATTCTTATCTCAACAGAATTGAGCCAAAACTTTGTTATAGTTCATTGCCCTGCAGGTTCAGGGTCTAACTTAGTGCTTTTTTTAGTGCTTTTTTTCACTAGGATAAAAAACGTAAAGGTCATATTAGGTCATATGCATTAGAAAAATACACATGACTGACTAGTGATCAGGACCAGTTCATATATTTTCATTCTGTTTTTAAAATGTGTTCATTAAAATGTACTAAAGCTCTTTTAGCTGGGGTCAAAGCTACACTCCTAGCAAAAGTAGCCTAGAAATTCTATAGCTGAAATACCTGTACCAAATTGTGATAAATGAGGTGACCAGTCACAAGAATTTGCACTTTTCGTGTATATTTTTAGTATTTTTCCTTGAAATTGTCATCTGGAGCTAATAAAAGGATGTTTAGCATTTGTAAGCTGATATTTTGTTTACAATTGAATGAAAAATCACACTATGTCATATCCCGTTACTAGGACAGAGCAGGGGTTAATGCGATGACATGTTATATGACAAATTATTAATGTTGGTCACCTGTTTAACAGGTGTTTTATATTTGCAGGTTGTAGTTTATGTTGCTCATAGGTTTATATGTTGATATATTTGATAAACTGGTAAACTCTGAGTTAGGCTGGGTTCACACTGGTCCGACAAACGCTCTGACATTGGGAGCTCATGTCGCATGACATGTGAAAATCGTCTTAACTGGTCCGACACAGGTTGGTCCGACTTTGAAAATGCTCCCTGTACTACTTTGGTCCGACTTTGATCCTACTTTAGCCCATTGAATATCATTGAAGTCGGATCAAAGTAGGAGCCTTGTCCTGACCATCTGACTTTTGACATCCGACATGTGATTACAGCAGCAGTAAAAGGAATTTATCTCACACTGGGATTGTTTTAATTGGTCAAAGAACAAGTCAGACTATCACAAAGTCGGATCAAAGTAGTATCTTGTTCATGAAAGTCGGATGGATGTAGGACCAATGTAGGACCAATGTCGCAGAGCAAATTAGGATGAAAGTCATGTAGTATAGTGTGAACCCAACCTTTAGGCTGGGTTCACACTATACTACACCACTGCAGTACGACTTTCATCCTGCTTTGCTCTGTGACATTGGTCCTACATCCATCCGACTTTCATGAACAGGATACTAATAGAAAAAGTGCAGCGCCAAACTTGGGCTCATGACAGTTCCACCTGGAAGGTAGATCAAACAATATTGTGTTCACTTGTGAACATAAGACCTCATCAATTCACAAATGAGGAAAATATGCAATCATCATATGAAGTGTGGAACAAAGATAAACCATGGATGTGATGAATATAACTTATTAAGTTCTAATATTAGGAGTGGGGGTTCATCAGGATCTCCTGAGTGTATTCAGACATCTAGATATTAATTTTCTAGAGGATCTTCATCTTCCAAAAGGCATTTCTTGGCATATAGAAATGAAAAAAATATACCCTTACCAGCAGTTGGTGACCCGCAACTCACCGTACGGTGGGTGGGTCTCAAGAGCTTGTGGGGGCCAACCGCCCTCCTTGGAACTGTACGTGGGTCTGACTCCCAATCCTGATAGTCCGGGTAGGTCCACAATGAAGCCGGTAGCCACAGGGATCTCCAATGGGGTATGTGGAAGGAATACTCCAGAATTTTCCAATCACAGGGAAAAAAGAAGAAAAGAAGGAGAAACACCTCCTCATAGTGTAAAAGTATTTAATAAAAAACACAGTTCACAGATCATAGAAACCGTGTACAAAAATTTAAAAGAATTATAAATCCAAAGTTTGGAAAAAAGTCCCAAAAATGGCACAATCAAGTAAAAAACACTGCAAAGAGGTAGGCAATCTATTGCGCAATGGAAGTATTGGAAGTTCAACCCAGATCAAAGGGCGCTGTCATCACGAGTAGTGAGAGCAAAAAATGCTAGAAAGGGTGGTAAAATACATGACCTAATATCAAAATTAGAAATACAATTGTAAAACAAGCATGGAGATGAACCAAACAACAGAAACAAAATGTATTTTACCACCCTCTCTAGCATTTTTTGCTCTCACTACTCGTGTGACGCACATTTCTGAGTTTCCTCCCCTTCTCCATTGGGGGGCGGGTGGATGCGCATGCCCTGTGCGTCAACGTCACGGTACATCCAGCGTGTGCATGGCGTCTCCTCTTGAGTGTCCTTGCGCCGCCTGTGTATTCCATCAGCGGCTCCCGGGGATGGCCTGGCGCCAAACGCCGTGCGGCTTTCCGACACGGCATTGTTGCCTCCCCCTCACGATGCTCGCCCACGTGATGATGGAGCTATTGGCGTGTGGACCCATTTAAGCCATACCTAGGGTAGACCACACGATGTTTGGTCTTCTCCTTCAGTATGGCCATATCTTCTATACCTTATAGCCGGGTGTTACATGGATTATCTGCAGGTATTATATTTTGTTCCTTCTCCATTTTTTACTACTAGTTCTCAACTCAGTACTTACTTACTCTTGGTTTATTTACTAATTCTACATAATTCTGTATATCTTACAGATATTCGGTATGCTGCCCCTTATTATTTTCTAATTTTTTTGAGACCTTACTACTCTGGGGATTCCCTCCCCTCTGGCTTGGAAATTTGGGTTCCTCTGCACGCCTTTTGTCTCCACAACTCCCGGACCAGACTGCCCTACGGGGAGTCTCCAGCTCTCATATGCTAACTGTCGCATGCTGATTGTGAGTACCCGTAATATTAGGGCTTGTTCTCTCTCTATCTTCAACCCCCCCTTGGGACATATGTCCACCTTTGATCTTCTTTGCATGGTAGTAACCCCTCAACTTACATACTCTATTTCAGATATTGACATTGCTGCTCCTGATGAGTGAATATAAACACTTCATGAAACGCGTAGAGCCTCTGTACACGCAATGCTTACATCGACTGTACCACTCACTTGATTCATATATACAGTCTGTGATGACCACAAGTTTTAATGCATTTTTACAATGGGAATTTCTCAGGATATGTAGGGTAGATCCCCTCTCACTGTCATGTATTATCATGTTCCCTTCTGTATATATATGAATTTTACCATGCCATTATTTATTGAACTGTATGAACTTGTATGGTATACAATACATGTACCTTGTCTTGACCCCTCACTGATAACTGTGTGCTTCATTCAAAGTCCCGCCTTTTCTACTTTTTCTTGTTTAATAGTGGGGTCAGATCTGATCTTTTGCACAAGTGGTTCAATAAGGAGGGCAAATAATAGTGGGGATAGCGGGCATCCCTGTCGTGTGCCTCTTTCTATGCTAAAAGGGTCTGAGTTATACCCTGCATATTTGACATATGCTTTTGGATTATTGTACAGTTCCATGGTCCATCTAAAGACAGAAAAAACGCTGGAATTCCTCACTTCTTTGCTATGGGCGCTAATAGGCTCGCCCTTCGTATATTGTCGCCTGCTTGTCGCATGGGCATAAAACCAACTTGGTCTCGATGAATCAGCGTTCCAATGATTTTATTAAGGCAATTTGCTAATATTTTGGCTAGTATTTTGATATCTGTATTCAGCATGGAAATAGGATGATAATTTGCACTAAGGGTGTCATCCGAATGTGGTTTAGGGATCATACATATTATGGACAACAATGATTCTTGCCTAAAAAATTTTTGTTTTAGTAAGTCATTAAATGCTTCTGAAATCCTTGGGGAGATAAGGTCCTTGAAAGTTTTTTAATATCGGGCTCAGAATCCATCAGGTCCTGGTCTCTTATTTAATTTGAGTTCTTTAATGGCAGCTGCTACATCGTCTTGTGTGATTGGTTTTTCTAGTTGTGTTTTTTGAGTTTCATTCATTTGTGGTAATTGGATTTGTGAGAAGAAGGAGTCTGCTTCCATGACATTAAATGTATTAGCCTCTGAATAAAGTGTTTTTAGGTGGGAACTGAACTTCTGTACTATTTTAAGTGGGTTACTAGTAATAATGTTGTTTGCTATTTTAAGTTTGATAGGTTTGAAGGACTTATTAATATAGTTCAATGCTCTTGCTAAATATGTGCCAGGTTTATTAGAGTTCTTATATAATGTATATTTAGTTCTATTTAATGCTTTGTCTGTTGAATAGATCATACTCAAAACGCGCTTTGTTGAGACAATTTTTGGTGGGAGTATGATTATTTTGGAAGGCCATGAATGATAAGTTAAATTCAGTTTTTCTAGTTGTCTTGCCATTTGTTTGCGTTCTCTTTTAATGATCCCTAATTGTTGTTGAAATGTTCCTCTTAATACTGGTTTGTGCGCTTCCCAAAGCGTGAGTAGGTATATTTCTGGACTCGTATTATGCTTTAAATATTCTTTTAGGGCTTGCCCAATTACTAAGCAATAGGTAGGATGCTTAAGCAATATATCTGGGAGATACCAAGTTGGATCATGGTTTTTGGGTATAGCAGACAAAACCATGGTGAACACTGCATTGTGGTCAGACCACGGGATGGGTAAGATAGTAGAATTGAGTATTTCTGGTACCATACCAATTGCTAAAATTATGTGATCAATGCACCTGAATGATTGATGTGGGTTAGAGAAATAGGTATAATTAAGTGCTTGGCACTTGGCAGAACTCAGTCCCTAATATAGAAATCCAACACTAAACTTCCCCAGGGACTTTACTGAGCTGTGCCAGAAATAATTTAATAAAACAGATAGTAAAAGAATATTCATTTTAGTCCATATAAAGTTAAAAAGATCAAACAGATTGGATGCAAAAAGTGTCATAAGAACAACCACATTAAACATGCACTATTGAAAGTATATATGGAATACACATTCAAGTTGGAGTAATTAGGAACTGGAGTCTCTATGTGTTTCGTGGAGCAGCATCCCCTTAATCAGGAGACAACCAAAGCATGTTTTCATCTGTTGAAAGACCATGTAAAGGATAAATATAAGAAACCTTCTTTTTTTTTTGGTGTTAAAAATGTCATAATAGAGTCATCTGCTGGATACTAAAATACTTTCTAATATCTAGTACCACCAAGTGCTCAGCCACCTAGTGGTAGAAGAGAAAAGTACAAAAAGGCCAAACTTAGGGAGAAATCAATGGATCTCTAACAAATTAACTATGGTAGCAACCCCTGACAAGGAATTTAGTGAGGAGCTCCCTGACTAAACCCTGGCACTACATCATTAATGCATCTCCCCAAGATCCAACATTGACCAATGCTGCTGCCTCCCTTCAATCATTTGCTACAGCAGAGCAACTGAACATTTGTCTAAATAAACATTTCATCTCAATATGACAATATAGTTAACCGCTTAGAAGCATCAACATTAGAGGACTTTAGGGCTCACTTAACCATTGTATTCTCTAGGGTCTTTGCTAAAAAAGCATATATAATGTTTTGGGGTTCTATGTAATTTTCTAGCAAATAAATTATGATTTTTAGGAGAGAAATGTCAGAATTGGCCTGGGTGTTCCAGAACACCTGATGGTGCTCCCTGCATGTTGGGCCTCTGTATGTGGCCACGCTGTGTAAAAGTCTCACACATGTGGTATTGCCATACTCGGGAGGAATAGCAGAATGTGTTTTGGGGTGTAATTTGTGGTATGCATATGCTGTGTGTGAGAAATAACCTGCTAATATGACAGAAACAAGTTTTTTTTTTTACAGAATTTTCAGTCGTTTTTCTTTTATAGCGCAAAAAATAAAAAACACAGAAGTGATCAAATACCACCAAAAGAAAGCTCTATTTGTGTGAAAAAATGGACAAAAATTTCAAATGGGTACAATGTTGTGAGTAATTGTCATTCAAATTGTGAGAGCACCGAAAGCTGAACATTGGTCTGGTTAGGAAGGGGGTTTAAGTGCCCAGTGGTCAAGTGGTTAAAGTAAACTTAAAAGCAAAACTTTTTAAACATTTTAAATAGAATATGGGGGGGGGGGTGTTATAAGAAACAGGGAAGGGGAAAAAAATTAAAAGAACATCTGTTGTTCTGAAAACGTGATAATAAGCAGTGCATAAAAAAAGTTAGTTGATCTGCATAATTGATTACTGCGTTCCTATGCCCAAACTGTATTAGAAAGACAACTCAGTTTATGGGTATTTGGGATATCTCAACCAATGGACAGGGGTTTTCTTGAATCCCTTGCTGGGGTCTTTCCTTGTACAGCTGTCCTCCTATTAAAGCCTCAGAGTCTGCCTATTGAAATTGCAACTTGTTAAGGTTGTCCTGGCCCTAACCCTCTTTCCCTTGCAAAATATGAAAGGACCGTTAAAAGAAATAAAAACTAATTTGCATCCAAGAAGTGTCTGGCGCCCAATGACCTTTACCACCTTTGAACCCACTATGCCTCACAACCTATTACATATTGAAGAATATTAGCAGTCTGTGGCCTCAAAGGTTCTCATTAGACTGGAAGAGGATAGAGATTCTGCTACACTAAAGAAATATTTTCCATGCAAGCCTGTGTTAACTTCAGATATTTAATGAAAATCAGAGGAAGTCTCTATTTTCAAAAAAAGGTTACAATCTAACTGGATATTAGAGGTGAGTACAAGCTGGGGTGAAAATGTCTCCTTGAGACTCTAAATCAGGGGGGATCCAAACTTTTTAAACAAATTACCACTTTACTGTCCATCAAGCTGTAGGGGGGCCGGCTGTGGCCTGTGTCAGTAGAAAACCTCTCGGCAACTGTGGGAGCAAGTACTGCCCCATCATAGGTTTTAACAGGAGGAATAGTGCCCCATCATTAGTCTTGGCAGGGGGGAATAGTGCCCCATCAATGGTGTCAGTGGGGGGAATAGTGCCTCATTAATGGTGTCAGTAGGAGAAATGGTGACCCATCACTGGTGTCAGTTGGCGGAAAAGTGTCCCAAGGGTCATATAGAGGCAAGCAAAAGGCTACATCTGGCCCCTGGGACCCAGTTAGGTGACCAATGCTCTACATGAATCTTTGTACATTAGATTGGGCTAGATCAAGTGACAATCTAACATCTATGGGGCACCTATATTAAATATTGTTGACCAAGGCTAGTCGGTAGGGGCGAGGGTTTAGAAGTGATCAAAAGGGTAGGGTTAAGGATTGGAAAGCTATAGGGATGGGCCGAATACTACCCCCCCCCCCCCCCATTCAGTTCGTACCAGAACACCTTGAATAGGCAAAAGGTTCTAGCAAACATGTGAATCCTATTAAAGTCTAGGGGACACAAACATGAATATTCAAAGGTCCTAATTTTAAATGGTTATATGCAAGTTATTTCTATAAAATATAAAAATTGTATTGGGACTGGGTATGGCCTAGGGGACATGTAACATGCAATTTTTTTTTTTTAAAACTATAGTTTTTTCAGAAGCAGTGATTTTAATGATGCCTTAAGTGAAACAATGAAAGTGAAATATTCCTTTAAATATCATGCCTGAGCGGTCCCCTTAGTCTGCCCGTAAAGTGGACCATATGTGCGATGTGTAGAACATGACGCAGCAATAATGACATCTCTAAAAGAAAAAAATGGCATTTAAACTTGTTCGCGGCTTTAATGTACTGCCGGCTCCCGGCAATATAGATGAAAAGTCAATACAAAAAATGGCTTGGGTCCCCCACCTTAATCCATACCAGGCCCTTTAAAAAAAATTGGTGTGGGCTCCCCCCAAAATCCATACCAGACCCTTATATAAGCATGCAGCCTGAAGGTCAGGATGGGGTGAACACCCGCCCCCCCATCCTGAGCCATACCAGGCCACATGCCCTCAACACCACAGCGGGGACAGGGAATCTAGTCAGAGTTGATGGGAAGATGGACGGAATCAAATACAGGGCAATCTTAGAAGTCCGCAGAAGACTTGAGACTGGGGCAGAGGCAGGGATGGACTGGCCATCGGGACTACCGGGAGTTTCCCGGTGGGCCGATGGCTCAGTGGGCCAGTTGTCACTCAGGGGCGTTGGGAGGGGGTGACTAGAGCCCCAAATGGGTCCCCAAAAAGCCTGGAGTCTCGTCCCCAGTGTAAAAATCCAGTGATTGGTGGGCAAGCGGGGGCGTGCAGCCGCAGTGAGAGTAGAGCTTACAATAGAGAATGTCCGAGCAGTAGGCGGAGCTGTCCAACTTTTCAAGTTAAAAAGCCTGTGATTGGTTGCTAGGGGCAGTCCTAGCAACCAATCGTCTTTCTGTTACATGAAAGTTGAACATCTCCCGCCTTCTGCTTGGACACGTCGCATCCTCTGTCTTCTCCCTTCTGTGCAAGGTAAGGGAGGGGGCACTGACATAAAGGGAACTGTGTTTGTTGCAAATAAAGATGATGGCTGTAAAGGATACCAGAAAGGAGGGGACTGTGAAAGGAAGTGTGTGTCAGGAGGAGGGGTCAGTGTGTGTGTCAGGAGGGGGGGTCAGCGTATGTGTCAGGAAGGGGGGTCAGTGTGTGTGTGTCAGGAGGAGGGGGGTCAGTGTGTGTGTCAGGAGGGGGGGTCAGTGTGTGTGTCAGGAGGGGGGGTCAGTGTGTGTGTCAGGAGGGGGGGTCAGTGTGTGTGTCAGGAGTGGGGGGTCAGTGTGTGTGTGTGTGTCAGGAGGGGGGTCAGTGTGTGTGTGTGTCAGGAGGGGGGGTCAGTGTGGGGGGTGTGTGGTCAGGAGGGGGGGTCAGTGTGTGTGTGTCAGGAGGGGGGTCAGTGTGTGTGTGTGTCAGGAGGGGGGGTCAGTGTGTGTGTGTCAGGAGTGGGGGTCAGTGTGGTGTGTGTCAGGAGGGGGGGGTCAGTGTGTGGTCAGGAGGAGGGATCAGTGTGTGTGTCAGGAGGGGTGGTCAGTGTGTGTGTCAGGAGGGGGGTCAGTGTGTGTGTCAGGAGGGGGGGTCAGTGTGTGTGTGTCAGGAGGGGTCAGTGTGTGTGTCAGGAGGGGGGTCAGTGTTTGTGTCAGGAGGGGGGGTCAGTGTATGTGTCTGTGATTTTGTTTTTAATATACAGCATGGGGGGGGGGGGGTAAATGCACTGCCACTGGTCATAGTAACTGATGTATTAGACCCCTTTCACACTGAGCCGCCCATAGCGCTGGTGGTAAAACGCCACTATTTTTACCGCCAACGCTATGGGTGGATTTGCGGTGCATTTTGGTCGCTAGCGGGGCGGTTTTCCCCCCGCTAGCGGACAAGAAAGTGTTAAAACCGCCCACATTGTGGGCGGTATAGCCGCGCTGTCCCATTGATTTCAATAGACAGGAGCGGTGGAGAAGTAAAAGAAGTAAAAGCCTTGGGCTTTCACACTGGAGACAATGGCGCAGCTGTTTGAGGGTGGAATGCAGGCGCTATTTTTAACGCTATAGTGCCTGCAATACGCTCCAGTGTGAAAGGGGTCTTAATGTACTGACACTGGTCATGGTTACAGATGAATGAATTTACTGGTCACAGAATAAAAAAGCAATTTATACTTATAGCAGAATGTTTTAACTTTTTTTTTTTTTTTGCGCAATTGCGTATAGACTATATACTGTTTTTGTGTGTGTGTTTGCAAAAATTAGGTGGGCCGGTCTGGATGAAGTCCAGGGCCAAATTTGTGTCCCAGTCCACCCCTGGGCAGAGGTTCATCTTCCAGCAGGATAATGACCCAAAACATACAGCCAAAGCTACAATGGAATGGTTTAGAGCAAAGCATAGTCATGTGTTAGAATTGCCCAGTCAAAGTCCAGACCTAAATCCAATTGAGAATCGTGGCAAGGCTTGAATATTGATGGTGACAGTCTCCATTCAATTTAACAGAACTTGAGCTATTTTGCAAAGAAGAATTGGCAAAAATGTCACTCTGTAGATGTGCAAAGCTAGTAGGGACATCCACAAAAAGACCTGCAGCTGTAATTGCAGAGAAAGGTGATTCTACAAAGTATTGACTCAGAATGAATACAAATGCATGCCACACTTTCACATATTTATTTGTAAAAAAAAACATTTATAATTTTCCTTTCATTTCACAATTAATTAATTGCGCCGCGTAACTGTGAAGATGTGCCGTCGTATCTATGTGGCCGTACCCACCAAACTAGATGCGACAGAAAACGGGCTTTCCCAGACCGGCTTAACTTTCCGACGCCAGAGTCTCGTCAGCGCATAATTTTGCTTGGCGCATCAGTCGCGCCTATTGATTTCCCCTGCAAATATGCAAATGAGGGAGATTTCCCGATTCGCGAACGGATTAGCACCATACGCTGGCTAAATGCGCCGCGCGTATCTCGTCCGTCCGGCGCAAAGTTATTTCTACAAATAGCTGCTTTATCTTTACTCCAGACGGCCTCAGGTCAGCAGGAGAGCAGCTACAGCAGCATCGTTACCGACAAAACTAGCAAGCTGAACAACCACACGTGCAAGGACAACACCTCTGTGTGCCAACATGCCAGGGGCAGTCGCGGTCCTAGCACTAGTACTGGGTCCCCCGGTACGGAGGAGGCGGGCATGTGAGAGGATATACCGCACGCGCATGAGCCTCTTTGGCATGGGGGATGAGGAGGTGTAACGCCTCTTCAGATTCAGCCCTGATGCAATACTTGAACTAACCACAACCCTGCAGGAGGACATCACCAGCAAGACACACCGCTCACAAGCAGTGCAGCCACTGGTGAAGGTCCTGGCAGCACTTCATTTCCTTGCAAGTGGATCATTCCAGCGTACAAGTGGAGTGGTGGCTGGGATGTCACAGTCCTCCATGAGCAGATGTGTGCACCAGGTTGTCCCTGCAATCCTCAGACGCATGTCCCACCACTTCATCAGACCCATCACTGAGGAGCTGCGGCTGAAGACAATGACAGATTTCTACAGCATTGCCAGATTCCCACGTACTGTGGGGGCCATTGATTGCACACATGTGGCACTCCAGCCCCCCAGTGCCACAGAGCACATATACCGCAATCGGAAGCATTGGCATTCCATCAACGTACAGGTGATAGCCGATGCCCATCGCCTCATATGGCACGTCCGTGCCAAACACCCCGGGTCCAGCCATGACAGCTTCATATACCGTCAGAGTCCCATCCCAGCAGAATTCGAGCAGAACATGTATAGGGACAGCTGGCTGGTTGGTGAGTGACATGGGTGGCAGGCATGACTATCCCCTCCCATGATGCACATCACAAGGGGCACATGCATGACTAACATCCTCCTTTCTTTTCCCTTCCAGGTGACTCTGCATATGCACTGGGACCCCATCTAATGACTCCTTTCCGGAACCCCCAAACCAGAGGAGAGAGAAAATACAATGAAGCACACATCAAAACCCATGCAGTGGTGGAGCAAACATTTGGGCTCCTGAAGTCCCGTTTCCGCTGCCTGGATAAGTCCGGGGGGGCCCTATTGTATTCCCCTACCTTCGTGTGTCAGATCATCGGTGCATGTTGCATTCTGCACAACTTTGCCATGAGAAAAGGCCTGCAGATTGACATGCGTGATGACCTGTCCCCCGACCCACACAGTCCCCACCTGCCAGAGGCTACACAGTCTGCTGATGGAAGAGCAGTCAGGAGGGTCCTCGCCGTAGGCATCTTTGGACACTAAACCAAAACATTAATCACACAGACAATGCATGCATGCACACCACTGATGTCCCTAGATCACACACACCACATGCACATCGCATTGGATTAGCCCAAGTCCAGCATGTAGGACTTGGGAGCAGCAACGCCATCGTCAAGGCCCCAATGATGTCGCTGTCCATTCATACACCTTTCACACGTCATTCATACAGCCGTGGGGATAACTTCTCCACCACGGCCGAGGAACACATTGCACTGACGTTTCCCGTGAAGTGGTGCCGATGGAAGTTGTGAGCATGCGCACAGGGGGCCGAGTGAAGCCTCACTCACTGCGCATGCTCCGTGGATGATGCGCTGAACGTAAGCCTCTGCGATGGGCTCAGCCCATCATTTACATATGATCACACCCACTTCCACTTGCGTCGGGTTGCGCCAACGCATCTTCGTTACTCCGTCGCAAATTAACGCCCATGCGCTTGGTGAATGCTGTACTTCACTCGCTAGTTTGCGTCAGCGCAGCGTATATGCGTTGCGCTACGCTGGCGAAAAGATGCGCGCATCTACCTGAATCTGGCCCTTTGTGTTGGTCTATCACATAAAATCCCAATAAAATACATTTATGTTTTTGGTTGTAACATGACAAAATGTTGAACATCTCAAGAGGTATGAATACTTCTTTAAGGCACTGTATACTACAAGGACTGCACTATATACTCTAAACTGTATTATATATACTACATGGACTGCACTATATACTCTCCACTGTATTATATATACTACAAGGACTGCACTATATACTCTCCACTGTATTTTATATATTACAAGGACTGCACTATATACTCTGAACTGTATTATATATACTACACGGACTGCACTATATACTCCACTGTATTATATATACTACACAGACTGCACTATATACTCTAAACTGTATTATATATACTGCACGGACTGCACTATATACTTGTAACTGTATTTTATAGACTACATGAATTGCACTATATACTCAGAACTGTTCATTCACTATATACAGCTGCCGTGTAAGCAGCTGCCTTATATAGTGTGGGGCATAGACTTAGCCCCTGAGCCAAGATTGGCCAAAGTCACTCTGCCTTTGGCCAATCATGGCTCTCACAGCACACAGCGCTAGGATTGGCCAAAGCATGCAGGCCAGGTGCATGTTTGGCCAATCATCAGCCATCAATGTACTGCGATCTCGCAGTTCATTATGGGGCGCTCCACGGCAGGCAAACTTGCAGTGAGAGCCCCTTATGTTCGTTTGTCCTACAAACAAACAGCTGATGTTCAAGTTGGACTTAGGCCCCTTTCACATGTCCGCTCCGTTCGTCCGCTCATTACAAGTCCGTTTACGGACTTGTGATGGGCCCCTATGGGAGCGGATCCGTTAGCGGATGATGCATCCGCTTACGTCCGCAAGAGCCACGTCCGTTTTTTCGGACGGAAGAATGTACTATTTTTCTTCCGTCCGGCAGATCGGATCGGATGCAAACGGACAGACGGTCCGTTTCCATCCGATTCCCCATAGGGGATAGCGGAGGAGAGACAGGGCGGTCCCTGCATAGTGTGCGGGGACCGCCCTGTCTGCCCGACAGCTCAGCGGAGACCCCCCGCTGAGCCGACGGACACACGGAGCGGATCGAAAAACGGACCGCTCCGTGTGAAAGAGGCCTTACTTTCGACTCAAACATCGAGCCCATCTGCAATCTGTAAGCTGCAATATACTATTTTGTGTGATAAAATATACTTTAATATAACTATAATTCCCTACATGATTTGTGGTGGTTTCATTTATGAATTATAATCTGTTTTCATACATTATTTGACTTTTTCCCTGAATGCATTAGTGTATATTTTAAAAGTAAAGAATCTACTTCAGTAGATCAAATCATTATCCTTTCTGTGAATATACTTCTTTTGACAGTTGCATATGAAGTGACCCAGCAATTTGTGGCATGGAATGCAAACCCTTTTATGTGTGTATTATACCGCTAACTGTGCTCCGTCCTGCTTATATATATAAGTTGTTTGAGTATAATCTTCCCATGTCAAAGGGGTCAGTAGCACAATGTCAAATGTGCTCCCTCTCTCTCTATCAATGTCAGGAGTTCATGAGCATGCCATCCCATAATAAGTGTCAGAACCCCTCCATTAACATCAAAGAGGGCAATCACCCCCCCCCCCCTTCTTCTGTTCCCTTGCCTGGTCCCCCCATGCTGTGTGTTTAGTGTCAGGCTGAGCTTTCCATCTATCTGCCCCGTCCCATGCTTCTCTCTGAAGTTTAGGGGAGTTCATTACCAACCTGTGTAAACAATACAAAATCATTGTCATATTTATCACAAATGGAATGAACTGGTAAGTGGCTAGGAATAACAGCGAACATTACCAGCGGAATTTACAAACAATCATCAATGCTACGCTGAGCATAACCAAATGTGTTCCTGGATGTAATAATTTATGCATTATAATTTGTGAGTCATGCCAGAAGCTGACTTTATTTAAATTGTTTTGAAAGACACATTTATTAAAGCACAGCAATATCCTGGGACATGTGTAAGTAAGCTCAGAAAACTGAATGGGACCTTTATCTGTCCATAGAGTTCTACTAAGGCTGGCATGTTTTTCAGAGAAGCCTACCAGTTATGTGACTTCTACTCATTGTCATGGAACATCTACATTACACTTGCATTGCTTGCTAGTGACCCACAGCTAAAACATTATATCTCAACATATTGCATAGGATAAAATTCCATATTGTATGCTTTTTAATGACATGCAATTTTCCCTACAATAAACATTATCTACCATACTAAGGTCTTGTGGTTTTCCAGATAAGTTAAGTACTATATCTAAAACTAACAAAAGTATTTGTGGGAGAGATGTAGCACCCTGGTGTTTAAGCAGGGTTGGTCCTAAATGTTCCTAAATGTACCTGCTACCTTGGCTAGCTAATTGTTAAGGATCAATTGATATTACTCTAATGCCGCATACACACGATCTGTCAAACCGCTGAGAACGGTCTGATGGACCGTTTTCATCAGACCAAACCGATCGTGTGTGGGCCCCATCGGTTAAAAAAATGTAAACTTGTTTTAAAATTAAACGATGGATACCTAACCGATAGAAAAAAAAACGATTGTTTGTAGGCAGGATAAAAATCCACACATGCTCAGAATCAAGTTGACGCATGCATGGAAGTCGTTGTGTTTTACGTCACCGCATTATAACACGATCGTTTTTTTAACCGATGGTGTGTAGGCACGACTGACCATCAGTCAGCTTCATCAGTTAACTGATGGAAAAATCCATCAGATCGTTCTCGTCAGATTGACCGATCATGTGTACAGGGCATAAGTCTGTAATTGCTGCACTTCTCTCTTTTTTGGCTAGGTGGCAGGGTAACTGGTGACATTAGATATGAGAAGGGCACTGCAAGGTCAGATTATGGGTATATGGGGTATCTCAGCCAATGGGCAGGGTTTTTCTCAAGTCCTTGGCCTGCTGGGAGAACCTATATATTTGGGTGGAGTCAGGTGATCAGTGTTCTGTGCTACCTGGACGGCTGACTGGGTGGATGTGTGTTGTAATGCCTGGACTGCTAGGCCGGAGATTGGGCCTATTCCGGGAATATCTGACTGCTAGGCTGTCTGAGGGCCTATCCATTAGCAAGGGAGAAGTGCAGAGTTGGGATTGCGGCTTGCAGTCCAACCAGAAGCGCCAGCGCCGGAGAACCTGTTATGGTCAGAGGTAGAAGGTACGCTGTCACCACTAAGGGACCAACCACCTTATTACCAGGGACCACAGTGAGTAACTGAATAAAAGTACCGAGCAGCATTCTCACCAGCCGAGGACAGTGAAGAATCAAGAAACTTCAGTGGCTATCAAGCCAGGGACCCAGCCAGCGGAGGTGACGCTTGCTGGACAGCTTTGTGTGTTAAGCCAGTGACCGAGCAGGCCAGCGGGGGGGAGAGCTTGAGTGAGAGGGACCCATGATGCTTGAGTGCCAAGAGCAGGCCAGCCGGGTGAAGCTTGAGAGGTATCTTGAGTGCCAAGCTAGGGACCCAGCCAGTGGAGGTGATGCTTGCTGAACAGCTTTGTGTGGCAAGCCAGGGAACGAGCAGGCCAGCCGGGTGAAGCTTGAGAGGTATCTTGAGTGACAAGCTAGGGACCCAGCAGAGAGGCGGGGGTGACGCTTGAGGAAGATACTACTGTAAAGATTGGAGGAGCTCAAGGGATTTAGTGGCAGTGAATCATCTAGCTTAGTGAGAGAGACTGGGAACTCAGTGGGCTGAAGAACTACAAGAGGTAAGTGTAGTAGAAGTAAAGGAACTATTACGCTTTGTGTTAGAAACTGTTAAAGACTATTGCCATAGGAGACATCATTCCTGTACATGCAGATGTGGCATCTGGCTGGATGCCTTTCTCTTCATGGCTGTCCTCCTATTGAAGTCTCAGAGTCTGCAAATTATTCTTGCAACTACCTGAGGGTGTCCTGGCCCTTACCCTCTCAAAGTTCTATTAAGAGAAATAAAAATATCTTTTGCATTTAAGAAGTGTCTGGCACCCAATGACTTTAACTACCTTACACCCACTATGCCTCACAACCCAACATATAAAGAAGGATGTCAGCTATCTCTGGCCCTGGAGGTTCTTATTAGACTGAAGGAGGCCTGGGACCAGAAATATAGACAGTTATAAAGAAAAAGGCAAGAAGAGTATTTGAATAAAAATCGGGTAATGAGTGTACTGTTGTTTCAAAGAATAATATAACTATTATGGAATACGTTGCCTGCTTCTACACTCGCTTTAAAACAGTATTAAAGTGTTCCTAAACCTACGACAGTAAAATCATTCTGTATATGCAGTAAAGCATGCTTTTTATACTCACTGTTAATCCTAAGGGGTTAATCCTCTGCATTGTGTAAAACGGTTGTTTTATCCTGTCTCTCCTCCACTGCTTCCACAGTCCCAAATCAATATCCTGATAAGACAGAGCCTTTGGAGTCACTCTGCACATGATCAGTTTAGTGTGTATTGCTAGAGAGTTTTTTTTTTCTTTGGAAGGTGCATGTGATCAGCACAGGGCCAATCATCACTGTCCAGACAGAGGTTCAGGTGTCCTGCAGCCTCATAGGACAGTCAGTGTAGAATGAGAACTCCTCCTACAAGCTTTAACCAGCCACTGATAGAAGTCACAAGACTGCTATATACTGCTGATGAGTAGCAGTGGCACCTGGTGGTATACAACTACCCCCCTGGTCGATCGGTCAACAACCCCACACTTATCTCATCTAGGTCGTGGCAGTGGCTTCCCCTTTGTCTCCTCCTCCTCAGCAATACAGTGGCTTCCCCCGTTCATCTCCTTCCTTCTCATCCTAGGCTGCCAATAGGATCTCTTCTCCTCTCAACCAATTGGGTGACGGGTCTCAGGACCCACTTCCTGATTGGACAGGAGGAGAATCAGGAAGACAATAGCGAATATTAATTTGCTACTATCACACAACTGGGTGGGCTCAGGGCACAGTGCTCTGCACCCCAAGCCCACCTTTTTTTAAACCCAATTAGAGTCAGAATCAGGCTCTAATTATGTGCTTCTAAAAAAAAACACATTGGAATCCACGCGTCCAGCGCCCTGCATGGAAATAAGGGGCCGGGTGCATGGATTAGGGGGGCCTACGCCCCCTATGGATAAGCTGCCACTGTTTAGCAGTCTATATTTACTAAATAAATTGCATTTCCATGTTCTGTGTACTGTGGGAAAACAGATATAGTGAATGCAGGTCCTGGGTTTAGAAACACTTTAAACCAAAAACAAAAATATTGCAGCTCATTAGATATGGTGGCTGCATCAGTTTTCTTTCTTTGGCTCCATTCACATCTAGGCGACAAAACGCCCGACGCCCGATGCTCGTGCCGCTGGAGGGGCGAATTTCCATTGATGTCTATAGAGATGGTTCACATCTCTGAAACGCCGTACGCCTGCCGCCTGAAAAAAAGTCTCGGACCCTTTTTTTCCGGCGACATTCGTTCGGCCATAGACATCAATAGAGAGAATTTGTTAAAAAAAAATGAATCGTTTTGCGGCAAGCAAAGCCGCGTACGCGGCGTTTACTTGTCGCCTAGATGTGAATGCAGCCTTTGGCTTTCCCTCCTCTGTGTTCACCTGGTGATCTGGCCAGTAACACATCTACTGTATTAGTAGGACACAACTCTAGATAAAGGAGCATAGGAGGAACAGCAGAAAGCAGCATGGTCATTCTCGAGGTATGTGGGGGGGAGTATTGTTAAATGTATTAGCAGATTTGGGACCACTAACAAATTGAAGCCACACTTCAGTTAACACTGCCAGAGTTAAAGTAAAATTAAAGAGTTAAAGCGATATTCTCGTGTCCTCTGCTGGCGCACCTAGCCCCTCCTCTTCTCCAAGTATAGCAAGTTGCTTGCTATGGGGGCACTCGTGTGTGCTCGCTCCCGGGCACCGCTCACTGTGTCCTACTCCCTCCTTACTGGCAGTGGGCTGTAATTGATCATCTCTCAGTCAATCAGGAGGTAAAGACCCTGGAAAGCAGCCACTCTCATGCACATCACTGGATCGTGTTTAGGTGCGGGTAAGGGTCTTCCTGTGACTGCTTATCTTTTGGAAAAGGCCATCAATAGTTAGTGTTAGCATGACTTGGGAGGGGACAGGACTTGTGCTAGAAGGAAGGGAGGTTGTGCTAGAAGGGGAAAGAGGACAACCTGTGGCATGCAATGTCTCATACCTAAATATTGCATGCAGTGCTTCACAGGGCTGCTCTTAGAAATGATGGGGTTCCATACAGCCTACCTGACGGGGACCCCTTTGACCTGCCCTTGACCCTACCCCTGGCCCTGCCTCAACCCTACCCCTGGCCCCACCCCTGACCCGACACTGAACAAGTAATAACATGAGCTATAACAATTCTCTTTATAGAGAGATCTGGGATCCATTAGACCCCAGATCTTTCCTCAAGTTTCGAAAATAATCTGATCAAAGTGATATCGCTGCTACTACAGGGCTTTAGAAAGCCAGGTTTTTTAGTTTTCAGAATTACCTTTAAAGGTGCCCAGGCCCCCCCTGTTGAACTTATTGGCATGGGCCCGGTACAACAGGACTGGCTGTATGCCTTATCAGCGGCCCGGGTGCTACACGTCACTGAGCATGTCGTTTCTTAATGGGACCGTGCCATGTATTTTTTCGGTTTTTGTTTTGGTGGGTTTACCTTCTCTTTAATACATGTTTCTGTATTACATGCAGTAATTTATACATATGTATTTTAGGCGATAACTCATACTTCCATATTGCTCACACTTTTTATCGTCCTGGTTAGGGATGAGCCGAACACCCCCGCGTTCGGTTCGCACCAGTCCGATCGTTTAGAACCCCATTGAAGTCTATGGGACTCGAACGTTCAAATTCAAAAACGATCATTTTAAAGACCAATTTTCAAGTTATTGTTGGAAAACGTCTTTCTGAACCCGGGTCTTGCCCCAGGGAACATGTATCAATGGAAAAAAGTCTTAAAAACTGTAGTTTTTTCAGGAGCAGGACTCCTGAAAAAAACGACAGTTTTTAAAACTTTTTTTCCATTGATAGTAGTATCAATGGGAAAAAAGTTTTAAACCCGGTCGTTTCGTTTCACTCGAATTTGCCGCGAACGATCGTTTTTGTTCGAAATTCGACAAATGATCGAACGGACGATAATCGAGTCGAACATGCGTTCGTTTCGAACACAAAGCTCATCCCTAGTCCTGGTCTCAAGCTGTCTAGGTTGAGCAGAACACTTCTGTACAGTATATTCTGCAAATACAAATTGGTTTAATGTACTTTTAGGCGTATTCTATACACAGTACAAATGGCAACAGGGATGTTCAGAAGACAGTTACTCACAGCCACAAATCAGATTTTGGATTTCAGCTTAGTTGTGTCAGCCAGCAAATGATTTCTGGTTGCTTTAGATTACTTTAATTTGTTCATTTGAAATGATTTTCATTTTCATTTGAAGAAAAACTGCTGCTCAACAACCTTTGCTGCTCTACCGTCTTTTACTGGAATGAAACACATGGCTATAGAAAATTAGTTCTACAATCCAGATGACTCGCTCTTTAATGCCAGGTTGACATAAGAGGTTCTGGAGCAGGAAATAACTGTGGCGTTTCTGTGATGCAGTACCCTCTATCATGCATGGAAAGTGACAAGTAAATTCCTCACAGATGTGCTGGTGTGGGAGATTCAGAGACCCCAGAATCCACATGTGCCCCCAGAAATTCCACTAAGCTACTAACACCCGCGGGGAGATAACATCAGAGGGTTGCCAAACTCCTGACAATCCCCTTAATAGACAACCTGCCAACTTCAGTCAGGGTGCCTCCCAAAAAGCCTCTTAAACTACAGCAATCTTTACTTAAAGAAAGCTTCACATTATTATGAACAATGGGGTCTACCTCCACATCTGGACCATCAAGAGTTTGGCGTGTTTCTGTTTTAAATTGATCACATACCCAACAGTAAATTAATATAATCTGAAACTCAAAGGCTTTTAAAGATCCTTTAAAAATATTATCCTAAAAGCTACCATACAAAAACACTTTAGGTTGTGTTTATAAGATTTTAATTAAAAAAATGCTTCCTTAATAGAGACAATGTGGCAAAAGTATTGTATTCCGATAACTTTATAGGCCTTCTACATGTAATGACATTAGTTAGTAAATGCCTTTATTTTTGTCCACTTTTACATGCAGACCAAGATATCTAATAAAAATTACAGTGACAGATGTTCTGACAAATATAACATGGCTATGGCTGCATACAACGGTAAGTGCAACATTTCTTAACCAGGGTGCCTCTGCACCCTGGTGTGCTGTCTCAGCTTCATAGGGGTGCCACACCACATTACATCGCCCTTCCATGTGCACCTTACTGCAAAGGCTAGTTGTAGTTTGGGATGGTTGCCACTTTTTTGTGCCACACCACACCTGAGCTAGCCATTGCCAAGGTGGGCTGGCCATCAGCACCATGGAAATGCATGAACCTAATCCAGGGTAAATGGCATTCAGCATTCAGAAGTGGAAAGAATTCCGCCTCCTGCTCACTGCCATGATGCCACATCTGTGCTGTAGTGAAGATTAGGAGGTAGGACTTGCTTGTAAAAAGGGAATGCTGGGTCTGAGGACTTTAATGTAAAAGTAGGAAGGGACTGAGGTCTCTGATGTGAAAATGGACAGTGGACTGAGGACTCTGATGTGAAAGGGAAGGAGTGGGGGGATAACATCTCTGATGTGGGCTGAGGGTGTAAAAAAAAGAGTAGAGAATGTGATGTTAATTTGAAAGGAGGGGCTGAGGATTCTGATTTTAAAGGGGGAGAAGAACTCTGATGTTAAAGGGGGGGCTGAGGACTTTACTATGAAAGTGTATGTGGGGCCTAAGGATGCTGATGTGAAACTAAGGGGGAGGGGGTGAAGACTCTGATGGGAGGGGGTTGGGGGGATAAAGTTCTCCAAGGTAAATGGGGGCTCTAATGTAAAACGGAAGGGATTGAGAACTCAGATGTGAAAGATAAAAGGATCTGAGGGATCAGATGTGAATTTGAAAGAGGGGCTATGGACCCCTATGTTAAAAGAAATGGGGGGGGGGGGGTGAGAACATCACTGAGAAAGTGTAGAGGGGTTGTGAATTCTGCTGTGACGGTGGACCCCATTTTAGAGTGGGGTGCCTTGAGATTTTACACGATTTTGAAAGGTATTGTGAATGAAAAAGGTTGCTATAGGCAGGTATTCTAGAGAGGTCTCCTGCAAATGTCACATTCTCTAACCTTTTGCTCCTCTCTTCTCAGAGGTCATATCTTGCAATTTTCGTAACACACAGGTCTCTCTCTGTTCATGACCTGTACAGTCTGCATCAGCCCCTCAGCCCACACTTTAGCCCACCTTTTCAATACAGGGGAACCCTTGAAATAACTTTCCAGTCTCAGGGAACCCCTGCTAAAAATTACTCTATCTACAACTCATGATACAGTGCCTTGAAAAAGCATTCATACCCCTATAAAATCTCAACATTTTGTTATGTTACAACTAAGCAAAGCAAAATGCTATGTGTGGTGGAAAACTAACACTGCACTCTGAACACACCATCCCCACATGGTGTTGGCAGCATCATGTTGTGGGGATGCTTTTTTTTTCAGCAGGGACAGGGAAGCTGGTCAGAATTAATGGTAAGATGGATGGAGCCAAATACAGAGCAATCTTACCTGTTAAGCCCTGTACACACAATCGGTTTGTCCAATGAAAATAGACCGATGGACTGTTTTCATCGGTCAAACCGATTGTGTGTGGGCCCCATCGGTTTGTTTTCTATCAGTGAAAAAAACTAGAACATACATTTTTCCTATGGATAAAAAAAAACGATAAAAAAATGCGATCGTCTATGTGGAAGTCCATCAGTCAAAAATCCACACGCATGCTCAGAACCAAGTCGATGGAAGCATGAACTTCATTTTTCTCAGCACGTTGTAGTGTTTTACGTCACCGCGTTTGGACATAGTCGGATTTTTGACCGGTGGTGTGTAGGCAAGACTGATGAAAGTCAGCTTCATCGGATATCCAACGAAAAAATCCATCGGATTAGATTCCATCAGATATCTGATCGTGTGTACAGGGCATCAGAGTCTGCAAAAGATCTTAAACTGGGGAGGAGGTTCATCTTCCAGCAGGACAACAACCCTAAACACACAGCCAGAGCTACAATGGAATAGGCAAAGCGTATTCATGTGTTAGAATGGCCGAAAGTCCAGACCTAAATACAATCGAGAATCTGTGGCAAGACTTAAAAATTGCTGTTCACAGATGCTCTCCATCCAATGTGACAGAGCTTGAGCTATTTTGGCAATTTACTCTCTAGCTGTGCAAAGCTGGCAAAGACATACTCAAAAAGACGTGCAGCTCTAGTTGCAGTGAAAAGTGGTTCTACAAAGTATTGACTGGGGGGGAGGGGATATAAATACACACCACACCTTTCAGATATGTATTTGTAAAATATTTTGAAAACTATTTATCAGTTTCCTTCCACTTCACAATTATGTGCCACTTTGTGTTGGTCTATCACATAAAATCCCAATAAAATACATATACATTTTTGGTTGTAACATGACAAAATGTGGACAATTTCAAGGAGTATGAATGCTTTTTCAAGGCACTGTACATTAGTTTGATGGTCAGTGGGATGAATTCCCCTAAGGGTCCTTTCACACGGACGCTGAGCTGTCGGTGCACACTGTGCAGAGACCGCCCTGTCTCTCCTCCGCTCTCCCCTATGGGGAATCGGATGAATACGGACCGTGTGTCATCCGATCCGATCCGCCAGACAGAAGAAAAATAGGGTTTTCTTCCGTCCGAGAAAGCGGAGCTTTACGGACGCGGATCTTTGCGGACGTTAGCGGATGCATCATCCGCTAACGGACGTGATCCCATAGGGAACCATTACAAGTCCGTAAACGGACTTGTAAAAACGGACGAACGGAGGCAGACGTCTGAAAGGACCCTTACACTTTTGGACATTGGGAAGAATTACCCTCTTACAGATACAGGGCCAGATTCAGGATGGAGAGCGTAGCTTTGTGCTACGCCTCCGCAACTTATACAGGCAAGTGCTGTATTCACAAAGCACTTGCTCCGGAAGTTGCGGCGACGTAGCATAAATGGGCCGGCGTATCCGCTCGTAATTCAAATTTGGCAAGTAGGGGGCGTGTTGTATGTAAACTAATCGTGACTCGACGTAAATGACGTGCCGAACGAACTGCGCTCCAAATCAACAATTTTAAAGCGTGACATGTTAGGTATCAATTTAGTTGGCGTAACATCTTCTTTCACATTATACAAAAAAATTGGGCTACTTTACTATTCTCTATTTTTTCAATTCAAGAAAAAAAAAAATCCCCAAAAAATGAGTTTGTACGACCGCTGCTGAAATACGGTATGAGATAAAGGGTCCGGATTCAGAACGTAGTTATGTCGGCGTACCTAGAGATACTCCGCGTAGCTACTACGAATAGCCGGCGTATCTTTTTTCTGTATTCAGAAAACAAGATACGCCGGAATTCAGCTAAGGTATGAGCGGCGTAAGTCTGTTATGCCGTCGTATCTTAGTTGCACATTTAAGCTGGCCGCTAGGTGGCGCTTCCGTCAATTTACGCATCGAATATGCAAATGAGCTAGATACGCCAATTCACGAATGTACTTGCGGCCAGACGTCGTATTTTACATCGTTTGCGTAAGCGTTAGTACGGCGTAAAGTTACCCCTGCTATATGAGGCGCAGCCAATGTTAAGTATGGACGTCGGGACATCGTCGAATTGTACGCCGTTTACGTCTTTTTCGTAAATCGTTCGGGAATGGGGCTGGGCGTAAGTTACGTTCACGTCGTTTTCATTGACTACTTGCGACGTGATTTTGCGCATGCACACTGGGATATGTCCACGGACGGCGCATGCGCCGCTCAGAAAAAACGTAAATTACGTGGGGTCATGCCCCCTACCTGCCTATTTTGAATTAGGCGCCCTTACGCCGGCCAATTTACGCTACTCTTCCACAACTACGGAGCAAGTGCTTTCTGAATAAGGCATTTGCCTGTAAAAGTTGCGCCGCGGGAAAGATACACGGATGTATCTGAATCCGGCCCAAAGTCTTTTACAATCTTATAGAGTATACTTTAAAAACAAATCGCAGCTAAAGTGTTTGGTTTAGCTTGAAGAAAAAGTGGAAACCTTACCAACAACACTGCACCCAGGTGGTCAAGTTCCTGCTCTGATTCCCCCCCCCCCCCCCCAGCACCGATCCTCCTCTCACAAACTCACAAACTCTGATCGAACTGCAAAAAAATAGCCCCCAGTGCTGCTCTGAACCCCCTCCAGTGCTCCCCTTCTTATCTAATTGCTAGGTGCTGTCTGCCATGCAGCTGCTAGCCGGATCTCTTACCTCCCTCTTCCGCTGGCTCTCCATGCTGCAGGACAGGCACAGAGGGATTGGTTTATGCCGTTCCCACACTGCCCCAAAGATGCTTCTTGCAGGACTTTTTTTCCTGTCCTGCAAGCGCACTACTCCAGTGTGAAAGCACTCAGGCTTTCACACTGGGGCTGCAGAAGAGGCAATTTACAGGCGCTGTTCAGTTGTTATTTTATTTTTCCAGCAACTGCTTCCCTGGATAAAAAGATGGTCTTTGAATATCAAATAAGATGTTTTATATTTAAAAGTACCTGTGATAAATTCATATTTAGAGTAATAGCAGCCATTCATAAGTGTTCAGCAAGTGGAAGCTACTTTGCTCTAAACTTCTAATAGTAAGGCTGGCCATGGACAGTACAAACCTGCTGAACGGACTGAAATTCAAACCCTGTATGGGCAGACAGAATATACCAAGTTGATTGACCTTTCAACATGGGTAAAACCAGCCTGCTGGATTTTGCTTGGGATTATCGCAATAATCACTGTTTTCTCCTGGCGGGGATGGCACCCCTTACCCCTGCCGAGAATAAGATGTCTCGGCAGGAGGGATTGCCCTGTCAGCACTGTCTGTGTTCTTGGTACAAATTACGAAATTTACATTGTCTATGGCCATGGCATGCCTTAGGCTATGATAGCGTGCATCTGATAAAGAAGCAAAACCTTGATTAAAGTTTTACAGATGTTATGAAAATGATTTGGGTTTTTCCATCTGTTCTTCTTTAAAGAAACCTGGAATTTGAATGCTTCGTCATTTTCTGCCACCCCTGTTGAGAGACTGTTCAATGAATCAACGAATTTACTAAAATACGACTTCCTCACTTCCCCCCTGAGCATGCCACAACAGCTCTAAATAATAATTAGCCATTCTAGCTTTTCTCTTTTTCTAGGTCACCCTTCTGTCCTTTGTAGAATACATTACGGTGGATGATATATTCCACATCCCTTCTTTTGTGCTCCATCTGATCACGCCTGTGAAATCCCTGCGGAGCACATGGTTCCTGTTCTGTACTAGGTATACACACATCTGCTCATTGACTGTTATTAGTGTATTTTAGATCACTCTTCAAACTGCATGGTTGGGACAGGAAAAAGAACAGATACAGTGCCTAAGGGGCACCACTATTACAAGCCCTCGATTTACATGTCTAATGTAGACCTTTCATCAGCTGTTACTGCAGGAAGACCTCATTATAAATCAGCAGTGGGACAGTAACCAATCAAAACACTTCATTTCTCCATCCAGGATCATTTAGGCAGGTGCTGAGTCGCTGACTCCTATAACGAGGAAACTCCGACTGCCTCACACAGTTGTCCATTGTCCAACTGATGGATATTTTCGTAACTATTCTCCGCTATTACGCCTTGACACTCTGACCTTGGTTCTTTCCTTGTAAAAATAGTCTGAAGTACAGATTTAGAACCCGGTATTTTATATGGCCTTAAAGCATGAGCCTAAATATTTCAGCCCCAGAGGAAAGGGATTTCACTGGCTTTAAGAGTGAGAATATTATAATAATGTTGGCAGTCAAATAAGTGCTAAACAAAGCAGGTCCCTTGTGCTATGAAATCACTGGGTATGTAAATAATCCAGGAATTGTCCTAGACATGCATCCCAAGAACATAAAACGGCCGACAAAGGCAGCAGAAAGGTAAAACTAAAAAATATATTGTACATTAATATCTAACATACTTGAAAATCTGCAAATAAGAAGAATTTATATGTTTCATTACTTATATAACTGCTACAGGTGGATGTAAGGTTCGTATTAACTTTTTGGCCTGAAAAGGACATATATTTTAACCAAGTAATTACCTTGGTCAATAAAGAAATGTAGTAAATTCAATGTGATATAAAATACAACCAACACCTGGAACTCTGAAAAAGGGAAAGTGTTGTAAGTTTTCTATTACATTTCAAACCATTTAAAGGAAATATAACAAAACCAGGTAATATACATTTGGTACCATATGTACAAGTGACTTTCTTGGCATTCCTTGATATTGTTCACTTTTTTGTAATAACAGCCACAACCTGACACTTCACCTCAGGTATTCATTTTAAAGCACATGGTATTCTAATATTACACAAAGCAGGAACCAGATTACATTTTTAATTATATGAATTGTTTCTAAAGTTTAGGCCAAGTGTTGCCTTTGTGTGGTACATGTGTTTTGTACTGGCAGTGAGTGATGCATACAATATTGCACATAGTTGTAAGACTGTTAATGATCCTTTGGGATTGATTTACTAAAGTGCACTTAGCAAGTGTAGTTTCACTCATTTTCCCAAGCGCTTAGTGAAAGCAGTAAAGCTCTACTCATTTCCATCATGCAACCATGTGCATGTAAAAATGCTGTTTTTTTTTTAATTATTTTTTATATTTTCTTTACATCTGATTGGGGATTCTCTACAAAGTGAAGCTTCACTCTATTCACTAAACTCTTACACAAAGAAGGTTAACCCATGGGAATTCAAATAAGTTGATTATAGAGGTCATAATAAGTGAATTTATTGAAATTCCAACAACATATTCATAAATGAGCATAAAAACATCATTAAGCATACAGCTAGTGACCATAAATATGTTCAATACAATATTGGAGATAGATGATATACATCTTTTGTACTCAACGCGTTTCATGAGCTCTGCTCGCTTCCTCAGGAGTTGATGTATTTACAAGATATCTAGAAAATAGTAAATATAAGTAAGATATAGCATTCAATGATGATTGGGGTTAGGGAAGAAGCATGTGACCTCTATGAGGTACTCTGATTTTCATTATGCAATCATGTGCATGCAAAAATTCAGTTTTTTCCTTACACCTGATTGGGTATTTTTTGCAAAGTGAAACTTCACCCTATTCACTATACTCTAGGGAAATAAATCCAACTGCACTTGCAAAGTGCACAGTCTACTTGCCTTTAGTAAAACAATCCATTTGGGTCAACAAAACAATACAGGTCTTGTAGGATGGCTGAAGGATATTAAATCTCCAAATACCGAATGTCAATACTGACTAAACAATTAACTTTCAATATGCTGGCTTCTATTTTGGGATATTACACGCTAACACCCAGATGGCATGTGTGGTTCATTTTCTTTCTGGAAGATTTAAGATTAAGTCATAGGCATGCACAGGGAGTTTTTCAGGTGTGTCTGGGCACACCCTAAATCATTATGTGCAGTGCTGATTCCCCCCACTACCCAGGCTTCCCCACTCCCCTGTTGCCCTCACCCCACCCCACAGTGCTGCTGGCTTCCCTCTTCTTTTATTCCCCCAGCTGCTGCAGGGAATGTTTAGGATGGAGAGTGGGGGAAGGGGCTAGTAAATATGTATTTTACCTGCCACTTCCTTTTCTAAATGAACACACTCGCTGACTGTGTCCATTCACAACTGAAGCATAGTAAACTGTTTTTACTATGCTTAATTTTGTAAAAGAACAGGAAGCCACTCAACACAGAGGGCTTTCTATTCATTCACTGTCCAGTAGACATGTGCACAGAATTTTTTTTAATTTTTTTTTGTTCCGTTTCGTATCGTTCCGTTTTTTTCGTTTCCGTTCGTTTTTCGTAAGACGCCCATTTTCCTGTTTGTTCCCGTTCGTTTTTCGTACGACACGATTTTTTCGGATTCCGATTGTTTCGTATTTTCGTTACCGTTTTATTTTCGTACATACGGGATGGTTCGTTATTCTGTTTAATTCATGTTCGTTACTTGTTAGACAATAATGAATTTTCGTCAATGATTTGCATTCTGTATCTTGAAACCCTTTTCTTTTGCTATTTTCGTATGTTCATATGACATCTATAACAAAAGATTTGCATTCTGTATTTTTAATTCCTATTTTCTGTTCGTATTTTGTATTCAGAATACAGAATGCAAATCTTTTGTTATAGATGTCATATGAACATACGACTGAAAATAGCAAAAGAAAAGGGTTTCGAGATACAGAATGCAAATCTTTTGTTATAGATGTAATTTTCGTTTTTTTGAATGGGCAGTGAGTGAGTGTAGTTAGTGTAGCAGCTTCTTGTGCTGAGTACACTAGTACAGTGAGTAGTACAGTAAAGCCAAATAAACTTTTCTGTGGATTTTCATCTGAAGGGAGATCAGTTGGCCAGACTTTTGAACTCAAAAATGGTTTTCTGATGTCGTTTGAAAACGAACACATTTTCTGAGAACAAACGGATGCAAAACGATCGTTTTTATGTTTGTGGTTTAAAAAAGTCTGACCAAGTGTATGGGGCTTAACAATAGTTAATATGGATGAGCCGCGTGTTGAAAGTCCTGCGAATCCCGCGATATATTTACGAAAGTACAAAATGACGAAAATCCTTTTTCTGTTCATATTTTCAGTCGCATGTTTATATGACATCTATGTCAGCCTAAACCGATAAAGACATTTTTTTTTAATTTGGATATTTATTACAGCAATAAAAATACAAATATTTTTTTTTTTTTAATTGTCGCTCCTTTTTTGTTTATAGCACAAAAAATAAAAACCAAAAGAAAGCTCTATTTGTGGGAAAAAAGGACATCAATTTTGATTGGGTACATTGTTGCACGACTGTGCAATTGTCAGTTTAAGTGACGCAGTGCTGTATCGCAAAAAATGGCTTGGTCAGGAAGGGGGCAAATCGTTCTGAGGCTGAAGTGGTTAAAATCATTGCAATGTATATTGATCACCCAGAAAGGATTGTTTTTTTCTCAACAAAAGTGGAGTTATTCTTGTATCTAAATCATGTACTCTTAATCACTGACTCTAACCTAACTGCTCCTTTTGCTTGAGATATTTTTTTTTCCCAAAGAAAGTGGAATTACCCTTGATTTTTAGGACAAGGATGGCAATAAAACAGCTTTTTCTTTAAAATGGTGTGAAGTGCAGGCACTTAAAGGTGCCTTCACATACTTTCAGCAGGCTCCATGAGGTGCCCTGAGAACCAAAGCTATTTCAGTTCCTGATTTTTTGCCAAAGCCTGCCTTTTCCTTACTGCCTTTTGCATATTCCTTTGATAGCAGTAAGGCATCCCATCATAATGATAAGCCAAGGACATATTTTGAATGCAGTGGGCCTGTGTGGAAGTTCATTGCGTCCCCTGGGAACCCACAATAAGGAAAAGCCATGTCACATTCCTGCCACCTACACATGTAAATTTTGTAACACCCCATACAAAACAAAATCACTTCATTGTACACCATGATGAATGGTGGATATGACCAGATTGTGCTATCAGTGGCAGGGCCTTAAATAGTCATGGATAAATAAAACCTGAAAGACATGTATAACACTCTCATTTTCTTTTTAAATTCAATTTTTCCAGTATATATGATTTTCAGCCAACCTTAAAGTTGCACCCAAAAGTGAAACTCTCGCTTCCCCTCTCCGGTGACACATTTGGCAGGTCTCCTTCTCCTGATCTCCTAGAAGTTCAGCCTTCTCCTCCTTCCACCCGCTGCTGGTCCAATTAGAAAGCGCAACGTGCTTTGCGCATGCGCATTAGGGAATCCGCTGTGGAGCTGAAAGGCTTTACTACCGGGTTCCCTTACCAAGAATGGCGGTGGCAGCACCCGGCAGTTGCTCCGAAGATCAGGGTGCCAACATCGTGGGCTCACTGGAAAGGTAAGTGCCCTAATATTAAAAATCAGCAGCTATTTGTAGATGCCGACTTTAAATGTTTTCTTTCACCCAGGCTGGACCACCTCTTTGAAGAAGAACTTCATACAATATTTCATTAACCAGCAATCAAAGACTTCTAAGGTCAAAAGTATTGTTGGTCAGTGGCTGGCTATTTACCCCCCGATCTTTGCTTTTCAGTGGATATCTGTAAAAATTGCCCCCCCAGCACTGGTAGTCACTGCTTGGCTGTAAAAAAATACCTACCCACCAGCAAATAGTGATCAGTAGCTGGCTGGAACAATAACCCCTTCCCCTCAGTATTGGTGAGTAACAATTGGCTGAATCCCTTCCTCTCAGCATTGTTAGTAAGTATCTAGATGGAACAATAAATCTCCCAGAATTGGTGGTTAGTGGCTGGCTGGAACAATTCTTTGCCCTCCAGCACTGGCAGTCAGTGGACAGTGGCTGGATGGAAGGTGTCCCTTATTTTCCCTGGTGGTATAGTGGGGCATTCAGCAAAGTAAAAATGTACCTGTTCTGCAGACCTATGCAGCCTTCTCTCTACATAAGTACAGTGCATGCCAGAGTGCACTTTCCCCATGGTAACATTGGCTCAGAGCACTGTGCAGAGCCAGCACCATGGGCGTCCACTCCATAGGGCAAGGGGGGTAGTTTGCCCCCCCCTGGAATCACCAGGGAGAGCCAGGAGCAGGGTCGAATTGGCCCTGGGGTAGCTTCAAGCGGAGACTGCAGCGCTCCCCTCCTCCTGTCCTCCGGCGCTCTTATCGTATGTCATGGAGCTGGGTCTGTGTGCAAGGTCCCACCCCCCTAGTTCGGCTCGTCTGATAGTCTTCTAGTGTTCCGCCTATCACACAAGCCGAACTAGAGGGGCCGCACCTTGCACACGTGACATACGATACGAGTGCCAGAGGACAGAGGGAGGGGAGCGCCGTTTTATATCGGTTACCAGGCTTGTGCTTTGTTTGTTCCTACATCTGTTGCCACAGGTAACACTAGACTATTTTCTGATGTGTTTTTAGCAAGTCTGGAAACGCAGAGCAAACACAACACAGAGTTGTGGCCTACGGCACAGTTTCTAGTTGTCCCTTATTTAGAGTGCCTGTCCCTCTTCTGGAATCAAATCCATTTGTACCTCATTCCAAAAGGTTCCTCTTTTAGACCTGAAATAAATATACTATCAATATAGAGTAGTGTTTCAGTCATGGGAAAGGGCTGCTGTGTAATGTAAAGGGGTCCAGTGATGCAGGGTGCTGTGTAATGTAAAGGGGGCCAGAGCTGTGGGGTGCTGTGTAATGTAAAGGAGCAAGAGGTGCAGTTGTGGAGAGGGGGTACACGGTAGTGACAAAGAGATATTGAAAGATGCAGGGGGCACAGTGGGGTGTTTTTACATTTTAACTTGGGGGGGGGCACTTTTAACCCCCGCTAGCAGTCGAAGAATGGGTAAAATGCGACTGTGTATCTCTGCTGCCGAAGTTCGCCCTCCCCTGAAAAAATTTCAGCGGACGCCCATGGCCAGCACCCCTCTCTCTGATACCCAATATTCTCTTCCAGGTATTAAAGAGACTTTAGCAGCTCTGATGATTGAGCTGTGATGCATTCAATAGGATGCTTTGCAGCATAGAACTGTCTGTGCTGACCTTCCTCTGACCCATCAAACTTTGCACATAGGCTTCTTTCAGTGCAGGCATCTTGAATTTGTGGGCATTGCAAGAACTGGCACATTGAGCCACACTGTATATAATGCTGTGGCACCCTGTAAGTTGTGCTACTCGGCTTGGGCATATCCCCTAGATATATCACATTCCCATTGTGTTTAATAAAAGCAAAGTGGGCCTCGTTCTACTCTGTGCCTATGTGCATTTTTTTTTTCAAATCAGATTTGGTGTTAAAGAATTATACTTTGGAGGGGCGGAAGGGGTTAAGGATTAGGTATTAGGGTTTGCCATAGTCCAGGTTTTAAGAGTTCTTTTTATCGGTTAGGTTGGGGGTTAGATTTCAATGGTAGGGTACAGGTAAGGTGTTTATTTTTTCTGGTAAAACAGGGATTAAAGCACTGGAACATAAAATGACAGGATAACAATACATATTCAGGATAGGTGACATCTGTGGGTGAAATGCCCTTTAAGAAGGACATCTAAGTTTACTCTGGGCACAAAAAAAAATCAAACCACGGATTTAATAAATAACAAACTTGCTAAGAACTTGTGCCTAGCGTTAGTAGCTGCTTAACAACAACTCATATTAGCTGCATTCTACATTCTGATTTAATCAGAAGAGTATCCACTACATGTCTCCAGTTAGGCCCAAGTACTGATGGACAGGGGTAATCCTTCATAGATAGGTGTAAGTAGGCAGAAAAATTCTCCTGACATAACGAAACTCTATAAATCACTGCTATTGTTTGACCACCAAACAACACAATTTTCGCATCAGCTGTATACCTCCCAACTTTTTGAGATGGGAATGAGGGACACCTATCAGCAAAAGTGTGCAGGCCTAGGACACCCCCCTTGCCACACCCCCTTAAAGGAGAATTTACAGAAAAAAACAAGATTGATTAAACCCACAAGTGCTTTTTTTTTACCACTACTATTCCTTTATATTGGCTTTTGGAATTTACAAATGCAGCAATTTATAAATCAGATGAAAGGGTTAGCACTGGGGAACACTTTTTGATAGATAAAAGGTGCATTTTATATACATCTATATAGATCAGACCAAAATGAGGGACAAATGAGGAGGAATGAGGGACAGAAGGACATTGCTCCAAATCAGGGACAGTCCCTCGAAATCAGGAACAGTTGGGAGCTATGCAGCTGGAGGTCTGAAGCTTATTTACTGGCATTGACTGAAGCAAATACCACATTAAGGGAACATGTATTAAGAGTTCTCAAGTGCAATTGCTTGACTGAGGGGGAAGCCAACTATACACAGCAGAAAGTTAATTTTTCCTTGCAGAGCCAGTTCATAATTATAAACACCAGACAGTCTATTATTACTTTAGAAATAAAGTCTGATGAAAGTAAAATATACACACTGACCCTAATGTATTAAAGCTGTTCGAGTTATGAAGGTGTTCCGGCTAAGTCTGGTGACAGACAAAATTAGAACTGTGCTGTGAACTCTCTAATGGAAGCACTAGGCTTTATCCGAAATTTTATTGTGCAAAGATCACTCCAGTTATGATATGTCTGCAATTTTATGCTATTAAAAACACAGCACAGAAGATAGTGTTGCCGATACATTTTGGAAACCACATTATCCAGCTTTAAAGGTACTGGGCACAGTAGTGATGGTTCCCCAGGTTTTTTTGTTGCCTTTCAACACTCCCACTCATTAAACTAAGGACAGCTTTGTTAATTTTATTGTTATATATTTCCATTTTTTTAAATTAATTTCTAATTAGTTTGCCACAAGTTTGCTTAATTAAAGATATATTTTTAACATTCTGTTTAAAATAGAAGGTCCCAGGCCCTACTCTAAAGAAGCATGGTTTCCATAAACTGCACTGATGTTGACTTAAAACCCTGGAACAGCTGTATGCATTTTGGAATAAATGGCTCTGGATATGTATGTATGGATATGTAACTGGCTGATAGGGCATAAACAAATCACTTGCCTGGCTTCGATCACCTGATGTCCTGGAATCAGGAATGATTATCACACTCACAATTGTACATGTAATAGAATCAGACATGTGAATACCTTCTGTTTTAAGAAGGCTTTACTGTGCTAAGCGTTGAACTGGTTGGAAGAAGTGAAATGGGGGACATAAAAAAAAAAAAACTTTTAAATACTTTAAAACATATTTAAACCCTGCAATCTATTGCTAGAAAAAGTCTTACTATTATTCCTAAACTTCACCCTCTCATTTGTAAAGACTTTATACACTTTTTTTGTAATACCTACTGTGTTTGGTGTTATAATTCAATGTTTACTTGTTTCCTATAAAGGCGGCACCATCTTGGATATTTTATTCCTTACACTTCCCTTCAGTCCTTACATGACCGTGAACCCGTTATCTTGTGCATACACACAAAACCTGAATCGAGCAAAGAGAAGTTAGGTTTTCTGGAGGCCAAGTGCCTGTGTCATGGTTATGCAGTAATGTCTGACAGCTTACCTTCCTTTCCATGTGTTCACCTTAGAGGCCTGACACTCTCACCTGCGTGCTTTTATCATCTCTCCTCCCTGTATGGCTCCACCCCAGCCCATATAAGGAACTCTATATTAACCAGTGCACTGCAGGCCTGCCTTTCTGATCAACTTTGTTTGTTAAGCATTGTGTGTTTGGGTTCCTGCTTGCCGAGTGCTATGTTTATCTCTGTGTACCGATCTTGGCTTGTCCCCGACTATTCCTGTTTGCTTGTGACCCTGACCTTTGGCCTGTCCTTCGTTTATTCTGTCTGCTTGTAGCCCTGACCTTGGCTTACCACTCACTATCTCTTGTATCCTGAGTGGCTGCTTCCCCTCTCTCCTCTATGCCCTACGGAGCGTGAGCTAGGGGACTCTGGGGGCCGCAACCTGGATTCAGTTGCAGCTAAGAGCATTCTCACGACTAGAGGCTCTGGTGAATACCTGCTGAATCTTAGACTCCCCACCTCGGGGAATCTTGGGCTCAAGCTTCCTGTGGGATCCCTGTTTGTGCTCCCGTGGACCTGCCACCCATATCCACTCTGTGTTCCATCCGCAGCAGTCTGCCATAGGTTTCACTACCTTGTGGTGCACTCCTGACTCCAATGAGGTGCATCTGTCATCTGGCCACATATGACCTGACATCCTACTGTCGGAGATGGAGCATTAGGCCACTCTAGCAAGCCACTCTGTAGATCACGGCACAGTCATTGTGTTGTTAATAAGGAATAAAATTAGCAAATTACATCAGTGGTAACAATATACCAGGATATTGCCAAAATGGCAAAAGTTTACAGTACTTTGAGGTTATAAACAAGTGTATTGCACCACCTGAGGAGCCGCAAGTAGAATGGGATCATTCACCCAGCACAGCCAGGCACACCAAATCTTCGCAGGCAGAGAATAGTCAGAGAATAGTCTGTGACTTAGTTTTTTTGTTTTTATTGAGGGTAATAAACTTGGATAGGGATGAAAAATTATGGGATGTCCATTTGACTTCAGAACACACTTCAGGGACAACTCTCCCTATATATATATATATATATATATATATATATATATATACAGCCCTCAAATTTTCCACTCGCCTACTCGCATTTTGCGAGTGGAAAGTTGTTTCTGGCGAGGAGCTGGGAGTGGGAGGGGGAGCGCGGGTACTGTCGGCATGCAGGGAATGATTGAGAAAAGCCGCGGGATTACAGAGCTGTTTAGCTGCTGTTGCTGGGAGTGGGAGGGGGAGCACGGGTACTGTCGGCATGCAGGGAATGATTGAGAACAACCGCGGGATTACAGAGCTGTTTACCTGCCGTTACAGCTGACTTTGCATTTCCACCGCTCCGCTCGTGGTTACACACAGCCCCGCCTCCTGACCCCGCACCTGTATCATATTGACAGAATGCCAGTCCAATGCTGGGATGTGTATATGATACAGGCACGGGGTCAGGAGGCGGGGCTGTGTGTAACCACGAGCGGAGCGGTGGAAATGCAAAGTCAGCTGTAATGGCAGGTAAACAGCTCTGTAATCCCGCGGTTGTTCTCAATCAATCCCTGCATGCCGACAGTACCTGCGCTCCCACTCCCAGCAACAGCAGGTAAACAGCTCTGTCTGTAATCCCGCAGTTTTTCTCAATCAATCCCTGCATTCTTCAGAGGTACATATAACAGCATTGTGCTTGTGAAAATTGGTGCATAATGTAAGACATCTTCGTAAAACTGAGATGTTCAAATATATTTATGATTTTCATGCAGTTCAACCACTCATGTTATGCTGTATGATTATATGGTTGCCTGGCTGTACTATGACATGACTATTGGATTCTTCCTACCAGAGTCTATATTTTAACACTGACATGTATCTGTAATTTATTCAAATAAACCTTTTTTTATATACTGTAATTATTTTTTTATATAATTTCTATACTTTGACCCATTTTGCTGCATTAATACCCCCTGGGGGAACCTTCCCACATCATTCCTATGTATCGTGGGGTGCACAGCCTGAACTCCCCTATATGTGTGTTTCCTTCAATTCTGCAGCGCTGCCACCTTTCTCCCTCTGGCTGCTCTGCAGAGGGATCGGTTATATATACTTCCAAACCAGGGGCGACACAATGGTTTTTCTCAAGCAATCCCTGCATGCCGGCAGTACCCGCGCTCCCACTCCCAGCAACAGCAGGTAAACAGCTCTGTAACCCTGCGGCTTTTCTCTTCCCTGGGATGATCAATGTGAGAATGGCCCCCCTGCATGCCGGCGGTACCCACGCTCCCACTCCCCTTTCCCAGCTCCTCTTCCCCCCCCCAGGGGCGATCCTCTGCACAGGTGAGCAGAGGCTGCAATGGTGGGCACACTGAGCAGAGGCCGCAATGGTGGGCACAGTGAGCAGAGGCCGCAATGGTGGGCACAGTGAGCAGAGGCTGCAATGATGGGCACAGGTGTGGCTGCACTGATAAAGTTTGTAACTTAATTCTGCATAAAACATGTAAGAGTCATTTCATGAGAGTTTATGAGGGCGTGTTTAGGGGCGGAATTGGGGGTGGTGCAGGGTAGGGATTGGTTGGGTCAATTGGTGGCGAGTAACCCTTAAGGCCTGGCTAGTAGCTCAGGACTTCAAATTTTGAGCCCTGTGTGTATATATATATATATATATATATATATATACAGTCTCTATACACGGCTCCTTCTCTTCTTCCAGCTCTTGCTTACAGAATACAGCTGGTACACTGAAAATGTCTGACAATCACTCAGTCAGACTGAAGCAATAGCCCATTACAGGCAGGAACCCGAGGCCCCTTGGTTGTATAGCAGAGTTCAGTATCCAGCTTACATTCCTCCTGTGGCTACTGATCCATGCACCACCTCTTCAGGCACTGCCAATCCGTCTAACTGCAGCTGCCCCTTTCACTAGCCCTCCAGGCTAACTTATCCTCACAGTCCTCCAGACTGACACCATCTCCCAGATACCCTGACCTGCTCCTGCTGTCCTTTCTCCTTACCTCCAGGAAGTCCTCCCCCTGTGTGTTGTAGAAGGGACCTTCCAACACCCGATCACAGGGCCGAGGTCACCCCCCAGACTAGAGGGCTCCCTAAAGGGCCACGACAGCCTGCTCGGCACTCCATCTCCATCTTCCACCCGACTATAATGTTCAGGAGGGCAGTATTTTCAATATGAAGTTAGGATCAAGAACACAGGAACTGGCATGAGGAAAGTTCCCAGATTTTTGGATCTGCATACTTATTCCAGATAAGGATAACAGTCAGAAAGCTAGCTATTAGAATTAGGTTATTGATGGTAGCTCCCATATATCTCTTATGCTAGATTAACTTAAAGTGTACCTAAACCCAAGGACAAAATGTAATATATTTCAGCTTACCAGTAGTTGGAATTGGTGCCTGCATATGTTTGTAGCACTACCCCCTAAGGAGCTGCTGGTTTGATTTGGGTGGCACGTTACCTCTATCTTCCCGCCGTCTGGGTACTGGATGAGAGCTGTAATAAAGTCAATGTCCACTGTCTTTTCTGTGCTTTTATTACCCAATGGGGTAAAAATGGTAAATAGTAGAAAGGTAAAGGGATGAAGTGTCCTTCGATGAGCAAATAGGCCTCTCTTGAGACACCAGCCTCATGCTCTGTATCCCCCAGACAGGTTCTTCATCGATCAGCTTCCTCCCACAGGACAGACAGCCCAGGACCACTTGCAAATTGCAGACACAGTCTACCTACTGAGTCTACGAGGTAGATTAATGCTCCGGACCAATGTGGTCCCAGAGCCAGGAACACTGCAACACACACATATCCCAGCCAGCAGGGCGACAAGCAGGGGGTGAAGTAGCAGCAAAGAGGAGAGAAAAAAATTGCAACAGTTCTTCTGCTGAGTCTTCCGATGCTGAAAAAACCTGGCAAGTTTTCACTCTAACTGACTGAACCCAAAACCCCTCCCAGAGTACTTCACATGTGCACCAAATGCGGATCTGGAGAGGCAAGGGGGGAAAATAGGGGAAACAGAGCATGAATACAACTTGAGTGGGGGTGAGAACCCTTGTCCAAAAAAAAACTTCTCGAAAGGTAAAAGTCAGTCATTAGGCCTACTTATAAAATCGAGGGTCAGGCAACAAAACAGCATCCCCTCTTGCAGTCGTGGATGGCACCAAAAAGGTCTGATCTTCCTTCCCAGGGCACTTTAACATAACCCGGTCCCGATAAACATGCCTGGCCCAGCTCCAGTCTTTGAGACAGTCCTCAAAACCTTTCCCCACACAAATGAAAGCATAGGGGGTCTCACGTTCTTCCGGCCGGACATTCAAGTGGCTCCATACAGCGTTTCGGCACCCTCCCTCTCTCTACTGGTCAATCTGGCACATATGGGTATTCGTACCCGTATTTGGTGGCAACCTTCTCAACCACCACACGCTGTAGTCTGGCCAAATTTGGCAATGTCTGTGGGTCCCCACGTCCTGGCAGCACTAAAGCGTCCGGTGCCCTTTTTAATACGGGAGCAACAAGGGGCACAGGGGTGGTGAGCGAAACATTGGACACAGAACTGGACTCACCGACTCCCTAGGTTAGCTGCGGGACAACCATGGACGGCTGTCGGGACCCACCAGATGCGCTCCGGCTGGAGCGTTTCTTCCTCCTCCGAGTACCACACAAGGCATGAGATCCTCCAAAACCCTGCGACTCAGGAAACTGCGACAGAGGCACGCCACACGGAGATCACTGTGGATGTGGTGGTCTCTGACGTGGTCTCAGCCTGGGTTCTAGTCACATCCATTTCCTGGTCACGCTGGCTGGGTCATCTTCGGTCATCGGGCTTACCTCCGGCGAGCAGGGTGGTGGGGTAGCCGAACGTAGGGTCAAGGTTGATGAGACCGAGATGACCTCATTGTTGGGAGCCTCCGGCTCTACGATTTCCATTGATGGGGAGGTCTCCGGCCTTGTGAGTTCCTCCTCCACGGTGACGGCAGCCATAATAAAGTTTACCCTATACTCCGTTGGAGTCTCAACGGGCGACGTGGCAATAAAGAGATAGGCCCAGCATTGCTGACATCGGGTGAATGGCTGGATCCAGACCGAAAATTGCTTGCAACAAGGACAAATCAGTCCCAGCATCTCAGTGCCTCCACTCGACAGGAGGGCAAACTGTCCCTTAGTGGACATACGCACTCTGGTGTCCATCACTGACACTCCAGGCGGGGCAAAAATGTTGGAGACCCCCGATGAAGTGGTAGGGGGTCTCAATCGCCGAGTAGTAACACCCGGTTGTAGGAAGGCAGACATTGCCACGTGGTACTTCTTTCTTTAGCGCACTGCAATTGGTGGTTTGGCGCGAAGAGGGGCGTTACCTTTCTCACTTTGGCACAAAACTTTATCTTACGTCTCACGCAGGGGTGGGTGGCTCCTCCCACTTGAAAAACTTGTCCGGACACGTTGTAGGCGCGTGTCATGCTGCATGTACGCCCAGGCTTAAAGGTCTTGCGGTTAACTCTCTGGATGGCGGACAGTTCAACACACAACTCTCTGCTCTCAACAAATTCAGTACTCACAGTCTCTGTTGTCAATAGTAACAGCCGAAATCCCGGACGAGCCCCCACGTGTAGCAATACTCTTTCAGGAGCTGCTGTTGATTTGGGATTGGCGTATTAAGTTACCTTTCAGCTTTGTCTAGGGGTGAAATCAGTGAGCAGAGCAGTAAGCGAATGTCCAGCCAGTAGATAAGGTTTTCCAAATGCTTTATTTCTTGGGTCCAACACGACCAACATCAACAGGAGGTTGATGAAGTAGAGAAAACCTTGCAGTATCAGGCTTGGATAAACAGGAGAGCAAGCCTGCTCTCAGTAACAATATATCTCGTCGCCACTCTAGCCAGAGTGGATGAAGTGATCCCCGGACAGACTTCTGCCACAAGCCTGGCAGCCAGAGTTCTACTTTAAAGTTGCTGGAAGAAACAGGTCCTTGCTGTGGACCTGGCTCTAATTGGATTTAAGATGCCAGATGAGGCCTCTGCCACAGGCCATATGCTGACAATGTGAACAGCAGAGCGAATGCTTCCAGTCAATCACAATTGGGTGACCGATTGACAGTTGAAATGTACCTGTCAGTGTGTCGGTCACTAGATCCCTGATGGTTCGTTCAAGTCTCTCAGATAATCTGCCTCCGGATTCTCCTCGAGCCGACCCCCCACGGCACAGCCAGCGGCCTAGGATCTATCTCTTGATGGTGAGGAGACCCAGCAAGTCACTGGGGCCCCTCGGCAGTATTCACCAGGAACTCCGCGTAACTTTCGACCCCTGCCTGGTAGGCCATATTGCCGGGGTCTGTTGGATGAGCACACCCTGAAGGTGGGTGCCACACCTGGAACGAAGAACCCAAAAAAATGGCGTCTGCCACAGATATACCCTCCCCCAGCATGCCCCACGAGGGGAAAAACTCCTCCAATTGGCTGCTGCGGAAAAGTGGCTCTGTTAGAACCCCCCTGGCGCCATCTGCCGTCCGGGGGTGAGATTGACACCCCCGAAGCGCAGACTGACCCACAGGACAGTTCCAATATGACAGCAGCCCAAATTTAACAAAATTAAGAGTGAGAGCAACATAACTCTCTGACTCCCCCACTAACTTTAGTGTATTTCCCTATACTGAAAGTAAGGGGGCGCTACACATTATACACCCAATCATACGCTGGTGCCTATAGAATCTTAATGTGGATCTGTAGGCTCAGCAAGAGCACTCTCCACAAAAAGTATTTACACATTGCATTCTTGCATATTATGGGTACATACAGTATATGGTTTTCCATATTGCCACTCACAACTGCCACTGCTATCTTCCCAAAAACTTCTTCTGTTGTTGGCGCCTTCCTTCCCCAGCCACAGGGCACTCAGTGCTAAGGCATCTCTTGTACATGTACCAGATTCTAGCCCTCAGCTGAACCACATACACTATATTACCAAATGTATTGGGATGCTTGCCTTTACACGCACATTAACTTTAATGGCATCCCAGTTTTAGTCCGTAGAGTTTAATATTGAGTTGGCCCACCCTTTGCAGCTATAACAACTTCAACTCTTCTGGGAAGGCTGTCCACAAGGTTTATGAGCGTTTAATCACTCTTCCAGAAGCGCATTTGTGAGGTCAGGCACTGATGTGGAAGAGAAGGCCTGGCTCGCAGTCTCCGCTCTAATTCATTCAAAAGGTGTTCTATTGGGTTGAAGTCAGGACTCTGTGCAGGCCAGTCAAGTTCCTCCACCCATAACTCACTCATCCATGTCTTTATGAACCTTGCTTTGTGCATTGGTCCAAATCATTTGGTGGAGGGGTGATTGTGATGTGGGATTGTTTTTCAGGGGTTAGGCTTGGCCCCTTAGTTCCAGTGAAAGGAGCTCTTAAGCCATCAGCATACAATGACAGCTTTGAAAATTTCATGCTCCCAACTTTGTGGGAACAGTTTGGGAATGGCCCCTTCCTGTTCCAACGTGACTGCGCACCAGTGCACAAACAAGGTGGAGGAACTGGTGGAGACTGCAAACCAGGCTTTCTCGTCCACATCACAAATGCGCTTCTGGAAGGATGGTCAAACATTCCCATAGACATACTTTTAAACCTTGTGGACAGCCTTCCCAGAAGAGTTGAAGCTGTTATAGCTCCAAAAGGTAGGCCAACTCAATGTCGAACCCTACAAACTAAGACTGGGATGCCATTAAAGTTTAAAGAAAAAGTAAACCCTCTTTAACATTTAAAAAAAAAAAAAAAAATCCTGCAAGAGAAAGGCATAATGAGCTAGTATGCAGAGCATACTAGCTCATTTTAAATTACTTACCTGAGATGGAACCCCCCGCAGTGGTCCTGGGTGACCTCCTCCGCCGCCGTCATGATACCCGGAGTGACTTCCAGGTATCGCTGTGACTGGCCAAGGCACCGATGACGTCACTCCCGCGCGGGTACCCCCACTAATGCCATGATCGCCGTTAGAAGCGGCACGCTCAGATGGCATGCGCCATAGACGTCGGTGACGGTATTTTCTGCAAATACCTCTTAACCCTTTTAGGTTTGGGAGAAGGTTGTTGCACCTACAGGTAAGAATTAATCTAGGCTTACGTGTAGGTTAAAGTGGTTGTAATGGGTTTACAACCACTTTAAGTGCGTGCAAAGGCAGGTGTCCCAATACTTTTGGTAATATAGTGTATAGTCCCCAGATGAAGGCACGTGTACATGCCGTAACGCGTAGGGAGTAAATGTACACCGGGAGTGATGTGAGGAGGCGATAGACGCCACCTGTTTTTATCTTATGTTTGACTGTTTTTATCCTATGTAAGGGCATTACTTTTAATAAATTGCTCGTTTATACTTTATACTACACCATTGGAGGTCCGTCTCTCTTCTCCTTTTCTCTCCCTGAGTGACATTTAGATGCTCCTGCAGAGAACATAGGAGATCAGAGAGAGATATACATCAGCATATACTTACCAGCGGAGGAAACGGGATTTAATCTGTTGGATGCTGTTGCTTTTTAGCAGTGAGGTGAGAGGCTTGTGAGGCTGTTTCCCACGGATCTAACACTCGCATAGTTTTTGCTGACACAGGATTTGTCACGGACTGTATCACTGGACTTTGTTTTATGTGCACTATTGAGTTCACCTACCACCTTGCTATACTTATCATATTTATTCACTTATATTTATTTCTATTAGATCTGTCGCTGATTATATCTATTATTAGATCTATTTTTGATTCACTTTATATTGCTCTGTATTTGTTATAGATTTCTTGCTATGCACGAGATCATATTTATATCTATTATTTATACATTGGTGCACTGTAATCACTATTAGGTTTTGCTGCAGCACTTGTTTTGAGAATTGATTTATTACTCACATAACGCAAAGGCTTCTTTTACATAATATAGTGTATGTGCTGCAGACAGTGTAAATTGTTTATAAATTGTTAGTAATAAAATATCTAAATCTCTCTTAATAGAAATATGCCATTTGTTTTGCAAGTGATTAACTGTTATATATGTAGTGCTTGTGCACTGTGATGTGTAAAAGTATGACGTAATAATATTCCAATGGTATCTTATATCTGACTTATTGGTGGGACCTACATACTTCAGTTGGACAATGCTCATATACTTACTATACCCAAGCTTTTGCATCAGTGATGTAGCATCTTGGTTCCTCTAAAACAGGCATGTCCAAAGTCTAGCTCGGGGGCCAATTGCGCCCCCCGTTCCAGTTTAACCACTAGAGGTCCGCGCTACTGACAGAATACGTCAACAGCGCGGACCTGAGACGCCGGGGTCACGTCTTTGGACGTGATGTATTTGTAATTCCCCGACAGTCCCGACGCATCACCGAGGATTCGATGCGTGTACCCGGCGGCCGCGATGTCCGTCAGGTACACGCGATCGGCGGTGACAGAGCAGGGACGTGGAGCTCTGTGTGTAAACACAGAGCTCCACGTCCTGTCAGGGAAAAGGAGACAGAGGCTGTTTCCCTTGTACATAGGGACACAGCATCGGTCAACTCCCCCAGTCACCCCCCCCTCCCCCCACACAGTTAGAACACACCCAGGCAATACATTTAACCCCTTCCTCACCCCCTAGTGTTAACCCCTTCAATGCCAGTCACATTTATACAGTAATTAGTGCATATTTGTAGCACTGGTCGCTGTATAAATGTGAATGGCGCCAAAAATGTGTCAAAAGTGTCGGATGTGTCCGCCGCAATATCGCAGTCCCAATAAAAATCGCAGATCGCCGCCATTACTAGTAAAAAAAAAAATATAAAAAAAAAATCATAATTCTGTCCCCTATTTTGTAGGCGCTATAACTTTTGCGCAAAGCAGTCACTTATTGTGATTTTTTTTTTTTTTTTTTTTACAAAAATACGTAGAAGAATACGTATCGGCCTTAACTGAGAATTTAAAAAAAAATAAAAAATGGGATATTTATTATAGCAACAAGTAAAAAAAATATATATATTTTTAAATTGTCGCTCTTTTTTTGTTTATAACGCAAAAAATAAAAACCGCACGGGCGATCAAATACCACCAAAAGAAAGCTCTATTTGTGGGGAAAAAAAGGACCCCAATTTTGATTGGGAGCCACGTCGCACGACCGCGCAATTGTCAGTTAAAGCGACGCAGTGCCGGAAGCTGAAATTTCGCCTGGGCACGAAGGGGGTTTATGTGCCCAGTAAGCAAGTGGTTAATCTGGCCCCCCTGGTAATTTGGATATATACTGTATTTATCGGCACTGCCTCGGAGGGAACAGGTGGGGGGGACGAGTGCTGTCAAATTACATACAGGAGAATCGCCTGTTTACTTGGCGGCATCTGTAATAGAAAGTCTCGTCTCCTGACCTGCCATTGGACGACTCCCATGTCTATCATAGGAGGCAGGACATTGTATTAAAGAGGCTGCTGTGTAAATAGGAGATTCTCCTATATGTAATCTGTTGGTGCTCGTCCTCCCCTCCGTGGGTGCAGATGGGCATCGACCAGGCTGCATTCATGGCAATGGAGAGGCTGCATTCATGGCAATGATGAGGCTGCAGATGGGCACTTATTGGGCTGCATTGCTGGGCAATGACCCTTATTTTGCTTCACAGTTCTTTATTTACATTTTTTCCCCTGAAAATTTCCTCCTAAAGTGAAGGTGCGTGTTATACTCTGATAAATACGGTATATGCAAATAACATGCCCAAGCTCATCTCTTCACCACACACAGCCACAAAGGTAAGATAATTCTTGATGGGCAGTGTATTAGTGCTCGGGCAAACGCAATTAGGGCCAGATTCTCTAAGAAATTCGCCGGCGTAGCTTAAGCCATTTACACTACGCCGCCGCATCGTACTAAAGCAAGTGCCGTATTCCCTAAGCATTTGCTCCGTCGTTTGCGTTGGCGTAGCGAAAATGGCCCAGCGTAAGCCCGCGTAATTCAAATGAGGCGGCTTGTATTTAAATGAAGCGCGCCCCCGAGTCGAACGAACTGCGCATGCGCCGGCCGGGGAAAAAGCCCAGTGCGCATGCTCCAGCTCACGTCGGAAAGCGTCGTTGAAACCAACGTCAAAACGACGTGAGCGTCATTTACGCAACTCCCTATTCGCGAACAAGTTAGTAAAACCACGTAAGCGACGGAAAAAGCCGACGCTGACCCGACGCCATACTTAACATGGCATCCGACGGCATCCGACGGCATCCGACGGGACTTCGTAAGGTTACTCCACATAGAAGCTGGGGTAACCTTACGCGGACGAAAACGACGTACGCGACGATAGGGCGGCGTAAAAGCGATCGGGAATCGGCGTACTAGCCTCATTTGCATAGACAAATGAGAAAACAACGTAAAGGCCACCTAGTGGCCAGAGTTGTCATTACACCTACGATCCGCAAGTGTAATGGTTTTGTCGGATGTTGCAGCGTATCTATGCAAAAGTGATGCTAAGCATCACGCGCATAGATACGGGGCCAAAAAAAAGGCGATACGACGGGGTATCTGAGATACTCTGTCGTATCGCCACTGAGAATCTGGCCCTTAGACCGAATTTTAATGGTTCAAAGAATGTCAACAAAATGGTCGGCCCTCACGCATGTTCACTTAATCAAATCTGACCCTCTTTGAAAAAAGTTTGGACACCCCTGCTCTAATAAACAAGGTGCTTGATGACTGTACGATGTGTTTTGGAACATCTAATGGCTACAATAGGCCATTCATCAAGCAGTGGCACACAAGTACACCTCATCATTCAAACACCATTCTGCTTTGTAGATCTCTCTAAATCCTAATTTATTAAAACCTTGAAAAAAAACATTGTCAAGGAATACCCACACAAACTATTTGATGGAATGCATAGAATGTCTATTGAAAGGTAACACATTCTCATAGATGCCATATTATCTCCTTGTAGCAGGGATGCAGAGAAAGCAAAGAGATAAGTGTAAGTGAGTGTGGACATGTTGATAGGACTCTGATCAGGTCAGACAAAGGCAGTGTAACGTAACAGTAATGTATTGGGTGTATGAACTGCCCAAACAAGTTCTGATCTAAATTTTGACAGAACACAGGAATTCTGGAGAAGGGGGACTCTGGGGTAGCCTAGATAAAAGCATGGAAATGTCTGCTTAATGTTCAGGATTAAAGGGTTTTCAGAAAGCAAAACCATGGGGATTATTTTTCTCCTATCATAGTTCAAAATCTTCCCCCTCCATGTATGATGGAAAAATAGCTGACAGTATGAGCACTTATGATCAGGGGATGAAATAACAAGATTTCCAAGGAAGAATTACGTACTTTTACTAGAAAATCTCAATAAAGGCACACACCCTGCCCGAGTGTTTGGGAGTAGACAAGGAGCCTTGGCTATATTTTCCAAAAGGAATGGAATATGACAGCTATAGCTGTTGCATGCTGAGGGGTAAGGTCAACTATGGGGACCTCCTTGTGCTACAGTAATCCAAGTGCTCTACATTAAACACTTTTTAACATCCTGGGAGATGAAGTCAAGAATAGGGCTCTAATGATTTATCTAGAAACAGCAGAGGAATTACTGGGTATTTATTTAACCAAGAGGTCGTTACTTAGTTAAAGCTTGTGGTTTTAGAGAATTATTTTTAAAATGATAGCAATATTCTTTTTATAAAATTGTAATAAAGCAGAAACTGCCCTGGACACTTTATGAGTACAGTAAAACCTTGGTTTGAGAGTAACTTGGTTTGAGAGCCGTTTGCAAGACAAGCAATTTTTTTTTATAAATCTTGGCTTAATATACAAGAGATATTTTGATATACAAGTAGCATAAAAGAGAAGAGAGGCGCCTCTAAGTGTAGCAATATGGTTACAGTAAGAGCTGGTTCACACAGGGGCGACTCGTCAGGCGACTGAGTCGCCTGACAAGTCGCGCTCCGCTCTGTTCAATGGAACCGTTCTAATAGGAGTGACTCAAGTCACTCCGACTTAGAAAAAGTTTCTTGTACGACTTTGGGGGCGACTCGGGGCAACTTGCATTGACTTCAATACAGAAGTCATTTTGCAAGTCGCCTCTGAAGTCGTCTTGAGATCTTGAGATCGCCTTGCCGAGTCGCCGACGGATTGTTCGCTCAAACTTGTGTTGCATACACACGGTCACACAAATGTTGTCGGAAATTGCCAACGTCAAGAACGCGGTCACGTACAACACTACGATGAGCCGCGAAAATTTAAGTTCATTGATTCCGAGCATGCGTAGGATTTTTGTGCGTCGGAATTGGCTACAAGAACTTTTGTTGTCAGAAAAATTGAGAACCAGCTCTCAAACATTTGTTGTCGGAAATTCCGACAACAAATGTCCGATGGAGCCTACACATGGTCAGAATATCAGACCAAAAGCTCACATCGAACATTTGTTGTCGGAAATTCCGACCGGGTGTACGCGGCATTAGTTAAAGGCAAATCTCTTCTCTTTTATACTCTGTAGCTCCTGCTGGATTTTGTTTCTAATCTCTTTTGGAGGATTCCATTTGTGGATGGACATTTTATGGTTGCACAACCTCTCACATTGCTATAATCTTTCTATATGGACTGAAGGATTTCTGAATAAATGGTTGTGGAACGAATCATTTGAGTTTCCATTATATCTTATGGGGAAAGTCACTTTGATATACAAGTGCTTTGGATTACAAGCATGTTTCCAAAACAAATTATGCTTGCAATCCAAGGTTTTACTAAACACCACAAGTAGTAATTAGATGCCCTTTAAGCTCACTTTCATTTTGAATTATTTGTATCAATTTTCTAAGATATAAATTTAAAAAAAGGGGAGGTAAAGGGCCCATCTATTCAAAAGTGAAATGGTATTTATAGGTGGAGTTTTGTGGCTGGGGTGGACTGACAACTCATAAGGCCCCCTATAGGAGATAGGAGATTATGGGGTCCCCGGGCAATAGGAGATTATGGGGCCCCCGGGCAATAGATTATGGGGCCCCCAGGCAATAGGAGATTATGGGGCCCCCAGGCAATAGATTATGGGTCCACACAGTATACACACACACATACAGTATACATACACTGTATAGACACACAGTATACACACACACAATATACATACACACATAATACACATACACACACACACACTGAAAAGGTACTGGAGAGACAGGGCAGCTATAATTTTGGGATTTTTAAAAAAACACAGATTTTTACATACTGTACCTGTTTTTACTGAAGCTGGCAACCCTGATGGGGCCTCCTAGTGGCATGGTGCCCTCGGGCAGTGCTGAGAGCCCGAATGGTCAGTCTGCCCCTGTTTGGTGGGCTAAGTCAACCATTGGCTTTTCATATGTTTGCTATTGCAAAAGTGTGATACCCTCAAAACCGTTATTGTCCAACTCAAAATTTCAGGATGTTCCCACCCAATTTTGCCCCTCATTTGGGACCCAATCCAGGAACTCAAGTACACACATTTCACCAATTGAGTCAAGCATCCACCAAAAGAATAAATATCAGTTTTGGATTGACTGATGATTTAATACCAGGCAGTTAATAATCACAACCATTTAGGCATTTCCTTTGATGTCTATAATAGCATACTAAAGGAGATTAGTTATCAAGAGAATGAAGAAAGAGAATACTCATCAGGAAAATAAAGGAGGTGAGCAGGTGACAGACAGCAGGACACAGTGAAGGAGAAGAGCGGAGCAGTGAGACAGTGAGGAAGGTGGGGAGTGAGTCTGTAATCCAGGAATTAGGCACGCTAATGGGAGGTGCATGTCTATATCAATGACAGTTGCATGTGAAGAGAGAGGGAGCCAGATCAATGGGTGTCGTACAGGGAGTGGGTCAGGATCTGGAAGATCAATTAAGGGTGGATGGAAAATGGGCCAGGGACATCCAGATCACTCACAGGGGGACAGGAGGAAAATTTAGGGGTGTGTGAAATGTTAACTTTAATTACACCAAAAAAAAAGGCACTATAGCAAGCAGGAGCATCATCTGTACTCCCATAGAGAAATTGAATAAAATGTGTCAAAATTGTCCGATGTGTACGCCATAATGTCGCAGTCACGAAAAAAAACGCTGATCGCCGCCATTAGTAGTAAAAAAATAAATAAATAATAAAAATGCAATAAAACTATCCCCTATTTTGTAAACCCTATAAATTTTGCGCAAACCAATCGATAAACGCTTATTGTGATTTTTTTTACCAAAAATAGGTAAATACGTATCGGCCTAAACTGAGGGGAAAAAAATGTTTTTATATATTTTTGGGGGATATTTTTTATAGCAAAAAGTAAAAGATATTGAATTTTTTTCAAAATTGTCGCTCTATTTTTGTTTATAGCGCAAAAAATTAAAACCGCAGAGGTGATCAAATACCACCAAAAGAAATTTCTATTTGTGGGAAAAAAAGGACGCCAATTTTGTTTGGGAGCCACGTTGCATGACCGCGCAATTGTCAGTTAAAGCGACGCAGTGCCGAATCGCAAAAACTGGCCAGGTCCTTTACCTGCCTAAAGGTCCAGGTCTTAAGTGGTTAAAATGATACTAATTAAACACATTATCCCTTCTCTTAATGTATATAGATGATGGCACTGTATTCATTTTAATGAAAAGAAAACAAAGTACCTTTTTTAATAATCGATATACAGGACCCAGTTTTTTTCCAGCTCATCTGCAGGGAAACATGAGTGTGAGACGCTTGTAGCCCACTTTTTTTAGTGTGTTAAAAACAGCCCTTTAGAATTCAAAGGAAAAATACATAATTAATATCAAGTAAATGTTTTAAATTGTCATACAAATATGTATTTGAACTAAAATCTTTATTAATTTTGTAAAAAAAATGGGCTCTCTAGGGGGAAGTTCTACCAATCACAACCTGTTTCACACTCCTCCAGCCAGTGCCTACTGTTTATATGTGCTTAGAATTACAGCCCCGCCCGAAAGCACCCATCCCCCCATGTTGAGGGCATGCGGCCTGGTATGGTTTAGGAGGGGGGAACTCGCTTATCCCCTCCCTTTCCTGACCTGCCGGGCTGCATGCTTGGTCTGGTATGGATTTTGAGGGGGACCCCCACGCCATTTTTTTTTACATTTTGCCATGGGGGTCCCCTCCAAATCCATACTGTACCCAAGGGCCTGGTATGGACCTGGGGGTGACCCCATGCTGTTTTTTTTTTCACAATTCTTTTTTTGGCCGGCAATTTATTTTTACATTTGGTGGGAAGCCCGCTGACAGCTAATGACTCATCGGTTGTTAAGGATGCGGCGGCCGTCTTCCCGGCCCCCTCCTAAGCAGCCAGCTATATACAGTGTAAAAGACGCAAAATGCAAATCGCGGCAAAATCATGGTAAAAAAGCGGTACTTGCATTTTGGATGCAGGTTCATTGAAGTCTATTACATGCAAAACGCTGCATTTTGCAGAAAAAAAGTCTCTGACCCTTTCCAAAAGCGCAGAGGCGCAACAAAACATTGATGTGAACATGTTCCATGTTAAAAAAATTCCCTGCATTTCTGCAAAATGCATCAAAAAACGCATTAGCGTGAATAGAGCCTAACTGGTAACAAGCAGAGATTCTCTCATTTTGGAGGGATTTCCTCTCACTTCCTGTTTCTGGCTATGGGACAGGAAGTGACATTGCTTATAACCCTCTAGAAAAAAAAAAAAGGTTTTGCCTTTGGTTCTATTTAGCATGAATTAGTGCACATACAATCTGCGTCATCTATATGATAAATGCTGTCTGTGTGGTAAAGACATACATGCAATAGTACATCCCAGCATAGAGAAGATACAGACCTGAGTAGGTAACATAGTAAAACAAATTACAAATACCTAGTAAATTTCAGTTTATATATTTTTTTTTATAATATTATGCGTTTCGGAATAAGTCCAGTTGAATGTGACTAAATGCTCCTAGATATGGACAGTCTTCGTTTGAAACATACGTATTTACATTTTCTTTATTGCAAGAAGTTCTCTGTGCAGCATACAACTGAAGAGTTCTTTCCTTCATTACCCACAGAGAACTGTTTCTCCTGGCAGTTGTCCTTACTGTGGTCACGCACGTGGCAGAATGTCTCGGTCAGAGGAATGGCAGACACTGTGACAGACCAAGCCTTCAGACACATACAGCTTTTTCTAACCACATCTTCATTTAGCATGGTTCAAGGCTTCAATTAGTGATCTAATCCTTTGTTTACAAAAGTTTATTGTAAATTTTAAAGAACAGTTGCAAGTATAAAATTGAAAGATAGGTCAACGAAGAGTTAACAGCACATTATACAATGCATCATATAGGAGAATATTGAAGCTGTTGGATTACGATCTGAATTCCAGATAAAACAATGGCAGACATATATCATGGTATTAGGATACAATTAAAAAGGAGGGGGTATGATCAGTTACTGTGGAAGATTCCAATATGACTGTCATGGACCGTGAAATACTGAAGTGTTTCTACGTGAAATCCTAATTCATGTATTGCAGAAGATGAGACATTGTGTATAGTACATATTGCAAGAGATACTGGAAGTGGCTTAATTTGTCGTGACTAGGTCACTAGGACAATGACACTTCAATGCTTAGCTCCAACTAGTGAAATGCTAAGTGAAGCCGGGCTTGTGAGAGACATTTCATTGTCCAGTGTGTAGAGGTGTTAATTCAGGTCAGCTCTTAGACCTTTCTATTGTGTGATAACACTGTTTTGAGCCTTTTGATTATCAGGAGTATTGGATTAGCATGTCATTATCTAAAAGAGTGTGATCTCTCAGATGTAGTAATGACCTCCTCTCTATGCGGAGACAAGCTGGCTAGATAATGGATTCTGTTAACTTCACTGATGTCATTATCTACAGGAATGTCATTCTCTCTGAGGTAGTAAAGTCTTACTAAATACATCGGTGCCGAAATGTCTATCTGTATGGAAGCCCCAGTGTGTGAAAAGGGGGTGGAGATTTCATTGTTCTTTGATTGATGACAAGCTTGTAACCTGTATATAACCAGCAGAGTGTTTCAATAAAGTTGAGTTCTGGTTGAGCATACATAGAACTCGCTTGGTGTTTGTTCTTAATGGGTTCGATCGGCACATAGCTGTAGGTCGGACCTCGGAATCTTGGATGACTGGACCATCAGATGTTGCAATCTGCAATCTGATAGAGTAGAAGCAGAGGAGTGTCGGGAGAGCAGGACCTGGGCGAGAAAGGGTCTCGTCACATTGGTGGCAGCAGTGGGATCCAAACGGGTCCACTCGAGGATGTTGGAAAAGTAGTCTAAAGGTTCCAGGGCAACTTTCACCTTTCAGTGCTGTCACATTTTGAAATGATAATTGCACACTCTACCCAAATGACATTTTTATATTTATTTTTTTTCCCACAGAAAATTGTTAAAAATATATATACCGGTATATGTTTTTCATAGTTTGTTATAAAATTTAGCAAACAGGTAATTTTTCACATTCACTAATATACTCTGATAGGCTGCAATGATGGACACTGATGAGGCGGCACTGGTGGGCACTGATAGGCTGCACTGATGGGCACTGATAGGCTGCACAAATGGGATGGCACTGATAGGTGGCACTGATGGACACTGATAGGTTGTACTGAAAGGTGGCACTGATAGGCGGCACTGATAGGTGGCAATAATGGGCAATGGTAGGTGGCACTGATGTGCCCTGATAGGCGGCACTGACGGGAACAGGAAGGTGAGTGAGTTACTGGGTGGAGGTGGTGGTGGTGTAGTAAGTAGAGAGTTAAAAGTAGAGAGATGTTGAGGACTAGCGGACAGAGCATTAATGAGAGTGACAAAGCCTATAAGGAAATTTGTGAAAGAGAGAGATTCACCTCTCCAGGTGAGCCTTGTAGACAATCAGGGACGATCAGATTACCAAGGTGCTGGCGATGCACGTAGCAATAGCAACAAGAGGAGGAAGATGGACAGCCGCACTCCGGGAAGACTTAAAGAAAAGTTTTCTTTATTGTCAAACTGGAACATGTACAATTACCACAACCACAAACAGGACAGCCGACGCGTTTCGCACTTAGCTAGGGCTTAGTCATGGCTTTGTGAGGAAATTTGTGAGGTGGAAACTTGTAAGGCCAAGTTGGACTGTAAACCAGGAAATTTATATTAGTTATGATTACTGTTGATGTGATAATTTTTATTCATCTAAATGTGAGTGCATTTACTGTAACATTTGGATTTACAATAAAAGGATCGATTGCACTAGGGTTTGCTCTGTTTTCTTTATTTTTTATCTTTTGTCTTTGGACTGTACCGGTTTTATTAAACTTTAGCAGCATTTCTCTTTAGACCAGGAGTTGTCCTTTATTTAACCTTAAGATCTCCCAAACGATCCCAACGTGTTCCTGTACTCCTTCTGCCAGAAATCATCCTCATCCTCAGTCCTATAAGGGACCGGTATGACCCTTTGTTTTATTGTTCATATGGAATGGATAGATAAGAACATAATAGCTAAATGAAAACCATAAGTATTTTATCAGATTTTGCTTAAAAAAGGCAAATCACAAATATACACGCAAGCTATATGTTTTTTATTTTTGTAAAATCAAAACATGAAATTTAGGTACAGTTACTGACAATGTTAGCTACATGCCATCTGATGCATGAAATCAATTTCACCACTTCGATTTCAGGTTCCATAATGCAGAGAATCCTGTTTCAATTAGTTTTATTGTTATTAGGAGATAAGTTCCATTCCCCCATCATTTGATTTCCCTTGCTCCTAGGGGTAAGAACCACTGAACTAGACCTTCATGAAGCTTTAGAGGTGGGAGCGTGTGGGGCTAAGTCTGACAAATAAGTTGAAAGTTGCATATAAAGTCAGCAGCCTGTCTACTTATATATAGGCTTAGTTTGAATTGAGTGGTTTACTGACAGGTTTACTTTTAAAAACAGTGTAGAGTGACCAATGCAATATTTCAATATTATGGAACATCAAAAATTTTATGATGATCATTTCCAGAGTCATGTGCATAGGATACTTTTTCTGTAAATTGCGTCACCAACAGCAGCACCTAATGTTTATAACTTGTGAAGGCTCAGTCCAAATTAGGAGGCCAGCAAAACTGCACAGAATATTGCTAAAACTGTTATTTCAGTTGAAGGCAGGTGTGAAGTGTTTTGGTTAAAGCAATGTAACACATGATGGTGATGACTAAGCACTTACATTTCAAGCAGCGCTGTACACTGAACCAGTAAGCTTGCAGTCATTATAACACAATAACAACACCCAGCACAGTCCATAAAATTTAGATGTAGCAAGATCCATGGATGGCTTATGCCCCGTACACACCATCGGAATTTCCGATGGCCTAAAATCCAATGGAATTTTTAGTCGGAATTCCGTTCAAGCTGTCTTGCATACACAAATTCTGACCGTCCAAAACGCGGTGATGTAAAACACTACGACGAGCCGAAAAAAAATGAAGTTCAATGCTTCCGAGCATGCATCGACTTGATTCTGCGCATGCGTGGGTTTTTTCTCCGTCAAAGTTGCACACAGACAATAGGAATTTCCTATAGTTTTTTTCCCATTGAAAAAAAAAGAAAAACATGTTCTATTTGTTGGAGATACAACAAAACTTCAGCTTAGCCTATCGTATGGAATGCAGTTCAGAAAAAGGACACAAGATGTTGCTAATGCTCAATGATATGCTATGCTATGTATACTCTATGATGTGTTGTATTTTCCTGCCCACAGTGATCTACTTGTTGTTTTCTTTTTCCTGCCTGTGAGCTGTGTGTGTCCTTCTTACCATGTGAAGAGAGACATCTTTGTCATTGTGATGATGTTCCAATAAAGAAGCCAGTTCCTGTTACTACACAACGTCTGATCTCAACTGACTCCGCTGCACCTATCAATCATACTTTGCAACACTATTTCTAAACACAGACGGAAAAAAAAGTCCGATGGGGTCCACACACGATCGGAAGTTCCGATGAAAAAATTACTGCTGGCTGGGAATAACTGGAGGAGCTCTTGCTTGTGATTGGAGAAATCATAAATGCTGCCTCTTGTGTCCAATCACTGTGCTGTGATTCGTTACAGCACAAGCTGATTTTTGGGAAGGGAGGGTGTCCCTGAATGGTAGTTTGGAAATGTGGCCAACCTATGTGTAATACAGTTGTATTATTTTATGGTTAGTTCTTGATGAGATGGTATGAACGTGTATATTCTATGGTCATGTCACGTTAGAGAGCCTAATAAAGAAAAACATTGCTCTTCTTTAGTAACCAAGAGAGAGAGGATGTGTGGCTACAGTGTCTTTTTCAAGGTCAGATTCCAGTTCTTCAGTTCTAAACCGATTTTACCAGTGTTTGTTATCAAATGGGTTCTTACTGAGAAAAATGCATGACTTTGCAGTTTATGTAATTCTAACATGTACCACTAATCACATAATTAGGGAATTCCTATTGGTTTTCTCACTCTCTGGCCTCTTACACACAACGGCAAAATCCATCAAGAAAAATGCTGGCAGAGCATTTTCGCCGAGAAAACTGTCGTGGATGTCGAAGAGAAAAAAAGAGAACATGCTCTCTTTTTTTTCATCGGGAGTCTCAATTTCCTTGTCGTGTTTCTTGTCGGGCTGGTTTACGACGAGAAACACGTTCGTGTGTATGCTTAGGAACCCACGCATGCTCAAAATAAAGTATGAGGCGGGAGCGCACCTTCGGTAAAAGTAGCGTTCGTAATGGAGATAGCACATTCGTCACGCTGTAACAGACTAAAATGCGCGAATTGTCTCTCACCAAACTTTTACTTAAAACGCAGTAACATGAGATTAGCAAAAGCAGCCCCAATGGTGGCACCAGTGGAATCGAACTTCCCCTTTATAGTGCTGTCGTACGTGTTGTACAGTACGTCACCGCGTTTGAGAACAACGAGATTTTGTCTTGACAGTGTGTATGCAAAGAAAGCTTAACAAGATTCTCGACAAGCCTGTCAAGAAACTCATCGAGGAAAACTACGTTTCTTTTACGACGAGATTCTCGGTCATGTATACAAGGCCTCTGTCTGAGGAGACAAAGGGCCTGTACAAAGGCTTTTAGGCCTCGTACACACGAGCGGACAGATTTGTTCAAATCTGTCCGTCCGACAGATTTGAACAAATCTGTCTGCTGGGATTTTGGTTTGCTCGCGTGTACACACGAGCAAACCAAAATCCCCGCCAGCAGACGGCGCGCTGACGTGTCAGTGACGTGGCGGTGACGTTGACGCCGCCACGTCACCGCACCAGGAAGTAAAACACTTCCGCGCATGCGCCGAATCCATTCGGCGGCGGTGCGGCGGCGGTGCGGGACGACATGTCTGCTGGTAAGTGTACTAACCAGCAGACATGTCGGGCGGACAGATTCCCACCCGATAGATTTCAAAGCATGCTTTGAAATCTGTCGGGTGGACAAATCTGTCCGCTAGCCCATACACACGATCGGAGATGTCTGCTGAAACGGTCCATCGGACCGTTTTCAGCAGACAAATTCGATCGTGTGTACGCGGCCTTACAGAGCTGGTGTGAATTAGTTAAAGTTCAAAAGACACATTTACCAATTCATTTTAATGATGAGGTGAAGCAATTTGATCTATCCAGTAAATCAAGTAATGTTTGTTAAATGTTTGATTTATACATTTTTTTGGTGCTTTTTCATTTTGGTTGATTGCAAGGTCCAGGATGGTCCCATGTTAAGGGTCAAGTTTTGTGAAGATTGCCCTCACCCCTTCACCTAATCTGGGTCTGGCTTTAGTTCATGGAGCTAACTCTTGTAGTTCATGGGATAGAGTTAGCTCTGAGGAAGAGGGCATGTCCCTCGAAATGCGTCAGGTGCATCCTACCCAATGGTTGTGCGCAGTGGTGGTGCGTCCATAAGGGGCCGCCCCCTCTCTCCTGCCACCTTTAAATCACCATAGATAGATTTATGCATTGCATGAAATCTATCTATGGTCGCCGCTTCCACCCTCTATTTAGGTGCCCAACCCCTTTTCGGGCGCCGGGCACCTGAATTACAGCGGCATTTTATTTTTTGGAAGCACCTGATTAGAGCCATAAGCTCTAATAGGCGTCCAAAAAGGTGAACAGTGGGCGCCATGCTGGGCGCTCACTGGTCACTCAGCATTGTGGTAGGAAAGCGAATGAACCACCTCTCAGCCAATCAGGTGCTCGGGTCTGTTACCTGGCATCCAATTATAGCAGAGGACGGGCGAAGACATTGAGGAGCATGGAAGACAAGGTAAGTGTGGGTGGGGGGATGCACGCTGGCAGCATTCGATGGGCACAGCAGCGGCAATTGATAGGCACACTAGCAGAAATTGGTGGGCAGAGCAGCGGCAGTTGATGGGCACAGTAGCGGCAGCTGATGGGCACATTGGCAGCAGTTGATGGGCACAGTAGCGGCAGTTGATGGGCACAGTAGCGGCAATTAATGGGCACACTAGCAGCAATTGATAGGCACAGTGTCAGCAATTGATGTGCACACTGGTAGCAATTGATGGGCACGGTAGTGGCAATTGATGGGCACACCAGCAGCAATTGATGGCACAGTGGCGGGAATTTATGGGTACAGTGGCTGCGTTTGAGGGGCACAGTGGCTGCATTTGATGGCACAGTGGCTGCGTTGATGGCACAGTAGCTGCGTTTGATGGGCACAGTTTTTCTAGTTTGTTTGTGCCCCTCAAAAATTTTGAACACCAGTCGCCACTGTAGAGAGAGAAAATACGGCTCAATAGCAATCAGAAAACTCCTTCACTGGATCCAAACCTTGGGTGCCGGAAATGCAATGGAAATGCAAAAATACAAAAGGAACTTGGACAGCCGCACTCCAAAAAAAAACGTTCCTTTAATTAAAATGAATCCCAAAAATAGACATGCCACAGCAAAATTGGAACAAAAAGCTAACGTTTCGCACTGTAGCTTCAGTGCTTAGTCATAGCTAGTACCATGACTAACTATGACTAAGCACTGAAGCTACAATGCGAAACGTTTGCTTTTTGTTCCAGTTTTGCTGTGGCATGTCTATTTTTGCGATTCATTTTAATTAAAGGAACTTTTTTTTGGAGTGCGGCTGTCCAAGTTCCTTTTGTATTTTTGCACCAGCCGACACTGGTTGTATTAACGCCTGTGATATTTCTTCTTTTTTGAGTATAAGGCTCGGTTCACACTGGTGCCATGCGGGAACAATGCAAATCCAGTGCAGGTTCCTGCATCACACCTAAATCACACACTGGTCCACACTGAGATCTGCGAACCGCTGGGGGTGTCAATGTAAAGTTAATGTCACCCCCAGATTGGTTCGCAAATCGCAGTGCAAACTGTGAAATGGTGCAGGAATCGGATTACATAGACGTGAACACCCATGCAATCCGATTCCAGTGTGGACCAAAAAAAGGTCCTGCACCATTTTGGTGCGAATGCTATGCGATTTCAGCCATACCATTGTATGTGACCTGCACAGCAATGCGGTGCGAATCACACGCAATGTCTGTCATTGCACTAGTATGAACCGGGACTAATGTTTGCATTTTAATGCTTATTAAAGAAGTTATAGGCCCCGTACACACGGCAGAGAACCTCGACGGGCAGAACACATCGTTCTGCCCGTCGAGGTTCTCTGCCGGCCGTCAGATTCGGTGACCCGCCCGTCGGGAAAGGCAACCAGCCATTCATCCCGACGGGCCGTCGAGCAAATAGAGAACCTGATCTCTATTTGCTCGACGGGTTTCCCGACGGGCAGGGCTCGCCGAGAGCGTACACACGGCCGAGGTTCTCGGCAGAATGTGGCTCCCAGCGAGGTTCTCGCTGGTTTCTGCCGAGAACCTCGGCCGTGTGTACGGGGCTTTACAGTAATGCACTGGGCTGGTGCACCGTCTTCCTTTGTTTGTGTTCAGTGCTAAAATTCTGGTGTTCATTAACTTTTTGGAGGTTCAATACTGATTTGGCCGCATAGGCGTGCGCACAGGGTGTGCCAGGTGTGCCCAGGCACACCCTAATCACTCTGTGCAGCACAGATTCCCTCTCCTTCCCTGACTCCCATCTTTCCCCCTGCAGCGCTGCCAGCTTCCCAACTCTCCTATTGGCTGTTGCTCCTGGGATGTTTTAGGCCTTGTAAGTGGTCCGAGAGTTTGGTCCGAGGGGCCACCATCGTAAATTCCCCGCCGGCGGACGGCGTGTACGTGGCGGTGATTGACGCCGACACGTACCGCACCAGGAAGTAAAACACTTCCGGCCCATTCCCGGCGCCGGCGGCGGTGCGGGACGACATCTGCTGGTAATGAACACCATGTCGGGCGGAGCGATTGGTAGTGTGTGTTTGGGCTTTGGGGTGCACACCCTAATGCAATAGGCTGCGCACACCTATGTTTGGCCCTATTAATTTACGTATCTCTACAAGTAAACTACCATACGACTTTAATGCCAGTTGTCGCCTTCACTAAATGTGGTAACTTTCACTGAAATGTAAACCACAGAAAGACTTGGAACAAACAAATATTGGAGGATCACCCAAGAAAGGCCAGTGCCAGGTTCTCATCCTAGACTTACCAATTGTTTTTTACATTTCAGATTCTTCAGCCACAAGAAATTAAATATTTTTGATGTACTGAGGTGATAAAAAAAAATTAATTAAGAAAGTAGCAATAATATGTTGACACAGCAAGCTGCCTTTCTGGGACCATTACCAGATCACCAGAATAGATGGAGGCACTATGACAGCGAAGCAATAAGAGAGCCTGAGAAATAAACCCACATGCCAGACAATTCAGCCAAGATTAGTCACAGAGCTCGAAAGAAACCGCCATCCCCAATACAAAGAATGCACAGGCACTTATGTGTGAGTGACCCATGGAGGCTGCAAAATGATGGAGTGTAAGTGGTTATCCATCATCTGGGGAAGTGCCACCACATGTCCCTCACATAACACAACACTAACACACAGATAAACGTTAGCAGCTTGTAAGTGTGACTTCCACAGGCCGGCTGTGCTGACAGGAGACAGTGGGAGAGGAACAACTCTCAGGCTGATAGTGCCGCTTGATATAAGCCAGGGAGAGTTCTCTAATCATTTTAGTAAAGGGAGCAATATGTACGCATACTGTAATGCAGCAACAGAAAAAAAAATGACTTCAGTGGTACCCTAACCATAACCTTTTTCACATATGGAAACCTGAGAGGCTGGAAGACATATGTAAACAAATGACCTTTTTGTGTGACTACCCCAGTTCATATGACTGCATTTGTTAAGTTTGGAAGTAATTCATAAAACAATATAAAGAAAAACTATTATTTTTTTACCAAATGCTAACAGCACTGATAAAAGGATTTTGATGGATGACATGCAGAGATTCTATTACCACAGTCTAGGAAGTAAGCTTTTGTTTATCAGGCATAAGGAGGAACTTCATCCTTATCATAAACATCGCAATTAAAGAGGAAGTAAACCCTGATGGGTTTTACTTCCTCTTTATTTCCCTGCAAAGGCAAAGCATAATGGACTACTATGCATCGCATAGTAGCCCATTATGTGTCACTTACCTGAAACCGAAGCCTGCAATGTCCCCGATGTCCCCACTGGCTGGAAGCATCCATCTTCAGCCCTCTTCCTTCCGGGGCCATGAAGTAGACGTGCGCATGGGAGCTGCCAGTCACGGCATGACCCCAGCTAGAAACGGCACAGCGTGCCCTTTCTAAAGTGCGCATGCACTGAATACATTGGCACATGCGCAGAAGAAATGATCGTACAGGAAACTGTGTAGTTTTAGGAGATATTTCCAGCACCTACAGGTAAGCCTTAATTTAGGCTTATGCCGCGTACACACGGTCGTTTTTTGCGATGAAAAAAAAACGACGTTTTCTGTGAAGTAAAAAACGACGTTTTTGAAACGTCACTTTTCAAAGACAATTTTGCATACACACCATTGTTTTTTCACAAAAAGCGAGGTTACGTTCACCACTCTTTTCCATTGAAGCTCGCTTCATAACTAGCTTCTGGGCATGCGCGGGTTGAAAAACGTCGTTTTGAACGACGTTTTTGCCACACACGGTGACTTTTTGTGAAACAAAAAACGACGTTTTGAAAAACGACACAAAAAATTCAAGCATGTTGGAATTCTTTTTTGGTCGTTTTTTTTAAGACAAAAAACAACGTTTTGCCCACACACGATCAATTTAAATGACGTTTTAAAAAACGTCGTTTTTTTTCATCGCAAAAAAACGACCGTGTGTACGCGGCATTACTTGTAGGTAAAAGTGGTTGTACAATGTGTACAACCACTTTAAGACAGTTTTGAAATGTTTGGCAATATCAACCTACAGACAGATGCTTAGAAATAAATGTGTGCTTTTTCCTTTTGTGTACCTGATTTTTCTTCTCCTCTCCATCCCTCTCACAGTGGCCATTTTCACTGATTTTAGATTAATCCATCTTCTTTTACTTCCATAGTTGCCAACAGTCCTGAATTTCCTGGGACATTCACAGAATTCAGACCGATCCAGTCTGAGTCTGTCCCGGACAGAATCCTGAAAAATAGGGCATCGCTATGGGGGTGCTGACCGCACCCCGGTGATCCCAATGGCATTGCTGCAGGGGTCTCTCCTGTCACTCTGACTCATGACCAGAGTGGAATCGACTGAGATGGGGATAGGTGTCTGCTGTAAATCATTAAGCTGTGGGACCATCCCCTTCCACTCGGCTGATCTTTGGCTTATTGAAGATAAAGGTGGTGTGGTGGTGAACAGAGAGAGACACCCAAGGCAGGTACCCATGTCTACCATCAGAAAAGCTACAACTGAGGTGAGTCCTTCTATAGAAAGCTGTCTGCTGACTGTCCTGTGCCGTGCCTGACTCCTCAGTTTCACTGCCATGTACACATTTGTGTGCATGTCCCCCCAATGCCCAGTCCCAGTGTCTTCCCTCACAGCAGCCCATAACACCCTACCTCTTCTCCATCCCTACCTCAACTATGCTTACCCCCCTCTTCTCCATTCCTACCCCAACTCTGTTCACCCCCCTCTTCTCCATCCCCACGCCAACTTAGCTCACCCTCTTCTCTATCCACCCAACTCTGCTCACCCCCCTCTTCTCCACCCCCCAACTCTACTTATCCCCCCTCTTCTCCACCCCCCAACACTGCTCACCCCCTCTTTTACATTCCCACCACAACTACGCTCACTACCCCTCTTCTCCATCCCCTCCAACTCGGTGTCCTAGATACTACTGACCTCTGGACACTGCCCTACAAACTACCAACCTCTGGACACTGCCCGACCTACATTTTCTATATATTTTCTATTTTCATTACCACTTTCTTTACTATGTAAGTCATTTCAGACTTTTTTTAACCACACCCTTTTAAGCCACACCCAATATTTAGCATAATTTCAACTATGCCCAAATACCTTGCCTACAAAAAAAGGGTCTCTAAAAATGTTAAGAGACTGTTGGCAACTATGAACATCCTGCAACAACCTGGAACTCTGTCTAGAAATCTGGGTCTTCCTCCTCAAACATTTTTTAGGAGTGGTAGAGTTTTTGTAATGGGCGGTTGCCGGAGTCCTTAACAGCCAGTGAATGGCTGGTAGTTAAGGAGCAAGCCGGCCATTGCCTCCTTAAGAAAAGATGACTCATCAGCTGTCAGCGGTGTTCCCAGCTGACAGCTGAATGTAAATAAAACATTTACTGGCAGTAAGCATTGAGAAAAAAAACTGTGTGGGGTCCCCCCTAAATCTATAGCAAACCCTTATGGATGTTAAAGGGAACCCAACACCAAAATCTAAAATCAAAATGGCATTGGGCCACCCCAACAAGCAAACCAGACCCTTGTCCGAGCATGCAGTCCAGCAGACCTGGAAAAATGGGGAAGAGTGAGGCGGCGTACACACGACTGAGGTTCTCGCTGGAAACCAGCGAGAACCTCGCTGGAAGCTGCATTCCAGCGAGGACCTCGGCCGTGTGTACGCTCTCGGCGAGCATCCCGTCGGGAATGCCGTCGAGCAGAAATAGAGAGCATGTTCTCTATTTGCTCGACGGCCCGCCTGGATGAATGGCTGGTTGCCATTCCCGACGCTCGGGTCGCCGATTTCGACGGCCGGCAGAGAACCTCGACGGGCGGAACGATGTGTTCTGCCCGTCGAGGTTCTCGTACGTGTGTACGCTGCCTCAGTTCCCCCCCCAACCATTCCAGGTCACATGCCCTTAACATGGAGTGTGCTTTGTGGTAGGGGGGCTCCCTCACACAGCACCTGGTCCCCATGTTGATGAGGACAGAGGCCTTTTCCCCACAACTCTGGCCCAGTGGTTGTGGTGGTGTGGGGGGTGACTTATCAAAATCTGAAAGACCCCATCCCACTCTCCCAAGTGAATAGTAGGATTACAATGTACCCCTACTCATTTACCAAAAAAGTGTTAAAAAGTAAACAAAATGCACAAACAGTCCTTTATTAAAAAAAACATAACAACAATGTCCCCCAGTGCAGATCCATCGTCAATCATGATAAAAGCCGTCCGCCGACCCAAAAAAAGGTTTACACCCACTGAATGACAGCTCTGCTTCCTTCCAATGCTAAATAAATGAAGGGGTGGGGCCACCCGGTAATGTCACTGAGTTGCCTTCGCCCCCCTTGTGATGTCATCGACACAGCATGTGTGATCTATAACATTACAAGGGGGCAGGGTAATTCGGTCACATCACCGGGTGGCCACATCCCTTTGTTTATTTAGCGGCAGGAGGTGGTGGAGCTATTATTCTGGGGCAGCCTCATCTTCTTTTTTCTTTTTCTTCAGGTTGGTAGCTGGCATTTGCCATGGCTACAAAAGCTGCCATTTACCATGGCTACAAAATCTGTGGTTGCCTACAATAAAAATTCCTTCAAATTTACAGTATGCAGGCCTAATACACTCGGTTCAATATAGAATTTTACTCTCTTTCTTCACTCAAAGGCAACAGTCGACCATCAGCAATCACCTGGATATTTTTAATGTGAAATAACTATTGCCACCAACAATTAAAAGTGCTTGTTATATTTTCCCTATTGGCATGATGTGGCATAGAAAGCCACAATACTTAATTAAAATCCATCGGACATTAGCCATCTACACATCCTCAAGGCATTTGCTTCTTTGCCGTGTCCCTCTGCAGCCTCCTCTATCACTTGTTAGCAAAGCATGCGCAAAGATCCTTTCCTGTTCGCCAATATATAAGAGAATAATTGGTGCCCACTTGCACAGAGTTCTTTTGAATCCTTTTTTTGTGACACTTCAGGTGGTCATAAATTCTTTTTGTCACCCATATGTGGCTTAATCTTCTGCAGATAGTCATATCCAAAAAAAGACAAATAGGACAGGCATTTCTAGATTTATGGATTACATTACACAGGTTAATTAAATAAGGCAGGAGTTTAATTGATTATGATATAATTATCTGGTAAAGTCAGGTTTAGAGGTTAATGTGTCTCTTAATTAATTTACTTTGGCTAGTCAGGATAACATCACCTTTGTCATTAGTTCTGTGCCTTTTATTAAACAATATAAATCAGAGAAGCACTAGTTTAATAGTTAAATACTGCAGGTATCTCAATTTTTTGGGCTGTTGATTATGCTTGGCATTACTAGGTTGCTGTAAACACAGTACGTGATAGAAAAGTAACCAAGAAAATCATGCAATCTGAAAGCCTAAATGCATCCCATTCTATCTAGGCCCATAACAGGTCAGTATAGATGGTAGAGCACATACTGTACATCAGCCCTCAAAATTTCCACTCGCCTACTAGCATTTGGCGAGTGGATTTCAGCTGGGGCTAGCCGCCTGGTGACGTCATCATCCGCTGCCCCGTGCTCCTGTTGTTTCCAGATGTGCCTGAGAAGGATCGTTTCATCCGCTGCACCCACCGACCAACTTCAGGGAACCAAGGATTTATTCCTCCTCCTACTACACATCATTTCACCAGGGAACAACGCACAGATGCACAGACGCACCAGATGACAGCCATCCCTCCCTCCTGGAGAATGCCTTTACATGCCTATACATGACCACCAAAATGTGAGTGGTTTTTACTTTGGCTTTTTATATTAAATTGCTTTTTAAAATACTGCACCCAGAGGCGCCTCTCTCCTTGTTTGTACCCTTAGATTTGGAACACGGTTTCTGTTCCCAACTGATGGCAGCCCTGAGAGTACAGTTATACCTATACTAAACATTACAACATCAAAACTTTATCCAACACTTTTAACCACTTCCACCTTGGACTCTTTCTGCCCCATGTGCCATTATTATACATGACACTGCCACGATATTGCTTATCCTGATCCTGCGCATAATTTACTTGTTGCGAGCACGCACAGGCAGAGCAGTACACAGGTGCTCTTCTTACAATTCTCATTAAGCCATGGGACCTAACAGTATGACCTCTCTCAGCCTGCCCCCCTCCCCCGACCAATGTAGCTGGAGAGCAGAAAGTAATGAGTGAGGTGGAGGATTGCGAGAATTACCACTCCAGTGCAGCACTCACTGAAAGTTGCCCTGACATGAGAGTGGCAGCCTTCCAGTTTGTGCAGTTTTCTTTTCCTTGTGCTCTATGTAAGTGTCCAACAGTTCAGCCTCAGCACTGTGAACAGACTGGTCTCAATGTGTGCTGTGTCAGTGTGTGCTGTGCTATGGTGTCAATAGCTGTGCAGTTGGGTGGATCTCAGTGCTGGATTGTACTCCCTCCTGCTGTGCTGCAGCTCCTCTCCTCACTGCCAGCCTGAGTAAAAAGGGGGAAGTGGGGACATGCAAGCGTGGAGCCGCGCACACAGGCTCCTGATGATGAGATGAATAAGAGAGAGGGAGGATGAATGGGAGTTGCAGAGGAGACAGCAAGAGAATGGGGAAGAGACCCAGCTCTAGTGCCCTGTCCCTCTGGTCTGCCCCCAGTGCCCTGTCCCTCTGGTCTGCCCCCAGTGCCCTGTCTCTCTGGTGTGCCCCCAGTGCCCTGTCTCTCTGGTGTGCCCCCAGTGCCCTGCCCCAATTTGTTAAAGTTGCTGTTGGAAATATTTAATTTTGGAACTTGATTCTGCCTAAAACATTTAGCAGTGTCATTCCATGAGATAATCTACGAGTGCGTGTTTACGGGTGCAATTAGGCGCAGGGCAGTGTATGAATTATGTGGGGCAACTGGTGGAGAGTAACTCTTGAGGCCTGGCTAGTAGCTCAGGACTTGAAATTTTGAGCTCTGCTGTACATGGTGCATCCCTGTAAAAAGGGAAACATATCTGCTTAAAGTGGAGCTTCACCCAAAAAGGGGAGTTCCGCGGAAGTTCTCCTCACCCTTCCCCTCCCTGCAATCTTCTGGGACAAAACACATGTCCCAGAAGATTGCCCGACCATTGAGGAAGCGCAGCCCGGGCAGAGAATCCGGACAAGTATCCTGTTATTAAAAAGTCAGCAGCTACAGATTTGTAACTGCTGACGTTTCAATTTTTTCCCCCAGAGAACCGCTTTAAATATTAGGATGCTTTGGTATATTGTACACATAAAAAAAAAAAAATTGTAATAAATCAGTAAACAGTGTCCGTTTTACCCGACAGAACACCTTTGGGGGGAATTTCGAGCAGAGACTCTGAGCCAGGCCTTCTCGTCCACATTAGTAAAGAACAATAAAAAATATCGCGCTAAAGGATATGAATAGCTAAAATTGAAAATAAATATGTGTAAATGTGAAAATAATGTTAACTTAATAACCCAAGCAGCAATCTTTAGCTACACGTGGTAGTCATGTAAATACAAGTAGAAAACATTGGAAAAAATTGCGCTAGTCATACCATGTGGTGAACAAAGTGTTAAGAAATAATTAAATAAATAAATAAATAATATTAAATATAAGAAATATATTAAACTCTAGGGAAAGAAGGTAAGGAAAACCTTCTAGTGAGACAACCAAAATAAATTGAATTTATGACTGTGTGAAAAAAATATTAATAATAATAATAATAATAATAAATAAAATCCATTCAGTCCAAAAAAATCTGTGACTTCTTAAACATAATGTCCCCATCAAAGTATCAACTCCATGGATGTATGTTGAAGGCGGGAAAAAGCCAAGATGAAAGGGATTCCACCACCAGTCAGGTTTGGATAGAATAGAAAAGATCCACCAGGAGAGGGGTAGGTAATAAACTCTTACCAGATTCCCAGCTAGTAAAGCATATAGATCCACTCGATCCCAGAAGGGAGGGGGGGGGGGGAAACTGCAGCACTCCTCTGCATTCAGCTGGTCCTCGTTTTGATAGGTGTGGATCCCAAAACTCCTTTCCAGGTCCTAAGCTGGTTGCACAGCTCCAAAGGATCCAGTTGGAGACCCAGAAAAAAAGGGGGACTCAAATAGTGAAGTATCGTAATTATCCGGGTTTTATTAAAATTGTAAGAGTATACACTAGATGCACTTCATAAGTCCAAAATACAAAGGCATTACATCCAGTCAAAGTAAAACAAAATATAGCAAACAAAACGAACGTGCGCCCGTGCTTACGGGGTCACTTCTGGACACGGTGATATCAGTGCGTGGCTCCGCCCTGACTAGTTTCGATCAATACGATCGTTCTCAAAGGGCACGTCCACATTAGTGCCTGACCTCATCAATGCACTTCTGGAAAAATAGTCAAACATTCCCATAAACACACTCCTAAACCTTGTGGACAGCCTTTCCAGAAGAGTTGAAGCTGTTATAGCTGCAAAGGGTGGGTCAACTTAATGTTGAACCCAGGCCTGTCGGAACACGACAGGCAAACCAAACAATTGCTTGGGGCCCCCGAGCTGGCCAGATGCCCCAGCAGGGCGGGCCCTTGCCGCACAGCTGCTTCCTCCTCCAGTCCGGTCGGCCGTGTGCCATAACTGCGCGGTACAGGAGATTCAGTTTCCTGTTCCCGGCCGGACTGACAGGAAGTGCACACACTGAGTGTTCACTTCCTTTCAGTCTGGCCCGGGAACAGCAAACTGAATCTCCTGCTGTGCGGATGCCAACATATGCCGGCGTGTGAGGCTCTGAGGAGGATAGAGGTAGAGTGTCTTGTGCGGGGGTATAGCGGTCCTGGATGGTGGGGAGATGAGTGCTGCCACCCCGCTTCTCAACTTGAAAAGTCACTTATTTTTTTTCTATGCTTGCGGCCCACAAATTCCTTCAAACGGCCCTGGTTGAACCCTATGGACTAATGCCGCGTACACGACCATTTTTCATGATGGGAAAAATGCAATTTTTTAAATTGGTCATGAAAAACGGTCGTGTGTAGGCTCCAGGCGCGGAAAATTTAGAACCTGCTCGATTTTTTCTCATCGTTTTTCACGTGTGTACGCTTTAACGAGGGGGAAAAAAATGCACATGCTCAGAAGCAAGTTATGAGACAGGGAACTTAGCATAAGCTGCCCAAAGACGCCATTCAAATGGAACTTTCCCCTTATAGTGCCGTCGTACGTGTTGTACGTCACCGCGATTTGCTCGATCATTTTTTTTCACGATCGTGTGTAAGGCAGGCTTGGGAGGAATTTACGTAGAGAAAAACTTTGTTTTTTCAATGATATGAATAACGGACGTGTGTATGGGGCATAAGACTGGGATGCCATTAAAGTTCATGTGTGTGTAAAGGCAGGTGTCCCAATACTTTTGGTAAAATTGTGTGTGTGTGTGTGTGTGTGTATATATATATATATATATATATATATATATATATATATATATACAGTATAGCTTTTTTATAAAGATAAATAGGCAAAAATATTTTAGTGAAAGCATCTGCAATAGTACAAGTCATTAAACATGGTGTGCAATAAACAGACAAAAATATGCATGGTATGTATTAAAAAAATCTACCAAAGAAAAACAAACAGTAAGAATAAATTTGATATGCAGCACAAGTTGAAGATTATTGTTAACTGCAAAATGTGGTCACAGAGTTTTCAGTTACTCAGGAAGAGGGTAGAAGAGGGTGAACAAATGAAGGTTAACTTATGAGAAAGGTATGTGAACTTCTAGGATGACATTCTAAAAGGAGAATAATTGAAGTATGATATTCCAATCAGCCTAATGTGCTCATTTTGGTTCAGGAGTGGAGTTGATCCTGCCCTGCCCTGCCCTATATAGGAACTCACTGCACTTGATTACCTGAACATCATACCAGCTTTCTGTTGAAATGTAATATAGTCTGATCAAAAGACATTTTAAGGGATCTAAGTTTTATATTAAGATTGAAAAAAGATACAAGTCCTTTGAGTTCAACCAAGAGTGGAAAGTTTACAAAAGAATTTCTAAAGACTTTAGCCTCTGGCAGTCTCCAATCAGGCAGATCGTTTAGAAACAGAGAAAATTCAGCACTGGCTCTGCACTCTCTAGCTGTGAACTTCCTGCAGGACCAGTCCCAGGCCATGCTCTATAATCCTTATTAGGTGACAAATAATACTGGATAGACGTACTCAAAGGCGGCATGACCAGGCACACAGAGTGGTAGAGGGTGGGCCCGGCATGTCATGGGTAGCTGGTTGTCTGAACCGCGAAGAGCTCGCCAGCTGAAGAAGAGCAAGATGGATAGATGTACGTCTGAGTATGTGAAAAACATGAAGGTGTCTTTGGTGACCTCTTTATCCAACAATGCAAGATGCCTGGATGCCATGATGGCCCACTTGCTTAAATACATCAATATGGAATAAGTATGTAGATAAGGCCTTCTGATCTTTCCCTAATGCCGCGTACACACACCGTTTTCATCAGACGAACCCGATCGAGTGTGGGCCCCATTGTTTTTTTTCCCCATTTGTGAAAAAACGTAGAACCTGTTTTAAAATTGATGTGATGGTTAAAAAACGATCGTCTGTGGGGAAATCCATCGGTTAAAAATCAACGCATACTCAGAATCAAGTCGGCGCATGCTCGGAAACATTGAACTTAATTTTTCTCAGCACTTCGTTGTGTTTTACGTCACCGTGTTCTGACATGATCGGTTTTTTAACTGATGGTGTGTAGGCAAGACTGATGAAAGTCAGCTTCATCGGATATCTGATGAAAAAATCCATCAGACCGTTTTCATCGGATGAACCGATCGTGTGTACAGGGCATAACTTTCCTTATCTAAATATTTGTTCTGAATAATCAATTCAGAACGTATTAAGGCAAGGGAGTCAGCAAGACAATTAGACAAGTTGTATTTTCAGAAGGAAGTCAGTCAAAGCAGCCTTTATTTATCTCAAGTAGTTTGAGGAAAACTCTAAGCCAGAATAGAGTTCATGGATGGTTTCCACAGAGAAAACCACTGTTCTCAAAATATTTCTGCTTATCTCAAATTTGATTAAAACTGTTCCAAAGCACTAAAGGAATGATTAGAGAAGACCTGAACTTTTGGGTAACTTATACTGTGCAATGCTTGGAGAATATAAAGCAATGCATATTAACACAAAATCCCAAGTGTGAAGCATACTGGAAGCAGTTATGGGTGCTAAGCTGCTTTGCTGTCTTAAGGGCCATACACATGGGCCAGAAATCAGGCGGCTTCGGCCAGTTCAATAGAAACGGGCTGACATTCAACTCGTGCACGGCAGCCGGTCCGACAGAAGCTGACCATCTTCTGTCAAAGGGACATGACCAAAAAAGGCCTTGATAAAGTCATGTGGCAGTGACGCAACGTCAGGAGGAGGAGCTTTGTGACATTACTTCCAGTTACGGCCGGGACCAGGAAGCCTTTGAACTCTTTTGGCGTTTTTAGCGGTTTTTATTGTGTTTTTTGTCATTTTAATAATAAACGTAAGATTTTTAGGCTTTGATACACTATGGAGTTTTATTTTGCTTGCCCTTGACTGTATGTGTCTGGAGACAACATCCCCAACGGAGAAAAGATTGGAAAAACTGGATTAACAGCCACAGAGATCCCTAGCTTGGATATCTGGAGGAGGATACAACAACCGTGTTCAGTAAATGGTATTGGGGTCTTTCCTTAAGGTGAGAGGCTAGAACTACTCGGGGAGGAGTCATAGAAGGACATTTGCACTTCCTGCCTTTCATTTGTAACTTGGACTCCCTTACCTCTCCCTTATCTCTCCCTTTCCCGCTCATCTCTGTTTGCTTGCTTTGGAGGTGAACCTTTTTTGGATTAAGAACCTTATTTGTCAGAACTCCAGTTCATTATTGTGTTTTTTGTTGTTTTAATAATAAACACAAGACTTTTAAGCTGTAATACACTATGGAGTGTATTTTTGCTTGCCTTTGACTTCATGTTTCTGGAGACAACATCCCTAACAGAGAAAAGATTGGAGAAACTAGATAAACAGCCGCAGAGATCCCTAGCTCTGGCATCTGGAGGAGGATACAACAACTGTGCTCAGTAACTGTTGTTCCTTGTTGCATCATTTGACCCATTGGGGTCCTTCCTTGGGCTCCTTTCACATTGAGGCATTTTTCAGGCGGTACAGCGCTAAAAATAGTGCTGCTATACCGCCTGAAAAAACCTGCCCTGTAGTCTTCAATGTGAAAGCCCGAAGGCTTTCACACTGAACCGGTGCGCTAGCAGGACCACTCCAAAAGTCCTGCTAGCCGCATCTTTGCAGCTCCTATACCGCTCCTTCCCATTGAAATCAATGGGAAACCCGCGGTAATAACCCTTTTTCGGCCGCTAGCGGGGGTTAAAACCGCTAGCGGCCGAATACCGCGGTAAATACGATGGTATAGCAGCGCTAAAAATCGTGCTGCTATACCGCCACCGCGGCTCCACTGCCCAATGTGAAAGCAGCCTTAAGGTGAGAGGCTAGCATTACTAAGGGAGGATCCATAGAACAATATTTTGCACTTCCTACCTTCCATTTGTAATTTGGACTCCCTTACCGCTCCCTTTACAAATGGAATATATCATTGTTTACTATCTATATTGTTTATAGATTCAAGATTGTTATTGTTATTTTTATAATAACTTTTTTTGAATATTTCATTACCAGTTTACTTTGGATGCGCCTTACATATGGACTTTAGCACTATCACATTGCACTTGTTACACTGCAATTCATCTTTATATTTTTTTTTTATTGTTATATTTATGAGTTTATTTTCCTAGATTTTTGCTCATTTGCACTTTAATAGTTTATTGTACACTGTTTGTGTCACATTATTTATTTAGTAGGTTTACTTTATTTATTAGGCTTTCTTTACAACATATACAACACACATATAGAGCAATTAGCGCTTCATTATCTTACACAAAAAAGGTCTGCTGATTGGTATCTGATAAGCGCTTTCAGCTAATCTCTGTGATCTTGTGGGGGGCGCCCCCTGTCAGAACCCAATAGCTCAGTGGGGGAGATCGATGTACTAACATTGGATTGCTAGTACAGCAGCTCCTCCTGAGCTCTTCAGCCCACTGGGTTGAATGAAAAAATAAGCTAATAGGGTGCACTAGGCTTAAGGGTCTGGACAGTTACCACTCATTAACAAACAAATGGATGCCAGGTTGTATCTGCAAAATGTCAGGCAGATTTGTGATCCAAAACCAGTGACTGAAAACAAATCCATATTTTCAATTGAACAAGTCTGATTCTCATCCTCGCTTCAATTGATATGTAGTGACATGGTTTGGATCAGATCATTAAAGTAACAGATAGATAGAACAGAGAAAAGAACAGTATTAAAAAAGGCTCCTAAATATTGTGATGGTCTGGCCAATGCTTTACAAAACGTTTTTTGGTTTAGGTTATTACAAATAAAAGGCATTCTACTACTCAATTTGTACACAGTCCTGACATTGACTGTTTTAACTATTAGTAAAATGTTATCTATGTTTGATAAATCTGATGTTATAATTGTTATTTTATAATCCAATCAAAATTAGGAGACCATTCATACAGACCATTGATTCTAAATGTTTTCTTGCAACTGTTTTGTTTTGTTTGTTTTTTTTAGTATTTTTTAGTTTATGTAAATTAACTTCTATAGTGCAGTGTCATCAAATGATTTTCATACCATTCAATTTCACGAAAATATTTTTTAAAAGTTATAAGGGACTGGGAAGAAGAAAACAATTGCTTCATATACAGATGTTGTACAAAATAAGTGTCTGATTATATAATCATATCTGGAATGACTGCATCAATAACAGTTTTATTTCACAACATCTGGAATGGGTCCAAACAGTTTTCTGTTTTGAATACTGTGTCTTCCGTTTTTTTCCATGAAGCTGTTTTAGTATTCTAAATCGGAAAGAATTTTAACATTTAAACAAAAACTCAGAACTGAACAATCTGAAAAAAATATATATCAGTTCTTAGGACTCAGTCCTTTGGCCTAAACTTTTGGCAGCTTTATATTTTACAGCGATATTTCACTATGCCCCAAACTTTCAGGATGCAATGGAAGTAAAAGAAGAATATATGGGGCCCGATTCAGATACCTTTTGCGTATCTGTCCGGCGGCGTAGCGAATGGTGTTTGCACTACGCCGCCGCAAATATTATGGGCAAGTGCCTTATTCAGAAAGCACTTGCTCCATACTATGCGGCGGCGTAGTGTAAACTGCACGGCCTAAGGCCGCGCAATTCAAATGAATGGAGTGGGGGCGTGATTCATGTAAATGAATCATGACCCCACGTCATTCACGTTTTTTTTTGGACGGCGCATGCGCCGTCCGTGGACATTCCCAGTGCGCATGCGCGAAATCACAACGATTTTTATCAATGTAAACGACGTGAACGTCGAGCCCCATTCCGTGAACGAGTTACGCAAACGACGTAGCCGACGGCAAATTCGACGCGGTCCCGACGTCCATACTTAACATTGGCTGCACCTGCTATAGCAGGGGTAACCTTACGCCGTCTAACGCTTACGTAAGCGACGTAAAAAAGTCGCGCCGTCACAAGTCCGCTCGTGAATCACTGTATCTTTCCCATTTGCATAGGCAAATGAGAAATCGAAGTAAACGCCACCTAGCGGCCAGCGTAATAATGCAACTAAGATACGACGGTGTAAGCGAATTACGCCGCTCGTATCTTAGAAGAAAGCCGGCGTATCTTCTTTTCAGAATAGCAAAAAAAGATACGGCGGCTATTCTTAGTATTTACGCAGCGTATCTACAGATACGCTGCGTAAATAGCTTTCTGAATATGGCCCCTAGACTGGGCTGCCATACAATTTCTACCATTCTGCCTACATGTTTTGTGAACAAGAATTATAAAATACTACCAGTTCAGCAGGATTCATTTTCTCAATTTGACTGGGGATACTAGCATCTATAAATGAAATGACCCTAATCCTATATAATAATATGCACATATGTGACACTTCAACCCTTTTATGACCAGAGGTCACGGTAACCTAGAGGCCTAGATCAAATAATTTTAACATTGTAGTAATCACAACAAATGTAGTAAAAGCCGGTTCACACTCCCGCGGCACGACTCCGGGGGCGGCTCTGCAAGTCGTCCTGAGGACAACTTCAGAGGCGACCAGCAAAACGACTTCTGTATAGAAGTCAATGCAGGTCACCTCGAGCCACCCCCCAAGTCCTACAGGAACCTCTTTTTAAGTCGGAGCGACTTGCGCCGCTCCTATTAGAGCGGTTCCGTAGCATTGAATGGGACGTGACTCGTCAGGCGACTCGCCCCAGTGTGAACCGGCTCTTAGGCTTTTATTTGGTACTTGGTAGTTTCTTTTTTTTTTTTTGTACATTTATTATTTAAGTAAAGGCCACTTTGGTTTAACAATATAATACATATATGACTGCAATGTACATGGTACCAGTAAATAGAATACATATCTAAATAATAAAACAATATATTTCAAATGTTACGAATAATAAATAAATAAACACATCATATAAAATCGGTAATATGTTACAGGAAGTAGAATGAAAAAAAAAACCAATTCACTTCCTTCGTATTTATTTCTAAAATGTGTATATAAAGAAAACAAAAGAGAAAAGGGGGGATGTAAAGTAGGGAATAGGGGGTAAGGGACAAGAAATTAGTGAGCAACCAGAATGTCATAAATTAACATTTTATTATATTACATTGTATTTAAAAGCATTCTATAGGAACCATGTTTTATTGTAATTTCCATGTACTGTAGGTTGTGTGAGGTTGGCAACTTATTTTAAATCAATTCCTTGCTTATGTTTTTATTATAAGCTGTAAAACGGACAAATATGTTACATTTTGCAATTAATAGCTTATTTATTTTTTCCTCCCTGGCGGTATGATTCTTTCAGATTTTAGGTGCTGAAAGCGGTACAATAATTTTGCATGGAAATTTGGCATTTTATATTGTAAGCCTGCAATTCTTAGGAACAACTCACTGAAATCTGTCCAAATAAGAGTCTAGTAGACATCCCAGGTATGATAAAGTTTGAAACACAAAATCATAAATTATAATATAATAAATAACTATAAATAATTATAACAAATAATAATATAATAATAATAAAAATTATTACTTTCAGTGTTTGATGATGAATTTCCCCATAAATCACTATCGCTCAATTCTGCAAGTGATTCTAATTTATTGTCACTGTTTTTTTAGCTGGTCTAAAACCACTTTTGACATACAGGGACACTTTTTGGTTGCTATGGACAATCTACAGTTTCCAGGCAGAAAGAACTGTTTTTATTACATAAAAGTGCATGCAGGTCACTGGGCAGACCACTAGGGGGGTGTGTATTTATTTTATACAGTACTGTAATCTGTAAGATTACAGTATACTGTATGTATTGTGTGTTTTAATTTTTTTTTTAATTTAGCGCCAATCTCCTCCCCCGTGTTTTGTAAGGTCACAGGGAATGGAACTCGGTGGCACACGGGCACTGTGTGAATCGAGTGAGGAGACAGCTCGATCACACAGAGGGGAGACATCTCAGGATCCAGGGACAAGGTAAGTAATCTCTGCCTGGATACTGCAATGCGATCCTGAGTCTGGCTCGGGGGATACCGCTTATGGTACTGGATTTCAACACCGAGCCGACTCGGGAATACCGACAGAGTTGTTAAACCTTAAATTTAAAAAAAATTGTCTGCCTTAAATTTAAAAGCCCCCGTCCCACACTGTGTGAGGCGCAATGACAGCTCAGCTGGTGGGTTTGTTTTGTAAAGAAGTTCATGCGATTACTGTGATTGGTTGTCACAGTAATCACATTATCTGAATCCAATCAGATTGTTTCCCAGTCATTAGTCAGAGACCAGCATTGTTAGTTATCGGAACTAGGAGTCTCGACTGCTTTAGGCTCCTAGCTCCAATGAGAATGTACATAAACTTTAAAATAATAGCTTTAAAAAAAAGAAACACAACTTTACAAATGAAGCATTTAAAAAAATACAATTGAGCAAATCCAAAAAAGTATCCCTTTAATGCACAAAACTTGTCATATGCATGCTGGCAATTAATAGGAAATTTAGTCAATTAAACTTACAATTTAGAACAAGCTTACATTTGTCATCTAAACAGGTTTCAGTTTAGCCCTCTGATAGTTTTGATTCAGCACTCAGGCAGTTAAATATATTCAAAATGTTCAAATTAAAGTTTCAGACTAAACAGAACTTTGCAGATTTTGCTACCTTCTTGTCACTCCTTTGCCAACTTCCAGCTCTTAGAGCATTTATCCCACAAGGGATCAGAATGTCTGCCCATTAATTTCCTGCCTAGCAGGGTCCAAGCTCACATCTCCTGAAATCTCATTGTGGCTATTTGACATTTAAGATTTTGGCTACCTAGTCCATAAACCCCCTTGTGTTGGTGGAATAAATTCTAGCCCCATCCACTTCTTAAAAACTAATTGAGTAAACAGGGGTTCTTGAAGACATCATTTTTTGGCAGAACATACTTATGCATATGCCAAAAATGTATAATCTTATAACAGTCACACCCTGTTCTGTGTGGTACAGATGGCTCTGCGCCACAACTCAAACACACCGTTTGGGTTACAATTGCTCTTTATCTTCAATAGGACAAGATCATGACATTGCTCAAATAACTGTTAGTGGAGATCATTGACTATATACTACAATGTACAATAGCATTCCTAATATATTATATAAGATGTAATCTAGATGTGTTTTTGTTATTCATGATATTTACTTTTTACAGATTCTTGTATATAATGGGCCAGATTCAGATACACTTAATATTGCGCTGCGTAATCGAAATACTCTACGCTGCCGTATTTCACCAGGCTCTACACCGAATCCTGGTAGATTTTTGCCAGTACGCTACAGGGGCGTAGTCTATTTCTCTCCGCGTAATCGAAATACGCGATTGGGGGGCGTGAAGCATTTAAATTAAGCGCGTCCTGCGGCGATCGAACTGCGCATGCTCCGTTCAGAAATTTCCCGCCGTGCATTGCGCGAAATCACATCGTTACGTCATTCGTTGTTTGAGTAGCGTCGTTTACGAACATTCCTGTTCCCGGACGACTTACGTAAAAAATAATAAAAGACGTCGGAAAACTTAGAAATTCGACGCGGAAACGACGGCTATACTTAACATGGCCTGTCTAATATTAGACCAGCAAAAAGCTGGTATAGTGTTACGCCAAAAAAAGATGACTAAAGGTGCCGTAAGAGATTGCGAATGAAGATCGTAATTTCGGGGATCGCCGGCAAAAGCTCATTAGCTTTTAAAAACGTAAATTTAAATGACCGTGTGGGGGAAAACGTCAATTCATGTCTTGTGAAAGACGACAAAAAAAAACTGAAGCATGCTTAATTTTTTGTGTTGTTTTTCAAAACGTCGTTTTTTGTTTCACAAAAAATCACCGTGTGTAGCAAAAAACGTTGTTTAAAACAACGTTTTTTAACCCGCGCATGCCCAGAAGCTAGTTATGAAGCGAGCTTCAATGGAAAAGAGAGGTGAACGTAACCTCGCTTTGCTAGAGCATTGTGAAAAAACGATGGTGTGTAGGCAACATCGTCTTTGAAAATTTAAGTTTCAAAAACGTTGTTTTTTACTTCACATTTTCCATCGCATAAAGTGATCGTGTGTACGCGGCATAACACATTTCCAAACCCCACAATGAGCCTGAAGTACTAGTGTCTATACAAAATATGGTAATTAGGTAATGCTTCATGGTGTAGAACCTGACACAACATGATCCAAGTCCAAATGCTGACAATCCTCTGTATATATATAGCGTGTAAAAAAAAAAAATCAGGGCTATCTATAGTAAATAAGAGAAAAGTGCAGCGCCAAACAAAAACGTTGCCAAAATAAAGCAGGTACCAGTAACAGACAGCCTGCTCGTAGCCCACCTCCATACAACCTGCGGCCTGGCAACTGTACACACACCCTAGTATGTGTGCAGGGGCCTGAAGAAGGCAGTGCACCCTATGATGAGAATGGGAGGGGACATGTCACTGGAAGAGCCCCATCTACCCTGATTCTCTTTCCCAGTCTCTAAGCAGCTCTAGGTAGCACACTGGCCATAAGGACTGCACACAGGCAGCCCCTTTAAAGAGGTGCTGGTAAAAAAAAGCATCAACAGAAAAAAAGAAGTAGAGCACTAAGTGATGAGCTGATGTTGCCTTGACAGAAGTGGGATCTCTGAATTTAATCCCCAATGTGTGCAGTGAGTACATAGTGGGCTCCATCCTATAAGTGGCCTGTGTGCACAACACACATTAGGGGTACGCCAATTTGGTGCTTTTTTTCTGCTTTTCAGTATGAGCAACAATATTTTTGTCATGTTAGCAAAACACAGGCTTTATAATTCTACTTGGTGGCGACCTACCAGATAATATGGCCTCAACTTCAAACAGGTACTGTACATACTGTTCTGTCCACCAGACTTATATTCTGATTATCTGTATCTGTGTTGTGAAAATAATATGTAAAGTTTGTCATTTACATAAGACAATCATATGTGGAGTGCAGGCTTCATCTAGTGTTCTATTTTGGTATTGCTTCAGTTCTGTTTATTTAATTACTGTGTGTGTAGTTAAGGATGTTGTTAGTAAGCAGGGTATTCTGGGTAGAATCTTCACAGGAAGTGAACAGCCACCATGCCCTGAGAAGACTGCAGGAAACAGGACATGTCTTACTTAATCTATGGCCATCACCCCTTAGAGAACTTAAAAAGTAAGTTTTTACCATCTCATCTTGTATTGTATATCATTGTTTCTGCTATGTATGCTGTATTGTATGCAATAGTGTACTTATTGAGATCTATTTCTGTTATTTTGTAGTTTTACCTAGCGTGTTCTAATAAACTGAGATCAAATAAATATGGTATCTGAAGTTTATGGTATAAGAAGGTTTAGCTGAATGTCCTTGAGACAGAACACATACAGTGTGATGCCAAACTGCTCATGCAATTGCTTCAGTTGCACACAAAATGATGTAAATGATGTAAATGATTGCAAACAAATAGAACAAATGGTTCTCTGAGGAGTAAGCTGCACAAGTACAATGTTGTGGCATGTAAATCCAAACCCAGAGGAAAAAAATAACAGGGGGTCTACATGACTGAGGGGAGAAAGTAAAAGTCTCAGTAAAAAGTAAAAAGGAATGTAAGAACAAAATGTAGACATGGGAGGTCCTACGGTTGACAATGAGGAGGTATGGAGGAGCCGCAGAAGGAGAAGATATTGGAGTTGCTGGAAGATAATTCCAGAAAGGACAGTAAGCCTATGTTTACATTGGAGCGATTTGTCATGCAATTTGAGAGATCAAATCGCATGACAAGTTGCAGCCTATTGGCGGCGATTGCACTGTTCCAATCGGTGCGACACCGATTTTGCTGCGCAGCACCGATTTGCAAAAGTAGTTCCTGCACTACTTTTGCCGATTTCAGGTGCGATTTCTATAGACATCTGTGTATGAAGCCACACAAATGTCTATCAAGTAGCACCAGAAATCGCGCTGACCTTGCTACTTTGAAATCGCGCTACTTCAAGTAAAGTAGCACGATTTCAAAGTAGCATCAGTGTGAACCAGGGCTGAGAGGAATAAATTTGTCCACCTGCCCTCCCTCGTTTATTATGTCATCAGATGGTTCAATAACAGTAATGCCACGTACACACGATCGATTCATCCGATGAAAACGGACCGATTAATTTTTTATCAGATACTTTCATCAGTCTTGCCTACACACCATCAGTTTAAATTCCATCGTGTCCAACGCGGTGATGTAAAACACAACGACATGCAGAGAAAAATTAAGTTCAATGCTTCCGAGCACGCGTCGACTTGATTCTGAGCATGCGTGGATTTTTGACAGATGGATTTCCCCACAGACGATCATTTTTTTCTATCGTTTTTTTTAACCATCAGAAAATTTAAAAACGTCTATTTTTTTCACCGATGGGATAGAAACGATGGTGTCCACACATGAACGGTTCGTCCGATGAAAACGGTCCATCGGACGATCTGCCACTGCATTCCTCTACTCACCGCAGGCTCACACGTACCCGCACCTCCCTGCGCCCTGCTGGGCGGGAGGTTACTGCGGGTTGCCTGCCGCCACCACCCAAGCTCATCTCCCTGCGCCCTGCAAGGCGGGAGACTACTCCTCTGGTCCCGGTATGTTGACTATTACTCCTGTGGGTTCTGGAGTCCATGGTTGCTCGTGTTGCTGCTCGGCTTCTGTCCTTGGCCACCTGGGCTCCTCAGCATCAGTGGTCGGATCCCCGCCCCTGTACCTCTCCTGCCATTCAGCTCCTGCTGTGGTTGATCCGGATGTCCCCCCTGAATCTGCTGCCAGTCGCCCTCCATCGTCTCTGCCTCCGCATATCAGTGAGTATGACTGTGATTTGATTTGGGGTAAACCTAATGACGCTACCGTATCGGGTCCACCAGACGACCGCATAGCTACAGTCATAAAATCGGTCTTGTCCCAGATGGGGGTCTCGTGTCCGGCGGCTGGTCTGGGCTCCGTCTCGGGTGGGCTTTGTGTGCTCCAACTGTAATGCACTTGATGGATGAGGTTAAAAGGGTAAAATCTGGCGTCACGAGTTTGTTGATTTTATCGCACTCGTCCCTGACAAGGAGACGCCTGACAAATCGCGTCGGGTTGATGTCACAGTGTAGGGTGAGAAATCAAAACAGCTTCCTCGAATGTCCAGCACTTATGATAAGGAGGGATTTGGCCAGCTGGCCTGACCGTCCCAGCAAACAGATTCAATCGTGTGTACGGGCGAGCCGAGGGATTTGGCCAGCCGACAGATTTGAAAGCAGGCTGGGAACCTGTCCACCCGACATGTCTGCTGGTTAGTACGCTAACCAGCAGACATGTCTTCTCGCACATGCAGAAGTCCTTCTCGCACACGCGGAAGTCCTGGTGCGGTGACGTGGCGGCGTCAACGTCACCGCCACATCAGCACGCCGTCTGCCGGCGGGGATTTTGGTTTGATCGTGTGTACACGATCAAACCAATACGTCCCCAGCAGACAGATTTGTTCAAATCGGTCTGTCCAACCGATTTGAACAAATCTGTCTGCTCATGTGTATGGTGCCTGACTGGCACTGGTTTAAAATGTTCAATGTTCAAAATGTTATGTTTGCTTTTAATAAAGCTGTGGCCTTGCCCTTTCCAAGCTAATGGTTGTAAGAGTGTTTATTTAATAGGGTGAAGGGGCAAGGGGGGAAGGTTTTTATGTACATATTTATTATTAGATTCGTAAAGATTCGTAATTTCGTAAGATTCAAGTTTTCCTATTCGGATCCGTTCGTATTTTCGTAACAGTTTTATTTTCGTTTATACTGAATGATTCGTAATTCTGTCTAATTTATGTTCGTTGATTCAAAATTCGTAATTTTGTTAGATAATAATTTTCGTTTAATGGATTCGTAATTTTGTACTTTCATAAATACATAGCAACACGCGGCTAATCCATATTAAGATATGCTTTCTCTTAAGTCCCACGGTCGGACTTTTTGCCAACAATGTGACTCAGCACAAAAGAGATAAGCTGATTGGCTAAGATATTAAGTAAGATACATCACTCACTAACTACACTGCCCATTCGAAAGAACATTACAACTTACATGTACACAAATTTACGAACAGACAAAGAAACGGATTTACAAAACACACAAATGAAAATACGAACATACGAATGAAAATACTAACACACAAAGGATTTAAAATGAGGAATGCAAATCGTTCGTTATAGATGTAATTTTCGTTCTTTTGCTTTTTCGGTGTTTCTTATTTTAGTAAGATTGTCCAATCGTAGGTTCGTATTTTCGTTTGTTCGTTATTTTGCTTATTCGTAATTCCGTAATTTTCGTATTTTGGGTCTTTCAGCTGTTCGGATGTTTGAATTGATACGAATGTACAAATACTAACAAATTCATACGAAAATCCATTCGTTACGAACGGGAACGCACATATCTAATATTTATTGCAGTAAGGGGTACCAGGGCTCATTGCGTCTCAGCAGTCAAAGGAAATATAGGGGTAGGGAGAAATAAGGAAATAGAGAATATGAAACAAAAGACAGCTAACCAGAGTAAAAATGTATAACACAAAGCCTGCAGGAGCAATGAGTAGAGCCAGGGATGTGACAAACAGACAATAATCATAAAACAAAATGTAGAAACTCAAAAAGAAAGACAGCTATTGGAAAAAAAGGGAAGATATGCCAGACAAATGGCCAAAACCAAGGTCAATTTAAGGTTTTCATTTTCTTTTTAAGTGCATGTTATTGGTGGTTAGTGAATCTAATTAGAGTGAACTGTCTGGAGACTGCTTTTAGGAGTGATTGCTGTCAGGATCTTTGAACTTCAAATGGTTTGTTGCATGCTAACAAACTTTGAATATAAACCCTAGTCTATCCTGGGGCTCACTGCACAATCACATTTTTTCTAATGTCTTCTTCTTCTCCCTGGAGAGCAGGAAGTTGGTTAAACACAAGGCAGTTTGGTAACAGAACCCAACAAAAAGCTGAACTCCAGGCACAAAATATTGCAGCTCTGTATTAACTAATACATCATTAAAGGAGAAGTATGGTCGAGGATTTTTGACAATGCTCCTTCTATGGATCACAGGAGTGTAGTTTTCTCTGCACTCCTGTGACCAGTTTTCGGCCGACAGTGGTCTAAAGCTCGCTGTCAACTGGCGTCACTCAGATGGTCGGGACCGGCTTTCTTATGTACTTGTATAAAGATGGCCATACATTATGCAATCTGGTATATTTAGTGAAAAGGGTGATCACTGATTGATTGCATTTCATTTAAAAAAAAGTGCACCTGGAATTGTTGGGTGGATGATGCAGGGTGTGTGCTAATGAGGTCAGCTGGTCATCTACTTTCTGTGTCATGACTAAAGTCCGATCAGAAAGAAGACATTACTAATGGAAAGTCTGGAAACGTGGAGTAGGACATGAAAAGTATGTGACTCTAGTTCAGTGGCGGTTCGTCCATAGAGGGCGCTGGAGCGCCGCCCCCTCTGGCTCTCACCGCCACTGAGTCTAATAACATAGATTCATGCATTGCATGAATCTATGTTATTATCGCCGCTGCCGCTGTTATTCAGATGGTCCGGGCCATCTGAATAACGCCAGCTGGTTGGCTGTACGGAAATGTCAATCAGAGCCAACAGCTCTGATAGGCTTTCCCAACACAGCCCTCGGGTCCCGAAAGCTTATTCTCCGAGTGCACAGACTGTACGCCCCTTGGATAAGATGACAGGCGTCTCAGCCAATCAGGTTGGCCGGTTCTGGGCACAGTGGTGACAATGGATGGCACAGTGGCTGGTTTAATGGCATGGCACAGTGGTGACAATTGATGGCACAGTGGCTGGTTTAATGGCATGGAACAGTGGTGAAAATTGATGGCACAGTGGCTGGTTTAATGGCATGGCACAGTGGTGACAATTGATGGCACAGTGGCTGGTTTAATGGCATGGAACAGTGGTGACAATTGATGGCACAGTGGCTGGTTTAATGGCATGGCACAGTGGTGCGAATTGATGGAACAGTGGCTGGATTTGATGGCATGGCACAGTGGTGCAAATTGATGGCACAGTGGCTGCGTTTGATAGCATGGCACAGTGGCTGCGTTTGGGCACAGTGAGACTGCAATTTTTTTTTTCCTTTGCGCCCCCCAAAAATTTTAAAGCACCAGCCGCCACTGCTCTAGTTTAATGGAAAGCTTTGACATTTTTACAAAAAAGTATATGAATGCTATATTGGTGCGTAGGGGAGCTGGAATATAGAAGAAAAAAAAAGTGTACAAAGGTAAACTCCTTTAACCTCTTGCCGACCGTGCTATAGCAGAAATACTGCTACAGCGCAGTCGTGTTATTTTGGGAGCGTGATTGCGCGCCCCCTGCGACGCGCTGGCGAAAGTTTTTGTGCTCGCCGGGTCCACGGGACCAGACGCAACACAGATCACAGTGAAGAGCCAATGATAGCGGCTCTTCACCACCTGATCGCTCCCTCCAATGAGGGAGCACTCTAATATTAACCAAAAAAAGGGTCATCCTGAGGTTATCTCTTCTCTCCTCACACCGATACAGCGTGTGAGGAGAGAAGTGATTTTTTACAAGTGAGTGATGGTTTATTGTGCCCAGCAGTGCCTAGCAGTGCCACACAGTGCTACTACACTACCCATCAGTGCCCCTACAGTCCCCATCTGTGCCACCAGTGCCACTACAGTCCCCACCAGTGCCACTACAGTCCCCACCAGTGCCACTAAAGTCCCCACCAGTGCCACTACAGTCCCCACCAGTGCCACCTCTGCCACTTCAGTGCCCATTGGTGCTGCTAGTGTCTGCCAGTGCCGCACCAGTGCCACTACAGTGCTCATCAGTGCCGCCAGTGCTCCATCCGTGCCACTACTCTGCCCAGTGCCACTACAGTGCTCATCGGTGCTGCCAGTATCCATCAGTGCTTATCAGTGCTCATCAGTGCCCATCGGTGCCACCAGTGCCACTACAGTGCTCATCAGTGCCGCCAGTGTCCGTCAGTGACACTACCGTGCCGAGTGACAATACAGTGCTCATCAGTGCTGCCAGTGTCCATCAGTGCACATCAGTGCCACTACAGTGCTCATCAGTGCCCATCGGTGCCCGTCAGTGCACCACCAGTGCCACTGCAGTGCTCATCAGTGCCGCCAGTGTCCGTCAGTGCTCCATCAGTGCTCCATCAGTGCTACACCAGTGCCCATTGGTGTCCATCAGTGCCGCCAGTGTCCATCAGTGCCACACCAGTGCCCATTTGTGCCACCAGTGTCCATCAGTGCTCCATTGGTGCCACCAGTGCTCCATCAGTGCCACTACAGTGCCCATTGTCACTACAGTGCTCATCGGTGCCAACATTGCCCATCGGTGCCGTCAGTGCTTGTTAGGGTCTCAAAAAAAGAGAGAAGCTGTCAGTACTTCAGATGTGATCAAATTGTTCAATTTTCAGAAATTGGTACCATAGCTTGTAGACCCTATAACTTTCACCCAGACTAAATAATATCCCAATTTTTTTTTTACCAAAAATATGTAGCAGTATACATTTTAGGCCAAATTTATGAGGAAAAAATACTTTTTTGCAAAATGTTATGATAGAAATGAAGAAAAATTCATTTTTTTTTACAAAATTTTCGTTCTTTTTTCATTTATAGCGAAAAAAATAAAAACTGCAGAGGTGATCAAATACCACCAAAAGAAAGCTCTATTTGTGGGAAAAAAAGGACAAAATTTTCATTTGGCTACAGTGTTGCATGACTGAGTTATTGTCATTCAAAATGTGAGAGCACCGAAAGCTGAAAATTGGTCTGGTTAGGAAGGGTGTTTAAGTGCCCAGTGGTCAAGTGGTTAAATAAGTTCCGAAATGACTTACCACAGCCCATATAAGAGCCCTTATACTAGATGTGACCCTACTTCCATCATTCAGTGGTGTTCGTTGCATGGTATTACAAGCATAACATTTCACCAGAATGTAGTCTAATGTATGAAAATATATATGTAGTGGAACCTCGGATTGTGAGTAGCGCGGTTAACGAGCGCTTCGCAATACGAGCACTGTATTTAAAAAAATCGTAACTCGGTTTGCGAGGATTCAAGCCAAAGTGGTGTGCAGTACCGCGTTTGGCCTGAGGAGCCGATCTGCGCCATTTGGAAAGACTCGTAAATACTCCACCCCCGAGACTTTCCGAGGTTTGCCGAGGTCAGCCGGGCTGTCCTCTGGCTTTTCCGTGTGTTTCCAAGGCTCTCCGGTGCCCCCCCACTTCTGGCCGCATGCAGTATTGCATGCCATTGAAGTCAATGTGGAACAAATTACTTTCGTTTCCATTGACTTCAATGGGGAAACTCGCTTTGATATGCAAGTATTTTGGATTACGAGCATTCTCCTGGAACAGATTATGCTCGTAATCCGAGGTTCCACTGTATGTACAGCACTATCTGTTACCTTTCCAATGTAACTGAAAGTAATTTCCCATCCATACATAAATTCCCCATATGAAGGGTACAGGCGTACAAGCCAGGAGTATTTAACCATCTGCAGGACACCTAAGGGACTTGTGCACCCTAAAGACAGCAAAAGGGTTTTAGTCATAAAAGGAGAACAGTAAATTCTTGGTAACAGCTGCATATATTCTCTTAAAGAAATCATTGGAGTCTTTCTGGCCACATAAGAACCCTTCACTGAGGAGGGTCTACTTAAATTGCCTGTCACAAATAAAAGAGTCACGTCCTGACACCTTTTTCCTAAGCATAGAGAGGCTATAAAGCTGTCACTTATGAGCATATACAGGCTGAACAGCATGCTGCAAAATGAAGGAACTAATAGGTGTGCAAAATATGTCTTGTGTAATGTCTGAAATCCAGGAGTACAAAGGGTGACACAAAATAGAAAACTCAGGACATGCTATTGATCGTTATTACACTTAAAGTGGAATATTCCATGATATTGTGGCTGCCAGTACTCCTGGGGGAATATATTAGCTCTCTTTTTACTTAACATGTTTACAAGTTGACCTAGCTAATAAAATAGAATTGAGATTTGAAATGGCAGGGGGAAGCGATACTATTGCATGTCACCCTAGCAGCCTGTTTTTATTTTTCAGGATGGGTTCACAGTGAACCGTTGAGCAGCTTACAGCAGGGGTCCGGTGTGTCCCCGTTCACCATTTCAGGATCGATTTTGGTCCAAATTTTAGTCTGAATTCGGAGCTGAAATGGACCAGAAGACGCTGAGGACCCCTGTGCAATCCGCTCCAGAAATGTGTGAACCATCTCCATTGAGAGTCGGTCTCAATCCCCTGACATGCGAGTTGGATGCAGGGAAACCGCATCCAATTCACAATAGTGTGAACTCAGTCTTTGGGTTTGGGTCTATTGTAACATTCTCTTGTTTTTCTTTTATTTGTTTAGCCCAGCCTTAGTTGCCACTCCCACTTCTACCCAGATACTGTTTCAGTAATGCTCCTGTCCATGTAGAGTACACAGGCTTTTGAGATTGGAATGTCTTTTCACCTACAAGAGAACTTCAGAAAAACATCCTATGGGCCAGATTCAGGTAGATGAGAGCATCTTTGCTCCAGAGTAACGCTTCTCATTTACGTTACTCTGACGACCCTTTCAGCGCAAGTACTGTTATTCACATAGCAGTTGCGCGTAAACTTGCGCCAGAGTAACGATAATGCGCTGGCGTAACCCGACGCAAGGGGAAGTGGGTGTGATCATATGTAAATGATGGGCGGAGCCCAGCGCAGAGGCTTACGTTCAGCGCATCAACCACGGAGCATGCGCAGTGAGTGAGGCTCCACTCGCCCCCTTTGTGCGCATGCTCACAACTTCCGTCGGCACCACTTCACGGGAAACGTCAGCGCCATGCCTTCCGTTGGGCGTTTAAATGCGCCCGTAGAAGCGCCATTCCGGCACTAAAGTATATCCTGCTCCCCCTCCCCGCAGTGATGTTACTTTTGTTCTGAGATGGCTGCTCCCATTCCCCGCAAACACACAGGAGAAAGCTGAACTTTAATGGCCAGGAGCTGTCAGCCGTCATCTCGGCTATGAAGACCTATGATGTCTTCCTCCATGGCTGTAAAATTTGACAGACAAGCATGGACAGAGGTGTTGTCCTGCAAGTGGGGGTGCTCAGCTAGCTCTTATCGTCGGTAACGCTGCTGTAGCTGCTCTCCTGCTGACCTGTGGCCATCTGGAGTAAAGATAAAGCAGCCTTTTGTAGAAATAACTTTGCGCCGGACGGACGAGATACGCGCGGCGCATGTAGCCAGCGTATGGTGCTAATCCGTTCGTGAATTGGGAAAAATCCCTCATTTGCATATTTGCAGGGGAAATCAATAGGCGCGACTGAGGCGCCAAGCGAAATTAAGCGCTGACGATACTCTGGCGTCGGAACGTTCCACCGGTCGCAAATGGCCCGTTATTGGGCGCATCTAGTTTGGTGGGTACGGGCACAAAGAAACGACGGCGCATCTTCACAGTTACGCGGCGCATATCGAAATACTCCAGCGCAAGTGTTGCTGAATCTGGCCCTATGTATTCTCAAGCCTGGAATAGCCTGGAGTCTTCTTGATGAGTTGACACTGCCTGTAAGTCTAGATGTTGAGTCAGCAAGTTGCCTTACTGTTCATACAGAGCCTCATACGAAAATCCATTGAGAATGAAAACTCCTCCTACATGCTTTAAACAGACACTGATAGAAGTCACAAGACTGCTATATACTGCTAATGAGAAAGGGTGTTTAGCAGTTTAAAGGGGTTGTAAAGGTAAAAAAAAAAATAATCCCTAAATAGCTTCCTTTACCTTAGTGCAGTCCTCCTTCACTTACCTCATCCTTCGATTTTGCTTTTAAATGTCCTTATTTCTTCTGAGAAATGCTCACTTCCTGTTCTTCTGTCTGTAACTCACCACCATAATGCAAGACTTTCTCCCTGGTGTGGAGAAAGCCTCTTGAGGGGGGAGGGGCGAGCAGGCAAGTCAGGACACTCTCTACTTTGCAGATAGAGAAAGGAGCTGTGTGTTAGAAAGGCGTCCTGACACTCCTGCTTGCCCCCTCCCTCCTCAAGAGGCTTTCTCCACACCAGGGAGAAAGCCTCACATTACTGTGTGGAGTTACAGACAGAAGAACAGGAAGTGAGGATTTCTCAGAAGAAATAAGGATATTTAAAAGCAAAATGGAAGGATGAGGTAAGTGAAGGAGGATTGCACTAAGGTAAAGGAAGCTATTTAGGGATTTTTTTTTTTTTACCTTTGCAACCCCTTTAATACTTACCTTACTGATACAGTATCTCTAACCTTACAATCCTGTGTTGAGTGTTACCAGTATCTAAAGAGATATGTTAAATCTAGAATTACATAATATTTAAAGAGTTGTAATATTTACATGCTACAATAGTAAATAAACATATACGGAATGTCAATGTAGTGCTCTAATATCCTTCATGATTCATTACCAAGTCATTTGTGTGACTATTTGGGTTCCTTAACTCCTCTTACAACATCTGGAATGCTAAGATGAGCCAAGAAGACCCAACTGCAAACAGAAACTTCATCTGATTCTCATTTTCTAAAGCTCTGTGATAATTTGGTTGGCAAAAAATTTGAATTATTTGGAAGAATCGTCAAATTGGATGAACACATTTTCCCCTCTTTCTACAAACAAATTAAATCTGTTATTAAACATAACGTCATCAAAACATTGCGTTTTAGGCACAGATATTTCATATAATGTATAAACACAAAGCAAGGCAACATCATTTGTGAAAAAAAAATGTATAAACATATTAATGGTTTATATACAGTAACTTGCATTAATATATCGTGTGGTTATAATTTCTTTGTGTCATTTTTTTTTATAGTTTTTAAAAATATGAAAAAAAAAATGTATTCTTTATATTTCCTTTTTTTCTGATCAGTTATAACTTTTATTTTTAATTTCTTTTGAATTGGGTAAACATTAAGGTCCCTTTCAGACCGGCAGGGTCAGCCAGCGGATCAACAGGGGATCTCTTCGCTGATCCTGAACAGGCGGATGACAGGTCCTCTATGGGCTGTCGGACCACCTGTTCGTTTCCATCTGACTGTCATCCGATCCGCCATACAGATGGGTAATGGTTCCCCATTCATCTGTTTTAATATTTTATATGTATAGTTCATATCTGCCACTTGTAGCCAGCAGGGGAACCCTAAGTTCTAGGCTTTGTGAAATCACTCCCATTTATAACTAACGTGTAATAGCTCTGAATGGTAGAAATGGTATCTTCCTAAAGACACCCAGGTCCCCAAACACTTTTTATGACAATAACTTGCATATTTAACTTTTAAAATTAGCACCTAAATTCTCCCATAGACTTTTAAAGGGTGTTTCACGGCTTTTCAAATTTGCCGCGAACACCCCAAATTGTTTTCTATTCGGCGAATGGGTGAAAAGCCAATGTTCGAGTCAAACTCATGTTCGACTCGAACAGATACCACATCCCGAATAGGAAATAGTCACAAAGTAAAGGTACAGGGACACAGAGATAAAAGTATATCCTATAGGTTATCATTAAAGTCTCATATCATATATTCAAGATAATTCAACCATATTTCTGGTTGTTTCAGTATTCAGAACCCAGATAGGGGGTGGGAAAGAAGCAGCTTTAGATAAATTCTATTGTAAATTAAAAACCTATGTTATTATATTTTTTCACTAGTAGAAACTAGGGCTGTGGAAATTAACTATTAATGAATTGATTAATCTTAAATTTTTTTGATCGATCAAAATTATTTTGATTGGTACTCATCTCTCCGCCGTCTTCCGGGCCTTCAGGGAGTTCCGTCGGAGATCTGGTGACATCACGGACACCGGCGGGGCTTGCCGTGTCCATCTGAAGGGCTCCTATGCTGTGCCTTCATAGTTGCATTCAGGAGGGACCTTACTATCTGCCACACGCAAGGGCTGTTACACTTCCCTCTATCAACCTGGGATTCTACAACCATCCACTGGGAGTTGTGATAGTTCCCTTCACGGGACATCTACATGCCGATGGACTGATGTTAACCTCTTCTCATCTGGATTCAGCAGTGGTATCATTGTACACATTTTTATACCAGTATCATACTTGGCTACATGTTTTTATGACTGCTTTTGCTACCGTTTGGTATTACTCGCACCATTTTTACAATTTATGTAGCTCCATCGATTTTATCTCCAGTGCAATATTTATTTTGTTACCTACTTGAAGACTATAAAAGTTTTAATTAGGGCCGAAACAACTAATCGATTAATCGCCAACTAATCGGTTATGAAATTAATCGATTACAATTTTCATAATCGATTTAATCGGCCAGTAACATAATGGGGTTAAAAAAAAATATATAGCCCTTTATAGTACAAAAAAGCAAATCGCTACTGTAAATATTACTTTCACTGTCCCACAGTAAAAAATAAACCCCTTACAGTAGCGATTTGCTCTTTTTGTACTTACTTTAGTTTTTTTAACCCCATTATGTTACTAAACATCTCAGGCCTGGGTCACACCTCTGTGTTTTTTGCAGAAACACACTACAGTACATGTTTTCCTATGGGACACGTTCACATCCATGATTTTTTTTCAGCTGCTGTGTATTTGGAAAGGGCAAGGACTTTTTACCGCAAAACGGTGCTATTTTTTTTTATTTTTTTTGGTTCAATATACTTCACTGGAGAAGCTGCAGAAAAGCATGTAATATTTTTTTGCGGCAATTTGTGTTTTGTAATCTGCCCAAAAAAATGCATTGTTTTTTTTTTAAGGCTATTATACGATTAATCGAAACAATAAACGGCCAACTAATCGATTATGAAAATAATCGTTAGTTGCAGCCCTAGTTTTAATGCTATTCCCATCAAGCGCAGCCTTTGTGTGTGTTTTGTATCCTGCTCTCCATTTTTCCAGTGGTTGGTAGCTGCACTGGCAATCGGCCTGCATGGTGATCAGCTAAAAGTAGTTGGATCTGTATGTGCGTTATAATTAATCGAAATTAGTCGATTAACCACTTAAGACCCGGACCAAAATGCTGCTAAAGGACCTTGCCCTTTTTTGCGATTCGGCACTGCGTCGTTTTAACTGACAATTGCGCGGTCGTGCGACGTGGCTCCCAAACAAAATTGGCGTCCTTTTTTCCCCACAAATAGAGCTTTCTTTTGGTGGTATTTGATCACCTCTGCGGTTTTTATTTTTTGCGCTATAAACAAAAATAGAGCGACAATTTTGAAAAAAATGCAATATTTTTTACTTTTTGCTATAATAAATATCCCCCCAAAATATATATAATTTTTTTTCCCCTCAGTTTAGGCCGATACGTATTCTTCTACCTATTTTTGGTAAAAAAAATCGCAATAAGCGTTTATCGGTTGGTTTTCGCAAAATTTATAGAGTTTACAAAATAAGGGATAGTTTTATTGCATTTTTATAATTTTTTTTTATTTTTTACTACTAATAGCGGCGATCAGCGATTTTTTTTGTAACTGCGACATTATGGCGGACACTTCGGACAATTTTGACACATTTTTGGGACAATTGTCATTTTCACAGCAAAAAATGCATTTAAATTGCATTGTTTACTGTAAAAATGACAGTTGCAGTATGGGAGTTAACCACAAGGGGGCGCTGTAGTATATGTGTGTTCACAGGGTCTGTTTACAACTGTAGGGGGGTGTGGCTGTAGGTGTGACGTCATCGATCACGTCCCCCTATAACAGTGATGACGTGATCGATGCTGCGGCCACAGTGAAGCATGGGGAAGCCGTGTTTACACACGGCTCTCCCCGTTCTTCAGCTCTGGGGACCGATCGCCGCACTCCAACGGCGATTGGGTCTGCGAGTCCCGCGGTCCCGGAGCTTTGGACCAGGTCACGGGAGCGCGCCGTGGGCGCGCGCCCGTGACCCACGGCTGGGTACTAGAAACCAACGTATATATACGTGGTTGTGCCCAGCCGTGACGTAAATGTTCAGTAGGCGGTCCTTAAGTGGTTAATCGATTAAAAAAAAAAATATATTAATCGAACACAAAAATTTTGATCAGTAACAGCCCTAGTAGAAACCTATTATATTTCTAAAACATTTTAAATATTTTCGTGTCTCAGAAAGACAGTTCCTCATGCGTAATAAACCAGGGGTAAGGGGGTGAAGTTCTTTGCCCTGGGCACTAGATGACCTTGTCGCAGCACTGTGTGTAATTGATGTATTCTGTAATAAATGCTAATTTGTAAAATAAAGATTTTATACAAATAATTGAAATCAGTAATTGTAATTAAATCATTGAAATTGAAAAGTCAGTTTATAAACTTATTAACCAAAAAAAAAACACAAAAAAAACATACAATTTAATAAAAAAAAAAATTCCCTTTTAATGTAGATGGAATTTAGATTTAGCTCCTTTTAAAGTCTTATCTTTTAAATCTTTTAAATTAGCATTTCTTCTTGCCCTTTGTATGTTATCAGTGTTTTCATATTTCAGATGTAGATAATTTGTATATGTTTTAAAGTGCATTGCCTTGCCTAAAGGTCATCATCATTTATTTATACGATGCCAGCAAATTTGTCAGCACTGCAGAGAATGTGGACAATGACATTAAAAATAAAGGAATGAGAAGAACAAATATACAAGACTCACACTGGCAATTTTGTTACATTAACAGTGACATTTTATTAATGGGAAAATGAAGCCACAATTGGTTTGATCTCATGTAATGTTCTTCAGATGTTGAAGTTACTTTAAATCTTCATGATCAGAGGGCCAAGAGGACCAGAGGATTGGTGGAGTAAGTAGTTTTAAATTACATTGTAACCTCCTGTGTAAGATGATATTTATCCGGACACAACCCAATCTCCGGGTTATTGATAGTCCCTGCCCACTATACAGAAAAGACACAGTTCTTCTCCCAATTACTTTTATTATTATTTTTCTCCATGGAGCCGTCTGCAAGCAAATCATGGCAGACTATGTTTCTAGACTAGCGGGGCGTGGCCTGGACATGGCTGAGTGAGGAAGCAGATCTTTGGAGCTCCTGGCCTTGTCCTCCCTTCCACCAGCCAAAGACCCGAAAATACAGGCATGCAATCTGCCAAAAGGAACAAGCATAGAGGAACGACCCGACTGACCCGTTCTGGTGTGAAAACAGGCAATTTACACAACTATTTCCACCCTCAAAAGCCGATCTCTCCGGGAGCAAGGGTGGCGGCACCACGTGGCAGCCTGCATGGCGGCCTACTAGACGAACCAGACCAGGCAGCCTGGATCTTCCACCCAGACGATATGTCAGGGGACACCACCGCACCGGGAACCCCCGGATACACACCCGACTATGTCCACCTCAGTCGCAGGGTCGGAGGGCACGCCGGCGGAACGAGAGATACGAGCGCTCCTACAAGCCCTCCCTACCCGCTCTGATATAGAGTCTCTCATATTGAAGTTAGAGGAGACACACCGGAGAGACTTCCAAGAAGTGAGGGCGGAGATGTCCACACTAACAGACAGAGTGACCACAGGAGAGGGCTCCCTAGCGGCCTTGGAGCAGCGAGTGACCGGCCTAGAACGCGACAGAGACCTCCACAGGGAAGCGGAGGCCGATGCCCTAGACGATACGCTGCTGCTGCTGTTCCGGGACGTGTTGGGAGACCCAGAGGAAACTGTGGAGGTGGACCGCGCTCACCGCGCACTAGGCCCGAAATCGGATGACCCTGACAGACCACGGGATGTCGTGTGTAGGCTACTCCGCTACGCACAAAAAGAGCGCATCATCCGAGGAGCATGGGAACGAGGTGAGGTCCTGCTGGGGAGATCGACGATCAAGGTACTACCGGACCTGTCACGGGCGACACTGCGACGGCGGGCGATGCTGAAGCCCATCCTAGACCTAGCAAAGCAGCAGGGCTACACATACAGATGGGGCTATCCGCTTGCAGTCACCTTCAGGAAGGACGGAGCAGCATTCACTGTACAAAAGCCGGCGGACCTCCCAGGCCTCTTCCAGTTCCTGGACACGGACCGGATCCCCGTCCCAGACTGGCTACAGCTCTTGCCCCGCACCCCCGGCCGGGGGGGCCCTTCGATGTACAGGCCCGGGATGGGCGCTCGACAGCAGGGTCGAGGACGGAGGAGACACCGCGCGCCCTCAGGTGGAGAGCATCGTGAGTAGGCCGTAGGCCAAAATCCCCAGGCCCCAGTGGATTGTCCCTACTCTGCTGTGACGGCGGACTTACCTTCTCCCCACCCCTCCCCCCACGCTCACCCCTCCTGTCTTTGCCACACCCGGGGATTTACTACACCGTATGACCAAGGGGAAACCCCGGGCCCCCGTCTTTCACGAGGGCTGACCCCCCAACATATGTATGACTTGAAGCCCAGGATAGAGACTCGCGGGGGCGAGCTGACTGGTACTGTAGCGCAGGACCTTGCCCGACCTCCCTGAACATCATTCGGGGCTCCCGCGCTGTTAGAGCGTGCCCTACTTCCCTGGAGACTGGCCTAAGACTCGCAGGGCCCTGACGCCCCTTTTCCTCTTCCCGTGTTGCGGGGTAAAGTCCCGTACCCCTGTATCGTCACACCAGTCAACCGCCTCCATGCCTAGCCTGGAATCACTCTAACGCCCGTTGCTTAGGGAAATTAAACTGTGACATCTCGCAGATGATCCCCCCCCCCCTCTCTGCCCACTGAGGTTTCTCCCCTACCCTTCCCTTCACTGCCACTCTGAGGAGCCTTACATATTGAACTACCCACCGAGATGGCTCACATGATGAGATCTTTTGGGCCCCCGCGCTGTTAGAGCGTGCCCTGCTTTCCCATGGAGCGGACGCGCAGCACCCCCCCTCCCCCTCTACATGGATATCCACCATTGCAGACGAACACCTGCCAGAGTTGGGACACTACTGCAGGGGAGGGCGCTCTGTCTCTGCCCCCCACCTCACCCACCCATGCCAGCTCTGAAGTGGTGAAGGTAGACAACGCTCGGTTGGCGGTATACCCCACACAGAGACTGCCTCGCTGTGGCTGCCGGGAACACGGGGTGGGGTGCAATCCGGTGCGAGAATAGATTATGGGGGGAAGCTGGAGTGGCTGTGGGGATTTTATTCTGTGGGGGGGAAACCGGGAGATAGACGGACCCCCTGGACTAGATGGGTGAACTGGGACTATACCACCATGTTTGGGGGAGGGAGGCTGCTGAGGATTCTATTACTGGGAGAACTGGGGATACTCCACACCTCAGCCCTACCTCTATTATACCTGCTTAGACCTCTGATACACCTGCTTAGACTTCTAATATGCCTGTAACTGTAATACTTGTGAGTTAGCATATTTAAGTCGAGGTTCTACAATGTATGTTCTATGCCTTATGTTTTGCCTTACATATTTTTTGTTTATTTGTTCCTTTCTCTTGAAACTTTCTGCACCGTCAACACATTACCACAGATTGCACTACTGTTATTGTATACCAACACCTGACACGGCTGGGGGGGGGATTGGGGAGGCCGGGAGCTCACACCACCGGCCTTGTCTATCCACCCACCCACATAGGCCTGCGCTCATACGCCAGACTCCCTCTGGTGAGCGTTCTAGCCATTTTAGGCTAATTTAGACTTTCTTCTTGACCACACCACCTGGTGTTGGTTTTCTCCCGTGCACCCCCGCCACGTTAGACGGAGACGCACGCCTCTTACGCTTTCACTCTCTCTTCCTTCTGTGAATCCTAACTCCCAGCCCACACTGGGCTACTCAACACCCCCCTCTACCTGATCACACAATCCCCCCCTCCCCCTCGCCCGCGAGCATGGATACACTAAAGATTATGTCATTAAACGCCAAAGGCCTGAATACCCCCGAAAAACTTAGAATGCTGCTACATGACATCCGTAGCCAGAAAGCTGACATTGTCCTTTTACAGGAGACACACTTTAGGGAAGACAGGCTCCCAATCTTGAAAAACAGATACTACCCCACGGTCTACCATTCCTCCTACACGGAGGCGAAGTCCAGAGGTGTTTCGGTGCTTATCGCAGCCGGAGTACCCTGGACTCTAGGAGACGTGCAAAGAGACCCCGGAGGTCGCTTTCTGTTTATTAAAGGCCGGATTGGCACGTCAGAGATCACCCTGGCGAACCTCTACGCCCCGAATGAACACCAAGATAACTTTCTGGCAAGGCAACTCAACCGCCTGACACGATACACCACTGGACACCTAATTATAGGGGGCGACTTTAATATTCCTCTATCACCACGAGAGGACACGTCCACTGGACTGTCCTCAACATCTGCAAAAACCCGTAGTCACATTCAGACGACGCTCCACAATTCCCAACTAGTAGACACGTGGCGACTGTTCCACCCAGGAGAAAGAGACTTCACTTTTTTCTCTAGGCCTCATCAGGTATATTCCCGAATCGACTACTTCTTAGTACAGCACAGGAACTTAAATGCAGTTAAAGACGCGGGGATAGGGTCAATTACCTGGTCGGACCACGCCCCGATCACCTTGACTTACGCCCTGTCGGAGCACGGCTCTGAAAGGAGACACCCCTGGAGACTGAACGAATCCCTGTTACAAGACCCTGACATTTTGGCGGACATGGTTAAAGAACTGAGACACTACTTTACGGACAACGCCATCCCAGACAGTAAACCAGAAGTAGTATGGGAAGCCCACAAAGCGGTCGCACGAGGCATCCTTATCAAACATGGGACCAGACAGAAGAGGGCAAGGATGGAACAACTGAATATTTTGCTAGCCAAACTGCAGACCCTAGAGACACAACACAAACAAACACCGACGAGACAGCTGGGCATTGAGCTTGACACCACGCGGAGACGGGTCACTGACATTCTTACATACAAAGCTAAAGCAGCCATTCAAGTCTGCCGACGTAAGGTATATGAGTCGGGAAACAAATGTGGGAAGATGTTGGCCCGCGCTCTGCGCACACAAAACAGCGCATCCTACATCCCTCATGTGGTCAATCGCGAGGGGCGAAAGATATCGATCCCACAGTCAATCTCCCGTGAGTTCAGGGACTTTTACAATACCTTGTATAACCTACCCACTACACCCCTGAACTCCGGGACAGACTCTTCCAGGGAATACCTGAACTCCTCGGCTATGCCATCTCTGTCCCCAGGCGTTAGAGACCTACTTGAGGGACCTATCACCCTACCCGAACTACAACTAGCTTTAGGCAGCACAAAACCGGGGAAAGCCCCGGGCCCAGACGGGCTAACCGTGGCGTACTACAAAGCGCTCCTCCCCTCCCTGAGCCCCCACCTGGTCTGCCTGTTTAACTATCTTAGTACAGGGTCGAGACTACACGTGTCGACGTTGCAAGCACAGATCGCGGTTATCCCTAAGGAAGGGAAAGACCCGAGCCAATGTGGAAGCTACCGCCCTATTTCGCTGCTGAACGTCGATCTTAAACTCCTTACAAAGATCCTCGCAACCAGAATTCAAAACCACCTACCGAGCTTGATCCACCTAGATCAGGTTGGGTTTGTCCCTACCAGAGAAGCGAGGGACAATACCGCTAAGGTACTGAACCTCGTACACGTAGTAAACGTTACGAAAACTCCCTGCATCTTTGTGAGTACTGACGCCGAAAAGGCGTTCGATCGTGTTAATTGGAGGTTTATGTTCGATACGTTGAAACACATTGGGCTGGGACATAACATGTTGAATTGGATATCAGCAACATATACAGACCCATCGGCCAGAGTCAGGGCCAATGGAGTGCTGTCAGAACCGTTTCCGATCAAAAATGGGACGAGGCAAGGGTGCCCTCTGTCGCCCTTACTGTTCGCGCTCACCCTCGAGCCCTTTCTGCGTCACATACGAACAAACCCAGACATTTCAGGGGTGAGGGTGGGAGATAGAGAACATAAAGTCTCAGCCTATGCGGATGACCTGCTCTTCTCTCTGACGAACCCGGGAACATCCCTTCCCAGTCTGATGAGAGAATTCGAGATCTATGGACGACTATCCAACTTAAAAATAAATATGAGCAAATCAGTGGCGATGGGGGTGGGAATCCCGAGTCCCAGTTTGGAACGCCTACGCAGCAGTACTGGCCTACAGTGGACAGATACGGCTTTGAACTATCTTGGAACGCGCATCCCCCCGACCCTATCCCAAACTTTTAGACTCAACTTCCCGCCACTCCTGAAAGCGGTGCAGAAGTTGCTGGACCAGTGGACCACCGGTCTGCACTCCTGGTTCGGCAGGTGCAACATACTGAAGATGTCCATACTGCCGAAATTTATCTACCTCCTTCAAGCCCTCCCCATTCATATACCTGCGGATTTTTTTAAACAGGTTCAGACCATGTTTAAGACCTTCCTGTGGGCTGGGAAACACCCTCGGATACGCAGAACGGTACTGTCCCTGCCCAAGAGTTATGGGGGAATAGCCATGCCTGATGTCCGGACATATTACCACGCAGCCCACTTAAACCGTCTGGTTGACTGGTGCCGACATAGAGGTACCAAACTTTGGCCTCACCTGGAGCAGGCCCAGAGCGAGATCTCGCTGCAGAGAGCGCCGTGGTGCCCTGCGGCATTACACGGACCGATACGACTTCACCCCCTGATAGGGGCCACGCTCGGGGTCTGCGCTAGGCTACTTTCAGGGGCCAGGCAGACGGTGGGTACCTCACCGTTATACCCAGTATTGGGCAACCCACAATTTGAACCAGGGATACGAGACATACGATTTCGTACTCTGAGAGAATCTGGCACATTCCAGGCCTCCCATTTTAGCATTACGGGACGCTGGAAAACGCTCGCGGAACTGGTGGATCCAAACGAAATTTACCACCTGGACTTCCTGAGGGCAAATCAACTTAACCACTTCTTACACACCATGCCACCCCCCCCTGCGGGCACTCACACTCTCACAGCTTTGGAGGAGCTGTGCTCGGGCACGGAACCGCTGCCACACGCCTTGTCCATTATTTATAACACACTAACCACACCGGCGGAGGGATACCATATCCCATGTATAGTTAAATGGGAACAAGACCTACATTGCACGTTTTCAGCCAAGAAAAAACAACAAATACTGACTTTCGCTTACAAGTCCTCCATCTGTACGAAAGTTCAAGAGACAAATTACAAAATCATGACGCGGTGGTACCGTACACCGACATTGCTTAACAAACTGTTCCGGACGACCTCAGACTTATGCTGGCGCTGCCAGACAGAGAGGGGCACGTTGCTCCATATCTTCTGGTCCTGCCCACGGCTGAGACCCTTCTGGACGGAAGTCAGAAGGATATCCCAAAAATTCACAGACAGACAGATCCCCGACGACCCAGCCTTTCTACTGTTACATGCCAACGACATCCCCACACGTGTGTATAAAAAATCAATTATTAGGCACCTTCTTGATGCCGCTAAGGCCTGCATCCCCATTTGCTGGAAATCCCCAGAACCACCGACTGTGGCAATGTGGCTACAGAAAGTGGATGACATAAATAGAATGGAAGATCTGATCCTTACAAGCCAAGACAGACAGGAAGTCCATATACAAACGTGGCGGCTGTTGAACATCTACACCTATTCGGATGAAGGACAAAATCTTAGAGACCCGACCCGACTTCAGAGGTCTACCCCCCCCCTACCCTAATTGACTTAGGAGTTGACGCACCGGTCCAAGCACACCGTAGATAGGGCCATCAGACATATGTATCCATGTTCGCGGGTACTCCTCCCCCCCCCCTCTCCCCCCCTACATACCCCCCCAACCGGACCTCCCCCCCACGGGGTGGTTACATTTCCTGTCTCCCCAGGCTACGTCTGGGGAATCACTGCTATCTACTGTCCCCCTTCTCTTTTCACTCTTACTACTTTTCAGAATATTAGGAAAAGGTGAGCGGGTCCGTGGATCCCTGGCTGCATGTCACAACCCATGGGCCATTGAACCCTATCACTGCAGTGTCTGTAGTATATTGCCCATAAGAGCTAGTAACCTAACGATACGCAATGACCTATGGGATAATCCATCCATCCTGAATAACAGTATATTTATGACTGAATTCTGTTTGTATATGCATCTTTGGATAACACTGTTTTTGACTGTTGCTGTGATCCATGTGGACCGCTCTTTGTTGTGTGTAAATAAAGAATTTTGGAAAAAATGTTTCTAGACTAGCACAACTAGGCTGCATTTATTATATAGTCAAGGTTAAAATAGTGTCCCACCCCCCCTGCCAAAACCCCACAATCCAGATTAAAGATGGACTACAGTCTGCTCACATAATTTGTAATGAAAACGTCTTTGCCATTCTGAGGCTTCCCTCCAACCACTTTGCATATTATTTTATATATACTGTGATTCTGTACTTGCCAAATAAGCTGCAGAAATCTCCCTCCACTTAGTCTGGCTGCATCCATTTTAACTGTGGGCAGCTAAAGCTTCTGTCTGTTCACTTCCTGGATTCACACAGAGGCACAGGTCCAGCTCTGCAGCCTTGCAGCTTTAATTGGCCCTCTTATGACTCATCCCTCTTCCTTCCTGGCAAACTCTCATGAGAGTGAGAAAGAGAGCTGTGTGTGATGTCATAAGCCTAGGCTTTTTACCGGACAAGAAACAGGAAGTGGGCTGAATAAGGTATTTTCTGGCACAAAAAAATGTTTTACTATCCAAAGTTAAAACAAGAAGATTTAAAAGATGGAAAGATGAAAAAATTCCGCTTTAAAGACAACCATGTAAATAAAAGTAAAAAAAAAAGGTTTGACATCCTGAGCATCCCTGTAATCCCACCAGAATCCCCCTCACCTAGAACTCATGTGCGGAAGCTCGGTGTAAGGCAGTGTTTCTCAATTCCAGTCCTCACGCCCCCCCCAACAGGTCATGTTTTCAGGATTTCCCTATTTCCCTCAGATGAAAAGGCTGTGGGAATTACTAATGGCCCATACACACGATCCGAATATCGGACGAAAACGATCGTCCGATGATGGATCGTACGATTTTCGGATCGTGTGTACACTACTTTCGAGAGCCGATCAAGACCGTTCATCCGATATTTTTCGATCAGACATGCGCCAAAATTTTCCTCGTACGATGTCAGATTGTACGATTTTTGTTTAGTCAGTACAGCCGTCGTCCGACAATACAATACAAATACATTACAACACGTGACATCACTTCCGATCTTTTTTTTCTGACGTACGAGAATTTTCGTGAGTTTAATAACCTATTTTATTTTACTTGCGATAATTAAGCGAAAAAAGTTGTACGATCCATCGGCCGATATTATTATTTATTATTATAATACTGTCACTGGTTGCAAGATGCCAAGCAGTGCTGGCCCTAGCAACCAGTTCTGAAAATGTAGTTATTAGTAGGGGGTGGCTGTGTCCTCTATTTCATTCCGGGACATTATATTGTCCCGTAATGAAGGTGCCCGGGACCGAGGACAGACATGTCAATTGCGAGACAGTCCTGGGTATTCCGGGACACGTGGGCACCCTAGTGGGGACACAGAGAAAAGCAAAACACAAGCATGGTAGAGTGAAGAAGAGTTGGAACCACTGATAATATTGTTATTGCTATCTGTGCCTTCCTTTTCTGTTAGCTACCGTAACCCCTTATTTTTTGTATTAGTGTCACAGTAACAGGAATTAATGGAAATCTCACCAACAAGGTCACAAACAGAAATAAAACCCCAAAATAAATTTTGACTTTCCCCCACTTAAACAAAAATAAAATAGAAATATTTTGGCTTAGTTTAAAACTCTTTCTGATAGAGCTTGGTTTATTAATTTTGCAAATGGTTTATCTGCTTTATATTTGTTGGGGGGTAGGGGAGTGGCTAACAAAATCATTGTTACCATTGTAAATTATGAATTTATAAGATATTTTTTTATTTTTTATGGTATTGTGGATATAATTGCAAACATCAGCCTTTCCCTTTTTTTGGGGGTTTTCCACAATGCACATATTTTACACAAATACACGATTGTATAGTGCTGCATTTTTCTCATGCCTGTGAAGTGATGTATGCTGGGTGTGTTGTAAAATAAAGAAGATATTAATAAAAGACAGGTGCCTTGAGGTTTCATAGAGAAGATCTGTTTTTGTTTTTTTTACTGATTGTGCTTTTAATTAAGATATTAAAAACACACATATAAATACCAGATTTTTCAACATAGGATTTTTTTTTAATTTTTTTTAATATGTCCATTTTTTTTAATTGTAACCATATAAAGAGCATCAGCCAAGATTTGTATCATCTGTAAAATAACACTGCTGTTAAAGCCCATGCACCTGGACAGATCTCCTGATAAAAAGTATGAAGTGAACAAGGCAAATAAAGGCTCCATCTTAGCCCCACACATCACTTCACCCTATATGTACAAACCAATGAGAGATATTTTTTGGACATTAATAAATTAGAAGTATGGGTTTATAAAAAAAAAAAACTCCATATTCACCTCTATGCTGTCACATTAGTGTGAGGCTGCAGATGTCCCACTTCAGTTCTAACACTGAAAACTGAGTGATCACATGTCGTTCAGTTCTCAGTCTGATCCAAGCAGAGAGCAGTGACTGCCTGTCTCCGCTCTGTTCCTACAGCACTGACACGAGAAGGGGATGGCACAGTTGGCTACAGCTACAGCTTTGGCCATACTTCTCGTACCATTCTGTGAAGTTATTTAGATTTTGTGAAATGTAATCAAATACCCCAATCATTGTCACATTGGTTGTGCAGGGTGTCTAAATATAACCAGGAGCGGACTGACAACTCATGGGGCCCCTGGGCAATAGGAGATTATGGGGCCCCCGGGCAATAGGAGATTATAGGGCCCCCAGGAAATAAATTATGGGGGCACACAGAATACACACACAGACAGTATACATACACAGTATTCACACACAGACACACAATATACACACACAGTATACATACACACAGAATACACATACAGACACTGAAAAGGTACTGGAGAGGCGGAGCAGCTATAATCTTGGGATTTTTAGACCAAAAGGATGACGGTAAGGGATAGATGTAAAACAACATAGTTTTTTACATACTGTCTCTGGTTTTACTGAGGCTGGCAACCCTAATGGGGCCCCCTAGTGGAACTGCTCAAGGGCCTGAATGATAAGTCCGCCCCTGAATATAACTGTGCAGTCTAAAAAGCAGTTATGATAGCCATACACAGCTTGGTTTCAAACAATTCCTGCGGACTGAGCAAGCAAAAATCAAAATTTGGATGGCTAACATTTAACCCAGTGCTCTCAATAAACAGGTCTCAGTAACAGAACTGTCTGACACATCTCTATCCCTTCTCTGTAATATAAGTGTAGCACCCTCTAGTGTGCAAGTATTGTAGATACATTTATTTTGTTGACTCATGGTAGCAATGTAAGTCTGTAATTGAGTCGGGTTACTCCAGGTCAGGCAGGAGGGCTCTGCAGGGAAGGTCTCTGGTAGCTCCTCTTGTTCTAGAAGCTTAGAGAAGCTTCTGGAAGTTAGTGGGTGGAGGGTAGGAGGTCCTGATCTGCATACTTGAGGGAATCTGGCCAATCCCCAGTCAGAAGGCACTGGCAGGGTGGCTGGGTCAGCCCTGAAATATGGTGAAGCCTAAGCAGCAGGGAAGTCGGAAGGAAGATGGAGTGCTGAGGTTGCTGTCATGTAGCCTCGGAGGAGACCTTTAATCTGGGGGCCCTACCTTCAGGCTGAAACTGAGGAAAGGAAGGAGATGAAGCCTAAGAGGGGGCTCTCTATTACCTTTGGGTCTTGTGCAGAAGGGAAGATCTGATCAGTTGGATGCCTGAACAGGATTCTTGCCCAGTGCAGCTGTGAGCAAAAAAACGTGTGAGTTGCTCAGCACACCCAGGGGCATACAAGGGGAGAGACTGCCAAACATAACATACTTTCCAGGGACAGCGTTGTGCTAAATCCCAATCCCTTGTCCTGGGGCATTCTTCCGAGCAGCCAGGTGGACTGGTAGAAGAAGCAGATAGGTGGGCTGGTAGTATCTGTAAGCATCAGAACTGTGTAAGGTTCTACTGAGGAGACACTCCTGCAAACAGTTTGGGACTCTGTGCTATTTCACTGAAGGGGACTGAGAGCTCCTGGTTCATAAAGAACTTTGCTACTGATCCATAGAGACTGCAATTATTCTGGAGGGAGTCCTTTCCAGGATCTTCACTTTTGTATACATAGAGAAGGATGTTTGTTCTCATCTGTTGTTCTTTAAGTTAAGTTGGACATCCCATAATGTGCTGTGTGTGTCTATGAGTGCACACAACCTGGAACAGGTGTGCGCCTGCAGACTCACTCTCGATCCGGGCTGTGTGCACCCATAGACAGAGAGGAGGAGCAGACAGTGCCAAAGGGACATGCTGGAAAACCAGCATCCATGATTGGTGTGTTTTAGCGGGGGGCTTAGTCTCCCGTCAGAATACAAAGGCATAGAGTGGGAGAACACAGCACTAACATCGCGTGTGTTAGTGCAGAGATCAGTCAGGTTTTTTTGTTCAGTATGGTGGGTTGAACAAAACAAACGTTATACCAGGCTTTACTCATGCTTAGGATAGGGTGACCAGACATCCCCAGTTTCAGGGGACAGTCCCCTGATTGAGGACACTGTCCCCGGACCAAGTCTGTCCCCGGTTTTGTCCCCAGATTGGATTTAATAGGGGGCAGGGGCAATTTCAAAGACAGTCAGTGCAGAATTAAAATAAAAAAAATAGAATTAAACACCCCAGCTCCGCCGTGCCTACTAGCTTAGGGGTTGTATTTTTTTCTTTATCTGCGCCCCTTTCTGATGATCATGTGCTGGTCGGAGAGGAGGGAATATTTCTTCAGTTTCGGGTGCATGCACATTCGGCTTCGCTCGCATGTTCATTTGCTTTGGCTCAAATCCTGGCCAGCCAGCTGCCTATCTCCTTGCCTTCCCTGGCAGTGTGATCTTCCTCTGCTCCCTATCTAGTAGTAGCCGGGGCCCGAAGAGTAAGACTTGAGAGGCTGTGAGGCGGCGGCAACGGGCAGAGAGTCGCTGATGGTTGCCATTACTAGTAAAAAAAAAAAAAAATATGTCCCCGGATTTCATTTTAAAAATCTGGTCACCTTAGCTTAGGAGTGTGGCTGTTCCTCAGCTAGCATATGTAGGGACTCTGTTTTAACCACCTCAATACCGCACACCGTCATATGACGTCCTGGTATTGAGGTGGGGATATCTGAATGATGGATGCAGCTAGAAGCATCATACAGATATCCTTCTTTTCTGCCGGCGATTCTGCGCACTATAAGAAAGATCATAGAGGCAGTTCTGCCGCTTCATCGTTCTTATAGGTGGCGGGAGGGGACGTCCCCCTCCCATCGCCATCCAGTGCTTCTCCGGGCTCTCCCGTGCCATCGGGGGCCCGAAAAACGAATTGGCTCTCTCTCGGGTCTCTGCTAAATATATATATAATGTTATACATATAATGTTTGGGGGTTCTGAGTAATTTTCTAGCAAAAAAATTATGATTTTTACATGAAGGAGAGAAGTGCAAGAATAGGCCGTTATTGAGGTAATTAAGCAGTATTGTCCCTAGCCTAAATTTAGTCCTGCTGGGCTGTAGTCAGCCTGAGCTCTAACTTATAGTTTTGCTTTCCTCATGTTTTTCCTAAGCTTGCCATTATTGTTTGCTTCTGCCTACTGTTGGAGAGTGTCCTTTAAGAAGATCCAAAATGAAATTAAGGATGTGTCAATGTTTATTAATTGCATATTTATTCATGGGCTTTAAAGTGTTTCTAAAGTCTATTTTTTACCTGAATGCATTATCCACATAAAGGTAAAAAACACCCCACTACTTGTCCATCCTCCAAAACCCAGTTGTTCCTTCTCCTCCTGGTCTCACAGGAGACACAGGTAGCCAAATGGAAGCCAAAGGGGGGCGGAGCTTATCTGTGCTGTGTGTGTCTATGGGTGCACACATCCCGGAACGGGTGTGCACCTGCACAGGTGCTTCCTTTAGCAAGTGTGGTGCTGAGGGGGCACCTGTGCAGGCGCACTCCTGATCTGGGCTGTGTGCACCCATAGACAGAGTGGCGGAGCAGACAGTGCCAGTGGGGGACACCAGAACGTTTCTTAGTCTATTTTTCTGCCTTTGTAATGTACTCTGTGAGCTTCCAAACCTTTCCCCTTCACTTCTGTTTGCTTGAAACGATTAGTGCACTGCTCTATGCACACTACATAGCCCATAGTCCCTAAGCCATATTAAGATCAATGAAGGGAGGGTGGCTACGCTCCTACATGCAGTGGAACCATAGAGAACAAATGTAGCCACCCTCTAACAGGAAGTCAGATCTCAGCCGCAAAGGAAAAAATTATTCAAAGGAGGCAAAAAGCAATAGAAGGTCTAGAAGGTTTTTGAACCTTTCCATGCTAATTAACGCCCAAAGACAACATACCTCTTTATCTACCAGTTATCTAGTGTGGCAGTTTTTTTGGGGTTATAGGTCAATAAGTAAAAGATAATTTTGCAAGAACAGCATTGGAACACATACAGCAATGAAAGTGTGCAATAGGGGAATGCAGCTAATTACTCGTGTCTTCAAATGTTTGTCAGAGGAGTGTGTGACATTACACATTAGAAATGGTGACATAGCAATGTCACACCTGTCTTCCCATGGCTCAATTGACCTGACAGTAGGAGGTCACTATTCCCATCCCCATATGTTCCCTGGAGCAATGATAACTGTCACCTTCTCTATCCTTTCTGCTGCTTGCAGCTGCTCTACGTTTTAAACATTTTTCTTGTAAACTTTTCCTGTGTCACAGGGGCCAAGGGAGTTTTATGCTAGTGACATTTCCCAGCAGAGAAAAAGTTAAGGAATAGGTTCATGAGAACCACTGAATCGCAAGGGAGGGGACGTCTACACAATATTATATAGAATTTGATAAATGTGAATAGTAATATTTTAATAGTTGTGTTTATCCCTAGTCTGGTCACTGCAAAATATACATTATGTTTTAAAGAAAAAAACAATATACTTCTGTATGTATTAAACAGAGGGATTATCTTTGCAGTGAACATAGAATTGTGCTTCAGGTGTCTCTACCAACAAAATGATTCCACTATTACATTATATTGAACAGAGCCTGGTTTTTGGGCAGTGCTTCACCTGCAACTAAACTAGTCCAAAAGCAACCCCCAAGACTATCTAACACTGCTATCTTGGTGCCCCCTGGCACCCGATGGACTGTATTATGGACACTACAGCAAACCCCCCTGTCCGGTGCTACCATCCTATGGTTCACCGATTATGTTTATGATCATTATGGTGGTCAATATGGCCTCCCTTTCCTGCTGGGTCGGCCTCTGATCAACATTGTTATTTGACATATCGCTGACTATCGCATACACACGGTCGAAATTTCTGATGAAAAAAGTCAGATGGGAGCTTTATATTCGGATATTCCAACCGTATGTATGCCCCATGGGACTTTTTCCATAGAAATTTCCGACGAACTTAAATAGAGAGCAGGTTCTCAATTTTTCAGATGGAAAAAAATTCCTATCGGAAAATAAGTTCGTCTGCATGGAATTCTGACGGGAAAAAAAACATGCATGCTCGAAAACAATTCAACGCATGCTCGGAAGCATTGAACTTCTTTGACTCGTCTCGTAGTGTTGTACGTCATCGCGTTCTTAACGCTCAAAAGTTCAGGGAAATTTTGTGTGACCGTGTGTGCGCAAGCTAAGCTTGAGCAAAATTCCATCGGAAAAACCAAACTTTTTTCAGACGGAAATTCCGCTCGTGTGTACAGGGTATAATTCTTATCCTAGGCCAGGTTAAGCAACGCTTTCGAGTTTGCATGACTCTTTTGTTCTCTTTTATGTTATGTTATTTTTCTTATCTTGTACATCATCAAGATGATTTGTGATGTATGTTTCAAACATACAGTAGGTGACCACGATATTGTGTCCATCTCGCTCCCTTTCTCGATGAGATTGACCACCTACGAGCCCTGTCGCGGGAGCCAGTGCCGAGCCACGATGGGAAAAAGCCGTCATAGAAGCAACAGGGATCCGACTTGGATTCCCGCCAATTCTAGCTGCGGCGTTTGGTGTAAATCATGAGGGGGAACTCCAAGCCAAATTTTAAATAAAAAAAATGGCATGGGTTCCCCCCAGGGGCATACCAGGCCCTTAGGTCTGGTATGGATTGTAAGCAGAACCCCTACGCCGAAAAAACGGCATGGGGGTTCCCCCATGATCCATACCAGACCCGTATCCAAGCACGCTGCCCAGTGGGTCAGTAAGGAAGTGGGGACGAGCGAGCACCCCCCCTCCTGAGCTGTACCAGGCCGCATGCCCTCAACATGGGGGGTCAAGTGCTCTGGGGCAGGGGGGCGCCCTGTGGCCCCCCCCACCCCAAAGTACCCTGTCCCCATGTTGCTAAGGACAGGGCCTCTTCCCGACAACCCTGGCCGTTGGTTGTTGGGGTCTGCGGGCGGGGGGCTTATCAGAATCTGGGGGCTCCTTTAATAAGGGGGCCTCCAGACACCGGCCCCCCACCCTAGGTGAATGAATATGGGGTACATCGTACCCCTACCCATTCACCTGGAGGCAAAGTGTCAATAGGATAAACACACAACACAGGGCGTACATCCTTTGGGGGCTACTGGGCAGGGGCTAGGACCAGGCATATCAACTGTGCAGCCCATGCAGGTACACTGGGACCCCTGAAGAATTTCCGGGGGCCAAACGATAGTCAAAGTACACTCGTCATCTTATGGGTCCATGGGCAGACTGATATGCAGAGCTATTGTTACTAAAAAGAGGCAGCAACACAGGAATCAGTGTGTCTAGTGGATTTCATGCTTCAGATAAGTAACCAATGTACACCATTGATTGATGCCCATTTTCTCATTGACACCAACAATAGGAGGTCCTTTACCCACTCTAACCTAGAGGACAGGTAGCAAGTACAAAGCTTCCTGGGATGAGCATTCTTTCCGGCACAGATACAAACTCCAGTTAGGTAGTGACAAACAATTCAGTGTTTATTGGTGATATATACAAGTCTTTTATATACAGGTTCTGTACAGTGTTTCAGAAAAAAAAACAAATAGGAACAAAAATAGCCAAACAAAAACCTAGCCGTATCTCAGCACTAACTATACAATATACAGGCCCTCACTACTAGGCTGAGCTGACCGAATTTGCCTTCTCAGGCAGAGAGCAAAGACTGTCTGTCTCAGGTGAGCTTAAATTAACCTGTGGGAGAGGATCAAGATCTGAACTGGACCATGGATCAGAGATCACTGAATGTGTATGAGAGGAGCCTGGACTACATATAAACCCTGAACATGACTTTTCCTGGCTCTCTCTGGGACCACTTACACCAATACAAAAGGGCACTTTACCTTAGAACTCTCATAATTTGGGGCACTGCACTGACTAATAATGTAATAGGGCAATTCTCCTACTGAACACAAATGTAATCTGGGCATTTACACTAACCAACAATGTAATGGATATTTACACCAAACACCATCATGTTGAGTACAATAAAGTTTATTTAAACCCAAACACTAAAATTTCATATACGCATATACACATTACATATTATTTAAAAGGGGCTTCTGATCTTTTAACATTTTTAAATATGTCGTTTTTATTTAAACAATACTGGTTATCTTGTTATTAACGTCCTTGCTCAAGATCTTCCTGTTACAGAGGACAACTGTTTTCTGTGTTCCTGCATTGCCACCCAGTTAGATGAGCCCTTGGTGAAGGCTGAAAAACCGATGACAGTGCCAGCACACATTACACAAGCATGGTCCACTGTCCACGCTCAAGTTTAGATGTACAGCTCAGGTAGAATATGTTGGATTTCCTTCTCTGACATTTGAAATTGTCCACTGCTGTCAATTTTGCCTGGCTACATTGGTAGTCTTTGGTAAATGCCTTGCTACACTGGTGGTTAGTGTAAATACCCACATTACATTAGCAGTAAGATTTAATGCCCCAATTACACTTTGGGTTGGCGTAAATGTCTCTGTTACATTGGTAGCTAGTGTATATAAGGCCCCTGTTATATTAGGGGTCAGTATAAATGTGCCCATTAAATTGGTGGTCAGAGTAAATGCCTCCATTATATTGCTGATCAGTGGAAATGTCCCTGTTATTGTGGTCAGTGTAAATTCCCTTTTTAACATTAGTAGTCTGGGTAAATGTCCCTTATGTTGGTTGTCACTGCAAATGCTTCTGTGACATTAATTTTCAGTGTAAATGCTCCAATTAAATATTGGGGATTAGTGTAAATAACTCAAAAGTCAAAGGGCCAGATTCTCAAAAGAGATACGACGGTGTATCGTAGGAAACATCGTCGTATCTCTGTTTTTTTTACTGGTTTTCTATGCGTGTGATTCATAGAATCACTTACGCATAGATACAGTGAAGATCCGACAGGTGTAAAACACTTACACCGTCGGATCGTAGATATAATGACTTCTCTGGCCGCTAGGTGGCCTTTACGTTGATTTCTCATTTGCCTATGCAAATGAGCCTAATACGCCGATTCCTGAACGTTTTTACGCCGCCCCGTCGTCGTTAACATAATTTCCGTAAGCATAAACCTACCCCTGCTATATGAGGGGTAGGTTTACGAAGTTCCGTCGTTGCCATGTTAAGTATGGCGTCGGGTCAGCGTCGTATTTTTCCGTCGGTTACGTTGTTTTACTAAGTCGTTCGCGAATAGGGATTTACGTAAATGACGCTCACGTCGGTTTCATTTACGTTTTCCGACGTGAGCTGGAGCATGCGCACTGGGCTATTTTTGCGGCCGGTGCATGCGCAGTTCGATCGACGCGGGGGCGCGCCTAATTTAAATACAAGCCGCCCTCTTTGAATTACGCGGCCTTACGCCGGGCGATTTACACTACGCAGCCGCAACTTATGGAGCAAGTGCTTGAAGAATACGGCACTTGCTCTGTTAAGTTGCGGCGGCGTAGTGTAAATGGCTTACGCTACGCCGTCGGCCATTCTACGTGAATCTGGCCCAAAGTAGGTAAAACATATTCTGACTCATGTTTAAACCCTGTGAGTCTTAAAGTGTCACTAATGGAAAAAAAATGTTTTGCTGAAATGACTGTTTACAGGGTATAGAGACTTAATAGTTAACTGATTCTTTTTAAACATGATTAAAAATAGATAAAAATCAATCATATAATGTGCCATGTTTCTGTGAAGTAAAAAAACACACAGAACAAAAACAAACAAATCCAGGGCAGTGTTTTGTTTTTAAAATGAATCTGATTTGTTCTGAGGAGTTTTAGACACACAATAATGACAGCTTGGACCACAGTGAAAAGCTGCCATGAGATTTTTCATAAGGAGCCAGACAAGCAGGAAGTGTGGAGATCAGAGCAGAATTACAGCAACTTCAAAGCAAAAATGAACAATGAGGACATGAAACCAGGACTGCAGTAAGGTAAAGGAAGCTATTTAGCTAAAAAAAAAAAATCCTTTAGTGATCCTTTAATCTGGGTCAGGGTTATTAGAGTTCAGTGCAGCTCTCTGGTGCCTCCCCCTGGTTCTGGAAAGTTGGAGAACATTCTGGTAACTAGAGGGCAGGAGACTAGGTGGGTTGTTCTGCATCTTTAGGGTCGCTTAGCCAATCCCCAGGAGGTGGGCCTGGCAGGGGACTAAGTTAGCCCTAAAAAAGGAATGAGTCATGCTACGAAGAGAGTCGGTGACAGATGGAGACGCAGTGCTAAGGAGACTGTCGGTGGTCCTTAAGGCGAACCCCCTAGTCTGTGTGCTCTGCCTCGGACCAAGGCTTGGGTGCTGGTCTGGGAGAATTCTGACAACAGGAGAAGCTTGGAAGGAGTCTTCCCTGAGAGGCACAGGGGCTTACAAGGGGAGAGACTGTCACATGTAGCAGGTCTCTCTTGAAGACAGCGGTGTGCTTAAGTCTTCTTTAGCCTTGCCCTGGGAGATCTCCAGAGAGTCCGTTGGGTAGACTGGTGAAGAAAGTCAGTTGGGTAGACTGGTGAAGGGGCAGCCAGGTTGGCTAGCATTTTCCTGCATTGGCCAGCATCTACAAAATCTGAGTTGGAGGTACTCCAGGATGCAGTTCACAACACATTGTGTTACTTTCCTTAGGGACTGAGGCGGCGTACAGACGATCGGACATATCCGATGAAAACGGTCCGCGGACCATTTCCATCGGATATGTCCGATCAGGAGTTTGATCCGATGGCGTGTACACACCATCGGATCAAATTCCCCGCCGCCGGACGGCGCGGTGACGCGGCGGTGACGTTGACGCCGCCGCGCCACCGCCACGTCACCGCACCAGGAAGTAAAACACTTCCGCGCATGCGCCGAATCCATTCGGCAGCGGCGCGGCGGCGGTGGGGGCCGACATGTCTGCTGGTAAGTGTACTAACCAGCAGACATGTCGGGCGGACAGATTCCACCGGATAGATTTCAAAGCTTGCTTTGAAATCTGTCGGGTGGAGAAATCTGTCCGCTAGCCCATACACACGAGCGGAGATGTCTGCTGAAACGGTCCATCGGACCGTTTTCAGCGGACATATCCCCTCGTGTGTACGCGGCCTCAGAATTCCAAGCCTGTAAGGGGCTTTTGCTGATTTAACAGAGACTGTTAGCTGCTAATCAAGAATCAATTGAAGTTGTGCAGATGATCCATTGGAATTGTACGGAGGATCAAGTGGAGCTATATATAGGGAGAAAGATGTCTCTGGTTTTGTTACTATCAAGTTGGGCATTCCAGAATCCCTATCCCCATCTAAGTTATTACCTTCTAATTAAACAGAAAAAAACAAAGCTCAAAGACTATTCACTGTGTTCGAATGAAAGCTAAAGTTGGCCCCGGAAATTCTGGGACCCATTATAAGCAGGAACAGCCCCTACCTACAATAGGCCTCAGCAGGGGCGGACTGACAACTCATGGGGCCCCCGGGCAATAGAAGATTATGGGGTCCCTGGGCTTACAGATGGCCACCAAGCCAGGAGGCATTACAGAGGCGGGGCAGCTAAAATCTCAGAATTTTCACAAAAAAGCATGTCGGTTTCGGACATATCAGGGACAGATGTAAAAAAAAAACACACAGATTTTTACATACTGTTCCCTGGTTTTAATGAGCCTGGCAACCCTGATGGGGCCCCCTAGTGGCATGGGGCCCTCGGGCAGTGCCCGAGTTCCTCAATGGTCAGTCCGCCCCTGGGCCTCAGGACTTCAGGGATCCCAGTGTACCTGCATGGGCTGCACAGTTGCTATGCCTGGTCCTAGCCCCTGCACAGTAGCCCCCAAAGGATGTGTGAAATGAGCACTGTGGCTCAAGGGCCCAAGCACTATAAGTATTGTTTGGATTGAAGCTGCATATTATTTTCTTTTGTGGAGGGGGGTGGTTATTTATTTTTATTTTTTATATATAATCTTAATTTTACATTGTACATAGCATACACAAACTTAATGTGCCTGGCTGCAGGAGAGTGGAACCCTGTCATTTGCAACCTCTACGGAGGTAGTGTTACACATAATTGGTCTGTGAACCCCCCCCCCCCCCCCTCCTTTCCACCACCACCATTTCAGAGGCTTCTAAACTGACTGTAATGGAGATTTTTACAGTGACCATCAATTTAATAGAGGCATGTACACTGACTCCTAATGTAATAGGGGCATTTTCATTAACCCCCAATGTAACAAAGACATTCAGACCAACCCCTAGTGTAACGGGGGATTTACTCTGACTATCAATGTAACAGGGGTATGTACTGTACACTGACTACCAATGTGAAAGTGTATGGGATCCTGGGTGCAGGCTGAATCTTGGACATTCTTACATTCCTTTCTGTTATATAACATTACTCTAAAAATATTAAACATTGCGTATCACTGCGGAAACACTTTGTGTTTGACAGCAAGGCTCAAAGCAACCCTGATAACATCTCCTTCGGATCATTAATTAGCAGTGTTTGGGTTAGGATCGGGCCCCCAGTGGTCCTTATTTCTACTTTAAGCATCTAGTATTGCAAACTGTCAGGATCACAAAAGCCAATGATTTATAGCCATTGGGATCCAGTGCAAGAATTTGCTCTCCTTTTCTCTGATGTCTGCTTCTAATATCTGACACCGGCCCTTGGAGTTTTAACACCTGCAACATAAAGCACTTGCTTAACTCACACTCTGCCAGGGGATAAAGCCTGGAGGAAATGACTGTCTTCTAGCTATATCTGCAGATTGACTGCAGAAGGGGAGACAGAGAGAGGCATGTTGTTGGATCCTCATAAACACATGAATCAGAAATCATATTGAGTACATTCCCAGAATCTTTCACTCATATTTTCTCTACAGCATTTTTTACCAGTCAACCTGACTGTTTTGCGAATTACTTTCTTGTATAAAAGTTACCAGGTCATGTCATAAATAATGAATATTAGTACATACTTTCCAACTTTCTGAAATAGAAAAGAGGGATAACTTTTAGCAGACAGTACAGTGCCTTGAAAAAGTATTTGGCCCCCTTGAACTTTGTGACCTTTTGCCACATTTCAGGCTTCAAACATAAAGATATAAAACTGTAATTTTGTGTGAAGAATCAACAACAAGTGGGACACAATCATGAAGTGGAACGAAATTTATTGCATATTTCAAACTTTTTTAACAAATAAAAAATTGAAAAATTGGGCGTGCAAAATGATTCAGCCCCTTTACTTTCAGTGCAGCAAACTCTCTCCAGAAGTTCAGTGAGGATCTCTGAATGATCCAATGTTGACCTAAATGACTAATGATGATAAATGGAATCCACCTGTGTGTAATCAAGTCCGTATAAATGCACCTGCATTGTGATATTCTCAGAGGTCCGTTTAAAGCGTAGAGAGCATCATGAAGAACAAGGAACACACCAGGCAGGTCCGAGATACTGTTGTGGAGGAGTTTAAAGCCGGATTTGGATACAAAAAGATTTCCCAAGCTTTAAACATCCCAAGGAGCACTGTGCAAGCGAAAATATTGAAATGGAAGGAGTATCAGACCACTGCAAATCTACGAAGACCTGGCCGTCCCTCTAAACTTTCAGCTCATACAAGGAGAAGACTGATCAGAGATGCAGCCAAGAGGCCCATGATCACTCTGGATGAACTGCAGAGATCTACAGCTGAGGTGGGAGACTCTGTCCATAGAACAACAATCAGTCGTATACTGCACAAATCTGGCCTTTATGGAAGAGTGGCAAGAAGAAAGCCATTTCTTAAAGATATCCATAAAAAGTGTTGTTTAAAGTTTGCCACAAGCCACCTGGGAGACACACCAAACATGTGGAAGAAGGTGCTCTGGTCAGATGAAACCAAAATCTAACTTTTTGGCAACAGTGCAAAACGTTATGTTTGGCGTAAAAGCAACACAGCTCATCACCCTGAACACACCATCCCCACTGTCAAACATGGTGGTGGCAGCATCATGGTTTGGGCCTGCTTTTCTTCAGCAGGGACAGCGAAGATGGTTAAAATTGATGGGAAGATGGATGGAGCCAAATACAGGACCATTCTGGAAGAAAACCTGATGGAGTCTGCAAAAGACCTGAGACTGGGACAGAGATTTGTCTTCCAACAAGACAATGATCCAAAACATAAAGCAAAATCTACAATGGAATGGTTCACAAATAAACATATCCAGGTGTTAGAATGGCCAAGTCAAAGTCCAGACCTGAATCCAATCGAGAATCTGTGGAAAGAACTGAAAACTGCTGTTCACAAACACTCTCCATCCAACCTCACTGAGCTTGAGCTTTTTTGCAAGGAGGAATGTGCAAAACTGATAGAGACATACCCCAAGCGACTTACAGCTATAATCGCAGCAAAAGGTGGCGCTACAAAGTATTAACTTAAGGGGGCTGAATAATTTTGCACGCCCAATTTTTCAGTTTTTTATTTGTTAAAAATTTTGAAATATCCAATAAATTTCGTTCCACTTCATGATTGTGTCCCACTTGTTGTTGATTCTTCACCAAAAATTACAGTTTTATATCTTTATGTTTGAAGCCTGAAATGTGGCAAAAGGTCGCAAAGTTCAAGGGGCCAAATACTTTCGCAAGGCACTGTGTATAGGCAAAGACCCTTGATGGCCTATGGTTACATACAGTAAGTCATAAAGATCTAATATGCAGAAAATGATTGGCTAAACCACACAAGTGCTTTTTTTGACCTTGGTTATTTCTTTTATATTGAGGTTGGATAAAATGTTTAGTGTAGCATAACACCTTTGGTAGTTAAAAAAAGGACTTTTCGTGCAGAGATCACATCGGATCAAAAAGAGAGACAACTCAGGCTGCACACGGGACAAAGGCATTTGGCGTCAAGAAGGACAGTCCTCTTGAATGGGAGACAATCGGGAGCTATGCTATTAATACTTTTGGCTATTGGAGAGCAATTCACAAAAGGTAAACCTGATTCTCTCTTCTACTTAAATATATAGCATGAAGTATCCAAAGTTGATTTATAAAAGTGCCAAAAGTGTACTATTCTTCCCTTGTGTAGCAATCAAACCACCTCTATAGATCATTATTAGAATAAATACTTTTAACAAACTACACTTATGACACATATTTTGTAAAACTTTTTGGGTCTTCTAAAGAGAAAGCCTAGCAGTAGCTGTCCATTTTGTGACTCTAGGGTGTTTCTTCTCTGTCTAATTGAATTTTTAAAAGGCTTATTATAGACAGCCAGGGAAGGGGGGGGGGGTCAAGGGAGTAATTTAGCTATATGTGTAATTTAGGTTTCAACTATTCAGCTCTGTAAACTGTTGTTTTTTTTTTGTTTTTTTTAGAGAGAGCAGTAATTGTTAGCCTGGTAAATATGTGAAATTAGATTGACAAGGGGGCAGAGGCCACCATAGGGGTAATCATCATATTTCCTCGACCCAATATACTCAAGGATCTGGTGGTCAACATTGGAGGGTCTCTCCTATACGTCATGAGGAGTATTCGGCACCAAAAAATTCTAAGTTTTCCCCCAACCTTGTCAATCTGTTTATAGCTAAATGGGAGAAGGATGTCGTCAATGCTCAGAATAGACCTCAGTTGTTCATTTGGGCTAGATATATAGACGACATCCTCCTCCTGTGGGACGGTAGTCCTGAGTCCTGAACCAGTTCTTTATCTCACTGAACGGGAATGATCATGGTATCTCTTTGACATATGAGTTTAGCCAAAGTAAAATCCACTTTTTCACTGCCAATTGAAACTTAAAACCTATTTCGAACCAATCGACCGTATCGGTTTCATTCCATTTGATAGTTGCCATCATAGATCATGGCTATTGTACAGATACAATGACTATAAAAAACAAGCCTTGGTCTTGCGACAGAGGTTCCGTGATAAAGGTTATGATCAGGGTGAGGTATATTAAGAAGTTCAGGAAATTCTAGAAGACAATAGAAGATCTGTTAGCTGGCAAACCTTGCTTAAACAATGATGATTCTTTTTTCTTGCTAGGGGGTCTTGTTTTTTCTTCTTCTTCTTCTTCTGGGCCACGGTGATGTGCATAATTTCCTGCAGCTCCTCTTCTCCTGGGAAATGTGTGTCATTATTTCCAGGAGTCAGTGGGCATCACTGCCTGTTTATATCACACTACGCCCAGTGTAGTGCGCATGTGCAAGATTGGCAGGTGCATGCCGGGTAGCCAGCAGCACCTTTTCCCGGAAAACAGAGCTAGTGGGTGTCACATGCCCACAATCAAGTTGGATGCGCTCAACAAGGATAAAACAAAGGTTAGTTTTAAAAAAAAATAATAATAGAATGACGGAATGAAATTTCGACCAGCAGAACGTATGCCTTAAAAAAAAAAGTATATGTGCCTAGAACTCCACTTTAAGTTAATAAGTTAATAACATTGATTATCTCATTAAAATAGCATCACAAAATTGGTGTGATGTATTAGGCCAAAAATTAACATACGGTATGTGACATGTACCACCTAACTATTTTTGCTGACTAAGCACACTCCTTCATAGAAATGGTATTCCCTGATGGCATTGACCTCTGTCATCGGGACATTGAGCACTGCTACACTGAAAAAATGGTTCAAGAAGGTTTAAGGAACATAACAAGTTAAAGGTGTTGAGTTGGCCTCCAGATTCTCCAGATCTTAACCCAATCAAGCATCTGTGGAATGTGCTGGGAAAAAAAGTGTAATCCATGGAGGGCCCACCTTGCAATTTACAAGACGTAAAGGCTCTGGACTGTTTTGTTGGCAAAAGGGGACCTACTTAATAATAGGTGGATGGTCATAAACGTATAACTGACTGGTGTACATCCCATTTAAAGTGGTTCTAAAGGCAGAATATGCATTAAGATTAAGATGCATTAAAATATGCATTAACTTGTGTGCATCAGCCCCCCCCCCCCTACCAAAAAAAAATTTTTTTTACCTGAGCCCCAACTTGATCCAGTGATGTTGAAGGAGAGACTCAGCTGTCCAGGACTCTCCCTCCCGATTGGCTGAGACAGAGCAGCAGGCACCATTGGCTCCCACTGCTGTCAAAGTCAGTGAGCCAATGAGGAGAGCTGAATAGACAGAGCCATGGCTCAGGTGCCCCCATAGCAAGCTGCTTGTTGTGGGGGCACGTGGCAGGAGAGAGGGGCCAGAAGCACCGGCAAGGGACCTGAGAAGAGGAGGATCTGGGCTGCTCTGTGCAAAACCATTACACAGAGCAGGTAAGTATAACTTGTTTGTTTTTTTAAATGAGAAAAAAACAAGACTTTAATACCACTTGAAAGGCTCTTTTGAGGTATCATTGTGCTCTCAGTATACACATAGGTCTGCAAACCAGGACATAGAAATGTAAAATACATTTTTACTTTCTAATCCCTTAGAGACTTCATTTAATTTTTGCCCTTTGCAATCAATTCATTAAATTTCACTGATTGTCATTTGTTTGTGAGCAAAACATGCTGAACCTTGACTTACATGGTTTACTAATAGTAGGCTGTCTACCACATGAACATTCAATGAGTTACATAACAATTAGGAGAAAGTTGACGTGCCTATTACAGGAGACACTTAAGCCAGCTGAAGTTATTTTTATAGCACTTTGCTCTGTAAGAAAATATTCTCATTACTTCCTACTTGAAGTGGTTTATACTTCTAAAATATTAATCAGGCGTTTTGTAATTGTCGGCTAGAGAAGACACCGTGTGTGTCTGTGTCACCCAGAGTGTAAATGTCATATATGAAGAAGATATTGTATTTTAAAAAGCTGCTTCTTAAAGGGTGTCAGTATTACCATTATAGAAAATTTGAAAATATACAAAAGATTAAATCATTAAGTGGGGTTCTGGTTCGTGATTTAAACCTTTTTGAACAAATAGACATAACTGTCTAGATACAGCGAGTTAGGAAGTAGAAGTAATTAAGTAATTTGTCTGTGTTTATTTTAATAATGTGCATATATATTGCACCACCTATCTCTATAACTGATGTGTTAGACAAAGTCTCCCCTCAGCGATCTATTGCTCAGTGTTTGGAGCCCAATTGATGATCCAGTTACTAGTGGTCATTCCTCGTAAAGCTTGCTTGACCCACTTAAAAAAATGACGTGGGGTTCCCCCCAAATATCCATACCAGACCCTTCATGTCTGGTATGGATTTAAAGGAGAACTCCATGCCAAATAAAAAAAAATGTTGTGGAGTTCCCCCTAAAAATCCATACCAGACCCTTTAATCAAGCACGCAACCTGGCAGGCCGCAGGAAAAGAGGGGGGCAGAGAGAGCACCCCCCTCCTGAACCATACCAGGCCACATGCCCTCAACATGGGGAGGATGCTTTAGGGGTCTATGATGGGGACAAGAGGCGTATATCGAGATACGTCGGCGTAAGTGCTACGTGGCCCCGATTCACGTAGCACTTACGCCGACGTATCTCGATATACGCCGCGTAAGTGTCAAGATGCGCTGTCGTATCTATGCGCCGTAATCACCTAACTAAGATACGCCTAAAATCTGGCTTTAGTCCACCAACGTAACTTGCCTACGCCGGCGTATCTTGGGCGCATAGTTATGCTGGACGCCCCATTGCAAATATGCAAATGAGGGAGATACGTCGATTCACAAACGTAAATGCGCCCGGCGGAAAAGATACGCAGTTTGCGTAAGGCTTACGTCCGGCATAATGTTATTCCACATATAGGAGGCGCAACCCATGCAAAGGTATGGACCAGGGAATAGCCGTCGTATTTTACGTCGTTTACGTAGTACTACGTGAATAGGGCTGTGCATAGGTTACGTTCACGTCGTAGGCAGTGTCTTGATGTATCTCAGGCAGCTATTTCGACGTGACTGAGCATGCGCACTGGGATGCGTCCAAGAGACGAAGCATGCGCAGTTAGTTTTTTGAAGCTCAGCCCATCATTTGCATGGGGTCACACTTCATTTTAATATATCACGCCCACTTCCAGCCCACTTCCACCTACTTTGACTTACGTCGGCTTACACCGAGGACTATACGCTATGCCGGCGCAACGTTGAGCGGATATTCTTTGTGAATAGCATGCTTGCCTCTCAACGTTGCGCCGGCATAGCGTAAAGAAGATACGCTATGCCCGCACAAAGTTGCGCTGTTGGTTGTGAATCCGGGCCTGTGTGTTTTTTTAAAAAATTGTACACTTTCTTTGGGAAATGGTAGAGGTAAAATTTACCCCTTACCAATTCACATAGGGGAAGGGTCGGGATCTGGGGTCCCTTTTGTTAAAGGGGTCTTCCAGATTCCAATCAGCCCCCTGCCTGCAGACCCCCACAACCACTGGGCAAGGGTTGTGAGGATGAGGCCCTTATCCTCATCAACATGGGGACATGGTGCTTTGAGGGGTCACAGACCCCCAAAGCATCCTCCCCGTGTTGAGGGCATGTGGCCTGGTACGGTTCAGGAGGGGGTGCTCTCTCGCCCCCCCTCTTTTCTGTATGGATGGATTTTTGGGGGGAACTCCGCACCATTTTTTTAAAAAATTGACGCAGGGTTCCCCTTAATATCCATACCAGACCTGAATAACTTTCAATGACTTTTCTCTGTATTGCCGGGAGCCGACAATTAATTATAGCCGCGAGTGATTTTAAATTACTTTTTTTCCTTCAGAAATGACATTTTGTGGAGGGACAGTTCTAAGCACGGGAAACAAGCGCTACTTCACAGGCATACTATAGACACCTCTTAGGTATGAAATTTAAAGGAATATTTCACTTTTATTGTTTCACTTTAAGCATTATTAACCACTTGCTTACTGGGCACATGAACCCCTTCGTGCCCAGGCGAAATTTCAGCTTCCGGCACTGCGTCGCTTTAACTGACATTTGCGCGGTCGTGCGACGTGGCTTCCAAACAAAATTGATGTCCTTTTTTCCCCACAAATAGAGCTGTATTTTGGTGGTATTTGATCACCTCTGCGGTTTTTATTTTTTGCGCTATAAACAAAAAAATAGCGACAATTTAAAAAAAATATATATATTTTTTACTTGTTGTTATAATAAATATCCCAAAAAAAAAAAAAAAAAAGTCTCAGTTAAGGCTGATACGTATTTTTCGACGTATTTTTGTAAAAAAAAAAAAAAAATCGCAATGAGCGACTGGTTTGCGCAAAAGTTATAGCGCCTACAAAATGGGAAACAGAATTATGATTTTTTTTATTATTTTTTTTTTACTAGTAATGGTGGCGACACTTTTGACACAAATTTGGGACCATTCACATTTATACAGCGATCAGTGCTATAAAGATGCACTAATTACTGTATAAATGAGACTGGCAGGGAAGGGGTTAACACTAGGGGGTGAGGAAGGGGTTAAATATGTATCCTGGGTGTGTTCTAACTGTGTGGGGAGAGGGGGGTGACTGGGGGTGGTGACCGATGCTGTGTCCTTATGTACAAGGGACACAGATCGGTCTCCTCTCCTCTGACAGCACGTGGAGCTCTGTGTTTACACACAGAGCTCCACATCCCTGCTGTCATCTGCTTGTTTTCCCGCCGATCGCGTGTTCCCTGACGGACATCGCGGGCGCCAGGTACACTCATCGGCTCTTCAGCGATGCGCCGGGACAGTGTTTACCCACCGGGTAATGCACTTTAAATGACGTCCAAAGACGTCAACTTTGCACTTGAGAGCCGCGCTGCTGACGTCTTTTGTCAATAGCGCGGATCTCAAGTGGTTAAAATCACTGCTCCCAAAAAAACTGCTGTTTTTAAAACTTTTTTTTGCATTGATACATGTCCCCTGGGGCAGGACCCAGGTCCCCAAACACTTTTTATGACAATAACTTGCATATAAGCCTTTAAAATTAGCACTTTCGATTTTTCATGACTTTAATGGTATTGGGATGTTCGAACAAATTTATTGCCTGTTTGCATGTTCTGATGCAAACCGAACTGGTGGATGTTTCGGCTCATCTCTACACAGGAACCTACTGACAGGTGAATAAAGCAGAGTGAGTTGAATCATAGCTTACTTAACCTGGCAATGATGCTTCATTGTCCAATCAGCAACCTTGGTTAGTGGTGCTAGTCAGTGACCAAGCTCTATTGAACAGTAACTATACAGAACAGACTTTCAGGCTATACATTGAAGAATAACTGAGCTTTAATGTGTTAGTGTATGATTATGTGAAGTGTACATAGGTTTCTATTATTAGGTGTCATTTTAAACTGTGGCAAACAAAGATTCTAAAGCTGGCCATACACAATAAATATTTATCTTGTTTGTTATCTCTGTATGCAGTTTGTCTTCAATTTGTCAGTATATCTAAATCTGCTAGTACATCTAACACTCCCCTCATCCCATATTAACAATGCTGCTGTCCAAAGGTGTCCCCTGTGCTCCTTCATCCAGAGTGCGGGCTCTCTAATACAAGAGTTGTGTTTCCGGCCAGATCACCAGGTGAAAACAAAGGAAAAAAGCATAAAAAAAGAAACCAAATGCAACCACCACATTTAGGCTTGGTAAGCTGCAATATAATACATTTTGTTTGTTTTTTGTTTTTGATTTTAGTATAACTTTAATCCAACACAGGTATTGATCATGTGACTGTAGCAGGCAGACCCTCCACTTAGGCCACCCTAAGAGAGGGGTGCTGTTTCAGTGTTTACCAAACAGCAACAGGTAGACGCCTGCAATGTTGGTTGCATAAATTATTGGAATGTATATCAGTGATATGAAGAGGATTTTATTTCTTACAAATGGTAAGTTTACCAATCTCACTATGAGGTCTGGGGTGCCTGGATCATGAGAATTACAAATCTTTTTTGCAGGTGTAACGCCCCTTTGCTTTCAGCATGGGCACTACGCTAAAGTTAGTTGTAATAGGAGAGTTATATTGCTCCCAGTCATGATTTACCTAAATTTTGACCTCTGTCATTCCGGAAAGGTCCACTGGGCCAGTCTGCATTCTAGGGATGTGGTATCGTCTCTGGTCGGCAGTTGGTGCCAGAGGGGTTTCTGGCAGACCAAGTCTTCCCCAGGAGCCAATTGGAGGAGTTTTTTCCTCATGGGGCATGCTTTGGAGGGGTATATCTGTGACAGGTGTCATGTGTTCCAAATCTTCGCAGGGTCCTGGTGCCAGGTGCGGCATCCACCTTTAGGGTGCGCGCATCCATGGACCCCGCCGGTGTGGCCCACCTGGCCAAGCTTGCAGGCTTCACCGAGCCTCAACCGGAGACGAGAGGGGACCCCAGTGACTTACTGGGTTCCCAGTCCTATTGAATGGATCACAGGCTGGGTGCCGTGCGAATTGGGGATTGGCTCGAGGGGAACCCGGAGGCAGGTTGACCACAGGGCCTGAACGAACAAATCAGGGATCTGGTGACCGGGCTGCAGACAGGTACGCTTTACTGTCTCCCGGTGACCTGTGCTAGAATTTACTGGGAGGATTCGCTTCTGTTCATCCACCTAATCTCGTCTAAAGCAATTGGCCTGTGGCAGAGGCCCTATAGCCAGGTCTGTGTGAAAGACCTGTTCCTCTTAGATATCTAAAGTGACACCTCGGCTGCCAGTTTAGAGAAAGAAAACCTTTCCCTGGGCACTTCACCCACTCATGCAGGAGTGGCGACGAGCTTACAAATTGGTACTACTGAGGGCAGGCTTGCCCGTTCATATCCAGGCCTGACACCGCAAGTTCTCCTCTTCTTTCATCAACCTTTCTACTCCTTCCTAACTGAAGTTGATGTTGGCTGTGTTGGCCTGGAAATAAAGCATTGGAAAAACATTTATTGACTGTCTGGACCTTAGCTCACTACTTTGTTCCTGCATCACACCCCTAGACAACGCTAGGGTAACTTAATGTGCCGATCCCAACAATCAATCAGGCGGCTCCTTCGGGGGTAGTGCTAACACAGGTAAGGCTGTTCCCATATATGCAGAGCTTTTTTCTCAGAATAGGTGCAGGTACCCCTTGTCTCCTCTCCCTACTCACCTTCAAGCACAGTCCCTTGGTTCCACCCCTATCCACTTCCCAGTATCACCACTGCTATAGCAGCCGCTAGCGATAATTGCAAGAGAATCAGTCAGGCAGGTTGCACCAAAGTTGATCGATTGAACAACTTGATACACTCAACCCGCCCATTAACGGTTCAAATCTCGGCCTGTTGCTGCTGATTTCAACCCTGTATGGCTGACCTAAGACTCCCTCAGCAACAATAGATATCCCACCAGCAACTATAGACCTTCAAAGCAGCAATGGAGCGCCCTATCCGCAACAATATACCCTCCTGCACACCCCATGCCATTAAATACATTAAGTGCTGGAGGTGTCAGAACTGCATACTGTATATATATATATATATATATATATATATATATATACACAGTAAAACCTTGGTTTGTGAGCATAATTTGTTCCAGAAACATGCTTGTAATCCAAAGCACTTGTATATCAAAGCATTTTTTTATAGGGTATAAAAGAGAAGAAAGGCACTTCTAAATGTACCAATAAGTTGCTAAATGTCATACCTTCATTAGGGTCCTTTCACATGTGCGGTCCGTTTTTCGGTCCGCTCCGTGTGTCCGTCGGCTCAGCGGGGGGGTTTCCGCTGAGCTGTCGGGCGGACAGGGCGGTCCCCGCACACTGTGCAGGGACCGCCCTGTCTCTCCTCCGCTATCCCCTATGGGGAATCGGATGGAAACGGACCGTCTGTCCTTTTGCATCCGATCCGTTTGGCCGGACGGAAGAAAAATAGGACATTCTTCCGTCCGAAAAAACGGATGCGGATCTGGCGGACGTTAGCGGATGCATCATCCGCTAACGGATCCGCTCCCATAGGGAGGCATTGAGGTCCGTTACCGTACGTCCAAAAAACGGACGAACGGAACGGACGTGTGAAAGAGCCCTTAAATGTAACCATATTGCTACACTTGGAGGCTCCTCTCAAACCGAGGTTTTACTGTGTATATATATATATATATATATATATATATATATATATATATATATATAAACTATGTATTTGTGCAGTACATATAAATGAAATCATTCAGAAATGACAGACCCCATCCTTCTACATGAGATTATATTTCTCAGAAATGCCTGGACCACACTAAGCTCATTATCTTAGCTTATTGAGATAAGTTATTTATAATATGCACTAACTCTGCTGTCTCCATAAATTCTATTCTCAGAACTGCCTGCATTAAGCACCTGATCATTATACACAAGGCTCAAATCTTTCAGCAGCCACTCCCTGTCTATTTTTTCAGCATCCCAGACACACATATTCATCATCCCCTTGCCGACTCCACCACATGCACATGGCTTTGACACCACTTCTCCTGTTGCTTCATAACTGCTGTAAACAAGTGCAGTGGGTAACTTTTGGGAAATATTACACAAGCCTGGAGTATTCATTCAAACCAAGGCCACATCTGGGTGTTTGTTAGGTTCCAGATTTAGCACCGTTGGAAGATGTTCATGAGTAATCACTGACAATCTGATGAAAATAGTAAAAGATGAGCTCATCCTGGTATATCACTCACATCCCCAGTAAACAACACAGATCACTGAGAACTTAACTCTAACATTGCCAGGGTGCAAACCAGAACACCTGAGGCCATATGTTTAATTAAAAGTGCTGCCATGCCACATGATTATTTTAAAGGTTTCCGCAAATACAGACTGGAAAGTATTTGTTTTCTGGCAGCTTGATCTGGCCAGGAGCCACCTGGTAATGGACCGTGTAATTAAATAAGGGGAGGGTTCACAGACTTGGCATCCACTTTTCCCCAGGACGACAGCTCCGGTATGCTTAAAAGAAATTATTGAAAACCTTAATTTTGTGTGTCTGGGACAGGAATCACTGATCAAAGGCAAGGTGAGATCTGTGTCTCGTGTGCACTCAACATTTTGTTGCCTGGCGCCCTGCTTAGTAAATGCTGGTACCAGAAAGTCTTTACTGGCATTGAGTGGTGAAGCTATGGCTCGCTGAGGTGTAAGATGTCATTTATTCAGCTCAGCTTAGTGCTTTCGGCCCTAAACCTACTTACCTAAGTGTGTCAGGTCTATGCTTGCATTTAATTGGAAGCTATACTGAGTTTCTAGGTCACCCCAAACTTCAAGGCCGTTAAATGAACTCCATTTAATAAGCCAAAGGCATTTTGCCATTTTCCTAGACACGTCTTTGGCTGATTCTACAGTAAGTTCTATTCAAGGACTATATTGCCCCAGGTAAAAGTGTGGTTGTATGATAATCCATCTCTGTTCATGTTATTGACTGATTGGAAGTGGCTTGAATTAAATATTAGTGGCTCAGGGCAAAACCTATTATAAGACTATACCTAGAAGCCACTAGGGCTAAAAATTGCTACAGCGATAATGATTATGCCTAGTACACACGATCGGTTTTCCCGTTGGGAAAACTGGCATGTATTCCTTTGGCCGTGAAAAACGTCTGTGTGTATGTTCCTTAGCAGTTTTACTGACAGGAAAACTGAGGCTTAAAAAAAATTAGAACATGTTCTTTTTTTTTCTCGCCGCGAATCGTAGCATTTTATTTCCCACAGTTTTCCAATGGGAAACACTGCAGGGGTGCATATACACGGCCGGTTTTCCCGACCAAAGCTCTCCTGGCAGTCCTCCGTATGTACAGGGGAAAAGGGACCATGCCGGTTCTCGGTTTTCCCCTCGGTTTTCCCGATCGTGTGTACTAGCCATAAGATATTAGTGTATTTATTGCATTCTTTCCAACAAGATTTGGTTGGAGTCAATATTAAAGAAAAACAGTGAAAAATAGGCATTTAAATATATCGAAGAATTTAGAAACAAGACTTTTTCAGTGCTCTAGTATAGGGGCTCATGGCAGATAAATAACCATTATCATACAGCAGAAACTCTTGCTGGCTTCATGCTGCTACGGGGGAACCAGGTATGCTTTAGGCCTTGATGCCCTCTTCTGATATGGGGAATCCTGAGAACTAAACAAAAAGCAAGAAGGGTGCACCAGCCTTGTGCATTACCTAAGGTATAGTTTTTAGACATGTGCAGACTGGAATATTTTGTTTTGTTTTTTCGTTTTTGTTTGGAAAATACATTTATTTAGTTACTCCCGAAAATCGTTTTGATTTATTTTGTTTTTCGTTGGGGAATAGCTTTCGTCCGAAAATCCAATAATACTTGGTTTCTGTCGAATGGTCAAAAGAATATTTGACGGAAGGTTGAATCTTTTTGGTTGCTGTCGAATGGTCAAAAGAATATTCGACGGAACGTCGAATCTTTACGAATCGTACATTTCCGTTCGAATATTCCACCTACAAGAATTCTAATGTTGTATGACTAGTAATAATGTCGAATCTATTCTCTATAATGTCGAATCTATTTTCTCATAAAACAAAATTTATTCTCTGTAATGTCGAATCTATTATTTCTATAGTGTCGAATCTTTTCTCTATAATGTCAAATCTTTTCTCTATGATGTCGAATCTTTTCCCTATAATGTCGAATCTCTCTATATCGAATTTTTACCGCAACGAAAACGAAAATAAAGCATTTTTTATGTCGGATCTTTCGGTTTTCGTTTCTTGCACTTTTGTTATTGTTTGTTAAAACGATAACGAAAAAAACAGATTTTCGGACGAAAATGCATTCTAACGAAAACAAATGCACATGTCTAAGGCCTCGTACACACGAGCAGACAGATTTGTTCAAATCTGTCTGTCCGACAGATTTGAACAAATCTGTCTGCTGGGATTTTGGTTTGCTCGCGTGTACACACGAGCAAACCAAAATCCCCGCCAGCAGACAGCGCGCTGACGTGTCGGTGACGTGGCGGTGACGTTGACGCCGCCACGTCACCGCACCAGGAAGTAAAACACTTCCGCTCATGCGTCGAAACCATTCGGCACGTGTGCGAGAAGACTTGTCTGCTGGTTAGCATACTAACCAGCAGACATGTCGGGCGGACGGGTTCCCAGCCGACAGATTTCAAAGCATGCTTTGAAATCTGTCGGGTGGCCAAATCCGTCTGTTAGCCCGTACACACGATCGAATCTGTCTGCTGAAACGGTCTAGCAGACCGTTTCCAGCAGACAGATTTGATCGTGTGTACGAGGCCTAATAGTTTAATAAAGTTAAAACACAAGTAATTATATACCCTCTCTGATTAAGTCAGTTTAGCCCTCAAAACGCTGTGTCAAAAAGATACAGCACACACAGACCCACTATAAACTAATGTTGGCATACAAAAACTTTAAGGCCTCGTACACACGAGGGGATATGTCCGCTGAAAACGGTCCGATGGACCGTTTCAGCAGACATCTCCGATCGTGTGTATGGGCTAGCGGACAGATTTGTCCATCGGACAAATTTCAAAGCATGCTTTGAAATTTGTCCGCTACAAACCTGTCCGTCGGATATGTCCGCTGGTTAGTACGGTAAACCAGCAGACATATCCTCCCACACATGCGTCGTATCCTGTGAATGGATCCGACGCATGCGCGCGGAAGTGTTTACTTCCTGGTGCGTGACGTAGCGGTGACGTGGCGGCGTCAACGTCACCGCCGCGTCACCGACACGTCACCGACACGTCACCGCGCCGTCCGCCGGCGGGGAATTTGATCCGATGGTGTGTACACGCCATCGGATCAAACTCCAGATCGGACATATCCGATGGAAATGGTCCGCGGACCGTTTTCATCGGATATGTCCGACCGTGTGTACGAGGCCTAAAACATTGCAAGCCTGGTTGGCACATCCTAAAGCTTCAAAATATCTGAAGGACTTTAATAACCATTGAGACTATTCCCTATTGACAATATGGTCCCAATGAGGTCGTTGGGATATGTAGTTCTTACCATTGTTTTGTGAGGCGGCGTACACACGACCGAGAACCTCGTCGGGCTAAACCCATCGTTCCGCCCGACGAGGTTCCCGATGAGCGGTCGGAAAAGCTCGTCGAGCCAAAGTCCTCATTGAACAACGAGGAAAAAGAGAGCGTGCTCTCTTTTTTGGCTCGACGAGCTTCCCGACGGGACGCTCGTCGGAAGTGTACACACGACCGAGAACCTCGGCAGAATATGCCTCCCAGCGAGCTTCTCGCTGGATTCTGCCGAGAAGCTCGGTCGTGTGTACGCCGCCTAACTCATTGACAACGTTTAATTGTAGATAGATTGATAACACCTTTGTTTATATATCCTGTTTAACTTTTCTTTTCTTTATGTATATGTACCAAGAAGCATTTGTAATGCATTTGAGAAACAAATAAAAACGTCAAGATTAAAAAAAAAAGACACAGCACAACTATATTGGAAGAATATTTAGAGCACTTGGTGTTATTTGAGTGCAGCTGTAAAAATGTATTGTATTTTTTTAATTCCTCTTGAACAGTCTATATAGGTATATTACCTGTCAGATAAGTGAATAACAGCACACACATATTCCTGAGAGATAATGCTATACTACAGCAACATATTAAGGTATATAAAGAAAAAACAACCAGCAAAAAGCCGTGTGCATTGCAGGAACTATTTATTGAAGTTAAAAACACAAGTGATTATAAACCAAGCTCCAGTCATAAACTTGACCAGTGCCTATTTGTATCGAACTTTTATAAAAAGTTCTATAATTTTTTTTTTTTTTAAAGTGTTCTATACAAATACATTATACCAAGATTTTAAATGTTGCTTTAATGTTTATTAATTGTATTGAACAGCCTTTTTACACAATGCATAGGAATACCCCTCATCCACAGTGAGTATAACAAGCATGCTTTACTGCATATACAGCAGTGGCGGCCTGTCCATTAGGGGAGCACAGGCACCGCCCCCCAATCCATGTGTCCGGCCCCCTAATCTACATGAATTGTGCCGGACGCATTTATTCCAATCAGGTTTATTTTTAAGCATGTGATTAGAGCCAGAGGCTCTAAAAAATTTAGAAAAATGGTGGGTTAGGGGCGCAGAGCACTGCACCCTGATCCAACAAAGTTGTGTGACAATAGCAAATTAATACTCGCCATTGTCACACTGATTCTCCTCCTACCCAATCAGGAAGAATGTCTGGGATTTGTTTCCCAATTGACCAAAAGGAAAAGCGTTCCAATTGGCCTAGAAGGAGGAGGGAGGAGATGCATGGCGGAAGCCGCCGTGATGCCTGCAGAGTAGAGCAGGGGAAGAAGCCACCGCCCGTTGCCCGGGTAAAGTGCTGCCCATCATAGATGGGGTAAGTACACTGTTTGTTGCTCCCTCCAAAGAATTTACCACCAGCTGACACTCATATGCAGACTGATTTTACTGTTGTGGGTTTAGTAACACTTTAAGATCTTTTAAAACAAAGCCATGTCTCTGAGATACTTTGCTCTACCACCATAAGACCAGCTGTACATCCATTGACACACACATTAAATCTTGGCATATTAAACTGCAGTAGTCAATACCTTTCAGAAGTCTTTGAGAGACGTCTACTACACTTCAGTGTTAGGACTAGAAGTGTGGGACAACAGGTGCATTACTGGTGTACAAGCAGTGCACAGCATCCAGAGTCTATTTTATTACAAATGTTAGGCTGCTTTCACATTGGGGATAGAGCCGCGGTGGCGGTATAGCAGCGCGATTTTTAGTGCTGCTATACCGTCGTATTTACCGCGGTATTCGCCCGCTAGCGGTGCGGTTTTAACCCCCGCTAGTGGCCGAAAAAGGGTTAATACCGCGGTTTCCCATTGATTTCAATGGGAAGCCACGGTATAGGAGCGGTGAACACACCGCTCCTATACCGCAGTAAAGATGCGGCTAGCAGGACTTTTGGAGCGGTCCTGCTAGCGCACCGCTTCAGTGTGAAAGCCTTCGGGCTTTCATATTGAACACTTCAGGGCAGGTTTTTTTCATGCGGTATAGCAGCGCTATTTTTAGCGCTGTACCGCATGAAAAACGCCTCAATGTGAAAGGGGCCTTAAGCTTTCTGCTGAGAAAGAGAAATAATAAAAAAAAAAACATTCTTCTAAGTTAATGACTGTTTGGTTGCAAATTAATTATTAGGGCATTGAGAGAGATACAATGAATTTCTTTCTTGTCTGAAAACTAACTTGGTCCCCTAAAACATCTAATTTATAACACAATGTGCAATGTTTTTAAATGACAGAAACATGCTTTGCCTATTTAGACAGCAATGCATTATTTGTGCTGTGTAGTAGCGAAGTCCATATGCACAATGTGAAGCATTATGGTCTACTATGGTGCAAATGCAAAATGCAAAGACAAGCAGATGCTTCATTATCTTGTCACGGTCTGACGCATGCGTTAATCATCCATTACAGTATTTGCCTGACTCTTATACTGCTGTTTTCTCAGTGACACAAGTTAAGTGTCAGCAGTTGTGTAGAAGCATTGTTTTTGCGCCAAACGAAGGGTAGAAAAATGCATGACCAGAAGCGTAATTATAAATGTTCTGGCCCTGCAGAAAACAGATCTCTTCATGGGGACCTCAAAATAAACAAGTCTAATTAAGGTCACTTAGGAAAAAGACTTGAAAATTAAATAATTGTGCCTGTTATGGCTCAGCACCGAGCAGGCTCAGTACCAACAATGAGAAATGCTTGTTAGCATATTATCCACTAAATGCTCATTATCCTTCATGCTGAGTGAGCTCAACTCCTTGCTCCACTCTATAACAAGTGTTTTAGTGTAGCTATAGCCAAACATATATTTTTTTATATTTTGCATAGAGAAGTTAAGGGTTGATGAGGGTTACAAATAGCGATGAACTTGGGTTCGGTTTGAACCCAAAGGCAACCAAAGCCAGAAGTTAACTCAGTAATGGACCAATGAGATTTTCCACCCACAGCTGTTATACAGAAAAGGGGTGGGTATTCTTGCCGCAGCAAACTCACCCGGAAGTGGGAGTGGGTACCTGTCAAAACTAGATACCTGCCCCCCAAAGGTGCCAAATGTGATAGCTGAGGGGATGGGAAAGAGGGGAGGCAGACAAGTGGAATTCCCCCTTGTGGGTGGATCTCTGCTTTAAAGTGTTCCTTTTGGGAGAGATTTTCCCTCACTTCCTGTCAGGACAGAGAAAGGGAGGTCTGATAATGTGTCTATAGCCACCGTATCTGTATTTTCCTGTAATGCCCAAACCTAATTTCTTGAATGAAAGTCACAAGTACAGCAAGAGAAAATCTCCTCAGAAATAAAAACCAGACAAAGGCCGAAACTAAACTCAGCTGTAGTTAGGCTTTAAATTCTATTCCCCAAAACAACATATTTCTGTTTGCAGATGATTTTCATTGAAAACCACACTATTTTGAACCATTCCTTCATTAGACATACCACATTTAATGCGTTACTAAGGATCCTAAGGGTTCTATTTATCATAAAGTTAGAGTTGAAATGTGTCCAAAACTCAGAAAGAACACTAGCAATCTTTTTCTCTGAAGATATATGATAAAACAGATGTCTACAGTTTTGAACATTTTTATTATATATGGAGTGCTAGGCGTGCCTTAAGAGTGTCCCAACCCTGGAATCATGAGCTGATTATACCAGAGTAACCACAAATGCAGCGTCCTCCTTTCATAGTGAAGACTTGCACTCAGAAACAAGTTAGCCAGTTAAAAGATTTTTGATTAAAACACAACCATTCAGTAAATGTAATCAAAATTAATAGGGAGACAAAAAAAATTCTCTGTCTTTAGAGGCACTGGTCTTGTTTTATAGTTTTACTATGGGAGACTCGGCTTATCTAAGACCCCTTTACACTGAGGCACTTTGCAGGTAAGACAACGATAAAACTACTGCCTGCAAAGCGCCCTGAGAGAGCCGCTGCTGTCTCTCTGACCCTGAGGTCTTTCACACTGGAGCGGTGCGCTAGCAGGACGGTAAAAAAAAGTCCTGCTAGCAGCATCTTTGGAGCAGTGAAGGATCGGTGTGTATACCGCTCCTCCACCGCTCCTGCCCATTGAAATTAATGGGCACCGCAGCTATGCCGCCGGCAAACGCTGCTGCAGCGGCACTTTGCAGGAGGGGTTAAAAGCACCCGCTAGCGGCCGAATAGCACCGCAAAATTGATGGTAAGGAGCCACTAAAAATAGCGCTGCTTTACCACCGACGCCCCCACCACCCCAGTGTGAAAGGGGCCTTATGATTAAGGTTTACTCATTAGAAAAAAGCTTTTAATGTTTTTTTTCCAGTATTGCAAAGTATGAAATATTTGATGAAGGCCGAATTTAGCAAAAACAAGCATCTTAGATTTGGGTAGAAATTAGTGGCTTGAATACCCAGTGAATTATATCCCAATTCGATCCCAGTGACTGCATTCATTGTTTCTCTATTCTCTTCTACAAAGCTATAATGCAGGTATCATCTCTTTTACATTTTGGGAAATACACTTGTCTAGGGTGATGCCACTATTGGCACTGCAACTAATACAAAAGTGGAGCATCATTTTTATGGAGATTTTTATCTGCATGGAATTCAACTTGTCACCTATTATAAAACTGAAATGCTTTTGGGTAGAGTTGACTCTTAACAATGTTTGTTACTGTTCTGCTTTTAAGCAAGACGTCAAGCCACATTAAACTTGGTGAAACCTAAAATAGCTGATAAGCTTTTCCTTTTTTTTTTTTTTAAGTGAGCATACAATTAAGAAATTGTTCCTTTCATTAAGAAAACCAAATAAATTCTTGGCCTCCAGGCAGAGAGTTTCAATGTCTGTCTGAGGCCTCGTACACAAGTCCGAGGAACTCGTCATTTCAGACACATCGTTTTCCTCGTCGAGTTCCTTGTTAAGCTTGTCGAGGAACTCAAGCTGTCTTTGCGTACACACTGTCAAGACCAAATCTCCTCGTTCTCAAACGCGGTGACTTCACCACATACTACGGCAGGGGAAGTTCAATTCCACTGGCACAACCCTTGGGGCTGCTTATGCCTGAAACTCATCATCTTCATGATATATGGCAACTTACAAAAACTTTGACTCTGCTTCCAGTCATTGTACAAGATTCACAAACAAAGACATTTTTAAAAGCAAATAGCAATTGATTGTAAAATCATGTTTAATAAGATTTTAATTATTATTTGGAATGTGTCTGATAAGCAATACTGCACTCACAGATACAGACGTGTTCTGTAGCACGTAGTTGCCTCCAGGACACCAGTTCATAACTGTGGTTTACGAATTTATAACCAAATACCAAAAGAGCTAAAAAATAAATTACACTGGAAAAAACAGTAGTCTAGCTGGTTGTCAGGTAAAGATGGGTGGGAAACAGTCCAGTCTTCACAGCTGGCCCAGCATTAATATATCAATTAAATATCAGCACAACCACGAGGCTTGAGCTGAATTAAAGTATCTGATTTAAACTTTAACAGATTAATATAATTTCAAAAGCAATTTTACATTTGTTTTTTTTCATAGGTAGCTGTCATTGGAATAATACTTGGTAATCCTGTAATGAAGTTTTTTGTTCAGGCACTCATTGGATGACAATGTTGTGCTTTGCGGTTGTGCTTCTGCAGTGTCTTCCTGTCACATGGTGAAGGTTGCAGCAAAGTTCAGTTGCAGGGACCTCTGAGGATGATCGAGATGCTGCTTTCATCTTTTTCCATCCAACCAGCCCAGAATGCAACTTCACAGTATAAACTGTAGTGTGGGACAGGAACCCAGCCACCTGTCTACTTTTTGTCTTAAGCCTGGTACACACACTGGGGTAGATTCATATAGAGATATGACGGCGTATCTACTGATACACCGTCGTATCTCTGAGATCCGACGGTCGGATCTATGCGGCTGATTCATCTAATCAGGTTCCTCATAGATCTCCCTAAGATCCGACAGGTGTAAGTGACTTACACCGTCAGATCTTAGGCTGCAATCTCCCGCTGGCCGCTAGGTGGCGCTTCCATTTGTATACGCGACAAATATGCAAATGAGGAGAACCGCCGATTCAGAAACGAACGCCCGGCCGTCGCTTTTTTTTTACATCGTTTGCGTTCGGCTTTTTCTGGCGGATAGTTACCCCTGCTATATGAGGGGTAAGTGAGGCGTATCCTATGTTAAGTATGGCTGTCGTTCCTGCGCCGAGTTTTGAATTTTGTACGTCGTTTCCGTAAGTCGTTAACATCTAAACCAATGACGTCCTTGCAACGTCATTTGGAGCAATGCACGCTGGGAAACATAGACGGCGGCGCATGCGCGGGGACGCGCCTGATTTAAATAATACACTCCCCCTAGCCACGGAATTTGAATTCTGCCAGGGGATTTAAGAGCCGCCGGCGCCACTTTAGAGGCAAGTGCTTTGTGAATACAGCACTTGCCTCAAAAACTGGCGTTGGCTGATCATAAATAAGATAGATTACGCAGATCTAAAGATCCGCTGATGTATGTGAATCTACCCCATTGAGTTTTTTTTGTTCAGCCCAGCAGGCTTTTAGAAGAGCTTGACTAACTATAATACAATGGTAGTACAGCAAACTCCACGCTGAGCTATTGTGTTCTGACAGGGGGACGCTGTGTGGTGCCCCCCCCCCCCCTCAGCCCCCTAATACTTACTTGAGCCTCCTCTCGTTTAAGCGATATCCACGAGTGTCTCGGCCGTCCTGGACTCTCCCTCCTGATTGGCTGAGACACTGCAGCGGAGCCATTGGCTCCTGCTGCTATCAATTAAAGTCAATTAGCCAATGAGGAGAGAGGGGGCAGGCCTGGGCCAAACCTTGGCTCAGTGTCTGGATACACGAAGCTGCAGCTTGGATGCCCCCAGAGCAAGCTGCTTGCTCTGGGGGTACTCAACAGGAGGGAGGGGCTAGAAGCACCGAAGAGGGACCCGAGAAGTGTAGCAATAAGTTGCTAATTGTTGTACCTTTATTAAATGTAACAATATTGCTACACGTGATATGATGCTACTCTTATATCAAGACATCGCTTGTATATCAAGGCAAAATGTATTAAAATATTTTGCTTGTCTTGCAAAATGCTCTCAAACCAAGTTACTCTAAAACCAAGGGTTTACTTGAATTAGGAACAGGAGACATGCTGTAAAGGAAAATAATATTCTAATGTTATTTAGGTGTTTTTACATTTATAATTGCTGTGTAATACAGATGTGGTATATGTGGTTAATGTATATACAGTTTCTGCAAAAATAATTCATGTTATGTTTGCACTTTCTGCATAGACACAACAAAAAGAGCTTTTATAATATGTACCGTATATATACAGTGTAAAGGATTTCGTTTACATTGTATTTCCTTTGAAAGACGGATGTGGTCCAATTATTTACTGATTAATGAAAACATCACGTTATATATACACAACATTTTTTTCCCAACCTAAATGAACGAAAGAATATTCATAGTACACACAGATGTAGGGACAAGTCACAAAGGAAAAGAGTTCAAATCAGGCATGTTGACTACCATTTGTAAAGACTGTTCTATCTACTTGTATATGTATCTGTCCTTTTCTTTATTCTTTAGCTAACCTTGAGATAGCAAAAAGTTTTCCCGAAGACTTGAAATATTAGGATTCTTTCTTCCAGTAAAGATGACACTTGGCCTGCTGAAAGCTTAGTCAATCTTCAGTCTACCATGGAGCCTCAGTTTACTGAGAACCTGCCTTACAGATGGATAATTTTCTCCTTCAGTAGAACAAATCAAACACATGAGCTTTTCAATGCAACGCAGTCCTGGTTTTTGAAACATGCCCTGTATAAGTAGAAAGAAAACGATATACTAATATATATATAAGGGTTGATACTGATTACAATTTTCGTGTTTAATTGTTTTGTTTTGTTTTTATCGATTAATCAACTAATTTTAATTAATTATAACGCACATACATTTTTGGGATCACCACCATATATAGTCCCCACTGTAATATTCACAGACATCTCCCCCACTGTAATATCCACAGACATCTCCCCACTGTAATATCCACAGACATCTCCCCCACTGTAATATCCACAGACATCTCCCCACTGTAATATCCACAGACATCTCCCCCACTGTAATATCCATAGACATCTCCCCACTGTAATATCCACAGACATCTCCCCCACTGTAATATCCACAGACATCTCCCCACTGTAATCTACAGACATCTCCCCCACTGTAATATCCACAGACATCTCCCCACTGTAATATCCACAGACATCTCCCCCACTGCAATATCCATAGACATCTCCCCACTGTAATATCCACAGACATCTCCCCCACTGTAATATCCACAGACATCTCCCCCACTGTAATATCCACAGACATCTCCCCACTGTAATATCCACAGACATCTCCCCCACTGTAATCCACAGACATCTCCCCACTATAATCCACAGACATCTCCCCCACTGTAATATCCACAGACATCTCCCACACTGTAATATCCACAGACATCTCCCACACTGTAATATCCACAGACATCTCCCCACTGTAATATCCACAGACATCTCCCCACTGTAATATCCACAGACACCTCCCACCCACTGTAATATCCACAGACATCTCCCCCACTTTAATATCCACAGACATCTCCCCCCACTGTAATATCCACAGACATCTCCCCCACTGTAATATACACAGACATCTCCCCAGTGTAATATCCACAGACATCTCCCCCACTGTAATATCCACAGACATCTCCCCCACTGTAATATCCACAGACATCTCCCCCACTGTAATATCCACAGACATCTCCCCCACTGTAATATCCACAGATATCTCCAGTTTTAAATTTAAAACATTTGCTAATACTGGGGACGGCCAATCGTTGCTCCTTCTTAGGCTCCATTCACACCTAGGCGTTTTGTCGCCTGAAGCGCGACGCTACAATACGCCGTACCGTCGAATCTGCATTATTGTCTATGGAGACCGTTCACATCTCCTAACGCTGAACGCCGTACGCCGATAGAACGTCGAACGCCGATTTTGAAAAAAGTCCCGGACCCTTTTCCGACGCGCATATCGGGCGGCTTTGGCTTTCCGCATAGCCGACAATGGCTATACAAAAAGCAGGATTTTAAAACGGCGCGTTTTGTCGCCGCAAATCGCGGGTACAAAACGCCTAAACTTTGTCTCCCAAATACGCCCAAAATCGCTAACGCCTAGGTGTGAATGCAGCCTTATAAGATGTAAACACAAAATTAACAAACACAATTAGAGCATGATTTAACAACCATTACATGACAAACATGAGCATGGCAAGAAAGACAAATCACTTTATTTTATAATTCCAGAATGTGTTATATTTTATGCTATTTTTGTGTATAGCATGTACATGGGGTGCGACAAAACCAATCCTAAAAAGAAGTCCAAGACTATAATTTTATGTGTCTACTGCACACCTGGGCACTCAAATTGGGGTTAAAACAGCTGTTGCTATCTGTAAATTAGTAGCCGGAATTTTTATAAACACTGGTTTGGTCCACACTGTCTGTGTGCATCAACAACTTATTTTTCATGCAAATGACTTTAATTGGATCACTTTGTCATTTGTACAGTATGTAAATTACTCTGCTACGCATTGTGGCAAAAAAATCAGGAGGTCCCCATGAGACAAGAAGTTACAGTTCAGGCCCAATAAGTGACAGATTAGATTGTGCAATGAATAGAATCAAATAGAATGAATAGAATCTCTTGCTCATTTCTCTCAGGAAACAAAGGAGTGATGTTTTCACTTTATGGTTAATTAAATCTACTTAATGCAGTTAATTGCTTCAGTTTCATGCCAACATGTGCAGGTGCTCCTGCTGTTGGGTGGTCACACAGGGGGAAGGAGGGGGGAGGAAGAGAGACATTAATGATGTGATTTCACAAGGCAGGATACACTGACTTGTTGAGGAAGTCATTAAAAAGAAGGAAGCTGCAATCGGTGTCATCAGGCCCCGCGCCGTGGCCAGAAGAGAACCAATTTCTCTGATGTTGGCAAACTGCATCATGGGAAATTTTTCCTACATGTGGCTAAGTGTATATATTGCCTATGGATCCAGTATATAAAGGCACGATAAGTTAAATAAGCTGTAGTTACAGGTCTGAAGGGCTGCCACCTAAAGTTTATGTGTGGTCAAAAATCAAAACTATACATAGAAGAGCTTGCCCGTTCACATTGTCCCTATTAGCATTAAAAGATGCCTAGAGACCCTGCCGGAAATATGGGCTCTCCTTCCTTGGGCTGACAAAGCTGACACTACTGCACTTAAATGGTAAACATGTGAAGTCCATGTTTGGCCTACAAGACAATGTACTGACATTATCTATATTGGCATGGTATTCTCTACTCATCTCTCTCACCCTAGTACTCATGGGAAGTGTAGTTCTGGGGCTGCCTTCACATCAAAGTGGCTCAGGAAATGCCTATAAAATGTACAGATGTGTTCCAGGCAGGAGCAATCATTTGAAGATACTTTGCACTCTGATGAAGAATGTTGGGGGAACGCACACATGGCATTTGCACTTGTATTTAAAGTGGTCTTAAAGTCAAAAGTATTTTTTTACTATAATGAATTACCTGCATTAAGGTACAAAATCTTCCTCTTGCTATCGCCCCTTCTTACTACCCCCACACACAAATACTTACCGAGTCCTTTATCAATCCAGCGCTGTGCCCAGAGCTGGTCTCCCTTTCTGGGGCTTGTGTCCATAGATGCACAAAGTCTAGCTCAGAAGTGCGCCCACATGTTTGCCCCCATAACAAGCGGCTTGCTATGGTGGCACATACAGAAGAAGCAGAGTGTAGAGCGCTAGCAGGGGACCCCAGAAGAGGAGGTAAGGGGACAATATCCTTACACAAGTGTAGCATTACCCCCGGAGGAGCTGCTGGATTTTTGGGTGGCGTGTTACCTCGTGGCTCCTCCAAAATTCCTAGGGGTGAATGATGCGTATAGCATGTAGTAGAAGTAAAGAAATGTCCAAGACAGGTACTCTTTGCTGTGCTCTTTATTACCCAGCCGGGTAAAAACAGTAAACTTGTGGTGAATAAAGTTGAAGAAGATAGGAGAATAGCATATTCAGGCGTAATGATAGGAAACAGTCCTGCTCCTAAACGTAACACTTCTTTGCACCACTCCAGCCGGAATGGGTTTAGTGTACCCGGACAGGCCTCTCTCACTGACCTGGCAGCCGGAGTATCACTCGGACAATTGTAGGATAAAATCTCTGCCACAGACCCTCCTCGGTGAACTTGAACTTGGGAGAAAGTCTTTGCCACAGACCCCCCTCAATGAGCCTCAGAAAGATACCTCTGCCACAGGTCTCCTCTGGATTGAATCCCTAGAGATATACCTCTTTAATTGAGTTACGTCTGGATCTCCTTCAACTTGTTGCCCAGGTACCGACTGATAGGGGATCAATCCCTCAGTGTCCGGTTACCTCAATCCCCGGTGGTTTGTCTAGGCCCTATTGGACCGCCACCCTCTCAATGGCGCTCCTCAGACTGACTCCCCACCGAACAGCAGTACTGCTTGGGATCCTCAAAGGTGGGAACCCAGTCACTCACTGGGATCCCCGTCGCTGTTCAGATGCTTAGGGTCAGCATGGCCCCGGAACCAGGAACACCGCTTGGCACGCATGCCCCAGCAGGGGCGGACTGACCATTGAGTCACTCGGGCACTGCCCGAGGGCCCCATGCCACTAGGGTGCCCCATCAGGGTTGCCAGGCTCAGCAGAATGCATAGAATGCATTAAGATAAAAAAACCTTCTGACTTTACAACTCCTTTAACTTGGTATATTTACCTGATTATGTGATGTATACCCAATACAGCATAAACACCAGCTATTTACCTATATGGTTGATGATGTGAATCTAAAATAGCTAACATTTTAACTGGCAAAGACGACAATTCTGGAGGTGCAACCATAAAGACATATGATTGCTATTGGTTAGACCTGTTAGTTAGTACTAGGGGGTTTAAGAAGTTGAACGTTTTTTGTAAGTTTTCTTTATTAATAAACTATATATGGGTAAGTACATATGGAGACCAGGAATGAACATTAGCCTTGTGAGAACATTCCTTGGAGTCCCCCCTATGTGTATACAGCCAAAAAGCAGTTATTATAATGAGGTTTCTCACTTTAAGATCCAGAGCGCTGTTATAAAATTCAGCATTCAGATCTTTTCCACAGCTGTGTAATTGTGTAGACCAATGGAACGTTTGTAGTGGGTGCTTGAGAAAGGAATTTTCATTTTAGAGCTAGGATCTAAAAAAAAACGTCTGTCAATCATGCAAGGCCCACATAAGTATTTCTATCAACTTCACTGTATATTCATTTAAATAAGACCCAATAAGACGTCAAAAATAGCGCCTGCAATCTGCCCTTAAACAGCAGCTCTATTTACTCCCGAGGGCTTTCACACTGGAGCGGTGCGCTAGCACGGCATCAGAAAAAGTCCTGCCAGCAGCTACTTTGAAGCGCATTAGCAGCAGTGAACTCACCGCTGCTAATGCGTTTCTGCCCATTGAAATCAATGGGCAGTGCTGCCATACTGCTGGCAATACGCCACTGTAGTGGTGCATTGCGGGCAGTTTTAACCCTTTCTCGTCCGCTAGCAGGGGGTTAAAAGCGCCCAGCTAGCAGCCGAAATGCGCCTCAAATCCGACGGTAAAATAGCAGCGTTTTACCGGTATTTTACTGCCGCCGCTATGGGTGGCATCAGTGCGAAAGGGGTCTAAATGTTTTTAAATATTTTATATTGTTTGATACACACATCCCAAAGTCTATCAATTTTATTACTTGCTGCTAGTGGTGGGGTTTAAAAGTGCCTGCAAATCTGACGGTAAAATAGCGGGGTCTCAAACAGCTGCTCTATTCCCTCAGTGTGAAAGCCCGAGGGCTTTCACACTGGAGCAGTGCGCTGGCAGGGTGTCAGAATAAGTCCTGCCAGCAGTGCGAAAGGGCTCTAAGTGTTTTTAACCACTTAAGACCCGGACCAAAATGCTGCTAAAGGACCTTGCCCCTTTTTGCGATTTGGCACTGTGTCGTTTTAACTGACAATTGCGCGGTCGTGCCCAAACAAAATTGGCGTCCTTTTTTCCGCACAAATAGAGCTTTATTTTGGTGGTATTTGATAACCTCTGCGGTTTTTATTTTTTGCGCTATAAACAAAAATAGAGCGACAATTTTGAAAAAAAAATGCACTATTTTTTACTTTTTGCTATAATAAATATCCCCCCAAAATATATACGTATTTTTTTTCCTCAGTTTAGGCCGATACGTATTCTTCTACCTATTTTTGGTATAAAAAAATCACAAAAAGTGTTTATCGGTTGGTTTTCGCAAAATGTTATAGCGTTTACAAAATAAGGGATAGTTTTATTTATAAAAAAATTTTTTTTTACTACTAATAGCGGCGATCAGCGATTTTTTTCGTGACTGCGGCATTATGGCAATTTTGACACATTTTTGGGACAATTGTCATTTTCACAGCAAAAAATGCATTTAAATTGCATTGTTTACTGTGAAAATGACAGTTGCAGTTTGGGAGTTAACCACAAGGGGGCGCTGTAGGATTTGTGTGTTCCCTGCGTGTGTTTACAACTGTAGGGGGGTGTGGTTGTAGGTGTGACGTCATCGATCACGTCCCCCTATAACAGGGATGACGTGATCGATGCTGCGGGCCACAGTGAAGCACGGGAAGCCATGGCTCTCCCCGTTCTTCAGCTCCGGGGACCGATCGCCGCACTCCAGCGGCGATCGGGTCCGCGAGTCCCGCGGTCCCGGTCTCGGAGCTTCGGCGTGCCCGTGACCCACGGCTGGGTACTAGAACCAACGTATATATATGTTGATGTGCCCAGCCGTGCCATTCTGCTGACGTAAATGTACAGTAGGCGGTCCTTAACTGGTTAAATATTTTATATTGTTTGATACACACATCCCAAAGTCTATGAATTTTATTACTTATCTGTAGTTATCACTATTCAGAGTAAAATACATTTTTAATTCAAAATGAATTTAAAGCCCTAGAGTTAATTTCAAGAGAAATTCAAGCCTTGGACCAGTAAATCTAGAATGACTTTGTGGAATGATATAACCTATGATATGTTCAAAGTCCTCACTTTTTGTGCTAATGTCCTCCCTAAGTTAATAAAAATGACCTGTAAATCATACATGGTACACGGGCCAATCGGCAGCTTTAATATCATACAGAGGTTCCCTAGTCAGCTCTGCTGATCTCATATGGACCATGTCTGCTGCATCACTTTCACTTACTCACGGCGAGCAATAATTCACAGATTAATAACTTGCAGCTGGAGCGCATCTACTCGTAACCTCCACACGCTCTTAAAAGAACAGGCTGGGTATCGGCTCCTCTCACACAGAGACTCCAAGTGATGTAGGGGTGTTATTTTGAGTACATATCATAGCCATTAAGGGAGGTCCTCCGTATAATCATCTGACAGTCATTGATGAAGGAGAAACCATGAGCAGATGGGTTGAAAGCCAAGCATTTTAAAATGAGGTCTTTAAACATCAGCTAGGCCATATGTGTTTTCATCACAACCAGAACCCCCCAGTCCCCACCCTGGAGTCATAGAGATATTTACACCATTTAGTCTGCCTCAGAAAAATGTTATGGTTGACTGTTTTTCCCTAGGCTATATAATTTTAAGATACTAGTAAATGCATACACACAAGTATTAAAATGGAACAATAAGTGCCGGTTCACACAGGGGCAACCCGACTTCAGCGCCACTTGAAGCAACTTACAACGCGACTAAAAGTTGCCTCCAGGACAGGCGTCTTTGGCTGTGGCCAATCACAAAATAATCAGCTCTGTGGGAGGGAGGGGGTTTGCCTGATTAAACTATTTTCTCTTCCTGTAAAGTTGTATCAGTTAAGATGGAGATCCGACTTGGAGGCAACTTACATTGAAATCTATGGGCCAGATTCAGGATGGAGAGCGGATCTTTGTGGCGGCGTAACGTATGTGATTTACGTTTCGCCGCCGCAACTTTACAGGCAAGTGCTTTATTCACAAAGCACTTGCCTGTAAAGTTGTGGCGGCGTAGCGTAAATTGCCTGTCGTAATTCAAATTCGGCGGGTAGGTGGCGTCTGCTATTTAAATTAAGCGCGATCCTGTTCCGAACGTACTGCGCATGCGTCTTCCATTGAGGTATCCCAGTGCGCATGCTCCAAATTATGACGGTGTTTTGACATAAATCCCCATTCACGGACGAGTTACGCAAACGACGTAAACATTTTCAAATTCGACGCGCTCACGACGTCCATACTTAACATAGGATGCGCCTGCTTTTTGGTGCTTTATCTTTACGCCGGGAAACCCCTTACGGAAACGGAGTAAAGTCACTGCGTGGGGCGGTCGTACGTTCGTGAATTGGCGTATCTCGCTGATTTACATATTCTCGGCGTAAATCAGAGGGAACGCCCCTAGCGGTCATTTTAAAATTGCAGTTAAGATACGACGGCGTAATACAATTACGCCGCTTGTATCTTAACTCAATCCCGGCGTATCTTGTTTTCTGAATACAGAAAACAGATACGCCGGCGTAGGTTACTGAATCTGGCCCTGTGGGTGCAAGTTGCCTAGAAGTCGCCTTGAAGTAGTACAGGAACCTTTTCTGAAGTCGGAGCAACTTCAGTATTGTACATTAAGACGACTCTCATTCACTTCAATTGAATGTCTCATGTCGGGCGGCTTGGGGCGACACAAGTCGGATCCCAAGTCGCAGTAGTGTGAACCGCACTAAGTAGTGGCAAAGTCTCTTAAGGCAACCACTTTAAGTTTATTTTTTTAGAGTAAGACCACCCTCATTAAAGATATCTATCTCCAAACCAAATGCTGATAAGATATAAAAGCAGTATTTAATGCAGTATTGTATACATTAAAAAATCATTAAATATATTTAAAATGTACTAATGTAAGTTTGAGAACTTTTATATCATCTTTCTGTAATCCCCTGATTTGGAGCACTCGGAGAGGCAGGCTATCTGAGCCAAGTATATTCTGCGGCATTTACATGTGGTGACAAGGAACGTGCTGAAAGATAACCTCATCAGTCTCTATTGGGTCACTGTAGTACAGAAAAGTGAGATCATCAATCTGGCCATGCTGTCTGCTAGGGCTGTGTAAAGCCTCGTACACATGATCGGATTTTCCGACAACAAATGTGTGAAGGCAAGATTTTGTCGGATAATCCAACCGTTTGTATGCTCGGACATTTGTTTTCGGAATTTCCAAAAACAAATGCTTTATAGCATGCTCTCAAATTTTCCGACAACAATTGTGTGCTGTCGAATTATCTGATCGTGTGTACTCAAGTCCGTCGGACTAAAATCCAAATTACAAACACGCATGCTTTGAACCAATGCTAACCATAAGACAACATAAGCAGAAGATGCCCAAAGGGTGGTGCTAAAGAGCAGAAAAAACACAGGCCCAGATTCACAGAGCAATTACGCCTGTCTAACTGGTGTTAGACAGGAGTAATTTCAAATTTTGCGCGCCGTATCACTAGTTTGAATCCTCAAACCATGATACGGCGGCTTCGGGCTTCGATCCGAGAGGCTTACGTCTTCGTAAGCCTTCGGATCTACGCTGCGATATTTTTGCGGCCGGTGGGAGGAGTTTGCGCCGTTTTCATGCGCGGGATATGCAAATGAGTTTTTACGGCGATCCACGAAGATACGAGCGGTCTTCGCAATCGCTTTCGTCTATTTTTTTATATGTACTGTTAGACCAGCTTTTTGCTGGTCTAACGGTGCGTAGCCCATGTTAAGTATGGCCGTCGTTCCCGCGTCGAATTTAAAAAAATGTTTTTATTTTTTACGTAACTTGTTCGGGAATAGGAATCTCCGTAAACGACGCTACTCAAGAAAAAATGACGTAACGACGTGATTTCGTGCAATGCACGGCGGGAAATTTGCGAACGGAGCATGCGCAGTTCGATCGCCGCGGGAACGCGCCTATTTTAAATGCTTCACGCCCCCTACTCGCGTAGATGGATTGCGACGGGAGAAATACACTACGCCGCCGTCGTTTACTGGACAAAATCTACCTGGATTCCATGTAGAGCCAGGTAAAAAACGGCGGCGTAGTGTATTTCTGATACTCTACGATAATCTAATTCTCTCTGAATCTGGGCCACATAGTTTAAGTATGTTGAGTGAAAAAGTTCTGACATCTGTATGCAGAACAAGTTCACGGCCAACGCTCCTTCAGACCAAAATTTGAAATCCAATCGTGTGTACGAAGCTTAAGTTTAATGTTTCGTACACATAATCAGTTTTCCTGACAGGAAAAGTGCGATGTGAGTTTTTTTGTCAGGAAAACAGACCGTGTGTATGCTCCATCACACTTTTTCTGTCAGTTTTCCTGGCAAGAAAAGATTGAGAGCAGGATCTCAATTTTCGTGACAGGAAAAATTCCTATCACGAATCGCGGTCGTCTGTATGCAATTACGACGTACAAAAAAAGTGCATGTTCAGAATCAAGCAAAAGAGCCAAACTGCCTATTGAACTTTATTGATCTCTGCCCGTCGTACATGTTGTACGTCACCCACCCCAAAGCACCCTGTACCCATGTTGATGAGGATAGGGCCTCTTCCCGACAACCCTGGCCGTTGATTGTCATTGTCATGTCCCAGGGTGTATTCGAACCTGGGTCTTCCTGGTCTTAAACCATAGCCTTACCTGATGTGCCACAGAAGAGATCTAGGCCTTGGGAATATCCTTATTGTGTTCAACACACACCTCGGACTCACTAGCTCCACCTGCTGCCAGCTGTGGACAATTCTCATTCTGGACAGCCTTTAAATAGGAAGTGAGGTCATCACTCAGCGCCCGTTTATTTGGATTACTTCCTGGGTGTTTTGTCTTCAGTGATCTTCATTGTATTGAACTCCTGCCTGATATCCCGACTATTCTACAGCCTGCTGATTTTGTACTTTACCGCCAGATCGTGTATGACCTTTGCCTGCCTGACCCTTCTCCGGAATCCGATTGTGAACTATTTGCCTGATCCGTTGCCAACCGTATCTGCCTGACGACGCTTTGCCTGGATCTCCAGCATACCTGTTCCACTTCGGACACTACCTTTTACAGGTACCTTACATAATAAACGGGCCACAATGGCAGTGGACCCTGCTGAGATTGTTAAGGCGATTACACGTCAGGGACAACTGATCGGAGCGCATGAACAGCATCTTTCTTCCCTGGACGCCAAGTTAGATGAACTTTGCACTATGCTTAAATCTTGTTTGCCTGGTTCCTCTGCAACGGTCCAGATGCTGGATCCTACTTCTGCTACGGTCCAACCCGCCTCTTCTGTACCACCAAAACTTCCCTTGCCTGACAAGTTTGGTGGTGATACTGAGGACTGCAGAGGCTTTTTAAATGTTTGCCGTTTGCATTTCCGCAACAACCCTGTGACTTTTAGCACTTCATCTGCCAAAGTGACTTTTGTAATTTCCTTGTTAAAGGGGAAGGCCCTGGCCTGGGTCTCTCCTTATTTGGAACGAAACGATCCTATACTTCAAGATGCTGAGAAATTTCTGGCTTCTCTCCAGACTGTATTTGACAAGCCAGATAGAGCATCTGCAGCTGAGTACTCCCTCTTGGACATACAACAAGGCACCAGATCTGTGGCACAGTATGCTATTGAGTTCCGTACCCTTGCTGCTGAGACTAATTGGGACTCAAGGGCATTACGTGCAGCCTTCCGAAAAGGTCTCACAGATCGCATCAAGGACAAATTAGTCTATAAGGATCTCCCAGAAGACCTTGAGAAATTCATAGAGCTGTGTGTTCGTCTGGATGTTCGGTACCATGAAAGGTGCCAAGAGAGACTTAGAACCCGCAAGTTTCCTAAGCCAGTTTACCGTTTGGCCCCTAACTTCCAAGCACCACCTCAGCCAGAACCTGAAACCTCTGTTGAACCCCAGGCACCTGTGGAACCCATGGATGTGAGCCGTCTCCACCTAACTGAGTCAGAGAAACAAAGGAGGCGTTCATTGGGCCTATGCCTGTACTGTGGACTTAAAGGACATTTATTATCTGTCTGCCCTTCCCGTCCAGTAAAAGGCAGGGTCTAACCAGTGTTGGAGGAGCTGGCTTAGACCTTACAGGTAGAACCTCCAAAACCAAGATTACTGTTCCGGCTACTATCCATTTACCTTCTAAGCTTGTTTTCTGCGAGGCTTTTGTGGATTCTGGAGCTGCTGGCATATTCTTGGACTACAATTTGCAAGAAAGAACAACATCCCGTTTGTTCCAAAGTCTAGACCCCTGAATATTACCACCCTGAATGGACAGCCCTTGGGAGATGGCATTGTGAAATTCGAGACTACGACAATCACCCTTCAGGTAGGCCTCCTCCACAAAGAGGAAGTTGTCTTGTCTCTCATTGATTCTCCGCTTCTGCCTATCATCCTTGGTTACCCATGGTTGCAACTTCACAACCCTTCTTTTGATTGGGAAAAGGGAGAACTAACCTCCTGGGGATCGTCCTGTCGCCCTAATTGTTTGTCTCAACCCAAAAGACTTTCTGCTTGCATGTTGGCTCCTGTGACTATTCCACCTACCTTGCCTCGTGAATACCATGACTTTGCAGATGTATTTTGCAAGCAAAAGGCAGAGGTGTTACCTCCACATCGTCCTTTTGACTGTACAATTAAATTGATTCCCGGAGCACCTCTTCCCAAAGGAAAGACCTACCCCTTGTCTCTGCCTGAACAAAAGTCTATGGAGGAATACGTAAGAGACAACTTGGAAAGAGGTTTTATCCGACCCTCTTCTTCTCCAGTAGGAGCAGGTTTTTTCTTCGTTGAAAAGAAAGATGGGGGCCTTCGACCATGCATAGACTATCGGGGGTTAAATCAAATCACCGTAAAGGACTCCTACCCTTTGCCTCTCATTCTTGAACTGTTTGATGTACTTAAGGGGGCTGTCATCTTCTCCAAGCTAGACCTACGAGGGGCATATAACCTGATTCGAATTAACGAGGGGGACGAGTGGAAGACAGCATTCAACACTCGTAATGGACACTTTGAATATTTGGTCATGCCATTTGGGTTGTGTAACGCACCTGCTGTCTTTCAACGTTTCATGAATGACATTTTCCATGATTTCAGCAACCGCTTTGTGATCATCTACTTGGACGACATTTTAATCTTTTCCAAGACTCATCTAGAGCACATCTCGCATGTGAAACAGGTATTACAACGACTTAGAGAAAACCATCTTTATGCAAAAATCGAAAAATGCAGTTTCCATCAAAGCTGTATTCCTTTCCTTGGGTACATCATAAGTGCTGACGGTTTCCAAATGGACCCTCAAAAACTTTCCGCTGTCTTGCAATGGCCCCAACCGACCACTTTAAGAGGACTCCAAAGCTTTTTAGGGTTTGCAAATTATTACAGACGCTTCATTAAGAGTTTTGCCTCCATTGCGGCACCCCTTACTGCCATGACTAAGAAGGGTACAAATTGCAAGGTGTGGTCTTCAGAAGCAAGATCGGCTTTCCAGCGATTAAAGGACACGTTCAGTAAAGCTCCAATTCTTCAGCATCCAAATCCTGATCTCCAGTACATTGTTGAGGTTGATGCCTCTGAGGTTGGAGCAGGTGCCGTACTCTCCCAGAGACAGCCAATGTCTGGTAGAATCCATCCAGTAGCTTTTTTCTCTAGAAAGTTTTCTCCTGCAGAGATGAATTATGATGTTGGGAATCGAGAACTACTGGCCATCAAATTGGCATTGTCTGAATGGCGACACCTTCTGGAAGGGGCTCCCAAGCCTTTTACTATCCTCACTGACCATAAAAACCTACTGTATCTTCAGACTGCTAGACGTCTGAACTCACGTCAGGCTCGATGGGCTCTGTTTTTCTCCCGTTTTAATTTTGTCCTTTCTTATGTTCCAGGGCATAGAAACAAAAAAGCCGATGCTCTTTCCAGACAGTTCGCTACCTCTGAAGAAGATCAACCAGGCGAGCAGTATATAATCCCACCTCACAAAATTGTTGCGCAGATCTCCACGGCTCTTTCCCAACAGCTACAAGAATCCCAGAATCGTGTTCCCCAGGGCTTGAAGATACCACCAGGTCGCCTGTACGTAGCCCCTAGTCTCAGAAAACCTGTACTCCTCTGGGCACATGATGGCGTGTTATCCGGTCACCCTGGTGTCACCATCACTCTTAAGGCCTTGCAACGTCATGTATGGTGGCCTTGTATGAAAAAGGATGTTACTGACTATGTGGCTGCCTGCCCAACTTGTGCTGCTAATAAAGTACCCCGCACATTGCCTGCTGGACTGTTACATCCACTTCCGGCACCTCGCCAGCCTTGGACCCATTTGACCATGGACTTCATTGTAGACTTACCCAAGTCCGAGGGCATGACTGCTATATGGGTCACAGTGGATCGCTTTTCCAAAATGTCTCATTTTGTGCCGCTCCCGGGATTACCTACAGCGAAAGCACTGTCCACTCTTTTCCTTTCCCATATTGTAAAACATCATGGCATACCTACCAATGTCGTCTCAGACCGCGGATCCCAGTTCGTTTCCCGATTCTGGAGAGCGTTCTGCAAGAAACTGGGAGTAACGCTCTCGCTCTCTACCTCACATCACCCTCAAACTGATGGTCAAACCGAACGCATGAACCAGACCCTAGAAACCTATCTTCGACATTATGTCAATGCCTTACACTCCAACTGGTCTGAGTACTTGCCTTTAGCTGAGTTCGCCCTAAATTCCCGTTGGCACAGTGCTCTTCATACCACACCATTCTACGCAGCCCTAGGCTATCACCCTCAGACTTTTCCTCTACTTCAGCCTTGTTCTGGTGTACCAGCAGCAGATCAGCGGGTAAAGAATATTCTACTACATTGGAAGAAGATTCGTTCATTACTACAAAAGTCAGCAGGCAAGTACAGACTTTTTTCCAACAGACGAAGACGCCATATACCTCCATATGTGGTGGGGGACAGAGTTTGGCTATCAACCAAGTATGTGAGACTGAAACAACCTTCTACCAAATTGGGCCCTCGATTCATTGGTCCTTACAGGATCATTGCTCGAGTTGGGCCAGTTTCCTATCGCTTAAAATTACCTTCCTCTCTCCGGATACATCCTGTGTTTCACGTTTCCCTCCTCAAAAAAGCTATTTTCAACCGCTACTCCAGATCACAACAGCTACCTCCTCCTGTTCTTGTTGATGGACAAAGTGAGTTTGAAGTCTCCAAGATTCTTGATTCCAGAAGACATGGCCGTGGCCTTCGGTATCTGGTTCATTGGAAGGGATATCCTGTCACAGACCGCTCCTGGGTTCCAGCCAAAGATCTGCATGCCCCTTCTCTTATACGAGACTTCCATGCCTCGTTCCCCACTAAACCCCGCTAGGCCCCCGGAGGGGTCCATTGGGGAGGGGGCCCTGTCATGTCCCAGGGTGTATTCGAACCTGGGTCTTCCTGGTCTTAAACCATAGCCTTACCTGATGTGCCACAGAAGAGATCTAGGCCTTGGGAATATCCTTATTGTGTTCAACACACACCTCGGACTCACTAGCTCCATCTGCTGCCAGCTGTGGACAATTCTCATTCTGGACAGCCTTTAAATAGGAAGTGAGGTCATCACTCAGCGCCCGTTTATTTGGATTACTTCCTGGGTGTTTTGTCTTCAGTGATCTTCATTGTATTGAACTCCTGCCTGATATCCCGACTATTCTACAGCCTGCTGATTTTGTACTTTACCGCCAGATCGTGTATGACCTTTGCCTGCCTGACCCTTCTCCGGAATCCGATTGTGAACTATTTGCCTGATCCGTTGCCAACCGTATCTGCCTGACGACGCTTTGCCTGGATCTCCAGCATACCTGTTCCACTTCGGACACTACCTTTTACAGGTACCTTACAGTCATGGTCTGCGGGCGGGGGGGCTTATCGGAATCCGGGAGCCCCCTTTAATAAGGGGCCCCCAGATTCCTGGCCCCCCACCCTATGTGGATGAGTATGGGGTACATCGTACCCCTACCCATTCACCAGGTGGAAGAAAAATGTCAATAAAAAAACACTACACAGATTTTTAAAGAAATTTATTATGCAGCTCCGGGGGTCTTCTTCCGACTTCGGTAGTCTTTTTCCGACTTTGGGGGTCTCTTCCGGCCTCTTTTCCCTCTCTCCGGTGCCTTCTCCGAGCTCTCCGGTGCTTTCTTCCTTCTGCCGGGCACTACCGTTATCTTCTTCCAGCTCTTTTACTAGCGGGGCCCGGTCTTCCTAATTGCCTTCTTCCCTCTTCTTGAGATGTTGACTCGACGCTCTGTCCTGCTGTAATGCCAGTTGCACGGTGCGCAATGACTTATATAGGCATGGGGCATTGTCATAGAGTGATGTCACCAGGCGACCCCACCCTTTTATGGCGTTACAATCCCAGGGATGATGGGACTGTGACGCCATAATGGAGAGAAGAAGGAAGAAGGCGACGAGTTTTCCCGACATGAAAAAAAATTGTGACAACCACTTTAAAGCACTTTTATATATTTTTAAGATATGCTATGCTAATGAAAACATTAGGTGTTATTCCAAGCTTGGCTGCAAAAGTGGAAATACACTTTAGGCAGAAAATCTACTATATTAACAAAATATAGATGGGTTTTTTCATTATGCTAGAAGTTGGGTTAAAATGCAGGCAGAGAATTTATTTCAAAAAGTTAATTAAAATATTTTATATGTCACCTAAACATCTGCTTCAGTTTAAAAAGCACCTGATTTCTACCTCTTCTATTTTATAATAATCCGATGCCCCTTCTACACATTAGGGTCTAATAAACCAATTGACCTTGCAGTCTGTTTTTTAGATTGTGGGTGAAAATAATCTTCTTTAACTGCTTCCGGACCAGCCGCCGCATTTATATTGTAGCTGTACGTCGGCTCTTTAAGACGCCTTCGATGGCGCACATGCCCGAAGTGTGTCCCTGGAGCCGATGCCAGTGCCCGGTGGTCCTGATGACCGCTGGGCACCGGTGATTGCTCGTTACAGAACAAGATGTGTGTGTGTAAACAGACACATCCTGGTTCTCTCACGGGGAAAGAGACTGATCGTGTGTTCATACAATGTCTCTTCCCCTAGTCAGTCTCATCCCCCCTTCAGTTAGAACACACATTAGGGAACACATTTAACCCCTTGATTGCCCCCTAGTGTTAATCCCTTCACTGCCAGTGACATTATTACAGTAATCAGTGCATTTTTATAGCACTGATATCTGTATAAATAGCAATGGTCCCAAAAATGTGTCAAAAGTGTCCGATGTGTCCGCCATAATGTCGCAGATCGTCGCCATTACTAGTAAAAAAATAATTTAAAAAAATGCCATAAAACGACCTCCTATTTTGTAGACGCTATAACTTTTGCGCAAACCAATCAATATACGCTTATTGCGATTTTTTTTTTACCAAAAATATGTAGAAGAATACATATCAGCCTAAGCTGAGGAAATTTTTATTTATTTAAAAAAAGGGATATTTATTGTAGTAAAAAGTAAAAGATATTGGGGGTTATTTTCAAGTGCAAAGTGCACTTGAAAGTGCAATGAAAGTGCACATGGAGGTGCAGTTGCTGTAGATGCGAGGGGGACATGCAGGGGAAATAAAAAAAACAGCAATTCGATTTGTTAATAAAAATCAACAGAGCTTCCCCTCATTTCAGATCTACCCCTCAGATTTACAGCCACATACTTCCAAGTGCACTTTTAGTGTAATTTCAAGTGCACTTTGCACTTGTAGTTTTTACTTGTAGTGCATTTCGTAAATAACCCCTATTGTGTTGTTTTTTTTTCAAAATTGACGCTCTTCTTTTGTTTATAACAGTGGTTCTCAACCTGGGGGTCGGGACCCCCTCGGGGGTCAAATGATAATTTGCCAGGGGTCACCGAACTCTGGGCTATTCCTGAAGCCCGCACCACTCTCCCAGCCTTTTTGCGGCCACCCAGCAGGGCCGTCCCTGGAGCCCGTGGCCGCCCACTCAGCCTCTTTACAGACACCTATTTAGTTCACAGCATGGCTGGGGGAAGAGACTAGAGGTCAGCTGACTGGTAAGGAATGTGAAGTGGGATGGGCTGGAGGAGACCCCATCTCCTGATTTCAGCCATAGGTGTCACTGCTGCGAGACACCACAAAGTCAGAGACACAGTGAGTGTGATTATAGTTGCCATTAAAAGGACACAGGGAGCGCTAAAAGTCTGTGGTTTAGGCACAAATTACTTGTCATGCCTTGGGTGCTGACAACCCATGCTACAAAAATAATTTTACTGTTAGGGGTCCCCATAATTTCGGAAATTTTATCAAGGGGTCACGCCACTAGAGGGTTGAGAACCACTGGTTTATAAGAACAAAAGATGATCAGGACAGCCGAACTCCAATCCAACGTAACTTTAATGTAAAAAACTGGAAACAAGCACTACAAGTCACAGCAACGGAACCTAGGACATCTGACGCGTTTCACACTAACTTCAGTGTTTACTAGACATGTGCAGACTGAAATATTTTGTTTTGTAATTTCCTTTTTGTCCGGAAAATACATTTATTTTGTTACTCCTGAAAATCGTTTTGATTTATTTCGTTTTCGTCTGGAAAGTTTTCGTCCAAAAACGAAGATTTTCGATGCTTTGACGAATTTTCGTTGTTCAATTCGACAAAGCATCGAAAATCGTCAAATATTTTGTTGTTTAATTCCTACCTATTCACTGTATTCTACAGTGAATAGGTAGAAATTGAGCGACGAAAATTCGACAAAGCATCGAAAATCGTCGGATCTGAGCGAAAACGAAAATACAGCATTTTTTATGTCGGATCTTTCGGTTTTCGTTTCTTGCGCGTTCGTTTTCGTTCGTTAAAACGATAATGAAAATACCAGATTTTTGGACGAAAATGCATTCTAACGAAAACGAATGCACATGTCTAGTGTTTACTCATGAGTAAGCTAGCACCCTCAGTTCCCGAGAAGAAGATTGCACCCAACAAGACCTGCCTGAAGTGGCAATCTCTGTCTCTTTATAGTTCTTGGATTTTGCTCTTCTTTTGTTTATAGCGCAAATAATAAAAACCGCAGAGGTGATCAAATACCACCAAAAGAAAGCTCTATTTGTGGGGAAAAAAGAACGTAAATTTTGTTTGGGTACAGCGTAGCGCAATTGTCAGTTAAAGCGCTGAATCGCAAAAAATGGCCTCGGTCATTGGGCAGCCAATTCTTTTGGAGCTGAAGTGATTAAAGGACTTCTGTGTGAATGTCATTTTGCATGGCAGAATGTCCCACCCACTGTACTCTGTAAAATTGTTAGCTTGTAGCAGGAAACAAAACCTGTTTGAAACATGGAACTTTTCCTGTGCAATCATCACCCCAGCTAACATCTGCAGACCATGCCATGCGATTCATCTTCGAACCATACATTCACAACCCAGCCACAAACTGCTGTAATTGACAACAAATGAGGAAATAATTCAGGTACTGCTGGATCTCAATAATAAAAAGAAACAGCAACTGTATATATCTTGAAAATATATGTTTATAGGGACCCACTAAGAACATATTATGGCCTGCATAAAATATCTATTTATTACATGTGAGTTGGTTAATTATACCCCAAATCAGGGGTGGGGAACCTTTTTTCTGCCAAGGGCCATTTGGATTTTGTAACATCATTCGGGGGGCGTACAAAATGATCAACTTAAAAATTAGCACCGCACATCTGGACCCCTTTACATTACACAGCACCGCACATCTGGACCCCTTTTACATTACACAGCACCGCACATCTGGACCCCTTTTACATTACACAGCACCGCACATCTGGACCCCTTTTACATTACACAGCACCGCACATCTGGACCCCTTTTACATTACACAGCACCGCACATCTGGACCCCTTTTACATTACACAGCACCGCACATCTGGACCCCTTTTACATTACACAGCACCGCACATCTGGACCCCTTTTACATTACACAGCACTGCATGTCTGGACCCCTTTTACATTACACAGCACCCTGCATCTCTGGACCCCTTTACATTACACAGCACCCTGCATCTCTGGACCCCTTTTACATTACACAGCACCGCATCTCTGGACCCCTTTTACATTACACAGCAACACTCTGCACCACTAGACCCCTTTAGATTTACACAGACACCCCCCCCCCCCAGCTCTGTCCTTTCCTGCATTAATCATGCAGATGGAGAGACAATGAGCAGCGCTGAACAGAGAGCAATCACCTGCTGGCTTACTTATGTTAGCTTCAGCAGCTCTCTACTCAGCACTGCTCAATGTCTCTCTCTCCCCTGCGGTACATGAGAGTGTTTTCTTACCTTGCAGCTGGAGATGGAGAAAATTAAACTTAGCGCGCCGTCGCCGCCGCCGCCGCCGCAATGTAAACATGTGCACACGTCAGTGCAGAGACACAGCGCCTCCCACTCCACCGCCTGCCAATCGCTCCCGTTATCTGTTTTTTTCAGCCCTTCCCCGCCACTCCCACATCGAGAGAGACAGACAGTTCCATCAGCCAACCAGGCGAAAGGGCTGAAAAAAAAAATGTTTCCTGCTTGGCGTGACTCGGGGCACACACTCAGAGGCACGGGGGGCCGGACGGAATGATTTTGCGGGCCGCATGCGGCCCGCGGGCTGTAGGTTCCCCACCCCTGCCCTAAATAGTGGTTCATTTTTTCAATTTTAGGTAGATGTAAACCTCAGCTTTAATACATTTAGTTTTTTAAAGTGGTTATAAATCGCTGCAGCAAAAAAAAGAAAATCTTTCCCTGTCAGACAATTGCATAATATGTTAGTAGTTTGCATCGCATACTAGCACATTATGAAACCCTTAACTTAGAATGAAGCCCTCCAGCAGCACGCTGTCACCCATGACAGGGCTTCCGGGTTTATGGACTCCGACTGTGTGAGTGGCTGGTGCCACGGTATGCCGAATCTTCAGAGAACATGCGCCAGTGACGTCACCGGCTACATTCAGGGTACTTTCACACTGGGGTGGTGCCAGCGTTAGCTGTAAAGCGCAGCTAGTTTTAGGGAGGAAATGCTCAGTATAGAAATTTACTGAAAACTGTGCATGTGCAGAGTTGCCACCAATGCTCTGTAAAATCCTTAGCAGAATTGGGGACATGGACAGAAAGGGGTGAGTAAGCAGCAGGATAATCCAGTTTTTTTTGCAGAATACAGAAAACAAATCTCATAGTGACTGAGTGAGTATGAGCAGCATGTATTACACCATTTATTGAGCGTTTTTAATGATGTGGGTTTAGTGAGACTTTATGCCTGTGAAAAACAAGAGACTTTCTGGCTGGATCATCAGATGAAAATAAAAGAAAGAAAGCCTTAAAAAGGAAACTAATGCAGCCATCGCATTTGAGAAATGGTAAGCTGCCATTTAATAAATGTTTGCTTTTGTGTTCATATTTAATAGGAAGGCAGGATCTGGAAGGTCTATACAATTTATATTTCAGCACTTTAATCATTAATGCCTTTTCTAAAACAAATTGAAATATATTTTACAGTAACTCACTAATTTCCCCTCTTATAGCAATTTACATGCAAGTGAAAATGTATTAGCTGGTCTTTCATATAAGATAAATAGGCTCCCGCATGAAAGGAGTCTCTGGAGGAAATTAAGTAAAGCTGAAATTTATGAGGGGGGTTGTGGTCATTTAAAACCCAATATATGGCCAAGATCCTGTAAATGTTATCTCTGAATGTAATAAATAGCTATTTTATATAAGCCAAAGTATGTTTTTAGTGGGTCCCTTGAATAGCAATACACAACATATAGAGCATATAAATTAAATGTCCTGCTGTCTTAAAGACAGGTCCCTACCATTCCATTGTATAAAATAAATACAGACAAGTTTTAACCTCATTTATAATGGGGATATTTAACTCGTAATTAAATACAATTATTTGTATAATAAAAAAAAGTTTTGATTCACAGAATAAAAAAAAAAAAAAAATCACATCCAATTAGAAATTAAAAATCCAAGAAATAGGTTTCAACATCTCCTGGCTCTGGCGCCAGTTTAAAACCCCCATCCAAAATGAGGTCAATGCACTTCTGTATTTATTCCCTTATATAACAATTACAGGCAGGATACAAAAATCAATCAGTGACATGTCAATGCTACTTAGGAACTTAGTAAATCCTTTTGCCTTAGTTTTGAATGATGTAATCCACTGCAACCATGCTCGGGACATTCTTATATGTGCTTACGGGTACAAATGAAGCCTCTTATTATAAAACTGTGCAATTTTCCCCTCGTTCTGAGAAGGCCCATACAATGGACAGACCAGAGAATATGCAGCTAGCTAGCAAATTCCCTGAAAAACAGATTATTGGTGAGAACTAAGCAGATAGGCCAGGCCCCCCTCCCCCCTTGAAGACTTGGCCTATCTGAAAATGCCTGATTGGGTGAAATGCGTTGAGGCAGGATGAGAGTGCTAATGTCACTTCCGGTGATGTCACTTTCAGGTTTTGGACCATCGGAGCAGCGGCATTCCGAACATCGGAAGCTTCGGAGCAGCAGCATTCTTACCCTATTACTACCTAAATACTGCGGAAAATCCGGTGGCCACTGATTCATGTGACCGGGGGGGAATCTGTGTATGTAAAAGAAAGACACTTTTTAATAGATGTGAAACATAATGAGTTCCTCTCTTTGGTCTTTCCATATACATAATTAAAGGGGGAGTTCCAGGCTTTTTTTATGTTTATTAAAAGTCAGCAGCTACAAAAATCATAGCTGCTGGCTTTTAATAAACATACACTTACCTGCTCCACTGTCCAGCGATGCACAGCCCAGAGCTCCGCTCCTCTCCCCCCCTCCCCGCCAGCGCCTGCATTCTAACTGTGGGCACCCGGCCAGGACAGCTTTCAGCTTCACGGCCGGGCACTCACTGCGCATGCGCGAGCGGCGCTGCGCTACCTAAGTGGACAGGCGATCGCCTGGGACCTGTCACGTGTCCCAGGTGATCTTCTACAGAGAGGGGCCACCAAAAGGCAATATGACGTATCGCCTAAGCGGTCCCTGGGCGGAAGGAGGAAGTGGGACAGGAAGTACCACTCCTACTCAAGCTCCCACTCCCCCCTAAAAAAAATTGGCATGCCAAATGTGGCATGTAAGGGGGCGAAGAGTGGTTTAAGCTGAAGTTTCACTTTTGGGTGGAACTCCGCTTTATTCCATGTGGGCTGAGAGAGCTGGAGCAGAGCCAGGAGGTTAAAATCGGTGACACAGTTAGACGGAGGTGGCATATCTACAAAAAAAGCATTTTGTGACCCAAAATTGGTGGGTCATAGATGTCTGGTGAATGCATGATGTGAAGGGCGTGTGAGTCACCAACACTTTTTTTTGGACCACTGGAATTTTGGTGGCCTTATCAGCACGTGTACAAGAAGAACTTTATAATGAAAAGTTTAATTGGTTTGAGTTTAATATGTTTATGTATTTACAGTGTCTTGAAAAAGCATTCACATTTCTTGACATTTTTTACATTTTGTCATGTAACCACCAAAAACATAAATGTATTTTATTGGGATTTTATGTGATAGACCAACACAAAGTGGCACATAATTGTGAAGTGGAAGGAAAACAATAAACAGTTTTCATTTTTTTTTTTTACAAATAAATATGTGAAAAGTGTGGCGTACATTTGTTTTCAGCCCCCCTGAATCAATACTTTGTAGAATCACCTTTCGCTGCAATTACACCTACAAGTCTTTTTGGGTCTTCACTAGCTTTGCACATCTAGAGAGTGACATTTTTGCCCATTCTTCTTTGCAAAATCGCTCAAGCTCTGTCAGATTAGATGGAGAGCATCTGCGAATTTTCAAGTCACAGATTCTTAATTGTATCTGTGTCAAATTTAGGTTCTTACACTGTTTTCATTGAAACAAAATGCATTTAATGTTAAATATTACAGAGCTGCAATAATTTGTGTTGTTTATACCCAGGGCGGCTGATAGGGGGTACCACTGGTCCTCCTGTAGGGGGCCCAGGCACACAGGAGGGCCCTGAGATCGGTGTGGCAGGATGGGACGACAATTACAGAACAATGCACTGTGTCTGTGTCTTTCCCTCCAGCAGCTGGAAGCTGGTTTCTCCCCCCTTCCCTCCCATCAGCTTTCAGCTGCTGGAAGAAGAGACACAGAAATAGTGCATTGCTCTGTAACTGTCCTCCCATTCCACCGCACCAATCACCCTCCCTGGGCTGGCCACATCTGGTTCTCCCTTGTGTGCTCGGGTACCACCTTGCCTTCCCCCGTAGTGCTGCCAGATTTCCTCTCCCGTTGGCTGCTGCAGGTTCACAGGCAGGCCCGTCGGAACCCGACAGGCAAAGCAAGCAATTGCCTGGGGCCCCAAGCTGGCCAGGGGCCCCAAGCTAGCCAGGGGCAGGGGCCCCAGCAGGGAGGGCCCTTGCCACACCGCTGCGTCCTCCTGCAGTCCGGTCGGCCGCGTACCATAACCGCGCTGTACAGGAGATTCAGGTTCCTATTCCCGGCCAGACTGACAGGAAGTGCACACACTGAGTGTTCACTTCCTTTCAGTCCGACCCCGGGAACAGTAAACTGAATCTCCTGTACCTCGCGGTACATGGTACACGGCCGACTGGACTGCAGGAGGACGCAGCGATGTGGCAAGGGCCCTCCCTGCTGGCTGCTGTGCAACCAGACCCCCCCCCCCCGCTTCTCAACTTGAAAAGTCACTTTTTTTATTTGCTTGGGGCCTCCAAATTTCTTCAAATCTAATTTACTGGAAAGTGAGTAAAAAAAAATCGATAAAAATTCTTTAGAAAATTTAAAATTTTAAAAATATAGAAATTAAGTTTTTGTAATTTGGGATGAAGGTGTTAGGCTGTCAGGTAGGCTGTACTGGGCCCCGTGATTTATAACAGCAGACCTCTTTATACCTCCTAATGCCGCGTACACACGGTCGTTTTTTGCGATGAAAAAAAACGTTGTTTTTTTACTTCACAGAAAACGTCGTTTTTTTTCATCACAAAAAATGATCGTGTGTACGCGGCATTAGAGTTCAGCTTTAAAGTTGGATTCCAGGCGTGGTATATTTTTACATAGTTATGTGTAATATAAGTATAGATTCCATACCTGTCTGATCCCCCTGGAAGCTGAAAAGAAGTAGACACCACTACTCCTGTCATCACCATTTGCTTCTGGGTCTCCTGCTGAGCGGATGGCCTGATGCATTGTAAACACAGCAGGTTGGCCACTCGGCAAGAGCACCATTCAGAGAATGCTTTTCATTTTCTGAATGAATGCAAAGCATTTTCTGATTGAACAAGATGTGGGGCACCAACTTTGCATTCATTTAGAGAATAAAAAAAGAATGGTTTGAATGGCACCTGTGCCGAACGGCCCACCTCCTGTGTTCAGAATGCATCAGGCCAGCCGCTCAGTGCTAGAATGTATAAATATACCATCACTGGAATTCATCTTTAAATGAGCAGTATAGGCTAAATTAGAAGACTTATGCCGCGTACACACGGTCGGAATTTCCGACAAGAAAAGTTTGATGTGAGCTTTTGGTTGGAAATTCCGACCGTGTGTAGACTCCATCTGACATTTTCTGTCAGAATTTCCGACAGCAAAAATTGGAGAGCTGGTTCTCAAATTTTCCGACTGGAAAAGTTCTTGTAGGAAATTCAGATCGTCTGTATGCAATTCCGACGCACAAAAATCCTACGCATGCTCAGAATCATTAAAATTATTTTTTCTTGGCTCGTCGTAGTATTTTACGTGACCATGTTCTCAATGTTCGGAATTTCCGACAACATTTGTGTGACCGTGTGTATGCAACACAAGTTTGAGCCAACATTCTGTCCGAAAAAATCCAAGGTTTTCTTGTCGGAAATTCCGATTGTGTGTACGCAGCCCATAGATGCTTCAATATTCTCTCCTTTCACTGCAGACCGGAGAAAAAGAAAATCACTTGATTACCCTATCAACACAGTCAGTGTTGATGGGGGAATGCCTCCCACAGTAATTTGTGTTCTGCCAGCAAGAGGGGTGCAGGGAGCAGTCCTGGCCGTCAGAACACAATGATTGTTGGCAGTTATAGCCACCGGCAGTAATCGAATGAAAAAAAACAATAGGCTGGTTGTACCCAAGTCGATCAATGGATCAAGTTGGGTATATTCAGCTTGCCCATCAATGGAAAAAAATCCACAGTGTTCTTGTCGGAAATTCCGATCGTGTGTACGAGATATAAGGCAGCCCATAGATGCTTCAATTCTCTCTCCTTCCACTGCAGACCGGTGGAAAGAAAATCGCTTAATTACCCCATCAACACAGTCAGTGTTGATGGGGGAATGCCTCCCACAGTAATTTGTGTTCTGCCAGCGAGCGGGGGGTGCAGGGAGCCGTCCTGGCCGGCAGAACACAATGATTGTTGGCAGGTATAGCCACCAGCAGTAATCGAATGTTAAAAAAAAAAAAGTTGATCAATGGATCAAGTTGGGTATATTCAGCTTGCCCATCAATAGATCAAATATTGGCCAGCCTCTGCTGACGTGGCCAAATTTCGATCCATGTATGGCCGGCTTTAGTTTTTTAACGTAAATTTGGGGCTCAACTGGATTCCATTCTGTCCTGAGTCATATCACATTTTGGGCCAGATTCTCAGAGGCGTTACGACAGAGTATCTCAGATACCCCGTCGTAACGCCTTTTTTTTGTCCTCGTATCTATGCGCGTGATGCTTAGCATCACTTTTGCATAGATACGCTTCTACATCCGACAAGTGTAAAAGCATTACACTTTCGGATCGTAGGTGTAATGACAACTCCGGCCACTAGGTGGCCTTTACGTTGTTTTTTCATTTGCATATGCAAATGAAGTAGTACGCCGATTCTTGATCGCTTTTACGCCGCCCCGTCGTCGCGTACGTCGTTTTCATTCGCGTAAGTTTACCCCAGCTTCTATGTGGAGTAACCTTACGAGGTCCCGTCGGATGCCGTCGTGTCCCGTCGGATGCCATGTTAAGTATGGCCTCGGGACCGCGTCGTGTTGTGCGTCGTTTACGTCGTTTACGTACGTCGATTCTCAATGGGGCTGGCGTACGCTGCGATTACGTCGTTTACATTGAGAAAATGTGACGTCCTTTGGAGCATGCGCACTGGGCTTTTTCCCCGGCCGGCGCATGCGCAGTTCGTTCGACGCGGGGGCGCGCTTAATTTAAATACAAGCCGCCCCATTAGAATTGCGCGGGTTTACGCTTGGCGATTTACGAGACGCCAACGCAAACTACGGAGCAAGTGCTTTGAGAATAAAGCACTTGCTCTAGTACGCAGCGGCGGCGTAGTGTAAATGGCTTACGCTACGCCGCCGAATATATATGAGAATCTGGCCCTTTATCTCTAGAAAAACTCAGCTTTACTGCACGTGCTGGTATATTTTATTGCCTACAGTAACAATGCATGGTCATGGGAAGAAGAGAGAACCCTAGGACTGGGCCACTTGTTAAGCAGCCATAGAAGCGCCTGCTGAAGAGGAACCGTCCAAACAAAAGGGAGGCATGCTATTGTGTGTGACTGCGATAATCAGTGTGAAAGAGGGGTAAGAGCGATTCTGGCATGGAAAAGAGACAGAAAAGCATAAACGCAAGTAGAGACGGAACTGGCCATTACAGAACAATGACCTGTTCAATTAGACTTTGATACAAGTGTTTCTTTAAGCTGATTTGTTTCACAGACTGTTTGGAGGGTTCGATCGGTTGGAAACATTTTTATGATTTTTGTGATTTATTGCTGTGTGTGATACTCTCGGCCCCTCAGAACAATAGGGGACAAGTTACATTTCCTCCGCTCTACAGATATTGTTCGTTTCCTTTTCCAAATGACTAAGGATTCCCAAGCAAGGAGCAGAGAGACCTTCACTTCCCATATGCTGGGCTCAAACACTTCATAATTCACAGAGAGGAAAGAAAAGTCTTTTGAGGTTCTATACAGGAAAACTAAGAGGGCAGTCTGTTTATAGAGGAAGAGTTGGCAGCCCGTTCTGCACACCAACACCCAGTCCATGAGATCTAATCTACAAACCCTGCACTCACATGTTCTGTTTAATGGGAATTTATGATTAATTAACATTTTCTTTTATAATAGCTGATGCCCTGAGGGGAAATGAAACATGCTGTTAGTTCTAAGTTTTAAAACAAAGTTCTGCAGTCTTTTGTCAGTAATATGCAAGAGAACCACAAATCAAAGGGCCTGTAAAATATTACAGTCTATTTTTACTTTTATGAGAAGTGCACTTTTTGCATCTTGCAGAAATTTACAGGCCGTTACCCATAATCACGGCAGCATTTGGAAGAAGCATTAAAGAGAATACACAGTCAGCTTTTTTTTTTTTCTTGAAGAGCATGAATTAAAAAAATGTATATATATATTTAACCCAACCACAAGCATTATCCAATCTCATATATATCTGCTCTTATCTCCAATGTTCCATTTTATTCTCTGTCGTATTCTGTTCATCAGATTAGGGCTTATTTATACCGTAAATAATTGGTGGAACTAATAAGGATGTTAGCGTTACTATAGTCACAAGATCCTAGTTCTCGGATTCCATATACTAACAGCAAAGCTGTTGCTACGGGCAACACCACAAGGCAGTTTCCAGGAGAAGGTAATCCTATGGCTTTATCATTAAGGAACTTGAGGTCTCACTGCTGGGCCATACATTCGGACCCCCTTCTAGTTCTGTGGAGATCATTTTAAACACAATCTTGCATATACTACTTCTGGCTCTTTGCCACCATACACCACCCCATTGGTCGATATTACTATTTCATTAAGATTATTATTGTGTGTAGGAGCAATTTATGGTACCAACAGGGGGAGGGTTTTAGAGCACATCCATGATTTACTGGTCGAGTAAAGTGATCTTGCGCAAACAAACCACAAAAGTGACCAAACACATAGATACATACAAATAAATAAATACATAAATATAAGTATAGTATAGAGAAAAAATAAAGAATATATAAATGAAATAAAATTATGTTGAATAGTCCATATGTGAAAAGTCCATAAGTGAATACGTGCAGTGCACAAACTCCACAAACAATCTGTGAACGTAGCGGTGTCCACACATAAAGTGCAAGTGAAGATCAGCCTCACAGGCCTCTCACCTCACTACAAAAAATTAAATGCAGTCAATCCGTGAACATTGCGGTGTCCGCACACAAAGTGCCAGTGCCACTCCGTGAAGGTCAGCCTCACAAGCCTCTCACCTCACTGCAAAAAATAAATGCAGTCCAACACATCAACGGGGCATCTCCAATTCTTTCTGATGGTAAACCAATAACGGCCACGTCTCTCTCACTCAAATTCTTAATGTTCCCCAGGACTCTACAAAAACATATAAAATTGGCATCTGATAAAACAAGGCGGCGTCAGCCAAATTCTTACGTCACTCCCAGGTGTACGTCAATCTTCCCTACGCGTTATGGCGTGTGCCTTCATCTGGGGATTTACTACTCTCCCAACTAGTATTGTGCCATCAAAATTAAACTTATAAAAAATTAGTGTCACACAAGAACTGAAGTTACTCATTATATTTTGTATTCTTTTTTAATTAAATCCAACTGTATCTAAGAAACCCCATAAATATACTGTATATGAGTGTGTATATACTGTGTATATATATATATATATATATATATATATATATATATATATATATACATATATATTAGGGTTGTCCCGATACTAGTATCGGTATCGGGACCGATACCGAGTATTTTCGGGAGTACTTGTACTCGCGCAAATGCTCCCGATGCCTGGCCGAATACTTTTTTTGTATTTATCAACATGTTCTGTGAAAATTCTTTGAGTTTTTTACTGCTGCGTGACAAGCAGAAAAAACATTTTTATTCATTTTTACTAAGTTTTATCTTGAGTTAGAGTTCTTCATAATTCTAAAGAAAATATCCTTAGTCTGTATTGTGGTTTGAAAACTGTCACATGGCATTTAAAAAAAGTATCGGTATTCGGTATCGGCGAGTACATGAAAAAAAGTATCGGTACTTGTACTCGGTCCTAAATAATTGGTATCGGGACAACCCTAATATATATATATATATATATATACATATATATATATATATATATATATATATATATATATATATACAGTATCTCACCAAATTGGGCCCATCCGTGATAGGGGGAACACTGAACAGAGGCTCTGTTGGGAAACTGAGTGTTCCGCCTATCACGAAACAGCACGAAGAACAGGCGTGGACGCTCGCAATCTAACTGAGACTCTGCATGTCAGGGATAAGGTATGGGATCGTCGAGGTGAGGCATGTAATGGCACAGTGAGGCATTTAATGGCACAGTGAGGCATGTAATGGCACAGTGAGGCATGCAATGGCACACTGAGGCATGCAATGGCACACTGAGGCATGCAATGGCACAGTGAGGCATGCAATGGCACAGTGAGGCATGTAATGGCACAGTGAGGCATGCAATGGCACACTGAGGCATGTAATGGCACAGTGAGGCATGCAATGGCCCAGTGAGGCATGTAATGGCACAGTGAGGCATGCAATGGCACAGTGAGGCATGCAATGGCACAGTGAGATTTGAAAAAAGCTGAATAAAGCCTGTTCCTGTCAGCAGTTCGTCTTATATTCCGAGTATATCCCAATACCAACATTTTAGCTGGAAAATTAGGTGGACGTCTTATACGCCCAGTTGCCTTATACGGTAGTAATATTTGTTTTTGTTTTATATCATCTATATTCTACAGTATTTTACATATTATATTATCTTTTATATCTGATTTATTGTGATGACATTTCTCTATTATAATAGCACCACTGAAAACCAGATCTGTCTCTTCATTGGCCACGAAGAATCCAAGATTCTTAAAGAGTTGGGCTTCAAGGGAGAACAGTGTATGTTCATAGTTATGCCATTTAAAGGGATGAAATAAAATGTTAGATTCAGCTTTAAATACATCATCCTGTCGCCCTTGAAGCAGTCTATTATTAGATTAATGGAATGAGAGAGTTTGTAGGACAATAGAAAATTAGAAGTTTCTATAGAGGAAATAGCAGGATGAAAGGCAAACCACCCTGCTGAGTCTTTTGTATCAGTGTGACAGCGATGACACGTGACAGAAGCAGTCACTCTCTTCTAAGCAGTCATGTCGGCTGCCACTTTCCAGCCAAAAGGCCACAAAGCTTGCTCTTGTGTTATCAACACCCGAATTCTTGTCCTTCCTAGTTAGAAAGCTTGACTGAGATGTTATCTCTGGGGATAGAGGTGCCCCGCTGCGGAAGGGGAGTGCCCCATTACAGCACATCACATCATGCTTATTTAATCAGTGCTTTTCCTTCCACGCTCACATAAACATTTATTTTCCAGATTTCCCCTTGTACCGTCTGTCTGTTTCCAGAAATGAATTTCTGCCTGTGTTTCCTTCAAAGTCTGCCAACTCCTAACGTGTTCTCTGTCTAAAGGCGGAACACACCCGAGTCTTTCAGTTACCGCGACCTCTAGGGACATTGGGTTATGCCATATTTCTGCCTAACCAGCCAAACACAAACCATTGAACAATGTGCCTGGGTAATGTTTAATTCCGAATTTAGTCCCAAAGAGCAATTTCCATCAACTGCTGTGAGTATTAAAAGCATATCCCTAATGTAATTACTGAGTTAGCACTGGTTGTTTTGGGCAGCAGGATCATGTTTGGAACACTTTCTTACAATGGGGGGGTTTCCCAATATTTCGCATACCAGGTCTTTTAATCAGATTCCGTTTCCCAGTGGATGAGAACAGACTGTGTCTACTTTCTAAATGGTAAGAAAAACAAAAAAAGTATTTACTTCTGGCGTGCAACTAATAAATTATAAAAGAAAAATGAACTGAAAACAAAACGCCTAAACCAAGCAATACATAAGGGAGGCCGCAATTTTCTATGCTGAGTCAATATTTAACAAGTCAACATATTCAAATCTAGTGATGTCATTGTGATAAGTAAATAAATGATGTGCTGAATTAAAGTGGTATGAAACCCAAAAATTAACGTTTATTATATATATATATATATGCAGTTTACCGATACATTGATGTGATGGCTGTATTTCTTTATTAGGCTTTCTTACTTCTATTTTTATCTGGTGATTTGGCCAGTAAATCATATTTTTTCAAAAGAACAAGCTCTGCTCTAGATGTATCAGTTTATAAGGATGAGATAAACCATTTAACACTGAGGCCGCGTACACACGATCAGACATGTCCGATGAAACATGTCCGACGGATTGTTTTCATCGGACAAGGCTGAAGTGGTCTGTTGGTCTGATGTGCGTACAACCCATCGGACCAAAATCCCCTCGGACCAGGACGCGGTGACGTAGAACACAACGACGTGATGAAAAAACGAAGTTCAATGCTTCCAAGCATGCGTCGACTTGATTCTGAGCATGCGCGGGATTTTGGTCCGATGATTTTGTGTACTAACCATCGAACATGTCCGACGGACAGGTTTCCAGCGGATAGGTTTCTAAGCATGTTTTGAAACTTTTGTCCGCTGGAAAACGGTCCGATAGGCCGTACACACGAATGAACATGTCCGCTGAAACTGGTCTGCGGACCAGTTTCAGCGGACATGTTCGATCGTGTGTACGCGGCCTTACAGGGGAGCTTACAATGACCAGCTTTTTTTATTCTCGTAAAACCTACCGTATATCCCTAAATGAACAAAATTATTTGCTGTTACTGATTAAAAGGGTTAGCTGGAGTTTGGATTCAAGATCGGCAATGATGCTACTGGCTGTGCCTCCTGTGCTCCTTCACCCAGAGTGTAGGCACTCTAATATATGAGTACAAATAGCCACTGCTATAACTGGTCTTCACAGCAAGGAGCACATGGAAGGGTGAAGCATGTCAAACAAAAGCAAAGAAAATTTCCCAGCACTCTTTACCAACCAGCCTAAAACGTACAAAAGTGTTACCACCGATATGGAGACAAATATAAGGTTGCCAATCCCTATACATATATATGGAAAGAGAGCAAGTATCCCTAAAACCGAGAGTTGTGGGATTTTTGAGGCGAACCGAATAAAAGGAAAATAATCAATATAATATAAAAAATATATATAATTTAATGATAATTAACAAAGTATATAAGATATAAAATGGTGTAGGAGACACCAATATTAGAAGACAATATACACAAAAACAATGTTGAGTCGATGATAATGATCATAAATCCAACCAGCCTAAAACCAACCAAATTATCCTGTCTAATGCTGCTTACACATGATCGGTTCGTCTGATGAAAACAGTCCGATGGACCGTTTTCATCGGATGAACCGATCGTGTATGGGCCCCATCGTTTTTTTTCCCATCGTTTTTTTTTTCCCATCGTTTTTTTTCCCATCGGTGAAAAAACTTAGAACCTAAAATGATCTGATGGTTAAAAAACCGATAGAAAAAAAACGATCGTCTGTGTGGAAATCCATCGGTTAAAAATCCACACATGCTCAGAATCAAGTTGACGCATGCTTGGAAGCATCGAACTTCATTTTTCTCAGCGCGTCGTTGTGTTTTACGTCACCGTGTTCTGACACGAACGATTTTTTTAAATGATGGTGTGTAGGCAAGACTGATGAAAGTCAGCTTCATCGGATATCTGATGAAAAAATCCATGAGTCCGTTTTCATCGGATGAACCGATCGTGTGTACAGGGCATTACAGTTTGCATTTAAAACAGGGGTATAGTTTGCACACATTTGCAAATACATGCATAAGCTGCAGAGCCACTTCACGGCATCCCAGTATTATCTGCAGTCCTACATCTATAGAATATATATAGAAACCAATCAGCTTCCCGGTTTTAGCCCTGGTTCACATTGGTGCATTTTGGCATACAATTCCGTGGCAATTACCGGCAATGGCACCATCCCAATCAGTGCGACGCTGCTTTTGCGGCGCTGCGCCGACTTCAAAAGGGTAGTTTCTGTACTACTTTTTGCGATTTAGAGGTGTGATTTCCATTGACATCTGTGCAGAAACCCGCACTCATAATTTTTTCCCCAGGTGACATTGGTTCAGTCCGTTGACGTCGCAGGTCTTGCTCTCTTCTTCATCTGGTATTTAGTGAATACTAATTGCCTTAGGCAGCAGCATAGTAATACCATTGATCTTCTCTCTGTAGAATTGTATTTCCGTCGATGTTGCTGTTGGAGATTATCCATCACTTCCTGTCTGGTGAGTAAGATAAGGTGACCAGATTTTTAAAATGAAATCTGGGGACATTTCTTTTTTTTATTAGTTATGGCGGCAATCAGCGACTCTCTGCCTGCCGCGGCTGCAGCCCGCCTCACAGCCTGTCAAGTCTTACTCTCCAACTGGTTGGGTAGCAGAGGAAGATCACTCCACCAGGAGAGATAAGCAGGTAGGCAGCTGGCCGGGACTTGAGCCAAGGCAGAAGGACATGCACCCTAAACTGAAAAAATATTCCCTCCGCTCCGACCAGCACATGATCATCAGAAAGGGGCACAGATAATGGGAAAAAATAACCCCCTTAACTACCAGCCGTCGTCAAATAACAGCGGCAAGGTGGTTGCTTAACTCTGGGATCACGTTATATAACGTGATCCCAGAATCACGTTCCCGCGCGCCCCCTGGGGCGCGCACCCGGGATCACCCGGGATCACGGATCGCGGTAAATTGCCGCTGATAGCGGCTGTTTACCACGTGATCGCTCCGTCCAAAGACGGAGCAATCACATGTAAACAAACCGGCGTCATTTGATGATGCCGGTTCCTTCCTCCTCTCTCTGTACCGATCGGTACAGTGTGAGAGGGGGAGCGCAGATGGCAGCAGCACTGTGGGATGGATCTGTGACTATTGCAGTCACAGATCCATCCATCCCTGCTCAGCCATCCCTGCATTAACCCCTTCCTTCCCTGTGCAATACTCTGCAATACCCCCTGTAATACTCTGCAATACCCCCTGTAATACTCTGCAATACCCCCTGCGCCATACTCTGCAATACCCCCTGCAATACTCTGAATACCCCCTGCGCCATACTCTGCAATACCCCCTGCGCCATACTCTGCAATACCCCCTGCGCCATACTCTGCAATACCCCCGCGCCATACTCTGCAGTACCCCCGCGCAATATTCTGCAGTACCCCCGCACAATACTCTGCAGTACCCCCGCACAATACTCTGCAATACCCCCGCACAATACTCTGCAGTACCCCCAGCACAATACTCTGCAGTACCCCTGGCGCAATACTCTGCAGTACCCCCGGCGCAATACTCTGCAGTATACTCTGCAATACCTCCGGCACAATACTCTGCAATACCCCTGGCACAATACTCTGCGATACCCCGTCACAATACTCTGCAATACCCCCGGCATAATACTCTGCAATACCCCCGGAACAATACTCTGCAATACCCCCTGCACAATACTCCCTGCGCAATACTCCCTGCGCAATACTCTGCGACCGTTTTTTTTTTTCAGTCTTCCCAGTCTAGAGGTGTGATGTGGGGTCTTATTGACCCCATATCTCACTGTAAAGAGGACCTGTCATGCTATATTCCTATTACAAGGGATGTTTACATTCCTTGTAATAGGAATAAAAGTAATCAAAACATTTATTTTTGGGGAAAAACGTGTCAAACTAAAATAAATTAGGTAAAATGGACAATAAAAATAAAAATAAAATTACAGCACCTCTGTCCCCGTGTGTGCTCATATACAGACGCGACCGCACACACAAGTCCCGCCCACATATGAAAACGGTGTTCAAACCACACATGTGAGGTATCGCTGCTAACGTTAGAGCGAGGGCAATAATTTTGGCCCTAGACCTCCTCTCCAACTAAAAACATGTAACCAGTAAAAATATTTAAAGTGTCGCCTATGGGGTTTTTTAAGTAGCGAAGTTTGGCGCCATTCCACAAGCGTGTGCAATATTGAAGGGTGACATGTTGGGTATCTATTTACTCGGCGTAACTTCATCTTTCATATTATGCAAAAACATTGGGCTAACTTTACTGTTTTTTTTTTTTTTAAAGCACAAAACTGTTTTATTTCCAAAAAAAACGCGCTCGAAAAATTGCTGTGCAAATACCATGCGCGATAAAAAGTTGCAACGACCGCCATTGTATTCTCTAGGGTCTTTGCTAAAAAAGCATATTTTGGGGTTCTATGTAATTTTCTAGCAAATAAATTATGATTTTTACATGTAGGAGAGAAATGTCAGAATTGGTCTGGGTGTTCCAGAACGCCTGATGGTGCTCCCTGCATGTTGGGCCTCTGTATGTGGCCACACTGTGTAAAAGTCTCACACATGGGGTATCGCCATACTCGGGAGAAATAGCAGAATGTGTTTTGGGGTGTAATTTGTGGTATGCATATGCTGTGTATGAGAAATAACCCGCTAATATGAACATTTTGTGGAAAAAATATAAAAATAAAAATAAATCTTGATTTTGCAAAGAATTGTGGGAAAAAATGACAACTTCAAAAAACTCACAATGCCTCTTTCTAAATACCTTGGAATGTCTTCTTTCCAAAAAGGGGTCATTTGGGGGAATTTGTACTTTTCTGGCATGTTAGGGTCTCAAGAAATGAGAGAGGCTGTCAGTACATCAGATGTGATCAAATTGATACATTTTCAGTAATTGGTACCATAGCTTGTAGACCCTACAACTTTCACCCAGACTAAATAATATCCAACATTTTTTTTTGTTTTGTTACCAAAGATATGTAGCAGTATACATTTTAGGCCAAATTAATGAAGAAAATTACTTTTTTGCAAAATTTTAGAATTGAAATGTAGAAAGTTATTTTTTCATTTATAGCGGAAAAAATAAAAACCGCAGAGGTGATCAAATACCACCAAAAGAAAGCTCTATTTGTGGGGAAAAAAAGGACAAAAATTTCATTTGGTTACAGTGTTGTATGACTGAGTTATTGTCATTCAAACTGTGAGAGCACCGAAAGCTGAAAATTGGCCTGGTTATTAAGGGGGTTTAAGTGCCCAGTGGTCAAGTGGTTAAAGGGGTTGTAAAGGTATTTTTTTTTTCCTAAATAGCTTCCTTTACCCTAGTACAGTCCACCTTCAACTTACCTCATCCTTCAATTTTGCTTTTAAATGTCCTTATTTTATCTGAGAAATCCTCACTTCTTGTTCTTCTGTCTGTAACTACACACAGTAATGCAACACTTTCTCCCTGGGTGGAGAAATCCTCTTGAGGGGGGAGGGGGCGAGCAGGAGGGTCAGGACGCTATCTACTTTGCAGATAGAGAAAGGAGCTGTGTGTTAGTGGGCGTCCTGACACTCCTGCTCGCCCCCTCAAGAGGCTTTCTCCACACCAGGGATAAAGCCTTGCATTACTGTGTGGAGTTACAGACAGGAGAACAGGAAGTGAGGATTTCTCAGAAGAAATAAGGACATTTAAAAGAAAAATAGAAGCATGAGGTAAGTGAAGGAGGACTGCACTGAGGTAAAGGAAGCTATTTAGTATTTAGGGGAAAAAAATGTTACCTTTACAACCCCCTTAAGCTAGTAGGAGCGGGGGTGTGTAATTCCGATTTTTTTTTTCTGTTTTTGAAATTGCCCCAGCCCCTGTTCAAATCCAGTCCGGGGACAAAACCGGGGACAAACTTGTTCAGGGGACAGTGCCCGGAAACCGGGGATGTCTGGTCACCCAAGAGTAGGAGTTAAAGGAAAATCTCCCTAAGAAAGCCACGGATAGCAGTAAAATAATGACAATGGTTGTAATCCTTCCCACGTTACACTATCCAAAACTAAAAAATAATATTGGCTGCACATACATTTTAAGAACCAATATAGATTAGGTCCATTCCATGCAGATCAGTTGTGAGTTGTGTTATATAAAGGCACACATTTTAGAGTGGCAAACAACTTTATTGATGGTTTTTGGTTTTACAAATTTTGTATTAAAAAAACTTTAATGGAATATTGATGTTGTATGTATACCTTTGGTCACAGGTGTGCGCAGCCTATTGCATTAGCGTGTGCACCCCGAAGTCCAAACACACACTACCGATCACTCACAATGTTCATTCAGAAAAGAAAGGAGCCGGTAAATTACATATTTACTGGCCCCTTCCTCACGCCTAAAACATCCCAGAAGCAACAGCCAATAGGAGAGGAGGGAAGCTGGCAGCGCTGCGGGGGGGAAAGTTGGGAGCCAGGGCAGTAGGGGGAATCTGTGCTGCACAGGGTGATTAGGGTGTGCCTAGGCACAGCTGGCACACCCTGTGCGCACGCCTATGCCTTTGGTACAAAGTGTCATAATTACTGAAATGTTAATTTACATTATACATCCAATGTAAAATACTTCCTCTGGGTCTAATGTTCTAAAAAGTTCTGTTGTTTCAGTGAACTGCCTTAAAACGCATATGTCTATGTTATTACTATATACCAATGTTTAATTTCTCTTCTATTCAATAAAAACATTGAACAAGAAAGGGCCATTTACAGAGCTCAGTATATTCTCTCTGTCTGTTAGGTGTATACACTCTTCCAGGCTCCTTCTCAGATTTGGATGTTTGACATTTTGCAGGCTTGAGGTTGCAGAGACTGAGGAATCTCATTGTTGGCACGAGGAAAAGCATCACCTCAAAGTACTTTTCTACTACTTAATTAACTGCAGCTTTCATTCCAGTAAATGGCTGCTTGTTGCCATTTCAGTTCCTGTTAAATGTAAGGGATATATGAGCTGTGTACATTTCCATACACCATTTGTGCAGCCTGTGCATTTGCTCCAGAGTCTCTAGGGATTTAGGGACCCATTTACATGAGATGTGGGTTTAGTGGGTGCAGCGGCCTCCTACCACTGTCATATAGACCTGGTCACAACTCACTTCTAGGACAAATGAGAGGCATTATTTTAAGATGACCAGATTTTTTAAATGAAATCCAGGGACATTTTTTACTAGTAATGGCGGCAATCAGTGACTCATAGCGGGACTGCGATATTGCGTTGGACAAATCGGACACTAATGACACTTTGTGGGAACCAGTGACACTAATACAGCTAAAAATATGCACTGTCACTGTACTATTGACACTGACTGGGAAGAGAATAACATCTAGGGCAATCAAAGGGTTAAATGTGTGCCAACAAGTGTTTTTTTTTTTTTCACTGCTTTTACTAAGGGAAGGCATAGATCTCTGTACCTGCTTTGCAGAAACACAGGATCAATGTCTTACATGCTGACAGAACGGCAATCTGCCTTGTTTACATAAGCAGACAACAGTTCTGTCTTTGAACATAATGATCAGTGGGTACCGGTGGACATCTAGTCGGACCGAGCCGCTGATTGGCTCCCATACCCAGAAATGCAGGATTATGTATATAAGTGATCCTGTGCAGCCCTACCGTCCTGTAGTAGAAAATCTGCCATCAGGCGATCAGCAACTGGTTAACATCATCAGCATTATGATAACTCACAGGCTGAAGGCACTCTATCATGGCTGCTGGGTGCTGATACATATGACAAATAAGTTACCAAAATCAGCACCCAGCAGACACGTTATGTCACACACTGTGCCAGAGTCATGATAGAGAGCGCCCTGCCTGTGAGTTATGATACCACCCATGATCCCAGAGAGACAAACGCAGTGCAATGTAGTCTATTCAAAGACACCCCAAAGCATTCCGGTGTTGAAGCCTTGAAGGCGCTGGCAGCCCCACCATCGGATCCTCTTCCCGACACCGTCATCTGAGCCCAGCTGCCTCTCTCTGCCCGCCGCACAATATTAGAGCGACAATTTAAAAAAAAATGCACTATATTTTACTATTTGCTATAATAAATATCCCCCAAAAATATATATATAAAAAAAAAAAATTCCTCAGTTTAGGCCGATACGTATTCTTCTACCTATTTTTGGTAAAAAAAAATTGCAATAAGCGTTTATCGGTTGGTTTGCGCAAAATTTATAGCGTTTACAAAACAGGGGATAGTTTTATTGCATTTTTATAAAAAAAAATTTTTTTACTACTAATGGCGGCGATCAGCAATTTTTTTCCCGTGACTGCGACATTATGGCGGACACTTCGGACAATTTTGACACATTTTTGGGACCATTGTCATTTTCACAGCAAAAAATGCATATAAAATGCATTGTTTACTGTGGAAATGACAGTTGCAGTTTGGGAGTTAACCACAAGGGGGCACTGATGGGGATATGTGTGACCTGAAGTGTGTTTACAACTGTAGGGGGGTGTGGCTGTAGGTGTGACGTCATCGATTGTGTCCCCCTATAAGAGGGATGACACGATCGATGCTGCCGCAACAGTGAAGAACGGGGAAGCCGTGTTTACACATGGCTCTCCCCGTTCTTCAGCTCCGGAGACCGATCGCCACACTCCAGTGGCGATCGGGTCCGCGAGTCCCGCGGTCCCAGAGCTTTGGACCGGGTCACGGGAGCGCGCCGCGGCTGGGTACACAGCACGTGCCATGCCATTCTGCCGACGTATATGTGCAGGAGGCGTTCCTTAAGTGGTTAACCCGGATAGTCCAGGTTTTGAATCGTGTCCCTGGGTTTCAGTCTGTCATTGTTTTCGGATCATGTATGCTCCTGTTCTTTCTCTGAAAAAGCAGTACAGTGGAATCTTGCATTGCACGTAACACTCTTAACGAGCATTTCGCAATACAAGGAATATTTTTTTTAAATCCTGACTCGGTTTGTGCGTGTTGTCTTGCAAAACGAGCAGAATTCAAGCCACAGCGATGTGCAGTACCCCATTTGGCCAGAGGTGTGGGGGCGCGGGAGCCGATTGACACCATTCAAAAAATACTGAGAAACACACGGAAATACTCAGAAATACTCTGTTCCCGAGTGTTTCTGAGCCTTTCTGAGGGTTTCTGAGGGCAGCCGAACGGTGCCGCCCCACCTCTGTACACATGCGGTATTGCATGCCATAGAAGTCAATGCGGAACAAATTATTTTCGTTTCCATTGACTTTAATGGGGAAACTTGTTTTGATATGCGAGTGCTTTGGATTACAAGCATTCTCCTTGAACGGATTACTCTGATGTAAGGGGTGCCTCTGTGCGGGCCGGACCCTTGTGATGATGAACAATATTAGACTGTTTTCCTCAATCCATCACTTTTCCATGCTCTATGGGCCACTTGACTGGACTTGCCCCCCAGGCCTAAGGCTGCCAGCCCTCCCCTGGTTCCACTGTACTTATGCACAACATAACCTGTTCCCTGCATCTTCCAGCTGCCCATATCACAGACAGGTCATCTTCCTGGCTGTGCATTATGGGAGAAGTGGTGGCAGAAGTGGTTGTTGGTGGCACCGCAGAGGGGGATGAAGGTAGGGAACAATGGAGGCAGGGGGTGATTGGAGGCAGGGGGTCTGGAGGAGATTGGAGGCAGGGGGAGATTGGAGACAGAGGGAGTTTGGAGGCAGGGGGAGATTGTGGCACCGCAGAGGGGGGTGAAGGCAGAGGGTGTTGGTGGCAGAGGGGGATGGAGGCAGACCAAAAATTTGCCCTTATTATATTGAAAATAACAAAAATATGTTTTTTTACGTTAATATCCACCTTAAATCACATTGCTATTTGCCTAGTGTACTTGTTTGTAGCCTAAATACTGACATTTGCACCTAAAAATTTAATTTAGTAACTTTTGTGAAATGCCAGTAAAAATGTGGCTGCGCCAGTAAATTTCGGGTGTCGTGCCAGCAGTGTTGCTCATCTTACTTTAAAAAAGTAATTAGTTACAGTTACAAATTACTTCTCCGAAAAAGTAATTGCATTAGTGACTCAGTTACTACATTGAAAAAGTAATTAGTTACTCAGCAATGTAACTGACTTTTTTTTTTATATTCTACAATGCTTTGTTGAGATGATTTCCTTTCTAGAATGCAGGTAACGGGCGCTTGCCAGGGAGCAGTGAGTTAATACTCCAAGACAAAAGAATGCCAGATCCTTGAGAGAAAAAAAACGGAAACAAATGGTGATCTCGTGTATATCCCAGCCTAGGTGCATCCGTCCCACCATGTATTTTTTTAATATATTTTTATTTTTTATTAAAGGGCCATTTTTTTTCTTTTATTTTTTTTAGAGGTTCGGAGGTCCCCAGGGGCCCGGAGGCCACCAGGGCCCCAGATGACAACCCCCCTTTTTTTATAAAAAAAATATATTTTTTATATATTTTTTTATTTCTATATTTATATTATATATATATATATATATATATATATATATATATATATATATATATATATATATATTCTTATTAAAGGGCCCAGAGGTCCCCAGGGCCCCCGGATGACAATCCTAATTTTTTATAATTTTTTGGGACTTTTTTATATTATCTTATTTCTTTATTTTTTTATATATATATGTGTCAAACCCCCTTTTTTTATAATTGTATTTTTTATTTTTGTTTATATATTTTTATTTTTTATTAAAGGGCCCAGAGGTCCCCAGGGCCCTGGAAGGCAACCCCCTTGTTTTTTTTATATAAATGTTTATTTCTTTTTTATATATATATATTTTTTTCTTTCTTTCTTTTTTTTAAAGGGCCCAGAGGTTTCTTTTTATTAAAGGGCCCAGAGGTCCCGAATGGAAAGCCCCCTTTTTTTGTAATTTTCTTTTATAAAAAAAAATAAGGTCCCCGGGGCCCCAGTTGGCAACCACCCTTTTAAAAAATATATATATATATATATATATATATTATATATTTTTTTTTCTCTCTCTTTTTTTTTCTTTGTATTAAAGGGCACAGAGGTCCCCAGGCCCCGGATGGCTACCCCCCTTTTTTTTATATATATTTTTCTTTATTTGTCCCTTTTGTAAAGGGCCCTCCCGCTTCTCAATTCGCGGCAGTAGCCCCCCCCGCTTCTCAATTTCATGCGGCAGCACCCCCCCCGGTTCTCTGCTCCAGGGGGCCCATGCCTGAAGCTGTGTAAGGGGCCCCACAATTCCTGATGGCGGCCCTGTATGTAGCAGATGGATAAGGGTTTTAGGTCCTATTAGCTGCACATACATGGTGGGACGGATGCACCTAGGCTGGGATATACATGGTGGGACGGATGCACCTAGGCTGGGAGATACATGGTGGGACGGATGCACCTAGGTTGGGATATACATGGTGGGACGGATGCACCTAGGTTGGGATATACATGGTGGGACGGATGCACCTAGGCTGGGAGATACATGGTGGGACGGATGCACCTAGGTTGGGATATACATGGTGGGACGGATGCACCTAGGCTGGGATATATATTTTTTTTATAAAAAAATATATTTTTTTATAAAAAAAATATATTTTTTTATAAAAAAGAAGGGCTTGCCATCTGGGGCCCTTGGTGGCCTCCGGGCCCCTGGGGACCCCTGGGGACCCCCGGGCCCCTTACAGGTGTAATGCCTGTACCCCCCTGATGGTGGCCCTGGCTACATATTACATCCAAATTATAAGCTGGATTAAAATGTATGTTTATAATATACATTCCCTTGACGTTTACAGAGTCTGTAATTTAAAATCTTATATTAGGCTTTATTACAATTTTCTATAGTTTATTGTTTATTATTTTATTTATCTTATATAAGCTTTATTGGATGCAAGGGATCTGGAATGGGGATGTCAGATTTTTCTTTGTTGTCTGATGAAGAGATGAAATCACTGACCAAAAATGACCTGCTGATCATTGGTCTGTATAGGTGTCCTGCACTTACCATGTTGACCACTAGATGTCGCTGTGTACGCTGTGTTGTATAGGGAACGTTTGTTCTGTGGAACATTTTGTTCCGGCCATGTGTTCCCCGGATCATTGATCAGGTTGCGCACACAGTGTGTGAGATCGATGTGAGTTGTTCCCCGGTATTAGGTCAGTGTGAGGCGGGTGGGGCTCATTGTATCCAGGGCTCCTTGCGATTGGGAGTTTTCAGACCGCTGTGACAGGCCATCACAGCGGTCACATGATTCTAAAGCGGAGTTCCACCCATATTCATATTCAGAGCGCTGGCAGAAGCAATGACTCTACTGCCATCTAGTGGCAGTAGATGTAATTGTGGTAACGCCGCTCAAGTAATGGGAACTGCGTTACCGTGAGGGGAAGAGTAATCAGGTAGATTACTCGTTACCCTCAAAAGGGGCTGCGTTAGGTAACTGCATTTATTGTAACTCCGTTACTTACAACACTGCGTGCCAGTAAATTTCAATCTGGTAGGTTGGCAACACTGCTCACAAGAAAAATCTGAATATGTGTGATGATGGAGCCCCATCTTGAATGAGTCTCATTCAGGAAGCTATGTTATTGAGAGAAGCTTTACAATTCTCTGTGATGGATGGCGAGCATTTTCTATAAACACACAAGAGTTAATCTTTCATTTCTTTTATCACTACACAATCCATATGTTAGATCAACAGCAAAAACATGCATATTGTATAGCGAGCTTAAGCAGAACAATCACATAAAGTTTCAAAATCAAATAGTTTCTTTGTTTGCTGTGTGTTGTCTTCTAACTACTGACTGACGTGTTTATTGCATATGTGAATGAAGCTCATTATAGTGTAGCAGCCTCACCGTATTCAATCATCCCACACACAGCGTGTCCAGCAGGAAATTTCTACTGGCGTTAGCAGGGTAAAACAATGGAATGGGAGACATGTTAAATATATACTATGCGGTGTACAAATATCAGTTGTTTGGCTTAGATATCAAAGGTCTGTGCAAAGACACACAAAGCGCTGCACCTGTCACCTGCAGACCTTTAACATTTGACCCTAAAAGTCCATTCCTTTAGTTGTTAGGAAAGGTTTGCTGTGCCCTCCCGGTGGCCCTGATACAGACACAACACACTTTGGGCCAGATTCAGATACACTTAATTTTGCGCTGCGTAATCGAAATACTCTACGCTGCCGTATTTTACCAGGCTCTACATCGAATTCTGGTAGATTTTTGCCCGTACGCTACGGCGGCGTAGTCTATTTCTCGCCGCGTAATCGAAATACGCGATTAGGGGGCGTGAAGCATTTAAATTAAGCGCGTCCTCGCGGCGATCGAACTGCACATGCTCCGTTTAGAAATTTCCCGCCGTGCATTGCGCGAAATCACGTCGTTACGTCATTCGTTGTTTAAGTAGCGTCGTTTACGAACATTCCTATTCCCGGACGACTTACGTAAAAAATAATAAAAGACGTCGGAAAACGTAGAAATTCGACGCGGGAACGACCGCCATTCTTAACATGGGCTGTCTAATATTAGAGCAGCAAAAAGCTGGTATAGTGTTACGCAAAAAAAAGATGACTAAAGATGCCGTAAGAGATTGCGATTGAACATCGTAATTTCGGGGATCGCCGGCAAAAGCTCATTAGCATACCCCGACGAGGAAAATGACGGGAAGTCCACCCAGTGGCCGTAATTTTATTGCAGCGTAGATCCGAAGGCGTACCAACACGTAATCCAGTCGAATTGAAGCCCGCAGCCGTCTATTCATGGTTTGAGGTTTCCGACTAGCTAAAAAGCGCGCGTAATTTGAAATTACTCCAGTCTAACACCAGTTAGACAGGAGTTACGGCTCTCTGAATCTGGCCCTTTGTGTATAAAACTCGACTTGAGACCCAGGTTGGAGCTTCAGCTGGCCATACATTAGTCGATTTTTGCACGAACATTCATACAAAAATTCCCAACAGTGTGTAGCGCCCTGCTCCTGGGCGATATGTTAAATTTAGTGGGCGTCTGAGCCGATAATGTGGCTCAGACTGTATGGTTTATATTAAATTAGCCTCTGTCCTGGCAGTGGCTGTGCCTGATAGAGTTTTCTCCACTGTTGCCTGAAGGTGGTGATACCCCCCACAGGCCAGTGTTGGAACACAGGCAAGCCATAGACCATTAAAGAGGTGTTCCAGCCAAAATGTATGTTTATTAAAAGTCAGCAGCTACAAAAAGTGTACCTGCTGGCTTTTAACTACTTGAGATCCGCGCTACAGCCGAATGACGGCTCTAGCGCGAATCTAATTTGTCAACAAGCCGTCAATTGACGGCTTGTCACTAGCTGTTTCCCGACGCGCGCTCCAGAGCGCGCTGCGGGGAAACACTGTGTTGGCCGTGTCCCTTGGACACAGCCAATCACAGATCGCCGCGAACGGCCAATCAGAGTGGCCGTTTGCGATGTGATCTGTGCGGCCAATGAGAGATGATCTCATAGATCATCTCTCATTGCCGTTTTACATAGAGACAGCGTTCTGTCTCTGGAGAGCAGGAGACGGATCTGTGTCTCTTGTACATAGAGACACAGATCGGTCACCTCCCCAGTCACCCCCCCTCCACCTACAGTTAGAACACTATGCAGGGAATACATTTAACCCCTTCCTCACCCCCTAGTGTTAACCCTTCAATGCCAGTCACATTTATACTGTAATTAGTGCATATTTATAGCACCAATCGCAGTATAAATGTGAATGACGCCAAAAATGTGTCAAAAGTGTCCGATGTGTCCGCCATAACGTCGCAGTCACAATAAAAATCGCAGATCGCCGCCATTTCTAGTAAAAATAAAATAATAAAAAATAATAATTCTGTCCCCTATTTTGTAGGCACTATAAATTTTGCGCAAACCAGACGCTTATTGCGATTTTTTTTTTTTTTTTTACCAAAAATATGTAGAAGAATACGCATCGCCCTAAACTGAGAAAAAAAAAGTTTTTTTTTTTTTAATTGGGATATTTATTATAGCAACAAGTAAAAAATATTGTATTTTTTTCAAAATTGTCGCTCTTTTTTGTTTATAGCGCAAAAAATAAAAACCGCAGAGGTGATCAAATACCACCAAAAGAAAGCTCTACTTGTGGGGAAAAAAGGACGTCAATTTTGTTTGGGAGCCACGTCGCACGACCGCGCAATTGTCAGTTAAAGCGACGCAGTGCCGGAAGCTGAAATATCACCTGGGCAGGAGGGGGGTATAAGTGCCCAGTAAGCAAGTGGTTAATAAACAGACACTTACCTGCTCCAGTGTTCCAGCGATGCGCCGGCCGGCATCCTCATTGATACTGTGGGCACCCGGCCGTGACAGCCTTCGGCTTCATGGTCGGGCACCCACTGCGCATGCGCGTGCAGCGTGGCCCGGCGCTGCGCCGTCCCATTGGACAGGCGATCGCCTAGGACCTGTCAGTGTCCTAGGCGAACGCCTACAGGGAGGGGCTGCTGTAGGCGATTAAGCTTAATCGCCTAACCAGCCCCTCGGCGGAAGGAGGAAGTGGGACAGGAAGTCCCACTCCTCCTGAAGCCCCCACTCCCCCCCCCCCCAAAAAAAATGACATGCCAAATGTGGCATGTAATGGGGTGAGGAGTGGAATAAGCGGAAGTTCCAATTTTGGGTGAAACTCTGCTTTAAGTATCTTTCCTCTGGAACAGCCCAGTGGAAAGTGGTGCCCCGCCAGGTGCGAACTGACAACTCATGGGGCCCCCGGGCAATAGAAGATTATGGGGCCCCCAGGCTTACAGATGGCCACCATGCCAGGAGGCAGTGCAGTGGCGGGGCAGCTAAAATCTCTGGATTTTCACATCAAAAGCATGTCGGTTTCGGACATATCAGGGACAGATGTAAAAAAAGAACACAGATTTTTACATACTGTCCCTGGTTTTACTGAGCCTGGCAACCCTGATGGGGCCCCCTAGTGGCATGAGGCCCTCGGGCAGTGCCCGGGTGTCTCAATGGTCAGTCCACCCCTGTGCCCTGCTGTGCATGCCGGGAAGGGATACTTAAAGGGGTTGTAAAGGAATTTTTTTTCCCCTAAATAGCTCCCTTTACCTTAGTGCAGTCCTCCTTCACTTACCTCATCCTTCGATTTTGCTTTTAAATGTCCTTATTTCTTCTGAGAAATGCTCACTTCTGTCTGTAGCTCACCACCGTAATGCAAGGCTTTCTTCCTGGTGTGGAGAAAACCTCTTGAGGGGGGAGGGGGCGAGCAGGAGTGTCAGGACGCCCACTAACACACAGCTCTTTTCTCTATCTGCAATGTAGAGAGTGTCCTGACTTGTCTGCTCGCCCCTTCCCCCCTCTAGAGGCTTTCTCCACACCAGGAAGAAAGCCTTGCATTACGGTGGTGAGTTACAGACAGAAGAACAGGAAGTGAGCATTTCTCAGAAGAAATAAGGACATTTGAAAGCAAAATGGAAGGATGAGGTAAGTGATGGGGGACTGCACTAAGGTAAAGGAAGCTATTTAGGGAAAAAAAATGTTTCCTTTACAACCCCTTTAAGGGGCAGACGCTATATTTTGGAGTCCCTCGTCTTGTGGCCCTCCTTGCATGAAGTATGTGTTGCGTGATTTCCAGCCCTGGGACCACGTTGGCCCGAGGCTGCATCTCTATCACGAGGCCCAGTTATGCTGACTGGGGTCTACGAATCAAGAGGGATCCCAAGCTGTCCATCTAAGCGAAATAAGCTATACTTAAAGAGGGGGTTCACCCTTAAAACCACTTTCTCCCATCCCATCCAGCATACTGGCGTCAGCGCCAGTATGCTGTCTTTTTTATTTTTTTATAGGTGTACTTACCTCTTAATAGATAATTAAATTTTCGTCCTACCGCGGGGTATGGCGCCGCTATATAGCGTCACGCCTTCCGAAAACAGCCGACTAGCACTCGGCTGTTCTCGGCGCCTGCGCACAGACCCAGGAGCTGACTGCGCAGGCGCCGTATACAGCCGAGTCCTATTTCGGCTTTTTTCAGAGGGCGTGACGCGGCTATATACGGCGCCTGCGCAGTCAGCTCCTAGGTCTGTGCTCAGGCGCCGTATAGCTCCGAGAACAGCCGAGTGCTAGTCGTCTGTTTTCGGAAGGCGTGACACTATATAGCGGCACCATACCCCGTGGTAGGACGAAAATTAAATTATCTATTAAGAGGTAAGTACACCTATAAAAAAAAAAAAAAAGACAGCATACTGGCGCTGACGCCAGTATGCTGGATGGGATGGGAGAAAGTGGTTTTAAGGGTGAACCCCCTCTTTAATTAAGGAAACCAGGGGGAGGACCTGCCCTGGAGGAGACCAAGCGGAAAGCTTATGCCTCGGGTTAGGCCTGGTGACCCTATTAAGGAGGGATCCACATTTCAAGTTGTCCTACAGTTCACCAGGTCGGCTTAAAGGCTCTTTAACTGTATGGCTGGAAGTTTGGGTATTACATCCTGTGGCAGAAGATTCCAGACTGTTCAATTTGTTCTCAATCAGTCTGTGGCAGAGACTGTTATTGAACTGGTTCGTGGATCATTCCGGCTGATAGGCCAGATGAGAGGGGTCTATCCGCATGAGCAATACCCACTCAGGAGGGAGTGGTGAATGAATTTGGAGTTTAGGGGGTTCTCCCCAGTGATCTGTATCATGAACCTGAACCTTCCCTTCCCCCTTCATCCTTCTACCTTCTTCACAAGTTTTGAGCAAAAGAATAAAACTTGACAGCTAGAGGTTTTACATCTTGTGTGGACATTGGAGTTCTTTACAGACTTTCATCCCCTGGCCTAGACAACGAAAGTTGAGGTAACGTGCAGGCCTAAAACTAACCAGCAGCTCCTACGGGGGTAATGCTACAAGTGCATTTGACAAATGCTTTAAAGTACTTCAAAATGTTGTTTGCTTTTAACACTCAATTTTTGAATGAACTTTATTTTCCGAATGAAAACCACATTGACTATTAGACATCTGTTCATTCAAGGAACATTTTACATCCTGCTGCTTTGAACTTTCTTGTCACTGAGGTCAGAATATAATGATTTGAAAATTCATTGTAGTGTAGTATGGTAAGCCTTAAGCATGCCCCTCCAGTATCCCATAATGCAATGTACTGTACTACATTTTGGCTTGCTGAGGAAAGTTATCAGGGCCTCCTTGGATACAAATGAGAACATTTTCTAATAATAAAAGGATTCAAAGATTTGGTAAAATTCGATTTTCAAGTGTCTTGTTCTGTTTACGTCCTTTAACAGCTTAAAGAATTTGTAAGGGCCCTTTCACACGTTCGTTCAGTTCGTATGTTTTTTGGACGTCCGTTAACGGACCTCAATGCTTCCCTATGGGTTAGCGTCCGTTAGCGGATGAGCATCCGCTAACGTCCGTTAACATCCGTCTGCGGTAAGCTCCGTTTTTTTTGGACGGAAGAAAACCCTATTTTTCTTCCGTCAAAAAAACGGAACGGATGAAAAACGGATGTTAGCGGATGATCCGTTTACCATCCGATCCGCTAACGTCAGTTTTTCATCGAAATATGTAAAAAAAAAAAAAGTTCTAAAAAAAAAAAAAAAAACAGATGAAAAAAACTGATGAAAAACGGACGGAAAACGGAACGGAAACGTATGTAAACGGACGGAAAACTGACGAAAAACTGATGAAAAAACGGATCAACTGAAGGCGGAAAAAACTGATCTAAAAAACTGAACGGACGTGTGAAAGAGCCCTAAAGGATTTTTTTTTTATCTTAATAGCTTCCTTTACCTTAATGCAGTGCTGTTTTCATGTCCTCATTGTTCATTTTCGCTCTCAAGTTGCTGTAATCCTTCTCTGATCTCCACACTTCCTGGTTGTCTGTTTCCTGATCACCACAGTACTGGGAGCTTTCTCTCTGTGGTCACTAATCAAGGAGGTGTGATTACTGTGTCTAAAACCCCTCAGCACCAATCACTTTCGTTTTACAAACCATCACTGGCTCTGTATTGGCTCTGTGGCTCTGTACATCAGAGAACCAGGAAACAGCATGCAAAAACGAAACTGAAACTGTAGGTACATTATATGATTGATTTTTATCTACTTTTAATCATTTTTAAAAGGAATCAGTTAACTATTATATACCCTGTAAACAGTAATTTCAGCAAAAAAAAAAAAATGTTTCCTTTACAACTCCTTTAAGGACCGCCGCACACATATATATTCGTAGACAGATGGCACGGACAGGCAAATGTGTGGTCACGCGCCTGCGTGCTCGCGACTAGAGTCGCAAGCTTCGTGACCGTGCCCGCAAACTCAATGTCCACCAGTGTCCCACGATCGTGTCATGGAGCTGAAAAACGGGGAGATGTCAGTGTAAACACAACATCTTCCCGTTCTTCCTAGTGATATGTCACTAATCGTCTGTTTCCTGTCATTGGGAACAGCGATCAGTGCCATGCCCCTAACAGTTAGAATCACTCCCTTGGACACACTTAACCCCTTCAGCGCCCCCTACAGGTTAACCCCTTCACTGCCAGTGTCATTTTTACAGTAATCAGTGCATTTTTATAGCACTGATCGCTGTAAAAATTACAACAGTCTCAAAATGGTGTCAAAAATGTCTGATGTGTCCGCCATAATGCGCAAACCAATCAAACGCTTATTCCTTTTTATTTTACCAAAAATATGTAGAAGAATACGTATCGGTCTAAACTGAGGGAAAACATTTTTTTATATATTTTTTTGGGGGATATTAATTATAGCAAAAAGTAAAGAACGTTGCTGTTTTTTCAAAATTGTCGCTCTATTTTTGATTATAGCACAAAAAATTAAAACCGCACAGGTGATCAAATACCACCAAAAGAAAGCTCTATTTCTGGGGGAAAAGGAACGTCAATTTTGTTTGGGAGCCACGTCGTACGACCGCACAATTGTCAGATAAAGTGGCGCAGTGAAGAATCGCAAAAATTGGCCTGGTCTTTGGCCAGCCAAATGGTCCGGGGCTTGAGTGGTTAATAGGTTGAAAATGCTTATATCATAATAGGTATACTTTGTGGTTTGCCTAATTATGTGATTGCATCTTAGTGCTTGCATAAAGAAATAGTCATCTATCCTGGAAAACAATTCAGTTTTAGGATGATTACTTTTATATATTTTGGTGCATTGTGGGTACAGTATACATTTGGTGCAGTTTCCATCAAAATACATCTATAAACACATGATACCTACAACATAAAAGGTCTGAATGTAGGTATGTAACTTTATGTAAATATGAATTGGAAGAAGGGCAGACTATTTTAGTTCCTCAATTCCATTCCATACTGTATATCATTTATGGAACCTTGGATTACGAGCATAATCCGCTCCAGGAGAATGCTCGCAATCCAAAGTATTTGCATATCAAAGCGAGTTTCCCCATTAAAGTCAATGGAAACGAAAATAATTAGTTCCGCATTGACTTCAATGGCATGCAATACCGCATGCGGTGAGAGGCGGGGGGCGCCGGAGAGCCTCGTAAACACTCGGAAAGGGCCAAGGACACCCCGGCTGAACTCGGAAACTGAATATTTCCCCCACGCTTTGGCTTGAATCCTGATCGTTTTGCAAGACAACATTCGCAAACCGAGTCAGGATTTTTGTTAAATGCAGTGCTCGTATTGCGAAACGCTCATTAATCGCGTTACTCGCAATCCAAAGTTCCACTGTACTCTGAAACTGGAACCCTAGGTTTTCTTCTTACCAAATGTCTGATTGCCAGATGGCAAAGAAACAAAACAACACTTTGACAAATTTTTATATAGCCAAAACTCCAAAAATGACTGGACAAAATAATTTAATATTTGGTAGCACGCATCTTGGAAAAAATAACTGAATCAATCACTTCCTGTAACCATCAAGGAGTTTCTTTTACCTCTCTACTGAAATGTTGCTCTTCTTTCCCCAGACGGCTCCAGGTCTCTCAGATTGGAAGGATTCCTTTTCCCTGCTGCTGTTTTGAGATCTCTCCACAGGTGCTCTATGGGATTTAGTTCTGGACTCATTATATATTTCAACTATATCTACTCCTTTTAATCGGAATGATCTTGAAATCACCACCCATTCACTTCCTGGATTTTTTGGCATGTATTCGCTATGCCTTGTGAGTAGGCACTGCTGGGTCACACATTTCACACAGGTTGCCTTCTGATCTATAGAGGTGCTGCAGTTTCAGGAGGTGGAGTCAGCATAGGAAGCAAGGTGCCATGGGATATGTAGTCCTTACAAATTGAAAGTAATCAGCAGAGGAGATGCTGCAGAGCATGCAGGAAATGCAAGAAGATGTGGAAAGAGATGGCCAGCAAACAGACAGTCCTCGCAACATGAAAGGAGATTTTTCAAATGAGCTTATATTGGTTTGTCAAAAGTAACCATTGTTTGTATTACTATTACAATGTTGATGATATAAAATGAAAACATAGCTTGTGACCATGGAACTCCTTTATAAATTATTTATGGCCACCTTCATTTAAAAATGTATACTGTCTACACAGCATTTGTGTATTTTGGCGTGGATAATCTCCTGTCAGCCTATTTTAGGTCACACCTACTTTTAAAGTCATCGTGGGGAGTACAGCACCGCTACAAGCTTTTACATGTTATTTAGATTTGATTCCAAATGCGCTTTACTAAATTGGCTCCAAAACAAAAAATGAGGCCCATGGATGCTGTATATGTCTGATGTTGTCATTCCGATATTGTGTTTGCCAAGAAAGGAGGCCTTTAGGCACTATTTGAGTAAACTCCAAGGCTTGTATATATTCATTCCTCCCTCCCTCCATCCCCCATATCATATGCAAAACTAACTTTGAAATCTCATTGTGATCATCCATGAGCAAATCGTAACATCAGACAACCACAGGCTGCCAAAGAGTTATATGCTTAAAAGAATTTTGGGCTTTCCTAAAAGGATTACATTTTTATATACTGTAAACTTTGCCACACCTCTGAAAGCAACAATTTTCATATCTTGAACATGTTCAGATCAGAATGAGTCCAGATGTGAGATGTCACCCCAGCTGTAGTGTCAGCACACTGTGGTTGTGAAGCTCACAGTTCACATTTACAGTAAATTGATGGCCTAGTGCAGATGTGCACTTGGTGAAGATTTTGGTGACCCCCCCACCCTCAGAGGTTAGCCACAAAACTGAAAGCACCTATTCCCATTCACATCAGTGCGACCCTATTGTCACCAATGGAACCGTTCAAATCTGCGAAATGCCGAATTTGCAGTGCCGCACCAATTTGAAGAAGTAGTTCCTGCACTCCTTTTTCCGATTTCTGGTACGACTAAAGTCAAACCTGAAGTTGCACTGACATACAGCATTGAAATTGTGCGGTTATAAGTGAAGTCACACGATTTCAAAGCCACATACAGTGCCCAGCTAGAACTACATCATAATGGCAAGTAAACACCATTTACCCACCTTTATTTTTAGGAATTGTATATGGTTCTTCCCACAGAGGGAGGTTTACACGCCAAACAAGAATTTGAAGTAGAACTATAGGCAAAACTTTTGTTTCCATTTTGGATAGAGTAAGGGAGGGTTATGACTCCTGTTGGTTTATTTTTTGCCATCTGTACCCCATTGGGGTAATTTACCTTCATTTCCTGTCCCATAGACAAAACTGGAAGTGAGAGGAAATCCCTGCAAATTGAGGGAATCCCTTCGAACCCCCAGAACTATGCGTGGGGGAAACCCAAAATGTGTTTCTTTTGCTTTTTCTTTTACTTTCAATGCTAATGGTAAACAGGGCAAATAGAGAGAGAGTGCATCCCCCCAATGGGGACACAGACAGCAATATAAACCCGACAGTTGTTCTCTGCACCCTAAAATTAAAGAAAATGTTTGCTTTTGGTTGCACTTTACATTGTCCGGCTAGCTCTAAACTCACAACCTCGTACACACACGGCCGGTTTTCCCGACAGGAAAACTGCGAGGAGAGCCTTTGGCCGGGAATCCCAGCCGTGTGTATGCTTCTCGCAGTTTTTCCGACGGGAAAACTGCCCAAAAACCACCAGACAAAAAAAATAAACAGCTCTCTTTTTTTCCCGCCGGGAAAACCAGCAGACTTTTGACCGGCGTTTTTTGGCAATTTTTCTATGGGAACACAGTTTTCCTGTTTGTCCTGCACGTGTGTACGGGGCAACAGAATACAATCATACTACACTGCAAACTCTCCCTCTAAACAAGGAGTTTCCATTTAAAAGACCCCATAATCAAAAAAAGGATTGGTATGTAGACTAGAAGCTTTTTCAGGTCATATGCTAGTTAGGTAGGAGAGTACCCACCAAAAGGAGCCTGTTACTGAATATTTATGAATTTATTCTAAAAAAGCCTTATATGTGGTCCTTTTTTTTATCCAAGTTTAAAGACACCTGTTACTTCCAAGCCATGTGAGACATCAACATGGAGTGAATGCATGGGAGCCCAACCTCACTTCCCATAGTTAGGCTCCAAAGCCCAAAACAAACTTTCAATCACATCCAATATCATAATGCTGTGCTGTTTCTAAATTGTTAAACCTCACAACCTGGGCATCAGGTACATCATGTCCAAAACCAAGTCATCTAACCAATTCCTCCGCTCCTTCAGCTTTTTCTCCCATACACCTTGGCGGTCTAGGACATCATCAAAGTGAAGTAGGATCCATAGCCCTGCACTGGAGATGGTGTTGTCAAGGGACAGTCCACCACTGGAGCGAATGCTTTTAGCATCATCTAATGCCCCGTACACACTACTGTTTTTCCCGGGGGGAAACCTAGGGGAAAGGCGAGAACCTGCTCGGAAGCTTTCTCCTCCTACACACGGCCGGTTTTCCTGGCAGGAAAACTGACATGAGAGCTTTGGCCGGAAATTCTGTCCGTGTGTATGCTCCACCGCAGTGTTTTCCATAGGAATACTGCCAGGAAAAAGATCACCGGTAATCCCGGCAGGTTAAAAGAAAACATGTTCCCATTTTTCCCGCCGGGATTCGCAGCGGTTTTCCTGTCGGGAAAACTGCCATGGAGCATACACATGGACAGTTTTCCCGGCCAAAAGCTGTCATGACAGTTTTCCCGACGTGAAAACTGGTCGTGTGTACGAGGCATAAAAGTGAGAAGTTAACCCTTGAAGTGGGGGAGATTTCATTTTACTAGAGTTGGGGTTTAAACATATCAGGAGTCTTCAATGTGTGTTTGTTCTACTGCAAGTACAACAAGGTGGATTTATTTTATTTATTACAGGTACTTATATAGCACCATTAATTTACGCAGTGCACATCAGCCCCTGCCCTTAGGGAGTGTACAATCTAAGGTCCCTAACTCACATTCATACACACACATACTAAGCCCAATTTAGACAGAAGCCAATTGACCTACCAGCCTACAGTATCTTTGGAGTATGGGAGAAAACCCACACAGGCACAGAGAGAACCTGCAAGTAGTGCCAGGGTTGGGATTTAAACCAACAACCCTAGGGCAGCTATTTTAAGCTTATAGTCTTAAGCATTACTGCCCCAGTTATTCCTGCTTATGAAGTTTTCAGGATTTTACATTTGAGACTCTACTTGTTTTTCAGTGGGAATCGACAGTAAAAATTTGAGAAGGACAGGTTAGAACTAAAGAAGACTTGGTCAGCTGTCTGTTCAAATAAAATGCACTGACTAGCTGGTTCTTTGAGAAATATGATCCCATAATAATGCGTTTTCTTCACTTGCGGTTAATGTAAATGTTTATATATGAAATACTCATCTTCAATAAATATTGACTTATGAAGTCAACAGAATAAGTAGATGAGTTTTGTTCTACCGTGCACTTGGTGAGCTTAAACCATACAAGCAATTTATAGCATAAAAATTCCTAAACCGAAATGTTTTTAAATATGTGACAGCAAGGGGCAAACGCCAGTAAATTTGGGACAGCTGTCAGCTCACAGCTAGTGTCTTTATACAGTGAGTGGTTTAAATGTACATATCCATTACATATACCATAACATGCAGAGGAATCCAATAAAATACACAACACAGAAGTTTTAATGGGGTCCTAATTAAGTATTTATGAATTATGAACAGTGATAATTATGTTACAATTTTTGTTTCCACTTATATCTTTTGTAAATATTTTTACACCAAGCTAATGTGAAAATATTCTAGTATGTTTGTGTCTAGTGCATGGACAGGGTATAGGGCCCCATAGCAACATTTGATGGGACCTCCTGGCCACCTCCCAACTGCCACTGATCTTTAAGTGATATTAAACACACACTGTTAATTAACATTGTCCCATTACCCAGCTCCTTCCATTACATTGCCACATTACCCAGCTCCTTCCCAGCCTGTCGGCAGGGAAACATAAGCAGGAGGAGCTTCTAATCCTATGCTGCTGGTTACATGTTCAAAATAAAAATAAAATGCTTTTGGAATACAGAGTAAAAATAAATTAATAATATCAATATACTGTTTTAAATTGTTTTATATATATATATATATATATATATATATATATTTTAAAATTAAATCTTTATTTTTTTTGGCAATAACATGATGTGAGCAGATTTGTGCCAGTCACAGGCTGTGTCATATCCCTCTACCCTGTTGTCAGGTTACCTGTGGCCAGATGACAGATGCACCCTGCTGGAGTCAGGAGTGCACCACAAGGTAGTGAAGCCTATGGCAGACTGCTGTGGATGGAACACAGATTGAAGATGGAGAGCAGGTCCACTGAAGCACAAACAGGGATCCCACTGGAAGCCTGGGCCCAAGATTCCCCAGGGATCGGAGTCTAAGATCCAGCAGTTATTCACCAGAGCTTCTAGTGTTGAGGATGACCATAGCTGCAACTGAATCCAGGTCACGGCCCCCAGCGTCCCCTAGGTTACGCTCGGTAGGGCATAGAGGAGAGAGGGGAAGCAGCCACTCAGGATACAATAGATAGTGAGGGGTTAAGCCAAGGTCAGGGCAACAAGCAGACAAGGATAAACAAAGGACAGGCCAAAGGTCAGGGTCACAAGCAAACAGGAATAGTCAGGGACAAGCCAAGATCGGTACACAGAGATAAACGTAGCACACATCAAGTAGAAACCCAAACACACAATGCTTAATAAACAAAGTTGATCAGCAAGGCAGACCTGCAGTGCACTGGTTAATATAGAATTCCTGATATGGCCTGGGGTTGAGCCATACAGGGAGGAGAGATGATAAAAGCAGCCAGGTGAGAGTGTCTGGGTTCTAAGGTGAAAACATGGAGAGGAAGGTAAGCTGCCAGACATTACTGCATATCCATGACACCTGTGTCTTAGAATAGTAAGGGGGAGGTGAATCCTCCAGCAATCTGCATGTCATAACCCACCTCCACTGTGTTTTGCTGGTTAGTGGGCATGGGGGAGGTAGGGAGTGGGCTGTCATTTACTATGGTGTATACACCCACATGTGTGACTCTATAGTCACATGGGCTGATCAAATGTGATCAGGGAGGAAATGCTCAGCATAAAAACTCACTGAAAACTGAGAATGTGCAGATCTGCCAACACTTGCTCTGCAAAATCCCTATTAGAATACAGAAAACTAACCCCATAGTGAGTGTGAACAGCATGTAAGGCAGCATATATTGTATAGTTTTTTTGTGATGTGGGTTTAGTCACACGTTAAAAGGCTAATTTCACCTTTTTAAAAAAAAAAATATTAAAAAGTGCACATATTTTGGCAGGAATAAAAAAAATTAATTTATTTTCACAGGAGCCTGCAGAGCATTGCATCCAGGATCAGTGGATCGCAGGTTCAATGCCAGGCTCCTGTACACACTGCCTGCAGCTCTGTTTCCCATACCTCTGTGTGGGCTTCCTGTTACAGAGCTGCAGGCAGTGCATGAAGTATGAACGTGTTAATCAGTATACTTGTGGTCCTATAAAAATACAAGTCCATCTGCTGTGGTGAAAGATGGAACATGTAGTTTTTTCATTTACAGATTGCTGTAAATGAATGATGTGGCTGTGCAAGCGGAGCTACACACAATCATGTGCCTGGACAGGATGCCCAGCCTGCTGTCACAGGGATGAGGTGGATTGGAAGGGAGGGGGTCAGGTCTGGAGCATGTTACACCCTAAATAAAAGTGTAACATGTTCCAAAATGTGAATTCTTTATTATAAAATATGTCTATATCAGGGACAGGTAGCAGGAGAGCTGTCAGCATAGTCAGTATCCTACCAGGGACCATGCTGTGGACAAAAGTTGTCAGGGAAACAAGGGGCATCACTGCATGGAATGCAGGCTGAACAAGAGAAATGTATACATGCATAGCTAGCCTAACACTCACTTGTGCTGCTAAAATCTCTAAGCAGTAGTGATCAATCACTAAACAGATAGGATAAACGGTTCCCTATAGCACAGACTTCACAATCGTCATGTAGTATTGATTCCCATGATCACACAGTACTCCAGTTTTGTGCAACTGGCTGCTACTACATGCTTCTTGTGTAGTTTACACCACAAGGACCCATTTGTCCTATCTGTTAATAATGGTTTTAGTAGAATGATTAAGAAAAACTGATGTACGGTAACTCTTTTCTTGCTCTACCATGGAGAATGAAGAAGTTGTAGAGAGACCAATACGGCAAAGAGTTAAAAAAAAGTGTCTTTACAGCCACAGATACTATACCATTGGGACACAATTTTACTCTCTTCATAGTCTGTGACAGGGAGGCATTTATAGTTCACCATGACAGCAGTTTGGTCGACACCTTGACCTTCAGCTCGATATCTCCTGTTTAGCAGACTTCCACATGTATGCATCCCTTTGTCTTATGATAACGAATACAAGTGTCTAGGCAATGTAGGCATACAATGTATTCCAAAAATGCTTTCACTTTTTTTAGTTGTGTTTATTCTTCCTTTTTGAATGCCTCTGTTCCCATGGTTATATGTTATGACAAGCCTTTTACAAGTTACATATCTCAGGTTTGGCTCGACATAATGAGCAGTCCTACTAATGAACATCCACCCTCCATTGCCGACTTGGTCTTCCCTAGTCTAGCTTACATTGCCTGTCCACCAAACCACACATGACTAGACAGCAGTCTCTGCCCAAGGGGCGATACCCCTCGCTTCCCGACACAGCTAGATCCCTTAAGGGGTGTTGGAAATGAGGAGTCTTCTCCCCCATTGGGAGCTGGTAAATGTTATAGAAGGTACTCTGAGGCCCCGTACACACGAGTAAATAGATCTGTTCAAATCGGTCGGACAGACCGATTTGAACAGATCTGTCTGCTGGGATGTATTGGTTTGATCGTGTACACATGATCAAACCAAAATCCCCGCCGGCAGACAGCGCGCTGACGTGTCGGTGACATGGCGGTGACGTTGACGCCGCCACGTCACCGCACCAGGAAGTAAAACACTTCCGCGCATGCATCAAATCCATTCGACGCATGTGCGAGCAGATATATCTGCTGGTTAGCGTACTAACCAGCAGACATGTCGGGTGGACGGATTCACAGCCGACAGATTTCAAAGCATGCTTTGAAATCTGTCGGGTGGCCAAATCCGTCTGTTTGCCCGTACACACGATCGAATTTGTCTGCTGAAACGGTCTGGCAGACCGTTTCCAGCAGACAGATTTGATCGTGTGTACGCGGCCCAAGGGTACACAAGACCTTTTTAGCTTATGTAGTGTAGCACTACCCCCGAAGGAGCTGCTGGTTTGTTTCGGATGGCATGTTACCTCGTATTCCTCCGCCATCTAGGAGTATTTGGTGAAAGTTGCAGTAACGGAATGTCCACACAACAGGTGTCTTTTCTGTGCTCTTTATTACCCAGCTGGGTAAAAACAATAAAACTTGGTGAAGAATATAGGTTTAGGTTCAATAAAGGTTTATTGAGTTTTTCAGATAGTATAAACAGAAACATACCATGGCGTGGCCGAGGACCCAACAAAGGGCGGCTCGGGCACAATCACATAACAATTAAAACAAAAACAATCCTTGTCAAGGGAGATAGCAAGAGGAAACGAAACAATAAGGGGGACATTGCGGCAAGGTGAGGACACAGGGGACTGCACTTCACACAGGGCACAATCGTGGCCGTCTATGGTCTCCCCTAGCCTGGGCGCCCCAATGGGAACCTTCTGCATCCAGGGCCTAGGGGAGCTTGGAGAATCATGTGATTCGGTGAAGGCAGCTATCCAGGGTACCTATATAAAATATCACAATATGAAATCAGGTGTAGAGTACCAAAAATTAAGTGTACAAGCAAGAGGTCCCGTGAAGCCATCGGATCGTACATTATTAGAACCATGATGAGGCCGAGGATGCGGCCAGGAAATCAAATGAGAAGAAGGAAGAAGAGAGAGATGGGGGTCAAGGGCAGAGAGAAGAAGATAAGAATGGGGGGGGGGGAGGGAAGAGGGGAAGGAAGGAAGTGGTGGAGGGTTGGAGGTGGGGTACAGGGTGCGGTGCACCCTCTCACTAGCGGGGGCGCGTCATACGGACTCTGCCGAGTACCGCCAGAGAAGAGGGAGACAATAAATCATCCAAAAAGGAGCTCCTGAGGTTGCAGTGAAAGCTAGTTCTGGGCCCTCAATTGGGCGTCGCCGGAGCGACCCTGTCTAAGTTTATCCGAAGTGGAGTAATGCCTCCAAACACTCCAGGTAAAGGAAAATTTAGCGTACCTGTCCAGAGACTTGGCCTGCATTTCCTCCATAAGCATAATGCTATTCATTTCGCTTATCCACTCGGTAATCAAGGGGGGGAGGACGACGACTTCCAATGTCTAGAAACCAACTGCCGTCCAGCACTCAAACAGAATTTTAGGAGGGAGTTCTTCTGAAACTTAGTGGCACTGGGGAGGATGGAGAGAAGGGCTACGAATGGGGAGGGGGTGAGCGGTTCGCCATAAAGATCCGAATAAATTAAGAAGATTTGGGACCAGAACGGGCGTATCAGGTCGCATTCCCACCAAATGTGACTATATGTACCCTTAGCTGCGTCACACCTCCAGCAGGAGTCCGAGGCTGAGGGGAACATGACCCTGAGGGTGGTCGGGACGCGGTACCACCGCGATAAAACTTTGTAATTCTTTTCCTGCGCATAGCTCGATATGGAGGATTTATGCGTAAAAAAGAAGGCCTTACGCCACTCTGCCTCACTGATATCCCTCCCTAGCTCCTCTGACCAAGCCAGCGTGTATTTAGGGGGGGTGCATGTGTATGACCCAGAACCATTTTGTAGATCAAGGAGAGCGTGTGCCTTTGGGGGGAGGAAAAGGAGCAGAGTTGTTCGAACCCAGTCAGTGGTCTGTGGACCTGTCTAGACCCATGTAATGTCTTGCAGTGAGCCGTCAGGTGGCGGTGCGTGAGCCAAGTCACTTTCGAGGAAACCGAGGTCGGTGTCAACACGAGAGAACCCGTAGGGGCGTGAACGAAGTTTTGAGCCGTGGGCCAGTCCTGTCTAAGGAAACCGGCCTAGGAGTGCAACCCCACTCCCTCCGGTAGATCTGGGTTGTCAAAGAAAGGGGTCAGGGGGCTTGGGTCCGTAGAGAGGGTATACGCCTCTCTTCTACGGTACCATATCGCCAGGGCATCTCTAGTGAGGGGGGATAATCTCACCAAGGTTCTGTGGGACAAAGCATGGCCCCAAAGTAGGGTCCTTAGGTCCACTGAGGACATGTCCTGCTCCACACATAATGCCACTTTGCTCAGCGGGTGGGGAAACCATTCCAGGATCCGGGAGAGTACCGCTGACGCGTGATAATGTTCGAAATCGGGAAGACCCGCTCCCCCTCTCAAAGCGGGACAGCAAAGGAGCTTGTGTTTCAGCCTAGGTCGGCTATGTCTCCACACAAATTGAATGGCCATGGAGCACACCGTGCGAAAAAAGGATGAGGGGAGGGAAATCGGGAGTGCCTGGAAGAGATATAAAAGCTTGGGCAGTATATCCGTTTTAGGCGTGTTCATGCGACCGAACCACGACACCGGCAGATCCATACGGGCCTCCGTGAGGTGCCTGAGCTTGGCCAGGAGCGGGCTATAATTCAGGGTGAAAATGTCCGACAGACTATGAGGGACAGCAGTCCCAAGATGGATTTCTCCTTCCATTGGAAGGAGAACTGAGATTTGAGGGTGGCCAGGGTAGGGAGCGGAACGAATATGTTGAGCGCTTCGGTTTTGGATAGGTTCAGTTTGTAGTTACTCAGCCCACCAAACCTCTCAATCTCAGCTAAAATGGAGGGAATACTAATGTGAGGTTGAGTGACATATAGCAGTAGGTCGTCCGCATACAGGAAGAGTTTACAGTGCGAGGAGGGAGTTTGGATCCCATGTATATTCGGGTTTGCCCTGATAGCCTGGGCCAAATGCTCGATTACAAGGGCGAAAAGGAGGGGGGAAAGGGGGCACCCCAGTCTGGTGCCATTCTTAATGGGTAACGTACCAGATTGAATTCCGTTGACCAGGACGGTGGCAGTAGGGACAGAATACAGTGACATAACACGGGCAAGCATCCTAGGGCCTAAGCCTATTGGGTGAGGGTGGATTGTAGGAACGGCCAACTGACCCTATCAAATTCCTTCTCGGCATCGCAGGAAAGAAGGCAAGCAGGGACCCGCTGGCGTTGGGCGTATGCTATGAGATGTACGGTTTTGATGGTGTTGTCCCTGGCTTCACGGCCAGGGACAAAACCTACCTGGTCTCCATTAATAATACCCGGCAGCAGGGGAGAAAGACGGTCTGCCAGTATTTTTGCAAAAAGTTTCAGGTCAGTGTTCAAAAGTGATATGGGCCTATAATTAGAGCAATGAGAGGGGTCTTTACCGGGTTTAGGGAGAACTGCTATCTGAGCCAAGAGGAGAGCGGAGGATGGGGAGGCACCGTCATCCAAGGCGTTGAAAGCCTTCGCCAGGAGAGGGGCCAGTTGAGGAGCAAATGTTTTATAAAAACGTGGGGTAAACCCATCAGGACCGGGACTCTTGCCATTTTTGAGTTTTTTAATTGCGAGGAGGAAGTCCTCCATCGCGAGGGGAGCTTCTAAATCCTCAGCTGAGGAGACGGGGATAGTCGGGAGGGCTGTGTCTCTGATATAGGAGGACAAGGCCCCAGGGGAGTCCAAAGAGTGCATTGGAGACATGGACACCTGAGCGAGAAGATCATAGAGGGCCGCGTAGTATTGGCGGAACTCTTCCACAATAGCGGAGTTAGTCTGCAATTTGCCCTTGCTGGGGGAAATAATCAAGGGGATGTGTTTCCTAGTCAAGCGGGGTTGAAGGGTGTTCACCAGCAGCCGGCCGCATTTGTTTCCCTGGGCATAGTGCGTAAAGCGCCCCTTATCCCTAGCCACCAAGGAGCGTTCGGCAAAGATCTGTAAGAGATCCCTCCTGGCATTGGCCAGATCAATCAGTATGGCCGGGACCGGCGAGCGCTTATGGGAGTCCTCAAGGGATGAGATAGTGGCAAGAAGACGTGTAACGCCGGCCGATCGAAGAATATAGGTTTAGTAGAAATGGAGATAGCAGATTCAGGTGTGAGCAGTGGCGTAACCAGAGTTATGGGCGCCCGGGGCAGAATTTTTTTTTCGCCCCCCCCTTGTATAATCATCCACTCTGGTTATAAGGATCTGTAATGTATCCCTCTCAGGGCTTTCAGCATGTAAGGGGTAAATTATTGCAGGATTAATCATTTAACCCCTTACTGTAAGGGATTAACAGACTGACCCCCCCCCCCACAACCACAGATCCCCCATCATAGACTGAACCCCCCCCCACAATCACAGATCCCCCATCACAGACTGACCCCCCCACAATCACAGATCCCCCATCACAGACTGACCCCCTAAATAACAGACCTCTCATCACAGATGGATCCCCCCAATCACAGATAGACCCCCCACAATCACAGACCCCCTATTTAACAGACCTCAGACAGTAACCCCCACCATAGTGCAGACCTCAGACAGTAACCCCCAGTAGTGCAGACCTCAGACAGTAACCCCCACAATAGTGCAGACCTCAGACAGTAACCCCCATAATAGTGCAGACCTCAGACAGTAACCCCCATAATAGTGCAGACCTCAGACAGTAACCCCCATAATAGTGCAGACCTCAGACAGTAACCCCCATAATAGTGCAGACCTCAGACAGTAACCCCCATAATAGTGCAGACCTCAGACAGTAACCCCCATAATAGTGCAGACCTCAGACAGTAACCCCCATAATAGTGCAGACCTCAGACAGTAACCCCCATAATAGTGCAGACCTCAGACAGTAACCCCCATAATAGTGCAGACCTCAGACAGTAACCCCCAATAGTGCAGACCTCAGACAGTAACCCCCAATAGTGCAGACCTCAGACATTAACCCCCAGTAGTGCAGACCTCAGACAGTAACCCCCAATAGTGCAGACCTCAGACATTAACCCCCAATAGTGCAGACCTCAGACAGTAACCCCCAATAGTGCAGACCTCAGACATTAACCCCCAATAGTGCAGACCTCAGACAGTAACCCCCAGTAGTGCAGACCTCAGACAGTAACCCCCAATAGTGCAGACCTCAGACAGTAACCCCCAATAGTGCAGACCTCAGACATTAACCCCCAATAGTGCAGACCTCAGACATTAACCCCCAATAGTGCAGACCTCAGACATTAACCCCCAGTAGTGCAGACCTCAGACATTAACCCCCAATAGTGCAGACCTCAGACAATAACCCCCAGTAGTGCAGACCTCAGACAGTAACCCCCAGTAGTGCAGACCTCAGACCTCAGACAGCGGCGTGTGTGGTTTCCCTCAAGCGCGGGCTCCTCCTCCTCTGTGGGTGTGAACAGAGAGGAGGGCCGCCGCCGGGTGTACCAAGATGGCCGCCGCTCCGGAGCTAGGCCGAAGCCGGGGACTTTCGTAGGCCGAGGCTCCGGAGCGCTCCGCGGAGCCGGTGGGTGGATTCGCCCCCCCCCATTTTTCGCCCGGTGCGACAGCCCCCCCTGCCCCCCCCCCCCCGCTACGCCAGTGGGTGTGAGTAATAGGGAAACAGTCCTGCTTAAAACTACACTTCATTTTTCACCACTCCAGCCTGAGTGGGTGTAGTGCACTTGGACAGGCCACTCTCACCAGCCTGGCAGCCAGAATGTCACACAGAACTTGGGGAAAAGTCTCTTCCACAGCGGAGATAATCCTTCTTAGCAGACTTGACACTTGGATCTCCCTCAGGTATTAGTAGTCAGGGTACGACCGATAGACAACAAACGTCCAGCCTCTCAGCTCCTGGTTACCTCGATCCCCGGTGGATGCTGGAAACCCTTTTGGATCGCCAGCCTCTCTTGGCATTCCTCAAGCAGACTTTCCACCGAACAGCAGTCCTCTATCAGGACCAACACTTGGGACCTCTTTAGCCACAGCTCAGATGCTCCAGACCAACGTGGTCCCGGAGCCAGGAACACTGCGTGGCACGCACACCCCGGCCCGGAAGGCCATTTTGCCGTGGTGCCGTGGTATGGCTACCCTGAAGGTGGGTGCCACACTCGAAGAAGACCCAGACCAATGGCGTCTGTCCCATAAATACTCTCCCCCAGCATTCACAGCAAGCCCAACTCCCCCTGATACGCTCCTGGGTAAGAGCACCCAATCATTTTATGCTATGTGAGGCTTCTTGTCCTTTTATGTTTGTGGATCATTCGGAGACACCTCATACCTAAATCTGATAACCAGGCTGTCCGCATTGGATCTCTCCCTGATTGCTAAGGAGCAGCATTAACTATATTATGCCCATAATATATGTTTGTCTGGTAAGAGGCTTTATATGACTTCGGTGGAGGTTCTTTCTATACCACACTTTTCCAACCGTGTGATTTTGGCACCTGTGGGAATATCTATCGATGAACTCACCCATATGTTGATGGACTTTCACGTTGGAGATATTTATCTATATTTTGCAAATGTTTTATCTGTGTACATGCTGAATTAGCAAAACCACTTAGATAGCATTTATCTGTATACATGTTGTAATAGCCGGTTGGAGTTATTTACATGTAAATTTCAGCGCGATCTCATTTTTTGGTTACCCAATCATTGACTCCACTGCTGCCACCTGCCGACCTGGGGTGTGATCAGCACCCCAGAAGCGACAGAATGAGCCCACAGCACAGCCAAAGCTGAGACAGAGACCTAAATTTGAACAAATCAACATGGTCAGAGTTACCTAACTCTGTGGCATTGTATTGTATCATATTTTGTATTTCTACACCCGATGTAAAGAGATTGTCTTACTTATACCTTGTTTTGACACCTTTGCCGATACCCTAATAAAAAACGATTGTAAGTAAAAAGAAGTGTCTTTAATCCACAAACTATATTAAAGATTATCAGGGTGACAAATGGGATGTGAATCACATTGGATCCCAGGGCTCCTCCCATTCATCCTTTCCAGATATATCTACCAATTAAGCTTTAGTACATTAGACTTGTAAGACATTATTATCACGCTGAATGGTTTTGCATTCTCTAATGACACTGAAAGCAATTAAAGACTGCTTTTGAATTGCAAATTTTTTATAGAAGAAAACCGTGGTTATAATTGCAAATGTCTTGGATGGTGCATCTATTGCTTTATAGACAATGAAAGAAAATTACAGCACATATCATGTATGTGAAAAAAAATTCTGGTTATAAAGTTCCAAAGAATATGATGGCGATTTAAACAAACATTAATAAAAAGAAAAGTCTGTAAACCTTCAAAGTCCATGAAAACACTTGCTGTTCACATGTATGTATAGTATCTGTGTGATCCTTTTAACAAAAAGCATGTATTAGATTGTCAGTAGAGCAAAGCGACTGTCCTCCGAAAGCTGAGAACCCACATCATCAAATCAGATGCATTTCAAGCTCAGATCTTGCTATCTTGCGCCATCTTATGTTTAAGTTTCAGAATTGCAATAAAATGGGCAAAATCACGACTTGCTCTTTTAAATGTCAGACTATTTTATTGTTAATTTACAGCATGGTTATACATATTACAATCGACTGTTTTTGGATTGATGCCATATTTATATTAAAGTACTGTGTCTCAACAATAACTATTGATTTAAAAAGCATTAAATGGGCTAAATAAAAATCCAGTTAAAAGCAAAATAGCATGTTACGGTTTTATCTGCTTCAGGGCAGCAACAGAAGGGACAGTTTTACAATCAAAGCAACAGAATTAAAGTGGATGTAAACCCACTCTCATCCTTTCTAAACTACTGCCATGGTGCTGATCTATAAGGATATAGATGCTTCCTGCATGTATCCTTACCTGTCAAATGTCTCCCCTCTGTCTGTTATAAGAAATGAAAAACTGCAGATTCTGTGGGTGGATCTGTTTTCTGGAGCTCGGTGGGTGGAGTTGTGATGTCAGTAGACTCCCCGCCCTCCTCTACACTCCCCTTACACTAAATTCTGCTATGATCACTAATATCCAGTCAAAATCCAGAAAAGGAACCACATGACTTCAGAAAAGGAGTGGGGGTGGGATTTAAAAAATAATGCTTGTCTCCAAGCTAGTGCATGAGATATGTAAATAACCTGTCACTCACAGCAGGGGGGCGGAACAGACTAAGTATTTTTTTCCCTGTAAGTCTGTTTTATTTCACCGAACAATAAAAGAGGATTGCTCAGAGCTGGATTAACTCTGTGTGGCAAGACTGGGCACAGATGATAGGAAATATTTTACTGTACATTGTGACATCAAAAAATAAATAAAACATTTTCGGGTTTACATCCACTTTAAGCATCATATGCAATAGTTATATTGTGTAAACATAAGCCAAACATTAGCCAAACATAACAAGATAAAAAACGTGAAAATATCTGCTCTAACTTTAACTAATAAAAGAAGCGGCTAGCACAATATGTGGATAAGACAAGTAAAAATAGAATTCAAAAGTGCAGCGCTGTAAAAAAATGTAACCAAACAAAACAGTGTCCAAATGAGTATACATGAATGAATGAATGAATGAATGAAAACTTATATAGCGCAGCACATGCGAACTGAATCTTCAAAGTGTTCAAAGTGTTGAAAACGAAGAACCTCCACGAGAATACAGTGTGCAGATATAAGAACACACCACACCCTGTGCAGTCAAACTGCTTACCAGATAAACTTCATTATAGACATGTAGAATTAGATAATGCAGGGATCAATGGCAGTCACACTTCCACTTGGAAAGTAATAATCCACAAACCACATCAAGCGTAGGAAGACATCCACAACTCAAAAGGATCCAAAGAAATATATTGTGTTCATCAGCAAAAAAGGGGAAACCAAGAAATGCAGAGAGGAAACACAATAGCGAAGCCCGTATGTGAAAGCAACACGCAGTTTATTGTATTGTACTTACAAACATAACGGGTAAACAGGCATCAAAAAACATAGAAGGTTCCATGGAGAAAGCGTACATGTGTCAGGTCAGCCTTACATGTTTCATCCGACAGGATGAAAATTAGTATTCCATTGGTCTCCAGGCTGGAGGTGTTTTTTTTGCTTGCCTTTATCCTGCACCATTCCACCCGCAGACACCAATGATGGGGCTCCCAGGAAATCCTAGGACGAAGTCAAGATGACAAAATGCGTCGGGCATTGCTGTGCGGCAACTAGTAAGAATATTTAATTTCAACAAGAGACGTCTAGGCTGATTTGGCAGGTGCAGCGACAGTGTGGTGAGATATTGCCGGCTTAACAAGTCACCCCCAATCCCTAGAGCTCTGGTTAAGCTGATTTTACTTATATATATTGTGAGTGCAATGTATGAAGGTTGTTTTTGAATAAACATTGGTGTGTTTGACGTTCTCTCCCCCCATGTGATTGCACCTAATCGTCCATTGTGTGTGGAAAGGAACAGACCATTGGCTTAACCCTTTATGGTTAATGTACTACTGCTGAACACGAGAGTGTGAAGATTTTTTTTTTGGTGAGTCTAATGCTGATGGGGAGTGGGCTACAAGACACATGGTGTAGTGTGAGGACTATCACCCTTTGGATGACTATTTTATGTACATTCTTTAGCACTTGCAATGTATGGATTTGTGTTACTGAATTTCTATTTAATCCCTTGTACTTTATTAGCTGTTATTTAAGCGCTGCTGATCAACTTTATTATATATTATATGTGTTTTTGAGGTGATAATTTTATATACCAATAATGGCACTATTCCTCCCACAGACACCAATGATGGGGCACCATTTCTACCTTGAATACCAATAATAGGGCACCATTCCTTCTACTGATACCAACAATAGGGCACTATTCCTTCCACTAAAACTGATGATAGGACACTGTTTGCTGTCACAGACACAATGGCATTTTCTAATCCCACTGGCTTTTTTTGCTAGATGGCCTATGTCTGTTTGCTTTTATCATTCATCTCACTTCCTCTGCCCTATGTCACATTTAGCTGGTGCTTACTGCATGCAGAGTTTAGGAGAGAAGAGTCAATACTATTTCTTCTTTAAGTTTTTTATATAGGCGTAAGCAGCAGTTACAGTAACACAGTATTCTTATTCAGATCCTTTCCTGAAAACAAGGCAAGTATAATAAACACCACGTTGTAGAGATTGGAAATAACAAAGAACGGATGGACGGACGCACACCGGAAAACTCTTGAGTTGTCTTTATTGAAAAAGCATAAGCAGGCACCACAGATACACAGCAAGAATCAAAAAACAGCCGACGCGTTTCACACTTGGTTAGTGCTTATTTATGGCCTACGTACAACTAAAACACATGCTTATGCTTTTTTAATAAAGACAACTCAAGAGTTTTCCAGTGTGCGGCCGTCCATCCGTTCTTTGTTATTTCCATTGCCTAGTGCATTGCCAGCACCCGAATATACCTGGACTGATCCACAAGTGCACTTGGGATTTCCCTGGAGCGGTGAACCCCACTTCGCTTTGTTCTTTGGACGTTGTAGAGATTGGATGCAGGGCTTATAAACAGTTGCATGAGGTGTGGTTCCTTAGGTTTCCAGGTAGACTGATTCCCCTTAAAATAAACAATAATGCACCACCACACTTTATCTTTATTGTACCTTAACCTCTTCCATACAGGGCATTTTCACCCCCTTCCTGCCCAGACCAATTTTTAGTTTTCAGCGCTGTTGCACTTTGAATGACAATTGCGCGGTCAGGCAACACTGTACCCAAATTAAATCGTTATGGTTTTTTCCCCACACAAATAGAGATTTATTTTAGTGGTATTTGATCATCTCTGCGGTTTTTATTTTTTGCACTATAAACAAAAGAAGAGCGACAATTTAAAAAAAAAAAAAACACAATATTTTTTCCTTTTTATTTAATACATATCACAATATTTTTTTTTTTTAAACTTTTTTTCCCCTCAGTTTAGACCGATACGTATTCTACGTGTTTTTGGTAAAAAAAAACCCGCAATAATCGTATATTGATTGGTTTGCGCAAAAGTTATAGCGTCTACAAAATAGGTGATAGATTTATGGCATTTTTATTTTATTTTTTTACTAGTAATGGCGGCGATCTGCGTTTTTTTTTTTGTGACCGTGACGTTGCGGCGGACATATCGGACACTTTTGACACGTTTTTGGGACCATTCACATTTACACGGCGATTAGTGCTTTAAAACTGCACTGATTACTGTGTAAATGTGACTGGCAGGGAAGGGGTTAACACTAGGGGGCGCTGAAGGGGTTAAAATGTGTCCTAAAGTATGTTCTAACTGTAGGGGGAGGGGGACTCACAGGGGGAGGAGATCGATGTGTGTTCCTCTGTACTGGGAACACACATCGATCTCCTCACCGCTGACAGGAGGTGGATCTGTGTGTTTACACACACAGATCCACACTCCTGACGCGATTGGCGGAAATCGCGGGTGCCCGGCGGCAATCGCAGCCGTCGGGCACGCGCGGGATCGCGAGTGGTGCCGCGGGTGGGCGCGCGCCCTAGAACGCCGTGAAGACTGGACGTTGTGCAACGTCCAGTCTCATCGGCGAGGGGATGACCATAACGTCATTCCCCTATGGCCAGGTAAGGAAGGGGTTAAAAAAAAAATATATATATATACTCCTCCATGGCTTGGAAACATCAGTCCTTCAATCTTCAGGACTGAAACCACAAAACAGTGCTTAATATCCTTTTTGCAGATATTAAACTCTGTAGATTCAGTCTGCTATTCTTGAATATAGAGTCCAATATAGCTTTCCAAAGCTCATATTCCAATATTCAATGGGCTCACCCTCCACCAGAAGTGCTCGCACTTGAAATAATGTTACCTTACAGTTAAAGCAGAGCTTCATGCAAAAGGGGGAGCTCTGCTTGTTTTCACCCTCCACTGCCACAGTTGGCACTTTTTGGGGGGGAGGGGGAGCAGGTACCTGGTTTTAACAGATATCTGGTCCCATTTCTAGGTCAGAACGCGACATCGATCTATGAGTATGTCCACCCCCGCAGCCTTCTGGGACACACACAGATCGCAGAAGACTGCAGCACCTGTCACAAAGCACAGTGTGAATTGCGCATGTGCAGTAGGAAACTGGCTGTGAAGCCAAAAGGCTTCACTGCCTGTTACCCTTACCCAGGGCCGCCATCAGGAATTTTGGGGCCCCTTACACAGCTTCAGGCATGGGCCCCCTGGAGCAGAGAACCGGGGGGGGGGTGGCTGCCGCATGAAATTGAGAAGCGGGGGGGGGCTGCTGCCGCGAATTGAGAAGTGGGGGGGCCCTTTACAAAAAGAAGAAATAAAGACAAATATACTGTATATAAAAAAAGGGGGTAGCCATCTGGGCCCTGGGGACCTCTGTGCCCTTTAATAAAAAGAAAAAAAGAGAGAATATATATAATATATATATATATATTTTTTTTTAAAGGGCCCTTTAATAAAAAGAAACCTCTGGGCCCTTTAAAAAAAAAGAAAGAAATAAAAATATATATATATATATAAAAAAAGGGGGGGGGGGCTGCCTTCCAGGGCCCTGGGGACCTCTGGGCCCTTTAATAAAAAAAAAAATATATAAAAAAATATATATAAACAAAAATAAAAAATAAAATTATAAAAAAAAGGGGGTTTGACACATGGGGCCCTCTGAGCCCTTTAATAAAAATACATCTATATATTAAAAAAAAAGAAATAAAATAATATAAAAAAGTAAAAAAAATATATAAAAAAGGAGGATTGTCATCCGGGGGCCCTGGGGACCTTTGGGCCCTTTAATAATAATAATATTATATATATATATATATATATATATATATATATATATATATATATATATATATATATAAATATAAAAATAAAAGAAATATATTTTTTTATAAAAAAAAGGGGGGTTGTCATCTGTGGACCTCCGGACCTCTAAAAAAAAATAAAAGAAAAAAAAATTGGCCCTTTAATAAAAAAATAAAAGAAAAATATATTAAAAAAATATATTTTTTTTATAAAAAAATATTTTTTTTTATAAAAAAATAAATAAAAAAGAGGGGGTTGCCATCTGGGGCCCTGGTGGCCTACGGGCCCCTAGACCCCTAAAAAAATGGCCCCTGTGGACCTCCGGACCTCTAAAAAAAAATAAAAGAAAAAAAATTGGCCCTTTAATAAAAAATAAAGGAAAAATATATTAAAAGAATATATATTTTTTTTTAAAAAAAATATATTTTTTTATAAAAAAAATATATTTTTTTATAAAAAAAAGGGCTTCCCATCTGGGGCCCTTGGTGGCCTCCGGGCCCCTGGGGACCTTCGGACCGCTTAATCCGGGCCCCTTACAGGTGTAATGCCTGTACCCCCCTGATGGCAGCCCTGCCCTAACCTAAGATGCTTGAGCCTGCACTCAAAGCTGATTGCACGATTGTTCTCGAGTGCTAACATCGCTGCATCCCTAGACAGGTAAGTGTCCTTACAGTATATTAAAAGTTGGCAGCTACAGATACTATAAACTTATTTTCCCCAGACTGGAGCTTTCAGTATGGTCAGAAAGCAAGGGGACCCTCGTAGCAAACGTAGACCTCACACTACGCCGGATTCGCCAGTCTCACACCGTCCACCACCGACCCCTTGCGTCCCCTGTACTCGTACTCACCTGGGCAGATCCCGCCACCGGCGCAGGAACTGCAGCTTTCACTGCCACCATGGCCAGCGGCGCGGACACCACCTCCGCAAGCAATGGCGGAGCCGCCACTACCACTGGCGGGACCACAGCGCCCACCTGACCCTCCCCCCGGTGGCCAAGCTGCCTCATGACCCCTGAACACAATGTCCCTGCCACCCGCTACCAGCGCTGCCAGCAAATGCTGCAAAAGCATGTCACTGATGCCCAGGATGCCCAAAGGAGGCACCCCACTAACCCCCACAGGACCGACCCCCACAATCCAACAACCCAGGGGAGGAACTAACAGGGGGAGGGGGGGACACAGACAGTACAGGCACAGTTAAAGGAATAGACAAAGACTTAGCAGGCTGCGCAGGGGAAACCGACCGACCAGCCACCGCTCCAGATCCCTGCAGATATCCTGCCCACACTGGCACCGCACCAGGCACATCTGGATCCAAACATTTGCCCTTAGATTATTGGTCCACCAGGGGACGCTGTGAACGTGGAAGGCCTCAGTCGCCCTTACATGATGTCACCATGTGATCATGGCAGGTCCATGGGCCACATCTATGGTCTTCGTCACCTAGAGTCTTCAGACAAGCTGATGTGATTTGCCGTTTGGATTTCATATGCTCTAACGATCTGCTTGATCGGTAGATCCACCGGTTACGGTAAGAGTATTCCACCTTCCCTTATTCCTCTGAAGGAAGATTTATGTCAGGGGTGTCCAAACTTTTTTCAAAGAGGGCCAGATTTGATTAAGTGAACATGCGCAAGGGCCGACTATTTTGCCTGACATTCTTTGAACCATTAAAATTCGGTCTAAGTGTGTTCGTCTGAGCACTATTACACTGCCCAAAAATAATTCTCTTGCCTTTGTGGCTGTGTGTGGTGAAGAGGTGAGCTTGGGCGTGTTATTTGGATATACTGTATATATTTCTTCTGTGGCCCCAACAAATCTTAGGACTAAGGATGAGCCTGGGCGTGTTATTTGGATATACCGTATTTATTGGGGTATATTACACACAGGCTTACCATTGCCATGAATGCAGCCTTACCATTGCCATGAATGCAGCCTTACCATTGCAACCAATGCAGCCTCACATGTGCTATGAACGCAGCCTCACATGTGCCATGAATGCAGCCTTACCATTGCCATCAGTGCAGCCTGAACGATGCCCATCTGCAGCCTCGGAGGGCAGAGGGGAGGGCTGACAGATTACAAACAGGGGAATCTCTTGTTTACCCTGTGGCCTCTTTAATACAAAGTCCTGCCTCCTATGATAGACAGAACAGTCGTCCAATGGCATCCCAGGACACAGGACTTCCAATAGAGATGCTGCTGAGTAAACAGGAGATTCTTTTCATGTAATCTGACGGCGCTCATCCTGTCCCCTCCAAGGCAGCGCCAATAAATACAGTATATATCTTTTGTGGCCCTGGGGGCCACAAACAATATATATATATCCAAATCCCCAGGGGGCCATATTAAATCAACAGGGGGCCGCATTTGGCCCCCGGCCTGGACTTTGGACATGCCTGGTTTATGTGATGACCTATACTGTTACACGTCTGGTTTCATCATTTACTCCATTAGCATTTGAATGGACATTTATGTGGACTTCTTAAATTATATACACATTTTTTTCACCTTGGGGCTTATCTTACTTTGTGTGATTTGGTCCCTCTTAATATTTAGCGCTACATTTCCAATTACAGTCACATTTTGAATCTAATGCCACGTACACACGATCATTTTTCGGGGTTGTAAAAATAACGTTTTTCAGGCTCTAAAAAAAAAACAACGTTTTTGTTCAACTTCATCATTAAAACGGTGTTGCCTACACACGATCATGAAGAAAAAAATGCTCTAGCAAAGCACGATGACGTACAACACGTACGACGGCACTATAAAGGGGAAGTTCCATTCGGATGACGCCACCCTTTGGGCTGCTTTAGCTGATTTTGTGTTAGTAAAAGACGATTCGCGCTTTTCTGTCTGTTTTTTTTTTTTTCATATAAGTTTTATTTGAAAATTTTGCAAGTACAAACATTGCAGAAACATCCAGTCTGTAGGATAGAATGCGGACGCAGCCGCCAATACATGCAGATATCAGAAAGACATAACAGACAACATATGAACATCGTTAGTATATCTATAGTCAAAGAACAAAACCAAGGAATATAAATCAGTCTATACACACGTGGTCGTAACTGGTAAAAGTGTGGAGGGGGGGGGGTGAGAAGGGGGGAAAGATTGTATACGCATTCTGTGTTAGTTTAGTTTCATTTGGGAGGGGGAGTGGGGAGCTTGCCACAGCTCTATATGGGGTGGTCAGAAGGGAGAGTCAGGCCTGATCATTCAGGACATAATCTGTTTGAATTCGTCAGTGGAAGTGAAGTAAGCCCAGCAGGCCCATGTTTCGTAGAACTTAGCGGGGGTGTCATTCGCCTGGTGGATCAGTTCCTCCATCTCCATTGTTTTTTGAATACGTTGGAACCATTCCGGTACTGAAGGTGAAGTGGGAGAGAGCCATTTGAGGGGCACACACATCCGGGCTGCATTCAGCATGTGCATTGCCAGAGATCGGTAATATCCCTGTGGTGATACCTGGGCATGGTGAAGGAGGAACTGAGCGGGTGTGAAATCCAGGGCGAATGTAGTGATTTGGGATATACGTTCATGAACCTCCTGCCAGTAAGGTCGTATTTTGGGGCAGGACCACCATATGTGTAAGAAGGAACCCACCTCTGATGAACATCTCCAGCACGTGTTCGAGAGTGTGGGGTTGATACGGTGTAGATTAACAGGAGTCTTGTACCATCTGGATAGTAATTTGTATGTCTGTCTGTTACAGCGTAATGAATGCGCTTACTCCATTCCGAACGCTAGTTTTACCAGAACGAGCGCTCCCGTCTCATAACTTGCTTCTGAACATGCACGGGTTTTTCATGTCGTTAAAGCCCACACACGATCATTTTTTACAACCCAAAAAACTACATCGTTTAAAACGTCGTGAAAAAATTGAGCATTTTCGAAAACAAAAATTCCCGTTTTTCTGAAGCCCAAACACGATCGTTTTAAATGACATTTTTAAAAAACATAGTTTTTTACAACCCGAAAAATGATCGATTGTACGTGGCATTAGTCACATTTTTTGTAGCAGCTTTTTGTTTATTCTGTTTGTTCTTAGACTAGCGCACAATTTTTTCTATTTTTGTAGAAAATGTTACCAACAGCTAATTCTATTTATCTAAAAGTTTCCAACATTTACCAATTTATTAAATCCACCCTGTAATCCTCTTATACAGTTAAACATGCACCCCACAAACTGAAAGAATTTCATGGCGGCACCAAACACAGACTAACCTCCCTTACATATGTCAATTACCAAAGGATGAAATACCCTCCAGGAAAAAGACTTTGTAACATACACACCACCTACATTACAATTGCCACAATCACTGCCCACGTTGTACATGTCCAGTGCTGCAGAACAAAAGAGTGGGCATGTAATTTGCTACGCAACCTTTCAACTAGGACATCAATGTCAGCCCTTGGTCAGATCAAGCATATGTATCCCACTCACTGAATGCTTTGCAGCCAGCTTGAAAAAAATATAATTGGCACTTAAATGATCTGGCACCTCTATCCCTTGATATCATGTTGCTAAAGAGATCCAACATTAGAAAATAACTATAGACAATTTCACTTAAATAGCTATTTCATATTAGACACAGATTTAAGTCAAATTCAATATTTCTATAAAGCACACACTTCTCAAGCCTTTACAGTCACTAAAGACCGACTATACTTATTTGTAGAAATAGTGGTGGCCTTTGATTTGCTAGTAACTAATTGTTATCACCATGGGGAGGACTGGAGACAGCGAGCTCAGTGATTTAGACGATCCACAAAGCAGCACCTTGATGTTGTGCTATAAAGAGGGAGATGACCGCTTTATGTCCTTATTATGTCACAAAAATAAGTAATTTGTGCAACAGAATGACACAAAGAATACCAATGTATCAACTTTTTTTTGTGCTGAATTTTTTTTTGAAAGAGAAGTTTACATTTAGGCTTCATGCACACTGGACTTTTTTTGCTACCACTCCTAGACGCCTTTTCTCCTGGCAGCAGTGTTTTAATATTTAAAACGCGAGTCAAGCTCTTGGGTATTAAATAATTAATTGGCAAGAATATTAATTCATTCCGTCCCCATTAAATAAATTAACGCTCAATTGCTAAGCGCACCTAGCATTGGAGTGCGTTAAGATGCGTTGACACACTTTAATCATTTATGAATTTTTTGCAAAAACGCAGTGGATTTTTTTCCTGCCTCTAATCTCCTCTAAATGCCATGGACACATAGGGCCAGATTCAGCAAGACTTGCACTGGAGTAAATCGATATGCGCCGCGTAACTGTAAAGATGCGCCGTTGTATCTATGTGGCCGTACCCACCAACCTAGATGCGCCAGAAAACGGGCCTTTTCCGATCGGCTTACTTTCCCTCGCCAGAGTATCGTTAGCGCATATTTTCGCTTGTCGCATCCGTCGCGCCTATTGATTTGCCATGCAAATATGCAAATGAGGGAGATTTCCCGATTCGCGAACGGATTAGCACCATACACTGGCTACATGCGCCGCGCATATGTCGTCCGTCCGTCGCAAAGTTATTTCTACAAATAGCTGCTTTATCTTTACTCCAGGCGGCCACAGGTCAGCAGGAGAGCAGCTACAGCAGCAGCGTTACCGACGAAACTAGCAAGCTGAACAACCACACTTGCAAGGACAACACCTCTGTGTGCCAACATGCCAGGGGCAGTCGCGGTCCTAGCACTACTGATGGGTCACCCGGAACGAAGGAGGCGGGCACGTGAGACGATATACCGCACGCGCATGAGCCTCTTTGGCATGGGGGATGAGGAGGTGTATCGCCTCTTCAGATTCAGCCCTGATGCAATACTTGAACTAACCACAACCCTGCAGGGTGACATCACCAGCAAGACACACCGCTCACAAGCAGTGCAGCCACTGGTGAAGGTACTGGCAACACTTCATTTCCTTGCCAGTGGATCATTCCAGCGTACAAGTGGAGTGGTAGCTGGGATGTCACAGTCCTCCATGAGCAGATGTGTGCACCAGGTTGTCCCCGCAATCCTCAGACGCATGTCCAACCAGTTCATCAGACCCACCACTGAGGAGCTGCGGCTGAAGGCAATGACAGATTTCTACAGCATTGCCAGATTCCCACGCACTGTGGGGGCCATTGATTGCACATATGTGGCCCTACAGCCCCCCAGCGCCACAGAGCACATATACCGAAATCGGAAGCATTGGCATTCCATCAACGTACAGGTGATAGCCGATGCCCAATGCCTCATATGGCACGTCCGTGCCAAACACCCCGGATCCAGCCATGACAGCTTCATATACAATCAGAGCCCCATCCCAATGGAATTCTAACAGAACATGTATGGGGACAGCTGGCTGGTTGGTGAGTGACATGGGTGGCAGGCATGACTGTCCCCCCCCCATGATGCACACATCACAAGGGCCACATGCATGACTAACATCCTCCTGTCTTTTCCCTTACAGGTGACTCTGCATATGCACTGGGACCCCATCTCATGACTCCTTTCCGGAACCTCCAAACCAGAGGAGAGAGAAAATACAATGAAGCACACATCAAAACCCGTGCAGTGGTGGAGCAAACATTTGGGCTCTTGAAGTCCCTTTTCCGCTGCCTGGATAAGTCTGGGGGGCCTTATTGTATTCCCCTACCTTTGTGTGTCAGATCATCGGTGCATGTTGCATTCTGCACAACGTTGCCATGAGAAAAGCCCTGCAGATTGACATGCGTGATGACCTGACCCCCCAACCAGACAATTCCCCCCTGCCAGAGGAGACCCAGTCTGCTGATGGAAGAGCAGTCAGGAGGGTCCTCGCCGTAGGCATCTTTGGACACTAAACAAATACAATGATCACACGGACAATGCACACATGCACACCACTGATGTCCCTAGATCACACACACCACATCCACATCGCATTGGATTAGCCCAAGTCCAACATGTAGGACTTGGGAGCAGCAACGCCAGCGTCAAGGCCCCAATGATGTCGCTGTCCATTCATACACCTTTCACACGTCATTCACACAGCCGTGGGAATAACTTCTCCACCACGGTCGAGGGTGACACCCCTTACTGGCAGGAGTGCCACCCCCTCACATTCACACACCATTCACACTGCAACGTGTGCAGTATCAATAAAAAAAAAAACTCATGTCCTGAGCATTAAGAACAAATAAAATAAAAATCTCATGTCCTGAGCATTAAGAACAAATAAAATAAAAATCTCATATCCCGAGCATTAAGAACAAAAAAAAAAAAACATCATCTGGGATGCCGGGGGCTCCTTCTGGTGGCCCCTCTCTGGCTCCTCAGCTGCCTGGATGGAGTGGGTGGGGGGGCATCTGGAGGTGGCTGATCCCCAGGTGGGCCACTCCTGGCAGGTGTGGCCTGCATGCCCTCCAAGGCCAGGCCTGCATCCTGAGCTGCCGGGTGACCTGGTATTGTTGGGCCCGCCGACTCTGCCTCCCCTGGTCCCGGATGGCAGCAGTGTTTGCCTGGACGGCTGCAGTGAGGTGCCTTATATCACCCTGCACCTCCCTCAGACTGGTCACCACTGCAGCGCAGTTGCAGCTGACATCCTGCACTGCATTGGATATCTGGGCCACGGAGCACAGGTTGTCAGCCACTCTGTCCAGGTGCCCAACTATGTTCCCCATTTGCTGGGTCTGCCTGGCGTGATCCCTCGCCACCTGGTCCTGGACCAGATCAGACACCCCCCTGGTCTTCCGGATGGCCTTCCTGGGGCCAGGAGATGGTTGTCCCCGGGGGATGGAGTCGCCCTTGAGGGGCTTCCTAGGATGGGGGAGGGTATTACAGAGGGCCCTGCAGAAGAGGAGGACTCCTCCAAAAATAAAATAATGTCCTGCTCTGCCACAACCACCTCTGCAGGTGAGGTGTGGGCACTCTCCTCCTCCACCTCGGTCTCTTCACCACCCAGGGGCTCGGGCACAGGATGCCGTTGGGGGGATGGGGTGGACTGGCCGCCAACAGATGATGGCCCAGCTCCGTCATCTGTGGATGACACAAAGCAGACACATGTTGGGTGGTTCCACACACTTGGCACATGTACCCTCCCCCTCCCACATGCAACACACCAAAAAGGGGGTAAAAATCACTTACCTGTCCTGGAGCCTTCCTCCATGGAGTCATATCCAGGGACCCCCTCCAACTGCTCCCTGTCCAGGCAGCGGGCGAGCACCTCCTCCTCCGTGGTCAGGCTGACCGCACATGGGGGTCCACCACCCGTGCCCCTCTCATGCCTGCTGATGGTGGCCACCTTGCCACGGACCTTGCGCCGCAGGTCTTTTTTTTTTTTTCACCCTGCCAGCAATGGTCTCCAGGATGGCTTGCTTCCTATCCCGGCTGGTCTTCCGACTTTTTTTGCCGTGGAGGAAGTCATTAAAAGTCTCCATAGCGGAGATTATAACAGAGACCTCCTGTGAATTGAAATTAAGGTTTTTCCTCTCTTTGGGGGGAGCGGGAGCAGCCATCTCTTTGCAAAAGTAAGTTCCCTGGGGTGGGGGGAAACGGAAATACTTTTGCGACGGAATGGCGCTTCCGCTAGCGCTTTTAAACGCACAACGGAACACATTGCGCTGACGTTTACCGTGAAGTGGTGCCGACGGAAGTTGTGAGCATGCGCACAGGGAAGCCTCACTCACTGTGCATGCTCCGTGGATGATGCGCTGAACGTAAGCCTCTGCGCTGGGCTCCGCCCATCATTTACATATGATCACACCCATTTCCACTTGCGTCGGGTTACGCCAGCGTATTTCCGTTACTCCGGCGCAAAGTAACGGACAGGCGCTTGGTGAATACTGTACTTCACTCGCTAGTTTGCGTCAGCGCAGCGTATATGCGCTGCGATACGCTGGCGAAAATATGCGCGCATCTACCTGAATCTGGCCTATAGGCTAACATGCAGGTGTGTTTAGAAGCATAAAAAAAGCCATGTTTCCATACTTTTGGACCTTACCGGGTCCAAAATCAATGCTGAGCAGAGTCAAGTATGGCCCTCCACAACAGTCAGAGTCTATTTAAAAAATAATAATTTAAGTGTTACTAAACCCAGGACCCTGCACTCACTATATCTGGTCTCCCACAATACATAGAACATGGAAATGTAATTGTTTTAGTAATTATAAACTGCAAAAGACAATTTCTCATCAGCAGCATATAGCAATCTTGTGACTTTGTGAATTCGTTTCTGGTTAAAGCTTGTAGGATGAGTTTTCATTCAACCCTGATTGTCCTATAAGGCTGCAGGACCCCTGAACCTCTGTCTGGATAGTTCTGGTCCTGTGCTGATCACATGCACTCTACCAAGAAAAAAAAAACTCTCTAGAAATACACACCAAACTGAGCTTGTGCAGCTTGCCCAGTGGCTCTGTTCTATCAGCAGATAGACTGGGGACAGTAGAAGGGGAGAATCAGAGAAGACAGGATCAAACAGCCTGTTTACACAATGCAAAGGATTAACCCCCTAGGTTAAACGGTGAGTATAAGGCCTCTTCCACACTAGGCGGATCCGTTGCTACGGAGTCCACATGCTCCCGCCGACTCAGCAGGAGATCTCCCAGCTGATCTCTGCTGAGCCGGCGGATGACAAGTCCCTCTCCACTCACTGAGCGGGGAGGGGCTTGTGCAGCGCCGCTGTCTCCTATGGGGAGATCTGGTGAAAACGGACAGCATGTTCGTTTTAATCAGATCCCACCCGATCTGATCCGCCATTGATGTCTCCGCTGACATCCGATGCTCCATAGGCTTGCATGGAGCGGCCGCTCAGATTTGCTGTCAAAACCGACAGGCAGACCTGAATGCTTAGATTGTGTGAAAGGGGCCTAACAAGCATGCCTTACTACATATACAGACTGATTTTACTGCTGTGGGTTTAAAGGGGTTGTAAAGTAAATTTTTATTTTATATTTTAATAACAAACATGTTCTTGATTTCCCTAAACCCTTTGGATCAGGTGATGGGGATCTGACTCCCCAAACAAGAGTTTTTGCTGAAAACACCTCTGGATTAAGTGAACAGTTGTCTTGCCTCACTTGGTGATGGCTGAGATAGTCTGCAGAGAATTCTGAGTTCCCTTTAGATGAATGGCAGAAAAGGAGGCCAGATTTACCTCTGCCCTCTGCTTTTAAAATGTTCTGTGATATAGCCTGGAGAGCTGGACTCCTCATGCCCTCTTGCTTGTTGAGGTAAGACAGAGTGGTAGTGTTGTCTGACTGAATCTGCAGATGATGAGGTGAAAGGCCTCTGGACTACCAACAATTCCCTTTGATCGAAGGAAGACCGATCCACATTAGGGAACCATGTTCCCTGAGCTATATTGCTGCCCAAATGTGCTCCCCAACAAAGGAACTTGTGTTGGTCATGATTCCCACAGAGACCGGAGTGGTCCACTCTAAGCCCCGGCATAGGTGAAGATGATCTATCCACCACCTGAGAGTTCTGTTCACTCTGGAAGGCAAGCAAACAGACTAATCCAGAGTGTCTTTGGACCCATCCCATGCTCTCAGCAGGTAAAGGAGACTACCCACAGTAGAATCCTAGGTTCTACATAACAAAATATCCCCTTTCCATTTTGGTGGGATCTTTTAGCACCCCCATGTCATCAAAGGCTTGGTTCATCTTTTTTGGAAATTTTAGAGAGTGGTACATCCAGTTTTGGGCACTTGTTCCAAGGCTGAACTGCAATCTTATCAAAAATAAATCTAATTTTCAAATTGCCAGAAAAGAAAGGTTTCCTCTGAGGGTTCTCCCATTTCAGCTTAATCGCTTCCAAGAGGGAGTCATGCACAGGAAAAACTCTTGTTTTTTTGGCATGCCTTCCCTGATACATGAGATCATGATTGGATAATTGCACCTTATCCTCAATTTCTAAGGTGTCATAGATAGCCTTTAAGAGGTCTTGTACATTGTCCAAGACAGCTTGTACAGAACGGTCCCAGGTTGCCATATTGCATTGAATCGTATAGAAAATTACAGTGCTGCAATTTGAAAAGGACAGGTAATTTGTAATAACATTCAATTACAATATGACTTGTGTAGCAATTATTTATGTTATGTTTTTTTTTTCATGAAAATGAATTAACCATTAAATTTCCATAATGGAACCTACTATGTTACACTTGCATTATCTGTTTGCCTTTAGTAATTTTGTCCCTACCTCACTCCGTAGCTGGGGGATGCTCTATATAGTTAGTCCCACCCTTCTAGTTCATGCTTTAGCCTCCATTCATCACATGTACTGCATTCTGCTTGAGCTAGACGCACTATAATTTTTTTTAACTATCTGATGTTCATCTGTTATGATCTGCCAACGTTTTTTGGATTAAAGTGGTAGCAAAATAAAACATTCAAAAAGAAAAGAAACCTTTTCCCCTGTGAGGCAATGTTATAATGTGCTAGTATGCACAGTGCACGTTTAGGACATATTTACAGTACCTACAAGTAGGGATGGGCCGACCGACCCTGTTCAGTTCATACCAGAACTTTTGAACATCACGAAAGTTTGGAACCGAATAACTAACTCCATTGAAGTCTATTGTCTCGTTTCCACTGTCGGTACAGTTTGGAGCGCTTAGAATGGTCCGGTCTATTCCGCTGAGCGTTTCCACTGCAAATCGGACCATCCGGGACCATACAAGGTTTAGAAAATCAACATACAGAGATTCCACATCCCAAAGACACTTAACCACTTAAGACCCGGACCAATACGCTGGTAAATGACCCAAGGTGTTTTTGCGATTCGGCACTGCGTCGCTTTAACAGACAATTGCGCGGTCGTGCGACGTGGCTCCCAAACAAAATTTGCGTCCTTTTCTTCCCACAAATAGAGCTTTCTTTTGGTGGTATTTGATCACCTCTGCGATTTTTATTTTTTGCGCTATATACAAAAATAGAACGACATTTTTGAAAAAAAAACACTATTTTTTACTTTTTGTTAAAAAAAAATCAAATAAACTAAATTTTAGTCAAACATTTAGGCCAACATTTATTTAGCCACATGTCTTTAGTAAAAAAAAAAAATCGCAATAAAAAAAAATAGCTACCTAGCGGGAACAGCGACACTAATACAGCGATCAGAAAAATGATCGCTTAGTGACGCTGGCAATAGGGAGTGAAAGGGTTAACTAGGGCGGTGATCAGGGGGTTAAAACTTTATTAGGGGGGGTGGGGGGGCTATCCTGAACCTAACACTAACTGTTTTTTACAGTGCCTGTCACACTGACACTAAATGCAGTGATTAAATCACTGCATTCAGTAACACTGTGACAGGGGGGTGGGGGGGGCGATCACAAGGGGTTAATATGCCTATGTGAGTGTGTGTCAGTGTTGTGTTGGTGCACACTTACTTGGCATGTCTTCTCTCATCAGCAGCGCTGGGAAACAGCGCTGCGATGAGAGAATACATCATTTCCTCCTTCCTGTGTAAACACAGGAGGAGGAAGTGACAGGCTGGGAGCGCGCTTCCATTGGCTGGGAGCGATCGCGGGGGGGGCGGAAAACACGGACATCCGCCCGCAGATCCCGGATCGCTCCCAGAGGTAGGGAGACCCCCGCACGCCGCGGAGGGGGTCCCGATGGGACCCCCGAACCGCACTCAGGCGGGGACGTAAATTTACGCCCTTGTGCCTGTACGAGCCATGTTGTGGCCGTATATGTGCGTGCGGGGGTCCTTAAGTGGTTAATCAGCGACATCGGCATCAGGGGCTTTATAGCTGCTGGTAATCCAGGACTGATTCATTCTGATATTCATTTTGATAAATGTCAGACTGTCCACCGAGTTTGTGAACAGACACAAGCTATTATTAGTAACAAAACCTCCAGAAGCACTGAATGCCCGCTCTGAAAACACGTGGAATACAGGGCAGCCCAGCAGCTCAATTGCATACTGGGCAAGTTTTGGCCAGTGATCTATTCTCATGACCCAGTAAGCCAGTGGATCATCGACTGGAAAACTCTCCATCTCTGTTTTCGCCCATAATATATCGTCCACCATATAATGCAGATGCTGCCGATAGGATGTGGAGGCTGACAGCCCCGGCGGTGAGGACTAAAAAAAAATTTGAAATGCATCACTTAGGCAGCCGCCTTCTCCACCGCTCCTCTATTGACCAACAGAAGCCTCAAAACTATGTTTTCCACAACACTGCAACCTACCAGAGTTGGGAAAAGCATAAGATAAACTCCTCTTTAACCTCTTATGGACCGCCGCATGTACATTTACGTTGGCAGAATGGCACCGACAGGCACATGCCTTGAGGTGGGTCGGGGGTCCGATCGGGACCCCCCCCGGTACATGCGGTGGTCCCCGCGGCTGTACGAGCGATCTGGGACAAGGGGGCGGCTATTCGTTTTTGTCCGCTCGCTCCCAGCCAATCCGCGCGCTCCCCCGCCCTGCACTTCCTCCTCCTGTGTAAACACAGGAAGGGGGAAGTGATGTGATCTCTCCTCTCAGCGTTTTTTTCAACCACCGCTGAGGAGAGATTCAATCGCACAGTAAGTCTGCACTGACACTACACTGACACACACTACACATAGGCACATTAACCCCTTGCGATCGTCCCCCCCTGTCACAGTGTCACTGAATGCAGTAATCATACATGTATGATTACTGTATTTAGTGTCAGTGTGACAGTCAGTTAGTGTTAGGTTCAGGATAGCCCCCGTACCCCCCCTAATAAAGTTTTAACCCCTTGATCACCGCCCTAGTTAACCCTTTCACTCCCTATTGCCAGCATCACTAAGCGATCATTTTTCTGATCGCTGTATTAGTGTCGCTGTTCCCGCTAGGTAGATAATTTTTTTATTGCGATTTTTTTTTTTACTAAAGACATGTGGCTAAATACATTTTGGCCTAAATGTTTGACTAAAATTTAGTTTATTTGATTTTACTTATAACAAAAAGTAAAAAATATTGATTTTTTTTCAAAAATGTCGCTCTATTTTTGTATATAGCGCAAAAAATAAAAAAATCGCAGAGGCGATCAAATACCACCAAAAGAAAGCTCTATTTGTGGGAAGAAAAGGACGCAAATTTTGTTTGGGAGCCACATCGCACGACCACGCAATTGTCAGTTAAAGCGACGCAGTGCCTAATCGCAAAAAGGGGCCTGGTCATTTTCCTGCATTTTGGTCCGGGTCTTAAGTGGTTAAGCTGTCCTCAAGAAATATACTCTTCTGCGCTCTCTGTGGGGATGGGATGAGTTCTGAGACTTTCCCCTTGTAACGATGGTCAAGGAGGGTTGCCAACCAATATTGATCCTTCTCCTTTATGCCACATATTCTTTTGCTAGGGCATGAGAGAAGCAGACTTCTCTGGGTCACTGAGGATTATGGTATCTGGATCTGCCTCCTCCCAGCCATGTACTACTCCCAAGGGTTCTGGGGATGGAAAACCATCTTTTACTGTTTGACGTACAGTATGTCTTCTTTTGCTTTAATGCCTCCAAAACTGCCAGAATCCTCCTCCTCCTCTCACTCCTCTTGTGTGTTCTGTGGCATAGGAACAATGGTGTCTGCATAAAGGGAGCCTGCTGCCCTGCCTTGAGTGCCCTGTCCACAAGCCTGCTCCAGCAGGAACACAACAGGGATTGTAACACTGATGCATGCATTGTCACGGCTCACCATCCTTGTGGTCTATTCAAATGGTGAAAGTACAGTGCATGCATCCTTTATGAGCAGCCATTGGCGTGGGGAAAAAAAGCTGAGCCGTCCTAAGCCTGTCATTGGTCCATACTCAAACAGGTACTTGTTGATGGCCCTCTGCTGCATGTGCAGCCACTGCAGCATTGCCAAAGTCTTGTAAAGCTGCGTACACACGATCAGACCGGTCCGATGAAACTGGTCTGAAGACCAGTTTCATCGGACCAATTCGATGGTGTGTACACCCATCGGACCATTGTCCGTCGGACCAAAGTTTTAAAATTTGCTTTAAAATCTGTTTGACGGACACCTGTCCGTCGGACAGATTCGATGGTTAGTACACAAAAGCATCGGACCAAAAACCTACGCATGCTCAGAATCAAGTCGACGCATGGTTGGAAGCATTGAACTTTGTTTTTTCAGCACGCCGGTGTGTTCTACGTCACCGTGTTCTGGTCTGATTGGATTTTTGGTCTGATGGTGTGTACGCACATCAGACCATCAGACCACTTCAGCGTGGTCCGATGAAAACGGTCCGTCGGACCAGTTTCATCGGACCGGTCTGATCGTGTGTACGTGGCCTTACACCTGGTGGGCATGTCACAAATCAGGCGGCTTATGGGCAGGTGGAATTCCCGCTGAATTTCAGTTAACAGAGCACTGGCTGTGGATGACCGCCTGAAATGGCTACAGACTCTTCTGGCCTGCTTTAGCAGATCTTTTAACCCTGGGTACCTATTTAGGAAATGCTGCACCATCAAATTGAGTACATGTGCCAGGCATGACACATGTATCAACTTTCCCTGTCTAAGGACGAACAGGAGGTTTGTGCCATTATCGCACACCACCGCCTGGCTCCAGCTGGCATTGCGTGAACCACCTCTGGGCCTGCCCCAGCAGAGCTGCAAGAATCTCTGCTCCGGTGTGGTTCCAGGCTGTCCCTTAGACACACTAGCTGAGGCACTGCATGGTACCTTTTAGCCTGACTCATTAAATAACCCCTTGAATGCTTAGGGGGTACTTGTGGTTCATAGGACAATTCAGCAGAGGAGGGTATGGAGGAGGAGGAGGGGGTGAGCTGACAAATCTCACATCATCACCATTAGCTGTATGGAGATGTGGGGGCATGACAAGCTGCAGCACTGAGCCCTGTCATGCAACCTTCTGAGTTGCAAGCAGAGTTACCCAGTTTGCTTTGAACTAAATATATCATCCTTGACCATGCTTGCTGGACCACGTGTCAGCAGTAACATGGACTTTGCGGATGACTGCCTTGCCCAATGATGCCACAACATTGCCTTCCACGTGATGGTATAGAGCTGGAATGGCTTTACATGAAAATAAATAGCTACTGGCAACCTGCCATTGTGGTACAGCCCATTCTGCAAACTCATGGAGGGGGGCAGAATACACCAGACGGAAAGGAAAAGTTGTAGAGCCAGCAGCTTTGACACATTTGCATTAAGACCAGCGGGGGTGCGGCCTTAAAGGGCGCAGGAGCGCCGCCCCCTCTTCTCCTGCACCGCTCTAATCTCCATAGATAGATTGATGCATGATTCTATGGTTGTACCCCCTATTCAGATGTCCAGTCCCTTTTTGGTCACCAGGCAGGCAGTGGGGGTGTTTTTTGGAAGCACCCGATTAGAGCTATTGGCTCTAATAGGCATCCAAAAATGTTAGAAGCGGGCGCAACACTGTGCGTTTCCTTCTCACTCAGCTCAATGTTAGTAAAGGCGAAAGAATTCGCTTTGCTATTATTGAACCCCCTTTTATCCAATCAGGTGCACCGGGTCTGTGTTACCTGTCACAGTGGCAACATTTGATGGGCACAGTGGCAGCATTTGGGGCACAGTCAGGGCTGGACTGGGACAAAAATTTGGCCCTGGACTTCATCCAGACTGGCCCACTTTGACAGGTCTCTCCCATGGCGGCCAGACAACTCCCCCCCCCCCCAGCCACCCAAGCCCCCTCTCTCCCTTCACTAGCCACCAGCCGTTCTACTTTATTAGAGTAGAACGGCTGGTACTAGTACTCTTATAGGCAGTATCAGTTTGGAAGCTAGACATTATTTCACCGAGGGGAAAGAATCAGTTTGGTGCCCCCCCTTATGGGACAAGATTAGGCAGAAGTGAGAAACTCCCAGGCCATAGCTGTTGAGTCAGCTGTCTGTCCCCTCCCCCCATGCTCCTCTGTCGTCCCCTCTGGTCCTCCCCCTGCTTCTTTGTTCCCCCCAGGTGAGCGCTGCGGGATGGGAGAGACAGAGGAGCAGAGGGTTGCGGCGGTCCACTGTCACTGAAGCCGGCCCACTGAGCCATCGGCCCACCGGGAAACTCCCTGTAGTCCCCCCCCAAAAAATTTTGAGCACCAACCGCCACTGATTTAGAGGCTGGGCATGTGGGTGGCAGTGACTGTATTTTTTTATATGCTGCAGCAGATGGTGTTGTGGTGTGCTGCTAGCAGATGTGCTGCAAGGAATTGGGACACCCTGCACTATACTATCATCCCTGTCGGTGGAGGCTACTAAGAGGTCATGAGGTATAGTGGAGGCAGACTGAGGTGAGTAAGGAGGAGGAACAGATTTGCGCCCCTTTTGTGTGGCTTTTAGGTGCTCTTGACAACGGCCTGAGTGGTGGAAGGTTAAAGCGGAAGTAAACCCATCGAGTTAACAGTTTCAAAAAGCAGTTACATTTCCGGCATGCCGGGATTGCCAACTGTCACATTGGTTGTGCTCTCAACCAAACTGTCAAACCATCCAATGGCTGGTGTCATAACTGATCACATGTGCAGCACCACGGCAGTTGAAGATTAAACATAGGCCAAGATGGCAGCTTCCTTGGCTGAAAATGATAGAAGGGTTTACTTCCACTTTAAATGCTTTTTCAAGCAGGTGGTACCCAAATGGCTGGTTCTTTTGACACGCTCGATGTGTTTAGTTTGCAAATTGCAACAGTGCGATCAGCTGCAAATTTGTCCGGGAGATAACAGCTCCACAATGTGATGAAATGCTCTCTACTCTACTCTTCCATGATGATGATGATGTACTGCGTTAAGTGGAAGATAACGCACTGAAATATACAGCATTAAACTTGCAGTAACGCACTGAACTATACTGCGTTATATGTAAGATAACACACTGGAATATTCTATTTTTATGCTTGAACCCCCATCTTTTCTACCCCAATTTTCTACACTGCAATATACAGCGTTAAACTTGCAGCAACGCACTGAACTATACTGTATTAAACGGAAGGTAACGCACTGAAATATACGGCGTTAAACTTGCAGTAACTCACAAAAATATACTGCATTATACGTGCACTAACACACTGAAATATACGGCGTTGAACATGTAATAACGCACTTAAATATACTGTGTTAGGCGTGCACTAACTCACAGAAATGTACCGCGTTAAACGGCACGTAACGTACTGAAATATACTGCATTAAACATGCACGTAACGCACTGAAATATACTCCATTAAGCTTGCACTAATGCACAGAAATGTGCTGTGTTAAACGGTACTAAATGTACTGAATTATACGACAGTAAACTTGCAGTAACACACTGAAATATACTGCATTACACTAACGCACAGAAATGTACTGCGTTATGTGCACTAGTGCGCAGAAATGTAATGTGTCAAATGGCACGTAACACACTGAAATAAATGGCGTTAAACTTGCAGTAATTAAAATAATGCAAAGGTGATCAAATACCATCAAAATACAGCTCTGTAGGAAAAAAAGGGTCATCAGTTCTATTTGGGTACATCACACATCAATGCAATTGTCAGTTAAAGTGGTTGTACACCCTGTACAACTGCTTTTACCTACAGGTAAGCCCAGATTAAGGCTTACCTGTAGGTACTGGAAATATCTTCCAAACCTTCACAGCTTAGGAGATTTTTACAATAGAGCCTGTGCGCCGATGTCTACGGCGCACACACTGTAGACAATGGCGGAGGCACACTTTAGAAAAGGCGATCGTCCTGTTTCTAAAGGGGGTCATGCTGTGACTGGTGGCTCCCGAGTAGGAGTGACGTCAGGCGACTCTGGCCAGTCACACAGCTCGTGGCCCCGGAAAGAAGATGGATGCTTGCTGCTAGTGGGGACAGCGGTGACATTGCAGGGTTTTAGAATGAAGTAGTGAATTTGCGCAAAAAATATTGATATAAAGTGATAAATCTTGGAACAAAAAAGATAAATAAATAGAGTCCATATGTGTCAATAGTCCACAAAGTGCAAAACGTGCAGTGCACTAAAGATGCTAAACGTAGCTGTGTAGCTCACAGTAAAGTGCAAGTGCTCCTCCGTGCAGTCAGCCTCACAGGCCCCCCCACCTTGGTAGCATAAAAACAATCCCGTGATAATGGGGTCAATTCACAAAGCTTTATTTTCAGATTGCGGGTGTTATTTTAACGATTTTGCACGTTATTGAAGCTAGTTCAATTCACTAAACGATTTAACGCTTTGAAAAATCATCAAATAACGTTTCACTACACAGAACCGATATTTTAAGGTGTGGATCCTTATTAAAGAGTCAAATCGTTATTTTAAAGTGTCAAATCGTTATTATAACCACTTGCGGCCCCGCTCATCGTCAATTGACGGCAGCTTAGGGGATCTGAATTTCGAAGCTGCCGTCAATTGACGGCATTGTTTTCTCCGGCCACTGGGGGGCGCGCGCGCGCGCGCACCCGGCGCGCGTGCCTGGCGGTCGCGATGTCCGCCAGGTACCCGCTGATCGGCAGATTTAGAGCAGGGACGTGGAGCTCTGTGTGTAAACACAGAGCTCCGCGTCCTGTCAGTAAGAGGAGACAGATGCTGTTTCTCTTGTACATAGGGAGACAGCATCGGTCACCTCCCCCAGTCACCCCCCTCCCCCCACACAGTTAGAACACACCCAGGCAATACATTTAACCCCTTCCTCACCCCCTAGTGTTAACCCCTTCACTGCCAGTCACATGTATACAGTAATTAGTGCGTTTTTATAGCACTGATCGCTGTATAAATGTGAATGGTCCCAAAAATGTTTCAAAAGTGTCCGATGTGTCCGTCGCAATATCGCAGTCCTGACAAAATTCGCAGATCGCTGTATTACTAGTAAAAAAAAAAAAAATTGTCAGAATTCTATCCCTTATTTCCTAGCCACTATAACCTTTGCGCAAACCAATTACTATACGGTTATTGCGATTGTTTTTTTTACCAAAAATATGTAGAATACATATCAGCCTAAACTGAGAAAAAAAAAGATATTTTTTTTTTAAAAATTGGATTTTTATTATAGCAAAAAGTAAAAAATATTCTGTGTTTTTTTTCAAAATTGTCGCTCTTTTTTGTTTATAGCGAAAAAAAAAACGCAGAGGCGATCAAATACCACCAAAAGAAAGCTCTATTTGTGGGGAAAAAAAGGACGTCAGTTTTGTTTGTAAGGCACGTCGCATGACCGCGCAATTTTAATTTAAAGCGACGCAGTGCTGAAAGCTGAAATTTCGCCTGGGCAGGAAGCAAGTGGTTAAAGAGTCAAATCGTTAAATATGTACAGAAGTGCAATTCACAAAGATTTTTTTGACAGTTATCGATCGTTAAGCAATCGTTAAATTAACACCTCCCTCAGGGTGGTGTTATGACATTTCCCAGGCGATATTTTGTTGTTAGAGGAAGCTTTTGGCGATTTTTGTAGTGTAGTGTAGTGTTGGGCAAGCTAGAACCGTGCTCTATTTGAACTTAAAATTATCCAGAGGCGAAGAAGAACACGTTAGAATGTTGTTCAGATTTATAAACGTGTATTCCGTTCACATACTATTTTGGATGACTTTTCTGAAACCCAGGTGATAGCTAAATTCCGATTATCATCTCCCATGATTTATTCTCTGTATGAGGAAATACACATGGCTTTAGAAAAGCACACACTAGAAGTTTTGCACACCACATGCTCAATCTCCATGTGTATTGCTTGTGTCTCTCTCTCTCTCTCTCTCTCTCTCTCTCTGTATCTGCTCTTTTCCACATGCAGCTGTTCTCCTCCCCATCTGCTCCCAAAATGCATCTCTCCAGCATTATTTAAAGATCTTAAGGGCTCATTCCCACTGGCGTTTTTACAGCCAGTTTTCTGAGCGTTTTTTGCAGCTTAAAAACGCCTGTCCATGTTAGTCTATGGCCATGAGCCCACCATGACATTTTTGAGCTGTAGATGGCTGAGACGTTTTATAACTGCAAAAAAATGCGGGACCAGTGCGTTCTGAAGCTCCAGCAATAGAGCTGTAAAAACGCCAGACATTAAAAAATGCTCAAAAACGCGCAAAAACGCTCAAAACCGCTGCCGCTGCGTTTTTAAGGCTTCATTTCCACTGGCGATTTTACAGCCACGTTTTTTATAGCTTAAAAACGCCTGTCCATGTTTATTTTAGAAAAAAAAAAATGTTTTTTTTTTTTGGAGCTGGAGCTTTAAAAACGCTGTGGCTGCGTTTTTGAGCGTTTTTTAATGTCTGGCGTTTTTACAGCTCTATTGCTGGAGCTTCAGAATGCACTGGTCCCACGTTTTTTTTGCAGCTTAGCCATCTACAGCTCAAAAAACGTCATGGTGGGCATGAGGCCATAGACTAACATGGACAGGCGTTTTTAAGCTGCAAAAAACGCTCAGAAAAGTGGCTGTAAAAACGCCAGTGGAAATGAGCCCTAAGAGTTATTTTAGCGTCCCAAATCTTAATAATAACGTCTGAGTAGTTAGCATAACGTTTGGATAAAGAGTCAGTTGAAAACCATAACGACTATGTTAAATAACGATTATAGCTTTCGTGAATACCATGTTTGCTAGCGTTAAATAAGGAGTGCTAATTTAACACCTGAAGAAAACCAATAACGTTTCTCTTTGTGAATTGACCCCAATGGGTGTAACCCGTGCCACTCCAGAAGCAACAGCCTCACAAGCCTCTCACCTCACTGTAATAAAATAAGTGCAATCCAACATATCCTCTGTGTACATCCACCGATTGCTGATAATAACAGGAACGTGTCAATTCTCCTCAGGTCCTGTAATATCCACCTTAGCTATAATACTCGGGGGAACATAAAGAGAGATAGGCCTCCAATGGTGTAGTATGTAATAAAATGCAAATTTATTGAACCAAAGTAATCTCCTTACATAAGCATAGTAAAAGCAGGCATCAAATAAAAACAAGGCGGCATCTGCCAAATATCTCACGTCACTTCCAGGTGTACGTCTGTATCCCTACGCGTTACGGCTCATGCCTTCATCTGGGGAACCTGATCAAATGTCAAAGCATTCTTTATATATGCCGCCAGGTGGATGTATGCCAATCCGCCATCATTCTGGGGTTCGAGTCGACGGAAGTTGTCGATTCGCCATTTTGTCAAAGTCCGGTGGATTCGATCGTTGGGCGGAAGTAAAACGTCCGTCATCCGACATTTTGTCGAAGTACAATGCATACCATCACGCTAATCCGCCATTTTCTTGGACCCCGTACTGTGGACTGCAGTGATGGAGCCTCACTAATTGTCCATCGCTCCCAATCACCCCCTTTGGTTGGGGCAATGCATAGCAGGAACAGTGATTCTGTACCCCGTAGCCAAAGTCACCTCACAAGATCAAAAAGATAGTGGTAAAAACATTAAAAATATTTGGGGACTATACAACCGCTTTAGGGGGCAAACCCTTCCGGGGCTGAGGTGGTTAAGGATTGGAAAACAATTGGGCTGAAATGAGCACAGGTCATGAGAATCCACATTCTCTCTCAGAAGCAGCTCCAGGGTGACTGCCAATTACAAATCTATAACATATAGAGATGTAACACGCTGTATCTCTACAACACCCTCCACCCTGTAATATCTCCTAAATGAATTTACATTGTGTTGTGTATCCTCCCGTGTTATAATGAAATATGTATTTGTGTTTTAGAAAAGGAAACCATTCAGCACTTCCTCCTTGTACACGAGGTCGCCCAAACACCAGGAGCCAGGAGGAAACCCGTCTGAGGCGGAAGCGGGTGCGTTCCACGCTCTCCTCCAATCAGAGCCCACTCGCTGTCACCCAATCTACAGGCGACTCTGCTGACGTGCCCTCACCCGGAAGCGGAAGTGTGCAGTGGTTGTGCAGGACGGAGGCCCTGGGGGCCCGCGGGGAAGATGCCAGTTGCCGTGATGGCGGAAAATCCGGTGTGCTACCAGAGGCTTCTAGAACAGTGCGAGGAACAGGAGCTGGAGGTGTGTGATGTGTCCACAGATGTGTGCTTATAGAGAAGGGGAAGAGGGTGCATTCTCCTCTGTACAGGGAGGGGGCAGGCTGTGGGATCTCACACTATGGAGACACATCTGTAATAGAATGATTAGTAATAGCAGAGATCAGTAATCCATAGCAGCCTGTAACAATGGATCTGTCATTGTGTGACTACAGGACACTGAGCGGTGATAGGTCTGTACTGTGTGTTATCCTTTAACCACTTGCTTACTGAGCACTTTTACCCCCTTTATGCCCAGGCCAATTTTCAGCGCTCTCACACTTAGAATGACAATTGCGCGGTTATGCAACACCAGACCCATATGAATTTTTTATTTTATTTTTGCACACAAATAGGGCTTTCTTTTGATGTTATTTAACCACTTCAATACCAGGCATTTTCACCTTCTTCCTGCCCAGGACAATTTTCAGCTTTCGGCACTGCATCGCTTTGAATGACAATTGAGCGGTCGTGCAACGTGGCTCCCAAACAAAATTGATGTCCCCCCCCCCCCCCCCCCACACACACACACACAAATAGAGCTTTCTTTTGGTGGCATTTGATCATCTCTGTGGCTTATACAACATTGAAAAAAAAACAATATGTTTTACTGTTTGCTGTAATGTCCCAATTTTTTTCTCAGTTTAGGCCGATACGTATTCTTCTATATATGGATAGGGGGCACCCGAATGATGCAGCGCGCATGACCCTTAGTGTCCAGGAGGCCCGAGGACATCATATGTCGTCCACCCAGGGTGGAAAAGCCACCTTGTGGACGTCTTATGTCTATTGGCTGTATGGGAAGTGGTTAATCATCACTGTTTTTTTTTCTCCAAAACTAATTTAAAAAAAATCATAGTTTTTTTTATGAGGTAATTTTCTCCTTCACTGATGTGCGCTGATGAGTTTGCACTGGTAAGCAGCACTGATAGGCAGGTACTGGTGGGCACTGATAGGCAGGTACTGGTGGGCACTGATAGGCAGGTACTGGTGGGCACTGATAGGCAGGTACTGGTGGGCACTGATAGGCAGGTACTGGTGGGCACTGATAGGCAGGTACTGGTGGGCACTGATAGGCAGGTACTGGTGGGCACTGATAGGCAGGTACTGGTGGGCACTGATAGGCAGGTACTGGTGGGCACTGATAGGCAGGTACTGGTGGGCACTGATAGGCAGGTACTGGTGGGCACTGATAGGCAGGTACTGGTGGGCACTGATTGGCAGCACTGTTTGGACTGCACTGATAATCAGTGTAGATGTCCGTTTCACACAAGCCAGTTATCGGCTCTCCTCATACTGTAAGTGTGAGGAAAGGAATGCCGATAACTGGCTTGTGTTTACATCACGATCAGCTGAGATTGGACACAGCTGATCATGTGGTAAAGGGCCACTGTTATTGGCCCTTTACCCATCTGTGATCAGCTATGACCTAAGGACACAGCGATCACAGAGTGGGCCACACTAAATATGGTGCCCTCCCAGAACTGACCAGCCATGCTGTAGCTGTCATTAAAGGGGTGGTTCCCCTAAAAATAAACTTTTAACATTGCATTTCTCTTCTTAATTACATCTAGGATCGGCTGGTATTTAAAAAAAAAATCCGTCCGTACATACCATTTTCGGCATGTAGTCTCACCGCCGCTTCCGGGTCTGACGGTCGGGGTAGGGCGTGCCTACTTGATTGACAGGCATCCGATCGATGCATACAGCGCGTCACGAGATGCCAAAAGAAGCCGAACGTTGGTGCGCATGCGACGTATAGAGCCGCACCAACGTTCGGCTTCTTTCAGCATCTCGTGACGCGCTGTATGCGTCGATCGGATGCCTGTCCCCAACCATCATACCCGGAAGCTGCGGTGAGGCTGCATGAAGAAAATGGTATGTACGGACGGATTTTTTTAAAACTACCAGCCGATTCTAGATGTGATTAAGAGGATAGATGCAATGTTAAAAGTTTCTTTTTAGGGGAACCTCCCCTTTAAGGTGGTTAAAGTTGAAGTTTAATGTTTTGCCTTCCTTCTTCCCTTCTATTTTTATTACACACCTTATTATAAATAATCGAATGTCCTCACAGAATCTCTGTACACCTATATGCGCAATACAGGCAGATCATGTCTGATGGAAGGAGCTACTAGGTGGGGGCTGACACTTGAGAAGAGTGATGTAAAATTTAAAGGCTAGGTTTATTTACCTTTTATTTAGGGTGTAACAGATTGCTACGCAGCAGCCCCCCTCCCCCATGACAGCAGGTGGGGGATTCTCTCCACCTGCATAGCAGCATCATTCATTCATAGAGATAGGTGAATGAATAAACTACAAGGCCGCCTGCCACATTGGCCTCCAGCTTGTAGTTCTCAATGAAATACACATGCACTGACCATTGAGCTTGTAGTCCATTCACTCCAAAATCATATGTGCATTTATTTTTTTACAAAGTTGAACTTATTCTTTAAAATGCTTTGATGTCTGAAAGTCAGTCTGGTGGAGTGGGTGTTCCTAGTTTGGCTTTGTTTGCATGCAGACCATCCTAGTTACCACCCAAATATAATGCTGAGCCTCAGTGAAAGAACTGGAATCTAATGAATGAATGGGACTGTCAGGATAGGGAGGAATGAGCCAGGAAATGAGGCTGGTTCTAATGCACACCATGAGAAGCTCACAGTGTGCCGTGAAATCGGAGTAAGCTATTTCAGTACAGGAGAGGAGTTGGTACATCTGTGGTAGACTGAAATGAAGGCTGAAGTTCAACTTTAAAGTAGATTTAAAGCCAAAACTTTTCATGGGGAAGGTTTAAACCCCCTGCCAGGTTATCTTTTTTGCTCTCTGCATACTACTGAACAGTTTAAATATGTTTTTATTAAAGCGGAGTTCCACCCAGGAAAACATTTGCCCATATTGTTAAAAAAAATTAAATAAAAAAAAAAAGTGAAAAAATAAAATAAAAATACTCACCCGAAATACCTGTTGCTATGCGAAAGTCCGTAATCTGCCTCTTCCACACCGCAGTGTCTTCTTCTTCTTCTGCATTCGAATGGGGCGCGCTGCTTTCTGGGAACTGTGAGTGTTCTCAGAGAGCAGCCGCCCATTCACAAGCCAGCGTGAGACTCACGCAGGCGCAGTAGGAAATGGGCAGTGAAGCCGTAAGGCTTCACTGCCCGTTTCCCAAAGTGTGAATGGCGGCAAGGGACCCGGAGCGATCGTGGGACCGGCATCGGGGGGGGGGGGGGGGGGGGGGGGGGGCCGTCAGCGTGGGCAAGTAGGACAAGGTAAGTGTCCGTATTTAAAGTCAGCAGCTACACTGTTAGTAGCTGCTGACTTTTAAAAAAAAAATTGCGGTTTGAACACCCCTTTAAGAATCATACTTACCTAGGTGGATCACAGCTCCCTGGAACGCTTGGCTGTGAAGGGATGGGAGCGTTCGGCTCAGGCTCTAGGCGGCTTGCTGGGAGGCTGAGTCGGGTGTCGGTCCAGGGATCTGGGCAGACCCTGACCCCATGGTCATAAAAACGCCCGAGCCTGGACCGACTGTGACATCAGTAGAGAGCAGACTTCAGCTCGCTCTCTAATGAAAACGGTTCACAGGAGTGCAAAATGAAAGGCACTCTTGTGATCCATAGGAGAAATACAGCCTAGAAGTAAAGCCTAACTCCAGCTTTCTGTCCCTTTTGGGCTAAACAAACTGTTTTTTCACCAACAAATGTTCCCACTGTGAGCGTTGTATAAACTATATGTAGCATCAACTATGTACTGGCTTATGTGGCTCTTGCTCCCTACTACCGTTCCAACTTTACAAGTAGTCCCTCTGCATTGCAGTCTGCTTGATGCTCTAGAATGGTGGGCCAGCAAGCCCAAGCTGCGATCTACCAGTCACTTGTCTGTGATCTACTGGCTGATGACCACCCCCCCCCCCCCCCCCCCCCCCCCGATCTAACCCTACCAGAAAGATACAATTTTATCTGTACATAAATGTTAAACATTTGACCTTCCAATGTTCATATTCAGATTCTCTCTCACTGCCTTCTCTACATTGCTCAGCTTCTTTTATCTGTTTCTGTTTTCCAGGCTCCTGGAGGTGTGGCTACTCCCAACATCTACAGCCAGCTGCTGGTTCTGTATCTTTTACACAATGATATGTAAGTGGTTTTAACACTTTATTTTCTTTATTAAAAGTTTTTATAATAAATGACATTTACATTTAATGCTTTGCGCCTTTTTTATAGGAATAATGCTCGTTATCTGTGGAAAAGGATCCCACAGCCTGTTAAATCTGTAAGTATTACCTTTTTTACCCTTCAAGTAACGCAGCAAGGGGAAAACTATTATAAATGGCAAATTTACAAAAACAAATCTATTGTGGGGCCCTCTGGTCATGTCAGGGAGAGAGGGGTTGTGTGGTGCTGCTTGTACCTAAGACAATAGAAATATTACTTTTTTGCAAACTTTTGGACTTTCTCCTTGATCTCTTTATTAGAGGTCGTCTGATATATCGGCCGATATTTTGCGTCTTTTAATTAATCGGCATCGGCCAATTTGTGCTGTAAGAAAGCCGATTTTTAACTTCAGCAGCGCGACTTGCAAAAAGCTTCTATAATAGAAGTCAATGCAAGTTGCCTTAAAGCGGTTGTAAACCGCAAGAAAAAAAAAAAAAATTCCCCCACACCTGCAAGGCAAAAGTCATAATGAGCTAGTATGCACCGCATATTAGCTCTTTATGAAATACTTACCTCGGAACGAGGTGTAGGAAACTTACCTGGTCCACGCCGAGCGAGATCTCTTGACTCAGCGTGTCTTCCGGGTATCGCCGCTCCGGCGCTGTGATTGGCTGGAGCGGCGATGACGTCACTCCCGCGCATGCGCGCGGGAGATTTAAATCCGGCCAGGACGGCGGTGGCCGGTCCTTTGGCCGTAGATTCCCCCCTGCGCATGCGCCGCTGCACATTGCGAGGGGAATATCTCCTAAACCGTACAGGTTTAGGAGATATTCTTTATACCTACAGGTAAGCCTTATTATAGGCTTACTTGTAGGTAAAAGTCAATAAAGTGGGTTTACAACCACTTTAAGTTTCCCGTAGAGGAGACTTGTCTCTGGGCAGCCTGCCAAGTTTTGAGAAAAGATATACAATGTTGCTACTTATCAATTAACTGAACTCCATGTAGGGGAGTTCTCAGTTTTATAACCATTTAAAGGCTAAATCTTTTTTGACACTTGGTGCTTACATGTAAAAATCCTGTATTTTCTGCTGGAAAATCACTTGGAACCCCCAAACATTATATATTTTTTTTTTAGCAGAGACCCTAAGAAATAAAATAGTGATTGCTGCAATATTTAATGTTACACGGTATTTGCACAGCGGTCTTTCAAACTCATTTTTTTTGGGAAAAAATATGCTTTAACAAATAAAAAAACTAAACAGTAAAGTTGGCCTATTTTTTTTTTCGGCCAAAAGTTTTCATTTACCTGTTTTTGTGTATTGTGTGTATATATATATATATATATATATATATATATATATATATAATATTTGTTTTTTTTTTTATATCTGAATTACACCTACAAGTGCACTGATTGGAGGCTTGTTGTGTTTAAATGTAAGAAATGTTCTGTATTACTTAGCAGGGCAATAATGGAACTTCCGCTTTTCCGAATCCTCCCCCCCCCCCCCTCTGGCGTCACATTTGGTACCTTTCAGGGGGAAGGGGGGGCAGATACCTGCGTAATCCCAGGTATTTGCTCCCTCTTCCGGGCATAGATCACTGCGGTGACCTACACCACATCTGGTGCTTAATCCGCCCCCAGCTTTCTTCTGGGAGACGCACAGGTCCCAGAAGACAGCAGGGACCAGTGGGATTGCGCAGCGCGTCTTGCGGATGCACAGTAGGGAACCAGGAAGTGAAGACGCAAGGCTTCACTTCCTGATTCCCTTACCGAAGATGGTGGCCGAAGCACCCGAGGGAGAGATCGGCTTCGGGTGCCAGCATTGTGGGCACCCACGACAGGTAAGTGTCCATATATTAAAAGTCAACAGCTGCAGTATTTGTAGCTGCTGACTTTTATTTATTTTTTCCGCAGAACTCCGCTGCCTTAACACTGGACCATCATTCTAGCAGCGCTATTTGGCTGGTAGCGGGGTGCTTATATCCCAGCTAGCGGCCGATTAAGGGGTTAAATGCTCCCATGTAGCACAACTGCAGAAGCGCTTTGCAGGTGTTCATCTCAATGAGCAGGAGTGGTGGAGGAGCCGCTCCAAAGATGCTGCTTGCGGGACTTTTCTTTAATGTCCTGCCAGCGCACCACCTCAATGTGAAAGCACTCGGGCTTTCAGACTGAGACTGCAGGGGAGCAGTTTTGCAGGCACTTTACAGGTGCTATTTTTAGCCCAAAAGTGCCTGAAAAAGCCCCAGTGTGAAAGGGGTCTAACTGTTAGATTTTATGAGATGAAGGGGGGAAAAATCGGCCTAACATATTGGCCCAAAAAAAAATCGGCATCATAAATCGGCTATCGGCCACCGCGATTTCTGAATATCGGCATCGGCCAGAGAAAAATCCATATCGGTCGACCTCTACTCTTTATTAGGGTTGTCCCGATACCACTTTTTTAGGACTGAGTACAAGTACCGATACTTTTTTTTCACGTAGTCGCCGATACCGATACTTTTTTTTAAATGTCCCCCACAGCCATGTCCCCCATACCTAGCTGCCGCCGCTGCACGGAGAACATCACAGCATTCATTTGAATAGCTGTTTTGCCCGCGCGTATAGACCCTCCCCCTGGCTCGGGATTGGACAGATCACGATCACCCATCCAATCCCGAGCAAAGGGGACACTACAGCTATTCAAATGAAAGCTGTGATGTTCCCGCACGCTGTTTAACCCATGCGGCGGTAGGTTTCGATGCGGCAGCAGCGGGAGGGGGGGGGGAATATTCTATTTAGGCATCGGGGGTATTTGCGGGAGTACTAGTACTCCCGCAAATACTCGGTATCTGTACCGATACTGGTATCGGGACAACCCTACTCTTTATATAAAGGATAGAATGCTTGTTCACAGTGAGTGAATAAGGACCTCTCTAAAGTTTGCCTCTTTAAAGTGATCATAAGCCCACTGAAGTGACTAGCTTCTGGTGATACACAATGAGGAAACAAATCCTAATCATAAGCTGTAGCTGTTTATCTGCAGGCCTCTGTCTTTTAAGGCCATCCAAAGTACACAGATCAGATGATGACTTCATAGGGAAGAAACGTGCACATCTGAAAAGACAAAAAAGAGGGTCAAGTGCCCATTCACACAGAACACTGTGCAGGAAGCCCACGATCCATGCATGTTTGGCGCTCCATGTTTAAAACCCATTGCAGTTGCCATCTGCAGCAGGTGTCAATGTTAACAACGCCTCAAACACAGGTCACTAATGCAGTACGAAAGTACCATGTGATCTGGTTGCAGTGTTTTTTTTTGTTTTTTTTTGTCTTAATGCACTACTTTGGGGCAGTCCAGTGCGATTTTTTTTTTTTTTTTAAACCATTCAAAATGACTGAGCTCAAATCACACTGCACCACATGTGAATCGCACAGGAACATGCTCACTTTCTCATAAAGGTAAGAACTGTCACCAGTATGCACAAGGGAAAAATGATGATGAAGCAAAACTATAAAGCAGAAAAAATGGATGGAAATTTAGAACCTGTCATGGAAGACATGCAGAAATACTCTAACCAGTAAGTTTAACTGGTTTTCACTAATCGTCTTCTAGGACACCTACCTGAAAGGATAAACAAGAACTTGGCATACCTTAGGGAGGGAATATAGCCTGTAAAACTTTCAAAGGCCAAATCTTGGCTAGATATCAATTCCACTTGGTATACAAAGCACAGTTTGTAGACTATATCGTAGTTTTGGCGATCACTTAAGAGAATGCTGCACTTATGGCCCACAAAGTAACCAAAGTCTATACAAAAGAAAGAAAATGAATGCAGCATAAGTATTGGTAATATTATATACATGGTATATTATATATGATATAAATGGTGTGTGTGTGTGTATATACATCAAAGTATTGGTAACCTGCAATATATTAGATTTTTGTTTTTGGGTTAACACTACTTTAAAGTGGGGTTTCCATCCCAACATTTTTTTTTTTTTTTTCATTATTGTGCTCATTAGACCTAAAAAAAAAAGTTTTACTCATCTGGAAATGCCTGTTGCAATGCGGTCCCACGAAATCTGCCTTTGGAATCACCTAGGATTCTGACATCATCTCCCTCTAATGCTGCTGGGAAATGTGTGTCATTATTTTCCAGGATGCAGTGCTCTACCCTTGGGTCTCCAAACTATGGCCCTCCAGATGTTCAGGAACTACAATTCCCATCATGCCTAGTCATGTCTGTGAATATCAGAGTTTTACAATGCCTCATGGGATGTGTAGTTCCGCAACACCTGGAGGGCCGTAGTTTGGAGATCCTACCCCATTATAACTCCCCATCCAAGACTTCCAGGAAGTAAGTGCTTGTGGGCTTCACAATGCCCACAAGCAAAATGACAACAGTGTGGACATAGTTTTATAAACTATCTTTTTTGAATAACTATGCGGAGCGGTGGCGGATTGTAAAATAGTAAGTGACCGGATTTATATTATAAAAACACATGATGAAAGGACATACATTTAAAAAATGCTAATTGTGGTTGGAACCCCGCTTTAAGGATCAGCCCATCTTTTTTTTGTATGGGTTCTTATTTGACAGGGTTTAAAAGTTTCCTATCCCCCTAACGCATGCAATGGCTAAAGGGTAACTATAGGGTTAATTAAGAGACAACCGATGCTCCCTCGTTAAAGGGAAAAAATGTCTGTACATCGAGAAATGAATAAATCCCCATTAAAAAAAAAAACTCTGCAGACCTTCTGGAATGGAGCTGGACCCACACTACTCTTAGAATGGCTGCCATCCTTATTCTGTGCCAGGCAGGGGGTGGCGCTAGGCCGCCCGCTCTGTCAACAGACTGAGACAGGGCAGCTCGGGAGCGAGCATGCATGGGTGCCCCCATGGAAAGCCACTTTTCATTGGGGAACTTGCTGAAGAGGAGGAGCCTGGAGTGCTGGCAGGGGACCACCAGAAAAAGTGGATCAGAACTGCTCTGCATAGAGTATGTGGGTATAACATGTTTATTTAAATATTTTTTTTATTTTTAAATGAAGCTTTAATGGTGCTTTAAATAGCCCATCAGAGCTGCAGAGAGATTAAAGGGTAAGCACCCTGATCTGTGAGTGTTAGACCCTTTTACATTTGGTTTGCAAAGATTAGAGGACATTGAGATTAATGAATCGGAACATGCAGGTAGGTGTCCTGCAGCTAGAGACCAAGAAGGCCCCATGAAATGGAAGTTTTTTATTGTCAGGAGAACCCCCTTACCCTAGGACAAAGCACAGTCCATAAAGACATGGATGAGTGAGTTTTGGGGTGGAGGAACTTGACTGGTATGCACACAGTCCTGACCTTTTTTTTTTTTTTGTGCGTGAACTCGAGAGAGAGGAGCCGGACTGCAGGAGTTGGGAGGAGGCAGACCCTCCCCCCGGAGGCAATCGCCATCCTTCTCCATGCCCCCGGTGGCAATGGCGGGTGTGAGGGGGGGCCTTCCACTCACCCCGCCCTACCTGCTCCACTTGGGAGCCCGACTGGGGCCCAACGGGACCCCAAAGGGGCAGAGGGACTCCCCATATGAGGGAGTGAGGGGGTCTAGCCCACCCAGCCAGCCCCGTAGGTCCTTCGCCTCTCTTTATTTTAGGAGACCTCATGGCGAAAGTGCGTGTGTGTTAAACCAATTTTGTGTGCGTGCAAGTGTGGTGTTTTTTTGGGGGGGGGGGGTGGGCATACTAAGCACAGGCGTACCTTGCATAGCACACCCACCGGGAGCCGGGCTGAGACCACCAAACTCAATTCACATGTAGACAAGACCGGGATCCGAACCCTTGGCTGCAGAGGTGAACGGCTTGTCAGCGCAGTGCCAATCACGTTGAGCCACCACAGCTCCCACCAGTCCTGACCTTAACCTAAAAAAATGCCTTTGAGATGAATTGGGCTCCTTTCACACTGGGGCAGGATGTGCGGTGGCGGTATAGCGCCGCTATACCGTTGGAATTGGGGTATTCGTTATTCAGCCGCTAGTGGTGCGGTAATAATCCTGCTAGCAGCCGAAAAAGGGTTAATACCTCCGCAGAGGCGCATTGCCGGTGGTATTACCGCGGTGTCCCATTGTTTTCAATGGGAAGTCGCGGTGTACACACCGCTTCAAAGATGCTGCTTGCAGGAGATTTTTTATTTTTCTCCCGCCAGCGCATCGCCTCAGTGTGAAACCCCTCGGGCTTTCACATTGAAAATGCTGGGTCAGGATTATTTCAGGCGTTATTTATGCGCTATTTTTAGTGATGAAACGCCTGAAATATGCCTCAGTGTGAAAGGGGCCTTAGAGCGGAGAGACTGCAAGCCAGGTCTTCTCGTCCAACATCACTGCCTGACCTCAGAAATGCGCTTCTAAAAGAATGGTCAAACATTTCTAAAGACACACTCCCAAACCTTGTGGACAGCCTTCCCAGAAGAGTCGAAGCTGCAAAAGGAGGGCCAATTCAATATTGAAGTCTACGGACTGAGACTGGGATGCCATTTAGGTTCATGTGTGTGTAAAGGCAAGTGTCCCAATACTTTTGACATAATAGTGTATATGCAGGCATGCTCTGAGCGTCTGCCCACTGCATTTCTCTGGATGCCCGGAGTGCAGCACACTACTTTTAGGACATAGACACAATAGGAAGTGGCTGCCTAGATAAGTAGTAAGAAAGTGAAGGTGTAAAAGACAAAAAAGTATATGCAGTTTTTTTTGTGTAAGGGCCCTTTCACACTAGCGGACCGTTCGTCCGCTCATTACAAGTCCGTTTACGGACTTGTAATGGGCCCCTATGGGAGCGGATCCGTTAGCGGATGATGCATCCGCTAACGTCCGCTAGATCCGCATCCGTTTTTGCGGACGGAAGAATGTCCTATTTTTCTTCCGTCCGGCCAAACGGATCGGATGCAAACGGACAGACGGTCCGTTTCCATCCGACTCCCCATAGGGGAGAGCGGAGGAGAGACGGGGCGGTCCCTGCACAGTGTGCGGGGACCGCCCTGTCCGCCGACAGCTGAGCGGAGACCCCCCGCTGAGCTGACGGACACACGGAGCGGACCGAAAAACGGTCCGCTCCGTGTGAAAGGACCCTTAGAGGCAGGTGAGAGGATGTTTTGTAAATGTATGAAGGTCTGCTTTAAGTCCCCGTGCACATGGCCATATTTATTTATTCAGGACCTTGCTGGCAGTAATATTCTTTGTAAAAAAGTTTTCCATATTGCATCTGCACTCAAGAGGGGCCGACACCTGCTTATTTCTCCATGTGAACGTTCTGCACCTGCACTGCTGATGATTACACACTGTGTGCAGGAGCACAATGACCTCAGTCAATCAGAATGGCTCAAGGCTGAAGACTTTTTGCGTCTGAAAGGGCCCTTTCACACGTGCGGACCGTTTTTTAGGTCCGTTTTTTTCATCAGTTGATCAGTTTTTCCATCCGTTTTTTTTGTTAGAACTTTTTTTTATTACATATTTTGATGAAAAACGGATGTTAGCGGATCGGATGTTAAACGGATCATCTGCTAACATCCGTTTTTCGTCCGTTCTGTTTTTTTGACGGAAGACAAATAGGGTTTTCTTCCGTTCAAAAAAACGGAGCTTAACGGAGACGGATGCAAACGGACGTTAGCGGATGCTCATCCGCTAACATCCGCTATCCCATAGGGATGCATTGCGGTCCGTTTTTCATCCGTAAAAAAACGGACGAACGGTCCGCACGTGTGAAAGGGCCCTTACTGGTGCTGTCAGTGCATTGATGTTTACATGTCGGCTCTGAGTTCACTAGGCTGGCTGGGTGGGCAGAGCATAGTTTTTTTTTTTTTTTTTACTCTCTACACATATATTAACATCAGCACAAAAGTTTATATTTGTGTAGTGTAATATATGAGGTGTGACAATTTAATTCCCAGAAAAGAATGTAAAACATGTTTGCTGACCTTTATACTAGCGGCTGTTGTCACCTTCCAAGTAGTCCCCTTGTGAAGCAATGCACTTTTCTAGATGACTGTGCAACTGCTGGAAACATTCCTAGAATGTGCTTTTTGCAACACTGGACAGTATCTTTGTCACAGTGTGCTGGATGTTCGGAATGTCATCAAATCTGTGTCCTTTTAACCACTTCTGGACCGCTCGCCGTCACTAAATTTTGGTAATTTGAATGTACAATAATAAATGTATGTATGTGTGTGTGTATGTATGTATGTATGTATGTATGTATGTATGTATGTTCCACCCGCTTGACCTCCCATTGTACTGCTGTGTGCTTCATTTAAAGTACCGCAAATGCTCTCCCTTTCTTTTGCACATTTGGTAATTTGATGTTCACTACCGTTGTTATAGCAGCTGCCATAACCCCTGTATTTTCTTCAACAGTGGACACTCCACTTTAAAATAAAAATTATCGCTGTGGCAGATTCGCCGCAAGATCACTTTTATCAGCGCCAGGGGAGGTGTCCCGGTTCTCTCTACCGTTTACCGGAGCTGTTGGTAGAGGCAGAGGCGGCCCGATCCTTTCCCCTCGGAGGCTCTAAGTTGAGTGAGGGAACGATGGCCCCCACTCGACTCAATGTAGTTGGATGACGGAAGCAATGTCAAATATACTTCAGCCCAACGACCTTAAAGGGACATTTTTTTTTATTTTTTGTTTTTAAATTGCATTTAGGTGTAAATGTGAGATCTGAGGTATTTTTGACCCCAGGTGTCACATTAAAGTGGTTCTGTCATGCTTTTTTTTTTTTTTTAAAGGGACAGTGTAAATTTTTTAAATATAAAGTGTAATTCAAAAAGGGCACCCCCCCCCCCCAAAAAAAAAACACAACTGTCTAGCAATACACACCAAACTGAGCATGTGCAGAGTGCATCCAAGGCTCTGTATTATCGGCAGATGGATTGCGAACAGTAAAAGAAGGGAAGGATTAGAGAGGACAGGATCAAACAGCCTGTTTTACACAATGTGGAAAATTAACCCCTTAGGTTCCACAGTGAGGATAACAAGCATGCTTTACTGTATATACTAGACTGATTTTACTGTTCTGGGTTTAATAACACTTCATCAGTTTTATCCCTCAGTAACCGTGCTGTGTCCTATGACATTGTGCTCTGTATCTGGAGGCTGTGAGCTTGGTGACAATTGTACTTTTCAGGCAGCACCACCAGTGAAAAGAGCTTTATGGTTATCATAGGTTACTCTACTGATATTTGTGGGGAAATACTATCTAATAAAGTGTATTTTACAGGTGCCGCTTTGTATATGCTGTAGGGATTTTCTACCTTATGATTCCTTCACTGCTTTTTTATTTTGTAGCGTTGTGTTATTCTTGTGCGCTAATATGTTTGGGCAGCTAAAAAATGCAGGGATTTAGTTGATTACTCTCCTTGGGGGTTTATATCAGTGCTTGTGAAATGATTTCTTTCAGATTTACCACTCTGAGATCTGTGTAGTTCCTGAGTGACCCCCTCTGCTGCTCAGCATTGTACCAGTGTGGATCATAGCCTCATATTACAGGTTCATCTGATTTCAGCATAACCTTGTGAAAAGATCATAAATCTTGCCCAAATATTACCAAAGCTGTCTTACTTTGCTGTCCAAGTTTACAACACAGAAGTTGCGCACACACCATGGCAAGCCCTTTGATAAATGAGGGACAGATGGCTTATGCTATATAACAGCCGGACCCTGTTCTTGGCTTTCTTGCTTGTGTTTCTGCAAAGCATGCATTGCTCTGCTTGGGGGCTCTGGGCTTGTGTAATTGTTATTTGAGTCGTACAACCTGAAATAAAGCATCTGGTGCTTATTAGAATGTATTTCTAAGCTTGTTACTGTGCATAAACACAGCTCTGCTATTTTCTATAAGGCATTTATATTATACAATGGCTGGCTTCTAACATTGATTCTGGCCTTTCACTTGGCTTGGTTTAGCCATATTGCTGTATTTGCCATGTATCAGGGCTCGACAAATCCCAGGAGCCAGGTCGCCGTTGCGACTAGAAATTGTGCCCTGGCTCCTAGGTTTTGTCAGTGACAGGGTGCCTCTGCTGTAGGGCTGGGATGGAGCAGCAAGAGAGAGGTGCAGCAGCCGCTGACACAACGGGAGGAGCGAGCAGCCAACAAAGTGAAATCCAGCTGGGGATCCTTAGGATTAGCGCTCCCCCACCTTTTTTCATTATAACAATTTTTTAATGTTAACATAAACAGGATAGAAGCTGTGGAATTTTTTCACTGGGCTGTTGATACCCAGTGTAATTCAGTAGCGCAGGTTTTCCTCTCATTTAACACAATGTTAGCCCCATGTATGACAGTGTGTCGTACAGCCCTGTACATAAATTGTCCGGTAATGATTCTTGGCCGGCTTCAGCGGGAAGGACGGAATCGATCGGGTCCTTGGGCTGTCTGTGTGGGGATGTGAGTGAGGGCAAAATGGCCCCCACCCGTCCCCATAGCTTTGCTGGGCGGAAGTGACGTCAAAACGTCAGTCCCGCCCATGCGTCTTAAAGAAACATTTTTTTTTTGTCATTTGAAAAGACAGTTTCTATTTTTTATTTTTTTTGCATTAAAGTCCTAAATATGAGATCTCAGGTCTTTTTGACCCCAGATCTCATATTTAAGAAGAACTTTCATGCTTTTTTTCTATTACAAGGGATGTTTACATTCCTTGTAATAGGAATAAAAGTGATCACATTTTTATTTTTTATTTCACTGTAAATAATTATAAAATAAATAAAAAAAATAAATGTTTTAAAGCGCCCCGTCCCGACGAGCTCGCGCACAGAAGCAAGCGCATATGCGAGTAGCACCCACATATGAAAACGGTGTTCAAACCACACAAGTGAGGTATCGCTGCGATCGTTAGAGTGAGAGCAATAATTCTAGCCCTAGACCTCCTCTGTAACTCAAAAAATGCAACCTATAGCATTTTTTAAACGTCGCTTATCGAGATTTTTAAGGGTAAAATTTTGACGCCATGCCACGAGCAGGCGCAATTTTTAAGCGTGACATTTTGGGTATCATTTTACTCGGCGTAACCTTATCTTTCACAATATATAAAAAAATTGGGCAAAATGTATTGTTGGCTTATTTTTTAATTAAAAAAAGTGAATTTTTTTCCAAAAAAAGTGCGATTGTAAGACCGCTGCGCAAATACAGTGTGACACAAAGTATTGCAATGACTGCCATTTTATTCTCTAGGGTGTTAGAAAAAAAAAAAATTATATATATATATATATATATATATATATATATATATATATATATATATATATATATATATATATATGTTTGGGGGTTTTAAGTAATTTTCTAGCAAAAAAAAAACATTTTTTTAGTCTCGTAAACACAGAATCTGAAAAACAGGCTTGGTGATTCGGTGGTTAAATACAGTTCTATTTGGACTTGGTCCTCCACTGTAGTATATGGAGGTCTCAGTGTTACATAAAAGGTGATTGGTAACACATAATTTATATTAAAGTGAAAAAAAACATTTAAAGTGTTACTAAACCCACAGCAGTACAATCAGTCTGTATGTGCAGTAAAGCATGCTTGTTATACTCACTGTAAAACCTAAGAGGTTAAGGGGTCACTAAAGAAAATATTTTTTTTTTTTGCTGAAATAACTGTTTACAGGGTATAGAGACATAATAGCTAACTGATTCCTTTCACAAATGATTAAAAATAGATAAAAATCAATCATATAATGTGCCTGCAGTTTAGTTTCACTTTTAAACTGGTTTCATGTTTCTGTGAAGTAGAGAGACACATAGAACAAAAACAAACACATACAGGGCAGTGTTTTGTTTTTAAAATGAATCTGATTGGTTCTGAGGAGTTTTAGACACAGTAATGACAGCTTGGACCACAGTGAAAAGCTGCCATGAGATTTTTCATAAGGAGCCAGACAAGCAGGAAGGGTGGAGATCAGAGCAGGATTACAGCAACTTCAAAGCAAAAACGAACAATGAGGACATGAAACCAGGACTGCCGTAAGGTAAAGGAAGCTATTTAGCTAAAAAAAAAAAATTCCTTTAGTGATCCTTTAACCTCTGCATTGTGTAAAATGGCTGTTTGATCATGTCTCTCTCTGATCCTCCCTGTTGTCCCCCAATCATTTCTTGATAGTACAGGCTGCACATGCTCAGTTTGGGGTGTATTGCTAGAGTTTTTTATTTTTCTTAGGAGAGTGCATGTGATCAGCACAGGCAGACAGACAGAGGTCCTGGGTTTAGTAACACGTTAAGTCTGTGTCACTGGGTATACTGTATACTTGTTAGTGCATTGTTTACCTAATTTACCATTCCTTTTCTCTTTAGGCCAATGCAGAGATTGGTTGGATTTGGGATGTAGGTCAGAAGATCTGGCAAAGAGATTTTCCAGGAATATATACTGCCATAGCTGCCCATCAGTGGTCTGAAAACATACTGCCTGTCATGGAGGCAGTAAGAGGTAAGGTTCCTTTTCAGTTTCCAATTTCTTTGAAGTTAGTCTAATTTCATTTTTGCCTTCTGTTGGTTTGGTGAATACCTTTGCCACTGTATCTGAATTATATTGTAGCCAAATCTTGAGCTTCAGCCAAATGGCTTAATACAAAACTGAAATAAATATTTTTGACACTATTTTACCAGCCAAATAATTAAACCTTCTTCTTCAGGCAGCCCTGCCAAACACAGCTAGGTCTAAGATCTCCATTTACTGTAGTGAAGCAGTACGCATTTGCTCAAAGCCCCGCCCCTTACCGCCCCCCCCCCCCCCCCCCAATGGCCTGCTGGTCCAGTAATGAAGGAGCAGGAACACTCATGAGGTCATCTGTCTGCTTTCATCTCTTGGAACAGCGTTATTATGACAACACTGTGTAAAACATGAGCGCCCCATTTGGCTTGGATTAATGACCTTCCTTCTAAAGTGAATGCAGCTGTAGTGAGCAGTACAGGAAGCATTGCATAGTAGAACTTTCTTAGAATGACATGCGAGTACATTCTGTTCTATCACATACGCCAAAAATAAGGGAATAGATCCTCATTTCAGAACAGTGGGGTGGAGCCATGCAAATTAATCCTTTACACTCTATGGCCTATAATCGATCCAGAACTACTGGTGTATAGCACAGATACAGCCTAATATGTTAGACTTATTCCAAGATGCTACACACAGCCGTTTCGTGCTTTTTGGCCATCATTATTGCAGTGTATTGGAAAAGTGGCTTCTATAGAGAAGGGTTTAGAGACCAGTAAGTAAGTATATCCTGAAGGTTATAGTTAGAAAGGACTAAAGAAACCAAAAAGGCTCCATGAAATGAATGTGCAACACCGTCGAGCCCTCTTAGAACAGAAGGTATTCATGTGTCTAATTCGACCACCTACTAATAATGGAGACAGGTGGATTTTTCACTTTAAATATTTAAAGTGGTAAGCTCACCAGTTTCTGTTAATAGTAGTTGTCTGGTGTTCAGACTAGGTTTAATTCTTCTGCTCTGAGTGATCTAAGCATGAGTTTAATTTATTTGATATAATTGAATTGCCTAAAAATGAAGGAATTATTTCTCTTCTCGGACAAGTTGGTGGAACAATGCACATCATTCACACCCCGTCAATTGGCCTAGTTCACATCAATGCACTGCATTCATGTGCATTGGGTGAAAATGGAAATAGCTATATCTAAATGCAGCGCAGCACGTACTTGCATGCTACAAGATGTCCCAACATGCTGCAGCCAACTTGCTGCAGCCAAGTTAAAAATGCTTGGCCAACTGTGTGTGCATCCCATTCCCCTGAGCACAGAGGAAGCCTAAAATAATACATCCATTTATTGTTTGATTGTAAACTCGAATTAGCAGGGCCCTCTAATTCCTCCTGTATTGTAACTGTAATATCTGCCTATATGTTGTAAAGTGCTGCGCAAACTGTTGGTGCTATAAAAATCCTGTATGATAATAATTTTATAACTGCTTCAGACTTTTGTAAGTCATCATCAGTTTAGTGTATAGTAACTAGGGTTGTCCCGATACCACTTTTTTAGGACCGAGTACAAGTACCGATACTTTTTTTTTCAAGTACTCGTCGATACCGATACTTTTTTTAAATGTGTCCCCAAATGCAGCCATGTCCCTCCAGCCATGTCCCCCACATATGCAGCCATGTCCCCCATACCTAGCCGCCGAAAGCCACCGCCGCACGGGGAACATCACATCTTTCATTTAAATAGCTGTTTTCCCCGCGCGTATAGACACTCCCCCTTGCTTGGGATTGGACAGATCACGATCACCCATCCAATCCCGAGCAAGGGGGAGTGTCTATACGCGGCGGGAACACTACAGCTATTCAAATGAAAGCTGTGATGTTCCCGCACGCTGTTTAACCCATGCGGCGGCGGCTTTCGATTAGGCGGCGGCTTTCATTGCGGGGGGGGGGACGGACAAGTATTCTATTCAGGCATTTGGGGTATTTGCGGGAGTACAAGTACTCCCGCAAATACTCGGTATCGGTACCGATACCGATACTGGTATCGGTATCGAGACAACCCTAATAGTAACAATGGCTTCTTTGAAATAGTGAAGGTTTATTTTAGTTTTTTGATTCTACCCCATAGAAGCCGTCATTTCCCTACACTGTATTGCTGATGGCCAACAAGCCTGAAACAGCCGGGTGCAGTTTGCAATAAATGGCTGTATAATATTAGGCTAAATCTGTGCTTTACACCAGCACTTCTGGATGTACAGTTAGCCAAGAAATAATTAACATTGCTCTATCTATACTATCTTGTAATAAGGAATACTTCCTTTATTTTTGATAAGTGATTGAATGAGATGAGTGAATAACTTCTGTTCTAAGAAGGCTCTGAGGCTGTGTTCACAATATACTACACGACAGTACGACTTTCATCCTACTTTGCTCTGTCCTACATCGGTCCTACATCCATCTGACTTTTATGAACAGGATACTACTTTGATCCGACTTTGTGATAGTCTGACTTGTTCTTTAACCTCCCTGGCGGTCTTCCCGTGTGTGGCACGGGGTGAGATTTTAAAGCTACGATCGGTAACCCCGTGCCACACACGGACTTGCCTCGCTGGATGCAGAAAAAAGTTTACTTACCTTTTCTCTGCGATCCAGCGATGAATCCCCGCAGTACACGGCGGGCGGATGTCCGCCTGATGCTGTGTGTTCCGCTGATTCCCTTCCCTGCGAGCGTCGCGACGTAGGGGGGGGGGGAACGGCGCCAAATTTAAAAAAGTAAACAAACACTATACATACAGTACACTGTAATCTTATAGATTACAGTACTGTATGTAAAAAATACACACCCCCCATGTCCCTAGTGGTCTGCCCTGTACACTACATGTCCTTTTATATAATAAAAACTGTTCTTTCTCCCTGCAAACTGTAGATTGCCCATAGCAACCAAAAGTGTCCCTTTATGGCAAAAATTGTTTTAGAGCAGCTAAAAAACAGCGATAATAAATCAGAATCACTTGCAGAATTTAGCGATAGCGATTTGTGGGGAAATTCGTCATAAAAAAAAAAAAATAATGACAGCAAAAATTCTGCAACTGAGCAAATTTCAGTGATTTTTAGGGCTGTTACTGATCAAAATTTTTGTGTTCGATTAATAGTTTTTTATTTTAATCGATTAATCGACTAATTTCGATTAATTATAACGCACATACAGATCCAATCTCCTTGCAGGCCGATTCCTAGTGCAGCTACCAACCACTGGAAAAATGGATGGCAGGATACAAAAAACACACAAAGGCAGCTTTCGATAGGAATAGCATTACATTTATAGTCTTCAAATAGGTAACCAAATAAATATTGCACTGGAGATAAAATTGATGTAGCTACATAAACTGTAAAAATGGTGCGAGTAATACCAAACGGTACCAAAAGCAGTCATAAAAACATGTAGCTAAGTATGATACTGGTATAAAAATGTGTACAACGATACCACTGCTGAATCCAGATGAGGAGGGGTTAACATCAGTCTGTTGGCATGTAGATGTCCCGTGAAGGGAACTATCACAGCTCCCAGTGGATGGTTGTAGGTTAATAGAGGGAAGTGATAGAGGGAAGTGCCCTTGAGTGTGGCAGATAGTAAGGTCCCACCGGCATACAGATATGAAGGCACAGCAAAGGAGCCCTTCAGATGGACACGGCAAGCTCAGCCGGTGTCCGTGACGTCACCGGATCTCCGACAGAACTCCCTGAAGGCACCCGAAAGCCGGCGGAAAAGCGAGTACCAATCAAAAGAATTTTAATCGATCAAAAAGATTTTGATCGATCAAAAAAATTAAAGATTAATCGATTAATTAAAAGTTAATTTGCACAGCCCTAGTGATTTTGATTTGATTACATTATTGAATCATTTTTACTATAATTATATTATTATTTGTTATAATTTTTTATAATTATTTATTATATTATAATTTTTAATAAGAAAAAAAAAAAAAAATCATACCCAGGATGCCTATTAGACTCTTGTTTGGATAGATTTCAGTGAGTTATTCCTAAGAATTACAAGCCTACAGTATAAAACGCCAAATTCCCTTGCAAATAATGGTACCGCTTTCAGCACCTAAAATCTTAAAGAATCATACCGCCAGGGAGGTTAACCAATCAAAACAATCCCAGAGTGAGATAAATTCCCTTTACTGCTGTTGCAATCACATGTCGGATGTCAAAAGTCGAATGGTAAGGACAAGGCTCCTACTTTGAATATCATTGAAGTCGGATCAATGGGCTGAAGTAGGATCAATGTAGGACCAAAGTAGTACAGGGAGCATTTTCAAAGTGGGACAGACTTGTGTCGGACCAGTTAAGACAGCTCTCCTAGGGAAACATTGATTTTCACACGTCATGCGACATGAGCTCCCAATGTCGGAATGTTTGTCGGACCAGTGTGAACCCGGCCTAATGGTCTCAAAGGGACTTTCTGGATCCTTTTTAGCTTCTTCTCACTTTGACTTCCAAGTTAAAAAAAAATATGGGAAGCTAAAGTAAAAGAATTATTCAGAAACTTATAATGTAATTGTTTTGGTGGCTGTAATGGAATGCAGTTGTTTTTATATGTGCTTAAAGCAATAGTGATGTAGTTTTAAAAAATAAATAAACTCCATGCTTGAGCAGTATGTAGTTGCATTAAAGGGGTTGTAAAGGTTTGTCTTTTATTTTCTAAATAGGTTCCTTTAAGCTAGTGCATTGTTGGTTCACTTACCCTTTCCTTCATTTTCCCTTCTAAATGTCTTTGTCTGAATTTCTCACTTCCTGTTTCTCCTCAGTAAGGTGTTCAGTAAGCTGTTTTAAATGACTTCCCACCGCTCTGATGATGGTGGAAAGCTTACTGAGGAGAAACAGGAAGTGAGAAATTCAAACAAAGAAAAAAAAAACATTTAGAAGGGAAATTGAAGGAAAGGGTAAGCAAACCAACAATGCACTAGCTTAAAAGAAACCAATTTAGAAAATAAAAGACGAACCTTTACAACCCTTTTAACTAATTTTAGTTTCAAAATGTATACTCCATTTTGGCCACTAGAGGGAGCCCCTGGTTTTCATATAACTTGAACAGAAAACATAATCTGATCTTGTTTAAAGTACTATAAAATACAAACTGCAGATTAGTGTCTGTAAATGTTTGAAATCTTTTTGTATATAGAATCAATTTGTTTAAAAAAAAAAAAAAAATCTAGTTATAAATACGTTATCAGGGTGGCTGTATATTCTGCCTGAGCTTACTGTGGCAGTTCACTACTTTCAGCAATCTTCTTACTTTTCCTGCTAACTCTGTGGCAAAGGCTATTGCTGGAAACCATTTAACACTGCCTGGTGTTGTAAAGGCTAAAGGTGTTTTTTTTTACCTTTTTAAAGCATTAGATCCAAAAACAAACATTATACTGCAGCTTACCAATTCATAGAAGTTATGGCTGCTTTATTTTTTTTTCTATTTTCATCCAGTGACTTGACCAGCAAGTCTTCAAAAGATCCCTTCCAGATACATTTGTTTACAGGGATGTGACAAACCATTTACCACTGGGTAACAGGCATGCTTACAATGAACATTTTTATTTTTTTCATGTAAACCTTTATGCCAAGAGGATAATAAAACGTTTTACTGTAACTGATTATAAACTGTGAGCTGGAGTCTGACTTCAATTTGTTAGTGTATCTTCTTCATCCAAAGAAGCTAATACAGGAGGTTTGTTACCGGCAAGATCATCAGGTGAAAAGCCTAAAAAAATAAAACTAATGCAGACACCACATCTTATGATTGGTAAGCTGTAAAATACAATTTTGGACTTAATACCTCTTGAATGCCTTCTCTGCATTAAAGTAAAAAACTTTTTCAGTGCAGCTCCCCCTTTAACCCCCAAATACTTGCCTGAGCCTGATCTCAGTTCAGCGCTGATCTTTCTCCCCCTCACTGGACTTTGTAAAAGCAGTGAGAGCCATCCAATCCAGTGACAGGGGCTGGGCCAAGCCAGACTGCGTGCAAGCATCTATGAGTATCCTCTCCCCCCAAGTTTGCTAGGGGGTACTTAAAGGCAGGAGTAGCCAGAAGCACTGACAGGGGACCCCAAAAGAGGAGGATCGCAGACTGCAGGCAAGTATAACCTGTTTGTGTAAGAAAGAGACTTCAATGTCACATTTAGTAACCAATATTCAGATGTTTATCTGTTTCGGTTTTGAATTCCTGAGCAATTTTTCAATCCTCAGGGAAGATGAGCCGGATCAGACCGCTAATGGCATAAGCCATTAACACATACCACTTACTTTCACATTTGTCCCTGGAGCACCCCTGAAATAATTAAATAGTGATTTTCTGATGGCTGCTATTTTCATAAGGAAATGCACCCTTCCCCAGTGCCCATGCACAGCCTGGTCACTCGGGCATATTGGACTTTTACGGTAGGAGAAATAACACCTAATGCGCTTCATTGCCAGGAAGTGGATGTTCTCTGGGTGCCCTGCAAGAAGAAAGTGTAAGTAGCAGTAGATGGCTGTCAGCTGGCTGCTCATTTATAACTTCACTGGTCCAAGGTTTCTTCTAACTTTTACATCAGCAATGGAGGCATTGAGATCACGCACATTCTATATTTTATCTTGGTGTGTTTGTTTTCTAATATGTCTTGTAAGCAGAGCTGCATTGTTGCATAGAAATGAATGAACTAGGCAACTAGCCACAGTACACAATTTTTCTTTTTCTTCTTCAGATGCAACACGAAGGCGAGCCTTTGTACTTGTATCACAAGCATACACGTCAATTGGTGCAGATGATTTGGCAGCATTTGTTGGACTTCCTGTTGAAGAAGCTGTAAAAGGTGGGTTGTCAATAACGTGTGTGTGGATAGAGTAACATTCTGAAATGATTGTACAAAAAAGGGACTTTAAATATATATTACATACAGTCTTTTACATTAAAGTGGATGTAAACCCAATTCATGAAATTTGAGCTGGGCACATATATCTGCACTGTTTTATCTGTCTTCAAAGAACCAAGTCCCGACCAGTTCCTCTGTTATCAGCTTGATAACTCCTGACAAATTCTCGGACACATCAGATAAAAGCAGCCTGAAATTTCTGTTCGGGATAGATTAGCAGGCAGCTGGTCCTGTTACAAAACACCTCTGAGAGTCTTTGCCTATGATGAGAGGGGGTGTGTGCCTTTCATTCAATCGGCAATTTTACCTATCTTGGCTGTATGCCCAAAAAATTTCCTAACATGATCTGAGTTTTCTAAACAGTATATGAATGTGAAGACAGCAGATATACATGTAAAACCTATGTAGGGAGATTTGGTTAATCTCTGTGTATCATCTGAGGCTGTTCAGTTCACTGGGTGTATGAAGGGTTTACATCCACTTTAAGCTGACCTGAAAAAAAAACTTTAGGTCCTCTTTTTAATACTTGTTTGAAACAATCCCAACCCCAAATTTAAATGACTAATCTAGGGGCCAGAAAACAGTACTGTGCATCCAGAAAAAGATCATCTGAGGGTATTAGAAAGTTGTAGAATTCAAATTAACTGTTTTTCCATGATTTCCAATCAAGTCAGCCCACCCTCATGGTAGTCGGGGGGCAGAAACCCCTATCTGAGTAGACAGGTTTTCCTAAGACTCTCATCTTGCGCTGCTCTTCTCAATATAAACATGTCAGAGCAGGAAGATGGCTGCGGCTCGTGTTCGTGAACCAAAGCAAATTTTTGTGAACTCTTCTGTTTGTGAACTGAGGTACCACTGTACTTGCCTATTTTCAGGCCGCTTCATTCTAGTCATGTGATCTGTGTCAGCTAACGGCAGCTGCAAGTAGAGCTAAGAGAAGGCTTTCATAATGACTAGTAAAGCCTGGAGCCGTGGCATTATACATGGGCTTCAATGGACCTTCCATTCCTGACTTTCCCTCCTGTCCCCTGGAACTGCTTTGGCTGACACAAGAGCCGGATCCCATGACCGGAGCAGCCAGAAAATCGATAAGTATATACCGTACATCTTTCTTACACAAGTCGGGTTAGCACGGATATTACTGACAGCCTAGATTACATGGTATCTGGCTACTTATTACCGCAGAACGTTTTCTCTGCCCCATGTATACCCCATTATGTAAGCACCATTCAGGGCTACAGTAAGGATCACGTGCCTCTGTCACAAAATGAAAGTACTGTAGTTGTGATGTTATCTGACTGGCCAGAAGAGCCTTGGTATAAATGTGTATGTACGGTATATATTGTGTGTATGTATGTGTGTGTATGTATATATATATATATATATATATATATATATAATATAATTTTTTTCCAAAGTGTGAGGCGATGCTGTAGGGGAGGGGGTGGGATATCTACTTTTATGGGATGCCCGGCACAGTGTGTGTGTGTGTGTGTGTGTGTGTGTGTGTGTGTGTGTGTGTGTGTGTGTGTGTGTGTGTGTGTAATATAAAAAGAGAGTGAGAGGGAGTCTGTGGGATATATACTTTTTATGGGAGGCCCGGCACAGCTAAAAAAAACTGACCACAGTGTTGTTCTTCTGCTTTAGTGTGGTCAGTTTTTGCTAGGAAAGCAGAGGGACTTGCAGGAACACCACAATGGAAGCAATACAGAGAAAGCAGGATCCTTTTTCATAGAAGAACATGGTGCAGAAAGCTCATATCAGGAATTTGAAATGTTGGGTTTACATATTGTTTAATAGTTGTTTTGGTAAAAATTACATTGTGCTGATTACATTGATCTAAATGGGGGGGGATGCTGTGCTCTTTTTAGCTTGATCCTTTGCTTATTACATGGAGAGACAGGGCTAACATTTCCCATAGACATTTATCGGGTTATGTTAAGTTAAAAGCCTGTTTCTGCATCTGTTTTTCCATGAGATTTTTTGTTTTTAACATTTCCATGGTGCTGGTAAAAGGAGGTATTCTCCTACTTATGGTTTTTACGCAACAGTAGGGAGATCTGTGCTTCACAAAGCCTAAAATATAAGGCTAGTGGTGCTCCTTGCGTGCAAAAGAATGTCAAAGGAAAAGCACCCAGGGATCACACAAACTGAATTGTAATACTGATTTTGGAGAACTGGCATTTGATTTGTGTAAACATTCCCTTCGATTGGCCCTGTGCATGAAGTTCGCAAGTAAATGTTTTGTGTGTGTGTGTGTATATGTATGTATGTGTGTGTGTGTGTGTGTATATATATATATATATATATATATAATATATATATATATATATATATATATATGTATATGTGTGTGTGTGTTTTATTAGACCTCTTTAGAGTCTTTGAAGCTTCTCAAAATCTTGTTCACACAAACTGCTTTTTTCAAGCCTTCACACCTATGCGACTTGTCATGCCATGGACATCAAAGTCACATGACAAGTTGTACCCCATTTTTTCTGATTATGACCATTCGTATATGTGTGACTTAAAGTCGCAGCAACTTCAAAGTAGTTCATGCAATATTTTGGTCTGACTTTTTTGGAACTTGGGGGCCATAGACTTCAATGTTCACACTATAAAGTTGCATGAAAGTTGTACTTGAACAGGTCTGACTCTGCAGAGGGACACATCTAAGATTCACTTATCCAAAGTTGCATCAAAATTGCACCAAAGTTGCACTCCAAATTTACATTGAGTCATAAAAGTGTGAATCCTAAGACCCCTTTCACACTGAGGCAAAGGCCGCTCCTTTCACTCCAGTGTGAAAGCCCTGGAGCGGTGCACTGGCAGGGCATCAGAAAAAGTCCTCCCAGCAACTTCTTTGCAGCGCATTAGGAGCAGTGAATACACTGATCCTAAAGCGCCCCTGTCCATGAAATTGATGGGCAGCGGCGCTCTGCATGTGATTTTAACCCTTTTTCGGCCGATAGCAGGGGTTAAAAAGCACTGAAAAAACTCCAGTAAAGCGTCACTAAAAATAGCAAATTTTTTACACCGCCGACGCCTGGGTGCTGTGAGTGCAAAAGCACTCTTAAAGTACATTTTAGCTCCAGCTTGTAAATGGTAATCAAGCAGATCTTAATGGACTGACTGTAAGTTTAAACTAGATTTAGCAGGTTTTCTATAAGCTTCAAGTTATGCCTGCACTTCTCCCACAGTTCACTAAACTTTTGTGCTACAGTGCAGGTACATTGGGGTGTTATTCAAAATAAATGGCTCTGCGATGTGTAAGATGCGTTATCCTGCATTACCACACCACAATCGTGATTCCAGTGTTTTGATACTTGTACAATTGAAGGTATTCATGACAGCACCTTCCCTTGGCTTTTCACTATGTCTCAGAATAGTTGATTTCAGAGTCGGACTAAAGCGGGCCATACGCATTTATATATTTTTTTCCGTTCAGTCTATTACAGCTATACTGCGCAGATAGATGAATCTGTGGCTGCTGAGTTTTGACAGCAAGCCCCGTCAGCTTTTAAAATACCAAACAGCAACTGCATCTGATTTAATACAGTTGCAGGTCATCTGACAATTTTCTGCCTAGCTGCTTGTTTTTCAATGAAGGGGTACCAGTTTGGAGGAGATTGACTGGGTCACCCACAGGAACCGGCTGAAGTTCATAGTTTGTGTGGAGCTATAGATTTTATATAGTCAAACATCTGTGACATGCAATAACTCCTATCCTATTTTTTTCTCAGGAGTTCTAGAACAAGGTTGGCAGGCTGATTCTGCCACGCGTATGGTAATGCCGAAGAAACCAGGTAGGTGGAGATTTAGGCGCAACGTGTGTTATTTGGGGGCTCAATATTCTATCTTTTTATCTTTCACTTTCCCATGATTTGCTATCTTTCTGCATCTTTTCAGATGACTTTAGTTATGGATTTTCTTAATTAGCATCATTAGTTTTGCATGCTTTTCATTTGACTGTCTGCTTTGTGCAGCTAATAAAAAAAACTTGGCAAATGTTGCTCTTTATTCTAAAGAAAGGCAGCTTCTCAGAATCATGAGGAATGAGGTCACATCCGCCTTTTTCCTTCATTTAAACCACTTCTAAAAATAACCCACAAGTTTTCTCTCTCACACACACTGTCTGAGCTGGAGGGAGAAAAGTATTAAATGTTCTGTTCATAATTTCCTAAAGCGCTGCAGGTCTTGTTGGAGGGGGTGGTGGGGTGTAGCATGGTAACGCTGTGTACATTTTGGGACGGGAGGTAGGAGTGACGGTTTTGTTCTGCTTTCCACACAGATTCTGCTCCCCTGTCTCTGATCCCCAACGAACAGCAGCTGGCGAGACTCACTGACTACGTGGCCTTCCTAGAGAACTAGTATCCCCTTCCAGGCCTGACATCAAGAATGCAGAAAGCTGAGGGAGCGGCAAGCCGGGGATTCTCTGCACTTTGATGCCTGTACCTCCAAATCCCCACATTTGATATACTCGTTACAGGCTGAGCAAACACCTCAGCTGCTTCAGGACTGAAGGGGTTAATGTGGGAGGGAGAAGGCACCAACGGGCCAACTCGAAACCTTGGCTCGGCTCATTAACCGCTTTGCTGCCAGGAAGAATTTGCAATCATCTACACAGTAATTTGTCAAAAGTCTCTCTGGCAGAAAAGCGGTTTTAGTTATTTTACAGAAGTTTAGCAATAGATACTTGCTTTTCAGTCTAATATGACTTAGGGTAGTCTGTTATTGAAATGTCCTATTCTAGCTGTTTTACTGAAGTGAGATTTTCCAGGCTTCTTACTAGTAGTGGAATATATTAGCAACTCATTTCCTCCAAGTAATTACAGACATGTGGAACTTTCTGTTGGCTGTTTTCATAGTGACACCGCATGTGTCACAAGGTTCTTGGACAATCGGGCGTCGCCATTTCTCAGCCCTTCTGTTTGGTTATATACTGGTCAGTCAGTATATGGAATATTTGGCAAAAACGTTGTCATTGTATACAGAGGGAAACGGTGACTGCTGCTTGTGTCACAGCAGGGAAAGTAAAGCTTGGGATGTGGTGCTGGAACCTTCAGCTTATTTAACAGTCTGTCCTGCCAAGACCACCCACTCCCTGTTTTCAAGCAGTATTTGGTTGTACATCAGTTTTAAAGGGTCACTCCACCCATAACACATGGCAAAGTATAGGTGCCGGTGAGTTTATCTACCTGCTGGCTCTGTTTTGAGGATATTAGTGGTGAGATATTCTTTGATAGGGTAGCTTACTGCCATCTCTTGCTCTAGATTCTTACATGTCCTCTTAGTTCTGGAAAAAGTCTCTCCAGTCCAACCAAAAACTGAAATGGAAGTTATGGGTAGACTGCTCCTTTAGTGATGCATGGAATTGCCTACCATCAGGAAAAATGCTGTATTGCGCCTAATACCAACATGGCAAGTACATTTGTCTAATAGCTGAAAGAATATCGGCAAACAAAATGGAGCATATGGCACTTCAGGTTTATGGTCCCTCCAGACACTGCATGGAAGGCAAAGCGGTGTTAATTTTGTGAACTTGTATTTTGATCTTGAAGATCTTCCAAGAATGACCCATTAAAATATGTTTATTACACATACTGTAGATGTTTGATGATTTTTTTTTTTTTCAAAGCAGAATTCGAAACATGTCTAAAATCATGTCACACACTTGTATGTCTTATCCACTTAAGGACCGCCGCACGCCTATGTACGTCCACAACATGGCTCGTACAGGCACAAGGGCGTATATTTACGTCCTCGCCTTTGTGCGGTTCGGGGGTCCGATCGGGACCCCCTCCGCGGCGTGCGGCGGTGGCTCCCTGGCTCTGGGAGCGATCGCCGACGAGCGGGCGGATGTCCGTTTTTTTCGCCCCCCCCCCCCCGCGATCGCTCCCAGCCAACGGGAGCGCTCCCCCTTCGTGTCACTTCCTCCTCCTGTGTTTACACAGGAGGAGGAAATGATATCATCTCTCATCGCAGCGGTGTTTCCCACCGCTGCTGATGAGAGAAGACATCCACAGTAAGTGTGCACCAACACAACAGTGACACACACACACACACACATTAACCCCTTGTGATCACCCCCCACCCCCCTGTCATAGTGTCACTGAATGCAGTGATCTAATCACTGCATTTAGTGTCAGTGTGACAGGCAGTGTGAAAGTTATTTAGTGTTAGGTTCAGGATAGCCCCCGTACCCCCCTAATAAAGTTTTAACCCCCTGATCACTGCCCTAGTTAACCCTTTCACTCCCTATTGCCAGCGTCACTAAGCGATCATTTTACTAAAGACATGTGGCTGAATTAATTTTGGCCTAAATGTTTTACTAAAATTTCGTTTTTTTGATTTTTTTTTTTATAACAAAAAGTAAAAAATTGTGATTTTTTTTTCAAAATTGTCGCTCTATTTTAGTTTATAGCGCAAAAAATAAAAATCGTAGAGGCGATCAAATACCACCAAAAGAAAGCTCTACTTGTGGGAAGAAAAGGACGCAAATTTTGTTTGGGAGCCACGTCGCACGACCGCGCAATTGTCACTTAAAGCGACGCAGCGCCGAATTGTAAAAACACCTTGGGTCATTTAGCAGCATATGTGTCCGGGTCTTAAGTGGTTAAAGAATTGCTATAGGGAGGTATATACTGAATGGTGGTAGACTTTAAAGCTCCCCTGTCATTTGTGGTATGAGAGGGATTTGTGCTGGCTCTGAATCCAGTACAGCAATCCAGATGCATAATGTTGTGCAGATTTTTTTTCTTTTTAAACGCCTTTTGTGTTTTCAAGCTTGACCACCCACATTTTGAATCCAAATATACATGTCATTTTTATTGTAATTTTTTTATACAATACAGTAAAACCTTGGTTTGAGCGTTTTGCAAGACAAGCAAAAAATGTAAATACATTTTAACTTGATATACAAGCCATTTCTTGATATAAGAGTAGCGTCGGGTCACAACTGAGTATAAAAGAGAAGAGAGCAACATGGTTACATTTAATGATGGTACAACTTCGCTTTGATATACAAGTGCTTTGGGTTACAAGTATGTTTTACTGTACATTCTAGAAACCAAAAGTTAACCATACTTATTAAAGCTAAGCTCCAGGCTAATGGCTAAATACACAGATGGAATATAGAAAATAGAAAGAGGGCTCACTGACCTAGTGCATTACCATAATTTAAATATTTTTAATAAAAATAATCCATTCTACTTGCAAGGCAAGAATATTCACAAGCATACAATACAATCTACACTGCACGCATGTCAGTCAGGTCAGGTGTGAATTGTATTCTATGCTTTTGAATATTCTCACCTTGTGAGCATAATAGATTATTTTTAAGTTTTTCATTAAAAAAAATAAAAAAATGATGGTAATGCACTAGGTCAGTTCGCCTTCCTTCTATTTTCTATTTGGTGTCCCTGCACTCGAAGGCAGCAAAGCCGCCCTGCATCCATTGGTGATTACAGACATGGATTACTTTAGGTGGTAGTTCATGGTGGAAGTTTTCATTCTGGTCTTTGAAGACCATGACTGCCAAGAAGAGTCCTTCATACTAGCATGGACTTGGTTCAATTTACAGCTGAAATGTGGTTTCCCCTGCCAAAGGAGATTTGTATTTGCCTTTTTGTCCATCCAGCCATACACAGCTCAGTCCTAACGCTGAACGCCAGCCTTTTTGTATTGTATAGTTGTACAAGCTCCTCTCCTGTACTAAAATAGCTTACTCTGATTTAGCTGCACACTGTAATGCTTCTCACACATATATGTGTGTGTGTTTGAAATATGTGAAATAATGTGTCATTTCGGCTCACCCATTTTACTGACTGGACAGGAAAAGAACAGCAGACTGATGAACTCATCTCTCTGCATACGCCTCTCTCCTATAATCGTGTTACTCTGCAGCACATTTGCACTCGGAACACATAATTGTCTCCCAGTTCCGTTGAATCCTTACTCAATTTCAATCCCCCTGTGCAGGTTATTTCAAAAGAATGAAACCAAGTACCTTTTTGTTAGGGGGTTACTCCTTGGTTTAAGAAAATACATAGAAATACAAAACCACATTAATTTGCCTTGTATTTCTGCCTGGATTTCAGCTTTAATGTACACCTGTATTTTCCCTGTGCCCCCCCCCACCCCAAAGCACCTTGTGCCCATGTTGATGACAAGGGCCTCTTCCCGACAACCTTGGCTGTTTGCCGGGATCTGCGAGTGGGGGGCTTATTAGAACCAAGGGGGACCCCAGATTTCAGCCCCCCACCCTATGTGAGTATGGGGTACACCTGAAAAAAAAGTGTCAAATTAAAACACACTACACAGGTTTTTAAAGTCATTTATTAGGCAACTCCAGGGGTCTCCTTTCCGATCTCTTCTCTGGTCTGCTGTCTTCTCATGGGTCTCCTCTGCTATCTTCTGCTCTTTTGCTCGCTCTTGCCTGGTTTGCTCCCTTGTCATCTACCCTCTTCTCCCTATGTTGACACAATGCTCTCTCCCGCTCTAATGCCCGGTGCGCAGAGTGCCACTAATTATATTGGCATTGTGCGGGGTCACTGGCTGATGTCATCCAGAGGCCCCATCCCTTTCTGACCGGCCGGGCTGCGTGCTCAATTAAGGGCCTGGTATGCATTTTGGGGAGACCCCCACACCGTAGGGGTTCCCCTTATAACCCATACCTGATCAAAGGGCCTGGTATGTTGTTTTTCTTTTTATTTGGCGTGGAATTCCCCCTCAAGATCATCGGAGCACAAGTCAAAATTTGATCAGGCAAGACGGCGTTCCGACTTCAATTATATTCAATGGGCTGAAGTAGGATCAAAGTCGGACCAAAGTAGTACAGGGAGTGTTTTCAAAGTTGGACCAGTTAAGACGGCTCTCATAGGGAAACATTGATTTTCACATGCCATGTGACATGAGCTTCCAATGTCGGAGCGTTTGTAGTAACAATGTGAACCCGCCCTAAATCTGCATCTAAAGCGCACATTAGTTGGCAATAATTTCAGCTGTGGGGGACACACTGGGATTGATTTAATAAAACTGCAGAGTTCAAAATCTGGTGAAGCTCTGCATAGAAACTAATCGGCTAACGCTTAAAGTGGAGTTCCACCCAAAAAAAATAAATACATCCCGACACAAGCAGAACACGATCACCAAGTTAAATAGCCACAAAAATTATAGTGTACATACCATGGATTTTAGTTCTTAGCTGCCACTTCCGGGCTTTCCCTCCCACGGGAGTAGGTGCTCCTACTCCTTTCCCCGGCTCCGCAATGTCTCGTGGGAGCACAGTGTCCTGTTTCCAAGGAGACAATGCGGAATGTCGTTGTTCTATCGAGCTGGTTCTGCTATCGGATAGGTTCCGGGATGGTCTGCGCAGGCGTAATTGAACCCGACGGTAATCCCCCGAGTATGAACAGTTCGTCAGCTGGAGTTGCTGCTTGTTCGTTCTATACAGCTGATGCTTTTCTCATAGGGGCGGTGTTTTATCAATATAATTCCATGATGGATAGTGCTTTATGATAGGCGGATGGTGCGAATGCTTTTCTCATAGGGGCGGTGTTCAAACGATACGGCTACTCGCGGTAAACACTGCGTAGGTGCGAGATACATTGGTAATCGCTGGGAGATGAGCATTCGCCGCTTCCATGAAATTATTGCTTGTGGGCTTTACAATGCCCACAAGCAAAATGGAAACTGTCAGGAAGGAACCGATTTTAAAAGCTCTTATTTGCCATGAAAATGACAAGGGATATTTAAAGACCCCAAAAAAATAAAAAAGCGAGCCTCCGCTTTAATTGAACAAGCTATAATTAGAAGCTGATTGGCTACCCCATTTAATTTCCCTTGCCTCTCTACAATGCAATGCTCGATGCCTGAATGGCCAGGCTCTCAAATGTTTTTATGTGAAAGTGGGGGACAGGAGAACATGGTAGGTATATACTACCTAGAACCATGCCACTATATGGGTTCACTTTAAACCACTCTGCTCTTTTATTTAAATATCAATTCTAAAAATGAAATAAATAGACTTTGTTAACATGGAACCATAGTGCCTTATTCGGTCACATGGAGTTTCTAAATGAAGATTTCAGCTGACATTTCAGAGGGTTTAGTGTAATGCAGTAAGAGTGTAGTGAGGTCATCCCGTCGGCATGATATTGTATGCTAGACAAACTCTATTTTGTACATAGTTGGTAAGGTTGAAAAAAGACACAAGTCCAACGTGTGTGTGTGTACGCTTTTATATTAATATTACATTGTATATCCCTGAATGTTGTGGTCGTTTAGGTGCCTATCTAATAGTTGAAATTATCTATGCTCCCTGCTGAAACCACTGCCTGTGGAAGAGAATTCCACATTCTTACCGTAAAGAACCCTCTACGCGGTTTCCAGTTGAATCACTTTTCTTCTAATTTTAGTGAATGGCCAAGAGTCTTTTTAAATGCCCTTTCGTGGAAAAGTTTTCTCCCCATTGTGGGGTCACCAGTACGGTATTTGTACATTGAAATCATATCCACTCTCAAACATCTTTTTTTACTGAGAGAAGTTTAGTGCTTGTAATATTTCCTCATAACCAATATTCTCCAGACCCTTTATTAGCTTTGTTGCCCTTTTTTGCTCCATTTTCAGCTCATCCTTTCTGAGAACTGGTGCTTAGAACTAGACGGCATACTCTAGGTGCGACTGGACCAGAGTCTTGTAGAGTGGGAGAATTGTTTTATCTCTGGAGGTAATCCCCTTTTTAATACATGCCGATATCCTATTTTCTTTGCTTACAGCAGCTTGGCATTGCATGCCATAGCTGAGTCTGTCATCTACTAGGATCCCCGGGTCCTTTTCCATCCTAGATTCACGAAGAGGTCCTCCACCTAGTCAGTAGATTGCATTTATGTTTTTGCCACCTAAATGCATTATTTTACACCAGCAAGGGGATCTGTGAGTGGATTTCTTGCTGACTGGAACACACTAATGTGAAAGGGTCCTTACAGTAAACATTTTTTTTTCCTTTTGGGATAAAGTTTATACATAAATAGATAACAGCTGATCATTGTAAGCACCCCTTCTGGTGTTAAACAGTCCATCTCATTCCTGCAACTACAGCAGAGCTTCTCTGTTGAAAACCCACAGACATACTGGCTAGATCGCCCGATGAAAATAAAAGATGGCATGCCTAAATAAGAAAACAAATGCAGCCATCACATCTAAGAATTGGTAAGCTGCAATACAATAAGGCCTTATGCACACTGGAGGTTTTTACAGCTGCTGTTTTTGGCCTTGACTGTTTTTTTTTTTCTGCAGCCAATAACTGTCAAGCATGTTATCCTATGTGTCCATGCACTCACGTAGGCTGTTCATAGTTTTTGTCAGAGGTGTTTTCTAGCTGGGAAAAAAAACCAGAACTAGGGGGTTTTAAGGGGAAACCGGCAGCTATTCTGCGTTTATCGTAATTTTTGACCCATAAAATAAGCTTTTGTGGGAGTAGAATTTTTGTTTAAAAAAATAGACTTTGAAAAACACTACTGCGAAAATGCTGAAAACTCATTCTACAGCTACAGCTTTCTATTGGCTTTTTTTTTTTTTTTATATAACGTCCAGTGTGCTTGAGGCCTTAATGTTTGTTTTTTGCTAACAGGTTTAATAATGCTTTAATCTTTAGTGGCAATCACAGAAAATAAGCCTTTGCTGTAGCTCTCAATGAGGCTTCTGAACCTGCGAAACTGTTTCAGCTGTACCAGGTTTCATCCAAGGCTTCTAACAGGGCTTTTTGCTTCCTGACAGATGTCTTTTAAACTTACTTTGATATCTACTTAGAGACATTCTCTATGTATGTGTCAATATTTCCTATGGCTATGATCCAAAAATCAATGGAGGAAGGTTAAAAAAAAATAAACAGTCTTGTACACACTTGGCAAAATGATGCAGCTTTTCCAGTCCAGAGTCTATAGAAGGAAAATGCAGAGTTCACTTTCCAACACGCATGGTCCTTTACGTACTATACAGTATTTAGAGCAACCAGATTTCATGGTAGCCACTCTAAAGTGGTGCAACCGATTGCCTGTTTGAAAGCAAAGCCTATAGCTAATAAATTGTTAGCCATTCAGTATATTATTATTATGGTAGTGAAAAAAGTTCATAAATGAAATTCAATGGTTTGAAGATGCCAAAAAGTTCATAACAAAATTTGCATTGTGAAATCAGAGAGATGAAGAAGGTATGTAGCCGTCACCAAAACCTGTTAAAACTGACCCTCACCAGAAATGCATAAGGTACTGGTATTGAGTAAACCAAGGCAATATCCATGGCTCCTCTTATCCAACTACCAACCGATACAGCGATATGGAAACTTGTTTGTAATGGCACACCAGATATGCTTGGCTGTGATCCCAGCAACTTTGGCTACACATACACTCGAGAGATGAAGCTCAGTAGTCACATATGTAGAGGATACAAATACTTTAGCTGCTGACTTTTAATAAAAAGACACTTGCTTGTCCAAAGATCCAGTTGTGTCTTCACCTTGGCCAGTCTTTGGGTCCTTGGCACTGGCATGTTTACTGTGGGACGCCAGCTGTGATTCCTTGCAGCTGCCTCCCCACTGTGCATGCATGAGCCACGCTGCTCAATCTGAATAATCCCACAGCCTCCTGGGACCTGTAATGTGTCCTAAGAGGTTGCAGGTGGACGAGGGGGGGGGGGGGGAGTCTGCTCTGATAGTCTAGATGGTGGAGAGCAGGTACCTGTCAAAACTAGGTACCCGCTCCCCCTTTCAAAAAAAAAAAAAAAGTATTTCACATATTGTAGAAGAGGAGGGGAGGAGAAAGAAAAGCAATACTTTGTAAACCTATGTGTTTTTTCACCTTAATGCACACTACAAATCTGGCCTTTATGGAAGAGTGGTAAGAAGAAAGCCATAAGAAGTCCCGTTTTGTAGTTTGTGAGAAGGCATGTGGGGGACATAGCAAACACGTGGAAGAAGGTTCTCTGGTCGATTGGACCAAAATTGAACCTTTTGGCTTTAAAAAACAAAACGCTATGTGTGGCAGAAAACTAACACTGCACATTACCCTAAACACACCATCCCCACCATGAAACATGGTGATGTCAGCATCATGTTGTGGGGATGCTTTTCTTCAGCAGGGACAGGGAAGCGGGTCCAACATGATGGGAAGATGGATAAGCCAAATACAATCTTAGATGTTAGAGTCTACAAAAAAAATAAGATTTCAGCAGGACAATGACCCTAAACATATAGCCAGAGCTGCAATTGAATGGTTTAGACCAATGTTTCTCAACTCCAGTGCTCAAGTACCCCAAAAAGGTCATGTTTTCAGTATTTGCCTCAAATGAAACAGCTGTGGTAATTACTAAGGCAGTGAAAGTGATCAAATCACCTGTGCAAAATAATGGAGAGCCTGGAAACATGATCAGTTTGGGATACTTGAGGACTGGAGTTGAGAAACATTGGTCTAGATCAGGGGTCTTCAAACTACGGCCCTCCAGTTGTTCAGGAACTACAATTCCCATCATGCCTAGTCATGTCTGTGAATGTCAGTGTGTTGCAATGCCTCATGGGATGTGTAGTTCTACAAAAGCTGGAGGGCTGTAGTTTGAGGATTCCTGGTCTAGATCAAAGCATATTCATGTGCTAGAATGAGCCAGTCAAAGTCCAGACCTAAATCCAATTGAAAATTTGTGGCAAGACTTTAAAAATTGCTGTTCACAGATGCACAGATGCTCCCCATCCAATCTGAAAGAGCTTGATCTATTTGGCAAAGAAGCATGGGCAATAATGTCACTCTCTAGATGTGCAAAGCTGGTAGAGACATCCCCATAAAGACTTGCAGCTGTAATTGCAGTAAAGGTGGTTCTACAAAGTATTGACTCAGTGGGGCCGAATACAAATGCATGCCACAATTTTCACATATTTATTTGTAAAACATTTTGAAAACCATTTAACATTTTCCTTCCACGTCACAATTATGTGCCACTTCGTGTTGGTCTATCACATAAAATCCCAATAAAATTCATTTCCATTTTTGGTTGTAACATGACAACATGTGGAAAATGTCAAGGGGTATGAATACTTTTTCAAGGCACTTTAGGATAACAGCTGCTTCATAAAAAAAAAAAAAGAAGAAGCTATATACCCCTAGGGCGGCCTACCAGCCAAGGCTGGCTTTCTATTGAAGCAATATAATCCAAAACCACATTAAAAAAAAAAAAAACAACATCTTGTACTTTTAGTCTGTTCATGTGCAGTATGTACTCTCTTCTACAGCAGCCGCTGAGCCCATCATAGGTGACAAGAGAAAATACCTGTTGTACATTTGCTGTCCAAAAGAAAGGACAGAGCTCCCTTCCCCGACACTAGGGGATGCTGGTCTCAATGAGTACTCTATCCCTACAATAACTCTGGACAGAATAAGATTTTAAAAAAGTTTTTTTTTTTTATTTTGGTTTTGGACTACATTCTTTAACTGCTTGCTGACCAGCTGCCGCAGTTATACGGCGGCAGGTCGGCTCTGCTGGGCGAGATCACGTAGCTATACGTCATCTCTCCCAGCAGCCAATAGGGGCAAGCGCGTACCACCTGCTCGTCCCTGATCCCAGCACGCGTGCCCGGTGGGCACGATCGCTGCCGGGCACCCGCGATCGCTCGTTACAGAGCTACACACACAGCTCCCGGTCCTGTCAGTGGAGAAATGCCTGATCTTCTGTTCATACAATGTATGAACAGCTATCAGTCATTTCCCCCAGTCAGTCCCACCCCCCCCTTCGGTTAGAACACACCCAGGGAACATACTTAACCTCTTCCTCACCCCCTAGTGTTAACCCCTTCCCTGCCAGTGGCATTTTTATAGTAATCAATGCATTTTTATAGCACTGATCGCTATAATAATGCTAATGGTCCCAAAAATGTGTCCGAAGTGTCCGCCAGAATGTCGCAGTACCAAAAAAAAACGCTGATCGACGCCATTACTAGTAATAAAAAAAATATTAATAAAAATGCCATAAAACTATCCCCTATTTTGTAAATGCTATAACTTTTGCGCAAATCAATCAATAAACGCTTATTGCGATTTTTCTTAACGAAAAATATGTAGAAGAATACGTATCAGCCTAAACTGAGGATTTTTTTTTATATATTTTTGGGAAAATGTATTATAGCAAATTGGGAGCCACATCGCACAACCGCGCAATTGTCAGTTAAAACTATGCAGTGCCGAATCGCAAAAAGTGGCCCGGTCATTGACCAGCAATATGGTCTGGGGCTGAAGTGGTTAAACATAAAGGGAGTCCTGACTGGTAGGTAGGTTTAGCACCATATGCTATACAATGTGACAACATAGTGTGCTATATAGAAACCTGAGCCAATTGCTTATTCACACAGATGGCAGTGTCTACCACCTTTTGAACAGCTTTGCGGTGAGTTGCTTTTCAGAGGGCAGTAGAAAAGTGGCTGCCTGGCATTCAGGAGGCAATCATGCCACCTGAATCTCTACCCTTTTTTTTTTTTATCTCAAACTTAATCTTGTTATAAAATACTGCACTGCAACCACAAACTAAGACTAGACAAGGCTAAAATCGGAAAAGGAGAAAGAAACGACGACAGCCAAATACCGAGATCTCAAAAGCAGCATAGTTGTACTCTTTCACTGCTCCTTATTTTACTAATTATAGATTTTGTAGTGAGGAGAGCAATAGCGGATGCCTCGCATTCTGGAATGCCATAGTTAGAACAATCCCAGCTCATAGATCTAGATTTTGCAGATCGATGCCGCGTACACACGATCATTTTTCGGCATGAAAAAAATGTTGTTTTAAAAAAAATGTAATTTAAAATGATAATTTTTCAGGTTCTGAAAAACGACAAAAAAACGAACATGCTGCATTTTTTAACGTCGTTTTAAACTGTCGTCGTTTTTCGGGTTGTAAAAAATGATCGCGTGTGGGCTAAAACGTTGTTAAAAACCTGCGCATGCTCAGAAGCAAGTAATGAGACGGGAGCGCTCGTTCTGGTAAAACTACTGTTCATAATGGACTAAGCACATTCATCACACTGTAACAGTGCAAATCGTCTTTTACTAACACGGAACCAGCTAAAGCAGCCCCAAGGCGAATGGAACATCCCTTTTATAGTGCCGTCGTACGTGTTGTACGTCACCGCGCTTTGCTAGATCATGGTGTGTAGGCAACGTCGTTTTAATGATGAAGTTGGGAAAACTTAGTTTTTTCGCCATGCTGAAAAACTAGGGGCCAGATTCAGATATAATTACATTGGCGCAGAGTATCAGAGATACACTACGCCGTTGTATTTTACCAGGCTCTACGCCAAATTCTGGTAGATTTTGTCCCTTACGGTACGGCGGCGTAGTGTATTTCTCACAGCGTAATCGAAATACGCGATTAGGGGGCGTGAAGCATTTAAATTAGGCGCGTCCCCACGGCGATTGAACTGCGCATGCTCCGTTCAGAAATTTCCCGCCGTGCATTGCGCGAAATAACGTCGTTACGTCATTCGTTGTTTGAGTAGCGTCGTTTACGTACATTCCTATTCCCGGACGGCTTACGTAAAAATTAAAAAAAGACTACACTCAACGCGGAAACGACTGCCATACTTAACATGGGCTGTCTAATATTAGACCAGCAAAAAGCTGGTATAATTTTACGCAGCAAAAAGATGACTAAAGATGCCGTAAGAGATTGCGATTGACGTTCGTAACTTCGTGGATCGTCGGCAAAAGCTCATTTGCATACCCCGACGCGGAAAACGACGGGAACTACACCCAGCGGCCGCAAATTTATTGCAGCATAGATCTGAAGGCGTACGAACAAGTAAGCCAGTCGGATTGAAGCCCGCAGCCGTATTTTCATGGTTTCAGAGTAGTGAAAAAACGTGCGTAATTTGAAAGTACTCCAGTCTAACACGAGTTAGACAGGAGTAAGGGCTCTGTGAATCTGGCCCTAGGTTTTTTTCCATGCTGAAAAATGATCGTGTGTATGCGGCATAAGCTACTATCAGAAATAAAATCTTTAGAAAGCAGAGAAGGTCAGCCTGCATATAAGCACGTGCAAAACCAAAGCTATATAAATAAACCAACAGGCTAACTTGCAATTGATTCTTGAAAACCAGGACATTGAAGATGTTGAAGACTACCTACCTCAGAAGTGTTATATCATCATGATGTGATGGATGTACGGAGAAAGATGTTCAGTGCCGAATTGGCAAGGAACCAGACACGTTTCAACATTTACATCAAATCTGGTCTACATCTTTTCTCACTACAACCGTGAAGGTGTGCCTATATGCTACCATTGTTATTCCCGCGCCCTATATGCCAGTGAAACTTGAAAGATCAATTACAAAAAATCACTCAAAATGAAAAACTGAACTAATTTCACAAGAGGTGCCTACAGAGAATTCTGGGCAACACATACTAAGACCAGTTTACAAATAAAGAGATCTTGAAATGCAGTGGTATGCAAAACCTAGAAGATATTGTCACTGATCGGAGGCTATTGCTGGCCAGACTGTGCCCCCCTGTCCACCGCATACCCAAAAGCATGCTCAAATATATTCCTTTAAAAGTGAATGGAAAAAATGAAACCAAAGCCCAACAAAATTGTGTGCGATTAAAGTGGTTGTAAAGGCTTGGCATTTTTATCGTAATGCATTTCCTACATTAGGGTAAAACATGTTCAAGAAGCAGCAGTGCCCCCCTCACCTCCCTATAAACTTGGAACTTTGGAAGCTGTACCAAAAAGGCAATCCTTGTTCTGCACTGTGTCTCTATATGGAGGCAACCATCTTTCTAGAGGCAGGGTTTTGCTTCTTCTTGTCAAAGCCTCCATAGAGGAGAACAGCATACCTCCCAACCATCCTGGATTCCGCAGGACGGTCCTAAGATTTCAAGTAAGTCCCGGGGTCCCGCAGATCTGGTCTAAAGTCCCAGCACCCAGTGTGGGAACATATTCTAGCACTGGGCTCCACTCAGTGTGAGTATCATCAGTGGGGGCAATGTGTGCTTAAACACAATGTAGCCAGTGAGGATTCCAGTCAGCAGGGCATTCCTACATTAAGAGCTTTTGCCCCCTTCCATCTTCTTTGCAATCATTGGTTGCTAGGACCGCCGGCATCCTAGCAACCAATGACACGCTATGCAGGTGCACCTCCATACAGAATGGCTAGTCCTCCCAGCTCTGCCCCCGACTCTGGATCCCACTCCTTGTCTCCATGTGGCTTCCACACGCAAAAGTAGGAAGGAACCTATATTGTCAGCAGTAGTCCGAAACTAACAGGCTGTGCTGCATGGGGGACTGACCAGGGCAGTAGGGGGCCCAAACAGCTGCCTCTGGGAGATCAGGGATTGAAGCAGGGAGGAGAGACACAGTCTGCCCCTAGGTAAATTGCACCAGAGGGAACACTGAAGAACCGGGCAGATCAGACCAGAGGCAGTCACGTGCATTCTCTCTCTCTCTCTCTCTCTCTCTCTCTCTCTCTCTCTCCCGACATAAATGTGCAGGAGGCGGTCCTTAAGTGGTTAATGGAAGTCATATTGATTCATGTTAATAGCCTATAAAGCATACAAACATGGCAGACTTTTAAGATTCAAATACAATACAAAAGCAAGACCATATAGGAGAATTACCAGTTTGGGCACACCCACTTTTTGCTACGCACGCCGCAGGTCACTATCTCCCTAAAGTGTCCCTCATTCTGAAGTTCTAAAGTTGGGAGGTATGGAACAGTGTGCAGCACAGTAGTGCCATTAGAAAATCTAATCCCAAATCTTGTGTGACTAGAAATCAAATATAGCAGTGCCTTAGCTCTAATAGTGCACATCTCTAACTATGGGTATAGGGAACAGGAGTGTCTAGTCACACACACATACCAGGCAGTGTGACGTTATCATTCAAGAATGAATTCAAGAAAAAATAAACAAATTTCAGGGTGCCCCTCCCCCTATTCACAACATATAGCATTAGCATACAGCTCTGCATGCGGGCATAAAATTGTCTTATGTTAGGTAAACAAAAAAAAAAAAAAAGCTTTTTTTTACTTCCTGGTTGAGCGAGACACTGCTGATGTAACCAGGACCTCACAGATGCATCCTGGGAAGATCCTGACACATGATCCAGGAAGCAGACACAGATTTCCAGGCAAATATCCAGGAAGTAAAGGGAACTGGATTCATCTGCCCTTAGTGAAAATGGCCACTGTTAAAAGAAAGTGGAGGAAAATAAAAATATGGTATTCAAAAAATAAAAATCTTGCAATCATCTATAAGTACTTGTTTGTAGATGGGCATTACTTAAATGTTTTCCAAATATGCCTTTGTTAAAATTTTTATGATGAAGATGAAGTTCCTTTCTAAAAGGCAATTGCCAAACTTGGCACTTTGTGGCAATAACACCAATGTATAATTTATACACACAATGTTACAACTGCTAGAAAATTATGTTGGACGTAACGCTGATGCCTAAATTCCGTACATTATGGTTGCTCCTTTATAATCCTAAGGAAGCTTTATAAACTTTCCACCTTCAGGTTATAAAATGATTAATTGTTAGCTGAAATGTTCATGGTGGTTGCTTAGCGATGTAGATGTTATGGACTTTATTACTGGAGCTTCCCTATGTTCTGATTTTGTGGAGAGCTGATGAGTCATGTTATAGGTTACGTGAATGATTCTTGGCATTTTGCCTTTTCCACGGTACTGATGTGGGGGGAACGACTTGGAGAGAATGTGTGTGGGAAAGTAAGTTTTGTGTGGGCGAAGTTTGGTTATTAACCACAGTGCGGCGCCAACGCTCAGCCTGTAGATTAAAGCCATCTATAATATGAAATATTTTAATTATATGGAACAACAATATCACTTCCAAATTATAAGCTTGGTTAGTACTGTATGTATTGGTAACCTCTGGTATAACCAGCAATGCTAATAAAATATGACTCAGACTTTCTCTAACAGCACTGTAAGTAGCACAAGAAAAATAAAATAAAATGTAAGAACTTGCTAAGTACTGTCAACAATTACTTGTTCTAAGTGAAATAGCTGTCTAAATACTTCTGATTTTGAACCTAGCCTGCAATACATGACCAGATATTATTAGCACCATATTAATTGAATACATTTGTATGTTCTTGTTAAAGAAGTTGACCTTTCAGACCCCTTGTCCAGCTGCAATGTAACCCTACATGCATTTTAGTGCACTTGTGTCAGGGACAGTTGCAGCTTCCAGCCCAACCACCGGTAGCCTGTCAAAATCAAGCGTTGAGCGATATATTGAGTGGAAACGACATTTAGGATCCTATGCATTTAGGGATAAGAATCCGGAACGCAGGTCTTACCTCATGTATCCTGCCGGGTTGCACTACAAACCTGTAAGGGATGCACTGCCCATGGGGGATGCACTGATTCCCACATGGGCAAGGGGTCTAATTAAAACTCACCTGTAATATGAATAAACAGGGGATATGTCAGCATTATCAGGCCACGTTATTACTCGTCCTAGATAATAAAAATAAATACCAGAATGGGGAGATGAAGATGGCTGCATTCTGAAGGAGCTCCACTCCAGCACAGGATTAAATAAGCAGAAGGGCTCTCCAAGCATTTTAAACCCCCACCAACACCTGCTCACTTACTGATGCAATCAGTAATATTACCCAAAAGCACGAGGACAGCCCCAGCCACAGAAACTCTTCTTTTTCTTTCCTTCAGCCAAGTCTAGGGTTTAACAAAATTGGGGTGGCACCCACACATCACCTCCAGACACTGCTGCCCTGTGTCTAAGGAAAGCTATGGACAGCAGCAAGACCCACAGACAGCACTATCCTCCGACTCCTTCACCCCTCCTGGACACGGAGTTTAGCTAAGTCTAAAGCCAGAATTTCCCAGGTGTCTGGAGAGACTACAGCATCAGAGGCAAGTGCTATATGTAATTCTATGGAGCACACTGAGGGCATTAAAGATTCTATTTCAGCATTTCCCATGGTCAATCAACCCATACTAAACACTGGAAAATATGTTACTGTCCTAGAAATCATCCATACACTCAGATATAATTTCATGCATGGAACAATTCAAGGAGGAAGAGTGAAAAAGGGAGAGTATAGTCTCAATTACTTAAATAGAAAATTATATTTATAATGTACCAGCATCCCGGGATGATTGGAAGAAGAGGGACCATATAGTTGGAGACAACAAAGCTGATTGACACTATGAGGTTTATTTACTAAAGGCAAATCCACTTTGCACTACAAGTGCACTTGGAAGTGCAGTCGCTGTAGATCCGAGGGGGACATGCATGGGAAAAAAAAAAAACAGCATTTCAGCTTGCACATGATTGGATGATAAAATCAGTTGAGCTTCCCCCCATTTTGAGATCTACCCCTCAGATTTACAGCGACTGCACTTCCAAGTGCACTTGTAGTGCAAAGTGAATTTGCCTTTCGTAAATAACCCCCTATGTGTCTAAACTATATTGATCAGTTGTTTGTTTGGTTGGGATTTTCACGGTACTGATAAAGAGGCATATATCAGGTAAAAAAATAGATTTATTACATATAAAACAATACAAAAATAAAACAATGGAACAGGCCCCACAATTCGGACACAGTATCAGGTATTTGTTAAGACAAAACAAAACAAAACCATATGGATCAGATGCGTGGAGCCAATCTGCGACCTCGACCAGTTTCGCGGTTTAATACCGCTTCTTCAGGAGGATCTACATAAATATACATTGTTTATAGAAAAGAACAAGCATGGTTTAGATAATTGTAAATAAAACATTTTACCTAATACTGTGTCCGAATTGTGGGGCCTGTCCCATTGTTTTAGAGTGGGACACATAGAGCATAGTATGGGGGAATTTGTCTTGTCCTTTAACCTGCTGGACTCCCATAATGAGAAAGCAGACAACCTTACCTAGCTATGTGCTAAAAAAGCAGACCAAGAAGATAAGCCTCACTGCATTAACCTCAAAATCCAGGGTATACCCAAGGATGTCCTCCTGACCCAGCTAGCAAATTTTGCCCATGATCGTCTGCACTCTATTTTACTTACTGTTACAGATGTGGAGCCGATATGCGGATAGGGTGCACCATTTCCCCAAGCTTTCACATGTACCCAACAACAGGTAGACATGATATTAGGTTATCCACTTTTACCACATCAGTGAGTAAGTCCTGACAGTTTTTTCCAAACCGGAACCTATCCAGGAATGATATTCACAATTGCAAGTCTTCTCAGACCTATCACAACACACCCTACAGCAAAGAAACAAAGCTTCTGTTGGTTACTAAGGCTCTGAGGAATCATACAATTCCCTACCATTGTGGTAACCCCAGCAAACTCATAATCACCCACAATGGCACAACCACGGCAGTCTCATCTATGGAGGAGGGTCTTCAAATGCTACAAGAATGGAAGATCCTTTCTGAAGCAACCTTACTCAACTCAACTCCACCTCCTCCCACTCTGCTGCTATGACACATGAATGGCAGGTGTTCACCCATAAACAGGAAAACAGAAAAATCTTCTCAAGGAAATACCTGTTCATAAAGTACCTACATGGCAGTCAACACACTACAAGTGCCTGGAGCAATACCACCTTTGCTTCACTGCCCCAGAAAAATATGCACAGTCCTCTGCAATTTTATCTATTTTCAAATCCTCTTTATTACCTCCTCGTTGTTACTGTTCCCTACATCAATTGTTCATTCTGTTATATGCAACACATAGTCACCTACAGAACTTTATTCTCCTGTGTACCCTCTTGTGACTTTGCCTCAATGGATACCATTACCATCCGATAGCTGGTAACTCAAAACATAATCAATTTTGATCTAATGGTGATCTCCCAGTACTCCTACAGTATCTCTACTGGGTACATAATGGGCTTTAGAATTGCTTTGTTAAATGTCCGGGGACTGAACCAACCAGCCAAAAGGTCCTCCCTATGGCGAGAAGCCCACAGATTACACTGTGAGATTCTTTGTATTCAAGAAACTCACTTTCAAATTTCTGCTACCCCGAATTATCTACACAAGAACTTTTCCTTTATTTACTTGGCATATGCCCCAGTAAAAAGGGAGTCCTAATTGGCATTTAAAAATTTAGTCTCTTTATCACTAGAAGACTCGATAGTAAACCATGATGGCAGATACTTTATCCTCCTCTGCAAAATAAATTTGAAACACTAAAACTTTGTCAACTTATATGCCCCAAACTCCCATCAACTTTGTTTTCTACAAAAACCAATTTGCAAAATAATTTCTGTGAAGAAAGGCTCCCTTATCTTATGTAGGGGTGTCATGGATCTGCCACCCGGTGCAGGGGTCAACTAAGGGTTAACAATGGTGCAGAGTGATTTCAGTGATTGGCGCCAAACTGCCTTCATTTAAAAATGATCTGTAGCTCATACGTAACTACATTTTCATGTGATCTGATCTGTTTTTTGTGTTTGACCCAGCTTTGTTTGACTACGATTGATCTCTTTTTATCTTGACCCCGGCTTGCCTTGTGACTACCCTTACCTCTATATTGACTAATATATTGACTAATATCCTGTTGCCGAACCTTTGCCTGCATTCTGACTATTCTCTGCCTGACGTTTGTGTCTGTCTGATCGTCTTTTACCGAACCCAGCTTATTTGACCACATATGCAGTGTCTCCACAGCTATGCATCTACCTGCTTCCTGTTCCTGTTTCCTGTCTGCACCAGCTTAGCTGACTACACCTGCCATTAACCTGCTGAGATACATCTGCTGCACAGAAGATGATCCAGGCGCTCATACACCACCCAGGTTTTGTGGCCACTGTTCCCAACATCTGGGTACCTGAACTGGGGTTGTATGCAAGGACTTCCCACTGCACATCAGGCTCAATCATTACGTACGTGACAAGGGGCTTTAACCTTACTGCTGATCCCCCGATGGGCTCTACAACATGTATTAGGCTCTGAGGTCCATCCTTGTAGCAATGTCTCTAAGCAGAAGATATGTACAATGTATGGAGCTGCCAACATGCTAATGAGATAATACCTACTACTCTGCTACACATACCGTATACTTTATCTTACTTGCACATTGATATCTTTATGGTAGATAAGTGTTTACTTAAACATGTCTCCTCCTCTACCATTCATGACATCACTTGGTCTGACCACACTGCTGTCTCTATAACCCTAGCGGAGAACAAGAACTCTTCCCTTGTATATCTGTTGCGATGCAAGTCTTATCTTCTGAAACCCCCCAAAATGCCTCCTATTTTTCTAAATCATTAAGAGCGTATTTTGAAACTAACAGCAAATCTTCAACAGATGCTTTCATCTTATAGAATGCTCATAAGGCATAGATAAGAGGCATTTTTATACAACTATATGCCCAAACTTAATGACAGCAGTCTCAAAAATTCAGTAACCTTTTGACAGATATTCAAGCTTTGAAATTTAAGAATAATGGGTCACCCAATCAAAAAACATCTTCTATCCTTTCACAACTTAGACATGATCTACATGACTTAGGCCTCGTACACACGAGGGGATATGTCCGCTGAAAACGGTCCGATGGACCGATTCAGCAGACATCTCCGCTCGTGTGTATGGGCTAGCGGACAGATTTCTCCACCCGACAGATTTCAAAGCATGCTTTGAAATCTATCCGGTGGGAATCTGTCCGCCCGACATGTCTGCTGGTTAGTACACTTACCAGCAGACATGTCGTCCCCCACCGCCGCCGCGCCGCCGCCGAATGGATTCGGCGCATGCGCGGAAGTGTTTAACTTCCTGGTGCGGTGACGTGGCGGTGACATGGCGGCGTCAACGTCACCGTCGCGTCACCACCACGTCACCGCGCCGTCCGGCGGCGGGGAATTTGATCCGATGGTGTGTACACGCCATCGGATCAAACTCCCGATCGGACATATCCGATGGAAATGGTCCGCGGACCGTTTTCATCGGATATGTCCGATAGTGTGTACGAGGCCTTAGACATGATCTCCTGGCAGTCTCTTCTCCCTTGCACTCTGGCAGTCCCTTAGCGTCATCATTACAATTGCAGGGCCCTAGCCCTGGATTGGACATGAGGATGCTGAGGAACAGTCCACTGCTAGAGCACCGAGGAGGGCCATCTGCAAGGGGAGTGGAGGATCGAGTAGGTAAAATTACTTTTCTCATCCCCTAGACCAGGGGTAGTCAACCTTGGCACTCCAGCTGTGGTGAAACTACAAATCCCACCATGCCTCTGCTTCTAGGAGTCATACCTGTGATTGTCAGGGTCTTGCAATGTCTCATGGGACTTTAGTTTCACCACAGCTGGAGGGCTGAGGTTGCCTATCCCTGCCATAGACAGAAAAAATAATTTAACCCTTGCAGTGCATGTGCAGCCCTACTGCTATATAGCGTTTTTACTGATGTTGGGCTATAAGTCTTTTCATGGGCTCATAGGCTCTCACAGGGACCTCTAACATTAGTTCTCAGTTCTGAGCACAAGCAGCATGCTTACAACTTCAGAGTATTCCACACTCAACCCAATCATAGGTAGCTAACCTCACTTGCTCCATGACTTACCACAGCAATCATTCATTGAACTCCAAATGCTTTGCTTGTCTAGCCATGGACCATTTTCAGTCTCTGCAATATATGCACATTTTCCTTGTGTTTTATCCCTTTAAAGACCCTCAATGTGCAGAAATATACCTGTTTATCTGGCAGACCTGTGCTCAACATTTATCACTTTTGTATGGTGACAACATACAGCATTATTGTGGAGTGGCATCATCACTGCTACATTTCTTTTGCTACACGACGCCTTCTCTCAGATCTTTACATTATAAAGGTAATTGTTATGTAGTTCAAGACAAGAACTAGGAGAACTAGGAGATAACACAGGAAGTGTTCTGAAGATACAGAAAAACCCTGAATTTCTGACAAGATTAAATTATTATTTGCACAGTTGCACTTATCAAACAGAAGGATTATTTATCTGGCCATAACATGAAAGGTTTATCACAAAATCACATAATCCAATTAAATAAGTATCTTCTGATGTGCTAGATGGAAATACAAGAGGTTAAAGTGTGGTACATTACACAAAGGAGCTCTAAAATATTACATTTTCTATTTTCTCATAATGTCCAGCTTTATTAGTTTGCATTATATCAAGTTTTATAACTGTTCAATTGCTAAAATTGCCTATGAAAGTGTCAAATAAGCTCAGCTAACATAACTAAATGCTTACAAGAACGGCAGAAACAGCTAAAGTTTATTCAGTGAAATTCAGAGGAGAATTATGCTCTATGATCTGTCATACACATGTAGCACCCTCTACTTTAGGTGGGCGCTAGAAGTAGGTTTTTGTAAGTGCAGGTACATTTAATCAGGCCAAGCATTAAGCTAGACTTGTTTTAAACCTGTTTGATCTGTCTGGGTTGGGATTCACAGTAGGCGGATGACTCACAGAAGGGTTACCTCCCTTCTGCTTCTAGAGGATTCTAGAAGAAAGGGGGGAGAGAGGTGGAGCTATCTGGGGTGTTCTAAAGAGCCCTGACCAATCTCCAACCTGACAGGCCTCCTTAAATACCTTGAGTCAGCCCAGCTGGGGAGGAGTTGTCGGGTGGGAGAAGCTGGAGATGGAGCAGTAGGTTGTCATGGCCTTTAAGGTACCCCCCCCCCAATCTGAAGAGGGGTTGCCTTGGGCCTATGGAGTTTGGGTGCAAGTTGGAGCATTGCTGAGAAACAAAGAAGAATCTGTATAGGTTCACAGAGAGGAACCGAGAAAGACAACGGGAGCCAGTGTTGCCGGGCAAGTCTCCAGGAGGTATCCACCGGAGTGCTACTAAAATCAATAGAAAACAAATAGAAAACAAAGATTAGGATTGTGACAAAGTGACCAGTTGAAAAAAAAAATGCGACACATGGCTTCCTATGTTGTAAGCTGTTGTAACATGTTTGTTCAGTAGGAATGACTCAGTAGGCAGTTAAGGTGCTCTCATTTGAAGGAAGATGGTGAATGCACAGGGCATATAAACCAACAGTTGATGAACATACCCCTGTAGAGTAGCTGCTAGATAGATATAGGGAACCCGTGAGTAGCCACTCCTCCTATGTGGGGTCACCGCCGTAGCCAGTTCATATGTGCAAAAAACTGGATGCTATCATACAGGGAACCCCAAGAAATAGAGGAACCCCGAAGATATAAGGGGCTACTATAGGTAGTGATGGACAATACTCAGAATGAGGTGAAAAATATAAGAAATTGCTCAAAACAATACACAGCGCAATTCATGTGGCATGACAGATGGCTCACTGACAGCTATAATTTAATTTCCACCTTACCACTTCCGTAGTCATCGGAATGTCCAAACATAGAGCGGTCCGGTTTTTTGGCAGCACCGAGTGGCTCATGCCCGTTATCTGGGTGAAAGGACAACATCCATCCAGCATCAATCCACCTACCACCTAACAGGAACATACTAAGGTTCAGTATACCTCCGTGTTTGAGGCACGCCCCTCTCTGCGAGCAGAGGATGAGCCAGCCCAGGACATTCCGATGACTACGGAAGTGGTAAGGTGGAAATGAAATTATAGCTGTCGGTGAGCCATCTGTCATGCCACATGCATTGCGCTGTGTATTGTTTTGAGCAATTTCTCAAAGACAATTATACTTGAATAGGGACTGTGTTTATCTGCATGGCCCTTCATTGTCAGCAGCAACATCTCACAGCAGTCTCATACACGGCGCATCCACTGAGTCGCATCATTAATCTCCATATAGGAAAAATGACAATTGTCAGTGACTTTTAACTCAGTGAATTATCTTCATACTTGCAGAAGGACACTTCATTATTTAATAGCATGCCTGCAAATATTGCTTTGGGTCCTATTTAGCTAACTAGTTACCAGCATTCTAGTTCCAACAACATTCCATTACATTACGGCCATTTCCTTCACCCCCCACGGGAACGCACTTATTGGCTTGTTTCCTATATTTACATTATTGTTATTATTCAATGCACACATACGGAAGTTTTCCGTTAGGGACCCCAACAAGTGCGGACATTAAGGCCGCGTACACACGAGAAGACATGTCCGATGAAACAGGTCCGCGGACCGTTTTCATCGGACATGTCTGAAGGGATATTTTGGTCTGATGTGTGTACACACCATCCGACCAAAATCCCCGCGGACAGAGAAGGTGACGTAGAAGACACCGACATGCTCAAACAAGGAAGTTTAATGCTTCCACGCATGCGTCAAATCAATTTGACGCATGCGCGGGATTTCAGTCCGATGGTTGGGCGTACTAACCATCGGACATGTCCGGAGGACATGTCTCCAGCGGACAGGTTTCTAAGCATGTTTAGAAACTTTTGTCCGCTGGAAACCTGTCTGCTAGGCTGTACACACGATCGAACATGTCCGCGGTAACTGGTCTGCGGACCAGTTTCAGCGGACATGTCTCCTCGTGTGTACGCGGCCTTAGGCGTCCGGACTGTCTTTGTTATTTTGTATTTTTTGCATGAATGCACAGGGCTTAGCATCACAGGACACAGTATTGAAGTTGAAGTTGGATACAGATACACCTTAAAGTTTGCTCGATGCTAAGGATTCTTCAGCTGCTCTAGGTCTCCCATAAAGGAAAGTTAGGACTTGCCACCCGCTGGAGAGGTAAGTATTAATAGTCTTCTTTTGTAGAGTTTTTTTTTACAGGGTAGCTTTAGTTTACAATGGATGAATTGCTGTTAAGTAATCTTCACTGAATCAAACGCTAGCCTGCTGATTTGATGGCTTTAAAACTGGAATTAATATGCAGGTGAGCTGTTCTGACTTCATTTTGTACATGCTTGTCTCGGGGTCATTGATTTTAGAAACAGCATATACTGTACTTTCCGCACATGCCCCAAGTCAAATGAAATTAATAAAGAACATGCAATGTGCAAATTAGAAATGCCTCAAACATACCCTCCAACCTTCACTGATTGCCAGGGAAAGTCCCACATTTGGCTGGTCTGTCCCGATCCCGGGCACCTTCATTCCGGGACAATACAGTGTCCCTGAATGCAGATGCAGCCGTTCGCAATTTTTTCATCAACTGCTGAATGTCGATAATGTCATCCGGCTGGGCCTGCCCAGTGGTGTAGCGTGGGGGGAAGGGGGGGCAGCCGGTTCTCTCTCCCTTTTGTGCAAGCAACCTCATTCCAATCATGTGCTGCCCTGACTGCCATTGGCAATGATTGCTGTCCCAAGAGTGACTTCCTCCATCCCCTACACCGTACACCTCTGATTAGATGAGGCAGACTCTGCAGCACCCGGACCTGCCCCTGTCCAGGGACTCCAGTGGTCCAGCCTGTCCTATCCCCCATGATTCCTTTTGTGCGGGTCACGGACATACGGTGTATGTGTGAGTAGGAGGGGTGGTGGTTGGTGCAGATGAGCATATGGCGGCTGCTGGCAAAGCTCCAGACCAGCGGGGGATACCAAGGAGCGTATGGGGGAGAGCACTCACTGATGGATGATCATCAAGGAGGCCTAGCCATGAGTGGTGAGTGAAATCCACCAATCTACCTTGTGTATGTGTGGGGCAGTAGTCAGTAGAGTAGTTCAGGAAGGAGTGTAGTGGTCAGGGGGGTCAGGTAGGTCAGTGTAGTGGGCAGGTAGATCAGTGTAGGAGTCAGGGAAATCAGTGTAGGGGTCAGGGAAGTCAGTGTAGGGGTCAAGTAGGTCAGTGTAGGGGTCAGGTACTGTACGTCAGTATAGTGGGCATGTTGGTCAGTGTAGGAGTCAGGGAAGTCAATGTAGTGGGCAGGTAGGTTTTGTAGGGATCAGGGAAGTCAGTGTAGGGGTCAGGTAGGTCAGTGTAGGGGTCAGGTAGGTCAGTATAGGGGTCAGAGAAGTCAGTGTAGGGGTCAGGTAGATCAGTGTAGGGGTCAGGTAGGTAAGTGTAGTGGGCAGGTAGGTCAGTGTAGGGGTCAGGGAAGTCAGTATAGTTGGCAGGTAAGTCAGTGTAGTGGACAGGTAGGTCAGTGTAGAGGTCAGTGCAGTGGACAGGTAGGTCAGGGAAGTCAGTGTAGTGGGCAGGGAGGTCAGTGTAGGGGTCAGTGTAGTGGATAGTTAGGTCAGTGTAGCTGGCAGTGTAGGAATCAGGTATTCACTTTGATCCAGAGACTTGCCCAGCAGGAGTGCAGAAACCATGGGCACCGGTAAGATCTGCCAATGCTTGTGCTGTGTGTCTGGGGTTTCGCATGGCAGCACATCTCTAACGGTCGGCTGCCTCTCACACAGTGCAGAGTGCCTGAACCCGTTGCCTCCTCCCCCCTGGTTGTGATGCTTTCCTGTAGATAAACAGGAGGAGGAGGGACATTGCTCTTTTGCCCTGAGGTCTGTGATAAACATTTGGCTTGCACTGATGAAGAGACACTGATGAGGTTGCACTGATATGCGGCAATGATAGGCGGCACTGATGAAGAGGGACTGATGAGGCTGCACTGATATGAAGCACTGAAGTACTGAAACACATTGATTGGCACTGATAGGCAGTACTGATACACCCTGGTTGGCACTGATAGGCAGTATTGATACGCACTGGTTGGCACTGATAGGCAGTACTGATACGCACTGATAGGCATCACTGACGAGCAATGTTGGAGCTGCACTGATAATCAGTGCAGATGTCCCCTTTCATACCAGCTGGTTACTGGCTCTCTCCTCACACTGTGACAGAGTTAGGAATGCAATGCAGATAACCGGCAAATGTGTTTACATGATCATCTGAGATTGGACACAGCCAATTATGTGGTAAAGAGCTGCTGTTATTGGCTCTTTACACTGATCGGTAATGTCCTACGGACGCAGTTTACCATCGATCACTGCACGCATGCACGCCAAGAATAGGATGACATCATATCAGAACTAGAGCGGTCCCGCTCGGCCATCATTTGACTATACGGCGGGCAGGAAGCTAATTGAGGTATGCTCAGACAATGCAATCAAAGCAAATTTTATAGGTACAAGGAAGCTCGGGTTTTGTGTAACCACGTCTCCTAAGCCCCTCCACTGTTAAGAGTTTGGCTACACCAACATTTTGAAGTGGCGCACCACAGGTCACTTTCTCCCTCAGGTGCCCCTCATTCTGAAGTTCAAAAGTTGGGAGGTATGCATCGAAGTGTATTACAAACCAATTACAAATAATCAAAAGTCAATGAGAAAAACTCACATAAACTGTATACATCTTCACAACAAGAAAAATATATAAATTGCGCTACCTTAAATAAGAAGACTTAAATAAATGCAAATAAATCACAAATAATATGTAAAAAAGGTCTAGCTGTTGAATCGAAAAGTGTCCGGTGGTGGCCACTGAACAATAGGCAGTCACCTCAAACGTGATAATGCTGTGTAACTGTCACCACCGTTTACGACCTTCCATCCACCTACGGCAAGCTTATCCGACACTCCACAATCCAGCAGACATGATCCATTCCATTTCCCATAATCAAGACGAGACTCCGCTCTGTACTTGTTCCAAAATGAATGAATACTTTATTGGTTTCTTAGCTTGCTTATATTTTCAGTACAGCATATTAAAGTTAATCATAGGACAATGCAATCTCCACCCTTCTCATCACACACTATGGCTAATTACTATGCAGACATTTCGGCACCGATACTGACGAGACACATCACATTCCTTTATCAATAGAATTCAAACAAAATACAATCACACAATGCTTTTCCCTTCAACCCACATCTCCAAACAGACGGACTGTCTCCAAAGGACAGGGACCCACACCTGAGCAGCAATACATTCCTTTGTTAAACATAATTGAACATTATTGACATGCTAATTCAATACATCTGAAGAGAGACGTGTGATCTTGAATACTCAATCTTTTAAGTGTAAACACAGAGGAATGAGTCACTGTCTTGTTGACCTGGTCAGGTCAACCTTAACCAACATTTGTAATATCTCAAGACATCCTGCAATATGAAGTATCAATAATGTCCCATCTCATGTAATACATGAAGTATGATTTTATTAGCCACCCTACGCCCAAAAGGGCACAGGGTGGACTTAGACCCATGAGTTATTAGTGCCGCTGGCACAGGAGTATCTCTCATCCTTCCAAAGTCTCTGGAATAGTGATAAACCAAAAACAAAACAAACGGCAAAGGAAACACAGCTGATATGATATGATATGCAAATATGTAACCATTAACTGGGTGTGACTTTTGATTTATACACAGTCCAAGATATTAACAAAAAAGAGTCCATAAGTGAAGATTAATAAAACACGATTATAATCAAGAGGTAATGGTGCTGTAACTTCTTACCCGTAAATCTTCTTTATATAATTAGCTTATTTAAGCTTCCTAATGTTTTTTCTTACCCCCAGGTATTGGTTATTTGAGTTATAAGCCTTCTCCCCTTTCTAGTATTATCTCTCAAATCTCAACATCTGTTTGTCTACATTACCAACATGTCTTCATCTAGATGTGTGTGTCTTGGTTAGACCTACCTCTCTCTCCTTCCCCTGGATATAAATATATATATATTTTATGCTTACCTGCAATCTACAATGCTGACTCTCTGCGATTGACAGTTACCTTGTCAGCCCTACCTTTTATAACACATGAGCTTTATCTATGAATATTAAGTTGCACTGTGGCATTAGCTTTAGGTTACTAATTACAAGGCCTCATCCATGCGTGCCCCCCCCCATAGGCTGTCACGCATGTGTGAGATCTAATTGGGCTATTACTATTTACCAATCCTACAGCTGTCTTATTTATATTTATAGATTTTGTCTTGGACTGGTTGACTTTGATACCCATTCACAGTCCTCTGGTAGTGTTGCTTTAGACAATCTGCCCTGTATGTAAGTATTATCTATGAAATTGGACTACAGTATATACCCATTAACCCTGCCACTCACTACTGCTTCCTTTTATGGCTATCTTTATGAATATGTAAATTGTGTATATAGATGTGCCCCAACTGGAGGTCTTTGCTTCCTGCCCCCGATGGTCACGAGTAATAGTTGCAGTGTTTGTTGGGGTCTACCAGAACGTTCTTCCCTTTTGTTATTTTTATTTATCATTGTTGTTATTTTATGCTATGGATGTAAATTGTTTGTTTTTCTTGTACATCTATTAGATCTATATGCTCCTGAAGAAGTGTATTTTTACGTGTAACATGTAGAGCGAATCTGTGTAGGCCTCATATTCTGATCCAACTACTCCACGTCTAGATCCCCATTTGGTTGCTGCTACTGTGTATTCATTATATCACACCATTGGGGCGATAATACAGTTGGTTATTCTGTGTTTACAAACGGTTTATTGGAATATAAGTCTCAATACAGTTTAAATTCACATTGGCAAGGAGTACAAAAATACATACATATGCATTGAACATCATGAAGAATATGCATAGTAGTTATTTGAGAGGCAGAGAAATAGGTTATGGTTTGTATAAAAGGCTGCACGGCAGCATAGTACAGTAATGTAAGAACTATGGGCCAGACATTGGCGCATATTTTGACCAGCGTAGCGCACCTCCTTTATGTTAGACCGGCGCAATGTAGAGGCGCAATCACCGTATTCTCGTAGTATTTGCGCAGAAATTAGCGCCGGTGTAACGTTAATTTCCAGGCGTAAGGCGGAGTAATTCAAATTGGGAAGGACGTGGGCGTGTTACATTGAAATGAGCCGTGACCCCATGCAAATGAAGGGCCGGCCGGCTCACGCATGCGCACATGAAGCAGACCATGGTCAGCACCTCTGTGCGCATGCTCACAACTCGGGAACGGCGCAATCAGTGAAATTGGAAGTGGACCCGGGCAACTTTGTGAACTACGCAGACAGCATAAATAGACAGACACAAACGCACTTCCTTTGCAAAAGTACATCCCTTTGTATCCCTTCCTATACAGCAAGGTGCTTTTGTTCTGTTGTTTGTTGCGTTGTGACTTGTCTTTGTGATATTTGTTAACTGTTTGATCTAGTGTTTGGTAGAATATATTTGATAGTGTTTTTTGCTGACTGGTTGTGAGACTTTTTGGTTGATAGATTTTGGTTTGTTTGTTTTGTTGCTTGATTTTTCCTGCTTGTTTTTGTGAGTGATTTTTGTTGATTGTTTGGGAGAGAGTTGTTGTATGAGTATGACTGAGAGGAAGCGGAAAAGCAATTTTTCTTTGGGGGAGAAACAAATTATTGCCCGGGCCCTTACCCAATATGGGTGTTTCCTTCACGGCCCGGAGAGTTCCAACACCCCCCCGACCAGGAAAAAGGAGATTTTGCAGAACATTACTGACCAGGTAAATGCATTGGGGGGGGGGGGGGAGACCCGGACACGCGAGGGGATCGTAAAGAAAATCAATGATCTCCGGTGTCTGGTCCGAAAGAAGCTGGCCAAAATGGCAGCTCATGCCAGGGGCACAGGAGGGGGCCCACCATGCCCTGTTAGGCTGACAGTGGAGGAGCGTGCGGTGGCCCACACCTTTAATAGACAACAAGTGGAGGGCCTGCCTGGCTATGACTCCAGTCATGAAGCCGTGATGCTAGGTAAGGTTTTTTTTCCTATCTGGTGTGTAGCATGTGTGGGGGAGGGGGGGAAAGGAATATGTGGCAAGTGTGTGGATCCTCCAACCTGTGAATGTTTTGTGTCATCCACAGATGTGCAGGAGGGTGATGGGCCATCTGGCCTGACCGCACCATCCCCGGGACAACAGCCTGATGAGGACCCCCCGACAAGGCCGGAGTCCTCGGAGGAGTTGGAGGAGGAGGAGTTGGAGGAGGAGGAGGATGTCATGTCAGCCAGTGGATTGTTATTTTTGGAGGAGTCTTCCTCTCTGGCTGGCAGCAGCCAGCCCTCCATAAGGGCTAGCCCCTCCCACTCCTCCCCCAACAGGGCTCCCCTTCTCCCCGGCCACAAGCATCAGCTGGAGGCAGGAAGTCATCCCAGAAGACCAGGGGTGTGGCCGAGGTTCTGCCCGCCAATCTGAGAAGGGACCAGGCCCTTCAGACCCGCCATCTGGGACAGGTCAGCCAGACTTTGGGGCGGATGGAGGAGAGCCTGTCCTCCATAAAGGATACGCTTGGGGACCTGGACTGCCACTCCCTGGCTCTTACAAACTGCCTAAACGTACTGCAGACTACTACAGCAGACGTTGGGCAGGATGTGAGGGCCCTCACCCAGGCTATCCAGGCCAATACAGCATCACTAAGTGCTGGCCTGACCAGAATTGCCGTGGCCTTGGAGGGCAGGCCGCCAGGTGGGCAGAGACCAGGGGCTGCTCCTCCTTCCCCCGATTACCCCCCCTCCCCATGAGTCTCCCCTGAGGAGACGGGGCCGTGGCTGTGGGCGCCCCAGGCGTGGGTCACGCCAGCGGCATTAATTTGGTTTCCCCCCTTTTTTTTTTTTCTGGACTTTTTTTTTCAGGTTTTTTTTTTTTTTGCTGGAAAGTTTTTTTTTTTGCTTGTCAATTTTTGTTTTTTGTTTTTTGTGTTGTGAATGATTTTGGAATGTGGGGGTGACATTCCTGCCGGAGTGTCATCCTCGGTGGAGAAGGGTTCCCCAGGACCAGGGGGAAGTGATCCCCAGGTCCGTGTGAATGGTGTATGAATGTACAGTGACATAATCGGAGCCGTGGCGTGGCGTTGCTGCTCACAAGTCCTGCATGGTGGGCTTGTGCCAATCCAATTTGATGAGGATGTGACGTGTGTGTGCTAGGGACCACAGTGGTGTGCATGCATGCATTCTCATTGTGCCATGATTAATGTGTGTGTTTAACGTGCAAAGATGCCTAATGTGAGCTGTCTCCTGGCTGCTCTTCCCTCAGAAGACGGGGTAGCCTCGGTTAGGGGGGATTGTCTGGTTCAGGGGTCAGGTCATCACGTATGTCAATCTGCAGGCCCTTTCTCACTGCAAAGTTGTGCAGAATGCAACATGCACCGATGATCTGGCACATGAAGTTTGGGGAATACAACAGGGTACCCCCAGACTTATCCAGGCTTCGGAAATGTGACTTCAGGAGGCCAAAGGTACGTTCCACCACTGCACGTGTTTGGGCATTAGCTTCATTGTAGCTTTCCTCTCCTGGGGTTTGGGGGTTCCGGATAGGAGTCATGAGATGGGGTCCCAGTGCATATGCAGAGTCACCTGTAAGGAAAAAGACAGGAGGATGTTAGGCATGCATGTGCCCCTTGTGATGTGTGCATCATGGGGGGGACAGTCATGCCTGCCACCCATGTCACTCACCAACCAGCCATGTGACCCCATACACGTTCTGTTCAAATTCCATTGGGATGGGGCTCTGATTGTATATGTAGTTGTCATGGCTGGATCCGGGGTGTTTGGCACGGACGTGCCATATGAGGCCTTGGGCATCGACTATCACCTGTACGTTGATGGAATGCCAATGCTTCCGATTGCGGTATATGTGCTCTGTCTCACGGGGGGGGAGGGGGGGGGCTGGAGTGCCACATGTGTGCAATCAATGGCCCCCACAGTGCGTGGGAATCTGGCAATTCTGTAGAAATCTGTCATTGCCTTCAGCCGCAGGTCCTCAGTGGTTGGTTTGATGATTTGGTTGGCCATGCGTCTGAGGATTGTTGGGATAACCTGGTGCACACATCTGCTCATGGAGGATTGTGACATCCCAGCCACCACTCCACTTGTTCTTTGAAAAGAGCCACTGGCAAGGAAATGGAGTGTTGCCAGGACCTTGACCAGTGGCTGCACTGCATGTGAGCGGTGTGTTCGGCTGGTGATGTCATCCTGCAGGGTTATGGTTAATTCCAGGATGGCATGAGGGGTGAATCTGAAGATGCGATACACCTCAGAATCACTCATGCCAAAGAGGTCTATGCGTGTGCGGTATATCCTCTTCCGTGCCCTCCTCTGTGCCCTCCTCCTTCTTTGCTCCTCTAAAGTCATTAGTATAGCTATGAGCAAGGATGCCCCGTGTATCTTGGCATAAAGTTTGTTGTGCAGCAAGTGTGACTGCTCAGCTCCTCACTAACAGTGTTGCTTTCGCTGACATGTAGACGGATTGTCTAATTTTATACCACCTTTTATATGGTCTAATTTTAGACAGGACGTGCAGCTGTTGCGCACAGCGCGTAACCTGCGCTGCACCAACGTTCTTTTGTGGATCCCCGTAACTCCCTCATTTGCATATTTGAATAGCAAATCAATGGTGTGTCTAGCGCAGTTTTGCGCAGACGGATACGCCGGTCTATCGAAATTACGCTGGTCCAAAAAAAACGAGATTTCTTGCGTATCTCGTTTTGGGGATGCGGCGCATCGAAACGCATGCGCAAATTTAGACTTACGCCGCGCATCTCCTGTAACGCCGGCGTAATCGGTCTGTGAATCTGGCCCTATATGAATTAGTTTAGTGGCAAGGAGAGGAGTAAAATTTGTAAAATATCTTATACCCCAGCAGTTTATGTATAATTTTTTAACAATTTCTAATTAAAAACCTTATTTTATATCGTTTACTTGTGTGCCTTTAAAGACCACTTTTCTAGTTCCAATTTTTCCTTACAGAGTATGAATATAGCCAGATGATGGATCTTCGGTTTGTGTGCCTTGCAGAGGTTGTATAACACTGCAGTGCTTGCTTGGCTGTTTTTTTTTGTATTTTTTTTTACTTTTTATTCTTGCTTTTTACCACCAGGATCTTGTTGTAAAAAAAACTGCAGTGTTTGTGGGGAGTATGAAAGTGTTACATACTCTATTGTTCTATGTGCCTTGTTTTTATATCCAATAGAACTCAGTTCTCCACCCACTCTCTAGTGCAATATGTAACAGCTTATCCCTTAGGATTCCGTCAAGGCCCACGCAGGTGTTATGAGCTTGGGAAACATCTGTGTGTATATGACCCAGTGGATTGTATTGATTTTAATCATTTCCACTCACCAGGAAATGTGGATTACTTATTTCTGAGTCTAGTTTTAGATTTATAGAGCAAGCCAGATGCAAATATTAACTCTTATGTTTTACTTATACACCAGAGAAGAGTTCTTTACATTCTCTAATTATTATAGTACACTTACATTATACTTTGCTTGCTCAGAAAAAAGCATAGTATACCTATATTATCAGTTTCACCCATGATTAAGCTGGCAATACCAATTAAAATGTACAATAAAGTCGTAAGATCAAATAAATGGGGCATCAGGACTTATGCCACGTACACACGATCACTTTTTGTGATGAAAAAAAATTACACTTTTAAAAATGTCATTTAAAATGATCGTGTGGGGGCTTTACATTATTTTTTGTCTTGTGAAAAACGACAAAAAAAAAAAAAATTCGAACATGCTTCAATTTTCTATGTCATTTTTTAAAATGTCATTTTTTTGTGTCATAAAAAATGATCGTGTGTGGGCAAAAATTAAGTTTTAAACCCGCACATGCCCAGAAGCGAGTTAAGCCCCGTACACACGGCCGAGGTTCTCGGCAGAAACCAGCGAGAACCTTGCTGGGAGCCGCATTCTGCCGAGAACCTCGGCCGTGTGTACGCTCTCGGCGAGCCCCGCCCGTCGGGAAACCCGGCGAGCAAATAGAGAACAGGTTCGGGTCGCCGATTCTGACGGCCGGCAGAGAACCTCGACGGGCGGAACGATGTGTTCCGCCCGTCGAGTTTCTCTGCCGTGTGTACGCGGCATTAGAAGACGGGAGGTAAAACTACCATTCATATTGGAGTAAGCACATTCATCACGCTGTAACAGACAAAAAAGCACGAATCGTCTTTTACTAACAAGTAACCAGCTAAAAGCAGCCTCAAGGCGAATAGAACTTCCCCTTTAGAGTGCCGTCGCTTTGTTCATTATTTTTCAAAAACTATGGTGTGTGGGCAACATCATTTTTAATGATGAAGTTGGAAAATTTTCGTATTTTTTTCATGCTGAAAATAATTTTTTTTTTCAAGACAAAAAGTGATCGTGTGTTACGGGGCATTACACAATAATTGAGATTGGACTTAAAATTGTGGGTGGTACCAACATCCCTATATTATTATACAACATACAGTATATAGAAAATGGTAATGGTGGGAGTACAGGACAAAAAAAAACATCAACACATCTTTATTATAGTCAATTTAAAAGAATCACTAAGGCCGCGTACACACGATCAAATTCATCTGCTGGACCGTTTCAGCACACAAATTCGATCGGATGTACGGGCGGACAGACAGGTTTTTCCAGCAAACAAATTTTAAAGCATGCTTTAAAATCTGTCTGCTGGGAACCCGTCTGTCCGACATGTCTGCTGGTTAGTACACTAACCAGCAGACATATCTGTCCGCACATGCGTCAAATGGATTTGACGCATGCGCGGAAGTGTTTTACTTCCTGGTGATGGTCAACGTCACCGCCACGTCACTGCGCTGTCTGCCGGCGGGGATTTTGGTTTGATTGTGTGTACACGATCAAACCAATCTATCCCAGCAGACAAATCCGATCAAAACGGTCTGTCAGACCGATTTGATCGGATTTATTTAATGGTGTGTACGCGGCCTAAAAGAAAACATTGGCTGAACATATATCAGGAGACTCTAATACTCTCATCAATGACAATATAATCGCATATACATTCTAAATCATCAATCTGTTATATGTTAAGACTTTCAATCTTTTTTTACTTCTCTGGTGAATGGATGTTGTATGACTAAAGCAAAGTTCCAACCACATGTACGTTTGTTCTCATGGCAATAACAAATGCTGTTTTTCTACTCTTATTTGAAAACTTTTATATTTTATATTGGAAACAAAAAAACTACCTTATATTTCCCCTGCTGGGGCATTCCCATCTTGCTTGTAGGGAGGTGAAGCCCACAAGCATAAACTTTTGGGTTTACGGTGCTACTGAATAACCAGCATGCACCGCCCGTTCTCGCGCATTCAGAGTAAGCACACATCGCATCATTGAGAGCCCTCGGCGCTGCCCACTGACTCCTGGGAAAGAATGACACACATCTCCCAGGAGCCCTATTAACCACTTGCCCACCGGGTTTGTTTTTCAGATTCGGTGTTTACGAGACTAAAACTGTTTTTTTTGCTAGAAAATTACTTAAACCCCCCAAACATTATATATTTTTTTTTCTAACACCCTAGAGAATAAAATGGCAGTCATTGCAATACTTTTTGTCACACCGTATTTGCGCAGCGGTCTTACAAGCGCACTTTTTTTGAAAAAAAAAACACTATTTTGAATAAAAAAATAAGACAACAATAAATTTGGCCCAATTTTTTTATATATTGTGATAGATAATGTTACGCCGAGTAAAATGATACCCAACATGTCACACTTAAAAATTGCGCCCGCTCGTGGCATGGCGTCAAACTTTTACCCTTAAAAATCTCGATAGGCAACGTTTAAAAAATTCTACAGGTTGCATTTTTTGAGATACAGAGGAGGTATGAGCCCGCCGATCAGGGGGTTAACTCGTACAGGCGTCCGTGTCATGCAGATGTACACCCTGGGACACGGACGCCTGTACGAGTTAACCCCCTGATCGGCGGGCTCATACTTAGAAGCTTAAAAGTCTATGCGCTGATTGGCGGTCTGGTACCCCTCGATAATTTGAAGCTTAATACATTTTTTTGGCTTTGTGTCCCAGTGCGCCCTATGGTCCTCTATCAAGGAATGAAGGTTGCTAATAGCACCATATTATAATTTCTTTTATGAATGTTGGAAATACCCTTATTTTGACTCTACTGTCAATTAACAGATCCATAACAAGCTCTGAGGACTTTCCTGAATTCAGTATTTTTCATACTATCGTATATCCGATCGTGGTGTGTGCCCTGTCTTGCATTGGTTGCAGAGTCATCGGCCATACAACTATTTTTATACATCTCCTTACAAAAATCCTTAAACATCCGTCCTGAAGAAGCCTCACGGCGAAACGCGCGTCGGCGACTTTGGGGATTTTGTGTATAGAGTGGTTCACCTGTATATATGTATCATTGTTATTTTTATGTATATGTCAATTCTGTTTTATTTTTATGATTACATTAAAACTATATTTTTAAACTACTTCCTTGGCCTCGATAGTCCGACCTTCAATACCTCTCCACAGTTATTGTTTTCCAATTTTGATTCCATATACGGATGTGGCCCATGTGAGTGCAATCCCTCTGTTTTTCTTATCCCTTCTACTTCCCCAGTCCACCCCTTCCTTTCCCTTACCATTCTCGTTTTCACATTCCTGATTGCTTTGTTCTTTAGGGCTCATTTCCACTGGCGTTTTTACAGCCACTTTTCTGAGCATTTTTTGCAGCTTAAAAACAGCTCTCCATGTTAGTCTATGGCCTCATGCCCACCATGATGTTTTTAAGCTGTAGATGGCTGAGACGTTTTTAAGCTGCAAAAAAAACACGGGACCAGTGCGTTCTGAGGCTTTATTTTCACTGGCGTTTTTACAGCCACTTTTCTGAGCGTTTTTTACAGCTTAAAAACGCCTGTCCATGTTTATTTTAGAAAATAAACGCGGTAGCATTTTTGAGCGGTTTTGCACGTTTTTGATCATTTTTAATGTCTGGCGTTTTTACAGCTCTATTGCTGGAGATTCAGAACGCACTGGTCCCCCGTTTTTTTTTGCAGCTTAAAACGTCTCAGCCATCTACAGCTCAAAAACGTCATGGTGGGCATGAGGCCATAGACTAACATGGAGAGCTGTTTTTAAGCTGCAAAAAACGCTCAGAAAAGTGGCTGTAAAAACGCCAGTGGAAATGAGCCCTGAAGATCCAGCAATAGAGCTGTAAAAACGGCAGACATTAAAAAACGCTTTTTTTTTTTCTAAAATAAACATATACAGGCATTTTTAAGCTGTAAAAAAAGCTAAAAAAAGTGGCTGTAAAAACGTCCATGGAAATGAAGCCTTAATTTTCCAATCTGTATGTAAATCAATGCATGACCTACTCTGCATCTAAAACATGTTATTACTCTCTTGTAGGTATGTGCTAAACTGAATTTTTTTTTTTCTAAATGTTTTCTAAAATTAGGAGAGTTCAGCAACCTTTTCCCATTTAGCTAAATGCATTGGAGCCAAGGCAAAATTAAAATGGTTTTAGGGGGCTGTGGCTTTAAATGGCTGCCGAGGTTACGGAAGTTCCTTTCACCTATTTTGAAACTCTTATGGCAGAAAACAAATTCTCATTAGCCTCATTATTTTACGTTTTTATTTTATTTTGAAGAAAGGAAAAAACACAGCGAACAACAGTAAAGCCCTGTACACACGATCGGATATCTGATGGAATGTAATCCGATGGATTTTTTCGTCGGATATCCGATGAAGCTGACTTTCATCAGAATTGCCTACACACCATCGGTCAAAAATCTGATCGTGTCCAACGCGGTGACGTAAAACACTATGACGTGCTGAGAAAAATGGAGTTCAATGCTTCCGAGCATGCGTCGACTTGATTCTGCGCATGCGTGGATTTTTGACCAATGGACTTCCACACAGACGATCGTTTTTTTTTATTGTTTTTTTATCCATAGGAAAGTTTTAAAACATGTTCTATTTTTTTTCACCGATGGAAAACAAACCGATGGGGCCCACACACAATCGGTTTGTCTGATGATAACGCTTCATCTGTCTGTTTTCATCAGACAAACCAATCGTGTGTACAGGGCTTAACGGCTCTTTCACACTGGCGGACCATATGTCAGCTTTTTCAACCATCCATATGCGGATGAAAAAGGGACATACATTGGTCCCTATGAGATCCGCTGACACCCGATCTCGCCCGGTTCCGCAATCCTCTGATTCTGCAGATGGAGAAAAACCCTATTTTTACATCCGTCTGCGGATCGGATCGGGTGAACACGGACAGACAGTCTGCGTTCATCTGATCCCCCCATAGAGGAAAGGCGAGAAAATACAGGAGCGGTCCCTGCACAGACCACCCTGTCATCCGTCGGCTCAGCCTGGTTACTAGTTTAATCAACCACACTAGTAGGGATTCCTACCTATTAGACTCTAGAGACACATTTTGTTCTTTGTTTTATATGGTTTAGGGTGCATCGGTCACAACTGGCATCCTTATAGCAGCATAGGATCATTTTACTTAAGCAATCTTTGGGCCTGCTGGCCTGCACAGGCTCCTGACCTAATTAATCCACCTTTACTCAATTTCACTGAAATTAGTGGAAGCTGAGGAACCAACATCTACCCTCCTATTAACACAGGGTATCTCTCCAATTGCACCCTAATTCCAGCCAAAAGGGGGGCCTATTACTATTGGGCTCACCCCACGGATATACCTGACAAAGATCCTCCCCCGTGCCCTCCTCCGTGCCCTCCTCCTTCTGCGCACATCTAAAGTCAGTAGTATAGCTATGAACAAGGATGCCCCTGGCATGTTGGCATACAGATTAATGTCCTGCAGCGCCCGCATATGAAAACTGTGTTAAAACCACACATGTGAGATATCGCCACGATTGTTAGAGCGAGAACAATAAAACATTTTAAACATCGGCTATGGAGAAGGGTAAAAGTTTGACGCCATTCCACGAGCAGGCACAATTTTAAAGCGTGACATGTATAAATTTACTTGTGTAACATTATCTTTAACAATATAAAAAATAAAATAATTATGGGCTAACTTTACTGTTGTCTTTTTTAATTCAAAAAAGTGTGTTTTTTCCAAAAACACTGTGCTTGTAAGACCGCTGTGCAAATTTGGTGTGACAGAAAGTACTGCAACAACCGCCATTTTATTCTCTAGGCGAAAAAATGTTTTCAGAATGTTTGGAGGTTCTTTTCTAGCAAAAAATAAATACAAATTATTTTAACTTGTAAAAACTGAGTCTGAAAAATACTGAAAGTATACAGCTGAGGAGGAACTGCAAAGCGTGCATGGAATTCAGGAGTTTGCGGAAAGAGATGGACATGAGACAGGCAGAACTCACATACCGTATTTATCGGCATATACCGCACACTTTTTTCCCCTTAAAATCAGGGAAAAATCGTGGGTGCGCGATATACACCGATACTGGTTGCAGCGGTGTTCGTTTTTTTAATTAGGTGCCAACCCTAGAGCCGAGCCGAATGTACTGCGCACTCGGCTCGGCTCAGCTACGCTTGGCTCCGCCCGCAGCCACGCGAGAGGAGCCGAGAGAAGCCAAGAGAAGCCGAGAGGAGCCTAACAAACAGGAATTCCGGCTCCTCCCGGCTCGGCGCCTAATTCAAAAACGAACACTGCCGCAACCCTGGGCAACGTGCGGATGGACTGGACAGACCCCGCAGATGGACGAACCCCGCGAGGAAGCCGCAGACGGACACATGGACGGACGCCACAAGGAAGGCTGGACGGAGCCCGCGCACGGCCGCAACCGGACGCCGGGCAAGAAACCAAAACTGTAAGTAATTCATTTTTTTTCCAGGAATTTCCCTTCTAGATTAGGGGTGCACTCTATAGGCAGATAAATACGGTATATAAAAGAGATTTTAGAAGTAAACTTATATTTTCCAATATAACCATAGTTTGTATTGTTATGTTAAAGAGCTCTAGAGATATCATTCTCTCAGTTTAGTATGAAGGAGGAACCTTGGATACAAAGGATTCTGGGACAAGAACATCTAGGCTGCAAGTTAAATCTGTTTATAAAAGAGTAGATTATAAGATTTATTTGTAAGAGGGGTAGAATCAAGTGTGCTGCTTTTCACACATATATGTTTTAAAAACACAGCTGTACCCTAAAAACAATGGCAATGGTGTAATTTATAAGTGTTTTCCATAAAATATCATGCTCATGTCTGCAGATTACTGGGAAGAGGCAACAGCTAACTGCAATCAGTGGTGCATGTTACTGTTTAGTGTACACGTCCGTATTTCATATTTCACTATGACAAGTGTCAGCTTCACAGGCTAGTACTAGCAGCTGAGTCCTGCTGGTTATCCAAGCTAAAGTAAAGGATAATTTAGCTGTCCTACTCTCCCTTGTCTGGACTAGTGTTGCTCACGAATATTCGTATTGCGAATATTCGGCTCGAATATGGCATATTCGAGTATTCGCGATATATTCCGAATTTCGCGGTGAATATTCGCTATTTCGAATATTCGAATTTTTAAAAAAAAATTTTAAGGACAGATCACATCCTAGACATCCCCGTCGACGTGTAAAAGCATTGCTGGTATGATTAGAGACCTTGGGCCGAGTAGCTGCAGCGATCCTTTTATATTACCGAATATTCGCAATGCGAATGTGCGTCACTAGGCTTATCGCGCGATCATTGTATATTGCCGAAAAATTCGCAATGCGATTACGAGACAGTAGCGATATCGCGCGATTATCTTTTCTTCCGCCTCAGAACGATTATTTCAGTTTCATTATTAAAATAGATCACATCCTAGTGATCTCCTTCGACGTCTAAAAGCATTGCTGTTATTATTAGAGACCTTGGTCCGAGTAGCTGACGCGATTTTTTTATATTGCCGAATATTCGCAATGCGAATATTCGGCAATAGGGATATTGCGCGATTATTTACTCCGCCCTTCTGCATCAGAGCCAATCAGAGTTCTCCTTCCACACTCGTCATAGGTTAGCAACCAATAGGAACCTGCCTGTATGGGCATTATATAAGGTCACTCCCAGCAGCATTTCATTGCAGATCCAGAACTTGGCTAGAGAGTGTGGAGACTGTTTCTGTGTTGCTGGTATTTTGCATCTTGCATCATCATCATCAGCATTGTCCTTTATGGTTGCTATTTGCTACAGTACTTACTGATTCCAGTGGATATTTTCCAGCTCATAATCCTAAACTGATTTTTTCAAAGCAATACACCCAAGAGCTTTTTTAAAAGCTAATTTTTGTTTTGTGCTCTGTTGTTCAACTTCTGTTAGTGTAGTAAGTAGCAGCTTAGCTATTGACTGCTTCCTATTGCTTTAATTGCAGATATTCCAGATTTCCTGATTTCTGAAAGGCCCAAGAGATTTTTTAAAAGCCCCTTTATTTTTCTGCTGTGTTGTTCAAATTCTGTTAGTTCAGTAAGTTGCAGCTTAGCTATTGACTGCTTCTTATTCATTTAATTGCATATATTCCAGATTTCCTCATTCCTTAAAGGCGCAGGAGCTTTTTTAAAAGCTCTTTTTTTTTTCTGCTGTGTTGTTCAACTTCTGTTAGTTTAGTAAGTTGCAGCTTAGCTATTGACTGCTTCTTATTGATTTAATTGCAGATATTCCAGATTTCCTCATTCCTTAAAGGCGCAGGAGCTTTTTTAAAAGCTCTTTTTTTTTCTGCTGTGTTGTTCAACTTCTGTTAGTGTAGTAAGTTGCAGCTTAGCTATTGACTGCTTCTTATTGATTTAATTGCAGATTTTCCTGCTTCCTGAAAGGCCCAAGAGCTTTTTTAAAAGCTAGGTTTTGTGTTGTTCATTTTAGTTAGATTTCTGTATAGTAAGTGTACATACTGTTGGTGTACATTTATTGCAGCTAGCTTACTTTAGTGTGTGTTTAGTGTCTGTGTTCTGTGTTAAAAAAAAAAAAAAAAAAAAAGTTATTAGTTAGTGTTTCTTTATTTTTTTGTAGTTGTAGTCCTTGTCAGTTAGTGTTTTAAAAAAAAAAAAAAAAAAAAAAGTAGCCTTAGTTTATAGTCATATACGTTTGTGTAAGCAGTTAGTGTTTGTTGAGTGCATTTCTTTTTATTTTTGGTAGTTCTTGTCTTTGGTGTACTAGTTTTATTAAAGTTTAGTAGCTGTCTGTGTACGTCTTTGTCTGCGTGCCTGTCTTTTAAAAAAACACCAAAAAACATTTTACACACATTTCCCTCCCCCAATAAAGTTTACCCCCCCACACACACACATCAGCAATTATGAGCGGCATCCGTGGCCGTGGCAGCAGGGGTAGGGGAGTTACTCCCAGTGCTGGGTCGCTGCCAGCACGGGGTACCTCTCGTGCCCCTACTATTGCTAGAGGATCAGGTGGAAGGGGAGTCCGCCTCATGCGTGATTTTTTTGCATCTGGCAGCCGCCCCATATTGCCATCTCAGGCTCAAGGAGTGGTGGACTACATGGGGCACAGCAGTGCCACTGAGTCGTCGGTCCCGACTCACAGTAGTTCCACTATTACACCGTTGCCTGTATTACCCCCCCCCAGCCCCCAAGAGTCCAGCATCTTACTGTTCGACAGCGACAGTGAGAGGGATGTCTTGGTGGAGGCCATGCATCGGGCAGAGCTCCCGCTCTGTCCTGATGGTCAGGACCTTTTTGAAGGGATGGACGATGAGTATGGGATACCTGCCGTCAGTATCCCAGAGACATCCCTTCAAAGTGGTGGTGCTGTTTTGGTGCAGGAAACATCAGCACCTAGTCAGACCCAGGCGTGGGTGAGGGAACAGCGGAGCCAGGCTATCGGCTCCATGTCAGCTGGTTCCCTCATACCACAACATCACAGCCCTTGGTCTGACATCTCTGGGGGCGAGGAGGGTGACCCATCATGGTTGCCATCTGTCTCGTCGGCTCACTGCGACAGTGACGACGGGGAAGGTAGGCACCCTGTGGAAACGGTGCGCCAGGTCACCACCAGGGAGACCAGCGTCAGGGTCTCCACTGGAGATGGCAGCAGGAGGTGTCAGCAGCAGCAGCAGCAGCAGCAGCAGCAGCAGCAGCAGCAGCAGCAGGCAGCTCCACCTGTGCGTACCGAGTCCCAGCAGATGCAAGTCAGCGTTACCCCATCTGACGGGAGGGTGACGCTGAAGTCACCTGTCTGGGCCTACTTCACCCTGGTGGCAGACAACCCTCTAGTGGCCATCTGCCGGATCTGTTCAGTCAGGGTGAAGAGAGGGAAGATTTTGGCTCGGGTGGGTACCACAGCCCTGAACCAGCACCTGAGGATAAATCACTGGCGGGTGCATGACGAAATGAAGCGTGGTGGTGGTAGCAGCGCCACCACCACAAGTGAGCAGGGTACAGCAGCCCCTGCCACAGCTTCATCTCTTCCCAGCAGGTCATGCCCCCCCGCTCCCTCTACTAGTGGTACTGGTACCGGCAACCAGACCTCTACTTTGACAGCACCCTCCGCGTCCGTGTCCCGCACTGCCGTCCGGCGCCAGGCGACTATTTCAGACGCCTTTGAACGCAACACTCCCTTCTCCACCGGAGACCGACGTGTGCGTTCCCTCAATGGGCTCCTGGCAAGGGTTATTGCCCAACATCTTCTTCCCTTCAATATCGTTGACAGCAACCCCTTCAGACAGATGTTGGAGCAGGCCCAACCCCAATGGCGTGTCCCCAGCCGCCATTTCTTTGCCAGGACTGGTGTCCCTGCCCTACACCAGCACATTGTGAAGAATGTAACCCTGTCGCTGGATCACGCTGTCAGTGACAGGGTGCATCTGACAATGGATGGCTGGACCAGCAGGCATGGGCAGGGGCGCTACATAAGCTTTACTGCCCATTGGGTTTCCCTCCAAGGCGCCGGGGAGGGATCGGCGGCAACAGATTTTGTGGTGCCGCCCCGGAGTGTCCAGGGGAGAACTGCTGGTCTCCGTCAAGCCTCTGTCTCCGCAGCTGCTGAGCCTCCCAGCAAGCGCCCCCGTAGCTACTCAGGTGTGGTGCACGTGCGCTGTCAGGCCGTGCTCCAGCTTGTTAGCTTAGGGGACCGGAGACACACTGGACAAGAAGTGCTGACCGCACTTCAGGCTCAGGTCCAGAAGTGGCTGACACCACGAAGGCTCCAGGCAGGTATGGTTGTCTGTGATAACGGCAGCAACCTACTCTCCGCCCTTCAGGCTGGCAGTCTGACTCACGTGCCCTGTCTGGCACATGTCCTCAACCTAGTGGTGCAGAAGTTCATGCGCACCTATCCTGGGTTGAGTGACATTGTGCTAAGGGTGCGTAGGATTGCCAGCCACTTCAGGCGCTCCCCAACCGCTACCGCGTCCCTGTCCAAGTGGCAGCGGGTCAACAGGCTGCCCCCTCACAGGCTGATTGTGGACAGTGTAACGCGGTGGAACTCCACCCTCCAAATGCTGGAGAGGTTGTGGGAGCAGCGAAGGGCGGTGAGGCAGTACCTGCTGGAGCAACCCACTGCCGGCCCAGCATCAACACTCCCGTACATCACCTGTGCGGAGTGGGGGCAGATACACCAGGTCTGCCAGGTGTTGGGCCCTTTTGAGCAGGCGACCAAGATGGTCAGCAGGGAGCATGTCGGCCTTAATGACGTGCTCCCTATAGTGTTCGTGCTGGAGAGGACACTAGATCGCCTGCTCCAAGCTGGGGAGAGTGCCTTGGTGGAGCAGGAGGAGGCAGCACTGCTCCACCGAGACCAGGGCCAGGACGAGGAGGAGGAGGAGGAGGAGGAGGATGATGATGATGAGGACGAGGTTGCTGGTGTCGTCCTGGAGTCAGGGCCTGGCCAGGAGGGACAGCAGGTGTTGGGGGCACCGATAGTCCGGGGGTTGGGCATCTCTGAGCGTGATCAGCAGCGCCTCAGGGAAGAAGAGTCTGACCTCATTGACCTGGGCAGCAGTGAGGAGTCACAGCGGGCTGCGCTCTTCCCCATGGCTGCCCACATGCTGAGATGCCTCAGGAGGGACCCCCGGGTTAAGACCATCAAGGGCAGGGATGATTATTGGATGGCCACCCTTTTGGATCCCAGGTGCAAGGGGAAAGTGGAGCAGTTCATCCCAGCCAGTCGGAGGCAGCGCCGGATGGAGGAACTGCAGGCAGGCATTGTCAGCCGTTTGGAGCAGGCAACTCCCCGTCCTCCAGTTGTCACCCCTCATCTCACCCAGCAGGTGTCTGCACCCAGCAGCAGCCGAGCAGGGGACCTAATGGAAGAGATGAGGATGTTCTTCCAATCGGATCAACCCAGTACCAGCAGCAGCAGAAGCAGTCACCACCAGCGTCTGGCCCACATGGTGGCAGATTACATGGCGTCCGCCGGTGCTTCGGAGAGTATGAATACCGACGACCCCATGGAGTACTGGGTTGCCCGATTGGACACCTGCCGCGAGCTCGCTCAGTATGCGCTGGAGCTATTGTCTTGCCCCCCCTCCAGCGTACTATCTGAGCGGACATTCAGCGCGGCAGGTGGGGTGGTCACGGACAAGAGGACCCGTCTGTCCACAGACTCCGTGGACAGACTCACATTCATAAAGATGAATGAGTCCTGGATCGGCGGTGACTTTCTGGCACCCGCCGTCGGTTCAGGGCACTGAAGGGTCCCTTGTCATGCATTCCCTGATCTATTTACACTGCTGCAAAAAATTATTTGAACACCTGAGTAAATCAATGTAAATATTTGGTAGAGTAGGCTGTGTTTGCAATTACAGCGGACAAACCTTTCTTGTAGTTTTTCACCAGCTTTGCACACACTGTAGGAGGGATATTTGACCCACTCCTCCACACAGATCTTCTCTACATGAGTCAGTTTTCTGGGCTATCGCTGTGAAAACCCGAGTTTGAGCTCCCTCCAAAAATTCTCTATTGGGTTTAGGTCTGTAGACTGGCTAGGCCACGCCAGAACCTTGATATGCTCCTTACAAAGCCACTCCTTGGTTATCCTGGCTGTGTGCTTTGGGTCATTGTCATGTTGGAAGACCCAGCCTCGACCCATCTTCAAAGCTCTAACTGAGGGAAAGAGGTTGTTGCCCAAAATCTCGCAATACATGGCCCCGAACATCCTGTCCTTATTATAATGCAGTAACCCTGTCCCATGTGCACAAAAACACCCCCAAAGCATGATGCTACCACACCCATGCTTCACAGTAGGGATGGCGTTCTTGGCATGTTACTCATCATTCTTCTTCCTCCAAACACTGTTAGTGTAATTATGACCAAACAGTTATATTATGGTCTCATCTGACCACATGACTTTCTCCCATCAGTCCTCTGCATCAGTGAAGACACCTATGTCACAAGTTATTTGCCACTATATACTACTATTACCACTGCTGCTGCTGCTGCTGTTCATGGTTGCTCTTTCCCGAGTCATTACACACTATATTGTCTACTGCTACTAATACTGCTGCTGCTCACGACACCTATGTCACTAGTTATTTGACACTACGGACTACTATGGTCACTACTGACGCTGTAAAGTCCTGCCCACATGTTTAGATGTACTATGTCTGCAGTCTCTGACCATCTCCTGTACTATGTCTGCAGTCTGACCATCTCATGTACTATGTCTGCAGTCTGACCATCTCATGTTACATGAGATGGTCAGACTGCAGACATAGTACAGGAGATGGTCAGAGACTGCAGACATAGTACAGGAGATTGTCATAGACTGCAGACATAGTACAGGAGATGGTCAGACTGCAGACATAGTAAAGGAGATGGTCAGAGACTGCAGACATAGTACAGGAGATTGTCATAGACTGCAGACATAGTACATGAGATGGTCAGACTGCAGACATAGTACAGGAGATTGTCAGAGACTGCAGACATAGTACATGAGATGGTCAGACTGCAGACATAGTACATGAGATGGTCAGACTGAAGACATAGTACATGAGATGGTCAGACTGCAGACATAGTACATGAGATGGTCAGACTGCAGACATAGTACAGGAGATTGTCAGAGACTGCAGACATAGTACAGGAGATGGTCAGACTGCAGACATAGTACATGAGATGGTCAGAGACTGCAGACATAGTACATGAGATGGTCAGACTGCAGACATAGTACAGGAGATTGTCAGAGACTGCAGACATAGTACATGAGATGGTCAGACTGCAGACATAGTACATGAGATGGTCAGACTGAAGACATAGTACATGAGATGGTCAGACTGCAGACATAGTACATGAGATGGTCAGACTGCAGACATAGTACAGGAGATTGTCAGAGACTGCAGACATAGTACAGGAGATGGTCAGACTGCAGACATAGTACATGAGATGGTCAGAGACTGCAGACATAGTACATGAGATGGTCAGACTGCAGACATAGTACAGGAGATTGTCAGAGACTGCAGACATAGTACATGAGATGTTCAGACTGCAGACATAGTACATGAGATGGTCAGACTGAAGACATAGTACATGAGATGGTCAGACTGCAGACATAGTACATGAGATGGTCAGACTGCAGACATAGTACAGGAGATGGTCAGAGACTGCAGACATAGTACAGGAGATGGTCAGACTGCAGACATAGTACATGAGATGGTCAGAGACTGCAGACATAGTACAGGAGATGGTCAGACTGCAGACATAGTACATGAGATGGTCAGAGACTGTAGACATAGTACAGGAGATGGTCAGACTGCAGACATAGTACAGGAGATGGTCAGAGACTGCAGACATAGTACAGGAGATTGTCATAGACTGCAGACATAGTACAGGAGATGGTCAGAGACTGCAGACATAGTACAGGAGATGGTCAGAGACTGCAGACATAGTACAGGAGATAGTCAGACACTGCAGACATAGTACATGTCTGCAGTCTGACCATCTCATGTACTATGTCTGCAGTCTCTGACCATCTCCTGTACTATGTCTGCAGTCTCTGACCATCTCCTGTACTATGTCTGCAGTCTCTGACCATCTCCTGTACTATGTCTGCAGTCTCTGACAATCTCCTGTACTATGTCTGCAGTCTATGACAATCTCCTGTACTATGTCTGCAGTCTGACCATCTCATGTACTATGTCTGCAGTCTATGACAATCTCCTGTACTATGTGTGCAGTCTATGACAATCTCCTGTACTATGTCTGCAGTCTCTGAACATCTCCTGTACTATGTCTGCAGTCTATGACAATCTCCTGTACTATGTCTGCAGTCTGACCATCTCATGTACTATGTCTGCAGTCTGACCATCTCATGTACTATGTCTGCAGTCTATGACAATCTCCTGTACTATGTCTACAGTCTCTGACAATCTCCTGTACTTTGTCTGCAGTCTGACCATCTCCTGTACTATGTCTGCAGTCTGACCATTTCCTGTACTATGTCTGCAGTCTGACCATCTCATGTACTATGTCTGCAGTCTGACCATCTCATGTACTATGTCTGCAGTCTGACCATCTCATGTACTATGTCTGCAGTCTGACCATCTCATGTACTATGTCTGCAGTCTATGACAATCTCCTGTACTATGTCTGCAGTCTGACCATCTCATGTACTATGTCTGCAGTCTATGACAATCTCCTGTACTATGTCTGCAGTCTCTGACCATCTCCTATACTATGTCTGCAGTCTATGACAATCTCCTGTACTATGTCTACAGTCTCTGACAATCTCCTGTACTATGTCTGCAGTCTCTGACCATCTCCTGTACTATGTCTGCAGTCTATGACAATCTCCTGTACTATGTCTGCAGTCTGACCATCTCATGTACTATGTCTGCAGTCTATGACAATCTCCTGTACTATGTGTGCAGTCTATGACAATCTCCTGTACTATGTCTGCAGTCTCTGAACATCTCCTGTACTATGTCTGCAGTCTATGACAATCTCCTGTACTATGTCTGCAGTCTGACCATCTCATGTACTATGTCTGCAGTCTGATCATCTCATGTACTATGTCTGCAGTCTATGACAATCTCCTGTACTATGTCTACAGTCTCTGACAATCTCCTGTACTTTGTCTGCAGTCTGACCATCTCCTGTACTATGTCTGCAGTCTGACCATTTCCTGTACTATGTCTGCAGTCTGACCATTTCCTGTACTATGTCTGCAGTCTGACCATCTCATGTACTATGTCTGCAGTCTGACCATCTCATGTACTATGTCTGCAGTCTGACCATCTCATGTACTATGTCTGCAGTCTATGACAATCTCCTGTACTATGTCTGCAGTCTGACCATCTCATGTACTATGTCTGCAGTCTATGACAATCTCCTGTACTATGTCTGCAGTCTCTGACCATCTCCTGTACTATGTCTGCAGTCTATGACACTCTCCTGTACTATGTCTGCAGTCTGACCATCTCATGTACTATGTCTGCAGTCTATGACAATCTCCTGTACTATGTGTGCAGTCTATGACAATCTCCTGTACTATGTCTGCAGTCTCTGAACATCTCCTGTACTATGTCTGCAGTCTATGACAATCTCCTGTACTATGTCTGCAGTCTGACCATCTCATGTACTATGTCTGCAGTCTGACCATCTCATGTACTATGTCTGCAGTCTATGACAATCTCCTGTACTATGTCTACAGTCTCTGACAATCTCCTGTACTTTGTCTGCAGTCTGACCATCTCCTGTACTATGTCTGCAGTCTGACCATTTCCTGTACTATGTCTGCAGTCTGACCATCTCATGTACTATGTCTGCAGTCTGACCATCTCATGTACTATGTCTGCAGTCTGACCATCTCATGTACTATGTCTGCAGTCTGACCATCTCATGTACTATGTCTGCAGTCTATGACAATCTCCTGTACTATGTCTGCAGTCTGACCATCTCATGTACTATGTCTGCAGTCTATGACAATCTCCTGTACTATGTCTGCAGTCTGACCATCTCATGTACTATGTCTGCAGTCTGACCATTTCCTGTACTATGTCTGCAGTCTGACCATCTCATGTACTATGTCTGCAGTCTGACCATTTCCTGTACTATGTCTGCAGTCTGACCATCTCATGTACTATGTCTGCAGTCTATGACAATCTCCTGTACTATGTCTGCAGTCTGACCATCTCATGTACTATGTCTGCAGTCTATGACAATCTCATGTACTATGTCTGCAGTCTATGACAATCTCCTGTACTATGTGTGCAGTCTATGACAATCTCCTGTACTATGTCTGCAGTCTCTGATCATCTCATGTACTATGTCTGCAGTCTATGACAATCTCCTGTACTATGTCTGCAGTCTGACCATCTCATGTACTATGTCTGCAGTCTGACCATCTCATGTACTATGTCTGCAGTCTATGACAATCTCCTGTACTATGTCTACAGTCTCTGACTATCTCCTGTACTTTGTCTGCAGTCTGACCATCTCATGTACTATGTCTGCAGTCTGACCATTTCCTGTACTATGTCTGCAGTCTGACCATCTCATGTACTATGTCTGCAGTCTGACCATTTCCTGTACTATGTCTGCAGTCTGACCATCTCATGTACTATGTCTGCAGTCTATGACAATCTCCTGTACTATGTCTGCAGTCTCTGACCATCTCCTATACTATGTCTGCAGTCTATGACAATCTCCTGTACTATGTCTACAGTCTCTGACAATCTCCTGTACTATGTCTGCAGTCTCTGACCATCTCCTGTACTATGTCTGCAGTCTATGACACTCTCCTGTACTATGTCTGCAGTCTGACCATCTCATGTACTATGTCTGCAGTCTATGACAATCTCCTGTACTATGTGTGCAGTCTATGACAATCTCCTGTACTATGTCTGCAGTCTCTGAACATCTCCTGTACTATGTCTGCAGTCTATGACAATCTCCTGTACTATGTCTGCAGTCTGACCATCTCATGTACTATGTCTGCAGTCTGACCATCTCATGTACTATGTCTGCAGTCTATGACAATCTCCTGTACTATGTCTACAGTCTCTGACAATCTCCTGTACTATGTCTGCAGTCTGACCATCTCATGTACTATGTCTGCAGTCTGACCATTTCCTGTACTATGTCTGCAGTCTGACCATCTCATGTACTATGTCTGCAGTCTGACCATTTCCTGTACTATGTCTGCAGTCTGACCATCTCATGTACTATGTCTGCAGTCTATGACAATCTCCTGTACTATGTCTGCAGTCTGACCATCTCATGTACTATGTCTGCAGTCTGACCATTTCCTGTACTATGTCTGCAGTCTGACCATCTCATGTACTATGTCTGCAGTCTATGACAATCTCCTGTACTATGTCTGCAGTCTGACCATCTCATGTACTATGTCTGCAGTCTATGACAATCTCCTGTACTATGTGTGCAGTCTATGACAATCTCCTGTACTATGTCTGCAGTCTCTGAACATCTCCTGTACTATGTCTGCAGTCTATGACAATCTCCTGTACTATGTCTGCAGTCTCTGATCATCTCATGTACTATGTCTGCACTCTCTGACCATCTCCTGTACTATGTCTGCAGTCTATGACAATCTCCTGTACTATGTCTGCAGTCTCTGATCATCTCATGTACTATGTCTGCAGTCTCTGACAATCTCCTGTACTATGTCTGCAGTCTATGACAATCTCCTGTACTATGTCTGCAGTCTCTGATCATCTCATGTACTATGTCTGCAGTCTCTGACCATCTCCTGTACTATGTCTGCAGTCTATGACAATCTCCTGTACTATGTCTGCAGTCTCTGATCATCTCATGTACTATGTCTGCAGTCTCTGACAATCTCCTGTACTATGTCTGCAGTCTATGACAATCTCCTGTACTATGTCTGCAGTCTGACCATCTCATGTACTATGTCTGCAGTCTATGACAATCTCCTGTACTATGTCTACAGTCTCTGACAATCTCCTGTACTTTGTCTGCAGTCTGACCATCTCATGTACTATGTCTGCAGTCTATGACAATCTCCTGTACTATGTCTACAGTCTCTGACAATCTCCTGTACTTTGTCTGCAGTCTGACCATCTCATGTACTATGTCTGCAGTCTGACCATTTCCTGTACTATGTCTGCAGTCTGACCATCTCATGTACTATGTCTGCAGTCTGACCATCTCATGTACTATGTCTGCAGTCTATGACAATCTCCTGTACTATGTCTACAGTCTCTGACAATCTCCTGTACTTTGTCTGCAGTCTGACCATGTCATGTACTATGTCTGCAGTCTGACCATTTCCTGTACTATGTCTGCAGTCTGACCATCTCATGTACTATGTCTGCAGTCTATGACAATCTCCTGTACTATGTCTACAGTCTCTGACAATCTCCTGTACTTTGTCTGCAGTCTGACCATCTCATGTACTATGTCTGCAGTCTGACCATTTCCTGTACTATGTCTGCAGTCTGACCATCTCATGTACTATGTCTGCAGTCTGACCATCTCATGTACTATGTCTGCAGTCTGACCATCTCATGTACTATGTCTGCAGTCTATGACAATCTCCTGTACTATGTCTGCAGTCTGACCATCTCATGTACTATGTCTACAGTCTCTGACAATCTCCTGTACTATGTCTGCAGTCTCTGACCATCTCCTGTACTATGTCTGCAGTCTATGACACTCTCCTGTACTATGTCTGCAGTCTGACCATCTCATGTACTATGTCTGCAGTCTATGACAATCTCCTGTACTATGTCTGCAGTCTCTGACCATCTCCTGTACTATGTCTGCAGTCTATGACAATCTCCTGTACTATGTCTGCAGTCTATGACAATCTCCTGTACTATGTCTGCAGTCTCTGATCATCTCATGTACTATGTCTGCAGTCTCTGACAATCTCCTGTACTATGTCTGCAGTCTATGACAATCTCCTGTACTATGTCTGCAGTCTCTGATCATCTCATGTACTATGTCTGCAGTCTCTGACCATCTCCTGTACTATGTCTGCAGTCTATGACAATCTCCTGTACTATGTCTGCAGTCTCTGATCATCTCATGTACTATGTCTGCAGTCTCTGACAATCTCCTGTACTATGTCTGCAGTCTATGACAATCTCCTGTACTATGTCTGCAGTCTCTGATCATCTCATGTACTATGTCTGCAGTCTCTGACCATCTCCTGTACTATGTCTGCAGTCTATGACAATCTCCTGTACTATGTCTGCAGTCTCTGATCATCTCATGTACTATGTCTGCAGTCTCTGACAATCTCCTGTACTATGTCTGCAGTCTATGACAATCTCCTGTACTATGTCTGCAGTCTGACCATCTCATGTACTATGTCTGCAGTCTATGACAATCTCCTGTACTATGTCTACAGTCTCTGACAATCTCCTGTACTTTGTCTGCAGTCTGACCATCTCATGTACTATGTCTGCAGTCTATGACAATCTCCTGTACTATGTCTACAGTCTCTGACAATCTCCTGTACTTTGTCTGCAGTCTGACCATCTCATGTACTATGTCTGCAGTCTGACCATTTCCTGTACTATGTCTGCAGTCTGACCATCTCATGTACTATGTCTGCAGTCTGACCATCTCATGTACTATGTCTGCAGTCTGACCATCTCATGTACTATGTCTGCAGTCTATGACAATCTCCTGTACTATGTCTGCAGTCTGACCATCTCATGTACTATGTCTGCAGTCTATGACAATCTCCTGTACTATGTCTGCAGTCTCTGACAATCTCATGTACTATGTCTGCAGTCTGAACATCTCATGTACTATGTCTGCAGTCTCTGACCATCTCCTGTACTATGTCTGCAGTCTATGACAATCTGCTGTACTGTGTCTGCAGTCTCTGACCATCTCCTTTAGTATTTAGGGGGGAGAGCCATGCGCACTTGCGCTGCAATCGTGATGCATCGCGGAATCGAATCGAATCGACGGGTGAAGATGCGCAGCCCTCGTTTTTATGGTGCATTTTTGATGGGCTAGTTTTCGATGGAGCAGTTTTTGATGGGGCAATGGACCGAACTGGATTGAAACACGGTTGGATCACATTTACATCTCCAGGGGCACCGTCTCCAGTCAGTAGTATTGGTGGCGGCATGACCACGCCGCACAATTTACCCTGAAATTTTGTCTTTTCTAGTCACATTACATTTTAATACTACTGCTGCTGCCTCAATGCTGACTATTGCTTCATGTCCTCTATGGCACAGCGGATCCACCAAGAGCCAACGCTACAAGCTACCAGACTGGATCGAAACAGCAAGTGTTAATAGAACAATAAACTTTATGTTAAGCCCTGATTTGCGGCCTTTTTACTGCAACCATTAGCCTGTATGCAAGAGCAAATCTGCACTCTCTCTCTCTCTTTCTCGCTCTCTCTCTCTATATCTATATCTATTGTTGCTTTTGTTATGTTCATTTTAAAACAGTTTAGTTTGTGTTCGTCGTGACTGTGTGTGTGTACTTTCGTTTATCCTAGGTTTGTGTTAAATAAAATATTAGTATAAAATGATTTTGCTTATTATGAAGTTTGATGTGTTGATGTTGATGTTGATGTTTTAGATGTGAAGTTAGATGTGTTGAAAACCTAAAAATCTATCTCAAGAACAAAGGAAACATTTCAAAAAAATAAAGCTTTTTATTCAAAAAATTATTCCTGAAGGTGAAGCCTCATGCGCTTCACCGTTTTTTTGCGTTTTTCCATCACTTTGGCGTGCTCCTTCTCCAGCTCTTTATTTTGCTTTAGGAGGTAGTCAATTTGCCGCCGATTAGCAAAAATCCTCTCCATTATTTTGTTTTCATTGGCCTCATAACCCTCCAAATCATTTACATCTGTTAGGATAGAAGAAAAAACAATTTGTTTTCAAAGACCCTTAACAAATAAATAAAATATTTCTTTTGCTTATTAATCAATCATTATCATGTCTATACACAAATGAGTAATCGGACCACATCTTCCTCTTTATGCATGTTGTCTTACTCCAAGCTGTATAGGCTCGAAAGCTTACTACCAATTAGGCATATTAGGTAATGTAGAACTCTGTAATGAGAAGGTGTGTGGTCTAATGACATCAACACTCTATATCAGGTGTGCATAATTATTAGTCAACTTCCTTTCATTGCAAAATGGGTCAAAAGAAGGACTTGACAGTCTCTGAAAAGTCAAAAATAGTGTGATATCTTGCAGAGGGATGCAGCACTCTTAAAATTGAAAAGCTTCTGAAGCGTGATCATCGAACAATCAAGCATTTCATTCAAAATAGTCAACAGGGTCGCAAGACGCGTGTGGAAATACCAAGGCGCAAAATAAGTGCCCATGAACTGAGAAAAGTCAAGCGTGCAGCTGCCAACATGCCACTTGCCACCAGTTTGGCCATATTTCAGAGCTGCAACATCACTGGAGTGCCCAAAAGCACAAGGTGTGCAATACTCAGAGACATGGCCGAGGTAAGAAAGGCTGAAAGACGACCAACACTGAATAATACCCACAAGCTGAAACGTCAAGACTGGGCCAAGAAATATCTCAAGACTGATTTTTCTACCGTTGTATGGACTGCTGAAATGAGAGTGAGTCTTGATGGACCAAAGGAATGGGCCAGTGGCTGTATTGGTAAAGGGCAGAGAGCTCCAGTCCGACTCAGACGGCAGCAAGGTCGAGGTGGAGTACTGGTTTGGGCTGGTATCATCAAAGATGAGCTTGTGGGGCCTTTTGGGGTTGAGGATGGAGTGAAGCTCAACTCCCAGTCCTATTGCCAGTTTCTGGAAGACCCCTTCTTCAAGCAGTGGTACAGGAAGAAGTCTGCATCCTTCAAGAAAACCATGATTTTCATGAAGGACAATGCTCCATCACACGTGTCCAAGTACTCCACAGCGTGCCTGGCAAGAAAGTGTATTAAAGAAAAAAAACGAATGACATGGCCTCCTTGTTCACCTGATCCGAACCCCATTGAGAAGAACCTGTGGTCCATCATCAAATGTGAGATTTGCAAAGAGGGAAAAGAGTACACCTCTCTGAACATTGTCTGGGAGGCTGCGGTTGCTGCTGCACGCAATGTTGATGGTGAACAGATCAAAACACTGACAGAATCCATGGATGGCAGGCTGCATGAGTGTCCTTGCAAAGAAAGGTGGCTATATTGGTCACTGATTTTGTTTAGTTTTGTTTTTGAATGTCAGAAATGTATAGTTGGGAATGTTGAGATGTTATATTGGTTTCACTGTTAAAAATAAATAATTGAAATGGGTATATATATTTTTATTTTGTTAGGTTGCCTAATAATTCAGCACAGTACTAGTACTCACCTGCACACACAGATATCCCCCTAAAATAGCTAACACTAAAAAAAAAAAAAAACTACTTTCAAAAATATTCAGCTGTGATATTATTGAGTTTTTGAGGTTCATTGAGAACATGGTTGTTGTTCAATAATACAATGAATCCTCAAAAATACAACTTGCCTAATAATATTGCCATACCTGTATACTTCTAGCATAAATACCTTATTATGGTTCTGCAATCTGACGGGTGCGCTTTACATGTTTTCCATTTTTATATCTACATTCTATTGTTGAAATGTTATTAATCTTTGTGCACATCTTTACCTTCCTGAAGGAGGCTAAACGGAGCTCCAGTTAGAGGCACCTCCACCTCTCCAGCCACCAGCATACTGCCATCTGATATGTCGGCACTATTTGGGGGGGGGACATCCTCCATAACAGGAGCGGTGGCTGTCGATTGGGAGGTCCCTGGCTGATCCTCATCCCTCTCCTCCTCTGCCTCATCCTCCTCTGGCACATCCTCCTCAAGGACATCCTCCTCTTCTTCCTCCTCATCTGTGTCCTGGCACCTTTTGCGCTTGTTTCGCACAGTTGGTAGCGGAGCTCCTAGAATAACACAATGTTCATATATTAGAAAAATATTTTCTAATGACGTATGCAAATTCGGTGTGCTCTGCTGTATTGTATATGAATACAAATTAATTTATATAGACAGTTAACCAATGGGAAAATGTTATATTAAAGGGTCTTGTGGGCACTACAGGGGACTGAGCGTGAGCTGGTCTGCCACCATGGTAAAATGAGCTGTTTTTGTCTCCTTTGTTTTGTTCAGACGATATCATGTTAAAAAAAAAGGGCCTGATGGATCACACGGGATTACTATGACAACCCCACGCCTAACACAGGAATATAGTGGGAATCTATATATATAAAACTCAACGTGTCTGTATGTATGTATGTATGTTCCAGCATCACGTCCAAACGGCAAAAGTTATTTACATGAAACTTGGCACACAGGTTACTTATATGTCAGCCACCAACATTGTATAGGTGATTTAAGCCTTACCCTCCACCATTTTCCATGGTGGTGGTTTTTCTTTAAATTCCCATTCAACTCTATGGGAAATACATGTTACTTCATAACAGCTGTAGATATTTCGATAACACTTGGTCACATGTTACTTACACGTCCACTTAAAGCATAGGATAGTTAATTTATCCATGAACTACCCCCATTTGTGATGGTCGTGGTTTTTGTATAAAGTCCCATGCAAAGCAATGGGAAATGTATGTTCCCACATAACTTCTGTGTTGCTGTCTGCTGTCCCATGTCTTTTTCCAACAGTGCTATGAATACCTTGGCTGGTGGTGATATATGTTACCACAACATGGCGTCTGGGTTAATAACATCTGCCCTTACATTAATTACATATGAGCCTTAAATAACTGTCAACAAAGGAGCTGCGGTGGGTCAACGCGATTGCCACTGCGCTGACAAGCCATTCACCTCTGCAGCTAGGGGTTCTGATCCCGCTCTCGGTTACATGTTAATTGAGTTTGGTGGTCTCAGCCCGGCCTCCGGTGGGAGTGCTATGCGAGGTAAGCCTGCGCTTAGTACGCCTACCCCCCTCCCACAAAAACCACCACACTTACACGCGCACTAGAAAATTGGGTTAACATGCGCGCACTCTGACCACGCGGTCTCTAAAAAGAGAAGCGAAGGACTAACGGGGCTATTTGAGCGGGCAAATCCTCTCACTACCTTATAGGGAGTCCCTCTGCCACGTTGGCCTTCAAAGCGGAGCAGGTAGGACGGGCTGTATGTGAGGACCCCCTCTCACACGCCATTGTCACCAGGGGCATGGAGAAAGGTGGCATATTGCCTCTGGGGGAGGCCTGTCTACTCCCAAATCCTGCAGTCCGTCTCCTCTCTAGAGTACACGCAGAAAATACACTATAGATAAAAAAAACCTAACTGTCAACAATAACTTACCTGGGTGAAATTTAGCACGGAGACGCCTGACCCGGTCCATATGCCGCCTTTTAAGGTCGGACCACTTCTTGACAATGGCCATGCGATCCGGTGGCCCGCCAGGATGTCCTGCTAGTAGTTCTTGGACGTAGCTCACCACCTCCTTCTTTTCTGCCTGACTCTGCAGCTTATCATACCCCTTTGCCAGGAACGTCTGCAAGATGAAGAACAAAGTATATTAGAATACTTTTGTTTAAAACCTTATGGATATATGACGGAAATCTATGTTATTCAACATTGAGAGCATTCTCGCCTTATTAATCAATGACAGGGTTAACATGACAGATTTTATATCTTGCCATTTTTTAGACTTTTAGATGAATTAATTTAGAATAAATTATGGAGTTGATGTTATTTTAAAACTACAACTACCAGCATGCTCTGATACACCATGTAGCTCCCCGTCACCAGCTGTACAAGAATTAAACTTTAACTAGGAGCATGGCTGGACAGTTAATGGCTGTCCGGTAATAACGGGGAGTTGTTTTGCAACAGCTGTAGGCTCCGTTTAGGAAACAGCGACGCATAAGCGAGTAGCGCCCGCATATGAAAATGGTGTTTAAACCACACAAGTGAGTTATCGGCGCGATCGTTAGAGCAAGAGCAATAATTTTAGCCCTAGAGCTACTCTTTAGCTGAAAAAATGCAACCTGTTGAATTTTTAAATAATCACCTATCGAGAATTTTTAAGGGTGAAAGTTTGACGCCATGCCACGAGCGGGCAGAATTTTTGAGCGTGACATGTTGGGTATCATTTTACTCGGCGTAACTTTATCTTTCACAAAATCTAAAAAAATTGTGCAAAATTTATTGTTGTGTTATTTTCAAATTCAAAAAAAAAGATTTTTTTCAAAAAAAAGAGCGCTTGTAAGACCGCTGCGCAAATACGGTGTGGCAAGAAATATTGCAATGATTACCATTTCATTCTCTAGGGTAGGGGTCACCAAAGTACGGCCCGCGGGCCACATCCGGCCCGCCAGGCCATTTTCTCCGGCACGCAGCTGGAGTCACTGGTCCACCAGTTAGTTGTGGAACCTGCGCTGAATATTCGTCCCTAACAATATGCAGCGCAGGTCCCGCAATCTCTCCCGGCGTCTCACTGTGTTTGTGTCGGCTGCTGGGTCCACGGGCATCCTAGCAGCCAATGATTTGTTTTAGACCCGTTGCCACAACGCCCTGCTCCCCCTCCCGCCTCGCTGTTAACCAGTAACGAGTGTGTATTAAGGCGTGGCGGGAGTCGGGAAGTGCAGCAGGTCTGAACAGCCAGTGTGTGTAATGTCTGACGCGCTAGTAAAGTAAACATGCATGGAGGAGGGAGGGGGGCTGATGCGAGATGATTACTGTACACTACTGTGGAGGGTGGCTGAATGGCTCTGATATGGCACAAACTTCAGGGTGCTGATAATTCTGATGGGGACACAAGTGGGAGGTGCTCTAATGGGGATACAAGTGACAAGTAGGGGGTGGTGCTCTTATGGGGACACCAGTGGGGGGGTTCTCTAAAGGGGACACCAGTGGGGGGGTTCTCTAATGGGGACACCAGTGGGGGGGTTCTCTAATGGGGACACCAGTGGAGGGGGGTTTAATGGGGACAGCAGTAGGGGGTGCCCTAATGGGGACACAGATGTGTGGTGAGACTATTGGGCAAACAGATGTATGGGGACACCAATGTGGGGACACAGATGTATGAGGAGACTGGTAGGGAAACAGATGTGTGGGGATAGATGTGTGGGGACAACAGTGTGGGGACAGATAATTGTGGGGACACCAGTGTGGGGAGCCAGATGTGTGGGGATACCAGTGTGTGGACACAGATGTGTGGGGACACAAGTGTTGGGACACTGATTTATGGGGACACTGGTGGAGTCACAGATGTGTGGGGACATAGATGTATGAGGAGACTGGTGGAGTCACAGATGTGTGGGGACACAAGTGTGGGGACACTGATTTGTGGGGAGACAGGTGTCCCCATACATCTGTGTCCCCACCAGCCTCCCCACAAATCAGTGTCCCCACACTTGTGTCTCCACACATCTGTTGCCCCACCAGTCTCCTCATAGATCTGTGTCCCCACATTAGTGTCCCCATACATCTGTATCCCCAACAGTCTCCCCACAAATCAGTGTTCCCACACTTGTGTCCCCACACATCGGTGTCCCCAACAGTGTCCTCATACATCTATGTCCCCAGCAGTCTCCTCATACATCTGTGTCCCCACATCAGTGTCCCCACCAGTCTCCCCACACATCTATGTCCCCACACTTGTGTCCGCACACATCTGGGTCCCCACACTGGTGTCCCCACACATGTGTGACCCCCACCAGTCTCCTCATACATCGGTGTCCCCAGCAGTCTCCTCATACATCTGTTTACCCACATTGGTGTCCCCACACTTCATGTGTGCCCCCACCAGTCTCCCAACACATCTATGTCCCCACACTTGTGTCCTCACACATCTGGGTACCCACACATCTGTGACCCCCACCAGTCTCCTCATACATCTGTTACCCCACCACTCTCCTCATACATCTGTGTCCCCACATGGGTGTCCCCATACATCTGAGTCCCCACCAATGTGGGGGCACAGATGTATGAGGAGACTGGTGGGGCCACAGATGTGTGGGGACACCAGTGTGGGCACACAGATGTGGGGACACAGATGTGTGGGGACATAGATGTGTGGGGAGACTGGTGGGGACACAAATGTGTGGGGACACCGATGTGGGGACACAGATGTATGAGGAGACTGGTGGGCTAACAGATGTGTGGGGACAACAGTGTGGGGACACATAATTGTGGGGACACCAGTGTGGGGGCACAGATGTATGAGGACACTGGTGTGGACACAGATGTGTAGGGACACCAGTGTGGGGTCACAGATGTGTGGGGAGATTGGTGGGGACACAGATGTATGGGGACACCAATGTGAGGACACAGATGTATGGGGACACCAATGTGATGACACAGATTTGTGGGGAGACTGGTGGGGACACATGTATGGGGACACCAATGTGGGGACACAGATGTATAAGGAGACTGGTGGGGTAACAGATGTGTGGGGACAACAGTGTGGGGATACAGATTTGTGGGGAGACTGGTGGGGTAACAGATGTGTGGGGACAACAGTGTGTGGACACAGATTTGTGGGGAGACTGGTGGGGACACATGTATGGGGACACCAATGTGGGGAGACAGATGTATGGGGACACCAATGTGATGACACAGATGTATTGGGACACCAATGTGATGACACAGAGGTATGGGGACACCAATGTGAGGAGACAGATGTGTGGGGACACCAGTGTGGGGACACAGATGTATGGGGACACCAATGTGATGACACAGATGTATGGGGACACCAATGTGATGACACAGATGTATGGGGACACCAATGTGATGACACAGATGTATGGGGACACCAATGTGAGGAGACAGATGTGTGGGGACACCAATGTGAGGAGACAGATGTGTGGGGACAAAAGTGTATTAGGACACTGGTGGGGGGCACAGATGTGAGGGGACACCAGTGTGGGGACACAGATGTGTGGGGACAAAAGTGTATGAGGAGACTGGTGGGGGGCACAGATGTGTGGGGACACCAATGTGATGACACAGATGTATGGGGACACCAATGTGATGACACATGTATGGGGACACCAATGTGACGACACAGATGTATGGGGACACCAGTGTGGGTACACAGATGTATGGGGACACCAGTGTGGGGACACAGATGTGTGGGGACAAAAGTGTATTAGGAGACTGGTGGGGGGCACAGATGTGTGGGGACACCAGTGTGGGGACACAGATGTGTGGGGACAAAAGTGTATGAGGAGACTGGTGGGGGGCACAGATGTGTGGGGACACCAATGTGATGACACAGATGTATGGGGACACCAATGTGAGGAGACAGATGTGTGGGGACACCAGTGTGGGGACACAGATGTGTGGGGACAAAAGTGTATGAGGAGACTGGTGGGGGGCACAGATGTATGGGGACACCAATGTGATGACACAGATGTATGGGGACACCAATGTGAGGAGACAGATGTGTGGGGACACCAGTGTGGGGACACAGATGTGTGGGGACAAAAGTGTATGAGGACACTGGTGGGGGGCACAGATGTGAGGGGACACCAGTGTGGGGACACAGATGTGTGGGGACAAAAGTGTATGAGGAGACTGGTGGGGGGCACAGATGTGTGGGGACACCAATGTGATGACAAAGATGTATGGGGACACCAATGTGAGGAGACAGATGTGTGGGGACACCAGTGTGGGGACACAGATGTGTGGGGACAAAAGTGTATTAGGAGACTGGTGGGGGGCACAGATGTGTGGGGACACCAGTGTGGGGACACAGATGTGTGGGGACAAAAGTGTATGAGGAGACTGGTGGGGGGCACAGATGTGTGGGGACACCAATGTGATGACACAGATGTATGGGGACACCAATGTGAGGAGACAGATGTGTGGGGACACCAGTGTGGGGACACAGATGTGTGGGGACAAAAGTGTATGAGGAGACTGGTGGGGGGCACAGATGTATGGGGACACCAATGTGATGACACAGATGTATGGGGACACCAATGTGATGACACATGTATGGGGACACCAATGTGACGACACAGATGTATGGGGACACCAGTGTGGGTACACAGATGTATGGGGACACCAGTGTGGGGACACAGATGTGTGGGGACAAAAGTGTATTAGGAGACTGGTGGGGGGCACAGATGTGTGGGGACACCAGTGTGGGGACACAGATGTGTGGGGACAAAAGTGTATGAGGAGACTGGTGGGGGGCACAGATGTGTGGGGACACCAATGTGATGACACAGATGTATGGGGACACCAATGTGATGACACATGTATGGGGACACCAATGTGACGACACAGATGTATGGGGACACCAGTGTGGGTACACAGATGTATGGGGACACCAGTGTGGGGACACAGATGTGTGGGGACACAGATGTGTGGGGACAAAAGTGTATTAGGAGACTGGTGGGGGGCACAGATGTGTGGGGACACCAGTGTGGGGACACAGATGTGTGGGGACAAAAGTGTATGAGGAGACTGGTGGGGGGCACAGATGTGTGGGGACACCAATGTGATGACACAGATGTATGGGGACACCAATGTGAGGAGACAGATGTGTGGGGACACCAGTGTGGGGACACAGATGTGTGGGGACAAAAGTGTATGAGGAGACTGGTGGGGGGCACAGATGTATGGGGACACCAATGTGATGACACAGATGTATGGGGACACCAATGTGAGGAGACAGATGTGTGGGGACACCAGTGTGGGGACACAGATGTGTGGGGACAAAAGTGTATGAGGACACTGGTGGGGGGCACAGATGTGAGGGGACACCAGTGTGGGGACACAGATGTGTGGGGACAAAAGTGTATGAGGAGACTGGTGGGGGGCACAGATGTATGGGGACACCAATGTGATGACACAGATGTATGGGGACACCAATGTGAGGAGACAGATGTGTGGGGACACCAGTGTGGGGACACAGATGTGTGGGGACAAAAGTGTATGAGGACACTGGTGGGGGGCACAGATGTGAGGGGACACCAGTGTGGGGACACAGATGTGTGGGGACAAAAGTGTATGAGGAGACTGGTGGGGGGCACAGATGTGTGGGGACACCAGTGTGGGGACACAGATGTGTGGGGACAAAAGTGTATGAGGAGACTGGTGGGGGGCACAGATGTGTGGGGACACCAATGTGATGACAAAGATGTATGGGGACACCAATGTGAGGAGACAGATGTGTGGGGACACCAGTGTGGGGACACAGATGTGTGGGGACAAAAGTGTATGAGGAGACTGGTGGGGGGCACAGATGTATGGGGACACCAATGTGATGACACAGATGTATGGGGACACCAATGTGATGACACAGATGTATGGGGACACCAATGTGAGGAGACAGATGTGTGGGGACACCAATGTGAGGAGACAGATGTGTGGGGACACCAGTGTGGGGACACAGATGTGTGGGGACAAAAGTGTATGAGGAGACTGGTGGGGGGCACAGATGTGTGGGGACACCAATGTGATGACACAGATGTATGGGGACACCAATGTGGGGAGACAGATGTATGGGGACACCAATGTGATGACACAGATGTATTGGGACACCAATGTGATGACACAGATGTATGGGGACACCAATGTGAGGAGACAGATGTGTGGGGACACCAGTGTGGGGACACAGATGTGTGGGGACAAAAGTGTATGAGGAGACTGGTGGGGGGCACAGATGTGTGGGGACACCAATGTGATGACACAGATGTATGGGGACACCAATGTGGGGAGACAGATGTATGGGGACACCAATGTGAGGAGACAGATGTGTGGGGACACCAGTGTGGGGACACAGATGTGTGGGGACAAAAGTGTATTAGGAGACTGGTGGGGGGCACAGATGTGTGGGGACACCAGTGTGGGGACACAGATGTGTGGGGACAAAAGTGTATGAGGAGACTGGTGGGGGGCACAGATGTGTGGGGACACCAATGTGATGACAAAGATGTATGGGGACACCAATGTGAGGAGACAGATGTGTGGGGACACCAGTGTGGGGACACAGATGTATGGGGACACCAATGTGATGACACAGATGTATGGGGACACCAATGTGAGGAGACAGATGTGTGGGGACACCAATGTGAGGAGACAGATGTGTGGGGACACCAGTGTGGGGACACAGATGTGTGGGGACAAAAGTGTATGAGGAGACTGGTGGGGGGCACAGATGTGTGGGGACACCAATGTGATGACACAGATGTATGGGGACACCAATGTGGGGAGACAGATGTATGGGGACACCAATGTGATGACACAGATGTATTGGGACACCAATGTGATGACACAGATGTATGGGGACACCAATGTGAGGAGACAGATGTGTGGGGACACCAGTGTGGGGACACAGATGTGTGGGGACAAAAGTGTATGAGGAGACTGGTGGGGGGCACAGATGTGTGGGGACACCAATGTGATGACACAGATGTATGGGGACACCAATGTGGGGAGACAGATGTATGGGGACACCAATGTGAGGAGACAGATGTGTGGGGACACCAGTGTGGGGACACAGATGTGTGGGGACAAAAGTGTATGAGGAGACTGGTGGGGGGCACAGATGTGTGGGTACACCAATGTGATGACACAGATGTATGGGGACACCAATGTGGGGAGACAGATGTATGGGGACACCAATGTGATGACACAGATGTATTGGGACACCAATGTGATGACACAGATGTATGGGGACACCAATGTGAGGAGACAGATGTGTGGGGACACCAGTGTGGGGACACAGATGTGTGGGGACAAAAGTGTATGAGGAGACTGGTGGGGGGCACAGATGTGTGGGGACACCAATGTGATGACACAGATGTATGGGGACACCAATGTGGGGAGACAGATGTATGGGGACACCAATGTGATGACACAGATGTATTGGGACACCAATGTGATGACACAGATGTATGGGGACACCAATGTGAGGAGACAGATGTGTGGGGACACCAGTGTGGGGACACAGATGTATGGGGACACCAATGTGATGACACAGATGTATGGGGACACCAATGTGATGACACAGATGTATGGGGACACCAATGTGAGGAGACAGATGTGTGGGGACACCAGTGTGGGGACACAGATGTGTGGGGACAAAAGTGTATGAGGAGACTGGTGGGGGGCACAGATGTGTGGGGACACCAGTGTGGGGACACAGATGTGTGGGGACAACAGTGTATGAGGAGACTGGTGGGGGGCGCAGATGTGTGGGGACACCAATGTGATGACACAGATGTATGGGGACACCAATGTGGGGACACAGATGTATGGAGACACCAATGTGGGTACACAGATGTATGGGGACACCAATGTGGGAACACAGTTGTATGGGGGACACCAATGTGGGGACACAGAGGTATGGGGACACCAATGTGGGGACACAGATGTATGGGGACACCATTGTGGGGACACAGATGTATGGGGACACGAATGTGGGGACACAGATGTGGGGGAGACTGGTGAGGACACGGATGTAAAACCTCAATGCACGCTGGTAGTTAAACCCGCTGAATGATGCTCCATGGTTTTATTAGACGACAGGACCATCATCCAGTTCTGCTGTCAACAGTAAGTAAAATGCTATTCTTCTTCTACTGTGGATTTATTTAGTTAAATTATTTTTCCGGCCCGCGGATATGAGTAAAATATAGAATGTGGCCCTCGAAGTAAAAAGTTTGGAGACCCCTGCTCTAGGGTGTTAGAAAAAAATATATATATAATGTTTGGGGGTTTTAAGTAATTTTCTAGCCAAAAAAAAGTTTTAGTCTCGTAAACACCAAATCTGAACAAATTAGCCCGGTGTCCACAACATGTTAAATTCATTATTCAAAATAGCAAGGAAAGTGCCTAAATACACATTTACCAAGCAGGGTGTCTGCAGCTGTACAGGCATGCTGGGACTTGTAGTTTTGTAACACCAGGAGACAAATTGTTTGGGAAATACTAATATCTGATCTTATATACTAACTTTTAAACTAGTCTAAAATGCAGGTAAAGATAATTCAAATACTCACACTGATCAAAATATTCTCTTCATCTCTTGAAAGGTTGCTTCCAACCATCTTTCCAATTAAAGTAGTGGAAATAGACCAAAAACAGCTACCTATGGAAAATGAAACTGGCAAGTGTCCAAGTTCCAGGAAGTAGTCGCGCGTGCGTGTTGTTCGCGCGATTGCGCAAGCGCGCTCGAGAAATTCGCAATACTGTTTTTAAATAAAATTACACATATATTCGATTTCAGAGTGTTACTGTAGAAATTCCGCAATAAATTTCTCATTCGCATTTTTGCGAAATTACGATAAAATATCAAGAATATTCTGAGCCAATCAGAGTGCTCCTTACACATTTGCCGAATATTCTCAATTATTTTGTATTGCAACATATCACGAATATTCTGAGCCAATCAGAGTGCTCCTTACACATTTGCCGAATATTATCAATTATTTTGTATTGCAACATATCACGAATATTCTGAGCCAATCAGAGTGCTCCTTACACATTTGCCGAATATTCTCAATTATTTTGTATTGCAACATATCACGAATATTCTGAGCCAATCAGAGTGCTCCCTCCGCATTTCTCGAATATTCGCAATTCGCAATTCGCAATAGCGAAAATTCGCAATGATTTCTCTTTCAAAAAATATCACGAATATTCGTATTTAGCGAATATATCACGAATATTCGACAATATATTCGAGATATATCGCGAATTCGAATATGGCATATTTTGCTCAACACTAGTCTGGACCTGGTTTATGTCAGATTATTTACTATTGTACTGTAGCATAGCCTGCTTCACGTGGTTTAACCACTTAACACCGGGACTATTATGCAAGTTAAGGACCTTGGCCCTTTTCGCGATTCGGCACTGCATTGCTTTAACTGACAATTGCGTGGTCGTGCAATGTGGCTCAAAAAACTTAATTGGCATCCTTTTTTCCCCACAAATAAAGCTTTCTTTTGGTGGTATTTGATCACCTCTGTGGTTTTTATTTTTTACGATGTTAACAAAAATAGAGTAACAATTTTGAAAAAAAAAATGCAATATTTTTTACTTTTTGCTATATTAAATATCCCCCAAAAATATATAAAAAATGATTTTTTTTCCTCAGTTTAGGCCGATACGTATACTTCTACCTATTTTTGGTAAATCATTTTGCGCAAAATTTATAGCGTTTACAAAATAGGGGATAGTTTTATTGCATTTTTATTAATATTTTTTTTTTTACTACTAATGGCGGCAATCAGTGATTTTTTCATGACTGCGACATTATGGCGGACACATCGGACAATTTTGACACATTTTTGGGACCATTGTCATTTTCACAGCAAAAAGTGCTATAAAAAAGCACTGATTACTGTGAAAATAACAATTGCAGTTTAGGAGTTAACCACTGGTGGGCACTGTAGGAGCTAAGTGTGACCTCATATGTGTTTCTAACTGTAGGGGGGTGGGGATGGACATGTGACATCAGTGATCGTCTTTTCCTATATCAGGGAACAGATAAGCAATGACACTGCCACAATGAAGAATGGGGAAGGTGTGTTTACACACACCTTCCCCGTCCTTCAGCTCCGGTGACTGATCGCGGGACACCGTCAGCGATCAGGTCCGCAGGTGCGTTCACGGAGCTTCGGACCTCGTCGCGAGCGCGGCGGCACGCTCCCGACACCACGACTGGATCTTAAAGAGACACGTACAGGTACGTGATTGTGCCCAGCTGTGCCATTCTGCTGACCTATATCGTTGGTAGGGGGTCCTTAAGTTGTTCAAATGAAATATCATATACAGTAAACTAATGCACTGTAATTCAATTACAGTATGTATTTACATTTACATACCTTCCAACTTGTTGAGATGGGAATGAGGGACACCTGTCAGCAAAAGTATGCAGGCATAGGACACACCCATTGCCACACCCCCTTAAAGGAGAATTGTACAAAAAACAAGATTGGTTAAACACACAAGTGTTTTTTTTTTACCACTACTATTCCTTTTAAATTGGCTTTTGGAATTTGCCAATGCAGCAATTTAGAAATCAGATGAAAGGTTTAGGGCTGGAATTTTTTTTAGATAGATACAAAGTGCATTTTATGTAGAACTAAATAAATCAGACCAAAATGAGGGACAAATGAGGAGGAATGAGGGACAGAGGGACATTGCTCCAAATCAGGGACAGTCCCTCGAAATCAGGGACAGTTGGCCTATGCCTTCAGGCCTAGCAACTAGGAGCTGCTCCTCATGCAGCCACCCAGGCTGAGAAGACCCAGATCACCTGACTTTCTCCAAATACCTCCTCCCAGGATTTACAGCGGTGAATCTGATTGGCTGAGAAAGGTATGCTTATTCATAACCTGATTTCACTATAGCTCATCATACTAATGTCAAAGACAACACCACCACATACTGACAAAAGGGAGAAACCACACGTGAAACAGGATTAGGAAGAAAGCCATTTGACCTCTAAAGACTAGAAATTAGCCAGGTTGGCTACCACCCAGCACAACTAAAATTACCTGTAGCCCTACTTTGGGACAAGGGTGCTACTGTACATAAGACCACGTTCACTGCGGCTGCCGGAAAATGCAAAATACGTTAAAATCGCGATGTGATTTTGCCACATTTTACCCTTTCCCATGGCTGTCGGTCAAAACGTTCCTATCCTGAACCGCATTCAAGAGAGGGAGGTTCAAGATCACCTAAACATGACAGCTCCCAAACTCTGCTAAAAGCCTATGTGTACATTAAATCACAGTATTTTTTAGGATCTTTGGGAAAAAAAATGCCAAGAGCTCCTGAACTCAATTTAGGAGCTGCCAGTGTGTACATGAGGCCTAAATCACAAGCTTTTGCTGATCTTCAAAAAGGCATATAACTTCAACTCTGCCATAAAATCTACCTTCTCACTACTGATCAAGTATAATGGATTTAATGATTATAGGATAATCTGAAAAATTATGGTCTAGTCCAAAGTTTCAGGTCAAACTGATAATTGTAAGATATGATTTGTAGAAAAGAAGACAATAGATAATGAAATATCTCTCAATAAACAGTGTAGAAAAACATTCCTATGTTTCAGATGTAGACAAAAACTTGAAGGCAGTGGCAGCTGGTGTTTTTTTGTTTGGGGTAGACCAGCAGCCACCTCTCCCCCCCTGCAGCACCTCTCCCCCCGCTCTTTGCCAGTCCACCGGCATTTACCCAATCGGTGGGCACATCAGGGATCATCGGGCAGGGTAGAGGATGTGTCATATACCTTGCAGTATCTTCTGTGTCCTTCTGAGATCCGCCGTGCATCTCGCCCCCTTCTCCTAGGCATCCAATAGGATTGCCTAACCTTTCAGCCAATTGGGAAATGGGCAACAGACCCTTGCTTCCTGATTGGCGGAGAGGCGATTCAGTGTTAGAAAGCAAATATTAATTCGCTTTTCTAACACATCTGGGTGGACTCCGAGTCCACCCTATTTTGAAGACTATTAAAGCCTGTGGCTCTAATCACGTACTTCAAAAAAACACCCCCGCCACTGTAATTCAGGCGCCCGGTGTCCAAAAAGGGGCCGGATGCTTAAATAGGGGGTGGCAGGCGGCGGCCATGGATAGATTCATGCAATGCATGAATCTATCCATTATGCATATAAGGGGGTGGCCAGGATAGAGGGGGCAGAGCCCATGCATCCTTAACGCCCCTGCTTAAAGACACGCTATACTATTACATTGTTTTCATCGCTTTTTTATTTATTTTTGCCATTCCTATAATTATCAGCATGGAATTTATATGTTCTCTATGTGTTCACATCAGTGCCCTCAGTCCCCCAATTCCACATCAGATTTCTCGGGCAGCCTGTCTGCAACATGGAAATGCATGAGGCTGTGCAAAAATATGGGATGCAGCATGACACCCCTGACAAGCCCAGAAGGCACCCCAGGGTGCCACAGCACCCTGATTGAGAAGTGCTCCTCTAGTTTCCTCCCACAACACAAACACATACTGGTAGTGTGGCAGGGACATTAAATTGTAAATTTCCTTCAGGGGCAGGGCCTGGTGCAAAATAATTCTCTGTGCTTAGTAAAACAATGTTAGGACTAAATAAATTGAGTAGATAAGTGATTTGTAAAGGATGATACATTCCAAAGACTTTCCAGTAAACATTCAGTTAGTCCCTGTTCCTGAAACAGCTACAGTCTGATGTTCCTACGACAGTTAGGCTGGTTTGGATGGACGTCCAAATGCCAGTATGTTTTTGGAACCAGTTGCATATAAAGACGGTGAGAACATTAAAACTCCAAACCAACAGTGTCCTTTGTGGTAATCAAACACTAATCAGTACAAGAGGTCCAATTATGTAGCCACCATGCTGCCCAAAGATTATATATTACTCTGGATAAACTGGTTTAGCTAACAGACTAAGTTTCCAGGAATTATGGAAGTGAGATCCCACAAGTTTTCTGTCCCAGCCCAGGGCAGCATCCTCATTTTAGTTGAGGAACAAAGAACAGCTGGTCTTCAGCTCTTTCATGTTATGCAGAGGTTGCCAAGGGAATGTATATTCTACAAAGTCTTTCAATATCCATTAATGAATAACAAAGTTGTAGTTTAGACATATGATTAGATACACTCGCAGATTTGTTTACAGCAAGCAGTTTGTCTGAAATACCAACACATGGTAACAAAGGCTCAAATAAGCAAAAAAGCCTGTATTTGAAGAAGTTATCTACCATCATTGTTTTTCATAGTGGGAGGATAAAAATGGATAGTGATCTAGTAAATCCAGTCTAGGGTCTTAAAACCAAAGCAAATATTTAGCTTATCCGACCACTTCCCTCTTTTGTTTCTAAAAAGGTAAGCCTCATACACACGACCGATTGTCCCGACACTAAAACGGCCATTAGAGCTTTTGCCCATGAATCCCGGCCGTGTGTATGCTCCATCACAGTTTTCCCGGCGATCTTATTCCCGTCAGTTTTCCTATGGGAAAAACTGCGATGTAGCATACACACGGCTGGGATTCCCGGCCAAAGCTCTCACCACAGTTTTCCAGATGGGAAAACCTCACGTGTGTACAGGGGGAAAGTTACTGAGCAGTTTCTAGGTTTTCCCCTCGGGATTCCCAGCTGACTTTTTACCATGGGAATCCCGTACGTGTGTACGAGGCATTACAGTATATAAAAAAAATGAACTAGTGAGTGAAATATTGAAAATATGTTTCCTGGTAGTGGAACCATGTAGTAGAACTCCCAATTGTACTGTGATATTTTTCACACATGTTGCTCATAATTATCTATAATGTGCCCCAAAGAATTGGACCCCTAAGAAAGGTGATCTATACTTATGAATTGTGTCTTGAAGCATCGACACAGTTTTTATGGTACAATTCACTGGCCTTCCTTAGCATTTTATGACTGTCTGTGTCACATGTTTCTGGTCTGTCTATGCTGTTTGTTTTTTTTAAAGTGTTACTAATCCCACAACATTAAAAATATGTCTGTATATGCAGTAAAGCATGCTTGTTATACTCACTGTGGAACCTAAGGGGTAGTCCTCTGTAGTGTGTAAAAATGCTGTTTGATCCTGTCTTCTCTGATCCTAACCTTCTTCCACTGTCCGCAATCCTGTTAGTACAGAACTTTTGGAGGCACTCTGCACATGCTCAGTTGGGTGTGTATTGCTAGAGAGATTTTTTTTCTTGGGAGAGTGCATGTGATCGTCATAGGGCCAATCAGCACTGTCCAGACAGAGGGTCAGGTGTCCTGCAAGCTTTAACCAAGCACTAATGGAAGTCACAAGACTGCTATATACTGCCGATGAGAAAAAGGTATATAGCATTATTTACTAAAATAATTGCTTTCCCATGTTCTGTGTGCTGTCGGAGACCAATTATACAACATAGAAATAGTGCAGCGCAAACAATAAATACAATACAGTGTATTAATGGTGCTTCTCATGCACCATTAATCAAAAGACCTGTATATACAGGAACAAAGTAAAAAGTGATATAACACACCAATAATAAATCTTATGTGCATAGGTGCATAAATATCTTAACAAATGTCCATATAATGATATGTGCGATTGATCCAATAATTCAATTGGTCTGATTGAAATCCACCAGGTGCAAAAGTGATGAGAAGGTATAAAGTGATCCCACCACCAAATGGGTATTCTACTATTACCTCCAAATTAGACCACTGTTTCACCAGATGGTCATACTGCGCATAGAATCCACCAGGAAGCCCAGGGGAGAGATGTTGTGTTGGGTCCTCACGTGTCAGTCATGATATGTATCAAAACGAAAGATGAGAGAAAACAAACATCTAAGAGCTTCCATAAAACCAAGGATTTATTGCAGCATATAGCATACAGCTTACTCACATTTGGTGAGAAAATTAAGGGCATCAAGGAAAACCATAGGACCGGACAAAAGATCACATCAGGATGAGGTTCAGACCATAAACGAGCGACTGTAAGGGTGATTCCTGTCCCCGGACGCGTTGCGTAAAAATTACTTCTTCAGCAGGGCAGGACAATTATAGTGAATACAGGGTCCTGGGTTTAGTAACACTTAAAGACGACAAATAAAAAATGTGCGCTCCTGTTTCCTTTACTAGTAGACAGACGCTTTCAGCGCCGTAATGCGTTCCATGCTGGAAGACATACGGCCCCTGTGCAATGATGTCATCGCCTGGCACCGCCCTGCATTCCAGCGTGGAACGTGGAAGTGAGCCGCACATGGCGCTGCCCTGCATTCCAGCGTGGAACGTGGAAGTGCTCCGCACACGGCGCCTTGTTTGAATTCAGTGCGATGCACTGCACCTGATCTCCTGCCTATAAAGGCATTCAAAGGAGATACAGCCCCTGTTCTATTATTGTCAGCCGTAGCTCGGCCTATGCTATAGACATGGATGCCTTTACTCCCCATGCCGGAACACCGCTTCAGCCTCAACTACTACTTTGAATACCTTCTACACCTACTACTACTTGGAGCCATTGCTGGGGACAACCTAACAGACTGCCCTTCTGAACAACCTTCACCACAGGATCCCTAGTACCTATACTGAAGCCTGCAAAACGGATAAGTTATATTTATGTTACTTGTAGTGCTATAGCAATACCTGCTACTTATATACCAGCTATACAATTGCTATTGCCTATCATATCTTCTACTGCTCAACATCTAGGATACTGTTGTGTTTTAGGACTGTCTGCTAAGGAATATGTTAAAGGCACCTCTGTACTTAAATACCCTGAGATATATTCACCTCTCATAGTTGTTACTACAGCTCCTAATTATTACATGTACTCAAATACCCTGAGCTGTATTTACCTCTCATAGTTGTTACTACAGCTCCTAATTATCACATGCACTCTCAAAGTACCCGAGCTTTATTCACCTCTCATAGTTGATACTACTGCTCCTAACTAATATATGTACTCCCAAAGTACCTGAGGTATATCGCCTCTCTTACAATATTATTAGTTCCCAGTACAACTTGTGTATATTACGTGAACACTCAAAGTACTTGAGCTATATTGCCTCTCATACGTAACTATTACTTGTTACTACAACTCATATTTACTACGTGCTTGACAGAAGTATAAAATACTTATAGGCCTTGTCCTAACTGTTTGAGCATGTTCGCTCTAACTTTTCTATGTTAGGGGTTAATGCTATTTCATAGCATCTCTCCTAGTGGCCTAATACATCCCTATGTGCTAATAGTGATATGATGCAGAGAACCTCCAAACTCCTATTGCGAGGAGTGATGCCGGGGCTCCCTTACTAATAATCACCTGCATATAGAGGTGTATTGGAAATTGATCTTGAACTATAATTTTAAACGCTAAGCTCTGGTCGCATGTCGTAATGCCTCCATGCTTAGTAGCTCAACGCTTTTCTTTATGTGACACAGAGATGATGTAAAGATCCCCCTAACTCCTGTTACGAGGAGTGACGCCTGGGGCCCAATACTGAGTTGTCGCATAGAGAATTGCATTGAAGTCCTTGCTAACCGCAGTTGTGGTTCACTCCATTCACCAGTGCTGTTACACAGCTAAATACACAGAGTAGATATATATAAGGGAACTGTTTTACTTGGAACTGTTGGAACTGTTGTTCTTTCTTCAAGGGCCCCAACAGTAGAAGAATAAGTGCAAACCTAGACACAAACTTAATATATATATATATATATATATATATATATATATATATATATATAAATATATATAAAAAAAGATTAATAAATGATGATATTCACTAGATAAATGAGTGAACCTGTGAGTACACCCCAAAAGTGAAAAAAGAGAGGGGGAGGAGAATCCTCCTATTGGTTCATAAATGATGCTTCCTCAGAGATGGGAGATGGCTTGTGAAACACAGTGATACAGCAATGTGCAAAAAAGGGCTAACTGCCCAATAAATAAACCAGGTGTGGCAAAATTAACAATTGGCTTAGTCCATAAACAAAAAAAATGGTGTCCAACACTGCATGTAACCCCATAAGGCTCCCAGAAGTATCCATGTTAAATATTTAAGAAAAGGTTCTTTCAACAGTTCATAAAGTGACTGGTGCTCCGTGCTGACAGGGGTAAACAGGTGACTTCAGGTGCTCCCCCACATGTGTCCCAGTAGTGTTGAGCGGAATACACCATATTCGATTTTGCGATATTGCGCGAATATATAGAAGAATATTCGCGAATATTCGCTAATATCGAATATTCGTGATATTTTATCCAAAATTTTTTTTTTGAAATTTCGCTAATGCGAAATTTCGTTAATGCGAAAATGATTGCGAAATTCTCATAAATGGAGATCATTTCCTGTATTACTAAACTAATATGCACTAAACACTAACTCTACACTAACTCTACTTAAAAGAAAGGAGAATAAGGGGGCAAAAGAAGGGCGGAGAAGATAATCGTGCAATATTCCTATTGCGCGATTATCTTCTCCGCCCTTCTTTTGCATCAGAGCCAATCAGAATAACTCGAATATTCGGCAAAAGGAATATCGCGCAATATTCCTTTTGCCGAATATTCGAGTTATTCTGATTGGCTCTGATGCAAAAGAAGGGCGGAAAAGATAATCGCGCAATATTCCGTTTGCCGAATATTCGTGTTATTCTGATTGGCTCTGATGCAAAAGAAGAGCGCATCAGAGCCAATCAGAATAACTCGAATATTCGGCAAAAGGAATATTGCGCGATTATCTTCTCCGCCCTTCTTTTGCATCAGAGCCAATCAGAATAAATCGAATATTCGGCAAAAGGAATATCGCGCAATATTCCTTTTGCCGAATATTCAAGTTATTCTGATTGGCTCTGATGCAAAAGAAGGGCTGAGTAGCTGATGCGATTCTTTTATGTTGCCGAAAATTCGCAATGCGAATTTTCGGCAACATAAAAGAATCGCATCAGCTACTCGGCCCAGGGTCTCTCTCTAATCATACCAGCAATGCTTTTAGACGTCGATGGAGATCACTAGGATGTGATCTGTTTTACAAATAAATTTGAAAAAATAAGAATATTCGCCATAGCGAATATTCGCCGCAATATTCGAGTTATTCGCGAATACTCGAATATGCAATATTCGTAGCGAATATTCGCAATGCGAATATTCGTGAGCAACACTACTCACCAGATGCTGCAGCCCCTGCAGGAGCAAACAGCGTGTAGGATCAATTCTTCAATTCTTCCACCGCTCACTGGACTTCCAGGATACTGATCTCCAAGTCCAGAGGTGAAAGACAAAAATGTTAGGCACTTCGATATTCCTGGAGTTGGTACTTCAGACAGTAGAACCTTTATAATCTCATAAACAAAACTGACCAGCCATTTTAGACCATCAGACAACAGCAGAGCATTAGCATGTTTGAAAAGCTGTCTGGTGTTTGGCTGATGCAATAAAACAAGGAAGAGTAGGTCTGTAGGCTGCTGAGAGGAAAGGAGAGGACTGCTTTAAAGCTAGCAAGGGTGTGAGAAAATACGCTTGGACTGCTATCTAAACAGAACCATGCCATACCTGACCACAATCAGATAAGTTCTCAGAGAAGACTCCCATTGTGCAGGACTTTGCCACAGAGACCAGGAACTTTTTCCCTGGGAGGGTGTCAGGCGTAATTTTAAAACCTGGTGAGATCAGACCATAGTAGACAGCACTTCTACAGCTTGTAAGGAAGGAAAATAGGGACTGTCTCAGCAGGATTGAAAGAAAGAAATTACAACAACTTCTATCCCAGTCAGACTTGAGCTTGACGTTTACTGAATCAGAGCATGTGTGGCCAGAGACCCAGAAGAGGGTGCCCTGGATCCAACATTGCACAAGTTAATCTGTTGTCTGCTTGGAACTGTTGTTCTTTATTCAAGGGCCCCAACATTGCCAGCCTACAGTTTCTTTATCAATCACTGGCCAGTGTGACTGGTATAGCAGGTAGAAGGTTAGGACTATTGTTATATACTGTTGCTAGGTAAATGCAGTTCAGTTCTGTTAATTACTGTTAGAATACTGTAGGTGTTTAACCATATCTTTTAGAGTAGCATTATTTTCTTATTGATAGTTTGTATGAGTACACTAATGCTAATGCTCTCTTCTCTTAGGCTCTGCTTGACCCAATAAATTCTTTGAAATAATTCAAGGTGTGTGAGTAAGTGCTGCATGAGTTAGGTGTGTCATCTTTAGGTGTGCAGAGAAACCACAAAACAATCATGGCAAGTTCCAGAATATGCAACTGTGTGGGGACAATAGAGGAACTTTAGGAAGCATCTATCAAACAGTCGATAATTTGTAATTCTTGTAAGAAGGTGCACTGTATGCGTTAAAAATTTGTTGTATGCGACATATTTTTTCTAGAACGCATAAATGGTAAATGTGTTGAACATACAAAGCTGCAGTCTGATAAATTATTCCATTGTGGAATTCCATTAAAAAAAAAAACTCAATAATAAAAAACAGACTAAATGAATGCATAGCACATGATGGTGGGTGTCTAGGACATGGCACAGAAATTAGGGATCTGGGGAATACATTACATTCTCATATGGGGTTTACCATCCCCCTTTTTTTCTCTGTCACTGTATTTGGCTCACTAAATAGAAATACTTACTCATGCTCAGCCTCCTCTTCCTCTGTGTATAGCACTAAATCTCCAGCCAGGACAGAGACTGATCCAAACCGCAGTAAGAGTGGCCACGGAAAATTAGAAGCAAGGCCAAAAATGTTTACAGTCTGTTAACCGATTCTGTTCTGATGATACGGATTGCTATAATTGAGTACTGTTATCTGCAATGTATTTACAGTAAGATTGATTGGGAGTTACATGGCATAATGTCCAGGTTTATATATACACACAATGCAAACTTACTGCACCAATCAGCACAGATGGCCAGTAATAAAGGATAAACATTTATGCTTGTGTGAGTCAAACAGCCAACCCTGGCATCATATGCCAAGGCCTGGATGTACTCTGCAAAATTAACAATGCAATTTACAGATTAACCACTTACATTTTGCTAATTTTTGTTTCTACTAACTACTAATTTCGGAGAACAAACACCCTTTTAATGATACTTACCAGTTGACCACCATAATAGATTCTGGTAGATTTGGCATTATGGAACTACAACCAAAGAGATAGTGAATCTTTCACATTCTTGGACCAACAGTTATACTTAACACCAAATTACAGTTTGACTAGAAAAGAGTGTTTAAACAGATGTTTGCGTGCTACAACTGAAGCAGCCGACACTTTTCTGCATTGTGATGGCTTAATTAAGATGGTTTGAGATATTATGTGGATGCACACGTACAGACGATCGGAAACAAAAAACAAAAACGTGATTTTTTTTCTGACGGATGTTGGCTCAAACTTGTCTTGCATACACACGGTCGCACAAATTTAGAACGCCAAGAACACGGTGATGTACAAGACGTACAACGGCACTATTAACCACTTAAGACCCGGACCACAATTATGCAGGTAAAGGACCTGGCCAGTTTTTGCGATTCGGCACTGCGTCGCTTTAACTGACAATTGCACGGTCGTGCGATGTGGCTCCAAAACAAAATTGGCGTCCTTTTTTTCCTACAAATAGAGATTTCTTTTGATGGTATTTGATCACCTCTGCGGTTTTTATTTTTTTGCGCTGTAAACAAAAATAGAACGACAATTTTGAAAAAAAACACAATATTTTTTACTTTTTGCTATAAGAAATACCCCCCAAAAAATATACATTTTTTTTTCTCAGTTTAGGTCTATACGTATTCTTGTACAAATTTTTGGTAAAAAATCACAATAAGCGTTTATCGATTGGTTTGCGTGAAATTTACAGCATTTACAAAATAGTGGACAGTTTTATGGCATTTTTATTAATATTTTTTTTTTACTACTAATGGCGGCGATCAGCAATTTTTTTTCGTGACTGCAGCATTATGGTGGACACATCGGACAATTTTGACACATTTTTGGGATCATTGTAATTTTCACAGCAAAAATTGCTATAAAAATGCTTTGTTTACTGTGAAAATGACAATTGCAGTTTAGGAGTTGACCACTAGGGGGCGCTGTAGGAGTTATGTGTGACCTCATATGTGTTTCTAACTGTAGGGGGGCGGTGCTGGACGTGTGACATCACTGATCGCCTTATATCAGGGAACAGATGATCAGTGACATTGCCACTGTGAAGAACGGGGAAGGTGTGTTTACCCCAACCTCTCCCCGTTCTTCAGCTCCTGTGACCGATCTCGGGACACCAGCGGCAATTGGGTCTGCGGGTCGAGAAAAAATTGCTGCTGGGAAGCAGTGGTAGGGTGGACTTTAGAGGCAAGACAGGAATCAAGGGTTTAGAAAAAATATATGATTTTAATTACAAAAAAAACAACGAGATACATAAAAACCATATAAAGTATACAGTAGGTTCAAAAAGATATCTTCTCATCTACGGATTAAATATTTCGGATTAAATATTTCATTTGTCGGAATGGCAGACAATCAGTGCAGCAAGGATGCTAGAGATCGCAGGTATACCATCAGTAGTTTATACGTAGCTTATAAGGAAAGCTTGTACAGCCGGGTATAGAGGAGTTCCTCTGAGTGACAGTAGAATCACGTCAAGTCCATTTGTAAGGAATACATCTAGCGAGTAGCCAGAGCATCAAATAGCCAGGACCAACAAGACGGGGGGCAAAGCCACAGTGGAAATTACATCCAGATTGGGCAGCCAAAATACACAGTCGTTGTGGAATAACCGTACAGTTAAAAACCTTTACGGATGGAAGGATGTCACACGTCCCTGGGGATAGCCTGTGCTACCCCCCCGTCTTGTTGGTCCCGGCTATTTGATGCTCTGGCTACTCGCTAGATTTATTCTATATAAACTGACTTGACGTGATTCCTCTATACCCGGCTGTACAAGCTTTCCTTATAAACTACGTATAAACTACTGCGATCTCTAGCATCCTTGCTGCACTGATTGTCTGGCGACCATTCCGACAAATGAAATATTTAATATCCTACTGCCAAAATTTCTCCTACCTCGTCCTGAAGAAGCCAAAAGGCAAAACATGTAGACGAGAGGATATCTTTTTTAACCTACTGTATACTTTATATGGTTTTTATGTATCTCGTTGTATTTTTTGTAATTAAAATCATATAATTTTTCTAAACCCTTGGTTCCCATCTTGCCTCTAAAGTCCGCCCTACCACTGCTTCCCAGCAGCAATTTTTTCTCTATTCACTACTACCAATGTTGGCAAATGTGAGTGCTATAATGTTCCCCCTCCCCTCCTTTTTGGGTCTACGGGTCCGGCGGCCAGGGTCACAGAGCTTCGGACTGGGTTGCGGGCGTGCGCGACCCACGGCTGGGCACTTAAAGGGGACGTACAGGTATGTGCCTGTGCCCAGCCGTGCCATTCTGCCGACGTAAATGTGCAGGAGGCGGTCCTTAAGTGGTTAATGGGAAGTTCAATACCAGTCGTGTTAATAGAAGTTTGGTGAGAGACGATTCAGCCCCATGCTTTTCAGTCTGTAACAGCGTGACGAATGTGCTATCTCCATTCCGAACGCTAGTTTTACCAGTCGGAATTGTCCACACATGATCGGAATTTACGAGAAAGGAATTTGTTGTGGGAATTTTTGAGAACAAGTTCTCAAATTTTTGTTGCCAGAAATTCCCACAGCAAATGTCTGATGGAGCCTTCACACGGGTGGAATTTCCGAAAAAAAGCTCCCTTCGAACATTTGTTGTTGGAAATTCCGACCGCGTGTACCCGGTAAAAGACTGCGTTATTTATCTGACAATTGTGGGGTCGTGCGATGATGTATACAAATAAAATGTATGTCTTATTTTTCCTACAAATAAAGCTTTTGTTGGTATTTGATCATCTCTGCGATTTTTTTTTTTTTTTGCGCTATAAACAAAAAAAGACTGAGGCCTCGTACACACGATCAAATCTGTCCGCTGGAAACGGTCCGCTGGACCGTTTCAGCAGACAGATTTGATCGTGTGTACGGCCGAGCCGACGGATTTGGCCACCCGACAGATTTCAAAGCATGCTTTGAAATCTATCGGGTGGGAATCTGTCCGCCCGACATGTCTGCTGGTTAGTACACTTACCAACAGACATGTCGTCCCGCACCGCCGCCGAATGGATTCGGCGCATGCGCGGAAGTGTTTTACTTCCTGGTGCGGTGACGTGGCGGCGTCAACGTCACCGCCACGTCACCGACACGTCAGCGCGCCGTCTGCTGGTGGGGATTTTGGTTTGCTCGTGTGTACACGCGAGCAAACCAAAATCCCAGCAGACAGATTTGTTCAAATCTGTCGGACGGACAGATTTGAACAAATCTGTCTGCTCGTGTGTACGAGGCCTAACACTTCTGCTATAAAACATATCCAATAATAATAAAAAAAAATCAGTTTAGGCCAATATGTATTCTGCTACGTTTACAAACTATTGGACAGATTTATACAATTTCTTTTACTAGTAATGGTGATCATCGAACTTATTGTGGGCCTTTTAACATTGTGGCAGACAAATCGGACACTAAGTGACAGTTTTTGGGGACCAGTGACACTAATACAGTGATCAGTACTAAAAAATATGCACTGTTCTAATGACACTGGAATGAAGGGGGTTTACATCAGGGGTGATCAAAGGGTTAAATGTGTGCCTAGGGAGCGCTTACTAACTGTCTTCATGCTTTCTAGGAACACAGGATCACAACCTTCCCTTCTCATAGAATGATGATCTGCCTTGCTTACATAGCAGACTGCCATTCTGCCTGTGCCCTGAATGATTGGCAAATTTTAGCGTACATAACATCCGCCAGACCTGGTGATTGGCTACTACTGTGTCCAATCACAGCAGGATCGGGTCGCCGGCAGCGCACATGCACGCCCAAACCTGGAAATGCAGGAACTTGTACAGGTAAGTGATCCTACCCAGGTGAGCCACTTGCCGTTGTATATATATACAGTATATGGTCGGTTAGCTGTTAAGGCCAAATGAGACTCTAAGCCAGCCCAACACCTGGAAATCAATCACCACATTCAAGGTTGTTTTTGTATAAATGTATTGCAACTGCTAAATGCAGGTAAAATGTGTCAAAATGCACCTAAAGTGTATCTGTGATAAAAATCTTAATCATATATTTATTTCCACATTGTGTTTGAATTATGTCTAGCCTATTACTATTAATTTTAATGATATTTAAGTGTTTAAATACACTTTCTGAAAAATTTCCACACATTTACTTCCTATCTATGCCTTGTGATACATTGTATGCACTTGCCGTGTCACACAATTCACAGAGCTCTGAGGAAGAGGGGGCATTCCTCGAAACATGTCAGCTTTTTTGGACTTTTAATTTCACAATTGGTACTTGCCAGCAGATCGTGCCAGATGGATCATCTGGTGAACTTTATTTATTTTGCTTGACATATTCATTCGTTTGTGAGTATAATTTATACAAGTGTGGCAAAGGTAATGTGCTAGGCTGGAGCACCCTCTGTTCCTTTTCTTTATAGAGTTCCACTCGGGTTTTCCTGACCTGTTGTGAGTAGCAGTACAGCCAATGCGGTGGCTAAACCAGTGTAGAGAGACACCATTTCAACCAGCCGCACAGCAATTTCTCAAGCACAGAATTGGTTTTTCTTTTATGTCGATTTACACATTTCACAGAGCCTGCTGTCTGCGTACACACGGCCGAGGTTCTCGCTGGGAGCTGCATTCCAGCGAGAACCTCGGCCATGTGTACGCTCCTGGCTCGCCCCGCCCGTCGGGAATCCCGTAGAGCGAATAGAGAGCAGGCTCTCTATTTGCTCGACGGCCCGTCGGGATGAATGGCTGGTTGATATTCCCGACGGGCGGGTTGCCGATTTCGACGGCCGGGCGAGAACCTCGACGGGCGGAACGATGTGTTCCGCCCGTCGAGGTTCTCGTACGTGTGTACGGGGCTTCATAGTTTTGGCTGAAGCCATTTATTATCAATCAACAGTGTTTACTTTTTTAAATCATAATCAATCAGGTTCTCGCTGGTTTCTGGCGAGAACCTCGGTCGTGTGTACGCCGCCTGACTGAAAGTGTTTCAGTTATCATTTATATCCTCTGAAAAATGGCCAAGGAATCATCAATTCTGCCAGGGTATGTAAACTCATGAGCAAAAATAAATATATAGACTCATGGTAAAAACCACTGAATAAAGAAAGTCTTATGCGTTGTACACACGATCATTTTTCGGCATGAAAAAAAACTTCCTTTTTGAAAAACGTCATTTAAAATGATTGTGTGTGGGTTTCACATAATTTTTCAGGTTCTGGAAAACGAAAAAAAATCGAACATTCTGCATTTTTTAACGTTGTTTTAAACTATGTAGTTTTTCGGGTTGAAAAAAATGATTGTGTGTGGGCTAAAACTATGTTTTAAACCCGCACATGCTCAGAAGCAAGTTATGAGACAGTAGCGCTCGTTCTGGTAAAACTACCGTTCATAATGGAGTAAGCACATTCATCACGCTTTAACAGACAGAAAAGCGCGAATCGTGTGTACGTGGCATTAGACGTAGTGAAGGTGATGTAAACAATCCAAAGTGTTGAGAAGTAATCCTAGCGTGCACCTTCCACCAAGGAAAACAATGATCTCAATCCACCACGTGATACACTCTCCCCAAGGGGGTCAAACTCACCAGAAGACTGAAAATCAGAGCCTTAAGTAAGCGAATACATCAGTCACTTTGTCATGGACCATCACCAGCAAGTGGGGACAGCAGGCATAGGGTCATAAAAACAAGGAACAGCAATATAGTGTAATCCTGTTTATTAATCCAAAGTAGCCCATACACTGAAAGCCCCCTTAAACCTATCTACGTACATAAAATCACAATAAAATGACCATAAAAGTGACCCCAGAGGGCGCTATCACCAGATCAAGCCATCCATGGAGAGCAGGGGAATCCTTGCAGACACTGTAGCAGCTTCCTAGTTTGGAGAGCGGAGTGGGTGAAGCACACACGTCACTTCCGGGTTAGCGGGGATGTCGTGGGTCACGCTCTGATGCGGAGTTTCGTCCAACGACTTCAACCCTCTTTTGAAGTCGTTAGACGAAACGCTGCAGCTGTGGAACCAGGAGCATCCCGGTTCAATGACACCCAGGTACATGACAAGTGGAGAGAGACTGTTGTGGCTGGCAACCAGGTTGTTCATGTTTAAGGGAGGCAGTTTTGAGTGAAGCTATGGTTCTGTGTTTAATTTTTTTTAAATTTTACTTAATTTTTCCCTTCTTAATAATGTTAAGTTGGCTGTGGAGTGTGGAGTTATGTTTGCCATTAAATAATATCATTATTAGTTGTAGGGTTGTCCAGATACTAGTATCGGCATCGGTATCGGGACCGATACCAAGTATTTGCGGGAGTACTTGTACTCGCCCAAATGCTCCCGATACCTAAATAGAATTCCCCTATTGCACACTTTCATTGCTGTATGTGTTCCAATGCTGTTCTTGCAAAATTATCTTTTACTTATTGACCTATAACCCCAAAAAACTGCCACACTAGATAACTGGTAGATAAGGAGATATGTTGTCTTTGGGCGTTAATTAGCATGGAAAGGTTCAAAAACCTTCTAGACCTTCTATTGCTTTTTGCCTCCTTTGAATCATTTTTTCTAGGGTTGTCCAGATACTAGTATCGGCATCGGTATCGGGACCGATACCAAGTATTTGCGGGAGTACTTGTACTCGCCCAAATGCTCCCGATACCTAAATAGAATACTTTTTTTGTATTTATCAACATGTTCTGTGAAAATTCTTTGAGTTTTTTACTACTGCGTGACAAGCAAATAAAACATTTTTATTCATTTTTATTCTTTTATAATGTCTTGAGTTAGAGTTCTTCATATTTCTAAAGAAAATATCCTTAGTCTGTATTGTGGTTTGAAAACTGTCACATGACATTTAAAAAAAGTATCGGTATTCGGTATCGGCGAGTACATGAAAAAAAGTATCGGTACTTGTACTCAGTCCTAAAAAAGTGGTATCGGGACAACCCTAATTAGTTGTAAATTAGATGTGCATAGTGTCTGTCCTAACAAAGGGCCAAACATCTCTTGGTTTGGGTGGTACATTAATAGCATCAATAGCTATGGAAGATATAGGGATTTTTGATAATCCAATATAAGCTTACTGAAATGTGATTTTATGTGTGTGTTGCTTGTCTGCTGGCCCTCTCTTTCCATAAATTACTGGATTTCCTGAATGCTTTGTAACTTCTCCTCTGCCCATTCCTTTGGTTTACTTTTAATTCCTATGGACTACATATCCCATGGGATTAAAGGACAAGTAGTGAACAAGGTCAAAGCCAGCAAAGAACTCTTTATTTTGGGTAATCCTGTACAAATCTTCACAGACAACCCCTAAAACAATTCAAAAGCAGAGATCCCTTAAACCACCGCTTCACTCTATCAAACAACAATGCTTAAGATAATATATTTTTACTTAATACTTAAAGGGGTAATTCCCCCAAAAACCTTTTTTTAACATTGATTGAGGCTCGTTATGTCAAGGGGAATCGGGTGGTTTTTTTTTAGAAACGAAGCAGTACTTACCGTTTTAGAGATGAATCGTCTCCGTCGCTTCCGGGTATGATCGTCTGGTCTGGGCGTGCCTATTTGATTGACAGGCTTCCGACGGTCGCATACATCGCGTCACGAGTAGCCGAAAGAAGCCGAGAGCCGGTGCGGCTCTATACTGGGCCTGCGCACCGTCGTTCGGCTACTTTCGGAAAATCGTGACGCGATGTATCCGACCGTCGGAAGCCTGTCAATCAAATAGGAACGCCCAGACCCGAAGACCATACCCAGAAGCGTCGGAGACGATGCATCTCTAAAACGGTAAGTACTGCTTTGTGTCTAAAAAAACAACACCCGATTCCCCTTGACAAAACCAGCCTCAATCAATGTTAAAAAAGGTTTTTGGGGGAACTACCCCTTTAAGATAAAGATGGGTTTCCCCTTCATATAATCTCTTATGACAATAAGGCCTACTCTTTAGCCACCTTCTAGGAATTCCCTAGTTGGGAATCATCTCTTGAAACTGCTCCAAAAATAACCAGGATTCAGATTTGTAATGCTGCAACACAGAGATTTCTCAGCCCTGTTCAGTTGCCACCTGTTCAACCCTTATGAGGTAACCCTATACTTTCTCACCTCCGTACCATTCCAGATCCTCAACTATGGGGGTGTTACTTGGTTAAGTCCTTTAGGGACATAATGCCTACTGGTCCCCTGATAAATTGTTCTCAATTGTCTCAGAGGTTTTGCTTGCTGGGCTGGATGCTGTTTCAGTACTTTCAGCTATGTAATGGTTAGGTCCCCGTTCCCACAGTCATCCACCCTGCAAGCTGATGTCATTAAGAAACTACTGACCCCAGGAGACTTGGATATGCCTCTATCAAACCTTCTGTGTTGACTCACCCAAGATAGAAAAACTGTTGGAATACTGGGAAGACTGTCTGAAGCAGGAGCCTAGGCTTGTAGTTTCCTCTAAGGATAAATGAATTCAAGTAAAATTCCATTATCGGGTGTATTATACCCAATCAAGGCTTAACAGAATGTTCCCTGAGCGGGACTCCCTCTGTCCCCATTGTAGACTCCAGCCGGGATCCTACGTACACATGTTTTGGGAATGTCCTTCTATTGTGTCATATTCAAATGTCATTTTTAAAGAAATGAATCTTAGGCCACGTACACACGATCAGACCGGTCCGATGAAACTGGTCCAAAAATCCGATCAGACCAGAACGCGGTGACGTGGAACACAACGACGTGCTGAATAAACAAAGTTTAATGCTTCCAAGCATGCGTCGACTTGATTCTGAGCATGCGTGGGTTTTTGGTCCGATGCTTTTGCGTACTAACCATAGGAATCTGTTCGACGGTACGATAGGCCGTACACACCATGGAACTGGTCCGATGAAACTGGTCTGCAGACCAGTTTCATCGGACCGGTACGATCGTGTGTACGTGGCCTACAATTACAGCTTACCTTATTGCACACTTCATCCTTTGCCCTACTGGAAATTCCAGATGATGGACAACGCTCTCCCCATTCTAAATTTCTCATATCATATCTTCTTTACTATGCCAAAAAAAATAATTCTGCTGAAATGGTCATCCTCTTATTTGCTCTGGTTAAGAGCTATTTTGTTTTCTTATTTGCTCTGGTTAAGAGCTGTTTTGTTTTAGTAGTGTATGCACACGGTGAGGAGTGCAGGCTACAGTGTGACTGTTGTGTGAATGTGGGGGTGACACTCCTGCCAGTAAGGTGTGTCACCCTGGGTCGTCGGGGAGAGGTGATCCCCACGGCCATGTGAATGGGCAGCAACATTCTTGGTGCCTTGGCGTGGCGTTGCTGCTCCCAAGTCCTGCATGGTGGACTTGGGCTAATCCAATGTGAGGTGGATGTGGTGTGTGTGAGCTATGGACCACAGTGGTGTGCATGCATGCATTGTCCGTGTGCCATGATGAATTTGTGTGTTTAACGTGCAAAGATACGTTCCACGAGGCAACTCCTGACTGCTGTTCCTTCAGCAGATGGGTGAGCCTCGTTCTGGGGGGGACTGTGTGGGTCGGGGGTCAGGTCATCACATATGTCAATCTCCAGGCCCTTTCTCATGGCATAGTTGTGCAGCACACAACATGCACCGATGATCTGGCACACAAAGTTTGGGGAATACAACAGGGTCCCCCCGGACTTATCCAGGCATTGGAAACAGGACTTCAGGAGGCCAAATGTGCGCTCCACCACTGCATGGGTACGTATTTGTGCCGCATTGTATCTTCTCTCTCCTCTAGTTTGGGGATCCCGGTATGGAGTCAGGAGATGGGGCCCAAGTGCATGTGCCGAGTCACCTGGAAGGGAAAAGACAGGAGAAAGTTAGTCGTGCATGTGGCCCTTGTGATGTCTGCATCATGGGGTCGGACAGTCATGCCTGACACCCATGTCACTCACCAACCAGCCAGCTGTCCCCATACACGTTCTGTTCTAATTCTGTTGGGATGTTGCTTTGACGGTATATGTAGCTGTCGTGGCTGGCCCCTGGGTGTTTGGCACGGACGTGCCATATGAGGCATTGGGCATCGGCTATCACCTGTACGTTGATGGAATGCCACTGTTTATGATTGCGGTATATGTGCTCTGTGGCACGGGGGGCCGTAGTGCCACATGTGTGCAATCAATGGCCCCCACGGTGTGTGGGAATCCAGCAATTCTGTAGAAATCCTGCATTGCCTTCTGCCGCAGATGCTCATGGGTGGGTTTGATGATGTGGAGGGACATGCGTGTGAGGATTGCGGGGACAACCTGGTGCACACATCTGCTCATAGTGGATTGTGACATCCCAGCCACGACTCCACTTGTACGCTGGAACGAACCACTGGCAAGGAAATGAAGAGTTTCCAGTACCTTCACCAGTGGCTGCACTGCATGTGAGTGATGTGTCTTGCTGGTGATGTCATCATGCAGGGCTGTGGCTATTTCCAGCATCAGGGCTGAATCTGAAGTTGCGATACACCTCTGATTCTCCCATGCCAAAGACGTTCATGTGTGTTCGGTATATCCTCTCCCGTGCCCTCCGACGTGCCTGTGGCCACAGCAGTAGTGCTAGGACCACGGCTGTCCCTGGCATGTTGGCATACATATGTGTGTCCTGCAAGTGTGGTTGCTCAGCTCGTCCCTAACGGTGCTGCTGGAGCTGCTCTCCAGCTGACCTGTGCACGTCTGCTGCTGACTTACCCCTCTTTTATGAGGGGTAACTTTAGGCCGGACATACAACTTACACGCACCGCGCGTAGCCTGCGCCTGGGCGCACGTACGTTCGCGAATCGGCGTATCTTCCTCATTTGCATATTTGAATAGGAAATCAATGGGAGCGCCAGATGTGTCCAGCGTAAATATGCACCCACGATACGCCGGCGTAGGAAAGTTACGTTGGTCGGAAAAAAACTTTTTTCAGGCGTATCTATTACTGTGGGTACGGCGCACAGATACGACGGCGCACATTTTGACTTATGCGGCGCATCTCAAGATACGTTGGCGTAAGTGCTTTGTGAATCCGGGCCTATGTCTTTTATTGTAATCCTTTAAAGCGGAGCTCCACTCTTAAAATGACTTTACTTTAATAATAATCCCGCTGCTAAAGAATCCCTAATCGGCTATTATAAAAAAAATCGGCGTTAGAATACCTTATAAACACCAAGGCTTACAGTTTTGCTGGTGGTCGGGTTTTCCTCGGGTTTTTGCTTCTTCCTGTCTCTCGCTATGCATGTTGGGGGCTTTTGTCAGAGCTCCCTAATTACAATAATTTGCTGTATCAGCCGAGACATCGCGCGACTTCTTTTACAGGAAATGACATGCTGGGTTCTTCTTCCTGCCCAAAGCCAAGATGGCAACGGGAGGACATGGAGAATATAACTTCTTATTTGGCACTGAAAACCAGCGGAGCGGCGGTTGTAAACAAAACAAGTGAGTTTAGCACAAGATTGCGATTAATAATTTAAGGAGCCCCTAACGAAAAATTCGATTTTTCGGCGGAGATCCGCTTTAATGAAAAACTATTGAGTAAAGTAAAATAATGATTAATACAGACTATAATTAGTGAACATCTGTTCAGCATTCAAGATCAAAGTGCTGACTTATTATTCTGGATGTGGTTGTTTTGTTCCATAGGAAAATGCCAGACAGTTTCAAGAATCTGTAGCAGTTCATGTAGCACAGGCAGTCAATGATAGCGTCTCACACAGAGGTACCTAAAAATATGTCATTGATGCAACTGCTTTAGTAACCAAGTTGGGGTTAGCACTTTGTGACAGCAGTAGAATTTACTCAGTTGAACCAGATTTTAAACCATGAAGGGGAAAACAAAAAATCAATATATAGAACTTAGCAACTTTCTTGCAAGCATAGTTTGCATATACCCTGACATTTGCCTTATCCTTTGTATTGGTCATGCAAAGCTTATAAAACAAAGTATCAGGGGCTGCCTATGATGTCTCACAGAAAAGAAGCCACATAGTTTGAAATTATCAATTTTATTGTATACAAAAATTAAATATGACCAGAAATGCAAAGAATATTCATACAAAATTGATTACATCCTAACTATGGGCCAGATTCAGGTAGAAATGCCTATCTTTAGGCATGCCTAGCATCTGGATTTTAAACTAGGCCACCGCAACTTTTTCAGGCAAGTGCTTTATTCATAAAGCACTTGCCTGTAAAGTTGAGGCGGCGCAGCGTAAATCACCCGGCCAAATTCAAATTCGGCGGGTAGGGGGCGTGTATCGTTTAAATGAAGTGCGTCCCCGCGCCGAACGAACTGTGCATGCGCCGGCCGTGATTGGTTCCCAGTGCGCATGCTCCAAATCTCAACGTCAATTAGACGTGTAAACAACGTGAACGGCACTTACGCAAAGCACTATTCGCGAACGTTTTAAGTAAATGACGTAAACGACATGAAAAAAAGCGCCGGCATGCCGTCCATACTTAACATTGCCTGCGCCTCATATAGCAGGAATAACATTACGACTGTACTACGCTAACGCAAACAACGTAAAAAAATAGCGCGGGCCGGGCGTACGTTCGGGAATCGGCGTATAGGCTCATTTGCATATTTTAGACAGGAACACCACCTAGCGGCCAGCCTAAAATATGAAAATAAGATTAGACAGCGTAAGAGACTTGGAGGCCTTAAACGCATAGATAAGACGGCTTATCTGAAGATAAGCCAACTTATCTCCTACCTGAATCTAGCCCTATGAGTGCATTTTCATTTATAGATTTCTCATGGACATCTACAAAGTTCCATAAACACTGTCAAGTCCACCTAAAGCAGTTGCTCCTAAAATTGAAAACAGAGTTGTCAAATGCAATTCATTTGAAAACATACAATAGATAAAAAAAAAAAACGCCCCCCAAAAATATATACTGTATGCAGGGCTCAAACATTTAAGTCCTGAGCTACTAGTGAGGCCTTAGGGGTTACTCACCACCAGTTGCTCCAACCAACCCCTACTATGTCCCGCCCCCAGTGGCATCTTAAGAGCATTATTGGCCCCCGGGCAATACAGTGCACTGGGGCCCTGTCTTCACAATCACGCATGAGAATAGTGGCTTAATAGCGCCACAAAAACTACGATAAATCTCAGCACAATGCCCCAGTGTGAAAGTAGCCTAATTCATCATGTGCCAGGCCCAGGCCCAGGCCCAAGCAGAAGCAAGCAGCCAATCAAATATAGTGCTCAATGTGGATTAAATAAATTATAATTATGTATAGCCATAGTTATCATAAATAAAGTGATTTGTGCAACAGCAGGTACTAGTTGCACAAATCATTTTATTTATGATAACTATGGCTATGCATAATTATAACTTATTTAATCCATATCTAGCTCTATATTTGGCTGCTTGGCTGTTGGCACACATGCACATGATGATGATGATGGAAGATCGTTGTGGGGGGTTCCCCTTCGTCCAATTGTCCAATTCTCCTCTCTTCTCCAGACAGTTCTCCTCCTCACCGACCGCAAGTGACGTCACAGAATCCGCTCGCATTTGGGGAGAAGATGATGCTGCATAGAGAAGGGTAGGCGGAGCTTTAGGCTCCTGCCTCCGCCAGTTACCCGTAGACCCGGTGCGACCAGTCAAACTTATCGGCAAGCATGGGGGCGCCTGTCACTCTCCTACCCCACTGCCAGGCCAAGTAACTACAGTACTTGCAAGTAAAGTGCCCTGCTGCCGCCCGCGCCGGGGGCTATTAGTGTGGGAGGCAGCTGAATGATACTTGGCTGGGGTCGGGCAAATGGGGCCCCCGGGCAACTTCCCAGCATGCCCATGCGAAAAGACAGCCCTGCCTAATTCCACCCCTAAACATGCCCTCATAATTATCTCACGATATTATGCTGTTAAATATTTTATGCAGAGTTAAGTAACAAAAAAAATATTAACAACAACTTTATCAGTGCAGCCTATCAGTGCTCATCAGTGTCCAGGAATGCAGCCTATCAGTGCCTATCAGTGTGGCCCCATCAGTGCCTCCTCACCAGTGTCCATTACATCAATCCAGTTTCACCAGTGCCCATAAATGCAGCCTGATCAGTGCCCATCAATGCAGCCTGATCAGTGCCCCTCAATGCAGCCTCACCAGTGCCCATTAGCTCAGCCTCATCAGAGGTTGGTTAGTAGGCTGGTTACTAAGTTGAGAAAGGAATTTCTCTGGTTTTGTTTCTCCTTCCCCAGTACACCTCTACCTCCAATGCCTCCTTCCGTACACCTCTACCTCCAACACCTCCCCCTAGCACACCTCTACCTCTAATTCCTTACCCCCCAACACACAGCAGAGGGGCACTAGCTATACATTGCAATATTGCATACATTGCAATGCAATACATATATATATATATCCCCCAAAAGCGAGGCCTGCACATACCTTTTTTAGGATAGTTTCGTTCTCTGTATTTCTGGGTACCTCAAGCGCTATTCGTACTGCTGTTATGTGATTCAAATTATGACGTCGCTTCCGCCCTTACTGTGTCCCTGTCGGTAATCTTGCGCATGCGCCGTTGCGTGGTAACCATTCATTGCTGTGTCTGCGGCTGCTGTTTTTTTTCACTCCCCTTTTTTGACGTCTTCTTTAGTCACATTGGGGAAAATCAGGAAGAGTGGAAGGAGCTAAACACCGTGAGACTTCTCCTCTGTGCCGGACAGAGGGGAAGTTCTCACAGACTGCATTCCGGCAAGCTTTAAATGCCGGTTAATGGGGGTTATTTTGCGCAAAGCGTGGTGACGTCATGAAAATGATCAGCTGCCTGTGTTATGAGCTATTTTTTTTAAACAAATTGTGTCTGAGGGTTTACATTACAACCACTTTAAATGACTGGCATATTATTGAAAAAACTTAAACATAAGGGGCCCCCTATTGGGCAGGGCCCATGAGCTTGAGCCCAGTCAAGCCCAATGGTAAGCCCGGCCCTGGATACATATAGTTAGATATACCTACATAACACAATAAACAATAGGGCAAATATCCCAACATGTATATTTTCTGTATATCTACATGCACATTATGCATTAGATTAATGCAGCTGTTAGTACAGATACAGTACAAGGCCTATACAAAATACAGATAAATAACTAGACCGGCAAACAAGGTTACCCTTAGGTGTTCAAACAGACATGATCATAAATGGGAAGAAAGCAGGTTCAAACAAACTACTAACCATCCAAAGCATTTATCATAAACGGAATGTAAAAAAAAAAAAAAAAAAAATAGGTGTCAATATATAAAAGGCACAGAGAATACAGTGATTAGCGTTGTAATATAAAATTCAAAATGTTGTGATGATACCTAAATATGTGCATGTATGTAACATAAGAAGGAAAGACAAAAAAAGGGGAAAAGACTAGAAATATGTGCAAATTATCAAAGTGAGGTGACCAATACATTGGAATCAATTACCCATTGTAAGATTGGGGAATTAAACTCAAGTAGCAGGTGCATTTACAATGAGCAGTGCCAGTCCAAACTGTAGTTTTAGGGTGTGGCAGCCCACTTTTATTGAGTAAAAGAAAAGTTCACTTATACAGTTGCCCACACAGGGGTTTCTTCCACAAAGCAACAATTACCAAAATACCAAGCCACCTGGCTTACATGTTGGCAGCACTGCTGCTCCTCTTACCAGTAGTAGCCCTCAGTTGCAGCGCCCTACTGCATGGCCCACCTCTGGCCTAGGAATTGGGGTTCTCCTCACACCCCTGATGGGAGCCGACCTGACTCCTGGGATCCGCTGCCTTGGGCTGGGTATTCTGACCCCTTGATGAGACCTCTGTCTCCTGGCTTGTGGCTGGGTCCTCTGACCTCTCAATGAGACCTTTGTCTCCTGGCTTGTGGCTGGGCCCAGACCTGACTATATATATTTTTTTTTTATAAATTCTCTTTATTTGATTTTCATTAGAGACCTGACTATATAATGACCATGCACACCTGTGTAGTGAACCAGGTTGCAGGCATCTAGCAAAATCTGGACCCAGGGTTGAATGTTCTGATTCAGAACTATAGAATCTGGACAGATGCTAGTTCTGAACCTTGCATTAACCCTTAATGAGACTCCTAAGTCACCTTTTCCTTCAAACATATAGTGACAGAGCCTCTCTCTGTAACACCATCTATAGCAATGTCCAAGCCATCAGACAAAAGGGAAGACACCAAATGCTGCTCCACATGTGTCATGGCATGTTCCACTTCCTTAGGACTCCTAATTATATGGTGTATATGTGCATAGGTCTATTAAAATCTATATTTTAGGCCCTGTACACACGATCAGTCCAAATTGATGAAAACGGACTGAAGTTAATTTTCATTGGTTCACAGACTGATGGTCTGATGTGCGTACACACCATCAGTTCAAAAACCGATTTTGTCAGAACGCGGTGACGTAAAACACAATGGCGTGCTGAAAAAAACGAAGTTCAATGCTTCCAAGCATGCGTCAACTTGATTCTGAGCATGTGCAGGTTTTTGAACCGATGCTTTTGTGTACTAACGATCGGTTTGGACCGATGGTCAGGCATCCATCAGTCCGATTTTAAAGCAAGTTTTAAAACTTTGGACTGAAGGACAACAGACTGATGGGCCGTACACACGGTCGGTTTGGACTGATGAACCTGGACTTCAGTCTGTTTTCATCAGTTTGGACTGATCGTGTGTACGCGGCCTAAGATTTTTGGTGATTTCCACATAAATTGCATTTTGGGAGTTTTTTTTAACAATTTTATAGGCCAGGGTTGTGCTCACGATGTTATAAATTTGATTATGTTTTGTATTTCAGGTAAAATGTTGGAATTGTATTTAATTTTTGTATATGTGAAATATGGTATTTTAAAGTTTTGTGACTTATTTATTAGGGATCCTTGGTAGCTATGTATTCTAACTGATTCCCTGGGCCAGTATGCCATGATGGTGCAGCTCCACTGTATTACAATGTCAGTAGGGGAATTATACAATAGAAGTCATACAGGTGAAAATGCCCCCCAGAGAACCTAAATTAACTAGGTGGAACTGCTTGCCAATGACCTCTGCTAAATTTCACTTAAGCTTTGCTTGCATACACACAGTCACACAAAAGTTCTCTGAACTTTCGACTGTCAAGAACGCGGTGATGTACAACACTATGACAAGCCGAGAAAATGAAGTTCAATGCTTCCATGCGTCAAATTGTTTCCAAGCATACGTTGGAATTTTCCTCGTCGAAATTGCTACAGACGATCGGATTTTCCAATAGGAATTTTTTCCGTCTGAAAATTTGAGAACCAGCTCTCAATCTTTTGTTGGTGGAGATTCCGACAGCAAAAGTCCGATGGAGCATACACACGGTCAGAATTTTCGTTCAAAAGCTCACATCGGACTTTTGCTGTCGGAATTTCAGATTGTGTGTACGGAGCTTTAGTGTCATGCAAGATCAAAGTCAGAAAAAGGGAAACTGTCACCATACCCGGTTATTAGTGGAATGCTAGGTGCAGTACATTATTTCACAAAAATACATAGGCTGTGCAGGAATAGTAATATTGATGAACTGTTGATTTCCATGGCAAGAAGAACAATCTGTAACCTTTTATTATACAGATATTTGTGGCTGTCTGTTGCTCTGGCAGTCCTGCCACCCTAGGCTGATTGGTTATGCATACATTTTGGCCTTGAGTGTTGTATGCTCTGTCCCCTTAGATGTGTAGCACTTTGTATTTTAGAGAAAAGTTGAAACTTGAAAGCTTATGAACCTCCAGCTTTGCTATGGGCTCAGTCTTCATCTGCTGTTTCAAGATTTGAATAGTTAATGATTAGTAATATTAAATATATGGTCAGTGTCTGTAGTTAGCGGTTGAGTTTACCTTAGTTCATGGAAACAAGTCTCTGGCACTGATCTGACTGTTAGTGGCTCTAAATCAAGACATGTCTGTGCTTTGTATTTTATGGCTGGCGGAGAGTTTGGTACTACTGAACAGAAAGTGAAGCCAAATGGGTTTTGCCACCACACCCTACTACTACCACATATGCACTGTACATCTATAATTATACGGCAATGGGCAGAGGCTCAGAAATTAAGTCACTGGTACTGTAGTTAAACAGTGGTGTGGAAACATTGACTTTCAAGTATATGAGAAAAAGTTGTAAAAAAAAATACATAAATGAAATAAAATAAAGATCTAGAAAAATTGTTCTCTATTGACTTACTGTTTATTCATCTTTATAATAATCATCTTTTATTCCAAACAATGTCTACCTAACTGATCACTAGTTGCAGCTCATTTTCCATCAAACTGACATCTGCCTCAAGGTCTTTTTTTCATGATTTCTTTAATTGCAAGAAACACTGACTGTTGGTGATAACAGCAATAATAATACGTTACCCGTGACAATAGGCTTTCTGGTGAACAACAACTGCAGTTCATGAATATTTCAAAAGTACAATCCAGTTAGGCATGTAAATACGTTTTACTGGGCAATCCCTGCATCTTCTTACCTCCCCACTGTGTCCTTATCAGCTTCTTAATTTTCTCCCAATACACTGGTGCTTGCAATTTTCAGTATGGACTTTTGACTGCATTATAAGCCAGTGATGTTTAGACAAATTTCCACTTTTGCAGTGGAACCTTATCTGACATATTTGTGAAAGTACAAAAAAAATACATTATCATTAAAATAGAATATACTGTATTTATTGGCATATAACACTCACTTTTTTACCCTGAAAATAGAGGGTAAACTGTGCCTGTGTGTTATAAAGTTAGGGTTAGGGTGCGTGTTATACGTCGATAAATACGGTAAAAAAATAAAATAATTAAAGGCTACTTCCAATCCAACAAATATGGTCAGTTTCAGTCTTCAGCTATTGTACTCAGGCTGTATTGTAATATAAAAATAAAGTATTACCCCAGCTACATTACCAATCTCCATTTGAAGTCACTTAGCTCTTCCAGTCCAGTCCAAACTTTTCTTTAGTTGTTAAAGGAAACCTTTCCTCAGAGGACCATGCAGGCTGCCATTGCTGACAATTTTTTAGATATGAACATTTGACTTTGTTCAAATTCCCCTTATCTACATACTTGTTTTGGTTAAAGCGGAGTTCCACCCAGGAAAACCACTTTTGCCCATCTTCTTTAATAAAATTAAATAAAAAAAATCTGAAAAAAAAAAAAAAATACTCACCCGAAATACCGGTTGCTATGCGGAAGTCCGTAATCTGCCTCACCTGCACCGCGGTCCGATTTCTTCTTCTCCTTCTCCTAATGAATGGGGCGCGCTTCTTTCTGGGAACTGTGTGTGTTCTCAGAGAGCAGCGCGCCCATTCACAAGCCAGCGTGAGACTCACGCAGGCGCAGTAGGAAATGGGCAGTGAAGCCGTACGGCTTCACTGCCTGTTTCCCATAGTGTGGATGGCGGCGCGGGACCCAGAGCGATCGTGGGACCGGCATCGGGGGACCCATCAGCGCGGGCAAGTAGGACAAGGTAAGTGTCCTTATTTAAAGTCAGCAGCTACACTGTTAGTAGCTGCCGACTTTAAAAAAAAAAAAAAATGTGGCTGGAGCTCCGCTTTAAGTGGCTCAGCTATTGAAGACAGTGCATCAGCAAAACACTTTAAAGCAAGGTCATAGTCCACCAAGCTGTATGCCACAATTGAAAGGTTTGTTATGCAAATGGCGCTAATAAAGCGATGACCTGTTGTATTTGTGACAATAAATAAATGCTACTTAAATAAACCCTCTAATCATTGAATAAAGTTCTGAAAACTGTCTTCTACTTCTTATGTGTACTTGTAGACCAGCAAAGGCTGGCGTCCTAGAGAGCTGCCACAGGCAGAAGATACTTGCTTTTCCTAGCAGCAGCAATGCATAGCAAGTAGTATTTCCTGAATACGGTCAGCAACGACAACCTCTATTTCCTCTTAGGAAAGAATTATTTGAAATAGACCTATGTATGTTCTACTGACTTTTCAACAAACAACAGAAATCCAATCAAAGTGTTGTTGCAAAACGTGATGCTCGCCCTATATTCTTTGCTCATAAACAACTTTCCTTGCATATCATAAACAACTGTCTTTGCATATCTACAGTATCATTCTTTATGGACGTGAATAAGAAAATATTAACTTGTTACAAAATAGGAAAAGTAGTGGGGCCAGTAAAAGTAACTTTAGTAGCATTCATGTTTGTATTGAGTGGGACCTGATAATACCGTGTGCTGTCAGTATATTTACTAGTAGTTCCCTAGTAGAGTTATATTGCACAAAAAAAATGTCTTCAAAATTTACCATTAAAGCAAAGGTCCACACAAATTTACAACTTTATCCTATCCCCTTCAGTTCAATGCATACATTTGCAAATAGCACAAGAATTTTTTTTTATGTGCTGTAAATACCTTTTATTTTCTGATTGTAGTGTGACATCCTGTCTTTTACTCCTGTCGGATTTGGCGTCAGGGATGTATTTAGGTTTTGTGCTGCCCTAGGCCTGACTAAACTTGTGCACCCCTAATTTAAATATGACCCACCCCCTCCTGTCAAGGCCAAATCCCTTGCAGTTTAAGACCCACCCTGAAATTTTCAAGTGGGGACACTAGTTCTAATGGCCTGGGGGCGGGGGCAATGTATTTCCTTAATTTGCATAGATATCCTCTCACTTCCTGTTTGGCTGTGGGACAAATAGTGAAGGGAAATCTCTGCGATGGGACAGGGATGGTAAAAAATTTGAAGCAACGCCCACCCCCCCCCCACCCCCACAGTTGCAGAATGCCAACCGCCCACATACTGGAAGCAGTGCGGCCGATTTATGGGGGCGCTAAACGAATTTGCCTAACAGTGTAGCGCAAGCCGGCCTAGACACTGTCCGTGCTGCCCCCTTGCAAAGTGCTGCCCTAGGCCTGGGCCTTGTTGGCCTAGGCCCGGATACAGCATTGGTTGGCGTGTATGGCGTCTCCCTGCTCCACACTGTCTCCTGGAAGCTTAGTGTCAGGCTTCCCAAGAGTCAGTGGGGAACGCCGCCCTGCGAAATTTTGAGAGATTGTGATGCAACCAGGAAGATTAGGGCGCAGCTCACTGTAAGCACAGAGCATGTGCGGGAACAAGCGGCGAATGCTGGGAGATCAGCATTCGCCGCATCCAGGAAATCAGTGCTTGTGGGCTTCACATGCCCACAAGCAAAATGGAAATGGCCAGCATAGTTTTTTTATAAGTTCTTCGTACGTGCGAAAACGGACAGCAGATGCTATATTACACAAAAACAGTGAATATGCTTTTGTGATGGGGAAAGCAATTGAATGAGTTAAAAAAAAAAATATATATATATGAATGGTCGTGGGACCTCCGCTTTAACTATGTTGTGTATGGGCCTACTTACATTTTTTTATTTTAGGCTGGAATCACACAACTTGCCTTACTGGAGCCCAAATCCTTTGCTATGTTGTAATGCCTTGGCTGTGTTTAAATAGAGCGTGTAAATGCACACAGCATTTTTTGTACTGGCCATTCAGTGTTTGCGTACGTGTTTGTGTACGTGCCTGATTGCTTCCATGGGACAGGAACCACTTTTTCTCACTTTTACCTACAGGTAAGCCTATAATAAGGCTTATCTGTAGGTACTGTAAATATCTCCTAAACGTTTAGGAGATATTTACCATATACACTTGCTCCGACAACATCGGCACATGTGCACTGAAGAAAGGGCACGATCGTGCCGTTTATAAAGGGCCCGTGCCATGATCGGCGGCTCCCGCGCTCTTGCATGGGAGTAATTTTACACGACTCCAGCCAGTCACAGAGCAGAAGTCCACGCCCCCAGAAGGAAGTGGGGTAAAAATGCATGTGGCCACCAGCGGGGACAGCGTGGGCTTTAATTGCAGGTAAGTGCAACATAATGGGCTAGTATACAATGCATACTAGCCCATTATGCTTTTACTTTGCACGGGGAAAAAAAAGAGGAAGTAAAATCCACCAGGGTTTACTTCCTCTTTAATTTATTGCTATTCTTTCCTTAATATTAGTGAGCTAAATGCTGCAGTTCTGGTAAGCTTAATGTACAATGTTGTGGCACCAGCACCACATGTTTGTATGTCAGCTCGGCTTAAAGGGTAAATCCACTTCCATGGGGAAAAAAAATAGCAAATTAAATAAAATAGTATATACAATATATACAATTGCAACACAAGTCATATTGCAAATTAATGTTATAAAAAATTACCCTTTCCCTTTCAATCTGCAGCTCCTTACATTTTCTAGAAAAATACAATGCAATATGGCTACCTGGAGGCATTCTGTACATAGATGATGTACAGAACGCCCCCACATATGTCATCTCCTGCTTGTGTGATTGGCTTATTGATTTTCCCAGAAGTCTGCACTTAAATAAAAATTTGATTTTGAGCATCCCCTGCAACCAAAATGGCATTTTTGGTGAGATACTCCCAAAGGGAAATCAAGTCTAAAGGGATGCAGATCCTGCAACTTTCCTCATTAAAACCCTGCAGGTGCAGTAGGTTCACTTTTCACATGGACACAGACAAACAGCTAATTCTTCAGAATAATTAAAGAAAGGAATCTGCAAGAGAGTTAATTGAAATCCTTGCAACATACATAAATCACCCAGCGGGGAATATTTTTTTTCCCCCTTTCTCTTACTTAAGCTTTGTTTGCTAAAACGCTCAGGATTTTGGAGCTGACTAATTCCCTTCTTGTTGGAAAAAAATTAATCATGTAAAATAAAGAATTAAATGTATCCCATGGTAAAAGCATCCTAAAATGGAGATACATTTGTGGAGGAGGAAGACTTGGGGACCTAGCCAAAGTCTCTTGAAACTTCAGAAGGACCAGTGAATTAAAACATTGTGGAATATTTTTAACCACTAAAGCACTAATACTGGAAAAAATGATGACATTATCATGACACTTTTCTTCCACAAAGAGGTTTTGGATAATACATTGTGAGACTGTCCCCTGATCTCATGATACTTTCTGTCTTTTTCTGGTGACCATTTCACAATTTAACCGCCATTGGGTTGATTTGCTAAAGGCTCTGGAGACAATTCTCTTGCAAAGTTCAACTTCCCATGCAAAGTGAACAGCCTATTTGCCTTTGGTAAATCAGTCACCATCTCTCACCATCTCTAGTGAATATAAGATAATAAAGTATCATTGTTTACAAATTTTTTTTAAGATATATTGGACTTTAGGAGTACCAGAGAGGGACAACCACACCAGAATAAAGACTGACTGGAATGGATGAGGTACTGCCATTACAGCCCAACAATCTTTGTAATACAGTATAAACTATCAATGTTATTGTTAATATCCAATGCAGACAATGTTAAAGGCTAGTATATAATACAGATACAGCTATTCCTAATAGTTAATGTGCAAGGCGTCAAATCACTTCAAATATCATACAATGCATTTATTGCAGTACGGCCATGGCCAAAAGTTTTCAGAATGACACAAATATTAATTTTCACAAAAGCCGCTGTCTCCGTTTTTATGTTGGCAATATACATATACTCCAGAATGTTATGAAGAGTAATCAGATGAATTGCAATTAATTGCAAAGTCCCTCCTTGCCATGAAAATTAACTTAATCCCAAAAATCAAAATTCCACTGCATTTCAGCCCTGTCACAAAAGCTGGCATCATGTTAGTGATTCTCTCATTAACACAGGTGTGAACGAGGACAAGGATGGAAATCACTTTATAATGTTGACTGTGTTAGAATAACAGACTGGAAGCTTTAAAGGGAGGGTGGTGCTTGAAATCTCTGTTTTTCTTCTATTAACCATGATTACATGCAAGGAAACGTGCAATCATCATTGCTTTACACAAAAAGGGATTCACAGGCAAGGATATTGCTGCTACCAAGATTGCACCTAAATCAAACAGCAGGCAGGTGTGAGTGCGTCTGCACGCACAGTGAGGGTGAAGATTTTCGGAGGATGGCTTGGTGTCAAGAAGGGCAGCAAAGAAGCCACTTCTCTCCACAAAAAACATCACTGATAAATTCCCTTTTCGATTGTTTGGGGCATCAGGAAAAAATCTTGTCTGGAGAAGAAAGGGTGATCACTATCATCAGTCCTGTCTCATGCCAACAGTAAAGCACCCTGAGACCTTTCATGTGTGAGTTGCTTCTCAGCCAAGGGAGTGGACCCATTCACAATTTTACCTAAGAACACATGAATAAAGATTGGAACAAAAACACCCTCCCAGAGCAACTTCTCCCAACCATCCAAGAACAGTATGGTGATGAACAATGCCTTTTCCAGCATGATGGAGCACTTTGCCATAAGGCAAGATTGACAACTAAGTGGCTTGGGGAACAAAACATTGGCATTTTGGGTCCATGGACAGGAAACTCCCCAGACCTTAATCCCATTGAGAACTTGTGGTCAATCCTCAATATTCTAACAAACTCCAAGCATTATGCAAGAATGGGCTGCCATCATTTAGGATGTGAGAAGGTGATTGACAGCATACCGAGGGTGAATTGCAGAGAAATTGAAAAGGAAGGGTCAACACTGCAAATATTGACTCGGCATATACTTAATGTAATGTCAATAAAATCCTTTAATACTTATAAAATGCTTGTAATTATACATTTAAAGGGTCACTAAAGGATTTTTTTTTAGCTAAATAGCTTCCTTTACCTTACAGTCCTGGTTTCATGTCCTCATTGTTCGTTTTTTCTCTGATGTTGCTGTAATTCTGCTCTGTTCTGGACACTTCCTGGTTGTCTGTTTCCTGATGACCACAGTACTGGGAGATTCTAGTTTAGTTTTCCTAACCATCACTCTCTATGGCACTGTCCAGCACAGAGACATTAAATTACATGCAAAAACTAAGCTAGATGCAAAAACAAAAGTGAAACTAGAGGCACATTATATGATTGATCTTTATCTGTTTTTAATAGTTTTTAAAAGGAATCAGTTAACTATTATGTCTCTATACCCTGTAAACAGTCATTTCAGCAAAAAATAAATAAATTTCTTCAGTATACCATAGTAACATCTGACAAAAAGACACTGAAGCAGCAGACTTTGTGAAAATGTATAAAACTTTTGTCTAGGGCTGTAAATAGTTTATGACTGCAATCACTGATAGATCATACTAAGCAAACATACTTACAGAATGTTTCACACTTGGGTTTTACAGTACTACTACCATGTCTGTTCTATCCCTGACAAGAGACTGTCTAGAGATGACTCCATTATCTTCCATCCTCCAAGTAAGTCGTTTGAAAGAAAACGATCAGATATCCACCCTCCACCCACACAAGTGAGGTGAATGGTGGAATCCCTGCTGTGCTATTATATTCTGACAGCTGGACTCCTCTGCTGTCAGAATACAATGATCAGTGCTGCAGCTGATTGGCTGCAGTGCTGGTTGATTGAAAATTTACAGACAGTCCCGTTTGAGAGGAGTTGCTCATTAGATTGACTCCTCTCGAATGGGAAAGAGTGAATGGATTTCAGATGGTCCCTACTGAACTGACTGAATTCTGATCCATCTTTACCCTAGAGTTGCTGATATGTTAGATGATGATAACCTGGCCACTAAACCATGCATGTTTGTATTGAGTGAACTATGTTTTTACTATGGAGGAGGGACTGGGAGCGTGACAGCTGCTAGTGCTAACCAATAGTGAATGTCCAAAAAAATCCATCAAGGGCGATCATAATTTCCCTTGTGCCCAGGAATCATCAGCCAGGATCTTGGAGGTGCTGACAAACATACAAACGGTTCTTGATCTGACAATGAATAACTGTCCTCTAATTTCTGTAGACACCTTTAATTCTAAGCATTTAGCACAAATATAAGCTTATAAAACCCCAATAGCTGGTCCAAAACTGAATTTTAGTTTAACTGCTTAAGTTTATTGCAACAGAGGTAAATGAGTGTTATCATCATCACTTGTACATGTTGTTCCTGCTCTTAGCCAACCCTTAGAACTGCCAGGCATGACAGAACTGATTCAATTTTTAATTCAATCTTATTTAATTTGATTCATTAAAGAGAAACAGAAAGATAGACAACGTCTCGATCAAAACAGACATACAAGCAAGTACGATGACATCAGGCATCATGTGCGTCCTAACAAGTGTATGACTAAGTAACATGAGAGATAGGAATGAAAGCATATATATATACATATATATGCATATATACACATATATATAAAAATAAAATAAAAATACAACAGTTGTAGCCACCAACTGCACCTCAGTGAGGGGGTCTGTGGTGTACCGCACGCGGCGTATTGGGAGAGATCATACAGGAATCCGCATGTAAAGGAAGACATATAGGGTCACAGAACGAATTATTAACAATAAGCGGGTCAAAACCATGATACATTAGCTCGATGAATTTCTATGGATGTATTTAGAGATCAAGAAAAGGAAAAGAAGCAGGGATCTCAGACAAAAGGGGGGCAGAGAGACAAGGGACAATAAACAAGGGACAGGAATCACTCCATCATGGTGCCAGGGCCACCCCATCCAGGCCACACTTGGCCAGAATTGAAATGGTTGATAGTTGCTGGGCATCTGTACCATCTCGTTAGCAACTTGAACCCCTTCTCCTGGGTTTTAGTGGCCAAGGATAATTTGTGCGTCAGGAAAAAACTCTTCTTCCAGTCAACAAGGGAGATAGGGTGATGTAGGTCCATCTCTCAGGCCACCGTAAACGGCGAGGGGTCAGGGGAGAAGATGCTGAGCAACAGGGAGTAGAGTTGAGATACCACATGCGTTGGAGGTTCTGCCTGCAGAAGCAGCACCTCAAACCCCATCGGTTCAGCAAGGATGTCTGGAATGGAAGGGAAAGTTCGAAATGAAGGAAGTGATCTGTTGCCTCTGAAGCCACTGCATGGAGTGTCAGGAGGTCGAATCGGTAGGGGTATCAACCCTCAGAGTGGGGTCTGCTCGAAGGACCTGGGCAAGTCTCCTATGGTCCTCCTTTCGCCATGGTCCGAATTGTGTTACAGACATGGCTGGCGGAAAAGCCAGGGTCCCAAAAAAGGGAGTCATAGGTCCCATGTGATTCGACAAACCCCTCCTGGATCGCAAGCGATCCCAGATCTAGATCGTTTGAAGTGTAAGGTCACCGAGAGGGCCCGAACCTCCCCGAACCACGAGTGAGGTCCATGGGAGGGCGGAGAGTTCAACTGGGTTCATGTGGCTTTCCAGCTGAACCCAGAGCTTGGTTGAAAAGTGATGGAACCAATCCAAAATATGAGTGAGTCCTTGGGTCCTAAGAAGCAGGGGGGTAAAGTTTAGGGAAAAGAGTTGGGATGGATCTGCCGGAATTTGAATACCGAGATACCTGATGGAGGCAGAACCAGTTTTGAAGGGAAAAGCTGTCGATAGTCTCCGTAGGTCCGACTTGCACAAAGATTCGTTAAGGATATCCGACTTGGTGTATTTCACCTTGAAACTGCCCCAAATTTCTGAAACTCCTGCAACACTGAGGGCAAGGACGTGTGTGGGCGTGTCACGAACAAGAGCAAATCATCTGCAAAAAGGGCAAGTTTAGTATGGGTGGGCCCGATTGTTATGCCTTGGACCGAGGGAATGTTACGTAGAGCAATGGCTCGATGTTCCATGGTAAGAATATAGAGGAGGGGGGACAGTGGGCATCCCTGTCGCGTCCCATTAGATATAGAGAAGGCCGGAGATAGCGAGCCATTTAATCTAACCCTAGCAGATGGAGAAGAGTAAAGGGACATTATTCTCGCTATCATATTGGTCCTAAGCCTATTTGTTGCAGGGTTAATCGAAGGAACTGACAGTCTACTCGGTCAAATGCCTTCTCTGCATTGACCGTTAAGAGGCATAATGGGACATCGTGAGACCGGGCATAATCAGTTAAAAGAAGGGTCTTTAGGGTATTGTCCCTAGCTTCACGGCCACTCACACTCACAAAGCCAACCTGATCTAGGTGTATTATTCCTGGCAACAGTGGTTGCAATCTATTTGTCAATATTTTGGCAAAGATTTTCAGATCGACACCTATCAAAGAAATCGGCCTATAGTTAGCGCAAAGAGTAGGGTCCTTACACGGCTTTGGAATGAGGGAGATGTGGGCCTCAAGTGATTGCGGAGGGAATATTGAGCCCCCTGTCAGAGATTTGAACACCTTAGTAAGAAAGGGTGTAAGAAGGGCGGAAAATAGTTTATAAAATTTGGGAGTGAAGCAATCAGGGCCTGGGCTCTTTCCACTTGGCGTGCCCGCTATGGCCCTGGCGACCTCAACCTCCGTGATAGGGGTCTCCAGATCAGCAATGGCGTCGGCATCTAATGTAGGAAGCGCGGTATCCGAGATATAGGATAATTGGTCATCCACCCCAGTGCAAGGGGAACCTGTCGATCGGGTCGCAGGAATATTATAAAGGGATTGATAGAAGTCCCTGAATTCCTCAGCCATCTTGGTCGGTGAGGAGATCAACTCTCCCCGCGCCCCCCGAATATGGGGCACAAAAGCGGACGATCCCTTGGGATGTAGGGAGTGAGCCAGCGATCGACCACACTTATCTTGAAACTTATACTGATGGAAAGCGAGCTTGTCTGCATACGTACGTGCGGAGGTCTCATACAGTTCTCTGAGTTGTGATCGTGCCCTAGAAACATCGGACAGGGTTGACACTGTCGGGGATCGTTTGTGCTCAATTTCTAGGTTTCTAAGTGTTCGAATTGCTGTCTCTATTGCGGCCGAGCATTCCTTTTTCAGACGCGCACCCATTTGGATAAAGGTTCCACGTAGAACCGCCTTCAGTGCCTCCCACTGAAAGGGCACCGCAATCATATCTAAGGCGTGGTCAACTAATTGGAGTGGAGGGGAGCGAGAACGTCATGTGGATAGGAGAGTGGTCAGACCAGACCATCGGGTCTATGGTGCATTCAGGAGACCAATCTAGGCAGCCATGGTCACTCAGTAAGTAGTCAATGCGACTATAAGTGTGATGTACATGAGAGAAGTGGGTATAATCACGGGATGTGTGGTGCAATACCCTCCAAACATCTTCAAGACGCATATCATAAAATGCCCGCTTCAGTGCCCTCAGTTTAGGGAATGAGACACCTGATCGTGAGGTGGAGGAATCCAAAAGCGGCTCCAGGGGGATGTTAAAATCACCTCCCAAGACGAGTCTACCCTCCATGAATCCTGACAGAATCCTCAAGTATTTCATTGCGGACGCTACTGGATTAAGATTGGGAAGGTAAATGTTGGCTACCGTAAACTTCGTACCCCATAGTAGGAATTTCACTAAAACATACCGTCCATGAGGGTCAGAAAGCTGGTCAAGCACTTCTATAGGGAGCGTCTTATGAAAGGCAACAGACACTCCCTTAGCCTTCTGAGTTGGGTTAGTGCTATGGAACAACCTATTGAAATATCTGTTGGAACAGGAGGCGGAGTGAAAATGTGTCTCCTGGAGGAGAAGCACACGGACTTGGCGTTTGTGCATTTGATAAAGGATTTGACCTCTTTTGGAGGCAACATTGAGGCCATTAACATTATAGGAACAGAATTGTAGCCTGGGGTGAGAAACCATCGCGTGGGCAATGATGGAGCGACAAAAAGGAAGGGGGGGGGGGAAGAGGATGAAAGGCTGGATCGGGGGAATAGGGATCGAGAGAAAGAAAAAAAAAACAGCAGGGAAGGAAGAGACGAGGAGAAGAGAGGTGAGGGAGAGATTGATCAAGAGAGCACCTTGAAAAAGTGGTTAAAAAAAAGAAAAACTACCAGTGTCCGAAAGAACGGAACACCTCGTGAAAAATCACGTGTTAGGCACGAACTGTGCCAATCCTATTTAGGGAGAGAGAACAGGTTTAGAACAGCCGAGTTGTGATCCCGACAACTTAGCAGGCATACATAGGTATTACACACCCAATTACCATGGTATCTAAAGCACAACTTCCCAAGTAGTGTGTAACTAATACCATTGGTATTCTCGGGCATCCTAAGCAATAAGGGGGTATATGTAAACTAACAACAGGGCAGAAACTAGCTGAGGCCATAATAAATTCAGAGATATCTCCATGCGGTCCCCAGGGATCCGACAAACCAATCATTACATTTATGGCAGCAATGTCCCTGATCGTTGTCTCAAATTAGCTCAAAGAACAATGTAAACAAACATTAGGTGCTACTGATACTGTGAATGAGTCCCAAGCTAGCGGGGGTCACGGGACCGGTCCGAGGGGACCGTGTCCAAGAACCCCCAAGCCAACCTGCAGGTCCATAGCCTTGAGAAGACATAATGACTAGTGATAAGCGGAATACGCCATATTCGATTTCGCAATATTTCACGAATATATAGAAGAATATTCGCGAAATATTCGTTAATATCGAATATTCGTGATATTTTATAAAAAAAAATTTTTTGCTAAATTTCGCTAATGCGAAATTTCGCTAATGCGAATGCAAAATTGATTGCGAAATTCTCGTCAACACGCGAAAACGGAGATCATTTCCTGGATTACTAAACTAATATGCACTAAACACTAACTCTACTTACACAAACTTTTATGACTAAACTAAAGCTAATTTTTTTTTTTTTTTTATACACAAAACACAGAAGGGCAGAGAAAGTATTCGCGAATATTCGTAATACGAATATTCGCATTGCGAATATTCGGCAAAATAAAAAGGATCGCCTCAGCTACTCGGCCCAGGGTCTCTAATCATACCAGCAATGCTTTTAGATGTCGATAGAGATCACTAGGATGTGATCTGTTTTAAAAATACATTTGAAAAAATACGAATATTCGCAATAGCGAATATTCACCGCGATATTCGATTTATTCGCGAATACTCGAATATGCAATATTCGTAACGAATATTCGCAATGCGAATATTCGTGAGCAACAGACAGTAGGAGAACGGGTCCATCATAAACTAATAGGCAACATTATAATTACTATCTGTCCCGCCAGAGCCCCAGCAAGCACAACTGCACCAGCCGGGGGCAGTGGGAAAATCCTCAAGCCAAACAAGACAGTCAAGCCATTAATAGCATTCAAAGGACACAACGATCAGGGGTTCATGGGAGGGGACCACACACAAAAAAAGGGGGGTCAAGACATATTCAAGGCAATTAGGCAAACCTGACCAAAGTACTGGATAAAAGCTGTACCCTCCTGGCTTATAAAAAGTCACAAAGGAGGAAAAAAAATGATATAAAACATAAATAAAATAATTTTAAAGAGGAAAAACAGTGCAGGACTCATCTGGGAGAGCACGGATCAGTCTTCGGGTGACATGGCTCGCCGCTCTCTAGTGCCAGAAGGCGCCGATCTAGACTGTGGGTACCTTCGACGTTGAAGAGGAGGGCCTGGTAACCGCTGGCGGTCATCTGGAGGGTCCAACCAGTTCGGGACCGTGACAGGGTGTCACGAAAGCATGAATCAGACGTACAACAACATATAAATTAATAAAAAGGCTTTTATTGAAAACCAAACAGCAAGGTAAAAGTCCAAACGGATGATCAAACAGCCAGCAGAGTCTTCAACCGGAGCCAGGATCGATAGCCAGGAATGGGAGTCAGCCAAGCCAGAGTCTGTAGCCAGAGAGATGGTAAAACGAAGCCGGGGATCAGGAGCCAGAAGAATAGTCCGTAGGAGCCGGGTCGGTAACCAAGAACAAGCAGCACGATCACAGAAGGGTGTCAGACAAGAGGCCCAAGCAAGGAAATGCTGCAGCTGCCGTCATATATATATGCTGAGCATCCAGCTCCTCCCAGTAGGAAGGAGGAGCCGCAGGGTGTGGTAGGTTATAAGAACCCCATGAAGCAAGATGGCTGCTAGCACATGTCAGAGATAAGAAGCCAGCAAGGAGGTAAGACCATGACACAGGTTCCTGGTCCAGAAACAGGAAGAAGGCAGGAAGTTGAGCCGGATCTGACAGGACAAATTTGTGGGTATCATCCCGAGTCACTTTGATGCTGAAGGGGTGGCCCCAGGTGTACGATCCACCAGCCTGGCGAATCGCTTCCAGCAGTGGGCGGACCACATGTACAGCGTGTTACAGGAGATATCTGGGTATAGGTGTATGGAGGATCCGTGAAAATCCAATGGGCCTAGGCGCCAGGCCTTGCGTAAAATCTCCTCTTTCAGGGTATAGTAGTGCACCCGGCATAGGACGTCCCGAGGGCAGTCCCTGCGGTGACCCCCCATGCCCCCCACCCTATGCACTCTGTCTAATTCGATAGGGGATGTAACTTCCCTGCCCAGGACCTGATTGAGAATAGCGGTGACAGTGGGCTTGAGATCAGCACCTGAGGTTGCTTCCGGGACACCCTGTAAACGGATGTTGTTCCTGCGGCTTCGGTTTTCAATGTCTTCTATTTGGAGCTGGTGTTGTCGTAAACGGGGAAGGTGGGCTGCAGAAGCATTTTCAATCGCCGTTATACGGGCTGAATGGTCTTCCTGGGTGGTAGCCAATGCAGAGACTGCGTCTTCCGATGCCGAGACACGTTGTTTAAAGGGCAGTCAGTTCAACGTGGAGAGAAGCCTCCAATTTAGAGGCCCAGGAGTCAAAATCAGGAGTAAGGCAGTGGTCGTGGAGCCCGGAGTGCCCCCCGAGGCTGGAAAAGGCATCCCTTCTGAGACAGTGTTTACGCTTGTGGTAGGGGGTTGTGGATCTGCAGGGTCCATTGGGAGAGTCGGGTGTGGGCCTGAGCCGTTCCCACCGGCCGAGGAAGTCGCTGCAAGCAGGGAAGGAGGCTTAGTCTTGCCAGGGGTTCGGCTTGCCGAAAGTTTGTCTTTCCCTGTACGAGAGTCTTGTGAAGTCGTGCGTAGCAGGTACCGTTGGATAGTGCCTTGTTGCAATTCAGTATGGTCGTTGGATGCAGAGCCAGAAGCCGCCATCAGAAGATTGGGTGCGAGGTAATAGGAACACAGTCTGCGGTTGTCGGGAGAGCACAGAGCTCAGCGGTGCATGTCGTCAGCCGGCCATCTTCAGCCACACGCCCCCATGGTAATGCAGCTGCACCGTCCAGACACTTTATGAATAGAGGACTGCCGTGAATCCAGTTTATGCAGTGGTGTGGCAGACCGGGCAGGACCAGCGGCCGAGAGAGGGGTGCACTGAGGCCAGAGGCAAGTGTCAACTGAGTTTGGGGGTAGTAAGATGGTCACCGCGCCTCTCGCCAGAGCCGCAGCCACGACCCATCTGTCAGGCGGTCTTGGGGTCAGAGAATGCCGCGTTGCTGTGGTCGGGTTGTGTGTCCAACGCTCTGGAGGACTCAGATGTGTGCGGAGGATGAGGAAGGAAGATGGCCACCCCTCGGATGGGAGTAGCAATATGGCCGCTGATGTGGGATCGTTTTGAACAGGAAGACTCTCTGGGCTGGCACCCAGGTCTCCCTACTTGTGGGCGGGCGGTTTGCCTTCAAGGTGTGGAGCCCGAGTCTAGGAAGGAGGGGGGAACAGGGCTGCTGGTGGGATGGTGGGTGTCCAAAGATGGCCCCCGCTCACCTCAGTATAGTGACGTTCTCCGCCGGATGACCTGGATGTGAGTGCTTCCAGGGGACCCCTCGGCCTGGGAAGGCAACGGTGAAGAAGTTCGGAGCAGGGCGCCGTTCGTCCTGCAATCACGGCACTGCAACGTGGCATGTCCTCTGTGAACGGATCCGTCCCAGGTCAAACCACCGGATGTTTGGCCGATCAGGAGCCCCAATTCCCGGTGAGTAGCTGAGAAAGGGCTGAGGAAGGGCAGAGGCCTGTCCCGCGGCTGCCGCACGCGAGGCCGGTGCGTTCCGAGGCTGTGCTGGCCACGTAGGCCTCAAGATGCCGGTGGACCCCCGTGGATGGAACTTGCAGCGGCTCGTATTGCAGGGTGGGCGGCTCTTCCAGTGGCACGAAATAGCTAACGGATCGTGCAGGATAAGTCCAGGAGGTAGGATGGTGGGTTTCTTTGGCCAAATGTTGGGTACAGACCCGGAATGGCTGTAGATTACCGTTAGGCCTGACGGAGCTTCACTGTAGCACGTCTATCCGCGCTCACGTCCGGACCCTGATTCAATTTTTAAAGAAAGTCATAAACAGTGACTGTAAATTAACTGTCATGTCTTTAAAACGTATTCTAGAGACCTGGACAAAACAGTTCTAGTCTAATCCCTTTTAGGACCTACTAAACAAAATGATTCATTCCAGTTGCACTGTTCTGTGTTTGACCTCTAACCTTCTACAGAATGCACCTACAAAGCTTACCATATCAGTCGAATTTCTGTAAAATGGTTACAACTTAAAATGGAAATGGTTCTTGGCTTCTATTTTAAGAATATTTTAGTGAATATAACCTGATTAGAAAAAAAAGCTTTTTGTTAAAAGATAATTAAAGCCCACCGGTGCAAAAATTAAAAGCCTGCAGCTGCTGATTTTTAATAATCGGACACTTATCTGTCCTGGAGTCCAACGATGTCGGCACCGCAGCTGTTGGGTGCAGCCGCTTCTATTGCGAGTAAGGGAACCCACGGCAGTGTAGCCTTACGGCTTCACGCCGAGAACCTTAGTGCGCATGCGCGAGGCTCCGCTCCTCTCTCCTACTGGCCTGGCGGTCAGAGAAGCAGGAGGGAGGAGGAGGGAGCCCCAGCGGTGACGCAAATATCTGCGGCTGAGGCTTCTGAAAGTGGGGACAGGATACATGTGAAAGACAGGTATCCTTTCCCCCCTCCCCCCCGAAAGGTGCCAAATGTGGAGTCGGAGAAGTGAAGGAGTACAATGAGCAGAAGTTCTACTTTTTGTTGCAGTCTATCACCTAATTTTTGGTGTAGTATCACTCTGCTACCATCTCACTCTTCTCACAGACTTAAGCCCTGTACACACAATCGGATATCTGATGGAATCTAGTCCGATGGATTTTTTCGTCGGATATGCGATGAAGCTGACTTTCATCAGTCTTGCCTACACACCATCGGTCAAAAACCTGACCGTGTCCAAACGCGGTGACGTAAAACACTACGGCGTGCTGAGAAAAATTAAGTTCAATGCTTCCGAGCATGCGTCGACTTGATTCTGAGCATGCGTGGATTTTTGACTGATGGACTTCCACACAGACAATCGTTTTTTTTTCCAAAGGAAAGTTTTAAAACATGTTCTATTTTTTTTTAACCGATCGAAAACAAACCGATGGGGCCCACACACGATCGGTTTGACCAATGTTGAGTAAGTCCCCTTTTTTCCACCAAAAGCACAGCTCGCCTGTTGGGGCATGGTCTCCACCAGGCCTCTGAAGGTGTGCTATGGTATCTGGCATCAACTTGTCAGTAGCAGAACACTGCCTCCACTGGGTTGCCTTCTTCCTATAAGGCATCCTTGCAGTTTCTTCCCCAGGCAAGTAACGCACACACGTCCAACATCCACATGATGTAAGAAAAACATGATTCACCAGACCAGACCACCTTCCTCCTATTTCTCCATGGTCAAGTTCTGATGCTCACATGCCCAATAACCGCTTGCCGACCCCCTCATGCCGATGTACATCGGCAGAATAGCACGGCTGCGCTTATTGGCGTATAGGCGTAAAACTATCCCCTATTTGGTAGACGCTATAACTTTTACGCAAACCAATCAACAAGCGCTTATTGCGATTTTTTTTTACCAAAAATATGTAGAAGAATACGTATCGGCCTAAACTGAGGGGAAAAAAAAACATTTAGATATATTTTGGGGGGATATTTATTATAGCAAAAAGTAAAAAATATTGTATTTTTTTCAAAATTGACGCTTTATTTTTGCCGAATCTGAAAAAGGGGCCTGGTCAACAAAATGGTCTGGGGCTTAAGTGATTAAAGTTGCTTTTGGCTGTGGACATAGGTCAGCATGGGCTCCCTGACTGGTCTGCGGTTACGCAACCCCATAAGCAACAAACTGTGGTACACTGTGCTCTCTGACACCTTTCTATCAGACCTGGCATTAACTTTTTCAGCAATTTGATCTACAATAGCTCGATTGGACTGCATAGGCTAGCCTTCCCTCCCCACATACATCAGTGAGCCTTGGCTGCCCATAACCATGTTGCCGGTTTTCTTTCCTTTTGGTAGATTCGGAGCACGGCAGGTGGAGAAAGAATTCCACAACAGCTGCAGTTTTGAAGTTGCTTTGACCCAGTTGTCTAGCTAATTCAATTTGCCCTTTGTCAAAGTCACTCGAATCCTTTTGCTTGGCCGTTTTTTTCTGCTTTTAACACAACAGCTTCAGGGACAACATGTTCACTTGCTGCCTAATAAATCCCACCAATTTCATCCAGAGTGTCAGCGTCACTGTTCTCACGTTCAGACTACTTGGAGAATATCATGGAGGAAGGAGGTGGCTGGAACCAACCCTCGTCTCTCACACTAGGCGCGGAGAACGAAGAAAGCTCTGAATGCGGCGCCTCGCTCTCCACCCCCTCAGCAGCGGCTGGGACTTGACTGACCTGACGTCACAGGCGCTAACAGCCAGTACAGGGGGCATTAGAGAGGCCAGCGGTGCAGCTCCATCCACCTCCGAGTCCTCCCATCACCTTCTCCAGGCTCCAGCGTGGCTCCACCCACCTCCGAGTTCTCCCTCCACCTTCTCCAGGTTCCAGTGTGGCTCCACCCACCTCTGAGTCCTCCCTCCACCTTCTCCAGGCTCCAGTGTGGCTCCACCCACCTTTAAATCCTCCCTCCACCTTCTCCAGGCTCCAGTGTGGCTCCACCCACCTCTGAGTCCTCCCTCCACCTTCTCCAGGCTCCAGTGTGGCTCCAACCACCTTTGAGTCCTCCCTCCATCTTCTCCAGGCTACAGAGCGGCATTAAGAGAACAAGGTCTCTCTCTCTTGGTGCCACTGCTGCTAATGTGAGAGAGACTCGGGACGGGAGCAATTGCCTTGTTGCCCCCCCTGGATTTGCCCCTGGCGTCAACATGGCAGCCTGCAGGTGCTAAGCAAATGACAGGATGCAACCTGACAATGGTACCGTGAAATTTCATCTGTAGTTAGCATTGTTAGGACATAGCAGGAAGCCTTGCAGTATGGAAGGGACTGGCAGGAACACCATACAGTATATTTAGTTTGCATCATTATTTAGAAACAAATAAAACACTATATATATATATATATATATATATATATATACACACAAAAATAATGTACACTAACAATTATATTTTCAGTTTCTATATACCTTAAGGCCGCGTACACACGATCAAATTTGTCCGCTGAAAACGGTCCGATGGACCGTTTCAGCAGACAAATCCGATCGTGTGTACGGGCTAGCGGACAGGTTTGTCCATCGGACAAATTTCAAAGCATGCTTTGAAATTTGTCTGCTACAAACCTGTCCGTCGGATATGTTCTCTGGTTAGTACACTAACCAGCGGACATATCTGCCCGCACAAGCGTCGTATGGATGCGACACATGCGTGGAAGTTTTTTACTTCCTGGTGCGGTGACGTGGCGGCGTCAACGTCACCGCCACGTCACCGCGCTGTCTGCCGGCGGGGATTTTGATCCGATGATGTGTACACGCCATCGGACCGAAATCCGATGAGACATGTCCGCTCTAAACTGTCCGTCGGACAAGTTTGAGCGGACATATCTCATCGTGTGTACGAGGCCTAAGAGGCATATTTATATAGGAGTGACAGTGACATTAACCAGCCATTTACTGTAGGTGAGTCAATCATTGTAATTTACAGTAAAACACATACACAAGGAAGATATACCTCCAGTGAATGTTTGCTTAGTGTCACATTTTCTGCTTTCTGCCCCCAAGTATCATATACAGTAGTAAAATACCTTATATCCTGCATTAGAACTGTAAGGCATTAGGTGCATACAATAAACACACAGGCCCGGATTTACATACATCGGCGCATATATATGCCGCCGTAGCGTATCTTCTTTACGCTACAACGGCGCAACTCAGAGAGGGAAGCATGGAATTCACAAAGCAAATGCTCCCAACTCTGCGCCGGCGTAGCGTATATTCGTTGGCGTAAGGCAGCGTAAGTGGAAGTGGGCTGGAAGTGGGCACGATACATGGTAATGAAGCGTGACCCCATGCAAATGATGTGCCGAGTGCTAGGCAAGTACTTAAAACGAACGGCGCATGCGCCGTCCCGTCGACGTATCCCGGTGCGCATGCTCACAATCACGTCGAAACAACTGCCTAAGATACGTCGAATCACTGCCTATTCCCACGCCCAGCCCTATTCACGTACAACAAAAACTACGTAAAATTTGACGGCATTCGTTCCCTGGCCCATACCTTTGCATGAGTTGTGCCTCCAATATGGGGAATAACTTTACGATGGCAGTACGACTTACGCAAACCGCGTATATTATGCGCCGGGCGCAAGTACGTTCGTGAATCAACGTATCCCCCTCATTTCCATATTTAAATAGGAAATCAATGGGAGCGCCAGATGCGTCCAGCGTAACTATGCGCCCACGATACGCCAGCGTAGGCAAGTGGGTAGACTGAAGCTATTTTTTAGGCATATCTTAGTTCTGTGGGCACGGCGCACAGATACGACGGCGCATATTTACACTTACGCGGCATATCTCGAGATACGTCGGCGTAAGTGCTTTGTGAATCCGGGCCACACTGTTTGCATAAACCGGCATTAAACCCAAAAACAAAATGTAATGACATTGCAGCTTACCAATTCTTAACTGTGATGGCCAGCTTTTAATTTTTAAAGTAAAACCTTTATCACAAAAAAAAACTGCTTAAAATGTTTGCTAGTTTGGCTTTATTTGTTAGTAAAGTCCATCTAAATCTGCCAGTGCCTCTAAAGCCGGCCTAGCTCTGAAGAAGGGAGCACACCCCCCGAAATGCGTCAGCTCGGGATTATATTCAGGTTACGTGTTTCTGGACTACATGTGTGTCCCATGGTTTTTATTGCTTTTGTACATTCCAACTTTGTAAGTACCCGTACATTTTTTTTTCCCCTAAATATCTTCCTTTACCTTAGTGCAGCCCTCCTTTACTTACCTCATCTTCACATACCTCACTTCCTGTTCTTCTGTCTGTAACTCCATACAGTAATTTGAGGCTTTCTCTCTGGTGTGGAGTGTTGTGCTCGCCCCCTCTCTTGGACTACAGGAGAGTCAGGACGCCCACTAAAACACAGCTCCTTTCACTATCTGCAACCTAGAGAGCTACTGACACCATCCACTGCTCTACTGACACCGTTGTCCACTCTGCTCTACTGACACGTCCATGTTTTAATACATTTTTAAATGTTTATTTAGGTTTATGTGTGTGTCTGTATATATATATATATATAGATATATATATATATATATCTATATATATATATATATATACACACATATGCATGTATGTTTGAGCTTTATGGTGCACACACCTATGGATGATAGGCTCACTTTTATGCAGCATACTTATTGCTTTAACTGTAATCTGACAGACATACCGTATATATACTTGTGGTGTCCCAGTACAGGTATTTGCTGTAGGCCCTGTCAGATTGAGACCCTCGGCTTGTGGGGCCTCCCCTGCAGGGACTCAGCTAGTCATAATGTGATTTATACTGTTATGGTTGATAATACATTTATTAGGTGTGTATAGCTTTAAGAGGTTTAGTCCAGTAGGACTAAGTGCTAGGCAAGACCTTATGGCGTTGTATTATACTTTATCTTGTAACAAACTTTAAATGTAAGTTCCAAGGGGAATACAGATAAGTCTCTATGATCCACAGCTCTCAGCCAATGGGCTTCAGTCTCCCTCAGCTTTCAGCCAATGGGCTTCAGTCTCCCTCAGCTCTCAACCAATGGGCTTCAGTCTCCCTCAGCTCTCAACCAATGGGCTTCAGTCTCCCTCAGCTCTCAACCAATGGGCTTCAGTCTCCCTCAGCTCTCAACCAATGGGCTTTAGTCTCCTCACGTCTATATAAGGGGTGGGAGTTCCTGTTTAGGAGAGTCTAGCGCTACACACAGTTTCTGGCAGGTCAGAGCAGAGCAGAGTTTAGTCAGAGGAGAAGCAGTGCAGGCCAGAGACCTCCCGTTCAGGAGAAAGTACAGCAACTCGCGGAGTACTTCTAAAAAACTATAGGATCAGTACTTCAGCGAAATTATCGAATCAATCCGTCGTTCCGACGAGAAGCCTCAAGTCTACCGACACTTCAGTAAGTGTATCTATTCTTCAGCCTAGTCAAGCATAGGCCCAGTATTACTAATCCGGCCGCAAAAGCCAAGGATATATGATAAGCCAAGCCCAGGCATTGTCAGCTGTGTGGTCCTCTAGAGACTGTTTTGTGGAACCTTTGCGACACTCTGTGTGAACGCTGTGAAGATTTTGACACCTGTCTTCATGCCAGTAAAGTCTTCGTTATATTGACCCCTGTTGTGGACTGTGTTAATACCATCCTAGCTAGCGGGGATACGGAGGCCCCCGGAGCTGTAGTTTCCTGGGGTATATCAAGACTACAGTGGCGTCACGTGACAGAGAGGGTTAATACCATCTGACCCTCACTAAGGGTTAACACCACCAGACCCTGGGCTCCTAGCCCAAGAACCAAGCAGCTAACCATCAAGCGCATGTGTGTGGCCGTGGGGTTCATCCTCCCCGGTCATTACATACTCGAGTATTTTTTTGGGGCTTAAAATGCCCCCCTCGGCTTATACTCGAGTCAGTGTCCATTATGGGTAGCGGTGCCCTTTAAAAATTATGGCTGTGGGCTGTCAGCACAACTGCGAATGCGCCCTTCTGAGGGCGGGTGCATGCCCAGTAATGTAATGTCACCGCCGGCACCTGGTGCCATTTTTGAATAGCCGGCGTTCGTTCCTGGCGGCGCCTCGCCACAGCAGGGGTCCGGGGAGGTCGATGAGGCCTGGCCTGGATAGGATTCCAGGAACGGAGCAGGTCAGTTAGATGTGTATTAATTTGTGCTGACTTATACTGAGCCATCCACAGAGCCATCCACAGAGCCATCCACAGAGACTTCCACAGAGACTTCCACAGAGACAGACCCCCTCCTGTACAATGTCCACACATGCCTCTGACCCCTGTACCATGTCTGAACATGCCTCTGACCCCTGTACCATGTCTGCACATGCCTCTGACCTCTGTACCATGTCTGCATTTGTTGTCGAACAATTTGAGAGCATGACCATCCAACATTTGTTGTCGGATATTCCGACAATTGTCCGATAGAGCATGCAGAAAGTCGGATTATCCAACAAAACACGTTTATCGGACAAACCTAAAGGTCTGATCATGTTTACAGACCTTTAGGGCTCATTTCCACTGGCGTTTTTACAGCCACTTTTCTGGGCGTTTTTTGCAGCTTAAAAACGCCTGTCCATTTTAGTCTGGCCTCATGCCCACCATGACGTTTTTGAGCTGTAGATGGCTGAGACGTTTTTAGGCTGCAAAAAAAACACGGGACCAGTGCGTTTTGAAGCTCCAGCAATAGAGCTGTAAAAACGCCAGACATTAAAAAACGCTCAAAAACGCTGCCGGATGAAATAAACATGTAAACATGTACAGGCGTTTTTAAGCTGTAAAAAACGCTCAGAAAAGTGCCTGTAAAAACGCCAGTGGAAATGAGCCCTTAAAGTGACGAATTGGGAATCTTCTGGGTACAACATTCCTTATTTGGCCTCAATGGGCTCCTTAGTAGCTGCGTGTGAAGCCCCGTACACACGGCCGAGGCTCTCGGCAGAAACCAGCGAGAACCTCACTGGCATCCTGATTCTGCCGAGAACCTCGGCCGTGTGTACGGATTCGGCGAGCATCCCGTCGGGAATGTCATTGAGCCGAAATAGAGAGCAGATTCTCTATGTGCTCGACGGCCCGTCGGGATGAATGGCTGGTCGCCTTTCCCGACGGGCTGGTCGCCGAATCTGACTGCCGGCCAAGAACCTCGACGGGCGGAACGATGTGTTCCGCCCGTCGAGGTTCTCTGCCGTGTGTACGGGGCCTGATACATAATAATCAGTGGTCTGAGTACAAGGTTTAACAAGGATGCAGCCTGCAGTACATGTATTAGGTAAAGAAAAGCACTGAACATGTATTGCTCACTTGCATTCTGAGTTTAATGTGAGATAGATGGCATCACTCTCCTGTGGTCCTACTCTAAACATTTAGGCTTCATTTGCACTGGCGTTTTTACAGCCACTTTTCTGAGCATTTTTACAGCTTTAAAACGCCTGTCTATGCTTATTTTAGACAAAAAATATTTTTTTTTTTTTGAGCTGGAGCTTTAACCACTTTAGCCCCGGATCATATTGCTGTCCAATGACCAGAGCACTTTTTGTGATTCGGCACTGCGTCGCTTTAACTGACAATTGCGCAGTCGTGCGACGTGGCTCCCAAACAAAATTGGCGTCCTTTTTTTCCCATAAATAGAGCTTTCTTTTGGTGGTATTTGATCATCTCTGCGGTTTAAATTTTTTGCGCTATAAACAAAAATAGTGTGACTATTTTGAAAAAAATGCAATATTTTTTACTTTTTTCTGTAATAAGTGTCCCCCAAAAATATATAAAAAAACTTTTTTTTCCTCAGTTTAGGCCGATACGTATTCTTCTACATATTTTTCATTAAAAAAAATTGCAATTGGCGTTTATTGATTGGTTTGCGCAAAAGTTATAGCGTTTACAAAATAGGGGGTAGTTTTATGGCATTTTTATTATTTTTATTTTCTTTACTAGTAATGGCGGCGATCAGCGTTTTTTTCAGTACTGCGACCCTATGGCGGACACTTCGGACACTTTTGACACATTTTTGGGACCATTCGCATTTTTTTAGCTATAAAAATGCATTGTATTACTATAAAAATGCCATTGGCAGTGAAGGGGTTAACACTAGGGGGCAGGGAAGGGGCGAGCTACGGGCTCATGCCCAGGAGAGCCGACCTGCGTTTTTGAGCGTTTTTGAGCGTTTTTTAATGAAAAAAAAAAAAAACCCGGACTGGAGTTGAAAAAAACCCCTAATATTTTAATGGCTAGGTCTTTCGAAAAAAAAAGAGAAAAAAAATCGATGCCAGTGACATATTATTCTTTATGTGTTTATTTATTGTACAGTATGAGACTTCCAGCAGGGGGAACATGACATCCTTTCTTGATGTTACAATGAGCGATAAATAATTTTTCTGACATTAATATAACAAAAAAACGCTATTGAGTTAAACGGTCTTTTAAACTCTTCAATTTAAGAACCTGTTGTTGTAAGAGAAATTGTGTTGTACATATGCAGTGAAATCATGGCCTCCAGCCAAAGAGGAAATGTTAGTGAATTATATAGGTACCAAGAGAATTGATTTGTTTTAGGGATTACATTCTTTCTTATCCAGTTGCACTTCCCAGAATCAGCCAAGCATTAGAAAAACTAAGAAGTCAGTTGCCTCTCATGCCCATTCCTAAAGTTTTTAAAGAAATGTTAATTTAAAAAAAGACAGCTGTGCCTAGTAATTTCATATCAGCCATGCCTTCTGTTCTCTACTCAATCAAATACTCACTTACATAGCTCACTGCTTTAATGTTTTATCTGACTTAAAATGTTGTTGCAGCCTGGGGAACTGCGGAAATTAAAGGGTTTGTAAAGGATTTTTTTTTATCTTAATAGTTTTCTTTACCTTAATGCAGTGCTGTTTTCATGTCCTCATTGTTCGTTTTTGCTCTCAAGTTGCTGTAATTCTTCTCTGATCTCCACACTTCCTGGTTGTCTGTTTCCCGATAACCACAGTGCTGGGAGCTTTCTCTCTGTGGTCACTAATCAAGGAGGTGTGATTACTGTGTGTCTAAAACCCCACAGCACCAATCAGTTTTGTTTTCCAAACCATCACTGCCCTGTATTGGCTCTGTGGCTCTGTATAGCAGAGAAGCAGGAAACATGCAAAAACGAAACTAGAAACTACAGGTACATTATATGATTGATTTATATCTATTTTTAAAAGGAATCAGTTAACTATTATGTCTCTATACCCTGTAAACAGTCATTTCAGCATACAACTCCTTTAAGTGCTTTGTGTTGAGTACAGGTTACCTCTATGCCTGTTATAAATGTACCCATTTACCCACTCCTCCTCGCCCCCCTGCCCCCCTGGTGTGGAGAAAGCCTCTTGAGGGGGGAGGGGGCGAGGAGGAGTGTCAGGACACCCACTAACACACAGCTTCTTTCTCTATCTGCAAAGTAGAAAGTGTCCTGACTTGCCTGCTCCCCCCTTCTCTCTCAAGAGGCTTTCTCCTCACCAGGGAAAAAGCCTTGCATTACGGTGTGTAGTTACAGACAGAAGAACAGGAAGTGAGCATTTCTCAGAAGAAATAAGGACATTTAAAAGCAAAATTGAAGAATGAGGTAAGTGAAGGAGGACTGCACTAAGGTAAAGGAAGCTATTTAGGGAAAACATTTTTTTTTACCCCTTTAATACTTTATTAGTCGTTACAGCAACAGTTTTTTTTTTCTTTTGGTTTTTACTGTACAACCATTTTTACCTACAGGTAAGCCTATATTAAGGCTTACCTGTAGGTGCTGGAAATATCTCCTAAACCTCCACGGTTTAGCAGATATTTATAATAGAGCCATGCAGTGATGTCTGCGGCGCATGCACCATAGACAATGGCACAGACAAACTTTAGAAACAGTGATTGTGCCGTTTCTAAAGAAGATCATGTTGTGACTGGCTACTCGTGCTCGCATGCGCAAGAGTGACGTCATGTGACTCTGGCCATTCACAGAGTCGGATTTTGCGTGCCCCCGGAAGGAAGAGGGGTGAATATGGATGCTCGTTGCAAGTGGGGACAGTGGTGACATTGCATGCTTCGGTTTCAGGTAAGTTACACATATATATGGGCTACTATGCGATGCTTAATAGCCCATTATGCTTTTTACTTTTTCAGGGAAATAAAGAGGAAGTAAAACCCATCAGGGCAGTTGTACAGAAGTTGATTGGTACATTGACTTCTATACAACCACCCTGCCCATACATGAAGTGAAATCCAGCCAGTCGCTGCTGATCCGGGTGCATTTTGATCCATGTATGGTAAGCTTACAGTATGTCTTTAACCACTTCCCGCCCGGTCAATAGACAATTGACATCCGGGATGTGGTTTAGTTATCCTGGCGTGGCGTGGCGATCGGTGATGCGGGGTGTTAGTCTAACACCCTGCATCTCCGATCTCAGTAAAGAGCCTCCGGCGGAGGCTCTTTACCATGTGATCAGCCGTGTCCAATCACAGCTGATCACAATGTAAACAGGAAAAGCCGTTAATCGGCTCTTCCTCACTCGCGTTTGATAGACGCAAGTAGAGGAGAGCCGATCGGCGGCTCTCCTGACAGGGTGGTATATGCTGATTGTTTATCAGCGTAGACCCCCCGCAGATGCCCACACTGGACCACCAGGGAAGCCACCAGGACCGCTAGGGAAGGGGGCAACATGTGGATGGCCAAGTATGTACCCCATGGCCATCCACATGTTAAAAAATATTCGCAATAGATGCCAATCAGTGCCCACAAATGGGCACTGACTGGCACAATGGGCACAACATAAAAAAATAAGTGATGCCCATCAATGCCACCATAAGTATCAGTGCCACCCCTCAGTGTTCATCAGTGCTACCTCTCAGTGCCCATCCATGCCCACCAGTGCCCACCTATCAGTGCCCACTAGTACCCATCAGTGCCACCCACAAGTGCCCATCAGTGCCATCCACAAGTGCCCATCAGTGCTGCCTATAAGTGCCCATCAGTGCCGCATACCATCAGTGCCACCTATCAGTGACCATCAGTGCCGCCTATCAGTGACCATCTGTGCCGCCTATCAGTGACCATCATCAGTGCCCATCAGTGCCACCTCATTGGCGCCACCTCATCGGTGCCCATCAGTGCTGCCTTATTAGTGCCCATTAGTGCAGCCGTATCAGTGCCCGTAAAAAGTAAGAAGAAAACTTACTTATTTACAAAAAATGTAACAGAAAAAAATTAAAACTTTATTTTTTTCAAAATTTTTGGTCGTTGTTGCTCAAAAAATAAAAGCCACAAAGGTGATCAAATGCCACCAAAAGAAAGCTCTATTTCATTCGGATACAGTGTAGCACGACCGCGCAATTGTCATTCAAATTGCAACAGAGCTGAAAGCTGAAAATTGGCATGGACAAGAAGGCGCGTAAGTGCCTGGTATTGAAGTGGTTAATTTGCTACTCTTTTCTTCATATGTGCTCTGACCTGTTACTTTGGACTTTTTAATTAGCCTTGTACATAAGGAAAAGTGTTAAATCTGCCATTGGTAGGTTGCAAAACATGATGCTATAAAAAGATGCTATACCTGCTAAAATATGACATGCTGTTGACTTACAAGCCTAAGAACATGATTCACTAAGGAGCCTGCCAGCTCAAATTTAGTTGTTTAATTTTATTGGTACAGTTGCTCTTTACTGAATCCACATAATCTGTGCTTATAAAGAATAATGCTACTGAATGGTTTTATTTTTTTTTGGTTGTTTTTTAGCTACAGTCAAAGGTATAGCATTCACTTATCCTAATGCATTGGAATCATCATTAGACACTGTATCATTATATTGATATAGATTTAACTTTTCGCAGTACAGTTCTGTTCCATGTGTGATCCTCCAAATCTGCTGCAAGTTTTTTGCACAGTTTTTTTTTTTTGTCTTTTCCTTGTTGTGTTTTTTTATAAATAGAGAGTGTTATTCCTATTACATGCACTTTATCTGATTCAACAACAAGTCTTAATTTGCCCTTAGCACCTTTATGGATGCTTGCAATATTAAAGGGGTTGTAAAGGTTTGTTTTTTATTTTCTAAATTGATTCCTTTAACCACTTAACCCCCCGGACCATATTGCTGCCCAATGACCAGAGCACTTTTTGTGATTCGGCACTGCGTCGCTTTAACTGACAATTGCGCTGTCGTGCGACGTGGCTCCCAAATAAAATTGGCGTCCTTTTTTTTCTCATAAATAGAGCTTTCTTTTGGTGGTATTTGATCATCTCTGCGTGTTTTTATTTATTTATTTATTTATTTTTTACTTTTTGCTGTAATAAATATCCCCCAAAAATATATATAAAAACATTTTTTTTCCTCAGTTTAGGCCGATACGTATTCTTCTACATATTTTTCGTAAAAAATCATAATAAGCGTTTATTGATTGGTTTGCGCAAAAGTTATAGTGTTTACAAAATAGGGGGTAGTTTTAAGGCATTTTTATTAATATTTTTTTTTTACTAGAAATGGCGGCGATTAGCATTTTTTTCAGTTCTGCGACATTATGGCGGGCACTTCAGACACTTTTGACACATTTTTGGGACCATTGGCATTTTTTTAGCGATCAATGCTATAAAAATGCATTGGATTACTATAAAAATGCCATTGGCAGTGAAGGGGTTAACACTAGGGGGCACGGAAGGGCTTAAGTGTGTTCCTGGGTGTGTTCTAACTGTATGGGGGGGTGGCCTCACTAGGGGAAAATCACTGATCTTCTGTTCATACATTGTATGAGAAGAAGATCAGCGTTTCCCCCGCTGACAGGATCGGGAGCTTTGTGTTTACACACATAGCTCCCGGTCCTCGCTCTGTAACGAGCGATTGCGTGTGCCCGACGGCGATCGTGCCCATCGGGCACGCGCGTGGGACTCGGGGGCGAGTGGGGGGAGCGTGTGTCGGCCGCCTGTGGCGCGCACGCGCCCCCTAGTGGCTGCTTTAGAGCGGACGTAGAGCTACGGGCTCTCGCCCAGCAGAGCCGACTTCCCGCAGTAATATGACAGTGGGCAGTCGGCAAGCAGTTAAGCTAGTGCATTGTTGGGTCACTTACCCTTTCCTTTGATTTCCCTTCTAAACGTTTTTTTTTCTTTGTCTGAATTTCTCACTTCCTGTTCCTCCTCAGTAAGCTTGCCCCCATCATTCGAGCCGTTCTGGCTGGGGTTTAGCCAGCCAGAACGGCTTACCGAGAAGGGAACAGGAAGTGAAAGGAACCTATTTAGAAAATAAAATACAAACCTTTACAACCCCTTTAATTGCTTTATGTAGAGCACCGTCGGTGCCTTGAATTATTTGTTATATTTACAGTTTACACAAAATCCTTTTATGAGCATCAGATAAAGAACAGTCTCTTAATAGTATTAGACCAAAACTGTTTAATTGGTTCACTTACTAGATTGTTTGAGGAGTCACATAACATTTGTATCTTTGTAATGAACATTGAGCTGCCTACGATTCTTTGCAAACAAGGTAGAATCTTGTTTTCCATTTGCTATAAGAAATTAGGCTTTAGTTTGCATTTACAGTGCATGACACCTGGAGACATTAACGGAAAGGGGACATGTTTATTGCATCGAACTGTTTAATGGTTTTGTTTTTGTTGAACAGTAAGTCCTGGGGACACCTGAGTACTGTTAAAAATGTCTAATTCCTCAGAATGGAAAATCTGTGGCTGGAAATGGCAGTCCATAAATACATCATTAAACCACTATTAAAAACACTACAGTTGTTTAGATGGAATACAATGGGCACACACTTAGAGTTACTGGAATCCTAGGTGAAAAAGGGAGAGACAAGTAATATACATTAGAACAGTAATTTTTGAGCCATTTAACAGTGAAACCAACTTTCACTTAAATCTCTTGATGGTTAAATAACAGTACAAGCATTTGACACTTTTTATTTTTTTTTTAGCTCTGGGAAAAGGAATTGTTAAAAGAAAAGCCACCTGGCAAGCAGTAAAAATTGATGACACATGTTCGAACCTAAATGCAACATTTTTGTTCTGCATGTTAGTATCAACAAAAAGCCAGTCCATTTGATGACTTGTCTTCATCTGACTGCCAAAAGGAAATACTTTTCCATAGTTATCACTTGGTTGGATTTACTTAGACTATCAGAATGTGCAAAAACAACAGTATTGTTATGGAGTGATCAATTAGTATATTTAGAATCACTTGGTTGGATTTACTTAGACTATGAGAATGTGCAAAAACAACAGTATTGTTATGGAGTGATCAATTAGTATATTTAGAATCCTAAGAGATCAGATGAAGTACAATCCTTCAGGTATGAGGCCTACAAACCCCTAAAAGTCCTGAGTCCTAGTTGGTGTGTTACAACTCAACACCCACAAAACAGAGAAAACTAATAGGTAATGGGCTTTATCTAAATATTCAAAATATTAAAGTAATATATCATAAAATTCAGAAAAAAATCAAATAAAAATAAATGAACTGGACACCAGCCATATTTGTTGGAACAACTCCCTATGAACATCTCTTTATTTTGCACCCTATTGAGCAGTTTTTCAACAAATGTTCATTAGGTAGATGTAAGCAGCGCAAAGGAATATTTAGGTAAAGCTGGTGGCAGTCCATTATAGTTGTTTTTTCTGCTTTTGGGTGTTGAAATCAGATGAAATGTTGCATATAGCCATGTAGCTTTGAGAACTTCACTTGAGGTATTTAAATAAATTGCCCTACTAATAATTGTTGTATAAGCTGATCAACTAATCTGATAACATTTGGTATGATTATGGAGGTTGTGCAATAATAAACATAACTGAATTACGTGCATGGCATATTGAAGCCAAAAAATATTTTAGGTACTCAAATCAGCTGATTGCAAAAAGCCCTTTCCAAAAATATTACATTGAGGTTTAAAAGTTTCTAGTGTGCCCCTTGACCTCAAAACTACAGATCTGACATATGACATATAAGCTTTCTGCTTGGTTTTCTTCTTCCATAATACATTTTTATACAATGCAAACAAAATAACAAAGAGAATTGTCCACAGACGGATACAATTCACGTCAACAGCCAAACAAATACAGTGTCATAAGGAAGCATACACAACTTAGATTCAATGTATAATCATAAGCATGAATGTGGGGTCAAAGCTTCCCAAAGGGTAGAAATAGTCACGACCATTCACAAATTAATAAGTAGCACAGTAACTAAATTGGAAATAAAAAATAAATATAAAACAAATCAGGTGAAAAGAAAGGAAAACTTGCATCAAAAAAGGGGGAGGGTAATTGGTTAAATTGAATGTGAAGCTACTCCCTAAAAAAATGCAGAGTTGCTGTATTTGGTCATGTGAAATAATGAAAAAAGGGGCGCTAGAAAAATGTAAATGTAAATGTATATAGTACTTTGACTAAAATGCCATAATATGCATAAGTGCAAATGAATACAAACAATGGGCCAGATTCTCAGCGGCGTTACGACGGAGTATCTCAGATACCCCGTCGTATCGCGTTTTTTTTTTGTCTCGTATCTATGCGCGTGATGCTTAGCATCACTTTTGCATAGATACGCTTCTACATCTGACAAGTGTAAAACCATTACACTTGCGGATCGTAGTTGTAATGACAACTCCGGCCACTAGGTGGCCTTTACGTTGTTTTCACATTTGCATATGCAAATGAGGTAGTACGCCGATTCCCGATCGCTTTTACGCCTCCCCGTCGTCGCGTACGTCGTTTTCGTCCGCGTAAGGTTACCCCAGCTTCTATGTGGAGTAACCTTACGAAGTACCGTCGGATGCCGTCGGGTCCCGTCGGATGCCATGTTAAGTATGGCGTCGGGTCAGCGTCGGCTTTTTCCGTCGCTTACGTTGTTTTACTAACTTGTTCGCGAATAGGGAGTTGCGTAAATGACACTCACGTCGTTTTGACGTCGGTTTCAACAACGCTTTCCGACGTGAGCTGGAGCATGCGCACTGGGCTTTTTCCCGGCCGGCGCATGCGCAGTTCATTCAACGCAGGGGCACGCTTAATTTAAATACAAGCCGCCCCATTTGAATTGCGCGGGTTTACGCTGGGCGATTTACGCGACGCAGGCGAAACCTACGGAGCAAGTGCTTTGAGATTAAAGCACTTGCTCTAGTACGATGCGGCGGCGTAGTGTAACTGGCTTAATGAAAGATAGATGGCTCCTTACCGAAAGTAGTTGACCTAATTAATTAAAATAAGGTCAAATGAGGCTTGAATGTTAACGGTCAGCTCAATCACATGGAGGTTCAGATGTCAGCACCATAGAACATACCGGATACCATGGGAAAAAGAGAATGCTGCCATAGTGTAAAATTGTTTAATTGTAACACAGAGGATAAAAACACAGTGCCGAGTGGCCGCTTACTTGGGATGGTGCCTGTATGCCGGCACTGAGGCTGTCCGCATATAGAAAGTGGAGAGAGTGTGGTCGTAGGCTGGGGAGCTGGCGTGCGTTCCACCACATACAGCTGAGAAGCCAGAAGGACCGGAAGTAGATTGTCGTGCGTGCCCAGGTACCGCCTCGACGTTTCGTCTATAACGTCATCATGGCATTTTAGTCAAAGTACTATATAGTGTATATCTTTACATTTTTCTAGCGCCCCTTTTTTCACTGTTTCACAAAAACAAATCAGGACCCATATAAGTACATAATACATCAAAGTTAAAACAATTGGGCACCAGGGCAGTTTAACTTTATGACCGATTTACCTAAACTAAGCCCCCCAGCTGTGCACTTTTACCGCTGAAGACCCTTCCATCATTACCCGGTCTTCTTTCCTGGTTTGTGTGCTTCGGCTATCTGACTGGCTTAGCCGGCGATGACGTCACGTCACATGCGTGCAGGAGTCGCTGTTCACGGCCCAACTTCCTTCATAGTGCATGTGCCAGTGACATCACTGGCTGCATCTAAAGTAAATATCTCCTAAACGGTGCATGTTTAGAATATATTTACAGCACCTATATGTAAGCCTTATCTATAGGTAACGATCATACATGGGAGTTTACTCCCACTTTAACAGTCCCTTTCCTCCCCCTGACCATAACATGCAGATTGAATTGGCTTGCAGACCAAAGTTGGCAGAAATTTGATGAGCCTGCTAAATTGTAAACTAAATGCAGATACTCTGCTTCATGTGCCATTAGCTCATTACATCTGAACAACAGAGCTTTGATATTAGAGACCACATTTCTGAGAACAATATTGTTGAGAAGGGGTTAATTTAAAATAATACTGTTCATACTCTGTAGTCCAATGTTAAATATTTTCCAGAGTGTAGAGAATAATAGAGAACATCGGAAATGTGTTTGAAATAAAATGTTCATCAATCACACAATCCCCCAGCCTTGGGAAAGGCAATAAATGTAAGCAGGGAGCCCAGATGTTTTGGGGGAAGTATACCAACATTTTCTTGTTGCTCAAGCAAAGCTGAATACACAGAATCAAAAAGTTGTGGTGAGCTTTCAGCTAAGTATTCAATGTTAAGTCATTGTTATCAAGCCACACAACAATGGCAACAACATGCATTTCATTCATCTAGAGCAGGGGTCTCCAAGCTTTTTACATCGAGGGACACATTCTATTTTTTACACATACGGTATTCGTAGGCTGGAAAAATTATTTATAAATAAATCCATAGTCGAAGAATAACATTTGACTTACTGCTGGAAACAGGACTGGATGGTGCTCCTGTATTCTTTGCTGGTACCTTAATACTGGAGCATCATGCAGCGAGGCTAAACACACAATGTGCATGAGGCTTTACATCCATGTCCCCATCATTTTCCCCATTCATCTGTGTCCCCATTAGTCTCCCCATTCATCTGTGTCCCCATTAGTCTCCCCATTTATCTGTGTCCCCATCAGTCTCCCCATTCATCTGTATCTCCATCAGTCTTCCCATTCATTCGTGTCCCCATCATTTTCCCCATACATCTGCGTCCCATCATCATTTTCCGCATAAATCTGTGTCCCCATCACATATAGAGGTATCTCCACAAATTGGTGTCCCCATTAGAGCCCCACCACATTTTTGTGTCCCCATCATTCATCAGAGTCTCCCTATACATTTGTGTCCCCATCACAGCCCACCTGTGGCTGCATATGTTGTGTCCCCATCAAAGCCATCACCCCCCCATCAGAGACATCAGTGCCCCCTCACACATGATTATGTCCCCATCAGCCCCCCCACATTTGTATCCCCATCAGAGCCATAAGCCCCCCAGATGTTTGTGTCCCCATTAGAGCCATCAGCCCCCCACATTTGTGTCTTCATCACAGCCATAAGCTCCCCAAATGTTTGTGTCCCCCTCAGCCCCCCACATGTTTGTGTCCCTATCTGAGCCATCAGCCCCCCCCCCCACACACACACACACGTTTGTGTCCCCATCAGAGCCATTAGCCCCCCTGTTTTTTTGTGTCCCCATCAGAGCCATTTAACCCACCCCCCACACATGTGTAACCATTTCACATCAGCCCCCCTCCTTGCATGTGTACTTGTACTAATGTTAGAAGCAAATCGCTACTCCACCCTGCCCCCATACTTCGCAATATATGCTCTTAATTTAACTGTGGTTTTGAAATCACCTCCTACAGCGATGGAGTCATGGCTTTACGTATCATGGAAACAAACGCTGTCAAAATAAATAAACCCGTGCTGCAGCTAAATGGCTTATCTGCTAAGGAAATGATGGTTAACAATAATGTAACAAAAGTAACATTACAGTATAACAGTAAGACATACCATACCTGCAAAGCAAATACAACATAGTAAAAATAAAACATTAAAGTTCTAAATAAAGAGAGAACAATAGATATAGAACAATAGTTAGGGATGAGCCGAACATACCCGCGTTCGGTTCGCCACCAGAACGTTCGAACATGCCGCGGGTTCGCGCGAACATTTCAGAACCCGGGTCTTACCCCAGGGAACATGTATCAATGGAAAAAAAAGTTTAAAAAACTGACGTTTTTTCCGGAACAGCCATTTTAATGATGCTTAAAGTGAAAAAAAAATTCCTTTAAATATCGTACCTGCTGGGTGTCTATAGTAGTGGCACGTGTTTAGAAATGTCCCTGCACAACATGAGATTACTCTCAGAAAAAAGTAATTTAATACTGCTTGTTGCCTTGTGGCAACAATATGTCAATTATTTTAGGGGTGGTGGGGGGCCATTACAATGCCAGATCTTGGCTCAATCAATTATTTTTTTTGTGAAAGAAAAATTGTAGAAAAAAGGGCACCCCTCAAAGATACTGTAATTGGAGCGCAACAAAGAGCCACGTGCAAAGTACTGCATCAAAATTTTTTATTAGGTGCCCCTGTTAAACAGGGGGTGAAAAATTGTGCCTTAGGCACAACACAACACTGCAACCCCTCACAATAACTCTAATTGGAGCACAACAAAGAGCCACTTGCAAAGTATTGCATCAATAATTTTAATTAGGCACCCCTGTTAAACTGCGGCAGAAAAATTGTGCCTTAGGCACAACACAACACCGCAACCCCTCACAATAACTCTAATTGGAGGACAACGAAGAGCCACGTGCAAAGTGTTGCATCAAAAATTGTTATTAGGCGCCCCTGTTAAACAGGGGCTGAAAAATTGTGCCTCAGGCACAACACAACACTGCACCCCCTCACAAAAAAACTCTAATTGGAGGACAACAAAGAGCCACGTGCAAAGTATTGCTTCAAAAATTGTTATTAGGCACCCCTGTTAAACAGGGGCTGAAAAATTGTGCCTTAGGCACAACACAACACTGCAACCCCTCACAATAACTCTAATTGGAGGACAACAAAGAGCCACGTGCAAAGTATTGCATCAAAAATTGTTTTTGAATGCCCCTGTTAAACAGGGGCTGAAAATTGTGCCTCAGGCACAACACAACACTGCAACCCCTCACAATAACTCTAATTGGAGCACAACAAAGAGCCACGTGCAAAGTATTGCATTTAAAATTGTTATTAGGCGCCCCTGTTAAACAGGGGCTGAAAAATTGGGCCTTAGGCACAACACTACACTGCAACCCCTCCCAATAACTCTAATTGGAGCACAACAAAGAGCCACGTGCAAAGTATTGCATCAAAAATTGTTATTAGACGCCCCTGTTAAACAGGGGCACAACAATTTGGCCTTAGGCACTGGTGGCGGAGCCCAGAAACACAACATTTCTTACTAGCTATCAGCAAGAAAAGTGAGGAGAAGGATATTCCATCAGAGGCACACCCTGTGATTGGTCACAAAGCCTCCAGCAGCACTGAATGTGCGTTCTGAAAGAACACTGGATGCAGGGCAAGCCAGTAGCTCAATTGCTTATTGTGCAAGCTCTGGCCAGTGATCCATCCTCAAGACCCAGTAAGCCAGAGGATTTTCGGTGGGGAAGGTGTCCAAGTCAGATCTTGCCCTTAGGTATTCCCGGACCATGTAAACCAGACGCTGGCGATGGTTGCTGGAACCGGTCAGACCTTGGGGCTGCAGACTAAAAAATTGTCTGAGCGCATCGGTCAGATGGCCACCTTCTCTACCGCTCCTTCTGTGACTCACCAAAGCATCAGCAAGACGTTGTCCAGGGCCAGTTTTTGGTAATCCCCCCGGTTCTGAAAACGCATTGCACAGACCCTTCTGCAAGGCCTCCCGCAGAAGTTTCATCTTCTGCTCCCTCTGCGATGGCAACATAAGGTCCGCAACCTTACTCTTGTAACGTGGATCAAGGAGAGTTGCCAGCCAGTAATGATCCCTCTCCTTGATAGCATGTACACGAGGATCCTTACGCAGGCTTTGCAGGATCAGAGAGGCCATGCAGCGTAGGTTTGCAGAGGCATTCGGGGCACAGTCCTCTGGGTCACTGAGGATGACAGGATCCACAGGCACCTCATCCCAGCCACGTAAAAGTCCACGTGTTCCTTGGGACTGTAAATGATCCCTTGAAGACTGCTGCTGCTGATTCTGAGTGCTAGGCTCCTCCTCCATGCTACTGATACAATCATCCTCCCCCTCCTCCTCTTCCTGTGTGCTAGGTGGGCAAGCAGGACCACTGTCTGGGTAAAGGGGGCCTTAAGAGGTAAGGAAGTCCTCCTCTTCCTCCCTCTGTTCTGCCTCAAGGGCCCTGTCAATTATTCCACGTAGCGTGTGCTCCAACATGTGAATAAGAGGGACAGTCTCACTGATGCATGCACTGTCACTGCTCACCATCCTTGTGGCCTCCTCAAATGGTGACAGGACAGTGCATGCATCCTTGATCAAGGCCCACTGGCGTGGGGAAAAAAACCAAGCTCCCCTGACCCAGTTCTGCTGCCATATTGGCACAGGTACTCATTAATGGCCCGCTGCTGCGTGTGCAGCCGCTGCAGCATGGCCAATGTAGAGTTCCATCTGGTGGGCATGTCACAGATTAGGCGGTTCTTGGGCAGGTTGTATTCCCTTTGGAGGTCTGTCAGCCGAGCAGTGGCATTATATGACCTCCGGAAATGCACACAGACTTTCCTGGCCTGCTTCAGGACATCCTGTAAGCCCGGGTACCTGCACCACCAAATTTACATACGCAAAACAGAACTCATGGGTGAGTTTTCCCTGTCGCAGGGCAGAGAGGAGGTTGGTGCCATTATCACTGACCACCATTCCAGGCTTCAGCTGGCGTGGCGTCAACCACCTCTGAGCCTGCCCCTGCAGAGCTGACAAAACCTCTTCCCCAGTGTGGCTCCTGTCTCCCAAGCACACCAGCTCTAGCACCGCATGGCATCTCTTGGCCTGCATTCCAGCGTACGCCTACGGAGCACGGCTGGTTCTGAGGAAACATCACCACAGGAAGAGGCCACAGAGGAAAAAGAAGAGGAGGGGGTGGAGGAGAGAGGTGTGTCACAACCAGTAGTAGTGCTTTGGAGCCGTGGTGGCGGAACAGCCTCCAAAACTACTGTACCTTGCCCTGCGTCCTTCCCAGCTGCCAGCAGAGTCACCCAATGCGCTGTAAAAGACAGGTTACGTCCCTGTCCATGCCTGCTGGACCATGAGTCAGCGGTAAGATGCACCTTACCACTGACCGCCCTGTCCAGCGAGGCATGGACATAGCCTTCCACATGCCGGTAGAGAGCCGGAATCGCCTTCCGTGAGAAAAAGTGGCGTGTGGGTACTTGCCACTGAGGTACTGCACATTTCACAAACTCACGGAAGGGGGCAGAATCTCCCAACAGAAAAGGTAGCAGTTGAAGTGCTAGCAATTTCGCTAAGCTAGCATTCAACCGTTGGGCATGTGGATGGCTGGGAGAGTACTTCTTTCGGCGCTGCAGCAGCTGGGGCAGGGAAATTTGTCTGGTACTATCAGTAGATTGCCCGCATGTACTACTACTACTAGGTTGTGACACACCTATTTCTACACCTTCACTGCAGGCTTCAGAGAGGACTGGGGGTCTAGTGGAGTTGGAGGTCCCAGAAGGGCAAGGGGAGGTATGCTTTGGTCTTTGGTGTGGGTCTTACTGGTGTGATTGCCAACGAGCTGCATGGCAGGTCGACATATGTCTGGACAAGCATGTGTACCCGGGCGGGTGATGTTTTGGCCACGCGAGATACGCTTGCGACATATGTTACAAATAGCAAAGGTACGATCTGATGTGATGGACATGTTTCAAAAACGGCCCACACCAAAGAACTTTTGCTGTACCGTTCAGACACAGCAGTGCCATGCACAAGCGTAGATGTGCGCTGTAATGCAGTTGGTGTGCCCTTAAGCTGACCCCTGGAGGGCATCCTGCCTCTTTGCAGATGTGCCTGTGCCTCGTCCTCCTCCTCCTCTTCCTCCTCCTCTCTCCTATCAGGCACCCAAGTAGAGTCAGTGACCTCATCATCCCCTACCTCCTCATCACTGTCAAAAACCTGGCAGTATGCTCCAGCTGGGGGAACATCAATGCCAGATTGCTGTCCCTCTCGGCCACCCCCTCTCCCTGGGCTCACATCAATGCCTTCCTCTATCTGTGTTTCATCATCGGAGCCTTCAAAACGCTGCGCATCTTCATTCAGCATGTACCCAACACTGTGTTGAAACAGTTCGGGGGACTCCTCAGGAGGACACGGTGGGACTAGGGAAAGATTGTGTGATGCCATTGTACAGAGGGAAGAGGAAACCTTGGCAGCTGCTTTGCCAGACAAACTAAGATCAGTCTGTGTGAGAGAGGATGAGGAGGATGAGGACGGCTTGGTCATCCAATCTCCACCACCAGCGTTGCCTCTAGATGCAGAGCCTGCTTGCCCTCGTGACTCTCTGCCTCTCTTTGTTGTCCTTCCAGACAATTTAATGCGTTCAGGTGTAAATAAACACCACATGTGCACTTACAGTAAATGCGATTACGTGCGATTAAACAGCAGACGTGCACTTACAGTAAATGCGCCTACGTGCTACTAAAAAGCAAACTTGCACTTACAGTAAATGCGCTTACGTGCTACTGAAGAGCAAACTTGCACTTACAGTAAATGCGATTACGTGCTACTAAAGAGCAAACTTGCACTTACAGTAAATGCGATTATGCGCGATTACACAGCAAACGTGCACTTACAGTAAATGCACTTACGTGCGATTACACAGCAAACTTGCACTTACAGTAAATGTGCTTACGTGCGATTAGACAGCAAACGTGCACTTACAGTAAATGCGCTTTCGTGCGATTACACACAGCAAACGTGCACTTACAGTAAATGCGTTTACGTGCTATTACACAGCAAACTTGCACTTACAGTAAATGCGCTTACGTGCGATTACACAGCAAACGTGCACTTACAGTAAATGCGCTTACGTGCGATTACACAGCAAACTTGCACTTACAGTAAATGCGCTTACGTGCGATTACACAGCAAACTTGTACTTACAGTAAATGCGCTTACGTGCGATTACACAGCAAACTTGCACTTACAGTAAATGCGCTTATGTGCGATTACACAGCAAACGTGCACTTACAGTAAATGCGCTTACGTGCGATTACACAGCAAACTTGCACTTAAAGCAAATGCGCTTAGGTGAAAATAAGCAGGACAATTGCAGTAAAATCCCAGTACATTTAGGTGTAAACTAAACACAGCACACAGCCACAGGCAATACAACACTTTAGAGCACTGCAGTTATGCACAATCTCCTGCCTGCACAATCTCCTGCCTGACAAATACTAGCAGATCTAGCTAAGCTATACAGTGTATAAATATATGTCCAACTCCTAGGGATGTATATATATTCTCTACATACTGTAATAAATCTAAACTGACCAGCCTGCTCTATCTAGCTAGCTAAAAAGACAATCTGTCTCTCTGACTGCTCTCTTTAACAAAGCCGGAACACACTACACAAGGCCGCCCGGAAGGCGGCCTTTTATAGTGTGGGGAGTGTGCTAAAGCCCTGAGCCATAATTGGCCAAAGCACCCAGGCTTTGGCCAATTATGGCTCTTCGTTTTTTGGGCGCTGTGATTGGCCAAGCATGCGGGGTCATGGTGCATGCTTGGCCAATCATCAGCGCGCAATGCCGCAGTGAATTATGGGCCGACGCGCGTCACTCGAATTTGGCGCGAACGACCCGTTTTGTTTGATTTTCGATGAACGATCGAACAGGCAATGTATGTATGTATCGAACGTGAAGCTCATCCCTAACAATAGTGAGCGAAAAATAGAGCGGACAATAGAGAACTAGCATATTTTGGCACTTTTTGTGTGTTTTTGTGTGTGCGCTGTTTATTTGCACTTTTATAAAAACTGTAAACTGTAAACGATCCAGATTAGGGTCTCTCAAAATGTGATGGCCATCTCATCTTTCGAGACCCTGTGTTAGTGTGCCTAGGACTGTACAGTGCTGGTTGGTCAGGACAGGAGGAACAATAAAAGCGAGTGTCACACGTTTTCTACAGACACAACATCTTCTTTGGTGTTCTTTGGGTAGGGGTACCAGGGAGGACATACGAAAAATTCCTCTAATGCAGTCGGCTCACTGCATTTGCGTTGGGAAGGTGGGCCACAGCACCGTCTGGAAACAGAAGGGTTGTCACGATCTCTTCCTGGGATTTAAGGAAGGATCGAGTTCGTCCTGAAGCTTTGTATAGCACAAAAGCATTCAGCAGAGCAAATTGGAATAAATATACAGACACTTTTTTATACCAGCGTCTGGCCTTATGGACAATTAAGTTCCGCGCCAACAACTGGTTATTGAGGTCCACCCCCCCCACCCATGTTAAGGTTGTATTCGTGGACACAGAGGGGTTTCTCCACAACAGGAATTTGGACTGTCGTATCTGCGTGAAGGGAGGACAGAATGAAAATATTCAGTGAATCCCTCCACTTTACTGCTAACAAATTATTACACTTCAAGCAGGCTCCCTCCCCCGTCTAAGTCGGGATTTGCACAGTGTCACATGTGTCAAACAGGTGACTAAAAAGTGTCACGCTCATGTAATAATTGTTCATGTACAAGTGGTACCCCTTTCCGAATAAGGGTGATACCAAGTTCCACACAATCTTACCAGCGCTCCCTATATAGTCTGGACAGTTCTCTGGCTCTGCGTGACTATTTCTTCCCTTAAAACTATATGTATAAACCATAAAACTATATGTATAGCCTGTTGCGCTGTCACAGAGCTTATACATCTTGACCCCATATCTGGCATGCTTGCTGGGAAGATACTGTTTGATAGACAAGTGGCCAGAAAATGTAATCAGGGACTCATCAACGCAGACAACTTGATCGGGGGTAAACAAGGCTGCAAACTGTTGGTTGAAGTGGTTTACGAGGGGCCGAATTTTGTAGAGCCAATCAAATCCAGGGTCACACCGAGGAAGACAGAGTTCATTATCATTAAAGTGCATGAACCCGCAAGATCTGCTTGTATTGTGTCCTGGTCATAGAGGCAGAGAACACGTGAATATGGCGAATTGGGTCAGTTGACCAATATGACCACATATCACTCTTTTTATTATTTTGCCCGTGAGGAGTGATACGCCCAGGGGAAGGTCTTAAATTCAGAAACCATAATAGGTTTCCAATCTCTGGCAAGGATCAACTGTGGATTAGCGGTGATGAATTGACCAGCATACAAACTGCTTTGGTCCACAATAGATCTAGACATCTTCTGTAAAAAAACAGCGAATAAAAATCAGGTGCCGTAAAATCAACTGTTTCCACCTAAATTCCAGGTTGGAAATTAAATGGGGGAAGTACGGTTGCTGCAGAAGAGATTGGCAAATGCAAGCAGGAAGGGCACTTTGGGCTCGACAGGCCTGTGTTTGTCTTCTTCTTGGTAGCTGTGGGACTATTCTCGTGCTAGCCACCTCCCAACCTATGGGACGTTACTTCCACATATGCGTAAGCCGGGTACACTCTATTCGTTTTTTTTTTCTTTCCAACCTTTCGAACCCCACGGGTTGAATGAAAAAAAAACTGAAAGCTCTGATCAGAGCCACTGTACTAACCATACAAGGTTAGTTCAGCGATCTCTCCCACTGAGTTGTTGTGTTTTGACAGGGGGACACCCCCCCGCCAGATCAAAACCTTCAGTGCTCTTAACCATTGGCTGAGAGCACTGATCGGGAGTCAGTCAGATGCTGGCTTTCCAGCATGCTCGTCCGACAGAAAGCCAGCTTCTGTCAGACAGACCGACATACACACTGGCCGAATGCCTGACAGTTTTTTTTCAACCACCCGATGTCTCCCGACATTTGTGTGGTGTGTCCTAGACTTAAGGGATTTACATAATCATGGCACAGAATGGTGATGTAAATGTATGCTAAGTTGCACATGCATGGCTCAGCATACATTAACACATTAACACTGACAGGCAGGGGGAGCAGTTATGACAGAAGAGAACGTTAGGATCTTTTCTGTCACAAAATTCCTACCTGTCAATGTGCTTTTTTTTGAGAGTTTAGTTCCACTTTAACCACTTAAGGACCGGCGCATGACGATATACGTCGGTAGAATGGTACGGCTGGGCACATGGAGCCATGTCCGAAGCTCAGTGACCGCTCCCGCGGGACCCGTGGACCAGATCTTAGCCGGTGTCCTGCGATCGGGTCACAGGAGCTGAAGAATGGGGAGAAGTTCTTCTCTGTGGCAATGTCAGTGATCGTCTGTTCTCTGATATAGTCACACGTCCAGCCCCCCTCCCTACAGTTAGACACACTTAACCCCTACAGCCCCCACTAGTGGTTAACCCCTTCACTGCAATTGTCATTTTCACAGTAATCAGTGCATTTTTATAGCACTTTTCACTGTGAAAATGACAAAGTGTCTGATGTGTCCGCGATAATGTCGCAGTCACGAAAAAAATCTCTGATCGCCGCCATTAATAGAAAAAAAAATGATTAATACAAATGCCATAAAACTATCCCCTATATTGTAAACGCTATAAATTTGGCACAAACCAATCGATAAACGCTTATTGTGATTTTTTTTACCAAAAATAGGTAGAAGAATACGTATCGGTCTAAACTGAGGAAAAAATAGTTTTTTTATATATTTTTGGGGGATATTTATTATAGCAAAATGTAAAAAATATATATATTTTTTTTAAATTGTCGCTCTATTTTTGTTTATAGCACAAAAATTAAAACTGCAGAGGTGATCAAATACCACCAAAAGAAATCTCTATCTGTGGGAAAAAAAGGATGCCAATTTTGTTTGGGAGCCACGTCGCGCGACCACGCAATTGTCAGTTAAATCGACGCAGTGCCGAATTACAAAAAGGGGCAAGGTCCTTTACCTGCATATTGGCCCGGGTCTTAAATGGTTAAGTTGGAGATCACCCGATTCTGCTTCAAATGGACTCACTGCTAAATTAAACTAGTCTTTGTGGTATAAAAAAACACAGAGAACTGTGACTAAACCAATCCAGAGGAACTAATGTATGTCATACGATAAGAGGATGGACGTGTGTGCCCACCCAGTCTATTGAAAAAGTGCAAGGAGGCTAACAACCACTGAGGTGGATTTGTAAGCTGTGATATATGAGTGAGCTATACAGTCTTGTGCACACTACTAGAAAAATACCTGACAGCTCAGGTTGAAGCTGTTGTACTAACAATCTGACATTATGTACAGCAATCTCCCCTGCTGTTCTTTTGTTTTTTGACAAGGGGATGGCCTGCCAGATCACTCTGGTCAGTGCTCTCAGCCATTGGTCGGTAGCTGATCTTTTTTGGTCATGATCATTTGATAGAAGCCAGCCGAATAAACCGCATCTGTCGGACCGGCTCCCGTACACACAGGTTAAATGTCGGCCGTTTTTTTTTTGCCACCCGACATTTGGCTGATGTGTACTAGGCTTTAGTCTACGAATTACCCTAGAAATGATTGTCCTTTTCCTGTGCTAGTTAGTGCTTACTACTGGAGTTGAGCGGACACCTGGATGTTCGGGTTTGGCGGGTTTGGCCGAACTTGGGAAAAAAGTCTGGGTTTGAGACCCGAACTTGACGCAAACTTGACCCCGAACCCAAACCCCATTGAAGTCAATGGGGACCCGGACTTTTGACTACTAAAATTTCTCTAAAAGACTAAGGGAAATGGCTAGAGGGCTGCAAATGGCAGCAAAATGTCGGTAAGAGCATGGCAAGTACTCTGAAAATAAATGTGGATAGTGAAATAACTTAAAATAACATTAAAAAAAAATAATCTTGACAAGCAGGAACCTTCCCCCAAAGCAGTGGTCTCCAAACTGGGGCCCCCAGGGCCGGATGCAGACCTTTGCATGCCTTTATCCGGGCCTTGGGAATTCCTCCTACAGATATGAAGCGCTATTCCTCCCAATGATACGGGCGTTGAGGCACTTTTCCTCCCACTAATACCAATAATGGTGTACTATTGATCTTTTATTAAAAAGAATTAAGCAACCAATTTTATACAAAAGTAAAAAACATAACTATAGTACAAAACTTCAAACATAAATCCAATAAATACACATCCAGGGTCAGAATACAATATATACACTATACACCACTACCAAAACATTACTACAAAACTATTTACACAAAGCAGCAGAGAGGGCCTAAGAGGCACAACCCGTCACCTATGTACGCAGCCATTTATCAAAAATGTATCAAAAATAATAATGATCTAGGGTGATAAGAGACAGACATCCACACCCGGGAAAGAGACTCCTGACAGTCAGGGAGGCCTGAAACCCCTCCACGCCTTCAGCCAAGCCCCCTGACCCCCCTTGTCTCTCTCAAGCCCCCGAATCTTCCCCACCTCATGCAGAATGTCATACACCACCACCTCAACAGGAAGGATTTTTTGCCGAATGCTGACCTGACACCGTGCGTTCCAGGTGAAATAACGGACCACTAGGCTAACTAAAAAAAGTGTATCCAAACTGAATGCTCCGTACACCCACTCAGCATAACCCAGCCTGGAGAGGAAAGGAACACCGAGGGCCCGTCCCACTTGTTTGTACACTTCTATGTTAAAAGGGCAACGAAGCAGAAAATGGTCCATAGTCTCCTCCTCATCTGCACACTCCTCCCGAGGACAGCTACGATCCACCCCACTGCGAAATTTCAAATTGCCCCTAACATAGAGCTTCCCATGGAAACACAACCAGGCCAGATCCCTAAATTTAGGAGGTATTCTATCCAAATTAATCAGCCTCAACCCCACCCTCAAAACTGGGCCTGGGCAATCCCTTAAGGCCAGGGGGTCATGAAAGACTTCGCTCAAGACTCGACTCATAAGGTCTTTCCTCGGAACCGATCGGAGATCTTCAGCCGACAATCGCCACTGCCGCAGTAACTTCAGGCACGGAGCTACATAGGCTGGTAGCTGACCGCGATGACCCCTGCGATTCTTCACTTGGCCACCTTCTTCCCAAAGTCGTAGAAAAGGCCTAAACCAAGATCTAAATATGCCAGCCCATCCAGGAGGTTCCACTGCAAGCATACTACCAATATTAAACTTGAGAAATAACAGTGAAAAGAAAAGAACTGGGTTGACCACACCTAAGCCACCCTCCCTCCTGGATAGGTAGGTGACATTCCTCTTGATGGGGTTCAGTCTGTTCCCCCACAGCATCTGGAAGAACACACTACTGACCCTAGCATAGAGAGACACTGGCAAGATGCAGACACAGCTGACATACAAGAAGATCGGAATCAGATAGGTCTTAATCAGATCAACCCTTTCCCTCATAGATAACTTCCATCTCTTCCAGTTGACCACCTTAACATTGGCAATTTCCAGTCTGTCTTCCCAGTTTTTGAGGCCATAATCGCCGGGTCCAAATTCAATGCCTAGTATCTTAATTCTTTCCTGGGGCACTGGAAAGGTGTCCAGGAGATCAAACCCCTCACCTTCCTTTCCCATCCAGAAAACTTTGCTCTTTTCCTGATTGATCTTGGAGCCTGATGCTTCAGAATACCGTGATGTCAGAGAGACCACCTCCTCCGCCTCATCCGTCCCAGTGATAATCACTGATACATCGTCTGCATAAGCAACAACCCTCAATGGCAGCTCACCCGGGAGCCCCACTGGTACCCCACACAACATGCCGCTCTCTAGCCTCCTGATGAAGGGGTCGATTGCAAACACATAGAGCAGGGGACTCAGGGGACAACCCTGGCGCACCCCGGAGCCAACCTCAAAGGACTGCCCAACCCAACCATTAACAAGAGGGAAGCTTTCTGCCCCCTTATACAAGACTTTCAGCCAATCAACAAAACCACCCGGCAGACCGTACTTACTAAGGAGCAACCACAGGTACTCATGGTTAACACGATCAAAAGCCTTTGCCTGATCCAAAGTCAGCAAATACTTTCCCCAGCCTGCAGCCCTGCACCGCTCCAAGGCCTCCGGGACAGCTAACACCGCTGTGAAGGTGCTCCTACCCTGGACCGAACAGTGCTGATGGGGAGAAAGCAAAGACTCTACTCTGCTACTGACGATAGACGCCAGAAAAATATCTTCGCCAGTATCTTTCTATCGACATTAAGAAGGCTGATGGGGCGCCAATTCTCAATCATCGAGGGATCTTTACCCTTCGACAGAAGAATCACAGCTGAGTGCCTCATGGAAGGGGGAAGCACCCCCTCAGCAAGACAACTGTTAAAAACCTCTACCAAATGTGGGGCCAGAATAGACCTAAAGGCTTTGTAAAACTCAGTCGTCAAACCATCCGGTCCGGGTGACTTTTTGATGGCAAGCTGTTCAATTGCCCTCATCACCTCTTCAACTGTGATCTCCTCTGTCAAATTCATCAATGGAACATCTCCACCATTTAGACCTGGAGTAGAGTCCAAAAAGCTTTCCATCTTGTCACGGTCAAGCTCTTTCCTCCCAAGAAGGTCGGCATAAAAGGACCTCACGACCTCCAGAATCCCTGACCTGGACTTTGTCAAGGAACCTATACTGTCCTTAAGGCCAACAACCGCTTTAACAGCTACACCTTGTTTGCAGTTCTGGTAAGGGCCAGGCTTCCCATAGTCCCTCTCCAGAACCAAAGAGGCATGCCGGTCATCATATTGACACTTCCTGAGGAGGGGTTTCACTTCCGAGATTGCCCCAGGATCTCCTCCTCTCGAGACAAGAATATCCAGCTTCCTCCGCAAACGTTGGTAGGTCATGTATTTATTAAACTGTTTTCTATTGGCTAGGCCCCTGAAGAATCCAGCGATCCTCTTTTTGGTCAGCTCCCACCACTCAGCCTTGCTGCTACAAAAGTCCAGGATGGTCACCTGTGCCTGAAAGAATTCCTCAAAGGATTGTCTAACATGTTCTTCCTTGAGTAGAGTCAAATTCAATCTCCAGATGCCCTTTCCCCTCTGAGGGGCGTCTGAAGCATTCAGGGCCACAGATAGCATACAGTGATCAGAGAACTCTACTGCCTGCACCACTGGGGGTGAGAAAGCAGAGGCCTCCTTCAAAAAAAACCTGTCTATCCTACTCTGACTATTACCACGATGAAAGGTGAACCCGGTGTCATCCGGGAGGTGCTTAATGTGCACATCCACAAGACCAGCATCCCTAACCATACTATTTAAAAAAACGCTATCATATCCCAGCCGGTCCTTGAAGTCCTTCCTGTCCTTGGGCCTAGTTACTGTAATAAAGTCACCTCCAAAGACCACTTGCCGGGATGTAAAAAGAAATGGCTTTATCCTTGTAAAAAGGCATTTCCTGTCCCACTTTGTGTGCGGCCCATAAATATTAATTAGGCGCAGGTCCTGCCCTCCCACAAGGACGTCTAAGACCATACATCTCCCAATCTCCACCTCAATAACCCGCCGGACAGTTACCATGCCGGTTTTAAACAACACCGCCACACCGCCGTAAGGCTTGGCCGCAAGAGACCAGTAAGATGGACCATACCTCCACTCTCTCTTGGTCATATGAATATCTGCCAAGGAGGTGAGCCTAGTCTCTTGCAAAAATAAAATTCCGAACCCGAACTTTCAGCCAATTTTTTCGGGTTCGGGAACTTTACAGTTCAGGGTTACTCAACCCTACTTACTACTTATAAACAGATAATTTGGATTGTCAATGTTTGTGTTCATATTTGCTTTGAGCCTTGCATTGTTAGTTTGGGAGGTTGATTGAAAAAAAGTAGTTTTCTTTTGTTTACTGTTTCCTGTTTACTTCTGATAATTAGTTTTTGTGCAGAGTGGCTGAGGAGGGACTTCTCCAAAGAACTGAAAAAATGTACAAAGTACTTAAAAGAGCAGTTTAGAAAATCAAATGAGCTTTCAAACAGCAAACCTTGATTACACAATGGGTTCTCTTAACCAAAATGCTGGAGCTTCTTTTTCAGTCTTAAATCAGGCAAGCATATATTACTAAATGACTTGGCTGCATTATCTTACATATGGAAGATATTTAATGCGTAATGACGAGGATGATTTAGTGTGAGACATTCTTATCCAACTTAGCCCTGGTCTTCATTTGGCAAGTGTTCGTGGAGAATTCTGAAACCTGGGCCATATTGTCATGTCAAAATATGCTGCAAGTGATGAAGTGCAAGTGTAAGGTTTCGGAAGTAGCTCAACTGCTTAAAAGACTGGTTGAGTAGTTCAGCTACTTGAGCTGTTTAGCTATCTTGGGATGATAGACTGATTAGATGAGGAGAGGCATCCACAATTTGGAAGCCCTCTGAAATTTCAAGGTCAAAGGTGTGATATGAGACCTGATTTTCATGAGTGGAGATTAAAGACTGATGCCACGTACACACAGTCGGAATTTCCGAAAAAAAAAAAATTCGATGTGAGCTTTTGGTTGGATAATTCGACCTTGTGTAGGCTCCATCGGACATTTGCTTTCGGGAATTTTGCTTTCGGAGAAGAAACATGGAGAATCATTGGGAGTGTAGTTCACTCAGGGACACAGCTCTTGCTGCAAGTTGGCTTTGGACTATAATTACCAGAAGAAGGACATTTAAAGAGGAAAAGCAGTAGTAGTTTTCTTGAGCTAAGAGAGGAAGAAGGCTCTCTTTTTGCACTATGAGTTGGTGGTGGTGATAAGGGAAACTAATTGGCGTGACAGTGATCAGGGATACTGACTGACAGCATAGGTCTGATGACATTGTACTGCTGTAGTGGAGATCAGAGACAATGGCTGAAGGCACTGATGTACAATGGTATATGAGTAGCCAGCCAGTGTACATGATCACCATACTTGCGCTGTTTTTTTTTTTTTTTTAATTTTTACAGTACCGTGTCACCATAGTGACATTGTACTGCTCTGTTTTTTTTTTTTTTTTTTTACACTGTGATTGCCTACAGCTTTCATGATGATAGCAGTAAGCAATACATTTCCTAACACCTTTCAAGACTGCATTCGTGCACTCTTTCTTTATTACTGTAAACATTGGCTCTGTGCCATGTGATTGCTCTGACCACCATGCAAAGCCGCTGTTTACTAATGATTGGTCACAGCGATCACATGATACAGAGCCAATATAATTCTGTTGTGTCTGAGGGATACAGCAATTACAGATCACGCTGCTGCATGCACCAGATGGAACTGTCTCCTAGAACAACACTTATACTGTCCAGCCATTTATAAACACTTGCTGGGTGGGAGACAGTTAATCTTAATTTTTTCAAACTTTTAGGACTTTCCAGGCAGATCTTGCCAATGGAATCCCAAAAAGAAACCAGATGTTGAATCCTCTCACTGGCATTTAGGCTGGGTTCACACTATCTGCAGTGTGTCCCCGTTCACTGTTTCAGGTCTGAATTAAGTCTGAATTTTTGCCTGGATTTGGACCTGAAACAGATCCAAAGACACAGAGGTCCCTTCTGTTGTGCGCTCCTCGGCTGCCCACGGAGATGTATGAATTGGCTCCATTGAGAGCCGGGCACACTCTCCTGTTTTGCCAATTGGATGCAGAGAAACCTGCATCCAATTCGCATGAGTGTGAACCCGGCCTTAGTCATAAATAAATATCAGTTTTGAGTGGAATTATTTAGCTGTTAGTACTAGTTGGTATAAGACCAGCAGTCTGCAGTGGCCATGATTGTAAGTTTTTTGATAATAGGAATAGAAAACGCAACATCAGTTACTGAACAGAAAACATACTTCTTTAGATGAGATAGAAAAGCATTGGGCACGATTGTGCCTAGTCAAATGAGGCCGCGTACACGCGATCGGTCCAAACCGATGAAAACGGACTGAAGGTCTGTTTCATCGGTCCAAACCAATCGCGTGTGGGCCTCATCGGTCAGTTATCCTTCGGTCAAAAAAAGAGAACTTGCTTTAAAATTTAACCGATAGGTCAAAACCGATTGTTAGTATGCAAAAGCATTGGTTAAAAAGCCGCGCTTGCTCAGAATCAAGTCGACGCATGCTTGGAAGCATTGAACTTCATTTTTTTCAGCACGTCGTTGTGTTTTACGTCACCGCGTTCTGATACAATTGTTTTTTAACCAATGGTGTGTAGGCACATCAGACCATCAGTCAGCTTCATCGGTTGGACTGATTGTGTGTACGCGGCCTAAGAGGCTGCAAGATCTGGCAATAAAATCAGATATAGGTCCCAAGACTGATGATCTAAAGTAGAATGTGTTTTTGCTCAGTCTGCTTTTGTTATAATTTTAATTTATGCACTGGAATAAAACACATCTTGACAGGCAAACACAGTAAAAGGCTAAATCTGGAATTCTAAATGTGTGTGATGTCATAACAGCTGCATTCATAATTTTGCAAATGGTGAGGCAATGTAGGATGTGTATGACACTACATTGAGCATATCAAATTGATAGTTTAGTGGTGGTACTAGGGTGAGAAATGAGCTGTTAATTCTGGCAGGCAGACATATGACATTTCAGAATGCAGCTTTCAGAACCCAAGAATTACCTATTCCTAATACTTAAAGTGATTGTTTTTTTTTTTTTAATAACAAACATGTCTATACTTACATTCTCTGTGCAATGGAATTGCACAGAGCAACCCGAACCTCCTCTTCTCGGGTCCACTGTCAGTGCTCCTGGCTCCTCCTCTCTGTACAGTGCCCCATTGGAAGCCGCTTCCCATGGGGACACTCGTGCATGCTCGCTCCCTAGCCTCGCTGCTGCGTTTATTGACTCGTCCCCGCCCTGCTTCCTCATCTTTGCTTTTGAATGACAGCACTGATCTAGCCAATGGCTCCCAGTGCCCCAGCAAAGCCAGTGATACTCGGAAGTGAGGGGAGAGAAGACCTGCAGACGTGCACAGTGCTGGCTCGAATGAAGGCTTGGATAAGTATAGGGGGGGTTGAGAGGGGATGCTGATGCCTAAGCATTTTTTCACCTTAATACAAGGAATGCATTAAAGTAAAAAATGTTTAAGCTTTAGAACTACTTTAATCTTGACCCTTAACCAACAGTTAGCCTTCCTCTTCTAAATGCTTCCATTTAAAAAGCCTTTAGAGAGGCTCACAAGGTGGGAGGGGCAGGGCCAAGGTTTGATTTCTACAGGAAAAGTACAAATTTGTCAATAAATTCAGATGCCTGTATTTGGATTTAAAGTGAATCATAGTCAAAAATGAAAATATTATATTCATTTTAAGATTGTGTTTCCTTATTATTTATATTATTAATCTGAATGACTTGAAGTTTGAAAATTTACTTTATGAAGAATTCCACACATTAACTTACTTTATTTCCGACGTGCAATTGATGTATAAAGAATATATATATTATATAAAGAGTAATGTGTCTAAATAGGCATCAATCATAAGTGACTCCTCATAGGTTACCAGAAGTGCAACGAAGCCTGTGGGTAATGCTAATAAATGTGAACAAGTGTAGCAACTGTGGTAGTCTGGATGTGTGGGTCACAACACAAATACTTTTCATATAATAAAACACAGACTAAGTGAAAAAAAATATATCTGTAAATAGGTCTGTGAGACCTCAATAAGATAACAAGAAGGTTTTAATCCCTAAATTAAGTAGAAACCTGAAATTTATCGAGTGAATAAATACCAGTCCGTGTGAACAAACTCAAATAATCCTTAGAAATACCATTAACAAAGCGTCAAAGGTAAAAAAAATTTAATATAATAAAAAATATTAATGCAGAGTGTCCATATAAACTTAAATATCCCCAGTGTTCAGTAAATCCAATAGTCCAGGGGAAAGTGCTGAGAGGATAGTGCCTCCACCAAACAATAACACTGCCGCTTACCAGATAGATGTGATCTCTCATTATAGGAGATCAATATGACCTATTTACAGATATAATTTTGTTCACTTATGTTCACTTATCGGGGTTTCATCATTTTAATTGATTTTTATCTAGCACTTCATTGTCGCTAGTGTCACATTTTAGCCTACAATAGCGCAGCTCTTCCTTTGACCATTATTATTAGTGTTTTTAATTGCCTCTTTACCATTTTTCGAATTAGTGCAGTACACCCCTCACTTTTTAATATAAGACCTCTCACAAATGAATAACTGAATATACACTAGAAGCAGTGATAAACATTAAAGTGCATCAGTGACCAATAGTGAATAAATCTTCAAACATTAAGGTGCATCATAAAAAAATATATAAGTAAAAATTATGAAATTAATATATAAATAATAAGTGTCCAGTGCACTAGTAATGTGCGTCAATAATCCAGCACACATGTAGTTAATAAAGCTTGAAACTGTGACATAAAGTTCAAATTGTATTCCAATAAGAAGGACACAGATCAAAAATATATCTTCTAAGTAATTCCAGGTGACAAAGGTGCTCTCAGCTGACAGGTAGTGACTTCAGCGACCCCTCTTGTGTCCCCCCTTACCAGATCCTAGAACCCATACATGGGTATCAGGCACATCAGATGTGGCTACGGTGGTTCCCCACAGGGGGTTTTTGTATCCAAACTGGGGCGATCACTCAAGCGCTTATACAAGTTGTCAGCACACAGGTCCAATGGCATAGGCAAACAGGCATCCTGTGGACGGGGATGTCCTGTGATGACGCAGGTCAACTCCAGAGTTTCAGCTCCTCGAATCGTATAGACACGTTCTGAATATCTTTCTTCCTCAATATTACAGGCCAAACCTGAATGGAATATCCGAACAGTAGGCAGAGATGTATCCGCTTTTTTATCTCTGGACGCAATAGCTGCAGAAAGTATACCAAGATGCTTCAAATTTTATCACAGGCTAAAATGAAATGTTACGTTTCACAGCCCATAATTCACTGTGGCATTGCAGTGCATTGCTGGCTGATGATTGGCCAAGCATGCACTATGACCCGCATGCTTGGCCAATCACAGCTTGCAAAAAACTTGCAGCCATAATTGGCCAAAGCCAGGGTGGCTTTGGCCAATTATGGCTCAGGGGGTTTAGTACACGCCCCACACTATAAAAGGCCGCCTGCAGGTCGGCCTTGTGTAGTGTGTTGCGGTGGTTAAAAGAGAGAAGACAGAGAGAGAGAGTCATTTTTAGTAGGTAGATAGAGCAGGCAGGCAGGCAGGCTAGTCAGTTAAAGTTACAGGGCCAGATTCTTGTACATTGCAGCGTAGCGTTGCGTAAGCCATTTACACTACACTGCCGCAAGTTACAAGAGCAAGTGCCGTATTCTCCAAGCACTTGCTCCGTAATTTGCGGCGGCGTAGTGTAAATGGCCCGCCGTATCCCCGCGTAAATCAAAGTGGGCGGCTTGTATTTAAATTAAGCGTGCCCCCGTGCCGAACAAACTGCGCATGCCCTGGCCTTAAACGTAGGCCACTGCGCATGCTCCAAGATGTGGTATATACCGTGGTACATACACTCACTGCGCCACTAGAAAAAACAATAAAGCAGCTGACACAACTAAATGATCAATTTAGCAAACATAGAATATACAAAAAAGAATGTGTAGCGCTGGATATAAAGTAAAAAAGCAAATAGTGACATAAGCAAAATAATAATGGTAATAACCACCAAATACAGTAATAATAATAATAAAAAATAAAAATTTATATCAAGTCCAAAAAAATATATAAAATGATCAATCGGAGTGGTCAAGCTGATTCTTGTGCCTCACTGAGGTATTCAGATGTAGCAACTCATCAAACACAGCAAACAGGTGTCCTAAAATAGAAGTACAAGCCGCTCACCTGAACAAATGGACCTGTGTGTGAGCAGCAGGTCAAATGCGCTGTCCCTCAAAACAGGGGATTAAAGATTCAGCGGTGTCTCCTTGGACGCTCCCTTTCTCCAAAAAGCTCCAGGTGATAGATGGTCATCCGAAGCACTCTCTCACGTGAAATGGTATCATGGAAAGGTATAGAAACGACACATAGTGCTCTCCGTATGATCACAACAACAGTAATATTTATTATAAAAGAAAAATACTCACAAGCAAAGCACTATATCCTAGTGCATAGAAATGAGCATACAACAATAAAAGACCAGATAGGTGGCTGTCCTGACATCAAATGAAAGCCCCCCGCACGCGTATCGTCCACAGGCACAGGACTTCTTCAGCGGATAAGGGGCTACTGTGTCAGGATTCATTATATAACAGCAAAAACCTAATCAGGCCAATTAGGACAAACTCCGCCCCCCCCCCAGGTGAGGGTACACCCATCTCTAAATAGTAAAAACAAAACCATCACACTTACGATGGGAAGTATCAAAATAAATATAAATATAGATACCAACAGAGCCGAGTAGTCTGCACATGTAATGACAGTAAGCATAACGATAGGCTCTAAAGTATAGAGGCAACCTTCCGGTGTTTAGAGATCACAACAACACATGCAATATCCAAAACAAGTGTATACAAAGGACTGATAGAACCCATGTTTACCTCATATCGAAGCCCAGTGAAAGCGATCCGTATAGGCGTACAGGATAAAGTTTTTTCACGCCATGGACGGAGGCATCGTTCTCACAACACGTGACCATAGTTGGTCACATGACTTGCCATCACCATGGTGCTCAGCTAGATACAAATACACAGGAAGGAGCGTTCATCATGAGCGTCAGCCTGTGTAACTAAATCCGTCCACTATGGGCGGCAGCTTCTCAACGTTGACGTCAGGCAGGCCATCATTAGCATGACACTGCTAAGACCGCCCATCATGGGCAGCGGCAGCACGATAGTCTCAACAAGCAAGCCGTCAATCTCCTCACACACTACTCGCACTTAGAGCATAGGTGTGAAGCGGACAGCATCATAGCCATCAGCGGATGGAAAGAATTAAGCAACACTACAGACAGATAGCTGTCTGTCATCGTAGGACGGAGAGACTACAAAGGGGGGCCTTAAAGCAAAAGAAAAAATTATAATAAGTAAAAATAACTAAAATGACCATCAGAGTCATATTATGATCGAAGCAATTAGAGGACACAGCATGCCAAGACCAAAACCAATGGTACAATAGGTGTCCATACAGCAAAGTGAAAAATAAAAATAACTATTTTTATGTCCATAACACCCTAACTCATGAGGTAGGGACAAAAGAGCTTCCCTCAGCGGTGGGTAACTAGGACAGTTAGAAAATAAACTTAAAATAAATGTGTCTAAACATTTTAGATTGTTCCATGACCGCAACCCGGCTGGGTTGCAGTTCTGGGCGATTGAGAAGGTAGCGAACCACTGGCGAGGTGGAAATTTCATTAGACATCTCAGCCAACGGGAATCCTTTTGGGTCTACGAATTAAAAGTGGGAGTACCATTAGGGTTAAATGTAGAATTTGACCTGAATTGTTTTATTTCAGATCGTTAATATCTATATATTTTAGTGTTTTTTTTAGTTTTGAGTTTCTGTTGCATCATTTATATATATTTATGTTTATTGTTAACTAGATAGGTGGCTGTGCTGATGTCTCTTTTAATTTTATTTTAAGTTTATTTTCTAACTGTCCTAGTTACCCACCGCTGAGGGAAGCTCTTTTGTCCCTACCTCATGAGTTAGGGTGTTATGGACATAAAAATAGTTATTTTTATTTTTCACTTTGCTGTATGGACACCTATTGTACCATTGGTTTTGGTCTTGGCATGCTGTGTCCTCTAATTGCTTCGATCATAATATGACTCTGATGGTCATTTTAGTTATTTTTACTTATTATAATTTTTTCTTTTGCTTTAAGGCCCCCCTTTGTAGTCTCTCCGTCCTACGATGACAGACAGCTATCTGTCTGTAGTGTTGCTTAATTCTTTCCATCCGCTGATGGCTATGATGCTGTCCGCTTCACACCTATGCTCTAAGTGCGAGTAGTGTGTGAGGAGATTGACGGCTTGCTTGTTGAGACTATCGTGCTGCCGCTGCCCATGATGGGCGGTCTTAGCAGTGTCATGCTAATGATGGCCTGCCTGACGTCAACGTTGAGAAGCTGCCGCCCATAGTGGACGGATTTAGTTACACAGGCTGACGCTCATGATGAACGCTCCTTCCTGTGTATTTGTATCTAGCTGAGCGCCATGGTGATGGCAAGTCATGTGACCAACTATGGTCACGTGTTGTGAGAACGATGCCTCCGTCCATGGCGTGAAAAAACTTTATCCTGTACGCCTATACGGATCGCTTTCACTGGGCTTCGATATGAGGTAAACATGGGTTCTATCAGTCCTTTGTATACACTTGTTTTGGATATTGCATGTGTTGTTGTGATCTCTAAACACCGGAAGGTTGCCTCTATACTTTAGAGCCTATCGTTATGCTTACTGTCATTACATGTGCAGACTACTCGGCTCTGTTGGTATCTATATTTATATTTATTTTGATACTTCCCATCGTAAGTGTGATGGTTTTGTTTTTACTATTTAGAGATGGGTGTACTATTTAGAGAAGTCCTGTGCCTGTGGACGATACGCGTGCGGGGGGCTTTCATTTGATGTCAGGACAGCCACCTATCTGGTCTTTTATTGTTGTATGCTCATTTCTATGCACTAGGATATAGTGCTTTGCTTGAGAGTATTTTTCTTTTATAATAAATATTACTGTTGTTGTGATCATACGGAGAGCACTATGTGTCGTTTCTATACCTTTCCATGATACCATTTCACGTGAGAGAGTGCTTCGGATGACCATCTATCACCTGGAGCTTTTTGGAGAAAGGGAGTGTCCAAGGAGACACCGCTGAATCTTTAATCCCCTGTTTTGAGGGACAGCGCATTTGACCTGCTGCTCACACACAGGTCCATTTGTTCAGGTGAGCGGCTTGTACTTCTATTTTAGGACACCTGTTTGCTGTGTTTGATGAGTTGCTACATCTGAATACCTCAGTGAGGCACAAGAATCAGCTTGACCACTCCGATTGATCATTTTATATATTTTTTTGGACTTGATATAAATTTTTACTTTTTATTATTATTATTACTGTATTTTATGTTTTTTAGCGCTGCACTGCTTTTTTCTATGTACTTCATTTAAGGATTTCTATTGACCTTTCAGTGTTCAGCTGCTTTGCTAATTGCTTGTACCTTTGCGCAGTCTGCTCTTTCTCTTTTAATAACCACCAAAGGTGCCCTTAAAAACACAAAGTGTCTCTAAAATGGTGAAGGTAGTAATGTCCAGGTAAATCAATTGATGAAGTGACTGGGTGCAAGTGAGATCCAAATAGTCCACCACCGTACTTAAAGCTGTGGAGGCTTACCAGATGAATAGTGACCCAAATAAGTATACACCCATTAGGTCAACTAAGCTTAGTGTGACATCAGGGACAGCTCACAGGAGGGCGTCAATAGGGAGAGGAGTGGTAATAGTATCCGATCAGATGAGAAACCAAATACTGAGATGTTCACTTCCAACTAGATTCAGCAGGTAAAAAGACTCAGAAGGTCCAATGGCAAGGAAGGAAAAAATAAATAGACATAGCGTAACTCCGATAAAAAAGTTTACTATAGGCAAAAAGAAATACACTCACATTTGGATGAACAATCATGGGCATATAAGAATACAAGCAGTAGGGTCAATCGGTTCCTTGTGCATGCTCCGTAGTATGCCGCAAATACATTGGTTGCAACGTGAGTGTAATTAACGCAAAGAAACATCCCCCCTCTTATATAATTAACGCAAAGCCCTATTCGCGACGAGGTACGTAAACAACGTAAACGACGGAAAAACCCGACGCTGTCCCGACGGCCATACTTAACATGGCATACGGCGGACCGACGTAAGGTTACCCCTCATATAGCATATGCTTACGGAAATGACGTAAACTATGGTGAAGCGGCGCAAAAACGTTCGGAAATCGGCGTATCATGCTCATTTGCATATTCAACGCAGAAATCAATGGAAACACCACCTAGCGGCCGGCGTAACATTGCATCTAAGATCGGACGGTGTAAGATTATTACGCCAGTCGGATCCTAGCGTAATTCAGGCGTGTACTGCCCGTGTCCTCTGCAGTTTGCACCTAAAGCTACGTGGTGTGTACTGCCCGTGTCCTCTGCAGTTTCCGCCTAAAGCTACATAGTGTGTGTACTGCCTTTGTCCTCTGTAGTTTGCACCTACAGCTACTTGGTGTGTACTGCCCGTGTCCTCTGCAGTGTGCACCTAAAGCTACGTGGTGTGTACTGTCTGTGTCTGTGCTATTTTTCTCAATGATTTTCATCCATATTGGAGGGACCAGACATTAACCACTTCGGGTCCGCGCCATTGACAGAACACGTCAACAGCGCGGACCTGAGGCGCCGGTCACGTCTTTGGACGTGATTTACTTGTAATTCCCCGCGCACGCCACAGGGTGGCGAGCGGCGGGGAAAAACAGTCCCGACGCATCACCGAGGATTCGATGCGTGTACCCGGCGGCCGCGATGTCCGTCAGGTACACACGATAGGCGGTGACAGAGCAGGGACGTGGAGCTGTGTGTGTAAACACACAGCTCCCAGTCCTGTCAGGGAGAGGCGACTGATGCTGTTTCCCTTGTACATAGGGAGACAGCATCGATCACCTCCCCCAGTCACCCCCCTCCCCCCCACACAGTTAGAACACACCCAGGCAATACATTTAACCCCTTCCTCACCCCCTAGTGTTAACCCCTTCAATGCCAGTCACATTTATACAGTAATTAGTGCATATTTATAGCACTGGTCGCTGTACAAATGTGAATGGTGCCAAAAATGTGTCAAAAGTGTCCGATGTGTCCGCCACAATATCGCAGTCCCAATAAAAATCGCAGATCGCCGCCATTACTAGTAAAAAAAAAATATAAAAAAAAAATCATAATTCTGTCCCCTATTTTGTAGGTGCTATAACTTTTGTGCAAAGCAGTGACTTATTGTGATTTTTTTTTTTTACAAAAATACGTAGAAGAATACGTATCGGCCTTAACTGAGAATTTTTTTTTTTTTATATTTTTTTTAAATTGGGATATTTATTATAGCAACAAGTAAAAAAAAAATATATATTTTTAAATTGTCGCTCTTTTTTTGTTTATAACGCAAAAAATAAAAACCGCACGGGCGATCAAATACTACCAAAAGAAAGCTCTATTTGTGGGGGAAAAAAGGATGCCAATTTTGTTTGGGTGCCACGTTGCACGACCGCGCAATTGTCAGTTAAAGCGACGCAGTGCCGGAAGCTGAAATTTCGCCTGGGCACGAAGGGGGTTTATGTGCCCAGTAAGCAAGTGGTTAAAGCCGCAAGCAGTTTTAAATTACTTTTTTCTTTTAGTAATCTCTTTTTGTGCAGGGACAGTTCTAAACACGTGCCACTTCACAGGCATACTATAGACACCCAGCAGGTACGATATTTAAAGGAATTTTTCATTTTTATTTATTTTTTAATTTAAGCATCATTAAAATCACTGCTCCAGAAAAAACAACCGTTTTTAAAACTTTTTTTCCATTGATACATGTTCCCTGGGGCAAGACCCGGGTTCTCAAAGACGTTTTCACAGGCATACTATAGAGACCCAGCAGGTAAAGTATTTAAAGGAATTTTTCATTTTTTTATTTTTTTATTTAAGCATCATTAAAATCACTGCTCCAGAAAAAACAACAGTTTTTAAAACTTTTTTTTCATTGATACATGTTCCCTGGGGCAAGACCCGGTTCTCAAAGACGTTTTACGACAATAACTTGCATATTAGGCTTTAAAATGAGCACTTTTGAATTTGAAGGTTCGAGTCCCGTAGACGTCAATGGGGTTCTAAATGTTCGCGGGAACGGTCGGTCCGTTCAAAGGTTCTGGTGCGAACCGAACGGGGGGTGTTCGGCTCATCCCTAGTTGTGACCATAGAACTCCTTCAATGATTGCTTTTTGATATGCGGGGTTCACTGAAGGTAATAAATAATTATTTTTCATCACTTGCTCATTTAGATTTTTCCAAGTTATTAAAAGTTTATTTTACCTATTTTTTGACATTTAAACTCAACCGATCAATTAAAATAAACAAAATAAATTGAAAAGAACCCACCAATCTTACAATAACACTGAACATTAAGCCCAACACTTAGTCCTATCGCCTCCATTAACCTTTAAGCTGGACTCCAGACTTAGAGCCAGATTCACAGAGCGATTACGCCGGCGTAACAGGAGATGCGCGGCGTAAGTCTAAATTTGCGAATGCGTTTCGATACTCCGCATCCCGAAAACGAGATACGCAAGAAATCTACTTTTTTTTGTCCAGCGTAATTTTGATAGACAGGCGCATCCGTCCGCGCAAAACTGCACTAGACACACCATTGATTTGCTAGTCAAATATGCTAATGAGGGAGTTACGGGGATCCACAAAAGAACGTTGTTGCAGCGCAGGCTACGCGCTGTGCGCAACAGCTGCACGGCCTGTCTAAAATTAGACCATATAAAAGGTGGTATAAAATTAGACAATTCGTCTACATGTCAGAGAAAGCAACACTGTTAGTGAGGAGCTGAGCAGTCACACGTGTTGCACAACAATCTGTATGCCAACATGCCAGTGGCATCCATGCTCATAGCTATACTACTGACTTTAGATGAGCAAAGAAGGAGGAGGGCACGGAGAAGGGCACGGAGGAGAGCACAGGAGTGGATTTTTTTTCCCCTTTCTCTTTGATTTTCTAAACATTTTGACCAGAAATATACATACATATATACATCAATACATAACATACATACAAATTACAAACACGGTCTCACTATCTTTCAATAGCTCTTTCAAACCTTGATGGATATAATAATCTAATCTGATACAAGCCCCTCATTCTTCACTTGATATATCACACACGCATAGACATCTTTGGCATGAGAGATTCTGAGGTGTCTCGCATCTTCAGATTCACCCCTCATGCCATCCTGGAATTAACCACAAACCTGCAGGAGGACATCACCAGCCCAACACATGACACCACCCATGACACCCATAACAGCTACATATACAATCCTAGCCCCATCCCCACAGATTTCCAACAGAACATGTATGGGGACAGCTGGCTGGTTGGTGAGTGACATGGGTGGCAGGCATGACTGTCCCCCCCATGATGCTGAAATCACAAGGGGAACATGCACTACTAACATCCTCCTGTCTTATCCCTTCAGGGTGACTCTGCCTATGCACTGGGACCCCATCTCATGACTCCTATACGGAACCCCCCATGGTACCGTGTTGTATTCCCCAAACTTTGTATGCCAGATCATCGGTGCATGTTGCATGCTGCACAACTTCGCAGTGAGAAAGGGCCTGCAGATTGACATAAGTGATGACCTGACCCCTGAACCGGACAATCCCCCCCTAACCGAGGCTACCCCGTTTTCTGAGGGAAGAGCAGCCAGGAGACAGCTCACATTAGGCATCTTTGCACGTTAAACACACACATTAATCATGGCACAATGAGAATACATGCATGCACACCACTGTGGTCCCTAGCACAGACACCCCACATCCTCATCTAATTGGATTTGCACAAGCCCACCATGCTGGACTTGTGAGCAGCAACGCCACGCCACGGCTCCAATTATGTCACTGTACATTCATACACCATTCACACGGACCTGGGGATCACTTCTCCCTGGTCCTGGGGAACCCTTCTCCACCAAAACTGAGGGTGACACCCCTTTTCCGGCAGGAATATCACCCCCACATTCCAAAAACATTCACAACACAAAAAAAAAAAAAATGTCCAGCAAAAAAAAAAAAATGCCCAGCAAAAAAATAATTAAAAAAAAACACAACAAAGAAAACACAGAAAAGACAAAATTCACTCTGCAAAACAGTCACCAAATATCTCAAAGACACGTCACAAACAAACAAACAAACGCTAATAAACAACAGAACAAAAGCACCTTGCTGTATAGGGAGGGATACAAAGGGATGTACTTTTGCAAAGGAAGTGCGTTTCTGTCTGTCTATTTATGCTGTCTGTGTAGTTCACTAAGTTGTCCGGGTCCACTTTCAATTTCACTGATTGCGCCGTTCCCGAGTTGTGAGCATGCGCACAGAGGTGCTGACCATGGTCTGCTTCATGTGCGCATGCGCGAGCCGGCCGGCCCTTCATTTGCATGGGGTCACGGCTCATTTCAATGTAACACGCCCACGTCCTTCCCAATTTGAATTACTCCACCTTACGCCTCTGAAATTATGTTGCACAGGCGCTAATTTCTGCGCAAATCAATCGAGAATACAGTGATTGCGCCGCTACATTGCGGCAGTCAAACGTAAAGGAGGTGCGCTACGCCAGTCAAAAAATGCGCCGATGTACTTGAATCTGGCCCTTAGTTTCTTTGCACCAAGCTGATCCAATCAAACTATTTCCTGTACTAACCAATGCAGCCGCTGTCAGCACTGTATAAACTATGTGTAACATCGGTTAAATACAGTATACAGCGCTGTGTTCTGTGAGTGGTAAAAGGATTTTCTGTCTGCTGCTGGAACAATATGGAGTCAGGCTGAGCACTATTTACAGGATTCCTTGTATTTTTATCAATGAATAGAAGGCCTTCATTAATTAGCCAAGATTGGGACCCGGGTGGAAGATCTCATGATCTCCACTTTAGCCAATCAGAGGAAGCCTTGATAAAAATGCAATGCTTCCTGTGAATGCCTGAAAAGTATTCAGCCCTACTCAATTTTGTTCTGGCAGCAGATAGGGAGTCTTTGAATCACTAATGCTATTAAGCGTATACTTCACTGACAGAGGTCACATAAGTTAGTATATATAATAGTAAAAGTAAACTGGAGTTTGGCTTTCATTTCTAACCTTAGTAGAATGGGATCTTACTATTGTCAGATATTTACTACAGATGGTGCAGATGTTGGGAAGGCTGTCCTTACTTCCTGTTCCAGTGACATCCTTAGAAATACAAATAGTTTTTCTATCAAATCTGAAACTAAAACAAAATTAAAGCTGTGTCCTTTTATTTTCTGTCAAACAACGTGAAGTAAAAGGAAATCTCTACAAAGTAAGGGGAACTCCCCTCTTATGCATTTGTCCTCAGACTAGGTGTCTCATTCAAAGATTTACCTTTACCTCGTGTTCTGAAGACAAATGTTAACTTTTAGATTTCCCAACATTTTCAGCGACAATAGCCAACAGGGAGAATAGAAAAGTTGAATCTTTCAAGTGGGACAGAGCAATAAAATTATCTGGGATTCTAACCCTTTCCCATTCTATCCAAAACAAAAAAAATGATTTGGCCTACAAAGTAGAGGGTCAAATGGAATAAACGAATGGGTGAAGTTTCCTGCGCTATTTCGAGACACTGTTATTATGACTAAGCAAACATAGTTAAATGTACGGTACTTCCTTCAGCTGTTCTCATTCATTTCTTCTATTCCATTTTCTAGAAAGCCATTATGTGACTTTGTATAATCTAGTCTAGAATGTTCAATTTCTGTATGTCAACAGACACATCACTTTATCCTGCAATGTGTGACTTCTCTGTCACTTGGTTTTTATAAGGTTGATGGTCTAGCTTCTGCTGTGGATATTCCCTTGTCATGGAGGACATTCTCCAGAGACAGATTTGTGCTCAACAAAAACCATCTTTAAAAAGAACAAAATATGACCTTAGGGCAGTTAGAGTTTGTAATCAGTGATTATAGTCATCCGCTGCCTAGACACCAAAGTAACAAGGAAATGAATTCTGGACACCAGACACTTTCTTCCAGTGCCATAGGGTATTCTCTCTACTGAGCTGGAGAAGAATTAGGAAAAATAATTTGGAACTTGTCTTGTTTTTTTTTTTCACCAGCCAGGGAGAGACTAATTTAGATTTCAGCTCTAATTGCTAACAAAAGAGTGATGTTGTACCTTGGCAGGAATAGTAATAGTTTATTATTGTTGTTTGTATTGTACAGCTGCACAGTGGGGTTCCAGTTGGGATTATAGATCACTAATGTGCTTGTCATACAACAGCCTAACAATGCAATGACAAGTAACAGAATTGCTCTAGAAGTAATCAGTAAAGGTTAGATGACGGTGCATCCCCATTAATCTCATTGCTGGTTATCACTTATTGAGGGAATCATGTTTATTTCTGTTTTAAAACAAGAGATACAGATGCTATTTACTATAAAAAAAAAATGGATTATGATCCGATTATGATTTTACTTAACAACTTAAAGGTCTCATTAAAAAACTACCAAACCATCTTCATTCAGAATTTAACAGTGCAATTCCAGATAATCCAAAAATTGGGAACTTCTACGAGGGAGTGCTGATAAGTTCTGAGCCTTACCCAGAATAAATTGTGCGAGGAAGCTGTAAATTGCAGAGTTTACTGGCCAATTTGTCTATTTTCAATTGTGCAAAAATCAACTACCTATGATTTTAACTTATCTTTCTTTTTTAGGTCCAACATGAACATGGCAGCACCTCCAGAAAAATGAAATGTGGAAAATCATAGGACCATAATCAAGTTCGTGTTTCTCCAAGGGAAAGGTGTGAAGCAGATCCATGATGAAATGTCACAAACTTTGGGGGACAGTGGCCCTTCATATGCAACCGTTAAATGTTGGATTGTGAATGTTAAAACTGGCCATTTTGATGCTGAAAATCAGAAAACCAGTGGAAGGCCTGTTTCTGTCTCTGCCTGCAAATGTGAAAGCCATTCATGACATGATCATGGAGGACTGCCGAATATCAGCCACAAGTATTGCTACTTATCTGGGAATATCAGTTTAGAGAGTTGGTGTCATTATCCACAACTACTTGGAAATGAGAAAGCTTGCATCAAAGTGAATCCCAAAACTTTTGACTTCTGCAGGCACAGAGACATAAACACACCTTCCACTGGGTTTCTCACTTTCAACACTGAAATAACCAGTTTTAAAATTGATGACCCAATGTTGCATATGAAGGGCCACTGTCACCCAATGTTCGTGATATTTCATCATCGCTCTGCTTAGCACCTTTACCTTGGAGAAACAGGAACTTGATTATGGTCCTATGCTTTTCTACATTGAATTTTTCTAGAGATTCTGCCATGTTCACTTTGAACCTGAAAAAGAAAGATACGTTAAAATCATATGTAGTTGATATTTGCACTATTAAATATAGACATATTGGCCAGTACATTTTGCAATTTACAGCTTTCTTGCTCAATTTTTTCTGGGTAAGGATCAATACTTATCAGCACCCCCTTGTATATGCTCCCCAAGGTCCCCAAGTCAGGAAATCAATGTAGAACCCTCAAAACAGTATACATACACTCACTTAAGAAATCTCAGGCATTGTAGAAAAAGTTTTGAAACCAATAGTCAGAATTACTTTCCTACAAGATACACCTAATTTCCTGGGCAAGCTCTACAATATACAGCATTTACCACCAATCTAGTATTGCTGGGCATGAAAAGGCTGCAACTGCCTCTTCTTTTTTTTGGGGGGGGGGGGGGGTCTTAGCCCTAAATTGGCCCCAGGAATGCATTGCCTCATCCAATGGTTTGCCAAACACATTTTTTCCATTACGGACAATTGATCACAGGCTCTGTTTGGTACCTTAATGTGCCAGCCAATAGCTGTGTTACAGGCCCTTTTCACAGTTATATGTTGAGATGTTGAGCCATCAGGCAAAAAGTAAGATCTCAGCAACAAAGTTAGATGGCACTATATTTTGATACTTATAATTGAAGCCCCCTGCCACACAAACACTCTGGACTGCAAGGTAGTTTTGATGTTACAAGTCCAGTTTTTTATTTTGGGATCCTCTGTCAATGAAAAAATTATTATTTTTTTAAAGAATTTTGCAAATTCATGATAGAGAGTTAGAGACAAAAGTTTTCAAGTCTGAATAGGTAGGCATGGTCTGTAGTGTGACAACATTAACCAATTTTAAGCTTTTTAATTATATGATTCAACACTAATTACGTTTAGTATTCTTTGGTATGTCTATTATCTATTATGTGTTTGCTAAAAAAAATATGTTTTCTTCCTCTTGGGATAAAACTCTCTGGGGCTGGGTCACACAATATTTCAAATAGTATGTGGTTAAAGGAGATGTCCTCTATATACAGAAATCTGTGAATGTTCTATGTATTTATTTCTGTATGCCATGCTCCAGGACAATACCAAAATGTGCTAACCAAAGCTGAAGAACCAAACTTGGATGCAACTGAAGACACTTTACCTGAGAAAGGTGAAAAATAAATGCTACACTTTGAACCAATCAAAATCTAAAGCAGACCAGGTCATATTGGTCTTAATTGTGCTCATACTATAATTTTTTTACTAGAAATATGATCTTAATTTATGGCTGAAAAACAAATGTGTGGTCTTCTGAACATATTAAATTATATTTATGGGGCCAGATTCAGGTAGAGTTACGCTGGCGATACGCGGCGTAAAGAAAAACATGCCCCCTAGGTGGAGTATCCTATGTTAAGTATGGCCGTCGTCATCGCGTCGGATTTAAAAAGTTTAGCGTCGTTTGCGTAAAACGTCCGTGAATGGGGATTGACGTCATTAACGTTCACTGACAGAATTTGGAGCATGCGCACTGACAGTCGACGAATGCGCAGTACGTTCGCCGCGGGATCGCGCCTAGTTTAAATAATACACGCCCCCTACCCGCCCAATTTGAATTCCGCTCGCTCATTTTCGCTACGCCGCCGCAACTTTAGGAGCAAGTGCTATGTGAATAACAGTACTTGCTCATAAAGTTTCGGCGGAGTAACGTAAATGACAAACGTTACTCCAAAATAAAGATTTGCCCATCTACCTGAATCTGGCCCATGGTCGTTACCCTCTGACCGAGAGAGATGTGGGTCATATAAACACGCGACAAGACTTACAACATAAATAGACCTGAAGTGTGCCTTGGTGGTCTGGTCAGTATGTCAAGAAAAGGGGACATACCCAAGGTAAGTAATGGATAGTTATTAGTAGAAGGATATGCTGAGACGTGCCCTGAAAAAGGTAAGGGCGGGAGGGTGTCGAATGCGATTGAATGCGCAGACTCACAGACATGAGGTGAGCTGGGAAGAGACGGCCCAGTGACGTGTAGTACTGCACACTGAACCGACAAAGAGCATGTGTGAGTAGGCTGCCTAAATACCCTCCGGGCTCCTCCCATAAACTCAGGCCACCATACTGGCCTTCTTATTTATGGTCGTTACCCTCTGACCGAGAGAGCTGTGGATCACATAAACACGCAACAAGACTTACAACTTAAATAGACCTAAAGTGTGCCTTGGTGGTCTGGTCAGTATGCCAAGAAAAGGGGGCAAAATAGGGGACTCAAATAGGGAAATAGCTTTTATTGATTTCTTGTTTTTATTGAGCCAGCTTGGTAAAGGCTTGTGCCATTTCTTCCTGAGGATTTGGGATGTATGTGGCAAAACAAGACTTCCATCAGCCTGGTATCTTGATTACGTGGTCTGGTCCTCCGTCTTGGGAAGCAGCTGAGGCTCTAATTCGGAAAGAATGTCCAGAGAACTGACTGGGTTTAAAGCCCAAGTTACTTAGGAGGATTCTGACATGCTTGACACACTGGCTGCCACTCAGGGAGCTGGTTTAGAAAGGGTAGCAATGAGCTACCATCAGATTGGCTGGGTAGATGGAGCAGTAGTCGGTTGAGCACCGTCACTGGGCGTCAGGCGTTGTTAGTCTAAAACAGGTTGATGACAACACCGGGACTGGTTTGTTGCGTTTGCAGACTGTGAGAGTCTAGTGGTTTGAAAGTGAGTTGGTTGGCATCGGAGCAGTGTCTGACTGTCGGAGCCACTGACTGTAAATTCACTAGGTAACCGTAGCAGGCCTGGTAGATGGCTGTTTGGGTGACTAGGCTGGGCAAAGCCCTAAACAGGGAACGAGTAAGGATTTTAAACATGTCCCTAAAGAGGGCACTCTTGAAAGGTAAGCGCTTGCCACTGACTACAGGTTGGTGCTTCTGTATGCCCTGTAGGAGGGACTTGACTGCATGGGCTCGAGAATACTGACGGTTTACTGGGGTCCTGCAGGGACATGAAATGCTGGACGCCATCTAGGTATGGCGTGATAGTATTGTGAGAAAGGGTCAGCTGCGTGTGACAACACAATATAAATTCTAGGACGTGTCTAATGTTGAATATTATTGCTTCCCCGGGGCAAGGGGCCAAAAATTTGCGGTTAGAATTCCAAGCAGTGCGATAGGCCTTCAGTGTGTTGCTTGCCAAGGAGTGGTTAATAAGCTGGGTTGCGTTGGTGAGATGTGACTTCAGTACATCGTCAACAATGACCAGGGTGGGACAGGAATAGTTGTTGGGTCAGCTCCAGGCTCTTGGTGGAAAAAACAAAGTAAGGTTGAAATGGGAAAGCGCATCAGCTGTGATTTTTCATTTGCCTGGAATATGTCTACATAAGATATTAACTGGTGACAGAGTGACAGCTGCACGAGCCTGTGCAGAAAGAACGTGATGGGGAGTGACTTAGCTCTACCTTAATTGATGATATCGGCTGTGGCCTGATTGTCTGTGGTAAAGAACACTGTCTGACCTGTTCATCTGTGGCCCCAGACCTGGACAGTTGCCACGATGGGGTACAGCACGAGGCGTGAAGAAGACTGGATGAAGCAGAAATTTAAGAGAATTTCTGGGGGCCAAGGTTTGGAAAACCAGTGGCAGCCGAAAAATGGCCGCAAAAGCCAGTGGTGGCTCGGCTGACACTGCCGGGATGAAGATTGAAATGCTGTTCTATCAGATAGGGAAGTTGTCCCACATACCTAAGTCTGCTACTGATGGTTGGTATAGTTTGAGAACTTGGACTGGATCTTGCATTGGTGTGAGAAAATCAAGACAATACACAGGTGCTCAACAAGACGATATACATGCACTCGCAGACCAACGTGCACTCGCAGACCAACGTGCGCTCGCTGGTGCTGGATGGAAATCTGAACTAACCTCAGGGAAAAAGACAGAGAAAAGATGAGTGGCCCGCGTGCCACTCTCCAAATGAATGAGACAGCAACAATGGACAGTGAATTTTGTAACCAGTGAAGCCTATGCGTAAAATCAGACAATGACTGACAGTGGCTCGGAGGCTTTGATTTACAAATTAATCGAATATTACAAATGTACCAAGCTTCTAAGGAAAGAAATGCTGGATAGGAAGCATAACAAATTGCAAGATTGCACATGATACGAAAGGTTTGAATACTACCTGCGACAGTAAGCGGGAACCGCCGTCGAAGACCATGACCGGAGAAGCCGCAATGCACCTGCGATGTTGAATGCGATTGAATGCGCAGACTCACAGACATGAGGTGAGCTGGGAAGAGTCGGCCCAGTGACGTGTAGTACTGCACACTGAACCGACAAAGAGCATGTGTGAGTGGGCTGCTTAAATACCCTTAAATTATATAGCAAGGTAAGCCTTTACGTTGAAAGAATGGTAAACATTACTTGCAGCAACATCTACTCTTTTAGATGTTGTTACAAGTCTTTACTTTGGATCGCCATCCAGAGGCACCATTAACGTAGTAGTAAATTGTCATCTGTAAAAACCCGCTGACAGGCAGTTTTCCATAGCAGAAGAAAACTCTAGGGTCTGGTGAATTTTCATTTTTTACATCTTTAGCAGGGCCGGTGCTACCACTAGGTAAACTATGCAGCTGCCTAGGGAGCACCTTTCTGCCTAGGGTGCCCGGCCAGTGGTGTTCCTACTCTATTCTCTCTGCAGCAAGCAACTAAGTCTCAGCATCAGCAGGCAGCCGCTGCTCCGTTCACACATAGTGTCAGAGGCACAGCTGCGGCAGAGGACTGTGTCTGTGTCCCAACTCCCGAATGAATGGAAGCAAGCAAACATTCATTCATGGGTGCTGGTAGGTTGCATTTGATGGGCACTGGTGAGGCTGCATTTGAAGGGTGCTGGTGAGGCTGCATTGATGGGCGCTGGTAAGGCTGCATTAATGAGTGCTGGTGAGGTTGTATTGATGGGCGCTGGTGAGGCTGCATTGATGGGCCCCGGTGAGGCTGCATTGATGGGCGCTGGTGAGACTGCATTGATAGGTGCTGGTGAGGCTGCATTGATGGGCCCTGGTGAGGCTGCATTTATGGGCGCTGGTGAGGCTGCATTGATGGGCACTGGTGAGGCTGCATTTGAAGGGCGCTGGTGAGGCTGCATTTGAAGGGCACAGGTAAGACTGCATTTGAAGGGCGCTGGTGAGGCTGCATTGATGGGCGCTGGTGAGGCTGCATTTAATGGACACTTCATTAAAAAGGTGGGGTATACATGGGCATGGCAAAGGGGGTGGAGTCAGGGGTAGAGCCAGGGGGCGGAAAAATTAGGTTTTCCCTAGGGTGTCCAAAATCCTTGCACCAGACCTGATCTTTAGTGATATCACAGAAAAATTGAAGGATTGAAGAGGATTGCTGAAATTGGGAGAGCTATTCTTGATGATGTGGAGACACAATTTTATATGGGCTCATCAGAGCATGGACTAATTTAAATAGTGCATGATGGTTTGTTATATGTGAAACGCTTCACTTTTAATTTGCACTTTTGGTTCATACTGTAGGTACTCATAAGGGTATGTAAAGGGGCAGTTACCTTATTTATTCTTTGTTTTATTCTTATATTATTTACAAAAGGTTTCTTTTGCACATTTTGAAGATTGCACAATGTAAGTAGGCTGGTAGTGGGCGTGTTGTATGGTAATGAATCGTGACCCCACGTAAATGACGCTCCTAATGAACAGCGCATTCGCCGTCCCTGGACGTATCCCAGTGCGCATGCTCAAAATCACATCGCAAATAGTCAATGCTTTCGACGTGAACGTAACCTACGCCCAGCCCCATTCTGAATCGGCTTACGCAAACTTCTAAATCGGCTTACGCAAACGACGTTAACTACGTGAAATTCAGCGGCTGTTCCGACGTCCATACTTAACATTTGCTGCGCCATTTTTTTGGTGGTTTATCTTTACGCCTGAAAAACGCCTTACGTAAATGGCGTAACTTACTGCGACGCCCGTACGTACGTTCGTGAATAGGCGTATCTAGCTCATTTGCATATTTTTAATGGGAACGCCAAATGCGTCCAGCGTAACTATGCGCCCACGATACGCCGGCGTAGGCAAGTTACGTTGGATGGCTGAAGCCATGTTTTTCGGCGTATCTCGCTTTGTGAATCGGCGCAAAGATGTGACGGCGTACATTTGAAATTACGGCGGCTTATCTCCAAATACGCCGGCGTAAAGGTACCTAAATCTAGCCCACTATATCTATTTGAGCATATAGTGCCACTATCACTTGCTTGCAAGCGCCTTACTTTTTTTTATTGTATTTTGTAATGAGAGCTGAAATAGTTAAATAAATATACTTGTTATGGCTGACTTTTCGTTTTCCAAATCATGATTTGCTGTAAAAGGACACTTCGTTTTTATTTGTCTCCGGGTAGCAGTGGTTCACTTTATAATACATGAGTTTAAAAAACACATTCCAACAGCAGATGATTTATTTAATCAAAGTTGATACAGACATTGATCGCAATGACCTTCCATTACCATTTCACTTGCATTTTCTTACATATTACTGTCCACATTCCAGTTGGAAACAACTGAGTTCAATGAGTTAGCTTGCCCCTTTTTTCAGCCTCTTTGACAGAGAAAAGAAAAAAGTTAAATTCCTGCACTTTTTATTGAGTGGTTGCCATAGTAACATGAGGAAAACAATGTATAGCGAGAACTTTGCTTCCTGCCTTATTTTTTTAATGAGCTGATCTTGGAAGACACACCAGTTTTCCGTTTGTTGCTAGTTTAACCCCTTGTGGGGTAAAATAACCCAACCCTTTCTCACACATTTTCTGTTTCATAATTTTTTTAAAGATTTTCACAGAAGAGGTTTCAGCATTGATTCTGAACAATACGTAACTTCCACAATTCAAATGATATACTTTTCATGAGTACAATGCGAAGGACAATTTACAGCAATCAGCATGGCAATAGGCAATGGCAAAAGGCCATGCTCCCTGAGATAACAAGCCTCTTATATTTCCGGGTATATAACCATAATCTGTAATAATGATTAACCTCTATTAACCTCAGTCTTATTTGTTAGCTAAAAAACAAACTGAATAACAGATTGTAAAAGCTTCAGGTTGCTGAGCTGATTTTGTGTTAGTAAAAGACGATTCACGCTTTTCTGTCTGTTACAGCGTGATGATAACGAAAGCTAGTTTTACCAGAACCTGCCTACAGACGATCATTTTTTTTCTATCGGTTAGGTATCCATCGGTGAATTTTAAAACAAGTTTCAAATTTTTTAACCGATGGATAAATAACCGATTGGGCCCACACGCAATCGGTTTGGTCTGATGAAAATGGTCCATCAGACCTTTCTCATCGGACTGACCGTGTACACGGCATTAGTGTCCTGACAGCTTGATCATCTGAACCAGGAGTGAGGTAAAATCATCAATGAGGACATAGCCAGCAGCAGTAAGGGGATTTTAGCCACCCTCCAGGCCCGGACTGGCCATAGAGCATACCGGTGGGCTGCAATGGCCTGTGGCCCGCAGGCCGCAGGTAACGTCTCTTTAATGTAGGGGGGTCTGTATGGTCTGCATTGTAGAGGGGAGCTGTAATGTAGGGGGGTCTGTATTGTAGAGGGGGTCTGTAATGTAGGGGGTCTGTACTGTAGGGAGGGGGTCTGTACTGTTTGGAGGGGGTCTGCACTGTAGGGAGGGGGTCTGCACTGTAGGGAGGTCTCTGTTTCATGCAGGGGGTCCAGAACTGTTAGCGGGTGTCTGTGTAACAAACTGTGGGGGGCTGTGTAATGTAAATGGGTCCAGAGGTGCAGGGTTCTGTGTAATGTAAAGGGGTCCAGAGGTGCAGGGTGCTGTGTAATGTAAAGGGGCCCAGAGGTGCAGGGTGCTGTTTAATGTAAAGGGGCCCAGAGGTGCAGGGTGCTGTGTAATGTAAAGGGGTCCAGAGGTGCAGGGTGCTGGGTAATGTAAAAGGGTCCAGAGGTGCAGGGTGCTGTGTAATGTAAAGGGGTTCAGAGGTGCAAGGTGCTGTATAATGTAAAGGGATCCAGGGGTGCAGGGTGCTGTGTAATGTAAAGGGGTCCAGAGGTGCAGGGTGCTGGGTAATGTAAAGGGGTCCAGAGGTGCAGGGTGCTGTGTAATGTAAAGGGGTCCAGAGGTGCAGGGTGCTGTGTAATGTAAAGGGGCCCAGAGGTGCAGGGTGCTGTGTAATGTAAAGGTGTCCAGAGGTACAGGGTGCTGGGTAATGTAAAAGGGTCCAGAGGTGCAGGGTGCTGTGTAATGTAAAGGGGTCCAGAGGTGCAAGGTGCTGTATAATGTAAAGGGATCCAGAGGTGCAGGGTGCTGTGTAATGTAAAGGGGTCCAGTGGTACAAGGTGCTGGAACCCCATATCCCATCATCAACCGCCGCTTTAAAGCGCCGCTGCTGCGACTCCCCCCCCCCCCCCCCCGCCGGGCTGCTTAGTGTAAAATGCCTGGGCCTATTTTATGTCCCAGTACGGGCCTGCCACCCTCTACTAAATTACTGCTTCATTGTGGTCTGTGTCCTTCTTGGAAATTCTAGTGACACAATGGAGGCTATTTACAAAAACTGGAGCACTCAGAATCTGGAGCAACTGTGCATGGTAGCCAGTCAGCTTGTAATTTCAGCATGTTCCATTAAGCTTTAAAAATAAAACTTGGAAGCTGATTGGTGTCTATGAAGTGCTTCCCCCGATTTTGCATTCTCCAGTAGACATGTGCAGACTAGAATATTTAGTTTCGTTTTCGTTTAGAAAATAAATTTATTTAGTTTACTCCCAAAAATCGTTTTGATTCATTTCGTTTTTCGTTGGGGAATAGCTTTCATCCGAAAATCCAATAATCCTTGGTTTCTGTCGAATGGTCAAAAGAATATTCGACGGAACGTCGAATCTTTAAGTCGATTTGTACATTTTCGTTCGAATATTCCACCTACAAGAATTCTAATGTTGTATGACTAGTAATAATGTTGAATCTATTTTCTCATAAATCGAAATCTTATCTCTGTAATGTCGAATCTATTATTTCTATAGTGTCGAATCTTTTCTCTATACTGTCGAATCTTTTCCCTATAATGTCGAATCTCTCTATATCGAATTTTTACCGCAACGAAAACGAAAATAAAGCATTTTTTATGTCGGATCTTTCGGTTTTCGTTTCTTGCACTTTGTTTGTTTGTTAAAATGATAACGAAAAAACACGATTTTCGGACGGAAATGCATTCTAACGAAAACTAATGCACATGTCTATTCTCCAGTTTTATAAAAAATCAACCCCAGTGTGTTCCCCACAACTGCAATCATCAACTAATGTGGGCTTTGGATGCAGATTTAGCCAGCGTGGGAAAAATACATTCAAGTTGAAATCCAGGCAGAAATTAAAGACAAATGAATGTGGTTTTTGTATTAAGCCCAGGTTCACACTGGGCTGCGGGAATGACGCCGTGTGAGTTCAGCTGAACTCGCACGATTTCACTCCCGCTTGTCAGTCCTGATTTTGGCTGTGATTTCAGTGACATCTGTGCAGGTTTCAGCACAGATGTCAATGTGAATCGTAACCTGAAATCGCAAAAAGTAGTACAGAAACTACTTTTTGAAATCAGTGCAGCGCCGCAGAAGTGACATCGCACCGATTAGGACAGTGCCATTGCCGGCAAATGCCACTAATTGGACATGTCAAATCGCATGTCAAATCATATCAATATGAACCAGGGGTAAAACTGTGTATTTTCTTAAAAAAAGGTGTAAGCCTCTGAAAATTGTGTTGGTTTCAGTCTTTTGAATTATCCTGGACAGGTGGACTCAGATTAGGAAAGCATGCAACAGAACTGGGAGCCAGTTATGTGTTCTGAGTGCAACTGTGCTACAAAGTAACAGGATTATAGGAGAGAGATGTGTGAGCAGAGAGATGACTTCATCAGTCTTCTGCTGTTCTTTTCCTGTCCTGTCAGTAAAATGGGTGAGCAGAAATTACACATTATTCCACATAATTCACATACACATGTGAGAAACTTACAGTGTCCCGCCAAACCAAAGTAAGCAATTTTAGTTCAGGAAACCTGGAAGCCAATTGGTTTCTATGCAGGGACATTTGTGCGCTTCCGTTTTAGTAAATCTTCCCTAATATCTAGAAAGCAGTAAAAAATATAATGCTTTCTTCCTTTTTCCAAAATTTAATAAAAGGTTAGAGATACACTTTAAGTGTTAAATAACCTATTAAATCACTAGAAACCAGTGACCAAGGCATGATTTACAACTGGATCTCATACAGTATTTGCCTAATGAAAGTAAAGAAATGACAGATATTGCCTATAGCAGTCAGTTGGAACCAGGGGTGGACTGACAACTCATGGGGCCCCCGGGCAATAGAAGATTATGGGGCCCCTGGGCTTACAGATGGCCACCACGCCAGAAGGCATTGCATAGGCAGGGCAGCTAAAATCTCAGGATTTTAACATCAAAAGCATGTCAGTTTTGGACATTTCAGGGACAGATGTAAAAACAAACACAGATTTTTACATACTGTCCCTGGTTTTATTGAGCCTGGCAACCCTGATGGGGCCCCCTAGTGGCATGGGGCCCTCGGGCAGTGCCCGAGAGTCCCAATGGTCAGTCCGCCCCTGCTTGCACTACAGTCCGCCCATTTTCTTGCACTACAGTGTAGTAGAAAATAAGAGCTAAAAATTCAATAGTTGTTATGGACAGCAAATGCATTACCTTCTGTTTAATAATTTTTTTCCTGCAAGTGGTCTGCTACATCTCCTGTCAATGCAATCTAGCTAATTGATAAGCATAAAAATGATAAACACCCCCAAGTCATTTACTAGTGTATAAATTGCTTATGCTTTGAGATTCTTTTGGTTTTGTTTTTCCTTAATCACACCCTGATACTTTGATTCTGAGATTAAAGGATCACATCTGCTTCACATCTCTTAAATTATCTATTTTGTACTGCTGTAAATCAACCTTTCCTCCCTCCCTTTATGCTTTGAAGTCTTGACCAGATCTAAACTCTCACTACACTTACTTATACACTTTACCATAGACTACTATAATTATTATGGTATCCATAACTTAAGGTTCCATAATATTAAAACCATCAGCACTTTTTTTTTATTAATTTAAAGATAACTGTGCCTATGAGTACCTTTAAACTTAAGTAGGATACAGAAATAATTGAATATTGTCTGAAATACATTTTTTTATTTGCACTAACATCCAAATTTTCGGGACAAGCTTTCAGGGTGTACTTACTCAAGATCCAAGGATAGTACAGTTGTTTGTGCACAAATACAGCTACAAATACCGCAAGTAGGATCCAGAAGAATGTTACAGATGAAAATGTCACTTGGGCTGATTGACTTTTCCAAGCAGATCATTTTATCTTTATAGTGTCAAAAGTGCCCGATATGTCCACCGCAATGTCACAATCAGGATAAAAATCACGATTTGCTGACATTGCATGATTGTGACATTGTGGTGGACATATTAAGCACTTTTGACACTATTTTGGGACCATTCAAATTTATACAGCGATCAGTGCTATAAAAATGCATTCATTACTGTATACATGTCATTGGTAGGGGAGGGTTAACACTAGGGGACGATCATGGGGGTTAAATATGTTACCTAGGGAGTGATTCCAACTGTAGGGGAAGGGAACTCACAAGATCGATCGGTGTTCCTCTGTACTGGCAACACACAATTGGTCTCCTCTCATCTGACAGGAGGTGCATCTGTGTGTTTACAGATGTGTGTTTAAAAATGCATTTTTATAACACTGATCGCTGTATAAATGTGAATGGTCCGAAAATTGTGTCAAAGGTGCCCGATATGTCTACCGCAATGTCACAATCATGACAGAAATCGCTGATCGCCGCCCTTACTAGTAAAAAAATAATAATACAAATGCCATAAATCTATCCCCTATTTTGTAGACGCTATAACTTTTGGGCAAACCAATTGATATATGCTTATTGCGATTTTCTTATTTACCAAAAATATTTAGAATAATACATATCGGCCTAAACTTAGTTTAAAAAAAATAAAAATGGGATATTTATTATAGCAAAAAGTTAAAAATATTGTGTTAGAATGCATTTTGTTCATCGCTTGGACAAAGTGACTCATGGAACTGGATTTGGAGCATTCAGTTCCACCTCTACATCTATGTGACTAACAAGAACATAGGTGGGGGAAACCACCTTGGGTATACTGACTCAGTAAACGTGTGATTTTGTCACATTTTACAGGTCCAGCATAATGAGTCTGTTGGTTTCCAGATTGAAGATGAATCATGCTGAGCAGAGTAGCTTCCATGGCCCACTACCTCTCTTTCCTTAGTCCAGTGGAGCATACATACACTGTTTTATATCAGCTGTGCAATGCAAAAATATGTTCTGTACAGTGTATGCCTGAAATCACTCTTGGCTGCAGCTTGCATTCCAGATTACGCATCTCCTCTCAGGCCCTGCACTCCTCCGTATGTCTAACTTGTGTTATACTGCTTCCTTAAGTACAAGGTGCTTCTGCTTTGTGTCTGACCAGTACAGCTTCTTAGCTTCTAGGAGAGTTCCATTGTTTTGTCATTTATCCTGTGATTTTATGGCTGCCTATCCAACAACAGATGTCTCACTGAGAAAAGTGCGTGGTGGGAAATGTACTTATTAGTGCTATGTTTGCTGAGCTGCTTTACCACCACAACCTTTCTCACTGCCATAAAGACATTAACTGCAAACATTGTTCCCTTTTGCAGAGAAAAAAAAAGAACTTGCAAATAAGCTGATTAAACTTAATTCTGGTTGATTTTTATAAGTTATTGCACTTTGCACATTGCTTCCCTTAAAGTGGTTGTGACATGAATGTCACTGGCAGCAACTTTATTAAAGCCTGTGTAAATGTTTTGTTAAAATTAGGCACATAAATACCTTTTTAGAGTATTTTCAGGCCAGTCACGTGACTCGCGGCCGCTGCACACCTCCGATCCAGGGCTAGAGTGGGAGGGGCCGGGATCTCCCTCTGACATCACACAGAGAGGTCACGTAGCTGCTTTACTCCTTCTGCTGTAGCCCTGGATCGGAGGTGTACAGCAGCCATGAGTCACGTGACCTGCCTGAAGATAGCTCTAAAAAGGTATTTACATGCCTCGTTTTAATAAAACATTTACACAGTGTGGTATGCCTTTCTAGAATAGAGGGGCTGCCAGTAGACATGGGCATTCATTTTTGTCCGAATGCATTTTCGTCCGAATTTCTGGGATTCTGGCGTTCGTTTTAACAAATGATAATGAATGTGCAGAATCCGAAATCCAAAAGATCCGACATAAAAAAATCTTTATTTTCGTTTAGTTGCGACAACAATTCAATAGAGATAGAAGATTCGTCGTGATGGTGACAATAGCGATCTGTGTCTATCGAACCTGTGGTCAAATGTGCCTAAGCTAACTCTATTATTTCAAGATTATTCGAGTGAAAAGATTTGACATAGAGAGAAAAGAATCGACATTATAGAGACATGAAGATTCGACGAAGCAGCTAAAAACACACGATTGCCACGAGTGGACATTTATGGTCAAATGCTCCGCCCAGAGAGGAAAGCACAGAGGTGAGCTGCGGATGACGGAGGGACATATGCTGGACACTGTAGTCAGGGCTCAGCAGCAATGATTATCGTGCTCACCACACAGGAAGTGGCAGGATCAGTCAGGTTTTATACAGTTTAGAGAGGGGCAGATTACACAGCACAAGCACTGTGCTGTTTAATCTGCTTTAAGGGAACAGGAGCTATTTATTTTATTTTTTTAGGATAACAAACGCTTTAAATGTATAGCTTTGTAGAAATAAAATAAAAAAAGTCTTTCAAACCCTCAAGTTCCTGAGGTGTTGGTAGCCATATAAGTGCACTTCCTACAAAAATAACTGCCTGTGATAATTTTTTTTTTAAATTGCACTAACAAATACATTTTCAAGGCTTACCTTAGGGGTGCTCCCTGTTCTTGGTCCAAGTTGTACTGCTTGGACCCCGAAAGCTTGTGTTGAAAATTTAAGGTAATGCAAACCCTAAAGTAAATCTTTAAAGCCAAAACTTTTTTTTTTGTAATCTATATCTTATTTGGGAGATTTCTGCTCACTTTCTGCCCTGAAGACTCAATAATAATAATAATAGGTAAATCACTCCAAGGTGAAATAAATTATTTTATAGACAGCTGTCATTGCAACAAGTGTGCCCGTTGGAAGATTTTTTCCCTACTTCTGTTCTGGTGACAACTGAAAATATAGACATCCCTTTACTTCCAGTCCCAGCGACAGTGGACAACAGGTGAAACAGACAATTAATCACCCTTACCAAAGACACAGATGGAAATGAAAATCTGACAGAGGTTATATACAAATGGTGGTCAGCCCCCTACACTTCCAGAGAGCAGTAAATTTTCCAACCTCAACTATAAAAAATGTTGGTCCTGATGCATTTTTTTGAAGCATGTTGCAATGCACATTGTAGTAGTAGTTTGTGTACAATAACCCCAGCATTGATATCAGTGGATGCAATAATAACCCCAGAATTGGTGTAAGTGAGTGCAATAATCGCCCCTAGCGTTTGTGTCAATTTTATTAACCCCAGTCCTCCCCTGCATATGTGGTCACGGGAAGACAAATTAAACCCCCATCCCCACCTTGTATTGTTAATTATGACGGTGAACCCCCCCTCACTACATTGGTGGCCAGTGGCAGTTAAAATAAACTCCAATCCTCCCAGCTTTGGTGGTCACTGTTAGTGAAATGCAATCACCCCATGAATTGGTGATAGTACAATTTAACACTCCTTGCATTGGTGGTCAAGGCAGTGGAATGTAACACCCCCCCCCCATTGTTGGTCAAAGGCAGTGAAATTAACCCCCCATAACCCCTGGGGTGGTGGTCACTGGCAGTTAAATAAAACTTCCCGTACCCCTTGCATTTTTGGGTCATAGCAGTGAAAATTAACCCTCCAAATCCACCTCATTTGTGATCACTTACCAATCACATGCTCCTGTGACACTTTACTTGTACTGTGGGTGGTGATAACAATGCAGTCTCTCTTTTAGTGCCCTTGCTGGAGCAGAGAAAGTGTCCCAGCACCCGGCACCCTGCTTTTAATATGGTACTCAAACGCTTACTGCCTGCATGCAGGGGGTCTGTGGGCCATATGAGGCTTTTGGCCCATTAGTTGGGCACCAGAGTTCTAAACACTTACCACTCTGTCCAAAACTGAAAACAAAAATACAGTTTGGGCTTTAGATACACTTAAATAAATAGTTCTTGTAACGGTCACCACCGCATACGACCTTCCATCCAACCACGACAAGCCTATCTGACACACTCTGACAATCCTGCATTTACGATCCATATCAATTCCCATAAACAAGACGAGACTCAAGCTCTGTACTTGCTTCAAAGATATGACAATTTATTGGTATTTTCTCAGCTTCTTATACAGTCTCAAGCATAATGCAGTTAGTCACAGGACAATGTAGTCTCCACCCCCTTCACACCATGGGGGGCTTCAATCACACTCTAAAAGGCATTCAGGTAAGCTAACCATGTAGACTTGTCGGCACCGCATCTTCAATAGTGTTCAATTAACCTTGAATAATACACAGACATCTAGTTGAATAAGTTATCTAGACAGCTTTATCACACAATGGCAGAGTCTTGTGAGAGTGGGTGCAATCAACACCTTCAACGGAATGTCTTTACAGTGAATAGCCAACACCTTAAGATATTTCAATAGCATATTATACAGAGGTATGAGTCACTCTGGTCTTGTAGACCTGAATTAACACCTTTCAAAAACATGTGTGCCCAGATTGAATAGCCAACAGCTTTTGATATTTGAAGACATCCTGCAAACATGAATTATTATTAATGTCCCATCTTCTGTAATGAATGAATTATGATTTCTTTGTCACCCTATGGCCCTAGTGGACATAAGGTGACCCTAGACATAGGAATATCTCAGTCTGTCACGGGCCATTCCGTTACAGTTCTGTACAGCTGAAATAATAAATGATCAAGTTATTGCTTATGTGGAAATCAGATATTTCAGCACAAACACCAGTAGCCAGAGCTGCATGCTCATTCTAAGACCATGACTCACTAGACAGAGAAGTCTAGGTCAGGATGACAGCTCCAGAGAATATCTTTAAACACTATCTTAGCAGTATTTAATCTCAGTTTTCTATCCTCCAAGGCTCACTTTAAGCTTTACCCATGGAACTCAAAGCAACAGGTATGCTTTATTCCCCCTCCCTAGCAGAACAGTCACTTAAAACGAACAATACACTCTTAGATTTTTTTAAATCCAGCCTTTCTACTGTGTTTTATCAGATTCCTCCATCCACACTATACACAGTAGATGTATGTGCCAGCAATGTGCCTATTGTATTCTTGCAGCTGCTGCTGCTGCTGGCTGTCAGCATACCCAAACAGTGGCTACATCTAATTGGATGTAACTGCTTTTTGGCCAAAAAAAATCCATCTGGTTCCTTTGAATTTTCAATCAAAGAATATCAGGTGGGATGGTGTCAATTGGACCATCTATGAAGCAAATTTCTGTTGACCTGGCCAAACTTTGCATAGTGTATGGCCAACCTTACATATTTGAATAGGGCAGCTACTACTGGTCATGACAGCTGAAGAAAGCAGTGGGGAAGTTAGGGAAAGGTAAGTATGTGATGTGTGATGCATATGCACTCCAGTCCAATAAAAATGTTGTTGCAATGGCTAAATATGACCAGTTATTACTGCTGTTTACCTTTTTTTTGTCAGACAAACCAATATGCAAACAAGGATCTAAAACGTTGAGAATTTTTTTTTCTGTATTTGCCTCTTCTAGTAAATTGTACAGCTTACATATAACAAAATAGTAAAATTGAATAATGGAAGAATACTTTTTTTTTTTTTACATATTTAGACCTATTCAACTATAACAGTTTGCAATTGCAGTGTCCACACATCGCTCTCACCATAAGCAGTATTTTTCTGATAAAAACAAAACAAACAAAAAAACAGAAACTGCTTTGAGGTTATTTAGCCAGTTTAGATACAAACAGTGCTTGCCAGAGTTCTTGCTGAGGTTTGTATAAAAAAAAATAAAAAAAAATAATCATTTTGAAAATAAGTTCTTTATGGAGAAACCCTGTGTTATAGAGTGACGGCAGTTCATTAAAATGGATATTAAGCATTTTTGTTGAATTGCTGAAACCATTATATGGAAGATCCTTTAGTATATTTTTCAACATATGGAAAGAGTCATCTTTGTGATTAAACAATACTAAATTCCTGAGTAAGTGGAGGAAAGCTCATGTATTATTCTGGGGTTCACACATTTGTGTTGCCATGTAATACCAAGGATTAGAAGTTACTACGATATAACAAATCCATACCACATACCCATCATACTATTTTAAGTAACCTAAACATGAGATACCAGTTTTATTAAAAGAATGTTTATTACCAGGTTTTCCTGATATTTCCAATTAGGTGAAGGATACAGAATCAATTAAAGGGTCATTGATTAGTAAAAAAAAGCCAATGAAAAAATCTAAGGAAAATTTCAAGCTCTACTTAACGTCCAGCCTGGATTTTTCCTTTGGCCTTTTTTTTTTACATATGTTTCCCTCCAATGCTCCTTGCTACAAAGTTATAGGTTGGGGCAGTGGCTACCTTTTTGTATAGGCCATTATTTAGCAACCTAATTTGATACCACTGGGTATATTGGAAACACTTCATTATACACTGTTGCATACAAACAGGTAGGGTTTGGACAAAAGATTCCAAAATGTAAAAAAAAAAAATAGCCTGTGATTCTTTCCTTAATTGAGGAGGCCTCCACCCAGTCCATGTGAAAACTATAAGATAGTTTAGCTATAAACAAAGATATACTATACATTTTTAACCTACCGCTGTCCATCCTTGTGCTTACTGTGACTCCTTTATAGACCCTGTTCTACTAGTTTTTAAACCATTTTTTTTAACTGTATATTGTTTATTCGTTATTTATAAAATATAAACTTAAAGGAGAAGTCCAGCCAAAGCTTGTTTGGCTGGGCTTCTCATATGGATTATAGGAGTGCATATCTTTTTGCACTCCTGTGACCCATTTTCAGCAGAGCGGAGTGAAGTCAGCTCTCTGCTGACGTCACAGAAATCAGTCCAGGGACTGCGTCATCATAAAAATTAAGTCTTGATCCACTTGGTGCCTGAACTGACACCCATCTCAGCCTCTCAGCGAGCCGCTGTTAGAACCGAGCCAATCCGCGATGTTCCATCGCTCAGGGTTCTCAGTGTGGAGGCGCCGAGGAATAGATGCTGCATCCACTGAGGTAAGTATGATACTGAAAAAAAAACCTTTACTTCTCTTTTAAAAACAATTGTCTATTACTATTGCAAAGACTTTAGAAAACGTTATTTTACATTTCTATTTGCTTCTGTTCAGTCTGTATTCCACGCCAAAGAGCAGTTCTGTAAAAAGGACGATATCAGTGCAGTGAGTAACAAAGTGACCATGTTTGTTGATCTCGGTGATGACTTATCATCTTAGCACAGGTAGAGGTAGGAGACATCCCTGCTCCGACTCCTGATAGATACCCGAATAGGAAGCATCTTTTAAAGCTGCTTTTCAGCTGGCCAAATGTTTAATAACAGCATTAAAACACTCTATAAAAGAGAAATAAGTATGGTTGCTGATTTATAAATGCCAGTGGTGATCCTTTAATTAGATCCAGAGATACAAAAGGAAGCCTTTTATCCTTTTCCAGAATAATTGCTGTGCAAATAAGACTGAATTTTGGAAGAGCCACTTCAAGTTCTTTCAGTTGTGGGTTTCATTCTAAAACTTCCAGACTTTCTAACAATTATTTGAAGATGTGAGAAAAATAAAATTCAAATATTTGATGAAAAGGTTAATAATTTTTTACATATTATTTGTTGTCTCAACTATGATGGTGTGTATAGATGTAAGCAGCTATTGCTTACCTCAGAGACTGGAAAAATACTTGTAAGTAAAGCATATTGGACTGTAGTGTATAATGAAGTATTGCATTTCCACTTTTGATGATAAAATGGGATACAACCTTATGTTTGTTACTTATTCATATTGGACTGTATTGTCCAATATTGCATAAGATTAAAAAATTATTTTTTTAAAATGGCTGCTTACCCTTTCATATGCTCTTTGTAGAAAGCTCCATGACTGAATGACTGATGATGTTTTTTATTTTCCTATGTAATGAGGGGACCTGTACAGTGCTGACAGATTTCATTATCAGTTTTAAAGTTGGTGTACAGGACTGTTTGCCCTACCAAAAGATTACAAACCTGGGCCGGTATGTTAATGCACTTTAAAAAAAAAACAGGGAAAAAAAATGTCTTTCTTTTGTTTCTCTCCATATCTTTTATCTTCACATCTATTCGAAGCAATAGAAGCTTGACTCTATAGCATGCTATATATAATCCCCTGCTCTGTAGAAACAGCTATAAAGGTAAGAGATGTTTACAATTTTTTTTGGTATAATTTGTGAATGGGAACACTTAAAAGAGAAGTATAGCTTTTTTTGTTGCCAGATTTATACTTACCTGGATAGATGCAGCATCGGTCCGATGCTGCATCTGTCCCTCGGCATTTCTGCACTGAGAACCGAGCCACCGAACACCGCCGATGGCTCGGTTCTCACTGATCCCTGAGAGGAGAGTTACTGACTGTCAATCAGCATCTCTCTTCTCTGCTCCTCCACTCTCACTGGAGCACTGAGCTGTGGAGGGGTAGGGAGAGGCTGTCTCAGTCTTTCAGCAGCTCGCTGAGAGGCTGAGTTAGGCATCAGTCCAAGCAGCTGGCAGATCCAGACTTGGAAGTCAGGATAACCCGGCGCATGGACTGATTCCTGTGACATCAGGAGAGAGAGGTCTGCTGAAAACAGGTCACAGGAGTGCAAAACGATTTGCACTCCTGTGACCCATAGGAGAAGCCCAGCCAAATGAGCTCAGGCTGGACTTCACCTTTAACAAGCATTTAGTGAGGGGTTCTCAAATGTGACTGCAAATGTAGAATGCACTTACTTAAATATGTAGTCAGTTAAATGTGTACGTTTTACCTCATGTCAGTATTCTTAGGCTACATTCGGATAGCTGAATATGTGAGGCTAGTTTTCTGCATTCAAAGCTGACATTGGATGCAGCAACACTCCAGGTGTGTTTGAAACTTCACATGCCTGCGCCCGCCAGAAAGCTGATACTCCGTAAGGAGACATTTCCCAATCTGTGCAGCCACGGATCGGGAAATGTCTCACTGCCTGTGATTAGCACTGCGGAGTGTCAGGTTCCTGGTGGGCGTGGGCACATGACGTTAGGAACATGCCTAAGCTCATTCTTACTGATTACCTGGGGCCAGTTTGTGTGCAGTTTAAGCTCTATAGAAATGCCGATCCTGAGCACACATTGGCTGCGTCCAGGGTCAGTATTGGAATGTAACTTGCCCCTCGATGCACATATCCGGCTTTTGAAATGTAGCCTTAAGCGTCACATTTATAAAGCAGTGAAACTGACAGTCACCAAACATTCGCTGCAGGTAAATCTTCCTGGTGCATATGTTTTAAATGACAGTGGTTGATTTAACAATTATCACCAATAAATGTTTAAATAAATGTGAAAGTCACATTGGCTGCTGAAGTATACTAATGGGTAGGGGGTTTATATGTACATGCACTTGCATATTATCAGCCTTTAGCAACCCAGACTTGGCTTTGTTTTGTCACAGGGTTACATTCACATAAGTATTAGCAGCCGCTCATAAGATTTGCTGAATGAAGTGAAGAGTATTGTAAGTGTGCATGGGCATTGGATTCAACACCAAACAGCAGGCCACAGAATATATCCTACCAGATTTTTTAACCCTGAATTTATTTTTAGAAATATTATAAATATATTTGAAAGGCGTATTATAAATGTAGCGTAGGAGGCTACAGCTATAACTAAAATGTCACTTTTGGATGAAGTGGCCTTTAAATATCGAGTATATAAGAATTCAATGATGTGAATGTACAATATATGTGTAAAGCACTGTGTAAATTGACGGTGCTATATAAGTACCTGTAGTAGATAAATAAATAAAATAAAGTGATTAAAGTGTTAATTTATTAAAAAATAAAGTTGTTAACAGTAAGAAAGTGTAGGCACCAAGTGCAGTATGGAGATACCTGCGACAGCTCTAGGTTCTCTTTGTAAAACTGAATCCTGGGACGGTCTGATCAGCAAAGCTCCAACGCTTCCTAGTAGTATTGGAGCTTGCCTGCTGTATCTTTCCACCATACATTCCTGCTGGCTGATCACTTTGATGAGATGCCTAACTGTCCAAGATGAATGTGTGGTGGAAAGGCAAGCTCTGTCATTGCAATGAGGTGCCAACATTTTGCCTGCTCCCAACGCTCAAGGATTTGGTTATTGAATGGTCAATGAAAACTGCTGAAAGTACTGTATGCTCAGGTCACTTTAAAGGCCTTTCATGCTAATGCAGCATTTACCAGCAATCCTTTTTCCTTTTGGGCATGGTTATTTGCATACAATTCCCAGGGAACATTGCTTGAAGCTTGCCTACCAGTTTTTATTTCTCCAGGGGATTAATTTACTAAAGGCAACTGGGGTGTTTACTTTGCAAGGGATGTTGCACATTGCAAAGGGATTTTCCCCAGGGCTTAGTCAATGTGGTAAAGTACTGCTGTTTTCATCTTCCAATCATGTGCACATGATTCCTTGCCTGTGATTGTGTATTCTTTACAATGTGAAATGTCACCACATTCACTAAGCTCTGGAGAAAATCTCCATGGGAAGTAAAAAAAACGATGTGCTTTTAGTGAATCAACACCCAAGAATTTTTATAACTAACATTTGCATTTGGGGATTAAATCTTACAGTATATAATTGCATGCTGGTCTTAGGTAGCAGATGCTTACTAGTAGCTTTAGAAAATTCCTCTACTATAGAGGAGAAAAAGAAGAAAAGCATTATGCCCCATACACACGATCGGGATTCCCGGCTGTAAAAGGTCCGCCGGGAATCCCGGGAGGAAAACCAAGAACCTGCTCAGCAATTTTCCCCCCTGTACACACCAGAGGTTTTCCCATCGGGAAAACTGCAGTGAGAGCTTTGGCCGGGAATCCCGGCCGTGTGTATGCTCCACCGCAGTGTTTTCCATAGGGAAACTGCCGGGAAAAAGACCGCTGGGAATTGCAGCAGAAAAAAAAACATGTTCTAATTTTTCCTCCTGCAATTCCCGGCGGTTTTCCTGTCGGGAAAACTGCCATGGAGCATACACATGGCCAATTTTCCTGGCCAAAAGCTGTCATGGCAGTTTTCATGACGGGAAAACTGGTCGTGTGTACGAGGCATTAGATGAAAATCTCTGAGGCCTTACACGCCATCAAAAAAGGTAAAAGCACCATCACTTAACAAGAAATAATGACACAAAGTGTTAAACACCTCTTCATTCTTTATTAGACAATCTTTGTATCCTCTCCCTTCTTTAAAAAAATAAAAACATACCAAAGACAAGAAAAGCCCCGCTCCCAAATTTATACAAACACAAATAACAATAAGATCCACAAAATATTGTATTCTTCTGCTCAGACTGCAATAATTGCAGCTTAAGTGGTAAAACCTAAAGCTTTTAACCCATGTGCAGCCAGAGGGGCCTGGAAAACCCTGCTTTGCAATACTTTACAGGCTCCTGATAGCGGAGAAAAGGTTTAGTATCTGTCACTTCCCGAGGGACCTGCTGCTCAAGAAATTATGACACAAGTATCTGCAGTGCCCTTCTTGAAAATGGAATGTGGGGCTTAGCATCATAGCCGGATTGGTAACTGTTGCATACTGTACATGGACTCACAGTTAGTTGTCAGAGGCGCTGGATGTAGCGAATAGCTCAATGGCAGATAAGGGATTACAAATCTACTGGATAGTGGAAATATAAGAAGGGAGGACTGGGATGAAGCAGGTGTTACTAAGTGGGTCAGCATCCCTCTGGAGTAGACTCTAGTGCTGGGACCTCTGACACTAAAAACATAACCTGACAAGCACCAGCTTTTAATGTATGGGAGTCCAAAGTGTCAATAAACCCTTTCAGAACTGTAGTGAACAGAACAGAATTGGCCTCCAGGCCGTAATTGTGGGGCTTGTGTCACTTGGGATTGCTACAGCAATGAAAGGGTTAATGCTTTTCTTGGCACAACCTGCAGCAAGTCCACAGAAGAAATAGCACCATATTTATTAACCTTGTCAGTCTCCCTTCCACTTGAGGCGGGGCAGGCTAGCAAGGGGGGAGGGTGAGAGGAAGGGCAGTGCATACTGGGTTGTCTCCTCTTGAGTGGTAAGAGTTGGGCTCCATTATGTTCCAATTGCTGAGACTACTCCGGGATTCAAAGGTGCTGTGGATGAAATATGGGAAATAAAGTAAATTTATTTGTACAAAATTCAGCAATAAAATATAAAGGGAGTGTTTAAAACGGTTGTTGGTGCTAGCTAAATATTTACAATAAAGTGTATCTAAAGCAAAGAGTTCTTTTTGTTGTTTTTGATATACTAAGGATGGTTTAGAACCCCTGTCAGGTTTTTATTGCTGTCTGTGTCACCGCTGGGGAGATTCATTAGTTGCATTTGTCCTGGTGACCACAATATGAGGTAAGGAGAAATCTTCATATGGCACCCTCTAGAGAGTTAGTTTAGGTTTGTCAGTGTAGGTCTGTTAGGACAGACTAAGCCTGATCTGTGTAATCTGGGTAAGGGTGTAGTGATTTAGGGTTGGTTGACTCATCCTAGCAGCTTCTCTGGTACCTCACCCTGTCTGGGACATTGGAGAATGTAGGTGGAGGTTAGGAGGGGCTGCTTGGAATATTTTGTAGGGCCTCAGCCAATCCCCAGCAAAGGGCTGGCAGAGGGCTGGCCATCTCATAAATAGGCATGAGTCAACACCTAAAAACTGTCCACACCTAACAACTGCCCTCACCTAACAACTGTACTTTTTTTTATCCATCAGATTATCCCCCACAGTTATTACCTTTTTGAGTCATGCCGGGGGGGGGGGTAGTCAGTGGAAGATGGAGATGGAGTGCTGAGGAGGCTGTCAGTGGCCTTGAGGGTGCCCCCTAGTCTGGGGGCGGGTGACCTCAGACATGGGGCCCAGATTCTGGAAGATTCTGACCAAAACACACAGAGGAAATCCTTCCTCGAGGCACGGGAGCAAGGAGAGAGGACAGCTGCAGCACAACAGCATGTCTGGGAGATCTCTTGAGAGTCAGTTGGGTAGGCTGGTGGGTGTCAGTCTGGAGGACTGTGGGAAGAAGTTAGCCTGGAGAGCTAGTGAACGGAACAGCTGCAGCCAGGTGGGCTGGCAGTACCTGAAGAGGTGGTGCTGGGATAAACAGCCATAGGAGTGATGCAAGCTGGACACTGAAATTCTGCTACACAACTAAGGGGCCTTGGGTTCCTGCCTGTAATGGGCCATTGCTTCATCTGACTGAGTGACTGTCAGGTATTCACAGTGTTCTGGCTAGGTGCTGCAAGCAAGTGTATACTGGAGGAAGAAGAGGTGCTGTATATAGAGACTGTATATAGGAAGAGTTGTCCCTGAAGTTATTGTTGAAGTCAAATGGGCATCTCACCCCTATCCAAGTTATTACCCTCAATAAAAAAAAAAAAACAAGTCCCTAGGAGTGCACTACACTCTTGTGGGGATATCTGTTCTGGTGTCAAGTGCTTAAGAGGGAATCTACCTTACCTGTTGTGTGTTCAGATCATGAAGTAAAGGGAAATTTCCACGGTGAGACACAGGTAGCAAAAAAACTTGGCAGGGATTCAACCAATCTTTAGTATTGGATTAAATGAAAATCTATTGGACTAAATGGAAAGCTATCTATGAGTGGAGGAGGCAGCCTTTTCATTTCTCCTCCCATTCTCAATTCATAGATATTTTTATGTTTATGGAAGCCATAGTACAACTTCTTTGAATAGCAGAGGTGGACGGAAAGTGCGAGCATAGTCCACACTCTTGATGAGTGCCTATGACATGTTTTTTTCTCTAAAAACCTATATGGCTCCAGAAGATTATAATGGCGGGGTAGGGCGGGATCAGAGGATAGGAGATTTCAACTATCGGAAGCCAAGTGCACAAGGGACACATTGCATTGACCCTTGTGCTAATTGTTAAAACATTTTTTAACTAAACTTTAAAACCAGACTTTAAAACCAGTACTATTCAAGCTGATTAAATTGGAATTGGATATGTTATAGAATCCAAAATTCTAAGTGCAATTTTAAATGACTTTAGCTCATAAACCATAAGATATCATTACACGCTTTCCTGCAGTTCCATTTAATTTCCTTGTTTGAGCAAATACATTCTTGTATTTCAATGTCTTGGTGTTTCAATATTTTCTGATGTTTCCTTCTTTGCCCATATGGTGATGAACACATGCTAAATATTAAAGTAGAACTATAGGCAAAACATTTTTTTCCTTTGGATAGACAAAAGAAGGGTTATAACCTATATCATTTTTTTCCATCTTTGTCCCATTGGGGAGACTCACTTTCTGTCTCTTAGCCAAATTAAGAAGCAAGAGGAAATCCCTGGGAATTAGGGGAATCCATTGGGGCCCTCCAGGTCTTCAGAACTAGTGTTTCCATTGGAAACTTCCTCTCTATTACTGTTCTGGGGACGACCCAAAATGTGGGATTTTCTTTTATTTTCACTTTTGATGATAATGGCAAACAGGACAAATAGAGAGTGTGAATCTTCCTAACGGTAGAAGAGGTAACAATAAAAATTTAACAGACGTCCTAAGCCCTACTCTACTCTATCCAGAACCAAAGAAAGTTTTGCCTTTAGTTACACTTCATATATGCCCAAGTTACAATTCAAATATGTCAAATATGTCTTAGCCCCATAACTTTTTATATTGTTTAATAGTATAAGTACATATAATTAACATTTACATTGACTATATCCCCCTAAAAATGTTCTGCATGATTCTCATCTGCATGTTTTAACTACTCACCTGTAATACAAATCTTTTCACATTCTTTCTGTGTGCTGAATCTGTTCTCATTTCCTCCGCAGCCACCGTACCAGAATCGGGCGCAGGTCTTGGTTTCTGTATCATAGTGCCATTGTAAGACAAACTCCCTGCAGGTGCCTTCCTCCTTCTGCAGCTTACATGCCTCGGAGCCCACTAGGCAAAAGAAATAACATTTTAGTAAGAAGAAACAAATGATTTTAGAAGATACACATATAACCCACACCATCATTATTTTACATGGAAAATCTAGTTATTTGCAGGTCTGGTTGTGTATATCATACAGCTAAACTTTTAAAGATACTTTAATCTTTTTATACTTTCTGTGAACTTTTTTTCTTCTGTAACTAGTCCAAACTATGTGGTTAATGTTGCTGCATGAATCACAGGGAAATCAATTCCCCATAGTGACTTGTAGACCCTTGAAAATGACACTAATATATCTAATTAAGGCTAGTGAGCTGCATTTTGGTGCAAATGAAAAGATCCAAAGTTAAAGGGAAACAGTCACCATGTAATAATAACCTTGAAACTTTTTTTTATTATTGAAAAAGATATGGGTTGGATCCGCGCAGCGGAGAACGAAATACACAGACAGCGAGTGGGGATGGCTGATAAGGAGAACTGCTGCCCCTACTGATTTACTACCACTAGGTGGAGTAAAGAAAATGAGAGGGAGAGAGGGAGGGATGTAGGTGTGGTGCTGTTCTAATGGAAAATCAGCTGAATTCCAATGGATTCAGAATGAATTATAATATTACCCCCAGCTGGGTATAAATTGAAGTGTGGAGCGTGAAAAATTAGTTATTTACATATGTACAGTATATGTCACAAATAAATATATACGTGTTGCCACCCGGCCGATTGTCCAACACGTATATATTTATTTAATTTTTTCACGCTCCACACTTCAATTTATACCCAGCTGGGGGTAATATTATAATTCATTCTGAATCCATTGGAATTCAGCTGATTTTCCATTAGAACAGCGCCATCCCTCCCTCCCTCTTATTTTTTTTTATCGTTTAATTGTATTTTCTCCCTGTCAGGGCACAAGTGCCAATCTGCAGAACTGAATGACGTACATAATGATGTACATTAAACTGGAATACATTTAAAAAAAATTGTTACAACATAGAAGGCTTGCCAGTTTAAAGTACCTTGATTCTGGATTCAGCTATTATAAGATATTATTTGGACCATTAATATGTCAAGCCTTTTTATTTAGCGCAACACATTAATTTAATCGAATACAATGGAACCTTGGATTACCAGCATAATCCGTTCCAGGAGAATGCTTGTAATCCAAAGCACTCGCATATCAAAGCAATATTCCCCATATAACCCAATGCAAACGAAGAAAATTTGTTCTGCATTGACCTCTATTGCATGCAATACCGCATGCGACCAAAGGTGGTGGGGGGGCCGGAAGAGACCCGGAAATACTCAGAGACAGCTTGACTGAACACGGAAAGGCTCAGAAACACTGAGTATTTCTGAGTGTCCCCGACTATATTCAAACAGCTCCAAACCATTCCACGTGTTGCTGCACTGTCTAAATGCGGTACTGCACATCGCAGAAGCTTGAATCCTGCTCATTTTGCGAGACGCAAACCAAGTCAGGATTTAGAAAAAAAAGTTGCTTGTCTTTTATAGCACTCGCAAACCGTGTTACTCGTAAACCAAGATTCCACTGTAAATGTTTTAAATTCAATCCCTGTAATGCAATGATATTACAAAGTTTCTAAATACATCTTTAAATAGCTTTTGTAAATCAGTTAACTCGCCGCGTTTCACAATCAGCAGTTTCTGAGGATAGTGGGAGACAGCAAGCCCCGTACAGGAGTTGCTGTCAAACAGTACAAGGAAGGGCTGGATTATGGACATGTCAGCTACTGATGCTAGAGACTGATTATGGGACTGAAGTCATATTGTGCTTTTGCATTGTGTCCTGCTCTTTTTTATGAGAAATGAAATGCACATGTCTGCCATCACTACCACAGGCTTGAACCCATCGATAACAATGACATATAAGAGGTATAAAAGCATTGTTTTAAAAGCACTGTACTTTTGATGCAAGTACTTTTTATTTGCAGCCGAACATACACTTCAAGTAAGCTAGTGCTATTTTAGAACTTCAAATAGAATGTCCTCCACTTGAAAATTTCCGCCCCCCTCTATTCTTTATTACGCCACATGTGTAGGCTTTACAAAAAGTCAGGTTTCTCACGCACCACTTGAGATATCTTGATAAGCTGCAAATGCATGTATATTGGACACGATCCACTAAATGTCAAGACGTAGCTGGCCATATATCAAATTGAAATTAAAACCATATGTACTTAGATCAGGCTGAAATGACATCAGCCCCATTTGGTGCGTTTCCCACGCTGATTGGTTGCTCCGTTTCTTTTTTTTTTTTTATTTAATCTGCATTGCATTTATAGACCTCTGCTTGTTATCTTAGCATCTGTCATGTGTATCCAAAGCCCTAAATAGGAAATAGCTATTGAAGCCACTCCCCCAGGGAATTCTGGGTAAATTCAAATGAATTGTGGCGCAGCCATCTTTATGCGTAATAAACCAAATGTTTAGGTTTAATCTGACACAGATGTGTAATAATCTGGAAATCTGAAGTCATTCAGCCTTGTACTTAAGAACCCTACAAAAGATTAAATTAGATCCGAAAGCCTTCATTATGGAATTCTGGGTAAAACAATAGAAGGCTTGCATCTGTTGTGTATTTATAGCTGGAGGCTTATGTACGCCTTATAAGCAGCTTTTAAGAATACAATAAAAATTGAAGAAGAAATGCTATGGTATATGGCAATTGCTTTCATTTTCTCCACATGTATTTAATTCTTAAAATAGTGGCATTTAAGTGTGTCTACCCCTAAGAACAAAAACTTCATAGACAGCCTACTGGCGCCTAGATGTGGTGACTGCAATTTTTTTGTCTTCTTTTTTAATTATGTTCACCTAACTCACTCACTGTACTGTACCTATGAGGGAGCAGATTGTCACCCTATGACAGGACTACAGAACATCTTCCCTCTTCTCATTTCCATATCATAGAAGGGGGGTTTCTGTAGTTCACAGAGCTGAATGAGGCAGGGGTGGTAACAGTGCTTGGGATAAGACTGCAGATTGCACAGGTGCAGGATAGCACGGAATTTCTGGTAGGGTCACCAAGACTTTTGTTTTACAAGCACTTTACCTTCACTTTACATTCACCCAAGTAAAGGGTTTTTATGCATGTCTTTTTAAAATACTAACATATTTTTTTTTTACTAGAGTATTTTGTAAATGTATAAATGAGAAAACAAAGAGTCAATGTTTACTGGTTGTTTAACTCATTCATTTATAGTACATATCAGTACAGTGTACCTAAACCAGATGGCTGGAGGATGAATTGTGGGGTTCATTTTGGGCAAATTAAATAAATACTTTGTACCTTTATTGTGCAGTTTATTGTAATAGATTACACCATACTTCTCTGTTACTATAATAATATCTAACAGAAGAACAATTTGTATTGCTGATGTCTCTAGTGCAGTAGAGGGAAATTAAAGAACAAACTCTGACTCCTTAAAATAACAAGACTCCTTTGATGAAGACATTTAATATGCCTACACTTCGAACCTAACATATAAATAATGTCAAAACCTTTTTTTGTGGAGAGAAATTAGAACCCCTGTCAGTTTTTATTGCTGTCTGTGCCCCTGTTAAGGAGGTTCACCCTCTCTATTGGTCCTGTTTACCATTTTCATTGAAAGTGACAGTAAAAGAAAATCCCATAATTTGGGTTGTCCCCAGAGAAGTAATAGAGGGAAAATATTGCAATGGGGACACTAGTTCTAGTGACCTGGGGGTCTCCAAGGAATTCCCTTAATTTGCAGGGATTTCCTCTTCCTGTTTGGCTATGGGGAAGGAAGTGAAGAGAAATTTCCGCAATGGGACACAGATGGCGAAAACATTGTTTTACAGGGATCCTAACCCTCCCTTATACTATCCACAGTTTTGCCTATAGTTCTACTTTAAATTTCCAAATTGTATTTAAGGGAAACCATTTCCTATTTTCAGGAACTCACAATTTGATTTATTATAGTTTATCTTATAATAATTTTACACCTCTATAGAATTTCTGTACTATATTCCCAATATTGTATTAGATATGCAGATTTGTAGATTAAATCTCTATCTCTATTTCACTCCAATCACATATTGGTCAACTATTTTATTCTAATTCCATGCATTGTTGCTGTCTGCGTCTGCAACAAATAGACTTCCCACCTCTGGGACAGGAAGTGTAGGCAAATCATGTGAATTGGGAAACAGCAAGAAATAACTGACAAGGGTTCCAAACCTTCCCCTCTAAAAGAAAAAGTTTTTTTTGGGCTATACTTGGACTTTTACTGCAGCATGATGTGCATGAATATATTAATTGCTAAATGGAACTATTCACAATAATGTATTTATGTATTTATTTTCAGTTAGTGTTTTAGATATTAATCTTTTACCAATAAAGATGGACTATTTATAGTTTCAAACCATCGCTTTCTGAAATGTATTTTCTAGAGTTTATGGATTGGGTAAAAAACATTTTTATGGTGTCTTTACTGTGCTTGCAGCCAAAAGGAAGTACTGTCGACTCAGATAAACATAACCAGAAAATAAATCTGGATCTTTTCTGATTGAAATAGTAATAAATTCAGATGCTAAAAAGGTTTCAAAACAGTAGTTACTTTCTAAAGACCAGGTGGTTTAATTTGAAACAGTTTATTGAAAATAGTACAAGATTAATGTATCAAACTCTAAAGTATGATACATTAATTCCTGTACTATTATCAATAAACTGTTTCAAGTTAAACCTCTTAGTCCCTAAAAGGTAACCACTGTTTTCAGATATTTTTTAGTCCCCGAATTTTTTACTCTAGCGTTGTTGGGCTATGGGCTCTGCACCTTAGGATCCCAAGTGGTAAATCAGTGCACTTGCGGTGGTATTAATAGGGGACTTGTATCCCCATTTTCAGTTTTTTCTGGACCCCAGTTTTTTTTTTTATTAGATTTTTGTGATATCCTTTCCTACTGAGTCTCACCAAATTTTATAAATGGTAAAGAGGCAACTGGGCTGACTTACAAAACAAAAACAGAAACTGACATTAAGTGTAATGCCTCGTACACACGACAGGTTTTCCCGGCCGTGTGTATGCTCCCTAGCAGTTTTCCCGACAGAAAAACTGCGGGAATAAATTTGGAACATGTTCTATTTTATCCCGTCGCAGCGTTTTTTGCCCCAAAGTTTTCCTATGGGGAAACACTACTGTGGAGCATACACACGGTCAGTATTCCCGATCAAAGCTCTCAGGCAGTTTTCCTGTTGGGAAAACTGGCCATGGGTACGCGGGTAAAAGTGACCGAGCCGGTTCTCCCCTCGGGTTTCCCGGTGGTCTATTGACCGCTGAGAAACCCGATCGTGTATACAAGACATAAGGTTTCAAATGCTTTTCTGTCCTCCGGTTTATGTAAGTAAGCTCCAGAGATACTTTTTGCATACTCAAGAGCTTTACATGATAATAAATTATTTACCACTGATGAAACACACGATGGACCAGAAATTAAGCTTTCTCTTCCATAATCTACTGCATGTTACCTTGTACAAAGTACAATTGGTATGCATTTCCATTTATGCATCTCTGTACACCATCCAGGACAGAAAAATTATCCAGGCACCCAAATACCTACAGAGCTGTATGAAAAATGCATGCGCCTCATAACAAGTTTCTGTACGTATATTTATGTTTATATGAATTATTTATTCTTTTTTTTTATAATTCAAGAGGTGGCTAGCCTGCCTTTAACAGAAGTGGGTGCCTGCCAAAGATGTTCAGTTCCTACAAGGATTTTGGCAGAACATATGATACAGAAAGGTGTATTTTTATGGTTAATAAGTGAAAACATGTATTACTGGTCTATTAGGGACCAGAGGTCCATAAAAAATGATTGTGGAACAGCATTTAAAATAACTTTGCCAGAATACAGTGTCCTAAGAAAGGCTACAGTACTACCAATAGCAATACAGCAAGGATGTGCCGAAGCATGGAAAGGAAGCAGAAAAGTCTGTACATTTCTTAATAATGGTACTGGCTTATGAGCAGAGTTGCACAGACATTCAATCTGTATTCGTTAAGCTTCATAAAGCTAAATTGCATATGTATTGATTTTAATGTCACGTCAACCCAATACTGGCAATCAAGAGCACACAATGACTTTGGTTAGTACTCTTGCCTTGCACTTTTCATTCCTAAATGGCAATACTACCTGGGATAATATCTGTATACACTTAGAAGGTTTTCCCTGTGTTTGGATGGGTTGATTGTTCCAGTGTCATCTAACAATCCAAAACATAATGGTAGGTTCATTGGTTCTTTCCTATTTTGCCCCATGCATGTGATCATGGTATGAATATTAAAGGTGGAAGTATAGCCAAATATAGCTTTAGTGAGATAATTCACCACCTGGAATAGTATCTGTGAGTCAATTTCTAATGAATATTGGCCCATCTCATGCAGTCAGCTGGAACCAGTAGAAATATTCTCTGCAGGGATGTCCTGTATTCTTCCTGTCTCTTAACTTTCATCGCTGCCATAATTAATAATTTCAGGTCTGCTTGAAGCTGCTGTAAAAAAAATCCTGACAATGAGGACACCTCCCCTCCTCTCTCCTACTCCACAAAGAAAAGTTATATTATTGTTTTGTTGCCTATAACATGATTTGTAAATGGAGGAGAGTCTGATGAGTCACATGATCCACTCTTTCATTCACAGATCATATTACAGGCAGGAAAAGTAATTATTAAATGTTTCTTAATGGTGGAGGAGAGTGAAAGTGTTGGGTCATCATCAGGAACTTTTTCACAACAGCTTCACAGAAGACCCAAAGCTATTGACTTCTGTAGCACTGGAAGTTAAGAGATGGGAAGAGGGTGGGGTATCCCTGCAGAGAAGATTTCTACAGGATACTTCTACCTGAATGACAGGGGACATTCATCATTACATGTATGTTAGCTTGCTGAAGCTGTAAATAATGTTTTTCTTTAAATGGCTAAACTTCATAGAGCAGAACCTAATGTGACCCATGCAAGTTCCATGCACTCTGTAAAGTGTTGGCACTATTTGAGGAAGCATCAAATTAGGCTGCTACAATAGCTGTTCTGGCAAACATCTGAGCTATCAGAATGTTACTCAGGCTGGCAACAGCAAGAATTATATTAGACTAATAACAAACAGAAACGGCAACTAAAAGGCACATATGACAAAGCAGAACTGGAATATAAAACTATCATCAAGGAAACAAAATCTCCTATAACAAAGCTGAAGCACAACAAGAGACACACAATCACACATGATGAAGATGGAAAACAATACCAAAACCAAAAACAAAGAGACATCATACATAATGGTCAATGACAAGAATAAAACACACTCATATATATAGATATCTATATCTATATATGTCTATATATATATATATATATATATATATATATATATATATATGTTAAGTAGATATACTATATATATATATATATATATATATATAGTATTTGAAGACACACACAAAAATTCTAAAATATATACTGTATATATACTGTATACATTTGTATATACAGTATATACTCTATATATATTGTTATATAGGATACAACGTATAATACAATGCAGGAGAAAAAGACAATGCAAGACAATGATTAATTAATGAAGATGGAAAACAATACCAAAAACAAAGAAACATCATACACAATGGTCAATGACAACACTAACATACACTCATACATATTATATATATGTATGTGTATATATATATATATATATATATATATATATATATCTATATATATATATATATATATATATACACACACATATACATATAAATATATACAGTATCTATCAAAAGTGAGTACACACCTCACATTTTTGTAAAAATGTTATTACATCTTTTCATGTGACAACACTGAAGAAATTACACTTTGCTACAATGTAAAGTAGCGAGTGTACAGCTTGTATAACAGTGAACATTTACTGTCCTCTCAAAATAACTCAACACACAGCCATTAATGTCTAAACCGTTAGTAACAAAAGTAAGAATACCCCTAAGTGAAAATGTTCAAATTGGGCTAAATTAGCCATTTTCCCTCCCTGGTGTCATGTGACTCATTTGTTTTATAAGGTCTCAGGTGTGAATGGGGAGCGGGCATGTTGAATTTGGTGTTATCAATGAGTGCACATGCTCAGCGTCATATCCAGAGGTTGTTTTTGAGAAATAGACATATGCTGCCAGCATTGCTGCAGAGGTTGAAGGGGTGGGGGATCAGCCTGTCAGTGCCATACGAGGCACACTTCATCAAATTGGTCTGCATGGCTGTCATCCCAGAAGGAAGCCTCTTCTAAAGATGATGCACAAGAAAGCCCGCAAACTGTTTGCTGAAGACAAACAGACTAAGGACATGGATTACTGGAATCATGTCCTTTGGTATAATGAGACCAAGATAAACTTATTTGGTTCAGATGGTGTCAAGCATGTGTGGCGGCAACCAGGTGAGGAATACAAAGACAAGTGGGTCTTGCCTACAGTCAAGCATGATGGTGGGAGTGTCATGGTCTGGGGCTGCATGAGTGCTGCCAGTACTGGGGAGCTACAGCTTATTTAAAGAACCATGAATGTCAACTTGTTCTGTGACATACTGAAGCAGAGTATGATCCCCTCCCTTCAGACATTGGGCCACAGGGCAGTATTCCAACATGATAACAACCCCAAACACACCTCCAAGATGACCACTGCCTTGCTAAAGAAGCTGAGGGTAAACTTGATGGACTGGCCAAGCATGTCTCCAGACCTAAACCCAATTGAGCATCTGTGGGGCGTCCTCAAATGGAAGGTGGAGGAGCTGAAGGTCTCTAACATGCACCAGCTCCATGATGTCATCATGGAAAAGTGGAAGAGGACTCCAGTGGAAACCTGTGAAACTCTGGTGAACTTCATGCCCAAGAGGGTTAAGGCAGTGCTGGACTTAGTACTCACTTTTGTTACCAGTGGTTTAGACATTAATGGTTGTGTGTTGAGTTATTTTGAGGGGACAGAAAATGTACACTGCTATACAAGCTGCACACTCACTACTCACATGAAAAGATATAATAAAATATTTTCAAAAATGTAAGGGGTGTACTCACTTTTGTGAGATACTTAATATATATATATATATATATATATATATATATATATATATATATATATATATATATATATATATATATATATTGTATTTGTAGACACACATGCACACAATCATTCTATAATATATACAGTATATATACTGTATATATTTGTATACAGGATGAAACATATGATACAATGCAAAAGAATAAGACAACGCAAAACAATGATTAAGATGTATAAAAAAAAAAGGAACAATTCTAACTAAAACTCCTGTTCATTTTACATTGCTAATTAACTTGTTCTGACAAATAGTAACTAAAGAGCCTGTTGCTTGGTACAAGCAGTACAGAGTATAATTGTATGCAAAATGCAATAACCCTAGCTTGAAACAGATATGAGTTTAACATAATCAAATTGGTCACAGATAATTTGGGTACCTACTGGCTTTTGCACTAAGCATATTGCACTTTGCCTTATTAAATAAACCTCACACAATGACTTTTAAATTGACATTGGTATATATTTCAGAAGAGACACCAGTGCACATTGCTTTGCTTAAATTTATACTTTGAGGATCCCATAATTACCAGTGAGTTAGTAACCATTGCCCAGGGCAATTATGAAGGTGTGCACTTGATTGGATGTACCACCGATTTTGGAATAAACACTAGATTGTAAGCTCTAATGAGCAGGGCCATCTGATCCTTCCTGTATTGAATTGTATTGTAACTGTACTATCTGCCCCCATGTTGTAAAGCGCTGTGCAAACTGTTGGCACTATATAAATCCTGTATAATAATAATAGAGTGGAACCTTGGATTAAGAGCATAATTCTTGTAATCCAAAGCATTTGCATATCAGAGCGAGTTTCGCCATAGAAGTCAATGGAAACAAAGATAATTTGTTCCGCACTGACTTCTATGGCATACAATACCGCATGTGGTCAGAGGTGGGGGATGTCAGAGAGCCTCGGAAATACTCAGGGACAGCCCGAATGATCTCGGAATGTTTCAGAGTATTTTGGAGTGATTCTGAGTATTTCCGATCAGCTCTGAAATGTTCCGAGTGTCACCGGCACCCCTGCACCTCTGGCCAAATGCGGTACTGCACACCACATTAGCTTGAATACTCTCGGTTTGCAACACTCGCAAACTGAGTCAGGATTTTAAGAAAAGTTGCTCGTCTTTCAAAACACTGGTTAACCGCGTTACTCATAAACCAAGGTTCCACTGTAATAGTATTACAATAACTTGCACAGGATTTCATTTTTTTTGTAGTTGCATCACGCAATTGGAGTAGGGGCAGCAGCTTTTTAAATGTAATATTTAGGAGCACAGAAGAATGCCATTTTTAAAACCACTAGGAACCAGGCATTAATAAGTGAAGACAAAGGAAGCAGTTCAGTATAAGTTTAGGACATCAAAGGTTTGCCTATGGTGAAAGTAGATTAGTTTGGATTATACATTTTGCTAATGTAGATCTTTTTGTATTACATGGATTTTCTTTCATTCACCAATAGCCAACACATATCTTTAATTTTTATTTATATAAATACAATTTGATAGTGGCTTTTGGGGGGAAAAAAGATTGGGCAATTGGCTATTTCTGTTATATTTCTGTTATATTGCTGTTATATTGTTAAAAAGCAGTAAAAAATGTATTAGGCATAGCCCAAATTCACTAAGGCCTACTTCAGATCCAGTACAGACTTCCACTTCCCTTTTAATATAACAAGGGCAATTATTTCCTGTGGTCTCTTTAGTGGCATTCAAGCTACTAGGCAACTCTACAACTGTCTGTTGCCAATTGAATTCTTAAAGCTTTATGAGTCTCGAGCCTAAGGCTGGATTCACACCTATGCATTTTTTGTGCTTTTTGCATTTTGTAGATTTGCACCCATAGGAAACCATGTTAAATGGACTGTAGTGCAAATCTGCAAAATGCAAAAAGCACTAAAACTGAATAGGTGGGAATCCAGCCATAGGGACATTCGCAATGTGTCTTTGGCTGAAACTAATGACAGTGTGCATGGTAGCTCAGACTCTGTATATGGTGAAAAATGAGGAAAAAAAAGGTGAAAGTATTTGGCACATTTCCATGATCCGTTGCTGACAAGTTGTTATGCCATTGTACTAATTTATAGTTTATATTAAAAGTATATATATATATATATATATATATATTCTTATTTCTTATTATTCATTTATTATCTATCTATCTATCTATCTATCTATCTATCTATCTATATATATATATATATATATATATATATATATATATATATATACATATAGACAGATAATATATGAATAACAAGAAATAAGAAAAATAAGAAGAAAACAGCAACTGCTGTTTTAACAAATGTTTTTACATTTTTAATTTTAGTTATAGCCATAAAAATATAATTTAGCTAAAACAAATACAGTGAAAAGCGGACAAGTGATTTTTCTGAGTATTAGCACTATTTCTCAATGTGTGTAACCTGATGTACTTGGCCCGCACCATATGAACCGAGCTCCCTGTACCACGATACTGGCTTGGTCATTACCTTTTCCCTCATGCAAAAGTTCATGTGTCCCAAGTAGTGTACACTCACATGTGCTTTAGTTTATTTTTTTTATTAAGTTTGCATCTGTTTGGGACTGTATTACAAATGAAAAGCAAAAACAGATCCATGAATCATTTTAATGAAATATTTTAGAAACAAGCTGTGGACTCACATGTGTGCTTTGCTTGCTAAAACATTTTCCATGACTTGGGAATACATTCTTGGGATGAAGAACAAATTTGAAGTAACAATTCCCCATTACCCCCCAGTAAGCCTAACTATATGAATACTGGTTTACAGTTAATCTTCTCAAAAGATAGTGAAAACGACCCTCAGTGTTAAAAAATGTGCAGAAACTTCTCCGATGCTTCATGATCGTTTCCAATGTATTGTACTAATTTACAGTGTGTGTAACAAATCATTTCATTTCACCCCAAAAAATAAAGAAAAACCATTAAGACCTGCTTTATAACATCAGTAATTACCATAGCTTCACAGTGTCCATTCAATAGACTTAGCACATGTGAAATAAGTGATAACTTATTTTACCAACTGAAGAATGTTAAATTACAACTCTTTTTTTCTTATGGAACTGTTTTAATTCACATACCAATGCTGTAGAACCCCCCCCCCCCCCCTCCCTTTATAGTGCTGTATTCCTATAGCCTAGTCAGGACAATGTGGTTGATTTACTAAAATTCACATTGCATAGTGAATGTCAGCAAAAAAAGGTAAACTTGTATTCACTTTGAATGCCCAATTATGCGCAAGGGAAAATAGACAATCAGGAAACATTATTTTTTAAATTAACAGTCTATACTTCCTTAGTAAATTATGGCCGATATCTCACTATGGGGCTTATATATGTAAATATATTAACAATAATTTTTCTTCTTGTTCAGTGTTTAAATTCTAATTACCTTTCTGAGTTGAAGATTAAACAAGGTTTCTAAATGGTTTCTTGTCTTTGTTAATACATTTTGCATATATAAACCCCTAACTGTTTTAGCTTTGGAATGATAAACTGTGTGTTAATCTGGGCTAAACCAAAAATCTAAAATGTCTAGGGATGTTTCAACAATGCCCATACAAGTGCAATAGGTTGAACCCTAAAGTGATAGTTGTCTGGTGCTTTAAAAATCAAAAGGTATCATTAATTCACAGAAGTCCTCTTTTGATATAGATGAGCTTTGTCTGGGTGAATCCGTCTGCGCCTGATCATTTGTCTCCTGACTGGGCGTCTGGTGTAATTACCTGCGAATATTTTTGTTTCCAACGCTGGTAGCTGCATGGATTTCTCAACCACTAAGAAAAAGAGAACAGGTTTTACTTAATTAAAGAGTACACGTTCAATTAACTTGGAAAAAGTGCAATATGAAATAGTAATTGAGCTCCTGTAATGAAGATTCGATTGAAGAAGGTTCAGAAAATGATGAGGGCCACAAATGATCTGCGTCTACTATTCTAGAAAGAAATAAGCGATTAGCAAAGCAAAACAAAAGACTTGCTGTTATGTAAGTAACCTTGAAAGTGGAAGCAAAGCTGTATTAGTTACTACAAGCAATGGAGTATGTGTTTGTGAGTTGTAAAAAGATGATGACTTTCTTTATTCCTGGTGCCCAGATTACGATCTTTTGGCACTTGCCATGTGGACCTTAGGGCCCTTTCAGATAGCAGTGTGGATTTCCTTTAATTAAATTGCTTACAAAAACATTTTTACACTGGATGATTGGTTAGATTAGTTGGGTTTGATTGGTTAGATTAGTTGGGTTTATTTCTTTCACACATCCTTCCTTTCACTTTTTTTTTAAGTTATTTTTTCCTCAGATTTTTTGGGATGGATTTTGAGGGGAAAAATACCAAATGCGGCATTGCTAATTTTTACAGGGCAGTAGGAAGCACAATTGTGGAAGCTGTAACGTTATTCCTAACATTCCCCTTAACATGTCTTCAGTCTATGACTGTCTCTCGAATCACGTCCCCAGTCACCAACGAATCCCATAGTATGACTTGAGTCTCTGACCATCTCGGATTGCATATCTGCATTCTCTGACAGCTTTATGTAGCGTTACATTTACTGAATATTATGCTTTGCCCTTTGGTGATGTCGGGAGCCATACATGAGGCCCCCTATACCAAGTAAGTTGGCCACCACTATTCTATAAATAAAAGTATAATACTGCAATAAAATATGACAACTTATATAGGGGAAACAATGTTAAATATTTTAGGCCAATTATTAAATATGTAATTTTTGGTAGGGAATATAGTCCTAAATAAACAAATAAACTCTGCTTGCTAGCTTAGCAGGACTGAGACCATGAACACTAATACACAAATGACTGGTCACTATGGCTTGCAAGTCTGGAATAACATCATAGAAAGAAGAAAACATAAACAGGGTACTGGGGTTAATAACTTCATACAAACACCATTTATTGAATGCAGCACATTTACAAGTTAAAATCTTCACAGGGAGCCCAGGAAACCAGCAGAAAGGTAACTAGCAGCATTGAAATTTACAGATAGCAGCCAACCATGCAACAGTGGCGATGGCAATATCACCAATGCAGATCAGTTAGACAGGTAGACCAGTGATTTTAGCTGGTTTAACCACCTAGCTGGCCTGCATTGGCGCTATACCCTTCACCACTGTTTCCCAGGCTGACTATAAAGATTTTAACTTGTAAGTGTGCTGCACTTAAAGTGACTGTAAACAATCACCTTGTAAAACAACCCATTCAGTTTAAAATATAAATGAAAGGCAAACCATTTTTGTGTAGTTATAAAAAAAAAACATTCCAGATATATTTTTCCCTTTTTTATAAATGATCACATTCCCTCTGTTCTCAGCTGCATAAATGCAGGGGGAAGGAGAAATAGCAGCACATTGAGCTTGCCAGTGAATGGCTGTGCAGCGGGAGCATGTCAGGACAAGTCTAATAAATTGAGGAGAGTACCCTGAGTTCCCAGCATAGCTAGAGAACTGACCATGGTGTACTCTCCTGCTCAGTGTGGTCAGTTTTAAACAGGAACGCAGAGGGACTAGCGGGAACACCAAGGATTTTTTTATAAAGTAAGCAACACAAAGAGAACAGGATACTTTCTCATACAAGTACATGGTACAACAGGCACATATCAGGAATATGAATTGTTGGGGTAACAACCGCTTTAATAAATGGTGTTTGTCTGATCCCAAACCCCAGCACCCCGTTTGTGTTTTCTTCTTGCAGTGTGAGTGGATCCTACCCAGGACTGTCACAAGAGCTGCAGGGGTGCAATGGATTGCTTTTCTTATGGACTTAAGGACTTTTTTATGCACTGTAAGGATTGCTGTGAAAGCTGTACACATTCCTGTACATATTATTGGGGTACATCATCAAGTTTGTTCAGAGGAAGCATTAAGGATGGCACCCATATCTTTAAAAAGAGGTGCAAGGTTGAACAGTGTGGAGAATACAGCTCTCTGTGCAATATTTGATGTAATCCCATTTACAAACCATTAAGGGTATATGGTTTTATATTAAGGGTATAAGGGTTTTAAAATACGTTGTTAGTTATCTATCATTCTACTGATGACAGATTTTTTTAAATGCGTCAGCCCATCAAAAGCTTAAAGTCTACAAAAACGAAAGTTAAATATAATTGCCCAAAAAGTAATATTTGAAAGTAGGATGACCCATATGTGATATTTCAGTTATAGGTAGACTTGGTTGGCTGAATAAGCCCCTGGCCTTTTATATGAGATTTTTTCCAAAACTTATGTTCTTTTTCCCCTGGGAATTTTGGGTGTTTCTGCCCACACTGCGTGTTTTAGCTCATCCTGTTACAGTCTGCATATTTGATCCAAATTCCATAAAGAATGGTAAGGCCTGTTTATAATGGGGATATTGTGTCAAGTGGCTTAACTCTCCATCATCTTCTAAAAAACAGAAATATTAGTTATCAGCAGAGTGACCCTTTAACTACTACTACTACTTTATATTTTTAATTAGCACTGAACGTATGCACAGCATAGGCATGTTTAAATTATTGGATTTCACTTATTCTCTCCTTTTAAATTATATACATACATTTTAATTAAATGTCATTGTTTCATACTGTAATATATTGTCGATCCATTCTTAAAGTAGATGTAAACCCTCCATAAACCCAATGAAGTGAACAGCCTCAGATGATACACAGAGATGAAACCAAATCTCCCCACAAAGTTTTTACATGTATATCTGCTGTCTTCACATATATATACTGTTTAGATAGTTCAGATTGTGTTAGGAAATTTAGTGATGTCTGAGCATACAGCCAAGATAGCTAAAATTGCTGATTGGAGGAAAGGCACACACCCCCTCTTCACATAGGCAGAGACTCTCAGAGGTGTTTTGTAACAGGGCCAGCTGCCTGCTAATCTATTTATAGCAACCTCTCCCGACAGAAATGTAAGGCTGCTTTTATCTGATGTGTCTGAGGATTTGTCAGGAGTTATCTGGCTGATAACAGAGGAATGGGTCAGGAGCGAGCTATGGGACTTAGCCCTTTGAAGAGAGATAATAAAACATTGCAGATATATATGTCCAACTCAAATTTCATGAATTGGGTTTTCATCCACTTTAATAATTATGAGATAATTGGGATCAGAAGAAACTGAATGCATTTTGGAAGTATTATATAAACCATCACTCTTGGGATTAGGCTTTTACATTTTCTAGGATTTTTAGGCCGCGTACACACGATCAAATCTGTCTGCTAGAAACGATCTGCCAGACCGTCCCAGCAGACAGATTCGATCGTGTGTACGGGCGAGCCTGACGGATTTGGCCAGCCGACAGATTTGAAAGCATGCTTTCAAATCTGTCGGCTGGGAACCCGTCCGCCCGACATGTCTGCTGGTTAGTACGCTAACCAGCAGACATGTCTTCTCGCACACGCGTCGAATGGTTTCGACGCATGCGCGGAAGTGTTTTACTTCCTGGTGCGGTGACGTGGCGGCGTCAACGTCACCGCCACGTCACCGACACGTCAGCACGCTGTCTGCTGGCGGGGATTTTGGTTTGATCGAGTGTACACGCGATCAAACCAAAACGGCAGCAGACAGATTTGTTCAAATCGGTCGGCCCGACCGATTTGAACAAATCTATTTGGTCGTGTGTATGCGGCCTTAGAGTAACAGTAAAGAGGAACAAAATATTCTTTATAGCTTTAGTTACTTGATGCTGCAGCAGACACTGATGAAAGGTCCTAAAAAAACAATGGATTACCCTTTGAATTAGTAAAGCCTTCAGCCTAAAAGCAATTTGAAGTTGTTATTTTGTACTAATAATTTTATGTCTTGCCCTGTTGATGAAGATGGCTGAAGGGTTATGGTGATGAATGTCTTTCATGCTTTCATGCAGAACAAACAAAGATTAGAGTGAAAGAAAAAGATGGAATCCTTCATTTTGTCTGAAGTTGCTGTAAGATATAAAGCCTGTTGGAAGAAAAGTGTTATTTTGAAAGAGGAGTGAATGGTAGATCAGTTGCCCTGTGTCTGATACTTACATGTCTTTTGACACCTACTGATGCATTCAGCTTCTGTGTCAAATCTATTTGCATTGCCACCACACCCACCATACCAAATCTGGGTGCAAATCTTGTCTGTCTTGTCAAAGAACCACTTAACCTCATTCTCCTTGCATTGGGTGCCCATGTCCAGATCTAGCTCACAAGGATCTGTTAAAGTGGAATTTCAAAGAGTGTCTAGAGTTACAAGGTGAACAGATGGACACTGGGCATACCTGAAGGTTGACCACGGTCCTTTTGTCCTGTTAATATTCGAGTGAGAACTGAAAAGATGCTGATCTTTTGGACTTCTCATTAATCAAACTACTGAAAGAGCTCAGCCTATCCAATATTAAATGTATTTTACTCTCAGCATTTACTGAGATATAATATAATCTGCTGTCAAGTAAAACTTGTACTTCAAAGCCAAGTAATAGGCAATAAAGTACAACCAAAGAAGTTTATTCCAATGTAGGCCTAAAGGATTTTTATCTAAAATAAAGTATTCTTCAGGTTTTTTTACATTATCTTACTACAGAGATTCAACAGTTGTAATCACCATAAACAATGTAATATTCACACTAAATTTCAGGCAAATTTTTCTACATAAGTGGATATTTTTTTAGAAATTGTTTACTTACTGATTTTAATAAAGTAAAACTGGGTTCACTTTGAATACCCAAATGATGTGAAAGGAGATTTTTTCATATATGACAAATCCAACTTCGCTTTATGTCCTAAACCCATTTAACATTCACTGTGTAAAGTAAACATTTTCAATACCTTTAGAAAATCACCCACATTAACTACACATTGTACTTTTATAACATGATATACATAGTAGCCTACATATATATCATCTGAACATCTGTGATTTATATGATTAGCTGTGTCAAATTATGTTCATTCTGTTTTTAAAATCTACAGTAACATTGATATTAGAACGGCTGATGAAATTTACATTGTCGGGTAAATGTTGAAGCAGACACTGCGAGTGACAATAACTAAAAAAACATTTTTTATAAACCTAAATAATCTTAACATCCACATTTGACCAAATAACTACTTTTAAGCCTAATTTCTGAAATGTTTAGCAAGTGTAGAACTATAATGAGTATGGGCCAGATTCAGGTACAGTTACGCCGGCGTATCAGTCGTATTCAGAAAACAAGATACGCCGGGTTGCAGCTAAGATACGAGCGACGTAATTGTATTACATCGTCGTATCTTAACTGCAATTTTAAAATGGCCGCTAGGGGCGTTCCCCGCTGATTTACGCCGAGAATATGTAAATCAGCGAGATATGCCAATTCACGAACGTACGTCCGCCCGACGCAGTGATTTTACCCTGTTTCCGTAAGGGGTTTCCAGGCGTAAAGATAAAGCACCAAAAAGCAGGTGAATCCTATGTTAAGTATGGACGTCGTGACCGCGTCGAATTTGAAATTTTTTACGTCGTTTGCGTAACTCGTCCGTGAATGGGGATTGACGTCATTTATGTTCACGTCAAAAACACCGTCATAATTTGGAGCATGCGCACTGGGATACATTGACGGCCGGCGCATGCGCAGTACGTTCGAGGCGGGGTCGCGCCTAATTTAAATACTACACGCCCCCTACCAGCCGAATTTGAATTACGACGGGCCATTTACGCTACGCCGCTGCAACTTTAGGAGCAAGTGCTTTGCGCGTAAAGTTGCGGCAGCGTAACATAAATGAGAAACATTACGCCGGCCAAAAGAACCGCTCGCCATCCTGAATCTGGCCCTATGTTTTTAAAGATTAGTAACATCTATTTGATTGCAAATGTTTCTAAGTAATAGGACAGCACAAAACAGTGCCTCAAAGCTTCATGATAAATAGTGGCATTGACTGCAGTATGAGTCAAGGTAACACCCAATCTAAAAAACATTGGTTGTCCAAGTAAGATACAGAACAAGTTAGGAATCTATCTGATTAGATGGAAATACTGTTTTTTTTTTATTTATTTGCATGCATTATAAAAAAAAAAAAAAAAAAATCAGTAAAGAAGTGTCTTGGTGATTGTTAAGTTTGTGTGACCCATAGTCAGGTTTGAATAAGTTCACAGTAATGTATAGAAGATTCAGAAAATTTAGAAATTTATTTTAATGCATATAACAGTTTTTTTATGCCAGTGCAAGTATTTTTAAAGGGCTGCACCAAGAATACTTTTGGCTTGGTAGATATAGGAGCCAAAGTCTAATACCCTGTACACCCGGTCAGGGATCAGGAAAACCTTGAAATTCCGCTCAAGCTTGGCTTGCTTACACATGGTCACACAAAAGACTCTGAACTTTCGACCATCAAAAACGTGGTAACGTACAACACTACAACAAGCCGAGAAAATTAAGTTCAATGCTTCCGAGCATGCGTCAAATTGTTTCTGAGCATGCGTCGGAATTTTGCGCGTCGCAATTGCTACAGACGAACAGATTTTCTGATAGAAAATTTTTTTCCGTCTGAAAAATTGAGAACCAGCTCTCAATCTTTTGCTGGCGGAAATTCTGACAGCAAAAGTCCGATGGAGCATACACACGGTTGGAATTTCTGTTGAAAAGCTCACATCGGACTTTTGTTGTCGGAAAATCCGATCGTGTGTATGGGCATTATATGATTTTCTGTAGAGAGCATGCCACTGACGTGTAACTAACTCTAACAATTAACCTCACCCTAACAATCTATCTTACCCTACTTTTACCCTTAGCACCTTTATCACTTAACACCCTAACACTTAGGGGTCTATTTATATAAAAAAAATGCTGTGCAAATGGCCAAAGCAGTTGCACAGCTGTTACTAATAGTCCCTGCAATTTGCCTAATATAGTAACTTCATATTATTGTCAGCACCATGTTTTGGCCATAATGCAGTATTTACTGTACCTGAAATACTTCAATCAGGAAAATACTGCATTATAACCACTGGATGGAGCTGACATTTACAGGAAATGAACATATTAGGGAATTATTTGTGATGGCTGTGCAAATGCTTGAGGCCGCATACACACGATCAAATCTATCTGCTGGAAACGGTCTGCCCGACCGTCCCAGCAGACAGATTCGATCGTGTGTACGGGCGAGCAGACGGATTTGGCCAGCCGAGAGATTTTAAAGCATGCTTTAAAATCTGTCGGCTGGGAATCCGTCCGCCCGATATATCTGCTGGTTAGTATGCTAACCAGCAGACATATCTTCTCGCACATGCGTCGAATGGATTCGACGCATGCGCAGAAGTAATTTACTTCCTGGTGCGGTGATGTGGCGGCGTCAACGTCACCGCCACGTCACCGCGCTGTCTGCTGGCGGGGATTTTGGTTTGATCGTGTGTACAGCGATCAAACCAAAACGGCCAGCAGACAGATTTGTTCAAATCGGTCGGTCCGACCGATTTGAACAAATCTATTTGCTCGTGTGTACGGGGCCTGAGACATTCACACAAGTTAACCCCTTAAATTGAACTCCTATGCCTAAAATGTTATGCCTGAACACATAATCTAACGCTAAAACCAAGCCTTTACCTAACCTAGAAAGCATAACCCTTTCTGTAATACTTAGATTACCTTGAAGGAGTAAATTTACTAGAGGCAACAAGGCTGTTCCCTTTGCAAAGGAATTTTCCCTTAACAAAGTGAAGATGGTGAAAAGGCTTTTCACTTTGCAAAATCACATACAAGAAAAAAACAGCATTTTTATTTGCAACTGATTGGAAGTCAGCAAAACTTCACCTCTTTCACTACTGTAAGATAAAATGATCTTGCAAGGTGAACAGCCTATTTGCCTTTAGTTAATCTAACCCTTAAAGTGTATCTAAAGCCTAATTTTTTTCATTTTGGATAGAGTTTGGAAATGTTAAAACCACTGTCTGTTTTTTTGCTGTCTGTGTCTCATTAGGGAGATTTCCCTTCATTTCCTATCCTGTAAAGTGTAAACTGTACAGGAAGTAAAAAATGTATATTTTCCCAATGTGTGCAAAATCCCCTATTAGACAATTGGCAGGGTAACAAGTGCCCCCATTTAAAAATTTCCACTTTACACCTTTTCTGGTGGCAACTCAACATTTTGGATTTACTCTCAACTTAAATGGTGATCAGAGCAATTAGAGAGAGTGAATCTCTGTGATGGGGAAAAAAAGCAATAACAATCTAAATGATGGCCTATTCCTAACATTTAACTAACCTACCAAAACTATTGGTACCAAAATCTATTAGCTCCTGGCATTAAAACGTTCTGTTCTCTTTCACATTTTAATTAAAGTTAGTCTTGATGCAGATCTTCTGACAAAAGGAAGTTACTTTCCCTAAGACAATAAAAACATTTACAAAATAAAATTACTCTGTAGCCTCATACTTCATAGACCAAATCAGCTGCATGCCTTCAACACCAAAATTACAACAGTGTACAGTGTGTTCTATTTGGCTATTAGTTGGGCCCTGAGGTCTTCTATGAGAGTTGAAGTGTTGTTTATTTCTTACATTTAATAATTTTCTACCATTTAACAAGCGTAGCTCCCATGTTTATAGCATTTTTTAGCCTATTACCCCACACTTACCTATTTCAGGGCTGTTCAGTGGTTCTGTGGTCACTGTTGTGTCAGAGCTCATCACAGCCTCTGGCACTATAACCTCTGGCACCACAACATCTGGCACCACAGCCTCTGGCACCACACCATCTGGCACCACAGCCTTTGGCACCACAACTTCTGGCACCACAACCTCTGGCACAACAACTTCTGGCACAACAACCTCTTGCACAACAACCGCTGGCACAACAACCTCAGGCTTGGGTTGAGATTTACCTATAAAGAAAACACAGGCCATATTAAAGGAACACTAAAGATATATATTTTTTTAAATAACAAACATGTTATACTTACCTCCACGGTGCAGCTCATTTTTCACAGAGTGGCCATGAACCTGGTCTTCTGGGGTCTCTCGGCGCAGCTGTCTCGGCACATCCCCTCAAGAATTCACTACCTTCATGCGAGCGAGCTCGCATGGTGGTGAGTTCTTGTGGGCGCGCTCCAGTGATACAGCCAGTGGCTATAGCCGTTCACTGTATCACTCGGCCCTGCCCCCGGCTAGCCGCATCATTGGATGTGATTGACAACAGCGGGAGCCAATAGCTGCACTGCTTTCAATCAACCAATGAATGAGCCGAGAGGCCTGCGCGTTTACAGCGCGGGACTTTCGAGGGATCAGGAAAGTAAGCGGGGGGCTCGGGGGGGCGCTAATCCACAGATGTTTTTTCACCTTAATGCATAGAATGCATTAAAGGTGAAAAAACGTTTACCTTTACAACCCCTTTAAAACTTGTTGTGTGTGTCGGTGTGTTGCACAGAAAACTCTATTTTAATACAAAAATAAATATTTTTTTATTTTTCTATGTTTTTCTGCTGCCAATTTATTAAAAATTATTATTTCATTGTATCAGTTTGAATTTCCTCTAAAATATTCCAGGTGTGCGTCTAGAACAGAAGCATAAAAACCTGTGGGTTAAAGTGATATTAAAGGATATTTTTTTTGTTGAAATAAAAAAGATGTTATACATAGAAACTCTTTGCAATGCTATTGCAGAGAGTGGCCCCTTACCGTGGGTGCTGTCCACTTCTCCATCCTCAGGGTGCTTCCTTTAATAAGATGGCACTCGTGCACGTGTGCTTTTAAGGCAGGCTGCATTTCTCAAAAGACACGCACAGCACCAGTAAGCCACAGCCCTTCTTCCCCTCAGAGGAGTTTGACTGACAGCAGCCTATGGCTTCTGCTGCTCTCATGTATCCTTTGAGATCAGGAAGTGAGAAGAGCAGTTCTGCAGCCGGGACAGCGCTGCAGCAGTAAGAGGAGGCAGGCAAGTGTTTAGGCACAGGGGGTAGAATATTACATCTCTGCAAATGTACAAATAACTGTAAATCCTGCCAAAAATCCAGTGAGCTCCTAACTTCCTCTATTAAGCTGACAATACTGCATCTGCTGCTCTGCAACCCCAAGCATTGTTGTTAGCCCTGCCCTCAATTCTCCTGCGTTGGATGCTGCAAAGGGGTTTAATTGGTGTCTGGAGATGAGCTTTAATAACAGTTAATAACTAAAAAATAAATATAAAGCTGGACTAAAGGGTAGGCAGATGATGTTTTGACCTTGGGTGCCTTGTCTAGGGCCAGATTATCAGCATCACAATATATTTAATGGCTCCATTTTCCTGTTTGTACCTTTTTGGCTGTAAGGGTTGGGAAAACTATTTGTTAAAGCGGAGTTCCACCCAAAAGTAGAAGCTTTGCTTATGTGTCTTCTCCCCCCTCCTGTGCCACATTTGGCACCTTTCAGGGGGATCGGGTACCTGTTTTTGACAGATACCCTTCTCCATTTCCCTGCTGGTAGATCAGAAATTCTCCTTCTCCTCCCTCCTCCTTCCCCTGCTGCCGAGCCAGTAAATGAGAGCAGCACGCCTCGCACATGCATAGTAGGGAACCAGTAGGGAACCAGCTGTGAAGCTGAAGGGCTTCACTGCCGGGTTCACTTACTACGAATGTCAGCGGCAGCACACGAGAACTGAAGGAAACATCGGTTGGGGTGCCAACATCGCTGGATTTCAGGACAGGTAAGTGTCCTATTATTAAAAGTCAGCAGCTACAGTATGTATAGCTGCTGACTTAATAAGAAGATTTGTGCGGAGTGCGGAACTCCGCTTAAAAGTCATCTTGCTTAAAACCCCATGCCATGTCCTGTTTCACTGATGATTTATCAATCTTTGTTATATTCAGATTTTTTGTCTGTTTTTTAATTCCACAAATAACAAGATGAATACAGAAACTTACTAGTGGTGAATGTTGCTTGGTAAGTAACCAGGCCAAGGCTCTTGTGCTGCCCTGTAATGGTGACTTGGTACATCTGTCCACCTGCCAGTCCTCCAATGAGTCTTTCAGTGCCTGTGACATTCTGCTTAAGGACTAGACTTTGGTCTGCTAGAGATATGACACTAAGTTCATAGACGTGTGGTTTAAGGGAATCAGAATTGGTCCAGCTCAGACGTACACTGTTTTCTGTTACATCATACACTTTTAGCTCAGTCCTCTGCATTGTTGTGGTTTCTGGAGTTAAGGTGACATCTTGAAGAAAAAGTTGCAATATTAACCATCAGTAAAAGGATAATTTTCATACATGAGTGGTAAAACATTCAGTATCTAATTTATTATCCTGGTATAAGGCCCATTAGTGATGATACCTTAAAAGAAAAATCGTTGTTTAATTGTAGTTTTATATAGAGTGTGAAAGGATTATAGCCTCTGATTTTATTACTGTCTGGTGTTCCCCCCCCCACCTGTAGTCCATAGGTCACAAAAAATATGCAAACACAATTTACACCATGATGCATAGGCTGTCTTAAGTTAGGGAAATAAGAGGTAATCCCAGTGGGAACACAGACAGTAGTCAGAACTTCATAGGCTTTTAAACCCTTTTACACAGTTTTTATTGTAGTCTGTGGGGTTGAATTACTAAAGGCAAATAGACTTTTCACTTTCATTCCACAGAGCTTCTAACTATAACATATTTTTTTAGTTTAAAACACAAAAAACTATCCTTTAATATCACGTTAACCCACTCAACAGCCTATTTGCCTTTAGTAATTCAACCCCCTTGTGTATTCATGCCTTTGGTGACAATGGAAAAAGAGGTAAAAGGAAGTTAATAAATCTAGTGTTCTTCTATCCAAGGCTAATAAAAAATGACAGCACTTGGGCTCTTTTGTTCTATCTATCTATCTATCTATCTATCTATCTATCTATCTATCTATCTATCTATCTATCTATCTATATATCTATCTACAGTATCTCTCTCTCTCTCTCTCTCTCTCTCTCTCTCTCTCTCTCTATCGATATAGTTATAAATATACACAAGGTTGTAAGGAAGCAAATCCTCAACACATAAAAATTACGGAAAACATATGAGTAAAGTAATTACCTGTAAGGGTATTGATGCTTGTGCGTACTGTTACCACCTCAGGTTTTTCACTGGACAAAATTTCATCAGGTACTACATCACCTTCAGTCCTGCAATGTAAAATATAGGAGAAGTGACTTCAGGAATGACATGCCTCATGACAATATCAATTACAAATATGTAAACCCAAAATCTATTTACCATATAGGTATGGTTGACTTTTATAATGACATTTATTTTTGTGAATCTATTACAGCCAGTAACAGCACTTCTTGTTGCAGGCTGAGCACTAAGCCACTACCTTGCAAATAGCAACAGCTTTCTCAGCCTGTCATATACAGTATGATCTCCTTCAGCTGGCTGACCAAATTAGGTCTACAGAAGGCATGTGACGCCAACTGAGGCATTTTCTTCCCCTGCAGTGGACCTGTACATATCATTTATGGTAGCAGTGATACAAGTAAGGCCGCCCATAGATGGCAGAGACCCACTGGTTGAACTAAAAAAAATGGACCCAACTCCCTCATCCACACATTTAAGGTGGATGGGGAATCCTCCTGCTGTGTCTTTGTATTCTGACATCTACAGCTGATTGTATGGAATTTTACACCCACATTGCGCATACATTATTCGAAGTTCGGCCAATCCCTACTGAACCGGTTGAACTTAAATCCATGTATGGCCGGATTTATTTTTACATACTAAACTCCCACTATGAAATAATGTTCTGATAGAAAATGATCTCGCTGCTCATTTAACCAATCAGTTATTTTATTTCATCCTAAAATCTCAGCTGGAAAAATTATAGCTGGAAACGGGTTACTATTTTCTGTGCCCTTTCCTTAAAACGTGACCATGGTAAATATTACCAAGTAATGGTAAATATTACCAAGAATGCCTGGATTTCCCTCTTAAATGAGCCTGTAGGGAACATACCTAGGCATACTCAAAGGTTAACTTATTTTATATTTTTGGCAGGAAAGATTGCGTTTGCCAAAGCCTGGAAAAGCCCAGTGGTTGAGTTGTCTCTACTAAAATGCAGACTTGAATCATGCTCAGTGTACTTCAAGATCAACAGGCGCGGTTTGACAAGATTTGGAATCCCTGACTCCCCTACCTACAATTGCCAGCTGATTAGAGGTGGACATATGGATGGGCCATAGGGGACCTCTTCTACATTTTAAAAGCTCCTTCCCCTCCATTCATCTTTGAATATGATGGGATCCTAAATGATCTTATATCTAGCCTTCAACAGCACGTTAGAGCTTTTTGAATATGGCATTTATCTTCATTTTATATTTTGTGCCAATGGATCACTGAGCACATATTGTGGTGACTTGTTTCCACCCCTTCTTTTCATTTTTCCTATTTGTATAAATGTATTGAAATGCATTTTTGTTGTATTCCTTTCTTTCTTGGGATTGGGAATAAAAAAACAATAAAAACTGATTGAAATAGAAAGTTGGCAGTTGAAATTTGGAATCTGACCGGTACTCGTAGACAGATAGTTTTTTCATAGGGAGGCTTTTGACTTGCATGAGAATAATTGAACTTATTTTAGATTATTTCAGGCTTTGTCTATTTCTGCACTAGAAAATAAATGATTGTTGCTATTAACTATTAATAATGAAATTCGTTTCACACTAACAGTTAAAAGATCGGTCTCACTCACGCTTCATTGGTACTTTCATTCTCTAAAGTTCTTGGAGGCTGATCGTTCTGGAACCAATCACAGTGCTTTTGGATTTCAGGAGACAGATGGAATGCATTTTCACCTATGATGCACATAAGGTGGAGATAAAAAAAGACAATACCATTAAAAATCTTAACTCATCAAATGATTTTGCTTTGCCAAGTATGCAATAACAGCTCAGTAAGATCTACTAACTATTAAATGCCACTAATAAAAGGTGTTGAGCTTTTTGTGCAGATTCATTGCAAAGAATTTAAATATCTTGAAAGCATTTTAGCTTTTTAAATTTATCTAAGCAAATATATATATATATATATATATTTTTTAAATACACCCCTTAACCTCATTCTTACTTTTATAACTCTACTCTACTTGGATAATCAAAGGGCCTGCCAATTAAAATTTAAATCTGTATCATAACACATTTATTTGTGTACAAGGAACCATGTGTATGTAGAATTATATGAAAAGAAGCATCTCTAGCATCTCTTTTGATATCTGTACCGCCAGTATGAAAGTGGCATGCGCATCGAAAGACTATCAGGAGATGCATTTTTACATATTGTTTTGGAAAATCATTTTCTGCTGCTTCTATCTGTGCATTTCACAGACTGGCAGTTGTGTTGCATGATTTAATGGACACTTGCATTTATTAGTGAAAGTGAATTTAGAGCCAAAAACCTTTTTATTAGGGCCATAATTAATGTATAATTTAGGCAGATTCTCATTTTGTTAGCACTTACTACTGATAAATCCTGGCAGTTGCATTCCAAATCTTAGCATGGTCTCTTCATTTAGTTCTAATGCCTTTCCAACTTTCTTGGAGAAAACATCATGTGGTTCACTAGCTAGTGAGTTCAAATTTCCAGTATGAACCTTCTTCCCTACGCTTAAGATCACAAAGAAGTAGCCCTTGCATTTGGCCTCGATTACAGTTTGGCGCAACTGTTTGAGCTCATGAGACTTCACATCTCCAGTCAAAATAAGGAAGACGACCTTCATGGCCCTTGGGTTGGGAGCACTCTCAAACACATGTTCCACCGCATATTTGATAGCACTATTCAGTGACCTTGTTCCATATAGCTGAGTCATTTTAGTTAGAACAAATGTCTGAAGTTTCTCTTTGTCAGTGTACTCAGTCAGTCCTACATCGATTCTCACAGGTGGGAAGCTGGAATTGGTCTGATGTTCATATGGAGCATGTTGGAGTACTGATATGCGTGCATGGTGGGAAGAGGATTTAGGATCCGGACTAAGCTCCAACTGTCCAATCACATGGGAGACAAATCTCTTTATCTCTGCAAACTGGGCTGAATTTGTGGAGTCTGAACTGTCCAGAAGAAAGGCTAAATCGATGTCTACATCAGTAGCTGCTGAACGTCTTAAACGGAGATCACCCCTGGGAACAGCAGCTCCGCATTCACCAGCTGGCTCACACACATCTGTGGATAAAGAACGGAGTTTGAAATTAAAGATTACATTTAGAGTTAATGCTGCCCCTTTCTTTTATACAAAACACAACCTTTTATCTTCACTTTTGGTTATTATAAAAATATATATTTAAACCCAGTCACTAAAATCTAATATAAGCTTTTACATCATAACAAGTAACTTTTAAAAAAATTTAATCTGCAGATTTTATTAAAACGACACATGGAGACACTGTCAGTAATGTTAGTGCTAAAGAAATTCCTGTTAAAGAGTGACAGTGATTTGTCCTATGCTCCTGGGCTGTCACTCTGTCATATGAGTTTCTGATGGAAGCTACAAGTGGTCAGTTCCATACACATTTCACAGGCATGGTCTACTATTGTCCCCATCGGGAAACCACCAGTCATGCTGAATGGTAAAAAAAAAATACTCTTTTTAAATTGTAATTGTCTAGCAAACTGAATGTCATTCATTTAGGGTTAACATATACTTTTATATCAACACAGGGAAAGAGCCTGAAAAAAATGTACTATTGTCGACAAATAGTTTGACTAGAAACATCTCTACTTTATAAGGACAAAATGTAATAAAACAACAATAGAAAAAGGCATAATTGCTGGCTCATGCCTATATAGAAAAACCTCCACCTAACACCTTAAAAGGCAGTGCTCCTAGGGCTCTTTCCCTATGTCATTATATTGCTAGTTTAGTACTGTACTTGATCGACACTTGATTAATTAATGTGCTAGTGGACTCAATTTATAGCCTCTATTAGAGTGTTCCTGTTTTCTGGGCACTGCTTTATTTATTTTGTTTATATATGGCAGTGATGGCGAACCTTGGCACCCCAGATGTTTTGGACCGACGTTTCCCACGATGCTCATGTACTCTGCAGTGTAGTTGAGCATCATGGGAAATGTAGTTCCAAAACTAAATAGAATCTAAATGGTGGAGAGCTCTTTTAATTTAAACTTCACTTTTGGTGAGAAAAACCCCCTCTCTAGTTGAATACATTGCAATGATTTTAATAGGTGTTCTTGCAGATTATTACTCGTTGCCAAGATGTTAAGTGAAGCGTGTGCCCGCTATATGTACTCTTTTAGTCTGAATGTTGCATTACGACAGAAGTATCATCAATGCCCATGTAGATATATGGCCAAAATGACACCAGAAGAGGAAGGCCTCGTAAACACACAACCAAGAAACTCGTCGGAAAAGACACATCGTTTTCCTCGACGAGTTCCTTGTCAGGCTTGTCGAGAAACTTGACAAGCTGTCTGTGCGTACACACTGTCAAGACCAAATCTCCTCGTTCTCAATCGCGGTGACTTCAACACATACGACGGCAGGGGAAGTTCGATTCCACTGGCACAACCCTTGGGGCTGCTTTTGCTAATCTCATGTTACTGCTTCTTAGGTAAAAAGTTGGTAAGAGACATTTTGCACTTTTCAGTCTGTTACAGCGTGACAAATGTGCTATTTCCATTACAAACGCTACTTTTACCCGAAGGTGCGCGGGTTTCTAAGCATACACACCAATGTGTTTCTCGTCGAAAACCAGCCCGACGAGGAATTCAAAACTCCCGTCGAGGAAAAAGGGAACTTGCTCTCTTTTTTCCTTGTCGAGTTTCTCGACAGTTTTCACGATGAAAAGCATACACACGACCGGTTTCCTTGGCAAAAAAGCTCTCCCACCAAGTTTCTTGATGGATTCTGTCGAGGAAACCGGTCGTGTGTACGCGGCTGAAGGCTCAATGCAGTAAAATTCCTGGAAGATGCCTGAAATATGGCCTCAAACTCATATTTCTGGGATAAACAGTGTGCCAATCACAAGTGGGAATGGTTTTAAAGGGTATGGAACATCCCCAAATACCTCTTAATAATGCTTAATTTAAGGGCCAGATTCTCAAAATCTGCGCCGGCGTATGTTTACGCAGATTCTCAAACGCAGATACGTTAAAAAAATAGGTTTCTTCCGCCGACGTAATTAGCCTACGCCGGCGTATAATTGTGTGCAATTATACACTGGCAGCTAGGTGGCGCTTCCATCAATTAGCCGCGTTGAATATGCAAATGAGCTAGATACGCCGATTCCCAAACGTAATTGCGCCCGGTCGTCGTATTTTACGTCGTTTGCGTAAGCGTAAAGTTATCCCTGCTATATGAGGGGTAACTTTGCGTAGGTGAGGCGTACGCAATGTTAAGTATGGACGTTGATTTTCACGTAGTTTACGTCGTTTGCGTAAATCGTTCGGGAATAGGGATTTGCGTAAGTTATGTTCACGTCAAAACCAATGTATTTGCGGCGTAATTTGGAGCATGTGCACTGGGATACGTCCACGGACGGCGCATGCGCAGTTAAAAAAACTTCAAAAACGTGGGGTCACGATTCTATTACATAAAACACGCCCACATCATCCACATTTGAATTACCCGAGCTTACGCAGGCCATTTATGCTACGCCGCCGTAACTTAGGACGCAAGTGCTTTGAGAATACGGCACTTGCGTCCAGAGTTGCGGCGGCATATGCTACGCCCCGCTTGTACTAACGCCGCCGTACGAGAATCTAGCTCTAAATTTTTGTTTGGTTTAGCAATTCATAGCAGGCTGTAGATTGAAAGAGGAAAAATATTTTATTAAAATTAAGGGCACATTTACACTAACAAGTTGCAATAGCACAGCAGAAGACCGTCTCAGGATTGCAATGTGCATATGATAGTGAACTGCAGTGTCAGTTAGTTTGTATGGCACCCCAACGCATGTTCAGAATACAACTCCATTTTAGCACACCAAAATGGACCACAATGCAGTGTGTGTTGTGGCATGCTGCACTGTAAATAACTTAGCATGACCTTTTTTCTTTGTATGTTATTTCAACTCGGGCCATCTAACGCAATATGCTTTAGGCCCCTTTCACATTGAGGCGTGGAGCCGCGGTGACGGTATAGCCGCGCTATTTGTAGCGCCGCTATACCGTCGTGTTTACCGAGATATTCGGACGCTAGCGGTGAGGTTTTAACCCCCGCTAGCGGCCGAAAAAGGGGTATTACCGCGCTATTACCGTGGTTTCCCATTGATTCCAATGGGAAGGCGCGCTATAGGAGCGGTGAACACACCGCTCCTATACCGCGGTAAAGATGCGGCTAGCAGGACTTTTGGAGCGTTCCTGCTAGCGCACCGCTTTAGTGTGAAAGCCTTCGGGCTTTCACATTGAACACTACAGGGCATGATTTTTCATGCGGTATAGCAGCGCTATTTTTAGCGCTGTACCGCATGAAAAACGCCTCAATGTGAAAGGGGCCTTAGTGCATTAAAAAAAAAAAAAGTTCACAGGTGGGAAGCAATGGGCCTGTAATTCCAAGACTTTTTTGTAGTAATAATACTATCTTTCAGCAACAGTGGAGTCATCCTTCTATGTTTTAGTTTATCTAGATTTGACATTTCATTGCTATTAAGAACTATATATTTGAACAATACATCTGCTTAGTTTATTTTTAGGCCTCATGCACACTGGACGTTTTTACATTAGTTGTTTTTGGCAGTAGACGTTTTTTTCTACAGTCAATAAACTCTCCATCATGTTATCCTATGTGTCCATGCACATAGGCTGTTATCAGCAGTTTTGGGTAGTGGCGTTTTTGAGCAGTAAAAAAAAAAGAGTGGGACATGAGAGATGTTTTTCAGCTGTAAAAACGCTCTAGCACTGATAAACGTCGATAACGCTCAAAAAAACGTCACTCACCAGCATTTAACGTTTTTTGATCCATTGAAAAAGTTGAAATAAAATCTTCCAAAAAAAAGCTAAAAACACAAATCCCGAAAAACACCAAAAAAAACCCCACTAATAAATGCTAATAGACACTAATAAACGCTAAAACACGATATTGCAAAAACTTTGAAAAAAGTTGAACAACTCACTGCAAAACTACTGGTGTTTTTAAAACATTATTTTAACGTCCAGTGTGCATGAGGCCTTAAGATTTAGGAGGTGACATCTCTAATTTTGATTTCCTTGATCTGCCTGTGTTCACCATTTTAAGGAGGTCTTACTCTTTATATTGGATTTAAATTCACTTTGTTGATTGCTGCATAATGAGTTAGACTCTCCATGTTTTAGCAGAAGAAATGAGACACTTAGGCCTCGTACACACGAGGGGATATGTCCGCTGAAAATGGTCCGATGGACCGTTTCAGCAGACATCTCCGCTCGTGTGTATGGGCTAGCGGACAGATTTCTCCACCCGACAGATTTCAAAGCAAGCTTTGAAATCTATCCGGTGGGAATCTGTCCGCCCGACATGTCTGCTGGTTAGTACACTTACCAGCAGACATGTCGTCCCGCACCGACGCCGCGCCGCTGCCGAATGGATTCGGCGCATGCGCGGAAGTGTTTTACTTCCTGGTGCGGTGACGTAGCGGTGACGTGGCGGCGTCAACGTCACCGCCGCGTCACCGCGCCGTCCGGCGGCGGGGAATTTGATCCGATGGTGTGTACACGCCATCGGATCAAACTCCCGATCGGACATATCCGATGGAAATGGTCCGCGGACCGTTTTCATCGGTCACTAAGACACTAAAGACACTAAAATATTACAAAAATAAAACAGGGAAATTATGCATCTGATTCCCAAAGAGTCAGAGCATAATTCTCTCTTCAAAAGGGTATAACTGCTATCTTCATTTCATTTTTAACAGTCTTATATAGAGAATATATGACTTACCTAGACATGCAAAGCAGGAAAGGACTTTGCGGATGGTTTCATTAAACTGAGCGCCACTTCCAAGCACTATAGCCTGGCCTGCTTCTGTGTTATTGACCTAGGAATTTTGGAGATGCAAACAGATTATTAATTATTAATGTAGATGAAAAAGATAACTAGTTTGCTTTTGATAGTGCTTTTTAGTCCACCCTTTTAGGCATAATTATCTAAAGCATGGGTGCTTAACCTGTGGCCCTCAAGCGGTTGCAGAACTACAAGTCCCATGATGCCTTAGCCTTTAGGAGTTATGCTTTTAACTCTCAGACTTGCAATGCCTCATGGGACTTTAAGCTTTACAACAGCTGGAGGGCCACAGGTTGAGCACCCATGATCTTAAGATATGATTGGAAACTTACAATAAACCTTTTTTACATGGGATCCACCTTTTACAAGCTGTATGTACAGAAAATGTATACATATAATTAACTTTCGGCAAGATTCAAGCAGCTTTCTTGAAGCTCTTAATATACCCGTAGTTCTGGGTATCTTAAAAAATGATTCTATTAGGAATGCTAACTATCACTTCAAACAAGCTGCAGGTTTTAGAAGGCTTTCAACATGCTTTGCAGTGCTGAAGTCTACTGAAGCCCTCACAAAGCTTGTTTAAAGCCCAACTCAAATATAGAAAATATTCCTTGCTGTGCCGCACTGCAAAGCGTAATAGCATGTTTTGTCTAGGGGAGAGGAAAAACTATTTTACTTACCTGATCCTCTGTTCTTCTAGCAGAAGGCGCTCCTCCATGATCAGGCAGTGTACTGTCCCTCTGCATCCTCACGTCCAGAGCAGGACTATGGATTTTGTTCTGGTCTTGATGACATCAGAACATAGGGGTGCAGAGGGTGTAGGGACTAGCCTAGCTGTGGGGTAGAGTGGACGACTGGGTAAGTATATATCCCTTTATTGTTCACCCAGACAAAAATTACCAATTAACCCTCAGGCCACGTACACACAAGGAGACATGTCCGCTGAAACTGGTCCGCAGACCAGTTTCAGCGGACATGTTCGATCGTCTGTACGGCCTAGCGGACAGGTTTCCAGCGGACAAAAGTTTCTAAGCATGCATAGAAATGTGTCCGCTGGAAACCTGTCCGTCGGACATGTCCGATGGTTAGTACGCCCTACCATCGGACCGAAATCCCGCGCATGCGTCGAATTCATTTGACGCATGCGTGGAACCATTAAACTTCCGTGTTTGAGCACGTCGGTGTCTTCTCTGTCCGCAGGGATTTTGGTCTGATGGTGTGTACACACATCAGACCAAAATATCCCTGGAGACATGTCCGATAAAAACGGTCCGCGGATCGGTTTCATCGGACATGTCTCCTCGTGTGTACAGGGCCTCACAGTGCGGGTCATTTTGTGAAGTTGGGCTTTAAAGTGACAGCCAGTACTCCCATTAGGATCTGTGTTTAACGTCCCCGAACTGGGTATAAGCTTTGTGAAAGCTTGCTGTATACACAGCTTATACAAAATGAAATGAATTGATCTCTTTAGATAATTAAATTAAAGTATTTTGTTTGCTTGAAACAGATACAAAGCAGCCCAGAAGAAGGTCAACTGCAGGTCAACTACACCTGTACATGAGATCCTAATAATCTTGGAAGCATCTCAAATTGATGTCAGACTAATGCCAAAAACACAAATCCAAAGTCGTCTGACACGGGCCCTTATTCTTACTGATAGAAATGGTGGATTATGGTCCTGGCCCAAGCACTTAGTACTGACAGTTTGGAATTGATAGTAGGGTGCAACTGTAGTTTGTGCAGTTTGTGTTTCAAAATTAAACAAGAATTTAATATTCGCTACTATAGGGAACTACAAAAAATATTTAAAGAACATATTGTGCATATCAGACTTTTATTGCACAAGGCTTGGTGTTATTATTGGAATTCCTGATACCACAGATTAAGTCATTTATTTTGTGAATATTAGATAGTCACTTATAAAATAATTATTATAATAATAATTTGGATGACTATTTATGCCAAATAATAAATTCACATATTTAAACCCTAAAATTATCTGAAAACAGTGAGCTTGAATAAGCCACGGGTATTTGAATTTCTGATTTTGCTTGAGATGCTTCCAACTTCATTGGCTGTCTATTGCTATGAGGGCCTCGCACTTACCTTTAAAGCATTGGACAATGGCCTGTCTTCTCTCGATGTAAGGAATACAGAAGACACACCAGCATCATACAGCTTAAGTACAGCCTCATTTAGCTGTGGTGAAGCTCTGGTTGGAGCATTGCTGAAGAAAACAGCCACCTTTCGTGTTAGGAAACCTCCACGTGACCTCTTAAATGTGTTCCGTGCCACAAAAGACATGACACCATCCAGGCTTCTCTGCTTGTTAGATGTAACCAGTTGCAAGTTTCGTATCTCACTGAGCAGTGCTTGTTTCCTGAGGCCTTCAGAAAAGCGAACTTCTGTGGTAACATCACTATTGTAGGTAAGCAGAGCAACACGGGCTCCTCTAGGACAGTTGCTCTCAGAAATTGCCAGCTGGTTAACCACTCGCAAAACTGCTTCTTTCATATTGTTAAATTGGTTGCGGTTCACATCGGAAGACGTGTCCATGGCAAACACCAGGTCAGTGGGGAACAGAGGGCATTCTTTTTGACCTGTTTAGAAAAGAGTGACTTATAATTTCCTCTATAAAACACCCAGGATGGTTTGTTTTACTTTTGTATTGTGAACAAAGCACTACAATGAATGGAAGAAAACTTTTAAACAAGCCCTCACTGCACGTTTTAGCTGCAGATACTGGGAATCAATTTATCCTCAAAATTCACAGCAGACGCTGCTCACTCATCCTGTTCTTCCACTTTTAGAGCTCCTGCTATAAGATCAGAATATGGAAGGCTGCTGATCTATAGCTGGGAGGTAAAAGAGATGAGCTGAGGTGCTGAGAGAATGACAACACACTTCAGTGCTTTTGCTTTGAAATGTGAGAATGAATTGCTCCACAGTGCCTGCAACTACACAGGTCAGAGCCTGTTTAAGTTGCATTTACTGTTTGTTAAGACTATGTAGTTAAATGTCCATAGCCTGAACAAATGTTCACTTTAAGCATATGGGTACATTTGGGCCCACAATTTGTGTTTTGTACGTGCATGTGTATTTACTTTTAATTTGTAGAAGATATTTGATAAATTAAGATACCCTAATCAGTGTGTACAGGCAGTGGTGAAATGAGAGATTCTGGACTTGCCACACACACCTAACCATATAATATAATGAAAATTAGTTTTCAAAAGTATGGAAAGTTCATACTCACCATAGCAGCACGCTGTACATGGGAGTAATATTGCCCACAAACAAAAGAAAGAGGGAAATATTTAGTGTTTAAAAAAAAAAACTTTTTACAATTTTACATTAGTAAAATATTTTAGATCACACAACTTTGTATTATGCCATATTTAATGCAGTACTGTCATAGGTATGATGGATAGTACTTACGACATGTGTTTTTGATAGTCTTCACAAGTCCACATTGCTATAAAAATAAAAAAAATAACAAAAGTTAAATATTTTTTTTACTATATTTTATACTGTGATATCTGTATAGGCCAGTCCTTACATCTCTTGAACCTCCTCGTTCTCCCTTCAGGCCCTGGAAAATTTTAAAACATTTTACTTTAGTAAATACAGTGAATTTATCTCTCTATTAAATGTAAATGTGGAGATATAATTGAATTTGGACATCAAAGATTTTTTTAACTTACACCTGTTCCTGGGTGTCCTGGATCCCCTTTAGTACCAAGTTTACCAGGATCACCAGCATTGCCCTAAAAAAACACATGATAAAAAAATTATCAGCATTAGTGACATTAGCCATATATTTTATGGGTTGAAATGCTGTAGTCCTGGGGAAATTGCCGCAAGTATAATATACGGCACAATCAGCTAAATTAAGCATGAAAACTTGCTTGAGAAAGGAGCGCGCCTATTTGCCTACAGGCGCAAGCTCCGAAACGTCGTTGCAACCCAGTGACGTCACCGCGACTCAGCTGCGCTCCAGGCCTCGCTTTCAGTCAGTCCCTCCATGCTAGCCGGTTTACCGACGATCTGAGCAGACGGACATCGTGAGGCTCGTGAGCACTCTCAGCCAACAACCAGCGCGGAAGGACGCCACAATAAAGACTTGTACACAGGATCTACATACTGGACTTTAAATCTTTTATATGTAAGTGGATGCTGTGTTCTAAAAACCAATTAAAGCTATCTGTCATTTAACCCCCTGGCGCCCTCTTTCCTTTTTTTCTTTCTATATATCCTGGAGTCTGGGCTTTTGTCTCCCCCATCTGTGAAGGCCTGCCTTGGGACAACGACCAGGACCATCAGCTTTAAACAGAATCAGCATTCTCTCCCCCATGTCTCCACTTTTCATCTACAGGTCCTTTTTATCCTCACATATATAATTTTTTAATATTTTGTCTCTATGAAGGACTTCCTTAAAAAATAGCGGACTTTTTAGCTGCTACATACTGCTGATTGTTTTTGCGCCACTATCTGTATCTTTTGTGCCCACTAATCCCCAAGTAACATTGCCAAATTTTCTGTCCCTACTAGATAATTTCTCACAACTTACCGGCCTGTCCCTGAACACTCAAAAAACAGTAGCATTTAATGTATCATTGCCCCCTGCCATAGTACAAAATCTTCAAAATACATACAGTTTTAAGTGGGCTCCTCGCTCCCTTCCATATTTAGGGGTCCAGTTGACTTCATCCATTGATACTATTTATAGGGCCAACTACCCCCCATTATTTAGAAGACTTAGGGAGGACCTTCGTTGCTGGGCAGATTATTCACTTTCCTGGTTTGGCAGGACCAATTCCATAAAAATGACGTTCCTACCTAGGCTCCTTTATTATTTTAGAACCCTGGTAGTGGCAGTCCCGAGGGGAGACATGCAACGCTTGCAAGCCAAGGTCTTGCGCTTTGTGTGGGGTAGCAGGAGGCCTCGGATACAAAAGCGAACATTTTACACACCTGAACCTATGGGGGGGCTCGATCCTCCCAATTTACAAGCATATTTTCAGGCTGCCCAGATTGCCCAGTTAGCCTACACGACAGCTAGAGGCTCGGTCCCCCTTTGGGTTTCCATTAAAGCACTTTCCTGCCATCCCTTTACAATTGGATCCTTAATTTGGCTCCCTGGTCGTTTACGCCCACCTATTTTATGCCCTACTCTGTCACATTCTTTAGCAGTATGGGATAGGACATGCCACCACAGTTCTTTATCATCCACTCACACGCCATTGGCTCCTATTTTCGGTAATCCTGAGTTTCCGCCTGGTTTGACTCCACAACTGTTCCAGTGGTGGCTCAATAAGAGGCTTCTGAGAATCGGTGATTTCCTTAATGGATATCAGATGTATCCTATACAACACTTTAAAGATAAGCTTCTTATGCATCCTAGCGAACTGTTTTGGTACAATCAAATCGCATCATTTATCAGATCTAAAATTAATTTAATGGTGAGACCTCTTATGCCTACGACATTTGAATTATTTTGTCAGGGTAGCGGTTTCCAGAGGGGTCGGATATCTGCGTTATATACTTCTATTACTGAAAATGATTCAAAACTTGCCTATATGGACCACTGGGAGAGAGATTTGAACCTTACCTTTTATTTAATCGAGTGGCAAGATATTGCTTATCAGTTCTCCAAAATCTCCATCAATACTACTCTTATAGAGGCCAATTACAAAACGCTCCTGCGTTGGTACCTGGTGCCGACTAGGGTAGCTTCACCAAATTGCTTTCGACGTTGTGGACAGCAAGAAACGATGCACCATATTTGGTGGCAATGCCCCCTTGTACTTTGGATTAGGATATTTAATCTTATCAATTCAGTGATGGGGGTAAATATTTGCAGATCTCCTGAAGCCGCTCTCTTTCACAAACTACCTGATAACACGCCCAAGATTGCTAGGCACTGGAATCAGTCGACAATTCCTCTTGACCAGGTTAAAAGTAATGACAAACTCTCGCATATGCTTTGTAATAATACAAAGACATTTAACAAAATATGGGATCCATGGATTGATTATTCGATTACTTCTTTCTCTCTCCAGAATTTTCTTATGCAATACAGATGTTTGTATTTGGGGCCTGTTATATACCTTATGTTTTGCTGTTGCGATAAATGGAAAACGTGTGTTATGGCAATATTTTCTATATCTATGTATTGCTATGTTGATGACCCAAAAAACTTTGCTTATTTCATCATATGTGTCTGTCTACTTCGGAACTTGTTTTTCTTTAATAAAAATACATTGAAATACAAAAAAACACGTACCCTACGACCTCTGCTTCCTTTAGGACCAAGATCACCATTAGGTCCCCTATCACCAGCGTCTCCCTGAAGAAAAAGAATAATAAAGTCTATATTGGTGTACATTGCAGTTATGAACAGAAGTCAGGTAGAACTATAACCCTATTCAAATTTGGATCAAAAATCACAAAACATATTTTAATTTGACTATATTCAGAAATGCTACGAGTTTTATTTATTTAGTTTTGTGTGGCATTTTCTAAAACAAATAAAATATCTGACTAGTTAATAGTTTTAAATGTAGCCAAGATATTAACTGTTTGACAACAGTATATGATGGAAAACAAGTGCAAAATCTTCAGATCACCTTTGGTCCTGGATATCCAGGGAATCCAGATTCTCCCTTAAAAAAAAAACACACAAAAAAGCAAGATTTATATTTCCATTCTCTGGAGAGTGGACCAAAAAGTGTATTTCAGGAAAACATGCCTAATGCTTACCTTTCTGCCTTTAAGACCAGTTTTCCCAACTCCATCACGACCATCATCTCCCTGTAAGAATAAAATAAAGTTTTCACTACAGTAGTTAATCCTTATTTAAAGCTTGCTACTAGCAAACTGTTTATTCCTTTATACTGTATATGCCTTTTTATTTTTATGCAAGAAGACTCTTGCTACACTTAACCACTTGCCACCCAAGACAATTATGTAATTTCTCTCCTCCAAAAATCATATTGTTTTTGCTAGAAAATTACTCAGAGCCCCCAAACATTGTATATACAGTATGTGTGTATATATATATATATATATATATATATATATATATATATTTACAGTAAAACCTTGGATTACAAGCATAATTAGTTACGGAAGCATGCTTGTAATACAAAGCACTTGTATATCAAAGTGAATTTCCCCATAAGAAATAATGGAAACTCAAATGATTTGTTCCACAACCATTAATTTATAAGTCCTTCAGTTTATAGTCCATATGAAAAGATTATCGCTATGTATAAGGGTGTGTAACCATAAAATGTCCATCTAAGTGTAGCACTATGTTAAAAAAGGCACATCTGAGTATGCAGGCATCCGGGGTAAAGCTGCCACATGAACCATACCCTGCACCGTGAGCTCTCACCGCTGTCAGTCTGCAATCATGTCTACTACTCTGCAGTAGAGCAATATACAGGTCATTCTCAGAAAATTAGCATATTGTGATAAAGTTCATTATTTTCTGTAATGTACTGATAAACATTAGACTTTCATATATTTTAGATTCATTACACACAACTGAAGTAGTTCAAGCCTTTTTTTTGTTTTAATATTGATGATTTTAGCATACAGCTCATGAAAACCCCAAATTCCTATCTCAAAAAATTAGCATATCATGAAGAGGTTCTCTAAACGAGCTCTTAACCTAATCATCTGAATCAACTAATTAACTCTAAACACCTGCAAAAGATTCCTGAGGCTTTTAAAAACTCCCAGCCCGGTTCATTACTCCAAACCGCAATCATGGGTAAGACTGCCGACCTGACTGCTGTCCAGAAGGCCATCATTGACACCCTCAAGCAAGAGGGTAAGACACAGAAAGAAATTTCTGAACGAATAGGCTGTTCCCAGAGTGCTGTATCAAGGCACCTCAGTGGGAAGTCTGTGGGAAGGAAAAAGTGTGGCAGAAAACGCTGCACAACGAGAAGAGGTGACCGGACCCTGAGGAAGATTGTAGAGAAGGACCGATTCCAGACCTTGGGGGACCTGCGGAAGCAGTGGACTGAGTCTGGAGTAGAAACATCCAGAGCCACCGTGTACAGGCGTGTGCAGGAAATGGGCTACAGGTGCCGCATTCACCAGGTCAAGCCACTTTTGAACCAGAAACAGCGGCAGAAGCGCCTGATCTGGGCTACAGAGAAGCAACACTGGACTGTTGCTCAGTGGTCCAAAGTAAATTTTGCATGTCATTCGGTAATCAAGGTGCCAGAGTCTGGAGGAAGACTGGGGAGAGGGAAATGCCAAAATGCCTGAAGTCCAGTGTCAAGTACCCACAGTCAGTGATGGTCTGGGGTGCCATGTCAGCTGCTGGTGTTGGTCCACTGTGTTTTATCGAGGGCAGGGTGAATGCAGCTCGCTATCAGGAGATTTTGGAGCACTTCATGCTTCCATCTGCTGAAAAGCTTTATGGAGATGAAGATTTCATTTTTCAGCACGACCTGCACCTGCTCACAGTGCCAAAACCACTGGTAAATGGTTTACTGACCATGGTATTACTGTGCTCAATTGGCCTGCCAACTCTCCTGACGTGAACCCCATAGAGAATCTGTGGGATATTGGGAGGAGAAAGTTGAGAGACGCAAGACCCAACACTCTGGATGAGCTTAAGGCCGCTACCGAAGCATCCTGGGCCTCCATAACACCTCAGCAGTGCCACAGGCTGATTGCCTCCATGCCACGCCGCATTGAAGCAGTCATTTCTGCAAAAGGATTCCCAACCAAGTATTTAGTGCATAACTGAACAGAATTATTTGAAGGTTGACTTTTTTTTTATTAAAAACACTTTTCTTTTATTGGTCGGATGAAATATGCTAATTTTTTGAGATAGGAATTTTGGGTTTTCATGACCTGTATGCCAAAATCATCAATATTAAAACAAAAAAAAGGCTTGAACTACTTCAGTTGTGTGTAATGAATCTAAAATATATGAAAGTCTAATGTTTATCAGTACATTACAGAAAATAATGAACTTTATCACAATATGCTAATTTTTTGAGAATGACCTGTATAAGCAAGGCTTGAACCGCTCTTGGAGCGCAACGTGGAAGTGATTAAGTCAATGGTGGTGAGGAGAATGGTCTATGTGGAAATCTTTACCATGAATGCCTGCCAAAGGCGGCTCTTTAATTAGGCAAATTAGGCGGACGCCTAAGGCCTCGCACGCACAGGGGCCTCGTGGCCGCCTTACTGGCCCAATGCATTACCCCAGTTTTGAGGGACAAGGGACCTTAACACTGCTGTGCTCAGGCAGCGTTAAGAGTCCTGACTCAGGAGCGGGGCCACCAGTGTCCCTAACAACCAGTGAATATTGGTGACACCCCCCCTTGTGACGTCAATGACCAAGCATGCCCTTAGACAATGACGTTACAAGGGGTGGGTTCACCAGGTGACATCACCGGGTGCCCCCACCTCTTAGTTATTAAAGAGCAGGTTCTGGGGGCTGCCTTGTTAAAGGGGGCTTCTAGATTCCAATAAGCCCCGTGCCCGCAGACCACCACAACCACCGGCCAGGGTTGTGGGGAAGAGGTCCTTAAATTATTTTTCCCATCATGGGTGTGAGTGGGGCCCCATGTCAAGTTTTGCCTAAGGCCTCACAAAGCCTAGAGCCGCCTCTGATGCCTGCATACTGTTTTAATCTGTTTTTTTACTGCAGCCTGTTTTAATCATCAACCATGTGAGTTTCTAAATGTTGTACCTTCATTAAAGATAACTGTATTGCTACACTTAGGCCGCGTACACACAACCAAATAAATCCGTTCAAATCGGTCTGACAGACCGATTTGATCGGATTTGTCTGCTGGGCTATTTTGGTTTGATCGCTGTACACACGATCAAACCAAAATCCCCGCTGGCAGACAGCGCAGTGATGTGGCGATGACGTTGACGCCGCCACATCACCGCACCAGGAAGTAAACAACTTCCACGCATGCGTCGAATCCATTAGACGCATGCGCGGGCAGATATGTCTGCTGGTTAGCGTACTAACCAGCAGACATGTCGGACGGACGGGTTCCCAGCAGACAGATTTTAAAGCATGCTTTAAAATCTGTCTGCTGGAAAAACCCGTCTGTCCGCCCGTACACACAATCGAATTTGTCTGCTGAAACGGTCCATCGGACTGTTTCCAGCAGATAGATTCGATCGTGTGTACGCGGCCTAAGAGTCACCTCTCTTCTAGGGTTGTCCCGGTACCGATACTAGTATCGGTATCGGAACCAATACTGAGCATTTGCGCAAGTACTTGTATTAGCGCAAATGCTCCCGATGCTTCTACCGATACTTTCTTTTTGTTGTTTAGGTGACGAGTGGGCTAAGAGGGGGCGGAGAGCAGGGGCAGAGAGCAGGGGCTGAGAAGGGGCGGAGAGCTAGCTGAGATCGTGCTAACTGCTAAGAGGGGCGAAGTGCGAGCTGAGAGGGGCGAAGAGTGAGTGGGGAGCGGGCTGAGAGTGTGCTAAGATTGGGTGGAGAGTGGGCAGAGAGAGTGGGCGGAGAGTGGGCAGAGAGCAGGCGGAGAGCAGGACGGACATCATAGCAGCCCTCGGCAAGTAAAATAGATTTGTGAACAACGCTGAATGAATACTGTCACTAGTACACAGTTGTACACAGTACACACTATCACAGTTACATAAGTGTCAGCCACCTGTCAGTGCCTAAAAGTGCCGCCTATCAGTGCCATCTAACAGTGCCAGCCACCTATCAGTGCCCATAACTGCTGCCTATCAGTTCCAGCCACCTGTCAGTGCCATCAGTGCCCATAACTGCCGCCTATCAGTGCCAGCCACCTGTCAGTGCCATCAGTGCCCATAACTGCTGCCTATCAGTGCCATCAGTGCCACTAGAAATATTGGCCCAGATTCATAGAGCAATTACGCCTGTCTAACTGGTGTTAGACAGGAGTAATTTCAAATTTGAATCCTCAAACCATGATACGGCGGCTTCGGGCTTCGATCCGAGAGGCTTACGTCTTCGTAAGCCTTCGGATCTACGCTGCCATCTATTTGCGGCCGCTGGGAGGAGTTTGCGTCGTTTTGATGCGTCGGGATATGCAAATGTTTTTTTACGGCGATTCCCGAAGATACGAGTGGTCTTCACAATCGCTTTCGTCTATTTTTTTGTACGTAATGTTAGAGCAGCTTTTTGCTGCTCTAACGTTACGTAGCCCATGTTAAGTATGGCCGTCGTTCCCGCTTCGAATTTATTATTTTTTTATTTTTGTTCACGTAACTCGCTCGGGACTAGGATCGCCCGTAAACGACGCTACATAAACAACGAATGACGTCACGACGTGATTTCGCGCAATGCACGGCGGGAAATTTGCGAACGGAGCATGCGCAGATCGATCGCCGCCGGAACGCACCTATTTTAAATGATTCACGCCCCCTACTCGCGCAGATGGATTGCGACGGGAGAAATACACTACGCCGCCGTCGTTTACTGGACAAAATCTACCTGAATTCCACGTAGAGCCAGGTAAAAAACGGCGGCGTAGTGTATTTCTGATACGCTACGATAATCTATTTCTATGTGAATCTGCCCCATTGCTTTTGCTCTAACGATCGCAGCGATACCTCACATGTGTGGTTTAAAAATGTGATTTCCGCTCCACTTACATTCAGACTTTTTTTATCAGTGAATTAAAAAAAAAGAAAAAATGTGGGGAAGAGAACATAGTCATTTGACCTATGGGACCAGCTTCTCCTGCAATTACAGATTTGTCTTTAATGCTAAGCAAAGAGAAATCTAGGAAACGCAGCAGACTTTACACAGTGTAATCCTTTTCTATATGTCCTGCTTTCACTTAAATCATGCAATCAGTTTTTGAATCAATAGGCACATCCATACAACACTTTCTCGGTTGGACTACAAACAGGTGTTCCAATGGACAGTGCGCAGGAACATTCTGTTGTAGTTACTGTAGTAAAAGCTTCTGCTGAAATATGCTGACATCCATAGGAAGTTCATACAAAAATTCTACAGGGTGTGCACAGCAAAGGGAGAGAAAACATAAAGTAATAGGAAAACTGCATTGTTGTTTTACTTACATGTCTCTAAAAAAAGTTTAGTTCTACTTTTATAAGGTGATTCTTCATCCTATGCCTTATACTAATGTAAAGCCATTTAGGATCAACATGTACTTATCTGATGTTGTTTACAGCCACGTGAACATTCATTCATGCGCAGCACAAATTCCCCCTACTGCCCTGGCTCCTCCTCTTCTTCCTACAGCTCATCTGGCTCCCCTCCTCTCCTCTCCCGCTGGCTGTTGCTGTGGGAATGTTTTAGAATGAGTGGGGAAGGGGCCCTGTAAGTATGTAATTTACTGGCCCCTTCCCATTCTGAATGAAGATCGTGGGTGATCGGTAGTGTGTGTTTGAGCTGTGGGGTGCACACCCTAATGCAATAGGCTGCGCACACCTATAGATACAAACAACCTATGGTGCCAATGGAACAACTAAAAAATAATGCATTCTGTTTACAGCTCCCAACTTCTAATAAAATATTTGACTCTCCCTGTTCTCTTCTGATGACAACCTAAGTGTTCATAAAGTCATGTGGATAAGAACTGCACATCCAGCATATTCATCACTGAGATTTAAGGATGGTTCATAGGGATTAAAAACTATACTCACTGTCTCACCACGTGGTCCAACAGGTCCATCAGATCCTTTAGGTCCAATATCTCCAGGCTCACCCTAAAATGTTAAAAAAATAAGGAACTGCAATTACAAAACTAACATGGTCAATCAACCTACCTAATAGTTATTAAAATGTGTAATGTTTAGTGGGTTGGACTATTGTACATTTACAATAAATCAAAGTAATCTCAGTTTATAGCTACTTCCATTGTAAAAACATGCTACATGCTAGAGGACCGATAAACCTACAATGAAATTTGAATTTATAAGTGAAGTCTGAATAAAACTTTATGGAAAATTAGTACAGGGTTTCAGGAAAATATCAGATATCACATAAAAGCTGATGTTCAGGAAAACAGCTAAATACACAGTTCAACCATGTATATGAGAGCTAATATACCTGGCAAAAGATTTGTATTCTAATGGCAATTTGCCGTAATTTAATACTTTTTGGAATTGGAAATTATATTCAATAAAGTGATTTTCATTTTTTTTTCTATGGTCACACTTCTTTTATCAGTATGCCAACTTTTTCCAGGCACTTTATTTGTTGTATTGATTTTAGGTTACATTGATTATAGGAGTCTTTGTATATATTTTTCTTATAAAGACAACTTGAATTCTAAATTTTTCTTTAATTTCATCTGAATGTCCAAATATTTTCTAAATTAATTCAAAAAAGCTTAAACAGAAATCCATCTCTGCTAACTCAACAGCAATGATTTCTTTGTGTTAGTACAGTAAAAAATGTCTCACAGTTTAAAACTACACAACAGCAAATAATAAACCATCAACATCTCCCTTTTATCATTTTTACATCAAGAAAAGAGTGAGTAAAGAGACTGTGATACTAAGTTTGTAGCTGATATAAGAAACATTGCAGCTGGAGACAAACCTTGCGCCCAAGTGGTCCGAGTCTGCCACGATCACCAACAGGTCCAGGAGTGCCTCCTGCCCCCTAGTGGAATCAGAACATGAATATATCCAGACGTAAGACCACTATTATACACCATAATTTTCTTTATTCCTTATTTATTCTCTATATCAGAAAAACTTTATCATAACTGTATTTTCTCTATCATTGTTATGTAAGCATCACTCTAACTGCAGTGCCGTAATTTTAACTAAGGAACTGAGATGATTATCTTCTTTATTCTATAGATCTGGCTGACGAGTGTCCTCCTTCTCTTTGTGTTTGCATTAACATTATGAGGCTAAAGTTCACCCTTGCCAGTGGTATAAAACCTCCTGGAGCATGTTAACATTTATTACTGCTATAACAAGCTAGGCATGAACACATTGTGATTACAACTACACTAGTTTATTTTGAAATTTATGTCTAGGTAACTTACCCTTGGTCCTGGGCTACCTTGTTCCCCCCTTGTGCCCGGAGAGCCTTGTTGTCCTGGAGGACCCTGTATATGAGACAACCCAGCAAGATGTAGAGAGTTAAATAACTTAGAATGGACATGATTTGTCAAGTTTTTTAAATTTTCTTAGAATCTCTTACCTGAGGACCCCTAAGCCCTTGATCTCCAACTCCACCAGCACCACCATTAGGTCCTCCATTACCCTGGAGAATAGGATAAATAATTACATTAACACACATTTTTACAGTCAGAGACATATTTACATTGTTTATACACAATTTTGGTTATTCATAAGAACAATTCCATTCCTTACTTAAATACATATTATAGCTTTCAAAATTACATTTTAAAAGGGGTCACATATTGACAACAGGACTGCAGGCAATAGTAATATGTTGATTTGATATATTGGTAGTTTTTAAAAAACACTTAAATTGTGTAATATGTAGATACACGTGGACTTATTCATTATATTTTTAACCCAAGCTAGAAAAGGAGATTAACATTATCAACAGGCACTAAGCAGTAAAAAAAAGTGAAATATATTGTAACTTCAGAAAATATGATATTTTTGAAAACATAGTAATATGACATGAAAAAAAAGTTGCTCTTTGCCACTACTAACAAACATAATTAGTATTTACCTAGTCACAAACAATAGAAAAAGTTTTGAGCAATATTTGTTATGTGGGTGATTGTCTGTATTTTAGTACATGTACCTTAACTCCAGGAGGTCCTCTACGGCCTCGAGCTCCCTACAAGGCAACAGAGGAAATTAAAACATGGTAATAAGAGGCAAAGGCAAGATAATGGGTTACTATGCTTAAAGAGCTCTATAAAACTCAAAAATATTCCTAATACCTAAATTTTTTTAACTAACCATAAAATCTTAAATTATTATTACTATTAAAAAGGTCCCAGTTTACCTGTAAGAAAAGAAGGTGCCTCCCACAGCAACCTCTCTGATTTTGGTTTGGATGTTGTAATCTGTGTCTATACTCACTTTTTTTATTCTCAGTTTTCACTTGGTAGTCCAATACTATCTAAAGCTTGTAAAATACAACTCCTACCATTGGAACTGCATGACTGCATGATTAAGAGTGTAAGAACAGTGTCACAATCCTACCTGTTCTTATCTGGGTTGTGTAGACAGGCTCAGTTGCTACTTCATGGCCATAGTGTTTTCCAATATTTATTATCTACTAATAATGCCACAGTGCTTGGCGCACAGTGATTGTGGATATCTCTGAACATTCTTCATATAATACAGGTCAACCCCACCTTTTTGTGCTGATAAAATAAGATAATCTAAGCAGAACTCACAGCTTTCCCTGCAGAACCTCCTATTCCTGGTAGACCATCTCTTCCAGCCTCACCCTGTAGACAGTGAAACAAACGTTTTGCTATAAAACATCTTGAAAATACTTTTTTTCATTTTAACAGCATGACAAAGTGTGTGTGGTATGAATCTGCCAACAATGAAAGACATATGCAAAAATATTTAAAAAAAAAGTACAGCTAGATTTCTAAATTAATGCAATAAACCTCTTGAAATTAGTTTGCTTCTAATTTATGAAACAAAGAATGGCACTTGGAATAATTAGTTTATAGAAGAATGTAAAGCTCAGAAGACTCTACTCTACATTTACAGCTGCTTTGGCGTCCAGTTTATTTAATGGATTTATTTGACCTATATGACCACTTATAACGAATCATTTAATTATCGCAAAGAGGTGGGTCCATAAAATTTTAGGATAATAGTTAGACATGTAGCATTACACCAAAGTTCTGCTGCTATGTACACATTGATTGCTTCAATGCTGTGTCTTTAAAATTATTGAGTCCAAAAGTTTACTCATTCAAGTAAATAATTGGATCTGCTAGCATTTCCTTAGCTATGAGAAAGTAACCAGACTTTGAAAGTGATTAGAATAGACATCTTTTCACAAACACCTTTGACATGTCTCACATTTAAAGTGCATCCATCATGGGAGTATATATTTCATATTTGGTTTATTCTCAGCCAATAACCAAAGATACTTTACCACACTTCCTGCTTCTCCTTTTGCTCCCTTTGGTCCTCTCTGAAGTGAGTCAGTTCCTGGTTCACCCTAAAAAATTTACAGAAATAAATTAAATGTCAAATACATTTTATTTGTTTAAGTATTTTTATCTATGATGTGCATATGCAAGATAAGGAAAAGTGGGTGACATTTGTAGTAACCAATACCTGCTTTTCAAATTAAGCACAACTAAAGTATTTTTTTTAAATAATAGGTCTTATGCCACGTACACACGGTTGTTTTTTGTGATGAAATAAAACAACGTTTTAAAAAACCTCATTTAAAATGATCGTGTGTGGGCAAAAACGTCGTTTTATGTCTTCTGAAAAACGTCAAAAAAAAAAAAATCGAACATGCTTCAATTTTTTATGTCGTTTTTCAGAATGTCGTTTTTTGTGTCATAAAAAATGATCGTGTGTGGGCTAAAACGACGTTTAAAACAACGTTTTATACCCGTGTATGCTCAGAAGCAAGTTATGACGCAAGCTTGATTGGAACAGAGTGCCGTCGTACGTGTTGTAAATAACCGCGCTTTGCAAGAGCATTTTCAGAAAACTATGGTGTGTAGGCAACATCGTTTTTTAAAATTAAGTTTGAAAAACGTTGTTTTTTTCTCATGAGTAAAAACGACGTTTTTTTACAAGACAAAAAACGACCGTGTGTACGTGGCATTAGAAGTTCTAAATAACCAATCAATAAATGTTGCTTTTATGTATTTTTTTTTTCAATAAAAATACCAACAGATATTGGATGACTACTGTCCTATAAAACATGTATACTCTACAGTGATCTTTGCTCTTTTTAAAAAAAAAATAGGGTTAACTAACGCTTAGAAGCCCTAAAGGTACTCATAGGTGCTTTTAGATGGACAAGTCTTTTTGACAAATGCCAGAACTGTTAAACAGAAGACAGATGATGGTTTTAAAAGTCATATGAAATACTGTTTATTAGATGGTATTATAGTAATAATAATTTGGACTTACCGGATCACCTCGTAGACCTTGTTCTCCTCTCTCCCCTCTTCCTCCTTTCTGACCTTTTTCTCCCTATAGAATAAAAAGATCATTAGGTGGACAGCTTGATAAACAAAGTCTATAGAGATAACAATAATAGATGGTTAATTACCTTTGTGCAATATTATTCTATTTACAGTTTATCATTAATGTAGAAGTGATGTCTAAGTGTGCTTTAACTAACAAATGAACAAAAAAATACTAACCCTTGGCCCTTGGCTGCCCCCGTCTCCTGCAGATCCTGGAGAACCTCGTTTACCCTAAAATGATAACCATGTTATTTTAAGAAATGCAAAATCAAACTTTACATTTATCATCTGCCAACAATAACAGAAAGAGTTTACTCACTTCTTCTCCATCTATACCATCCAAGCCAATTTCTCCTACTTCACCCTATGGAAAAAACAGTGGTTTCAGTGGTATATTTGAAACAGGTTGTGGAGGCATAGTTAGTATGCAGGTGTTCACCAGAGAGTCGCTGAGCTATAGTCATCTAGAAATACCATGTAATGTTGCTCATCTTGCAATTCTTTTGAAAGGACTACCCCATAATAATTATTTTATTTCTCAACTTCTGTTCAAGTTTTGACTGTCAATCTGTCTGGCTGTATAGTGATAAAGCACTAGCACAGGGGAAAGATTTGGGAAAGGTTTAATTAAACACCTTTGCCATGACCTACCACCTACTAACACCCACTACAACACATGGTCAGTGAATAGAATGTTGCTGTAGATGAGGGATGGGGGCTTGTCAAGGATTCATTGTTTTAACTGAAAGTGACCATAGACAATCCCCCGCTGCATTGCATGGGTCATGGGCAATCAATAGGGGAAATAGAGGAAATTGCAAAAAATTCAAATACAGGGGCTTGGGATTCACAAGTAATATGAAATATATATATATATAAATATATATATATATATATATATATATATATATATATAAATATATATATATATATATATATATATATATATATATATATATATATATATATATATATATATATATGTGTATATATAAAAAATTAAGCATGGGAAATCAAATATTACTTTACTGGGGTAGATACAATGAATTGTGCATGACTAGCCCAGTGTTGAACTAGGACAGAGAACAAACATATTAGGCATGCAAGCTTGAAATTTTGTAAACTGTATGAAGAAACTTAATTTCATCATAATTTTGCTATTATACAGTGTGACCCATTGTGGTAAACTAAGTGAAATTTGCAGTATCAATTTGTTTCTAACTTTGACAGGCACAGAATAAAGTACTTTAAGGTGCTGGTTGTCTTTCAGTGTTGCTTTTACAGCTATCAAACCAGTGTGCCAACTCTTCTCTATATGATGTACTTTTGAATTAAAATGTCCAAATATCTGCTTATTGCCTGAATCCAGGATCCATAATCAACTTCAGAATGAGGACTGGATGCAGTACAATTGTAGAATTGAAGCTGCACAAATCAGTCTGAAGAAACTCAAACACAGTGGAATGTTAAAAAATAACATGCTATCATTTAACAGACTAGGAGGTACCATAAAGTTATGGTTAGGAACTGGTACCAGTGTGGCATACCACATGGCTTTTCCATCTCTTATTATGGTTGCATATAGTAATTCCACAAATGTAATGCCTCTGAATCAGAACACAGTTAATTTAGAAGAGGCAACATAACATCAATGTATTAACTGAATAACTGTTTTTAATGATGCTCAAATCACAGGCCATGAAATAAGCTCAGACTATCTGTACAATATGTCGGTTTTGAGATGTTGCAATACATTGAGCAGCAAAGACCAATAAACTTTAGTAAGATTTGTACAAACAGGAATTTATGTTTGGCAATGTATACTACTGCAATCAGTCTTTAACATTTAAGAAATTTGGCAACATTTTGACATCTGAGGAATGTCAAGATGGAATGATACAGTTTATACTGCATGGTTTTAGAATAGTTGTAGGGTTTGAGCATCACCTATGCTTCATGATAATGCCATACTATGAATATAAGTACATAAAATATCTCAAATTACTAACATTACTACATATTTTCCAATTGTAAATGTAACTTATGCTGGCTTGTATTTGAAAGCTGAACCAAACTACTAGATGCACAAGACTCTGTAAGTTGTAGACATGGATTTTCATGGCATTTAATCCAAATTAGTTTTGTTGCTTTAATTGTTTTATTGCCTTTTTGTCAGTAATTTAGTATGCTAAATTAAAGTCATTTTAGTATGCTAAAACTATTATGGTTACAAATCTTGCCTATTAATATCTGATCAGATAACCCACAGGGAATGTTTTCTGCATACAATGGTTTATCACAAATACGATCTAACAGCCCAAGCATAATAAGGGGTCTGTGTATTGGTAATTTGGGTATTTGTAACCTTTCTAAAAGAATGATTAGTGTTGTATATTGATTAGATCGTTTCTTCATATATACAGTACATATATCTTATGGTCAAATGTATGGCTTATGGACTATGAGCATTTCATACTGTATATTACCATCTTGTCCATGTGATATCTGTATGGAATATTAGTCAAGCGAATATCTTTTATGGTGATGGAGCAACATTCATTTCTTTCATTAATGTATTTGCTTTTGGGAACAGCCCAAAATGTGCATCTATTATTTGTTTAATGTAGAGTTTATATTACCTTATCTCCAGTGAACCCTCTGCCACCCTAAAAATAAATAAAAAAAGCATTACTTTTCAGCTTGGAGAAAATATGGTTTAAGCAGTAATTATAGCCAGACAGAGGTCACCTCACCTTGCTTCCTCTTGGTCCTGGACATCCCTGGAAACCTTGTGTGCCATTCACACCAGGAGGACCTCTCTCTCCCTATAGAGCAAAACAATAAGGTATTTTAGATAATGCAGAGATTTTTAGAATACTTAGAACTTTTATTTGCACTAGGTAAAAAAATGGGGTCATGTACTGACTATAGACTACTTAAATATGGCATCATTACTTACTGGTCCTCCTTCTTCTCCTGGGAAACCTTGGTGTCCTTTGAGACCTGATGCACCCTACAAAAAAAAAGAAACATGAAAATTATTTATTCAGCTCAGCTCAGCTCTAAAGCTAAAATACTGTTACAGATTTCTGTATTTGTCTCTTCATTGATCGCTATTGTGAACAGCTAGACTGATGAACCATCAGTTACTCAACTCTGATAAGAAGTTGCATCTATTAATGTTGTTTGTATGTCTGCATTGTATTTTGTCTTGGTGATTTTTTATCTATCTATCTATCTATCTATCTATCTATCTATCTATCTATCTATCTATCTATCTATCTATCTATCTATCTATCTATCTATCTATCTGGTGCATGTGCATGTATTAATATGCATTTTATCCTGTTTTTCATTATTTTTACTTTAATTGTGGCTTATTCCAGTGATTTTCAACCAATGACCAACCATCGCACACCAATTTCTGTGTTCCTGAAATACAAATACATTTTCTGACTGATTTCATTCAGAAAATATTTTTACCATAACTTTGGTTCTTTCTAAATAAAGTTTAATTGCAAGTTATTGGAAATTACATAGTGTAGGGTTAAAACAGTTTCACAACTAATTTTAAGGTTTCTCTTACTAGTTCTCTATTGCTGCCAAGCAATTCTAAGGTTTAAAACCACAGAGTAGTATTGTTGCATTTACTTATGTATTGAAACCATCATGAAAATGGAGAATATCAGATAACTGTTTGGATGTGTTAAAATAATATGAGATAATGGAAAAGGGAGAGAAAATGTATATATGGTAACTGGAGTAAAGAAGAAAACAACAAATAAAAAACAAACACAATATTGATTAACATTTGTTTATATCCAGTATTGTAAACTAACCTTTGGTCCAATGACACCCGGAGGTCCAATATCACCTCTCTGTCCAGAACATTTACATGGCACTCCACAGCATCCTTTCTCCGCAATGTTATCCTGTGTTAGAGGAATAAAATAATACATGATACACCTGTCCTACCAAATAAGTTAAGAATTATGTATTATTTGGAATGTCCTAGGATATTGCATTACTAGTTCAACAGTATACTACTTATATAACCTGACCAATGTTCCCTAAATGCAGGTGTTGTTGATTTCTTTAATTAACAAGGACTTTCCATTTTGCAGAAATCATCAGGCTTCATTTGTCAATATATCATCAACTCTCTCCAGAACAACAACCTAATTGACCTTTCACCTCCAAAAATTCCTTTTCCAGTTCAAGTTTAATTTTGATTGAATGATATGTGTGTATTACAGACATTTTTCATTTGCTAAATAAAACTAACTATAACAGTCAATAACATAGACAAAGTTGACTTACCAGCTCTTCAATGATCTCATAATCCAGATCCACGCGGTTTAATCTCAGTGGGTTATTGTAAGTGAATCCTCTTCCAAATTCCAACTGCATAATTTGATCAAACTTGGGAACACTTTCCAACCCCACAAAGAGCAGTGCTTTTACTCCTGAGAAACATAATTTAAAAATATTGAAACAATCAGGTTTCAGTGACAATATGTTATTTTTATGTGTTTTTAGGTATTGTACAAAGACCTGCTACTTAAAGAAACTGGTACTGCTGTCTAATGCCTGTCTTTGAGTAAATTTGTCTATGCAGGAAAAATAAACAGGTTTGCTTTACTGCTTCCTCCTTATGAGCATATACCTTTTCTTTACTTATTTGCTGCTCCATTCAGCCCTAGGAGTGAAGAACATAGAAGACCCAAACTCTGGGGTATGGAAGAGCATGTAGGTCATTCCACTTCATCTCATGTGACAGTGGGGTGGTGTTAGGGGCTTAGTCCAGTGTTGTCACATAGGGATGTGGAATGGTCCCTTGATCAGCTGACCATACATTATACAATTGTCTTTTACAAGTTTCCTTTAGATTTACCAAAACCATATAATATGAAACATTAACAGGAATATGCTGCTGGGAATAAAAGAAGGCAAGGATTTACTGCTGGGTAGATGGCAGTAATGTAAATCTTTTGAAAGCATAGGTTTACATGAACTGTCCATGCCAAGTTTTTAGGGAATGCCAGTTGTATGAGGTGTCAGTCAGCTGTAACTTTCTGGCAACTGTATCTCACTTTAAGACTGACTTGTGTGTTATGCTGTTGAACTTTTCATTAATTTCATTGTTAGAAAGTACTGTTGTAGAAGAAAAAGCTTGTCATTTTAAAAGTTTAACAGTGGGTGTCCACTGAGATACTGTCATGTTATATATTATAATAGATTAAAAGTGAATTCCTTGAGTTAAACACTAATCTCACCATCTGAGTTGAATCAAGGTGATTTTCTCGTGAACACTTACCTGAAGCCTGTAGAGCTACAGAAGCTTGCTGCAATTCAGCCATGCTTGCATCAGCTCCATCTGTCATGTGGATCACCACCTGTGTATAATGGAATTAAGTATCAGCAAAACTCAATCAATCATTTACATTTCTTATATTGTGAAACACATAGCTGCATTATCACCCTTTGTCAAGTGAACAGCCTATTTGTCTTTAGTAAATTAACTCCATACTGTCCTCTCTTAGTATAGCTACTTTTTATGGTGGCTGCATTCTTCTCATCTGGTTCTGGTCAAACGTTCATCCCCCAAATAGCACATACTTTGCTCGTCAGAGTATGTATTCTTTGTTAGAATGATTGAAGATAGGGGACACACATTTTACTTCATCCTGAGGAACGTTTACAGAAGACTTCTCAAATACAGAACCTAGATAGTTGGTAATTGAATCAGCCACTTGCTTTAACAGCAAAAACAATACTCAACTCTGGCTGCTGCACATTGTCCTGTGTAGCAATTATTCTCCACAATATTCTTTGTAAGCATCCCAAGGCACAGACAATCCTTGGGGGAGCATGACTCCATTCCATGTTTCTCCCAGGATGGAGCAAGCTATGTTGAGTGACCATATTGCAGACCTAAGTGTCTCTCACCACAGCAATCAATTACCACTAGATGGAGGACTATATAAGGCATGTATGTCCCTGAAGTCTTCAGCTTGGGAAAGGAGCATGCCTGTCCTTCCCATCGATAGTGCGCATGCTCTGAAACACATTGCATTACTTCCAGTGACGTCACGCGCCGCTGCATTCCACGTGCGCTTCATCTAACCTCTCTGCATCTACCACCATACACTGAGCTGGTGGACGGCTTACGAGTGGCACAGCCTGTTGAACCAGCGTGACAGGAGACGCACTGCTTCAGGACTTTCTTCCCTATGCCGACCATCACTTAACCCATATAATTGTTTTTATTCATGGTATTATTAAATCGACACTGTTCATACTTACTCTCATACTCTCTTTTTTTGCTTTGGACTACAGCCCTGGACCTGTAGAGCACTCTGCCGCTGCCCCATGTGCCTAGGTGAGCTCCTGTGTAATGTGCTGCAAGACACATTACAGGCCAGTCCCACATTTTCCTTATGACAGGGTCTGGGTACAGCCTCTGCAGGAGCTCTGTAGCTACTAAAGAAACTTGATAGAAGAAAAGTGTTGCTGCTAAAAAGAAAACTGTAGCACAGACATCTTCTCTCAGAGTCCTAGGACACTAGAAGGTGTGCAGGGAGTGGAAGGGTTTATACTGAGCTGCCCTTACAGCTTTGATTGCCTGTGCCCAGACTCCTGTAGATAGCAGCATAACCCATTGGTTCAAAATTACTTATAATATATCATTACGAAAAAAGTAAGGACTACATTTTATTAGTTTTCGGAAAATTGTATCTTTCCTACCTTAACGCTGTTGGGTTCCCCAGCATTCTTGAATTTGTTCAGATATGTCTGCAGGGTTCGGCCATTCAATACATAAGGCCCTCGAGTGCCCATGGTAGTGATTTTTTCAGCCAGTTCTATACGGTAATCGGAAAAGTCAAATGCCTCTACAGGCCCTATTCTGCCCTGTGACAAGACAGCAATCTTCACAGAAGGCTTTTTATCACCACTGCAACTTATTTTCTGCATGTTAGAAATCCGTTCCAGTATTTGTCCCAGTTTGGGCTTCAGACCTCGCTGAAATGCAAAGACATCCTGCCCAGGGCTTACATCGACATCAAATCCTATAATCACCTCCAGATTACATTCTGAAAAGAAATAATAATTATGTTTCTCCACATGTTCTTTCTGGTACATACCACAATTGTTGTGTAATACACACTCAGTCTACAAAGATAAATGCACACTAAGCTAAAGAGTATGGGTCTACATGCTGTTTTTGTCATTAGTCTATAGATGATAATCCCCCGATTGCATTTAACTGATGGTAACAATAAGTAATGACATCAAATATGTCAATGTGACTGTATATCTCATGAGATGTAGTAGGAAACAATACTTTGTTTTGAAATGCTGCAACCATTTATTAAAATATATAATTTAATTAATTGTTGTTGTTAGTACATTAGCCCACTACCACATAAGTTCTTCAGTAAGCAGCTGCATATGGATAGAAGATTAATGGAAACATTTATCTTAAATGGTCACAAATCTCCCAGAGAATGAAAGATGGGGAAATATCTGCCTGTCTTTATACTACCTGAGCATGGGAACTGCCATGATCCAGTGTCTATACTGGAAGTGGCATAATCACACTACCCCAAATCTTTCCTCAGATCCTTTGCAGAGGAAAGCAATTTTTCTTTTTGCAGGGACATTTCCCAACAAGTTTGAAAAACTTCTTGTGGGATAATCTTTGTTTTTGAGTCAGAAGTACCATTTGTCATTGTGGATCCATTTATGGCCAGTGGGATAAGCTTTAGATTTTGTCCAAGCATGGATGCTAGGCAAACCAATTTCTTTCATGGTTTCAGAAAATGACAAATAAATGCAGCTGTTTCAATATACCGTATGTGGCTATTGTCTTTCAAATAATACACTCTAATATTTATTACAAGATAAAGCCTGCCTTATCTCTCCTTATATTGGGACCTAATTAACAATGATGGGACAGAGACTAATTTTAATGGTCTATCAAATAGGTGCAAAGTTAGAAGCAACAATGCAAAACAGGTTCAGGATGGCAAAAACATTCAGACAATGTAGAATTATGAAAGCTGTACAAACATATGAAATATGCACAAACATGGACTCTTCACAATACAGTCTGAGCCAGGGTAGCATGCAGCTGGATAGCATAGCCTCTACAAGAATCCCCAAGAACAGAAAGTCCAGCTGATAATCATAGCTTCAGAAAAACAGTTCAGAACACAGATGCTTGCCATTTTCCTTATTGTGAAATCCAGGTTAGCTCTTGTAGCAGGTGAACAGCTGGAGGGATCCAACACCCAAGGACAAAGCAACCTCATTGGAACTGCAGTATTTTGGTAGCAACTTTGAAGATGCTCCCCACAGTAGCTGTGTCTTTTGGAGAAGCTGTTTGCTATTCGATGCCTACCCAGGTGCCTTGGTTCTGACAGTGGGGAACCTCTCAACTGGCTGCAGATCACTTGTGACCCCTCTGCTGAGGAAGGGAAGCAGAGAAATTGTCTTCTCCGAGAGTATCCAAAAACCAGAGAGATGTGGGGGAAAGGACTTAAAGGGGCCTGAGTATGCATTTGAGAAAGGTGAGTTAATGGGCTTTTCACTGCACAAGCTGCTCATATACTGTCCAGCCACTGTGCAATATTTGTGGCTATTGTCTCTCAAATAATACACTAATCTTATTGCAATACAAACCTGGGTTGTCCCTTGTTGCTGCCTATTCAAGTTCATGCATACCAACCTGATGCTAGCCAAGTTCTACTAAACACCTGAAATCTATATTTGGAATATTTTGGAAATAATTTGAGAAATGGGGACCGGAGGAAGTTCAGCGAATAATGTGGAGATGTGGTTTTGAAGTGTTTTTGTGCATTTTAATTTGACACACTAGTCAATACAGTGTAGTACTACAAAAATAAAATAAAAATAAAAGAACAAAACTAACAAACTATACTATAAAACTGTTTCACTACTGGCCAATTAAATGAAGTTGAGGGCTTTTCTAAAACTTTTACATCTATTGTGGCTGCTGCTTCCACTGTTTTGGTCAGACCTATTGCCCTCAAAGTCCCATTAAAGGGTGGAACCCCTCCCTGCTGTACAATAATATTTGTTTGCCCTCAAAGTCCTCTTAAAAGACAGACACTCTCCCTGAAGTACAGATTTTTTTTTTTATTAAAACAGTTCATTGCCTATTAGCCTTGAAAATAGCCAGAATCGATTTTCAAGATTTCACAATTTTTTCCCACAAATAGAGATTTATTTTCGTGGTATCTGTCCACCACTGCGTTTTATTTTTTTTTGCGCTATGAACAATAGACTGTCAATTAAAAAAAAAAAGCCAGAATGGATTTTCAAGATTCACCCTTCTTTTTTTGCAATTTTTTGCAATACGGCACTGGATTACTTTAATTGACAATTGCCTGATCATGCAACGCTGTACCCAAAAAAAATTTATATCCTGTCCCACAAATAGAGATTTATTTTCATGGTATCTGTTTACCACTGCGTTTAAATTTTTGTTGCGCTATGACAAATATACTGTCAATTAAAAAAACAAAAAAAAACAAATGTTACTTTCTGGTACAAAAAAAAATCCAATAAAAAAATGGAAAAATCTAATTTCTTCAACAATTTAGGCCAATATGTACATATTTTTGGTAAAAAAACGCCAATATATTGATTAGTTTGCGCAAAAGTTATAGCGTCTATAAACTATAGCATATTGGTTTTTTTTTACTAGTAATGGTGGCGATCGGTGACTTATAGCGGGACTGGGATATTGTGGCTGACAAATCAGACACTAACTGACACTTTTAAAAAATTTGGAGGACCAGTAACACTAATACAGTGATCAGTACAAAATAATACTGTATGCACTGTCACTGTACTAATGACACTGGCTGGGAAGGGGTTAATATCAGGGGAATCAAAAGGGTTATATGACCCTGGGAGTGCATTTTTACTAGACAACATAGTCTCTTTTGGAATTTGATGCTATCTATTTTTAACAATCTGTTATTTTTGAATAAAGCTTATTTAAGGAGTACTCCGCAGCCTGTTCCTATTTCTCTCTTGAGGTACAGACCCCTTTGGGGAACCCCTCTCTATTCCCCCTCCCCTTGTCTGACTATTATGTTGATCCTCTGATTCACTGATCCAGAACTAGCAAGCATGTTAGGAAAATCAGAAATGCTTATCTGCATACTTTTTCTGATCGAGTAACTGCAAATATTTAAAGCATACCTACACTCAAAAAATTAAGTATCACCCACTCCCATTTCCTCAATCCTCGCCTATTCGAGGCAACCTCCAAGTTTCTACCTGTAAAAATGTCAGAAAAGCTGATTGGCTAGGATACAAGTGATGTGGACCTTTGGAACAGGCTCATGACTGCCTAATTTCTAATCTTTTTTCCAGAATGTGGTAACACATTCTTTTGTCCTAAGAGGATTTTTTTTTTTTAAATGAATATGGTTTATGATTTAAAATGTGTTGAGTGTAATCATCTTCAAATGTGTTTTACTAAAGTGACTTTCGTGTTTTTTTTTTTTGGACTAGCACAGACCAAATGTGTGCTAGATTGTAATTTAACAAACTCATACATGCACATGCCAATATTTACAATATTTTTTATTCCACTTCAGCTGTTTTCTTCATTATTAGTAGCATGCCTTGTGGTTGCATAAAATAGTCAAACAATGAATTCATGTTAACATTAAAAAAGCATTAGTATTAGAAAAAGGAGAATATAAAAATTCACATACCTTTAACAGCACCAATAGCATCTGGACAGATACTCCTCTTCTGCAGGGCCGTATCTAAAGTGATCAGAATCTGTTCATTCAGCTCCGAAAGGCCCTGGACATTGGATACTCTGAAAGCACTTGGTGGTTCACTTGCAATTTTATTAACCTCTTCATTAGTAATGCTTCCTACTCCAATGGAAAAGACTTTGACTCCCTTGCTGGCTAGAGCTTGTGCCGCAGATTGTCCATCACTGACTGTCTTTGCCCCTGTGATAATAAAAGCAATCTGAGGAACACCTGTACCAATTCTGCTGCCTGCTTCTTTAACAAAGTGCTTGTCTTGCAAGTGACGAATAGCTGTGCCAAGGCTAGCCAGACGTCCTCCTTTAAACTCTGCTTTGGTCACAGCATCCATGATCAGATCACGGTTGTCATGGTCTTTTAAGAAAAATTCATCAGTCACATCTGAATTATACTGAGCCAGTCCTATCTGAATGGCATCATCATCTTCAATTGCAGCATCCACTATGCCAGAGACAAACTGAAGGACCTCCTTGAAGTTATCTCTTCCTAAATTCATAGAGCCATCCACAAGGAAAACAATATCAGCTTCTTTCTTCCCAGCTAAAAGAAAATAGTTGGAATGTACATTTTAGATATTTGTGCCACTGGCATTCATACTAACTACTATACAGCCAAAGATCTCATGTGTAACTAATGTTATAGAGCTGTTCTGACTAAAGATTGCTTGTCCAGTATGTTCACACAATCATTTTTTTGATATGGTAGTACCAAAACTTTTTCCACCCATCACAGTACATCAGTCAGCAAATTCTCCTGTAAGTATTAGACATGCGCAGACTGGAATATTTCCTTTCGTTTTTTTGTTTTCGTTTGGAAAATAAATGTATTTAGTTACTCCCGAAAATCGTTTTGATTTATTTAGTTTTTCGTTGGGGAATAGCTTTCGTCCGAAAATCCAATAATACTTGGTTTCTGTCGAATGGTCAAAAGAATATTCGACGGAACGTCGAATCTTTACGTCGAATCGTACATTTCCGTTCGAATATTCCGCCTACAAGAATTCTAATGTTGTATGACTAGTAATAATGTTGAATCTATTCTCTATAATGTCGAATCTATTTTCTCATAAATCGAAATCTATTCTCTGTAATGTCGAATCTATTATTTCTATAGTGTCGAATCTTTTCTCTATAATGTCGAATCTTTTTTCTATGATGTTGAATCTTTTCCCTATAATGTCGAATCTCTCTATATCGAATTTTTATCGCAACGAAAACGAAAATAAACCTTTTTTTATGTAGGATCTTTCGGTTTTCGTTTCTTGTGCTTTCGTTATCGTTTGTTAAAACAATAACAAAAAAAACTGATTTTCGGACGAAAATGCATTCTAACGAAAACGAATGCACATGTCTAGTAAGTATAGAGCAGGGGCAGAGTCCTGAAGTCCTGGTCTCCCAGGAAGTGGATTGAATGGCACTCAACCCAGAGCAGAAGCTGTATTGGTGAGTGAGTGTGTCTGCAAGGGATGGGGGTCAAAGTCAGGTTGGGTAGAGCAAAGAGGACGGGGACTTGAATAATTACTTTTTTTGCACAATATGGGGTTGGTATTAAAATATTAATTAGCTTTAACAAATTTATAGGGAAAGGTAGGCAGCGTGCTTAAAGCAAATCTATACTAAGATGAATACAGAGGCTGTCATTGAAAGATTTTTGAAAAACCTAGTGCCTGACTAAAGCACTGACCAAGAACAGGTATACAACAAGTGAAGTTAGCGTGAAGAACCATATATTAAGTTCTTAAAAGGGCCCCAAATTCAGCGATGCACACAGCTCATAAAGTAAAAAATATAATTTTCCTGTCTAAAGCATCCCAAATCTTCCTTCATTTGTGTCTCATTTGCTCCTCCTACCAGATATTGCATTTCACAGTGGGAGGTTCTAGCAGTAGTGCCAGTGCGGCAAACCTAGAAACCATTGGACAGGGCAAGATGTGGCCAGCTTCCGAATGAAACCTACAGGCTTGTGAATCAGCAGTGACAATAGTTTTAGCCATGTCCTCTGCAATATCTTCTTATAGCATTGTAATGTAAGCAGGCATTCACATGAGGGTGACAATGCTGCTCTAAATTTAGGAGCAGTGCAATAATGTTTTTACCACTTTACAGGAAGTTCATGAGCTGGACACTACTGGGAAGAACAACAGGTATCTGTGAAACGTTGTAGAGGTACTAGAGGAAAACTGTCAGTAAAGATGCATTTACAATTAAGTGCTGCAGCACATATTTTGTATTGGGAGGCCATAGTTCTATTTTAGGAACACTCTTCCTTACAGTAACTTAACAACAATACATGTCCTCCTATAGTATATGGAAAACAGCAGGGGGCGCTGAAAACTGATTTTTAAATACAATAGTGAACTATGTATATCCCCATCAAAGGATATGATCAGACAAAAGGTGCAATACAGTGCAAATAGTTAGTACATAGTTAGTACATAAATTGCAATGAGAAAATATATTATTAATAAAATATCCAAACGAATATGTGCAGAAACCAGATCCAAAAATTATGAAAAAATGTCCATAAAGGTGCAAAAGAATTAATAATATCCTTAAAAATCCTTGTGACTTGTTCTCTCATATAAGTGAATATAAGTGATCGCAAATGAAGTGTTTCCACCTTCACCAACTAAACACCGACAGTGTAAACAGGATAGCTCCTTACCGCAAACGATTGACCTTTCTCGTTAGAAAATAGGTCAAATAAAGCATTGTGTCTCCACGGACAGTCGATAGCCTGGATTCCCTTGATTGAATGCGTTAAAGGGCAAAGAAACACAGAAAATTGCCGCCATAGCGTGATACCGTTTTATTAAAAGACATGGATACAAACACACAATGCCGAGTGCCCTTTAACGCATTCAATCAAGGGAATCCAGGCTATCGACTGTCCGTGGAGACACAACGCTTTATTTGACCTATTTTCTAACGAGAAAGGTCAATCGTTTGCGGTAAGGAGCCATCCTGTTTACACTGTCGGTGTTTAGTTGGTGAAGGTGGAAACACTTCATTTGCGATCACTTATATTCACTTATATGAGAGAACAAGTCACAAGGATGTTTAAGGATATTATTAATTCTTTTGCACCTTTATGGACATTTTTTCATAATTTTTGGATCTGGTTTCTGCACATATTCGTTTGGATATTTTATTAATAATATATTTTCTCATTGCAATTTATGTACTAACTATGTACTAACTATTTGCACTGTATTGCACCTTTTGTCTGATCATCTCCTTTGATGGGGATATACATAGTTCACTATTGTATTTAAAAATCAGTTTTCAGCGCCCCCTGCTGTTTTCCATTTATCGATTCTATTTTGAATTTTTGGGGTGCAGCTCACCTAGTGGTTAATTTATATCACGTTAAAACACATTTATTAGTTATTTTGGCGCGAGATCCTCACCCTACCTCCTATAGTATAGTCGTAACTATACATTTTACTCCTTTATAAAATGCTCTATGTTATGTCTGTGTGCTCTATGTTATGTCTGGGTTTTAATGTTGCAGAACACAAGTCTACACCAACTCCCTTGCAATTAAAAATAGTGCTAGTAGGTAAAGTTTTTTTTTGTTAGAAGAAAATTTGTATGCCTCTTATGCAATAATGCCTTTGCCTTTTAGCTATCAATTTTTTAAATTGAAACTACCTGCACAGTATACTCGCAGGTCACACTTGTCATGAAAGAAAGTTGACCAGTGCAGAAAAAGCATTAGAGAGGATGGTAGTGGCAGTTATAAACGTTGACAGAGAGTGTGGTGCTATCATTGCTGCCAACTCAAAGGTAAGTTTTCTATAATGTCCAAGTATGTCATGCATACTTGGACATTATAGCAAGTGCTATTACTGGACAATCAGCTTCCATTCTGCTGTAAAATAGGGAGCAGAGCTTCCGCTTATTTTACATCTCAAGGAGCATAGCTGAAAAAAAAAGAAAAAGAAATGAGGCAACACTTACGAAGAACTGGTCCTACCACCGTTGGTGGCGCTAGGTCAATGGGTCCTGTAAAAGACCTGAATAATATACTTTCAATGTTGGGAAGTTCATTAAATTCTTTGATGGTAAAGAGGTAACGTGGGTCTGAAACTATGGTTTCTATTTCAGTCCTGTCAGCACCACTGGTAGCTACAGCAAGCGACTTTACTCCATTTGTTCCAAGTATCCGCGCTGCTCCACTGACATCATCTACAGACTTTCCTCCAGTAAGGAGCACCAAGTGCTGGGGAACTCCTTCTTCTATTCTACTGCCAGCTGATTTCACAAAATGATTTTTGGTTACAAAATCCAGTGCTTTCCCAATGTTCAATGATGTTCCTCCTTTGAGTCGTAAACGACGGACATTGTTGATCAAGGCTTGCTTGTTTGGATGGGCTTTTAGTAAAAACTCTGTGGCAGGCTCATTACTAAACTGAACAAGACCAACTCTGACTTTATTAGGTTCAACTTGAAAGTTCTGAATAACCTTAATGATGAAATCCCTGATATTTGCTAGTCCTTCAGAACCTGTTCTTGTAGAGCCATCAACCAGGAAGACAACATCCCTTCTGTCTGGATCAGTTTCTAGGAAAAAGAATGCAAGTTGCTTGAATATAGAGCATTCCACTACTGTATTCTTACAAGACAGTACATACAGCAAGGATTACAAATAAAGAAATGCAAAAAGGAAATCAGTAAAGTACAGTAGCACATAGAAAATGTTTTATTTTACTCATTGGATCATCGATAAATGACCCCTGACTTATTTTTCCAAATTACTTTATCTTTTTTTAAGATCTAATATATTCTAATATGCATATACTGTTGAATATGTTTGTTAAAAAAATATTAATTACCAGTAGTAGTAACACGTGGGACATTCTCGTAGATCACTTTTATCCTATCTCGATCCAGATTGGTGACAGATGACAGCAATCTTTGCTCCAAAGTTGGAAGCTCCCGGAAACTAGATACGTCATATATGAAATCCTTACTCAAAGTAATTTTATTGGCCTCTTCAGAATCTATATTCTTTGCAATCAAGTAAGGAACAACAGAAGATGCTTTAATCTGTCTTGCTCCCTCGTCTATGTCATCTGATGAAGGTCCAGAGGAGGTCAAAATAAGAAACTGAGGTACTTGCTCCTCTATTCGGCTTCCAGATGGTCTTGTAAATATGTTTTTAGACACATACTCTAGGGCATTACCAATGTTTACTGATGATCCTCCCTTTGGTCTTATTCTTCTCACTGCACTCTGGACCTCATCTTTTGTGGAATGAGCGTTTAGCAAAAACTCAATACTAGGGTCCTCACTGTACTGGATCACAGCTACTCGAGTATTATCTTGGCTGACGTCCATTGTTTCTACCAGGCGCCCAATTAGCTCTTTCACATTGGTAAACTCTGGAGTAGCATCCCTGGAACCATCTATAAGGAACACGACATCCCTTTTTGCACCTGAAATTAGTTCAATACACAATTATTATGAATCTTGATGCATTTTATTCCTAATAATAGGTGATATAATTATACATAAAGCAGCACAGCAAAATTTATTATACATACATTAATACCTCGGATTGCGAGTAACGTGGTTAAAAAGCTTTTCGCAATACAAGCTATTATTTTTTTAAATCCTGACTCACTTTGTGAGTGTTTTCTCACAATACGAGCAGGATTCAAGCCTCTGTGGTGTGCAGTATCGCATTTGGCCAGAGGTGCGGGGGCGCCGGTGACACTCGGAGCTGTTCTGAGGCGTTTGACTGTATGCAAATTTGGGTTCATGCTTGAATGGGGTTATACTGGGGTGATACCTGTACCGTTTTCTAGAGCGGGCGGTTGACTCTTTAGTGATAACAACCGAAGGGATGTTTACATTCATTGTGACAGCAATAAAAGTGATCAGATTTTTTTTTAAATAAATAAAAAGAACATTTTTTTTAATGAGCCCCTGTCCCCATGAGCTTGTGCATTAAAAAAACGCATTCGCAAGTCACGCTTGCAAATGTAAACGGTGTTCAAATCACACATGTGAGGTATCGCCAAGATCATCAGAGTGAGAGCAATAGTTCTAGCACCAGACCTCCTCTGTAACTCTAAACTGGTAACCTTAAAAAAAAAAATTAAGCGTTGCCTATGGAGATTTTTAGGTGCTGTAGTTTGTCGCCATTCCACAAGTGTGCGCATTTTCAACGTATTATATGTTATGTATCTTTTTACTCTGTGTTACATTATAAAAAAAATTGGGCTTACTTTAGTGTTTAGTTTATTTTAATTCGTCAAAGTGTCTTTTTCCCCCCAAAAAATTTGTTTGAAAGACTGTTTCGTAAATACCATGTAACATAAAATATTGCAGTGATCACCATTTTATTCACTAGAGTCTGTGCTAAAAAAAGACATATGTTCAAAGTAATTTTCTAGTAAAAACTTGTAAGCAACAAATGTCAGACTTACCTATGCTTTTCATAATAGATTTTATGAAGGATTGTCTACTTTAAAAATATGCTGATAGATGTTAGTACCACTGCCCTCAGACTTACCTTTAGAGAAGACAGTTGGACCTGACCGCCTCAGAATTTCAATGTCACCAGTGTTAAGTTCTGATACTCTTGTTGTTATGGTTTGGTATACATTTCCTAGTTGGCTGATGTCCGAAACAGAAACAGCAAAATCTGGAATGAAAGAAATTGTCTGCAGCTCAGTTGTGTCAGCATTGCGGACACCGATGGCAAATGGAATTACTCCAGAACTTTTAAGGCCGGAGGCTGGTCTCCGGACATCATCTCTTGATCTGCCAGTGGTCAGTAAAATTAAGAATTGAGGCACTCCCTCAGAAGCCCGACTGCCAGCTGAACTGGTGAACACATTTGTGGTAACATAGTCCAAGGCTGCCCCTGTGTTCAATTGTGAACCTCCAATAGGTGTTAGACGTTGAACAGCACTGACGACTCCCTGGCGGTCTGGATGAGTGTTAAGCAGGAAGTTGGGTCTTGTGGTATCACTGTACTGAACAACTCCTATCCGAATCCTATCCCGATCAACATCAAGACCCTCCACCACTCTCTGAATAAAGGAGCGTAATGATGGAAAGCTGGATCTGCCTTCGTTGGATCCATCAATCAAAAATACAATGTCTTTTCTTCTACTTAAGTCATCTAGATAATAAAACAAATACATCACTATAGGTCCCAATACATTCATATTTTAATTACACAAAAATTAAGGAGAATATTTTTAGAACAGTTAAAACTGATCCAATAATATAAGTATGGGATTAATAACTAAAAACCATTGATGGAATAATGAATACTTACATAGTTGGTGAGGTTAAATAAAGACTCTAGTCCTTCTTATTCAACTGACAAGAAAAAGATATTGCAAACCCCCATATACACAATCATATAGCCACAGTTGAGGAAGCCCCCCTCCCCCAAAAAAAAACATAATTGTAGAATTGCGAATTTTAAACCTATGACAGGCTCTGTCAGGCCCCGTACACACGAGCAAATAAATCTGTTAAAATCGGTCTGACAGACCGATTTGATCAGATCTGTCTGCTGGGCTGTTTTGGTTTGATCGCTGTACACACACGATAAAACCAAAATCCCCGCCGGCAGACAGCACGGAGACGTGGCGTTGACGTTGATGCTGCCACGTCACCGCACCAGAAAGTAAAACACTTCCGCGCATGCGTCGAATCTATTCGACGCATGTGCGAGCAGATATGTACTAACCAGCAGACATGTCGGCATGCTTTAAAATCTGTCTGCTGGCAAAATCTGTCTGTCCGCCCGTACACACGATCGAATCTGTCTGCTGAAACGGTCTGTCAGACCGTTTCCAGCAGATAGATTTGATCGTGTGTATGCGGCCTCACACTTACAGTCTCTTAAAAAAAATGTTTGGAGAAACTTTCAGATACATGCATGGAAGCGTATTTTAATGTATTGATGTATTTGTATTTAATTCCAATGCTGCTAGTCATGTTTTACTAGGGTTTTACATATATCTGTGATTGACTCCAATAACAAAACCATCTAAAATCTAAATCTAAAGCCAAATTGATACATTTAGAATTGTTTAGCACCCCTGTCAGTTTCTTTCTTTTTTTGCTGTCTGTCTAACATTTTTTTTTACATTCTATTTAGGTAAACAAACAGTAAACAAGATCTGTGACTATTATTAGGTGGCTACATTATCCCAGGGCTTTCCTGTTCACTTGTTACATAATTTTATTCAGGTAAAAGGATTTTTACTACTAGCTCAATAATACAAACATAATTATTTATTTAAAAACACATTTATGAATGTGAAATGTCTTAATTTTTGTTTGTGAAAAGAAAACAATAAAAAAATTACTGAAGTAAAAAAAATAAAAGAGGTTTAGCTTTTTTTAATTTAGAATTTGCTCTTAATAATAATAATCCTCTTATCTGGTTAAGATTATGTGGTAAGTAAACAGGAAAGCCCTGGGGTGTAGCATCTTAATAATGGATGTAAATCTTGTGTTTTCTGTTTATAAAAGCTGAACTCCGGATATAGATTTTATTGCATAGTTAATTGATCCAACTTGAACCAATGTAAGTATACATATGCCATACATGTGGGATCCCTGTGGAGGTTGGAAACTTACTGTAATAGTCCCCACTACTGTAGTGATCACCTCTTTCTACTGTATGAGCAGCTGCCTTACTGCACAGTAGCCACAGGTGTTCAGCTGCTTATGATGGGTTCCATCTACAGAATGCCATGATCTCCAGCTTGTCTAATTGGAGAAAGCCTTGCATTAATTTAGAAAAATTAAATTCCCCCCTGTGCTTACTATGCAGCAGGGGTTTCGCTTGACACAGGACCAAAAAGAAGGAGATGACTACTAGGAAGAGATGACGTACACTAGACTAGCAGTGACTACTACAGTGATCTGCAGCTTCTACAGGGGTTCCACAGTAATGTAATATATATCCTTACATTGGTCCAAGCTGGACCAATGTAATTATGCAATATAATCCATATCTGGAGCTCAGCTTTATTCAAAATACTGACCACTGTCTTTGTTCTAAGGACTTTATTTAGGAGTACAATGATTCCTGGATGCAGAAATAAATATTGTGTATATGCACATTAAGGTGCTCTTCTGCCTCTCAATTGCAATTTTTGTACAGAAACAAAAAACTAATTGCTTTTATAGCAAATCTATAGAGGTTTACAAACTGTAAATAAATGTATTATATACAAATGGCAGATGCTATTGTAAGGACACCTTTACTTCTGGCTCATTGCAATTCAACTCTTGGTTTTAATTATGCAACTGAGGCCTACCCTCCCTTCCAACCCCTCTGGGCTTCATACTATGATTTTTAGTGGATTGCTTAGCAACTACCTTTGTATAGAGGATTATTTAAATTCAGATGCATTCGTTATAACTGTTTTCACATTCTAAGCAATCTCTTGCAGTTTACTATTGTGTGCTTTTGATGATCAACCCCATACTAAAGAGATTATGCATGTAGATCAGATTATGTCAGCCCAGTCCCCTTAATTAGAGAGGTAGAGCTTTTCCCGTGTTTCCCGTGACTTTAATGTATATACAGTATATGTTTTGCTTTGTCAAAGGAAAAGATCCATTAACTGCACATCATGATGCAGATCAATGTGCATGGAGTGAGATGAATGGCAGCCTCAGCCCCTATTGAAGCCAGGCCACGCCTCCAAGGCATTTCCCTCAGCCCCTTGGAGCTTAATCTTGATTATGCTCCAAGTCTGGCAGTGGGGTCAATGGACAGAACATTGACCCCACTGCCGGACTTATTTTAAAGCGCTTGTTATGTTCACCTAAAATGTGAGTGTACATTTTTAATAAATACTGCAAGGTAACGTTTTACGGATTTACGCTATGTGCACCCTTGTCTCTTTCTTCTTGTTTTGCACATCCTGAATTGCCTGGATAATATATCATCACCATTTGGAAGTGTCTAATAGTATCATCTGGCTGGTTTCCTATAAATTGGTTTCGTATTGAGCAATATCCATATGAACGCCTTAGGAGTTCCATAGACCTATTCAACATTGGAGTCGATTTGGATCCTAGATATCATTACTTTATAAGCTTGATCGGCCTGATAAGTGTACACTTACTTGGGTCCGATCCCTCTGGTAAGCCTCCCAATAATACTACTTGGTGGTGGATCTTCTATCAATTATTTGATCACACAAGTCACTTTTAACTGAACTATTTGGATTGTTTCACAGACTTATATTCCATATATTCACACTGTGGACTGTATGAGCACTTTTGGTGTTCTTATGTCATTTGCCATAAGACTCATTTGCATAGTCTTTTTCATTTTTTCTTTTAGCGCTACACTTATGTTCTATGTTTAATCCTAAACTTAAACCACCAACCTACTAATTCACTGCCTTGTTATGTCTCCCCTTGAGTATTTCAACTCCCTTCTCATTGGCCTACCTCTCCATAGGCTACCCCCTCTTCAGTCTATCATGAGTCTGCTGCCAGACTTATCTACCTTACCAATCGCTCAGTGTCTGCCACCCCTCTCTGCCAATCCCTACACTGGTTCCCAATTGCACAGAGAATTTAATAAAAAATACTAACCACAACATACAAAGCCATTTACAATTCTGGCCATTGCATGATGTGAGCAAGAAGTCCCCACCCAAAAAAGGTGTAAGCAAGCAACATGAACAAATCAGAAATAGAGGGTATGAACAAACATAAATCAATGGCATACAGTTTGGATGGGCAGGAGGAAGGATCTCTTACACTTAAGTGTGCACTCTACTTCACGTGTTTACCTACTACACTGTACCAGCCCTCTCTCTTTATCTATAATACTATTATATACTGTAAATGTTTTAATTTTAACTTTATAATGATCATAAATATATCAATATATTGATGAACCCTGGATATACAGTAGATGTTTAAAGCAAGCAGTCATCTTGTACAATCTATTTTCTAAATGATGTTTAAATTATATAATTGTTTTAGTAGTAGTAGTCTATTCAAGGGTGATTAAATCTGAATTACAATAATGTATAAATGTTATAATTATGACAATAATAAAAAAACTATTTTAACTTTTAAAAGTTCATCACAGTGAACGGTATTTGAGATAAGATTTTATTCACTGGACCCCTAGCAAACAGAACAAATCAACTAACACATCCAACTCTTTTTGAAAAGTTTTTCAGTTGCATGTGTGCACATTTGAATCTTCTTTGCCAAATAACATTATTTTTGGCCGCCTGGTCACATCTTCCCTTTTCCATGTTCCCCTAAGCTATGTCTTTCAAAAGTTACACTACAGGGGGAGTAGAGAGGGTAGAGTCACCTATGTGTCCTCCTGAGGTCACAGCAGAACATTGCGCAAAATACCCACAGTACACCACTAGGCCTGAAACTGTCTTTCAGTAAGTCAAGTACAGTAAAACTGTATAAAGTTTTGTATATGGAAATGCAAGCTGATAACAGGAGATCTGTTGTCTTATAGTGTAAAAAAAGACATGAATATTATAAGAACCAAAGAAATACAGTAATAGTTGTGCGCACTGTTAATTGCAGTGCGTATATTTGGAACACCACACTAACTATGAATCTGTTGGTTTTTCTTTTGACTGTTGTAGTCACTAACTGAATGCAGGTCACGTCTGTCTACAATTGTCATAAAAGCTCTGGCCTCCATGGGAAAGGTATAATATAAGTCTCATTATGAATGCACTGATCATAAACTTTACCTGTAATTTAATTCTTGTGGACCTTTAACCAATTATGCCTTTAAGTATAATAATACATTTAGTTTAAATGGATTACTAAATTTTAAGGAAAGAAATTATGTTTCTACTTAACTCAGATACCCAGATGTTTCATAAATAAAATTAGGAAATGTTTTCACTTATTCATATGTCTCTTATTTCTCTTATTTTTGTGCACTTTTTGTGTTTTTAGCAAGCATAACAAGAGAAGGGGAGTACTTACAAGACTGCGTTGGTAGCTCAACTGAAATGGTTTTTATGAGATTAACAAACTGAGACTGGATGGTAGAAAGGTCTGCAATTGATTCTGAGGCTAAAACAAATTGTGGAGCCAAAACAATCTTCTCAAGTTCCTCAGCTTCAGCCCTTTGTGTCTTGACTGCAAATGTCACAATGCCAGCTGCTTTCAGCCTATTAGCTGCATTGTCTACACTGTCTGAAGATTTGCCTGCTGCAAGTAACACTAAGTACTGTGGTACTCCCTCTCGAATCCTACTTCCAGACTCCGGTGTGAAAAGGCTGTCATAAGCATAATCCAGTGCAACTCCAAGTTTGAATTCTTTGCTTGGTTTGTACTTCATTTTTCGAACTGCACTGATTACATCAGCCTTGGTGGCATATGAATCAAACTTAAATTCCACTTTGACATTTTCACCGACTAAGCCCACACCAACACGAGTGCCATCTGGGCTAACATCGAGACCATCAATGATGCTTGCCACAAAATCTCGTACAGCGGGAAACCTTCCAGCAATATTGTTAGAGCCATCGATCAGGAATAAGAGGTCCCGTTTGCTGTCTGCCACTGTACAAAACAAATTTAACAGTTACAAAAATCCTAAAAAAATGCTTAAGCTAGGCAAAGACAAAGTGATTTCTTTTTTTGTCCAATACGTCGCAAGATCAGATATTTGCCTGTTCTTCGAACGGTTGCTGATCGCTAGATACAACAGTCAACTCCATCCATTGGGCAGATTGTTTATCACATGAATCTCCAGACAGACAGATATCAGATCTTATTTGAGTTTTTACTTGCTGCTTACTTACAAACTGAATGAAGGATTCAATTTGGAGACTTGTTCAAAAGCCTTTTGCATGCTCAGTTTCGGTCAACACAGATTCTCAAGGAACACAGTTTTTCCATGATGCTGATAAGTGTTTTGAGTTTGTCATAACAACATTTTTTATCAAGTATTTGTGTTGTTCAGCAATTGTTTGTAGTATGTTGGACATACATGAGAAGACTTAATAAATAAGCTGAATCGTCATCGTATTGGATCGAAAAGTGCCTGTGCCTAGCATACTTCTTAAGAAAAACTTGATATAGAAAACAATATAGAAAATGACTTTATAATAATCATTATTCTTCACATTTCCAAGGTTGTATGGTAAAAGCATTCCACAATTAGCAGATCAATCGTAAAAATATCTTTAATGGGAGATGTTTTTGGGGTGCCTGTATCGCACACTCATGCTATCTCCATCCAAAAAATGTAATGAGCCTTTTTTATGAGGTAAATTGATTGCAGCTGGACTAAGCAGCACCATGTGCAGTTATTTCCAAACCAGATATTTTACACAACATGATTAGGTATTATGACCATCAGATGTGGACAAAGGCTGGTATTCTTTCTAAGACTATGCACACTGTTAAATGCCATAATTTATGAATCCATAGCAAAGTAAAGTACGAAAACAAAAAAATACCCATTCACAAAAGGCCCAGTCCACATATTGTCACAGTAATCAGAATGGGATGGTGTACAACACATTGTACAGAATGAAGCGATGGGAAATATGGAATGCAAAGCACAGCATACATAAATGAAATAGTATGGAATAGGAAATGTACAGCATAGCATCCAGAATGGGATGGTGATGGAATATGAAATGTACAGCACAGTGTACACAATTGAATGGTGTAATGTTCAGCATGACACACAGATGAGGATGGAGTGGAATAGAGAATTTACATCAAGGTGTACAGGAGGTTGTGCAAAAAACAAATGTAAAGCAGAGTATAAAGAATTAGGCCACGTACACACAATAGGTTAACCAGAGGACAACGGTCTGATGGACCGTTTTCATCTGTCAAAACCGATGCTTTAAAATTTAACCGATGGACACCTAACGATAGGTCAAAACCGATCGCTAGTAGGCACGACCATCGGTTAAAAATCTACGCATGCTCAGAATCAAGTCAACGCATGCTTGGAAGCATTGAACTTCATTTTTTTCAGCACGTCGTTGTGTTTTACGTCACCGCGTTCTAACACGATCGTTTTTTTTAACCGATGGTGTGTAGGCACATCAGATCATCAGTCAGCTTCATCGGTTAACCGATGACCACGGTCCATCGGATGGACTGATCTTGTGTACGAGGCCTTAGGTGGTGTGAAATAGGGATTGTTTAGCACAGCATACATGATGAGGTAATTTTGAAATTGGGAATTTAGAGTGCAACACATCTTACAGAATAAAGTAATATGAAAAAAAAATGTAAAGCACAGCACCCAGAATGAAATTGTTTGGAAAACAGAATGTACATCACAATGGATAGAATGGGATGATTATAAAATATGGAATGAGCAGCACAGCACACAGATACGGTCAATGTGGAATAATGATTGTACATCACCAAGTTGGTGTGAACTACAAAATGTAAAAAAATACAAAATGCAAAGCACAGCATATGGAATGAGGCAATGTAAAATAGGCACAGCAAACAGAATGAGGTTGTTTTAAAATAGAAAATGTACAGCAGCACACATATTAAAGTGAAGTGAAATAGGGAATGGACAACGCAGTGTACAGAATGAGAATGTTTTGGAATACAGAATGTACATCACTGCATATGAGGAATGTACATCACTGCAAATGAGGCAGCTTTGGCATAGTGAATGTAAATCACAGTATGCAGAATTAAGATGTCTTGGAATAGGAAAGCTTTAAAACAGTATACAAAATTAGGTGCCATGTAATGGGAAATGCACATAACTGCACAAAGTGTGCATAATGATGTGGTATAGAAAGAGAATGTACCTCATGGCATTCAGAATGGGGGTAGAGTGGAAAATGGAATATGCAGCACATCACCCAAAATGAGCCGTCATGAATGGGATTGTAGAGTGCATTAAACAGAATCAGGAGATGTGAAATAAGGAATGAACAGCACAACATACAGACTGAAGGTGTGCTCGAATATAGAATGTAAAGCATGGTGTCTAAAATAATGTGGAATAGAGAAAGTACAGCTCAGCACACAGCAAATGATGACATGGAACATGGAATGTACAGCACGGTGTGCAGACTGTAGACAATTTGGAATAGGAAATGTTCAGCAATAATATATAATCATAATCAGCTAAAGTTAAAATCCGTGGCATAAAGTCAATGCGTTAAGCTAAAATGTTTTTCAGCCTCTGATTACATTCATGCTCCTTCTTTAATCATGAAAAATTGTCTAGGCAATAATGCTTATAACCACTGCTGAGCTCCAACCATCTATTGGATATAGCTCGCAGTTGCAGCTCAACTGAACGGAAGCACCATGGTTGTTCAGGAAGTGACATCATACACTCAGACTGGAAGGAGTTCCAGGGTGCTTCCGTCAATAGCATTTGGGTAGTTGATAACCATAGCATCTTTAGTCTATCTCTGTATTTGGAAGCTGTTTTAAAGCTGTGGTCCCTGTCACATTTTCCTTTCAGTGCAGGTTAGCTCTTCAGGAGGCAGCAGTTAGCCTTATTAATGGTAGGAAGGCACTGGCCTGGGGACACTTGCATCCCTGACCCTTGGCCCAGTCTGCTTCTGATATATAATTACAAACCATCCTGAACATGGTATAAATTATTTTCAAGTTCAGCAGATAGACCGACTGACACAGTAGCTGGTTGTCAACAGACCCATTTGAATATGTGGCTATGTGATTACGTGCAGTAAGAATAAAAAACATCACTTTAGTTGGTCTTACCAGCTGGAACTGACTGTATTAGAGTACGTATATCACTTGTAGTAAGCGAACTGACACGTTGTGAGAAAGTTTGGTAAGCGTTCTCCAGCTGGTTGACATCAGGAACAAAAAGAACAAAATCAGGGGAAAAAGAGATGGTCTGAAGCTCAGTCCGATCAGCTCTACTAGTTCCGATAGCATATGGCACAATGCCGCTGGCCTTGAGAGAAGCAGCAGGTCTTCTCACATCATCTCTAGACCTCCCAGTTGCCAGTAAAATCAGAAATTGTGGTACTTCTTCTGCTATTCGGCTTCCAGCTGACCCAATAAATACGTTTTTCTGTACATAATCTAAGGCAGCGCCTGTGTTCAGTGTAGACCCTCCAATAGGAGTCATGCTCTGAATAGATCTTATTAAATCTTGGCGGTCTGAGTAGGTGTTAAGAAGGAACTCAGGTCTGGAGGAGTCACTGTACTGGATAACTGCAATGCGTACTTTGTCTTGACCCACATCAAGGTACTCTACCACCCTCTGAACAAAGCTCCTGAGAGATGAAAAACCAGACCTGGCATCATCTGAGCCATCAATTAAGAAAACTACATCCTTCTTGCGGTCCTGATCCACTGTTAGCAGTCAACAGAGAATGAGAGAAAGGGTAGAATGGATTAGTAGAATATTATTTTTGTGAGATTAGTAAAAAAAAATGCATTTGAAATAAGAAAAAGTATGTTCATACAAAAAATAGTTACCATCTGAGACATAATGTTAAATTTCAGTGAGTTAATTGAAAAAATACCAATTGAATGATTTCAGATTGTTCCCTACAAATGCATAACCTGAAACTGTTAAATGATTAAGATTAAGAAGTTGTAAATACATAAGAGTTGTGAATAAACATTTAGTTGGCTTTGGAACATGCTGAAGTACTGGACAGCACCATCACAAACCAATCACTTACCCAATCACTTTAGACTATTACCATTTTTCAATTTTTAACTGTACATGCTGCAAAAACATCCACTCAAATTTGCAAATGTTTACAATAAACCAGAACATGAATCCAAATTTACTGTTATATGCAAACTATTTCTAAACAGCTTCCGTATAATTGTATATATATATATATATATTGATGCTTTTAATTTTTTTTTTTTTATTATTTTTTTTAATAGGAGAATTGATAACACTTGATTCTGAGACCCATATGGGATTAGCTACCATTGAAAACCTCATATACATACCACAGTTGTAATTGTTTCTTTTACGTATTTCATATTTATCAAGAAACAAAGTATAAAGGTTGATGGTATAAAATTATTTTAGGAATGTTTTACTTTGATCATATACCTTCCACATTAGCAAATTACACTTAAAGCAAATAAACTAGCAGTGTTGACAACAAGTAAATAAATAAACAAATAAATAAATCCTCAGTTACCTGAACAACTCTTTCTTAAGTGGTCTTTGAGTACATTTTAAATAACTATACATAAAAGACCAGAGAAAATGAAAAATCAATTACCTTCTGTTACTGTCACTTCTGTAACTTCTCCTCTAACGAAGGATGTAAGAGGTGTTACGATTTGCTGGCTGAGACCAGACAAGGCCCTGAAATCATCCATCTCATAAACCAGTTGTGGGTTAAATGCAATGGCGTCCAACTCTTCCTTATCAGCATTTCCAACCCCAACACAAAAGGTCAAAACCTTTGATCTGATGAGGTCGTTTGCAGCAGCCTGAATGTTGTCTGAGGACTTCCCAGCCACCAAAAGTACAAGAATCTGTGGAATGTTTTCATCTATTCTGCTGCCAGCACCGCTTGTGAAATGATTGCGGAGAACAAATTGAAGTGCTGAACCAATGTTTAAGCGATTACCCCCCTTGATCCTTAATTGCCCCAGTCGGTTAACAAGATCAGATTTTGATGTTGCTGTGTTTAGATAGAACTCAGTTCTGGGGGTGTCACTAAACTGGGCCAGGCCAATTCGAGCGCCTTCACTGCTGATACCAAGGTTGTTAATGACATCGATGAGAAAGTCTTTTACTAAAGGAAAGTTGGCACTTCCAACGTTGACAGAACCATCCACTAGGAAGACGATGTCTCTTTGAACTAGAACTGCAAGTTTGTGGGTGGAGGATACAGAAACAATGAACATGACATCACAGCAAATTCAGCTTAGCAAGATCAATAAATGCATGTGTTTACACAATGTAGACACATAACTCTTAATAATGCGTATAGGGCAAGTTAAAGAAAGGAAAGAAAATGAAACCAGAGCATCTTAGAAAAGTTAGTCTTAGATAATATCTTCCATCTACTAAATACTTTTTGATAAATAGTTATTTCTATGTTTGGTGAAACAAAGTGAGCCCAGGAAGAAAGAAATATGGTTGTTTATTTGTCAACTTATTTTTAAAGGTGCAGATAACAGGTCTGTCATCTTAGATCTGGCCTTACTACAAAGTGACTTCCCTGGAGCAAGCATGCAACTGGTGAAGTCCTAAATCCTTCATGTTTGCTCCAGGTCTGTTTTTTTTTTTTTTTAGTAATGAAGCAAAGACCAGAATGATAGCCCTGATGGGTGCACCTTTAAAACAAGCCAGCAATGGTAGCTTCCATATTCCTATCCTTATAGGTTCTGTTTAAAGGCCAATATAACTACAACAATATAAGTACCCAAGTACTACCAATCTATTTAGCCTTGTTTGTAAACTCATAACAGATGTGATTTCTCTTGGCTAGGGCTTAGTAATTTGTGGGTAGGATTTAATGTGTTCCATCCCAACAGGGATATATTAAGGGCATGATCTACTACTTTGACCTGTTGACCACATTTCACAATGAAGTCAGTCTTTGTAGAAATGCAGGGATAGCTAGCTGAGTGTTGGGAATTCAATGCAAAGTAAGTTATACTTGGGCATTCAGCCTAATCTCCAGCATTCCACCCCCCTTACATTTTTAGTTCTGGGTGAACCAATTTAAGATGAATTACAGCATGAAACCACATTCGAAATAAAATGTTCATCATCTATGTAAATGCATCACTCTCGTTTAATACGTGTATAGGAGATATTGTAGCTCTCCATAGACAGTAAGATTAAGGTCATCTCTGCTAGCATTCACACCATCAGTTAAGCACTTCATGTTTTCAGACCTCACAGGAATGAATGGATCATTCTTTAAATCAATAAACAAACTATTAGGGAAGCAATATGTGGTCCAAGAAGTGTTTCCGGATGGAATGGGTACCTGTAAGCCCTGCACATACTGTACATTGCACTTATAGCTTAGGGAAATAGACATCTCTATGTAGATGGAAGTCAGAAAAAGAGCAACCATAATGAAGAACCATAATGTAGAATAGAAGGAAATGAAAGAATGAGAAGAGTGACAGAAACAAAACATTAGGGAGAATAATGAAGGTAGAAATGACTTAATGCTGTATGTTTCAAGTTCATTCTAGTGTTGTCTCACAACCTAATCCTACTTAAATTGATCTACATCACAAAAAAAAAAAAAAAATGCCAGATTTCTTTGCTGCATAATGTGCATAAATTATTCACATTTAAAAGGCAGTGCTTAAACTTAAAGCAAATACAACGAATATGATAATAAATAAATTGCCAGATAGAAGAAAAAAAAGTGGAAGTAAAACCATTGATTTAACAAAAATTTTTTAAATTTAAGTTTAAAAAAACAGTCACATTCCCGGCATGTGCTGGAAATCTAATGCCGTGTACACACGATCAGTCCATCCGATGAGAACGGTCTGATGGACCGTGTTCATCAGTTAACCGATGAAGCTGACTGATGGTCAGTTGTGCCTACACACCATTGTCGTAAAACACAACGACGTGCTGAAACAAATGAAGTTCAAAGCTTCCAAGCATGCGTCGACTTGATTCTGAGTATGCATGGATTTTTAACCAATGGTCGTGCCTACTAACGATCAGTTTTGTTCTATCAGTTAGGAATCCATCAGTTAAATTTAAAACAAGTTGGCTTTTTTTCAACCATCAGACCATTCTCATCGGTTTGACCGATCGTGTGTACGTGGCATAACTGTCACATTGGTTGTGCTCTCAACCAAACTATCAAACAGATGTCGAATCTATTCTCTCTCTATAATGTCGAATCTTGTTTCTCATAAATCGAAATCTATTCTCTGTAATGTCGAATCTATTATTTCTTTAATTTAGAATATTTTCCCTTTAGCGTTGAATCTTTTCCCTATAGCGTCGAATCTTTTCCTTATAGCGTTGAATCTTTTCTCTATAATGTCGAAAAGTACCGTATGTGTGTGTATATCAGGTTTGATAGACAGATTGCTATACACTGTATTCAGTCAGCGTCATGTCGAATCTCTCTATATCGAATTGTTATCGCAACGAAATAAAGCATTTTTTATGTCGGATATTTAGGTTTTCGTTTTCTGCGCTTTCGTTATCGTTTGTTAAAATACCTGATTTTCGGACGAAGATGCATTCTAACGAAAACGAATGCACATGTCTAGCGGCCGTCTATCCGTTCTTTGTTATTTCCATTGCCTAGTGCATTGCCAGCACCCGCATATATCTGGACTCATCCACGAGTGCACTTGGGATTTCCCTGGAGCGGTGAACCCCACTTCGCTTTGCCCCTAGTTCATGTGTATTGCTGATGTGGCTTCCAACTTATACTGGACATAACAGAAAAAGGTGTCCCAGCACTAATTTTCTTTGAATACCATCAGTGTATATGTCAAGAACTACAAAACTCTGTACCCCACATCTTTAATTATTCTCTTAAGCACAATATACTTGACATACATGTATAGCTATAGGCTTCACAAAAGCCCATGAGCAACAGTATATACAATAACTAGCATTGCTTTCTGTTACAATGGTAATATTCTGATAAACAGAAAGAACAATGTTATCAATTTTTTTGAGAAACAAAAAAAAAGAAACATTTAGGTGTAATTAATCTTATCTTGTGTTCTAATATTTTAACATCTCTGCATAATTTGTAATTATATATATGTAAGGGCAGCAATATTTGCTTTTTACATACATAGGCTCTACTTCTTGATTTGCAGTGCTAAATTGTTGTGTTTTACCTTCCCTTTCATGATAAAAGTCAATGAGTTGGCCAAGAGATTGAAAACAATGCATAGCCCAGCTGATATCTGCTCCAAAAGTCTCAACACGTAATACAATAACAGAATTATAGAAGATCAAGCAAGAAATATGTGAAAATCATATACAATTTTAGTTTGGTGTAAACACTGCAATAACATTTGCTGGCATTTTTTTTTCTTTTTTATATTAGTGATGTCTTCATCACTGGTTTTAGAGTAAAAAAAACTGGATGGTAATCCAGGTACAATTAATAGAACTAAGTGGGACATTAATAGATAGGCCAGTTGAAAAACAATAGCAGCTATGCTACCCAAATGACGTGAATGCAAATTGGTTTGTGTGAGTAATAAAACAGGTAATGGGTCAGCTCTGTAAACTTTCATTTATTTAATTAGGGGGTTATGTATGACAAAAAGAGTCTATGCTACCAAGTAAATGCAAACTAACTTGTGTGAGCAATAAAATAGGGTGACTGGGTCAGTCTGTAAAAGTCCATTTCATTAGTCAGCTAGTCAACTATATTTTCTTAACTTTTCACAAAAGTGCAACCCGTATGTAGGTTGGAACACTTTGAAAAGTTACTGAAAAATTAGGATTTAAATGTAAATGTATTCAACTTAAGTGAATGTTTCCAACTTAGTTATACAAATGTTCCTTTTTGCCCAATAGTCCCATGGTAGAGCACCCACATCTGGATTTTACTATACGTTACCAAATTCTACTGCTGATTCACACTAGTGTTCTTGGTGTGACTTGAGTCGCACAAAATGGCATGACAAGGCAAATCGCATTATATTCAATTGTGTCCATTTAAATCAATGTGACTTAGCACAGTACCATTTTGGAAAAGGTTTCTGTACTACTTTGGTGTAATTTACAGTGTGACTTGGCCCCATATGCAAAAACACAGCAAAATTGCATCAAAGTCATACTGTGTAATTGCACTGAAAATCACAGAAAATTTGCATCACAGTAGTGTTAACCAGGCCTTATAGTTTATTAATAGTCCACTATTTATTAAAAAAAAACATTATACAGTATGCAGTAGACATACTTCTGGTAAGCCACTCTTACTTTCTGTTTGGACAACCACTCCCTTAACCTCCCTGGCGGTATTCCCGAGCGTGACTCGGGGTTAACATTCAGTGCCAGAAGCGGTAACCCCGAGTCACGCTCGGGGTGCATTTTTTTTTCCCCAAAAAAATCATTGGCGATCCGGCGGGGGATTCCCGCTGGATCGCCGGTCAGACTAGCCTCCCTGGCGTGTGGCACGGCGTGTGGCACGCTGGATGCAGAAAAAGTTTACTTACCTTTTCTCTGCGATCCAGCGATGAATCCCCGCAGTACACGGCGGGCGGATGTCCGCCTGATGCTGTGTGTTCCGCCGATTCCCTTCCCTGCGAGCGTCGCGACGTAGGGGGGGGAACGGCGCCAAATTTAAAAAAGTAAACAAACACTATACATACAGTACACTGTAATCTTATAGATTACAGTACTGTATGTAAAAAATACACACCCCCCATGTCCCTAGTGGTCTGCCCTGTACACTACATGTCATTTTGTATAATAAAAACTTTTCTTTCTCCCTGCAAACTGTAGATTGCCCATAGCAACCAAAAGTGTCCCTTTATGGCAAAAATTGTTTTAGAGCAGCTAAAAAACAGCGATAATAAATCAGAATCACTTGCAGAATTTAGCGATAGCGATTTATGGGGAAATTCGTCATAAAAAAAAAAAAAAATGACAGCAAAAATTCTGCAACTGAGCAAATTTCAGTGATTTTGATTTGATTACATTATTGAATAATTTTTACTATAATTATATTATCATTTGTGATCATTTTTTATAATTATTTATTATATTATAATTTTTAATTAAAAAAAAAAAAAAAAATCATACCCGGGATGCCTATTAGACTCTTGTTTGAATAGATTTAAGTGAGTTATTCCTAAGAATTACAAGCCTACAGTATAAAACGCCAAATTCCCTTGCAAATAATGGTACCGCTTTTAGCACCTAAAATCTTAAAGAATCATACCGCCAGGGAGGTTAATCACCTCATTCACTTTTTACCCAGGATTTTTTTTACAAAATGAGGTGGTTAAGCACCAGTCTCTATAAAATCCTTTTCCTCTCTTAAAAGGTACAGTTTCTGATTTACAGTTTTCACAGGCAGATCAGAAGCTGTCACCATTCAGTCTACTTGACTCATACTACTTCACCCCATAAGAAAAAATTTTGATAGAGACTATTCTTTTACATCATATTGCCTCAAGCAAATTATACTGGTAAAAGGGTATGTCCCTTACAAAAAGTTTGCACAGGGAGCCATAAAACTTAAAAGCAGATCTGCAATATGCAAGACAGAAACCATATTGTAGGCCTCTAGTTCAAAAATACTTAGAAAATATGAAATACAGATATGGAATTAATGTGTTACCTTCGGTTGGTCCTTCAGAAATTACAACTCCTGTTAAGGTTTTCAGAGGAGTAAGCACCTGAGGAAGTAAGGCTTGTAGAGGAGCTTGTTTGAATTCTGCAGGCTGAAAAACCAGAGAAGAATCAAAAGCAATTTCTTTAAGCTCAGCTACGTCAGCATTCTTGGATCCTATTGCAAAGGTCAGGATTCCTGCCCTCTTGAGAGCCAGCGATGCCTGGGTATAGTCATCTCTTGACTGCCCACCAGTGACAAGTACTAGAAGCTGTGGGATTCCTTCATCCGCACGGCTTCCTGCAGATGTAGTAAAGAAATTATTCTGGACATAGCTCAGAGCAGCACCGGTATTTAAAGGTGTGTTGTTTAAAATCTTCATTTTTTTCAAATGTGCAATAACATCCTTTTTAGCACCAAAGGTGTTCAGGTTGAATTCAGATTTGACATCTTTGCCATACTGGGCCAATCCTACTCGAATAAGATCAGGACCAATTTCCAACCTGTTGACTACCTTTACAATAAATTCACGGATTGCAGAGAAACTTGGCCCTCCAAGATCATTGGAACCATCAATCAAGAACACTATGTCCCTCTTGTTGACTTCAGTAACTGCAAGGCAAAGATATAAGTAAGTGAATCTACAAAATGCATAAATGTTCCAATAAATGTTATGTTTATTCAAAAGTAGATATTAAAATAAAAACCTCTACACAGAATCAAACAAGCCAGCTTGAGAATGTAAGGTATGTCTGGCATGTGGACTCTACTTACCTCCCAACTCTGGTAGCTGCAAAATGCTTTCCAAGAGGGTTTGGCATGAAATGGAATTTGGTGGGAATAGAGGAACGTCACCATAGCAGACACATCTTTCTCAGGTATATTTTAACAGGCTCAGCTGATTTTGAGTGAAGTCATGTACTTAATACTGTTTTCTTTTTAAATATTTTATCTAAATTATCTATTATCTAGATTATTCTAAAGGTATTTTTTTGTAAAGTTGTAGAGTAAACCAGCTGTTGAAATACATTTTATATATATATATATATATATATATATATATATATATATATACATACATACATACACAGTTGTGCTCAAAAGTTTACATATCCTGGCAGAATTTATGATTTCTTGGTCACTCTCCAGAGAATGTGAATGATAACACAAAAACAATTCTTTTGTTCATGGTTAGTGTTTGGCTAAAGCCATTTATTATCAATCAACTGTGTTTACTCTATTTAAATCATAATGGCAACAGAAACTACCCAAATGACCCTGATCAAAAGTTTACATACCCTAGTTCTTAATACCGAGTTTTGCCCCCTTTAACATCAATGACAGCTTGAAGTCTTTTGTGGTATTTGTGGATGAGGTTCTATCTTTTCAGATGGTAAAGCTGCCCATTCCTCTTGGAAAAAATCGTCCAGTTCCTGTAAATTCTTGGGCTGTCTTGCATGAACTCCATGTTTGAGATCTCCCCAGAGTGGCTCAATGATATTGAGGTTAGGAGACTGAGATGGCCACTCCAGAACCTTCTCTTTATTCTGCTGTAGCCAATGACAGGTTGACTTGGCCTTGTGTTTTGAATCATTGTAATGTTGGAATGTCCAAGTACATGCCATGTGCAGCTTCCTGGCTGATAAATGCAAATGTTCCTCCAGTATTTTTTGATAACATACTGCATTCATCTTGCCAACAATTTTGACCAAATTTCCTGTGCTTTTGTAGCTTACACATCCCCAAAACATCAGCGATCCAACTCTCTACCTTTCATCATAGGCCTTGACTCTCCAAATGTAGCGTTTATGATTGTGGCCAAAAAGCTCAATTTTGGTCTCATCACTCCAAATTAAATTTTCCTAGAAGTTTTAAGGCTTGTCTCAGTGCTGTATTGTAAGCGGGATACTTTGTGACAATTGTGTAGTAATGGCTTTCTTCTGGTGACTCGAACATGCAGCCCATCTTTCTTCAAGTGCCTACTTATTGTGCATCTTGAAACGGCCACACCACATATTTTCAGAGAGTCCTGTATTCATTTTCCTGTTATTTATTTTTATTTATTTTTTTGCATCCCACACAGTTGTGACTGAAATTGTAGTTGGTCTACCTGACCGTGGTTTGGTTTTAACAAAACCCCTAATTTTCTACTTCTTGATAAGAATTTAAACACTTCTGATTAGCATTCTCAATTCCTTGGATATATATATTTATATCTCTTTCCTTTTTTATACAGTTCAACTACATTTTCCTGCAAATCCTGTGACAATCTCTTTCCCCATAACTCAGAATCCATAAATTTCAGTGCAGTGCTGGATGAAAGATGCAAGGGTCTGTCAGGAATCCAGAAACTCATTGACCTTTTATATACACACATTACAAGCAAACAGATCACAGGTGAGAATGGTTACCTTTAATAGCCATTCAAACCCCTTTGTGTCAATTTGTGTGCATGTTAGCAGGCCAAAATTACCAGGGTATGTATACCTTTGATCAGCGTAATTTGTCTAGTTTCTGTTGTCATTCTGATTTAAAAAGAGTTGATTAATAATTAACCGCTTCAGCCAAACACTAACCATGAGTGAAAGAAATGTTTTTGTGTTATCATTCATATTCTCTGAAAAATGGCCAAGAAATCATTAATTCTGCTGGGGTATGTAAACTTATGAGCACAACTGTGTGTATATATATATATATATATATATATATATATATGCACACTTTAAAAAAAAAGAACAGGTTTTGCCCATTACAAGTAAAAGTAAATACTGTAAATAAAAGTAAACACATTTTATATGCTTTTTCTTTCCTTCGGTGTGAAAACCAATGTTTATTTCACTGTATGTACATGTACTTAATGTTTTTTGTAAAGTAAGTTATTCAGCTGGCAGCCATGACTTGTTACATATCAAGCATTTTCCTTAACCATTTAAAGCCGGAATTATAGCTTAGATATTAAGAGTAGAGCTGGTTATCTTGTTTTTAAGCCTCCTATATATCTTACCCTAGAGTTCACTCTAAACTCACCAACATGAGTGTATAGATCCTACCTACCTTCGGTTATAACAGTTGGAGGCTGTAAAACAATTGTCCTTTGGGCTACTCCAGCAATGTATGGAAGAATTTGACTTTCCAGTTGACCCAAAACCTGGAATTGGGGCGCGATAAACACAAATGTATCATCGGTTGCAATTTGCTGCAATTCATTGTTGTCTGCTCTTCCCACACCAATGCCAAATGTGATGACACTGTTAAGTCTTAAAGAATTGGCAGCATCTCTCAGTTCATCACTTGATGGTCCACCAGTGATGATCACTAGTGATTGGGGCACTCCTTCCTCTCTTCGGCTTCCAGCAGCTGAAGTAAACAGCTGCTCCACCACATACTCAACAGCAGCCCCCATATTTGCCTCTTCTCCTCCAACAAACTGTAATCTCTTCAGGGCATTTATTAGCTCTTGTTTGGTAGTATGTTCATCCAAGGTAAATTCTATTTTGACATCATCACTATACTGCACCACTCCTACTTGCATCCGACTCCTTCCCACCTCCATACGTCTTTCCACATAATTCGCCAAGAAGTCACGGATGGCATTGAAACCCGTGCGTCCAACATTGTTTGAGCCGTCAATGAGGAAAACCAGGTCAGCCGAGTCTGGTGTTAATTATGCAACAGTGGTGTTGTGTGGTAGGTTAGGTAAAAGATAGAGATAAGTGCCAAAATAACAAACAGAAATGTAGGAGAGACAAGAAAGAAATGCACAAGGTGACAGTGTTAACTTAAGTGCAGTAAAAAACATGCAGCTGTACTAAAGTGAATACATGTTTCTCTCCAACAACCTTAAGAAACATGATGCAGTGGAAGCAAAGGACTTTTAAAAATGCATTTTTCGTTCCTGGCAAACTGCATGTACTCTATCGCAATCTTACATTATAAGCATATGTTATTTTATAACATATATGCTGACAGCACTTTATGATCAATGATCATATTGGTCACACTTGTGACTGGTACTTTCTTGAGGTCTCTTCAGTTAAGAACTGATATTAGCCTAAATCAAATCATATAACTTCATTGGCATTAACTATGCCCCCTCTCTCTACTACATTGGAACTTATACATAACAGGTACCAGCTATGCCTGTGTTTGGAATTTAAATAACTCTTATGCTTAGCCATATTTATCTACTAAACGTATTCAACCTACTGCTATTATTAGAATGATCATAGTTGTAGACCCCTTTTTAAATAGACCCTAAACGCAATGCTCTAAGTCTAAGACAAGGGTGCCTAACCCTTTGAAGAGCGATAGCCACTTAAGCAACTTGGTAAACAGTCGCGGGCCACAATGAGCAGAGTGGGCAGATGACAGGTTGCGGCTATTCTATAGGCCCTCCGATTCGATCCACACAGATGGAAGAGGACAAATTCCCTTCATTTTTTTTTTGCGGATCGGATTGGAGGTAGGCGGGCATAAGCGGACAAAAGTCTGCCACGTACATACGACCGTTATTCATGTCATTGAAAAAAACAATGTTTTTCTCATCATGATTCCTCTCAAGCCTGCCTTGCATACACATGATCGTGAAAAAAAAAGCTTGAGCAAAGCTTGGTGACGTACAACATGTACGACAACACGTACGACGGCACTATAAAGGGGAAGTTCCATTCGAATGGCGTCACCCTTTGGGCTGCTTTTGCTGATTTTGTGTTACCATGTGTCAGTAAAAATTTGGTGAGAGACGATTCGCGCTTTTCAGTCTTCGTGCTTTTCAGTCTGTTACAGCGTGACAAGAGTGCTATCTCCAAATGACATTTTTCTCGTCATGAAAAACGGTTGTGTGTATGAGGCATAAGACTGCTGTCACACTGATGTGCTGAGGTTTACGCACTCTGCGGGTGCAGCATAGTGCACCTGTGTCTATCCTGCGGGTTAGCTGAACTTTGTCATAGACTCCACTGTACAGGAAGCATTGGCTTATGTTTCTTTTCTCTGCAGCCGCTTTCTTTCTCTACCACCAGCTTCATTCACAACACTAATGCTGTGGTATGGCGGGTCGACAACCTACAATCTGGGCTTGCCAACCCGCCATTCCAAAGCAGAAGGTCATGGGCCATATCAGAGGGCTCCACGGGCAACATCTGGCCCCCGGGCCACTGGCTGGCCACCCCTGCTTTAAGTCCTGTGACTTATTTTCAGCTCTTACTGATCAAAATGCTGGTTGTTACAGCAGCTATTTATTATCAATGATCTGAGCCTTCTGCTCTCTCTATAATATTAGGCTCAAAGTGAAGGTTTTTAATTTTTTTTAAGAGGACACCTTTCAATGGGCCCAAAAATAGTCAACATTGTTTAATAGATATTGTTTTTGTGAAAATCATCTGATCAATTTATACAAGTTTCATAGGCAGTTAACGGCAGCAACTGGAATGCTTGTAAAAATGTCCTGAGCGCCCACTACATAATACCTCAGTTTCATTACATGATAGCAACATTTAACATCAGCGTTCTACATTCTTGGTGAATAGGAGCTACCAGACTCTTAATATAAAAACAAAATTAGTAGCAATGTGGGAATAAAGAGACCTCTACTGTAAGATTGTGTGACAGAATGCTGCAACTTTGAGGATGTGACAATTCTCAAAGTTATAGGTATCATATTATTGATTGGAGGGAATCTCTATCTTATTAGGTTCTGCCACATCTAACCAATCACTTGCAATTTTCCTTTACTGTTTAGATATGATTATGTTCTATGATTATAGACGAGGTTGCTAAACTGCTTGCTAATGTCCAGCTAACCGTCTGCCCCCTGGATCCTGTTCCCTCGTAAATGCTATAATCACTCTCTAGCTCTATTCTACACTCTAACCAACATCTTCAATTTCTCCCTCTCTTCTGTTAAAACATGCCCCATATCTAAAAAGCGCTTACTGGACTCAACCAATCTTAACAACCTACGCCCCGTCTCCTTGCTCCCCTTTTTATCCAAACTCCTTGAACGTCTGTCTACAACCGACTAAATGACCACGTTGCTGAGAATAGACTTCTTGATCCCCTTCAGTCTTGATTCCGTCCCCAACACTCCACAGAAACGGCTCTCCTAAAACTAACAAACGATCTACTAACAGCCAAAACCAATGGGCATTATTCTGTACTCCTACTCCTGGTCCTTTTCTGCTGCCTTTGACACGGTTGACCACCCCCTCTTCCACAAAAAGACTCCACGCCTTTGGTTTCTTGTGACTGTACTGTTCACTGGTTCACTTCCTACTTAACCAAGCACACCTTTAGCGTTACTTACAATTCTACTTCTTCCTCTTCTCTTCCTTTCTCTGTTGGGGTCTTCATAGGAGAGGTCTGCTGGTAACCTCCCATGATTTCCAATCTCTATGCTGACGAGTGACGACATGAAAATCTATTTCTTTACCCCTCAGTTCACTCCCTCTCTCTTCTCACATATCACTAAATTACTAACCGATATATCAGTCTGAATGTCACACGACTTCCTCAAATTCAATCTATCCAAAACCGAACTTATAATTCTTCCTCCCCATGTGCCCCTTCCACTGATCTCTCTGTCAAATTCGATGGCACAACTATAAGCCCATCCCCGCCTGCCAAGGTCCTAGGTGTAGTCCTGGACTCTGAACTCACCCTTAAACCCTACGTCCAATCACTGTCTAAATCTTGCCGCCTCAACCTTTGCAACATCTCCAATATATGCCTCTTTTTAACCATTGACACAACAAAGCTCTTAATTCACTCCCTGGTCATCTCTTTCCTCAACTACTGCAACTCCCATCTCATTGGCTTACCTCTACATAGTCTATTCCCCCTTCAATCCCTCATGAATTCTGCTGCCAGACTCATCCACCTTACCAATCGCTCTGTGTCTGCTACTCCTTTCTGACAATCCCTCCACTGGCTTCCGCTCACCCAACTAATTAAATTCAAAATAGTGGCAACTACTTACAAAGCCATCCACAACTTATCCCCCAGCTACATTACTAGCCTAGTCTCAAAATACCAACCTAATCGTTCTCTTTTTTCCTCTCAAGACCACCTGCTTTTTAGCTTCCTCATCACCTCCTCCCATGCTCGCCTTTAGGACCTTTCCCAGAGCCTCTCCAACCCTATGGAACTCCTTACCCCAATCTGTCCAATTATCTCCTACTTTATTAGCTTTTATACGATCCCTGAAACCCCTGCTCTTCAGAGAAGCCTATCCTACCCACACCTGTACAACAGCTTCTATGCATAAAACACGATCTATGAACGGAGGGGGTGGACCTTTCAATTGTCCACCTATCCTCCTTTCATAGATCAGGTTTCATTTAAAGATCAGGCATCAGCACAGGGGACACACCCTACTGACTTTAAGTTATGTCTGCTGAGTTTGTGTGTTTTATTTTGAGTACACCTATGCTTTAAGGTAGTCAAAGATGTGACAATACGATAATGTCTTTGAAGCTCTCTCCAACCCAACCCTTCTTTAAGATGGAAGAAATTGGACAGAACATGATAGTGTAGAGTTATAGTGCCCTTTTACTGTATTTGATATGATAACTCTGTGCCATAATCAGAGGCAATTTCACAATTTGTTTTGTATACTATGCATACTTTCTCATTTTAAGAGACCTATTCTAATATTGCTCCAATATTCTTACTGTATTTGGTGACTGAATCAATCTCTAATTGTTGCATGTTGCATGCAAGAAATGTTCATACGATACCTAACCCTTCCATACCCTATAATGTTGCAGCGTGTGTAGCTTGTGAGGTCTCTTTATATCAGTCACACCATGTTTTAGGAAGACCCGGTAAGCAATTATTCAAACAAATAATGTAGAATCTTGTTAAGGCATTAACAACAATACCAGTGATGACCAGATTTTTTGCCAAGACTTCAGATTAATTTACATATACTGACCAGTGATGTTGTTTTAAAGTAATTCTGAACGGCTTTATTGCACCACCTTTAACCAAACTAAACCCTCCTCTACTTTACAGCCAATGAGACTGACATCTTCTGTTTGAAGCTGCATGTGCAATGGTGCAGCATCTGTGATCAGGTATGACACCAACCATTTGATCACTTGACAGTTTTGGTAAGCAGTTCAATCAATTGGGTTTAGTTCCACATTCAGTTAGAATAAACATTAGGCCAAAAAAAATGGAGGCCATCCTGTAGGGCCTATATAACCTCTACCAAACCAGCCATGCTTCAGTTCTAGACAAGCACTATGAAAAGAAAATCACAATATTTTTTTTTTTTATAGAGCAAAAAAGTTACCTTTCCACTGGCTACTCTGTTTTTACATGTTTTTGTAACAATAACTTCAGTAGATTGAATATGAATTTAGCAGACCCTCTGGATAGTCATTGGAAATAGAATCAAAGTCATCACTGTGTAATAAAGACAATCATAAAATAAACATTTCCAATGGCTGAAGTTTCACACAGACCTCTGCATAACATATATATATATATATATATATATATATATATATATATATATATATATATATATATATATATATATATATATATATATCTATAGATATATATCTATATCTATATAGATAGATATATATGTATATATATATATATATATATATATATATATATATATATATATATATGTATCTGTAAATGCAATGCTGGTAATTATGTGTACTGATAATACTTAATGCCCATTACACAGCCTCTAATCTGAGGTAACTGTTAGAAACTCAGCCTTTAAATACAATTTTAGCTGTAGCATAAGCGAGTGCTTCACACAATAAGCATGTTTCTGACAGTGTAATCAGAAACATGTAATCTGTCACTAGAAGCTAAGGCTTGATATCCTCTGATGGGATGTGGGACAAGCGTTCTCAGAAAAAAAGACAAACCTTTGCACCAAACTCGGCATTTGGATTTTCTTGACAAATAGTTGCAATGCAGTTTGCCCAATGAATGAAGTAATTGCCATGGCATTAGGTGAGAAGGTTACAGTTAATTTGTAGTGAACCTGCATCATGGAATTACATATTCATTGAGGGGTCACATGACTGGTACATGCTGCATCCCACACGACCTTGAAAGCTGTAAATCTAACCTGCTTGGCTTTTAGGGTGGCGGCATGTTCCCAAACGAATGTGTGTGTTAATGAAGTCAGATGGGTGGTAATAAGGGAGGATGCCTGAGGATTTCCTTTGAATCAGTACAACTGAAATTATGTCATTTTTAGAATCCTCTGTACTGTAGAAACATTACGTAAGCTGCAGAGCAGCTAAAATAAATGTTTTAAACACAGAAAATGTTGTTTAAAGATATTGAACTAGTAATAAATTCTGCAAATGTTAGCACTTAATGAATTATGTGTGTCTAAAAAGCTGCTGCACATTACATTTCTATCCCATAAGTACAATTTGGTGAGAACAAAATACTTTACTTATCTGGTCTAACAGTAAATACAGCTTAAACAGGCTATGATACTGCAAGTTCTATGTTAAAGAATTGCAATTATGAATTGTATTTTTCCAGTACACAACTGTAATAACAATATTGCTGTTAAAAGTGTATTCCAAATATATACAGTTCTGGGGACAACCAAAAGTTAGGAATTTCTTTGACTTCCACTTTTGGTGATAACAGTACACAAAATAATCAGAGAGGGTTAATCTCCCTAATGGTGACAGAGACAATAAAAACATGTCCCAATCCTTCTCCACTCAATTAACAAACTAAAAAAAGTTTTGCTTTTAGTTTTACTTTGAGATATGCATGGGCTTGGGTCTAGGACGGAAGGATTGGAGGTGTGCTATCACCAAGCTACAAAATGGATTGGGACAAAAACTCTGAAAGTGCTTAAGAAGCTAACATGTTCAGAAAGGAGACAACTCATTATTCTCTTAATACAGGTTTCCTCCAAATATTCAACATGACCACAGTAAAAGATGGTAATATTACTTTCAGTAAATCAATATATGTATACCTACCTTAATTTTTTGTGCCTATCAGTATAATTTGACACCTACCTTCCTGTTGCTGTGCATCCAGTCTATGTATCCCTGAGAGCATTAGGCATAAAAGTGCCACCATCGGCAGTAGGCCATGCTCCCCCATCTTGACCATGAATGGGTAATAAGCACCAGATGATCAAACTGAAAAGAAGAAAAGAAAATAATAATAAAAATGTTGGATTCATCTCAGTAGATTCTTCCTAAAATTTACAATTTAATGTACTTCCTAATTTTGTTAGAAACAACAATTGTGATCTCTGACTGATAAAGAACAAAGCATTATATATATATATATATATATATATATATATATATATAATTTGTTTCTTATTTTTAGACTTAAATCACTAAGCTAAAACACAAGAACAAAGAAGCAAGGATTCATATTTTCCAAGATATTTATCCATGTGCTAAAATTCTGTGATTTGGGTCTTGTTATATTCCATATACTGTATAATGTTATATTTGTGATCATATTTGTCATGATCATGCTGTGCAATTTCCCAGGATTATGTACAGAAGATGTGTGATAATAAATGACTATGTACAAAGTTCAGTAACCCAAGGCAACAACTAGATCTTGACATTCTATATCTAAGTGCCAGTTAGGAGATCGGTTTTGAAGTTTTTTATGGGTTACTGCCCTTTGTGTACGGTCTATGAACCTGGAACTGTGTTACTACTGTACAAGTCATTTACCCATAAATAATACTTCACATAAAGGTAAGTTCTGATGGGTTGGGTTACCTAGTGGTTCCTGTTTTCTAAAACAAAATGTGGGAAAATAGGCCTAATTTCACACTCTCGGCGCTAATGGGGTATAGGTATTTACAGTTCTGCAAATAAAATTATCTATGTCCTATATCTAGGACATGAATAAAGCAGCTGCTCAACATAAAACAAAATATACACATAGTAAAATAATGATAAAAATAATGATACAAATCATCAAAAGTCTTTATCAATAAAATACAGCAGCGCTAGTGATCAGGGCACAATTCAAATCCGATGTGAATGAGTGATCGGATTTGAACTGTGCCCTGATCACTAGCGCTGCTGTCTTGACTTGATGATTTTTATCATTATTTTTATCATTATTTTACTATGTGTACCTGTTTTCTACTTGGGCTAATTAGGTGAGACCTCACTAATAGAGTTCCTGTCTTTAATTCCCTTAAATTAGACTTTTTGGGTGGGTAAGACCTCTCTGGATTATCCACACTTCTCAAAATCGATTCTTTAGATCTAAAATAAGTTAAAACTCTAACAGGGAGCATGGGACTTCCTAATATGGGGAGCATCAGGTATGTACACCTGGGAACCTAAGACCATATAGCTCACTCCGTGGGTCCTGAGGAGATGTCATAAATGATTGACTGGTTTAACTCTCCAGTATCCACCAAAAACTGAAATATACATTTTGGATTTTTGCACTGTGAATTCAAAATATTCATGGTACCTTATACTGCACCTTGACAAACACTACACCAGTATTGAGCTGCACACTACAAGACTGAACAATTTTTAGGCCTCATGCACGCTGCTGCGCTTTTGCCATTTTTTTGCCAATGCCTTGAACTCAACTTAATAAAAGCCAATATGTCCACACATGTCAGAATTGCAATGGGTGCACTGACTAGTTAGTTTTTTTTTTGTAATGTTTAGGAGCAGAGTTTTGCTTCCTTACCTCACCTTTGATAACTACAGTATATTGTTTTTCTTTTTTTTTTTTTTTTTTTTTAATGACACTAGCAAAGAATATAGTTATTAAGTACACATGTATACTTAAAGGGGTTGTAAAGGTAAATTTTTTCCCCATAATAGCTTCCTTTACCTTAGTGCAGTTCTCCATCACTTCATCACCTCATCCTTCGATTTTGCTTTTAAATATCCTTATTTCTTCTGAGAAATCCTCACATCCTGTTCTTCTGTCTGTAACTCCACACAGTAATGCAAGGCTTTTCTTCTGGCGTGGAGTGCCGTGTTTCGCCTCCTCCCTAAGACTGCAGGACGCCCACTAACACACAGCTCCTTTCTCTATTTGCAACGTAGAGTGTGTCCTGACTCTGCTGCTCGCCCCCTCAAGGGAGGGGGTGAGCACAACACTCCACACCAGGGAGAAAGCCTTGCATTACTGTGTGGAGTTACAGACAGAAGAACAGGAAGTGAGGATTTCTCAGAAGAAATAAGGACATTTAAAAGCAAAATCAAAGGATGAGGTAAGTGAAGGAGGACTGCACTAAGGTAAAGGAAGCTATTTAGGGGAATTTGTTTTACCTTTACAACCCCTTTAAGGATGAAATATAAAATTAAATCAAACTTAAAATTATAAAGCCCCTTTCAATAAAAGTACCATTTTTTCTACTGCTTATATAATGCACATACCAGTAACACATAATCATGAATGTGTCTACTAGGAAGACAACATTTTCATGGAAAAGCTAATATCGACCATCTGTCCCTAATGCATATAACAATGCTAAACAGGAATTATACACACATAAAACCTCCTTGCTGTTGTCCATCCACCCCGCGTAGTGAAATTGGTGGCTCCTGCATAGGATTCATTACTGGCCATTAAACAGTCTGTCTGTTTAGACAGAAGTTGTACATCTTTGGAGGCTATTCTAATATTCAACACATGCTGAAAACATATGCATGTCGGGAAGCCCCACTCCCTGAACACATGGTCTATATTAGAAGTACTCATAGCAATAAATAATATCAGTGTCACAACCTTACCTTTAAAGTTCAATTATCATAAAACAGTATGGTAGATCTATGTCTGACCAGTCATCCATCTGACTGAACATATACTGAACATGTGTTAATCTGACTTTGTGATAGAGCTCTATAGTGCTTTTTAATCTATCTATTACATTACTACATTCGACAGATTAAAATATGCATGAGCATTTAGAAGAATGACAAAAGCTCACATACACAAATGCTCATATATATGTGAAAGGTCACATTTATCCAGGTCATATTCTGCCTAGTAGTAGTAGTAGTTAGTCACATTCAACAGAACTTTCCTTGTAGTGCTAAAGACATTTCTTATGAGCAGCAAAACACCTTCAACACTAAAGAGCAAGTTCATTTGAGTATAACTATTAATTGCTACTAGGTCATTTTTTAAAACCATGGTGGATGAAGAATTCTCTTGACTTAAAACCTTAGGCCTCATACACAAGACCTTTTTCCTTGGCAAAAACCAATAAGAAAAGTGTTGGCAGAGCATTTTTGCAGAGAAAAACGATTGTGTGTATGTTTTTCGACGAGAAAACTGTTGTGGATCTCGACGACAAAAAAAGAGAACATGCTCTCTTTTTTCTCATCAGGAGTCTTAATTTCACCGTCGTGTTTCTCGTCTGGCTGGTTTACGATGAGAAACTCATTTGTGTGTATGCTTAGAAACCTGCACATGCTCAGAATAAGGTATGAGACAGGAGCGCACCTTCGGTAAATGTAGCGTCCGTAATGGAGATAGCACATTTGTCACACTGTAACAGACTGAAAAGCCTGACTCGTCTCTCACCAAACTTTTACTTAACACGCGGTAACATGAGATTAGCAAAAGCAGCCCCAAAGGTGGCGCCAGTGGAATCAAACTTCCCCTTTATAGTACCGTCGTACACGTTGTACGTCACCACGTTTGAGAACGACAAGATTTTGTCTTGACAGTGTGTATGCAAGGAAAGCTTGACAAGATTCTCGTCAAGCCAGATAAGAGCCTAGTCGAGGAAAACTACGCTTCATTTACGATCAGATTTTCGGTCGTGTGTACGAGCCCCTAGACTTATATTAAAATATCCACTATTGTTAACTATAGTAATTTACTAAAACTAGAACGTGCAGCCATGCATGGAAACCAAAGAGCATTTAACTTCAGCTTGTTCAATTAAGCATTGACAAAAACCTGGAAGCTGATTGGTTTCTATACAGAGCTGAACCACATTTTGCACTACTCAGTTTTAGTAACTTTGGTCTCAGTATTGGTTCTTTAAGTGATTATGTGTACAAACCTCTTATGCTTTATATCTGGGCATTTCATACATTGAAAAAAAAAAAAGGAAAAGCTTTTCAATTGCCATATCTCATGAATTGGAAATTTAAATTTGTGTCATCAACTATTTATTACTATTGAGCATTTACTCTGGCCATTGAATGTTAGATCTTTTGGTTTTATTGTATCAGATTTGTTGTTTCAGTTTTGTTGTGTCAGCTCTTTCTGTTCTGTTAAATCTCTCAGTTTGAATATGTTTAAAGGGCATGTAAAGTGGTTTTGTATATATTTTTTTTTATTATGGTCAAGACTACAATTTATTTATTTTTTATAAAAATGTGTTGCTTTTTTTTAGCTAGTCAGATCTGAAATACTGCATACTCATATTATGTAGTCTTTATACCACCAGCAAGTGGAGCTTTCTTTTTACATTGTTGGCACTGTATCTTTTTCAGCTTTACTACTCCATTAGTTACAGTACTCAATGAGTCATTAAAGCATTGAATGATCACTTATCAAATGGTTAAGTCCAAGATTTTAATTAGACAAAGGTACCAGTAAAGCACACTGTTCTACTGTGCTCCTGTATTGAATTGTATTGTAATCATACTGTCTGCCCCCATGCTGTAAAGCGCTGTGCAAACTGTTGGGGCTATATAAATGCTGTATAACCCTTTCACGCCAAGCGAACGCATATATGCGTCCTCGGCTTTTGGGGATTATACCGGGATGATGCCTGCAGCTGTAGTTTAGAGCCGGCGATCGGCTATCCAAACATAACAACCGATGCGGCTAAAAGCCGCTCGATTGTTATACCGGAGAAGTGGGAGGGCACATCCCTCCTGCCGCCACTCGCTGCTCTGACCGGGCCTCCCGTCCCACCGGGAGACCCGATCCTCAAAACCGGCGCCTCCATCGTCTTGGCACGGACTGAAACTAAGCCGTAAATGGCTTTGATTCAGTATCCGCATTGAAAACACGGAAGCGACGTCATGACGTCACTTCCGGGTTTCTCGGCTGTCAATGGCGCCGGACTTAAAAAAGTACACAGTATTTAGAAACGCCGTTTTCAGCGATCTGAATACTTTGAAGTGCAAAGGAGGGATCGGGGGGTCTTTTAGACCCCCGATCCCTCCATAAAGAGTACCTGTCACCACATATTACTGTCACAAGGGATGTTTACATTCCTTGTGACAGCAATAAAAGTGATCAAAATGTAAAAAAAAAATAACAATTTAATATTATAAAAGTAAATACGAAAAAAAAAATTAAAGCACCCCCCTCCCCGCGAGCATGCGCAACAAAGAAAAAGCATACGGAAGTCGCACCCGCATATGAAAACGGTGTTCAAATTGCACATGTGAGGTATCACTGCGATCGTCAGAGCGAGAGCAATAATTCTAGCACTAGACCTACCCTGTAACTCCAACCTGGTAACCGTAAAAAAAAAAAATTAAAACAGCTTCACATCTCTACCTCATGCAATCAGAGAACGCTTTGCATTCATTTAGAGGAGGGATCTCCAAATGATGGCCCTCCAGTTGTTGCAGAACTATGCGTCCCATGAGGCATTGTAACACACTGACATTCTCAGACATGACTAGGCTTGATGGGAATTGTAGTTCCTAAACCACTGGAGGGCTATAGTTTGGAGACCCCTGATTTAGAGACTGCAAAGTATTGCCTAAAAGGCGCCTGTGCAATTGCAGTTGTAGTAATCTGCAGTGGAAGCTACACAATGAAGTTGAAATACAGATCCCTGCAGCTTATGATTTGTGGTAGCCTGTATTGGATTTTCATTGTTACCTGTATCCCCTTTGGGACAAGACTTAGAAGTATCTCCCCATTTGGAATTTATACAACAGTAAAACTTGACAGTGGTTCTGCACTGTACTAAAATGTGTTTTTATTACTTTCTGTGTCCCTGTTGGAGAGATTTTCCCTTACATTCTTTCTTGGTGACCACTGTGATAAAAAGTGACTAAAATTCTCTCCAACAAAGACACAATCAGCAGCTTTTAACACCCCTTAATCCTCTTGAAACATATGCAGCCATTTTCGAATATTGGCAAATAAATAAGTTAATATCTTGACTTTCCGTTCAATCTGCATTTAGTCCAACACAATTGATTATTTATGGTGTCTCTGACATGGATGTGTACAGAATTTTAAACTAAGAAAAAGCAATAGTAAATCTATCCTTCCACAAGTGCCACGTCTTTACACAGTCACTTCGCCTTGTTCCTGATCCCTGTGCCAGACAGTGACATTACCTCAGCCCAATCATGCCGGCACAAACCATTCACACTTCTCAAATTAGAAATGCTTTCATGGTATAGGGCCAATAGAACACTCTTTTCCAAATGGACCTCTAATTTACAGGGCATGGAAAGAGAAATTAATGGCTGGAATGTGTCACTAATAGCACATGTTCGCTGTCTGCCCAGGAATGTCCTTGTAAAGTATGAAAGTGGCAGGAAAAAAGAGAATTTATATTTGAAATTTATTGCATATGGAATGTTTGACTCCAGACAATTATTATCCACCATTTATTATATATAAAAAAAAGATTATGAAGAACACATATTATTACATTATATTTGAAAACCTAAAATTGAGGTAAATGGTGAATCAAAAACACCTAAAACTAAACTACAATTACATTTTTAAATACAAATCTGTGTTTTCTACAATACTCACCTTCAATATGGCGATGTCTTTCTTTTCACTTTCAATTTGATGTTTAATTTCTATTAGAGTGTTGGTCTGAATGACAGGCAAAGATTTAACCAACTTCCTCTGAGACCAGGCTGCCATGGCCACAACCCAAGCCTCTGACTGGACAGTGAAGGAGAAGCAGCATAGTAAAGAGCTTAGCTCTCTACTAATTGTCTCTTTGTACTGCTTCTCCATCTCCCACTCTGAGCTCTGTTGTACAGGGACTGTAAACAAATCCGATGAAAACGGTCGGACAGACCGTTTTCATTGGATATGTCTGCTGGGCTATTTTGGTTTGATCAGTGTACACGCGATCAAACCAAAATCCCTGCGGACAGACAGCGCGGTGACGTGGCGGTGACGTTGACGCCGCCACATTACCACTCCAGGAAGTAAAATACTTCCACGCATGCGTCGAATCCATTCGGCGCATGCGGGAGACATGCGGGAGTCCGTCGGACCGGTTTCAGCAGATAAATTCGATCGTGTGTACGCGGCCTAAGAGGCTGATAACAGGTCAAATTCAGGTAATTACATTGCTTGCCAATAGAAAAAACATTCACTGATGTGTTCAAGAATACATAACTGCATTCATTTGTGCATTTATATCTGACAATAGTTTGACTTTAAGAGCCGCTGAGCTCTGCCAAGGAGTTAGTTGGATGCAGATATGTTTATACTTTGTGAGCAAGTACTAAATTAGACATAAGGCTAGTAAGCTAGATTTAAGACCTTAAAAGACTACAAAATCCATGCATAAAATAAAAACCATAAATTCAGATTGTGTGTGTTTTGGAAATTTGTGATACTAATCCACTCCACTGATTAGTAAATATGCTGGCTGCGATTGGCTCTTAGTAGTTGTGAGGACATGAAGAAAAAGTTATTTGAAAATGAGGAGTAATAGAAGTACATCTTCAACTTTCTCACAACAGTGCTCCTCAGTATAAACAACACCTAACTTCTATTTTCCACTATCAGCAATACATTTTGTGTTTTGGCTAAAGCTAAAGTATTTATACAGAAGAAATTACAGATGTGTACAAGCACAGCTTTAATTACATGCTGCTGCCTTACAAGCCATTGCAGCTCAATAGAACTCATAAAAGCCCAGCTACAGACATTTTTTATATTTTTGGACAGAGTGAGAAAGGGATATAACCTCTGTCAGTTTTTTACTTCTGGTTTGTGTTTTCACGAAATAGAATTTCTCTAGCTTCCTGTCAAGACAGGAAGGTATAGATAATATATTTAAATGGAGACATATCCTGCAACAAAATACTTTTTCTTCAGTATGATATATTTACTCTTCCGAAGGCTATCCAAAACTCAAAAAAGAAAGGCCTGTTGGGCCTGGGTTAAGCTTTAAAATGAACAAATGGAAAGTGAGAGATTTGGATGTGTTGTTTTTTGCAACATGTGCTACCCACTGACACCACTGGGCCTAAAATAAAGAAAGTAATAAAAATTCAAAAAGTTTTATTTAAAAATGTAATTAATTATTAATGTGGGGAGAGGAAGGTAAAACATAAGCAAATTAAACATCGGCTTTATAGAAAACGTATTGTCAGAAAATTGTTTGTTAAATCCCCCCAGGGCACATAGCGCATGGGCCTGTTCATATGCAGTGGTTGCTAAGCAGCATGGTCGGTTAGCCCGCTACCACTTTCCGACCACGCTGCTCACAAGGAGATGAGTATTATAACATGGGAGAAGAAGGGGATTTGACAGACAAAGCCTGCACAACTCCTGCTCCCACTTTCCCTGAAAGCTGTAGATGGAACCTCTGCATCTCTGCCATGTAATTTTGCAGCCCCGTACCCCAACTGTTTCCCTCTGCCACTTTTTTGGAGGGAAAGAGAGCTACTGAGCCCACACACCATTTCCAGCCACCAGCTATTCAGGTGAGAGAGACTGGAGTAGTAACTGTCAGCTTGTGTTGCTATGAATGATCTCATTCACAAAAACACTAGTCCACAACAACACAGTCCACCAGCTACTACTCTAGTCTCTCTCTCCTGTGTAGCTGGTGAGCGGGTCTGAGCTCAGGTGTCCGAGAGAGACTAGTGTAGCAGCTGGCATGTGTTGTTGTGGGCTTGTGTTTTTGAGCATAAGGGTTCTCCTCTTCAATGTACCAACAATCACAGCAACATAAGCTAACAACTAATACTGTAGTTTCTCTCCCCTGAATAGCTGGCGGCTCAGTCTGGAATCTAACAGCTATTTTACAATTAAATATTTTCTATATAAGTAATTCGGTAGAGGAGAGCATAAGAGGCCCAGGATTACTGCAGAATGAAGAAGGGCAGGTGACTTCAGTGCTGGCTCTAACTCCCCCATAGAAGTGCTTTTAATTTGACTTTCAGCATGAGGTGGAGCTACAGCTAGCACAGACGGAAATTACTTTAATTAATTAATTTTTTTTTTTTTTAAAACCATCAAACAGATTTGAATGGGACAAAGTGCACATAGGCACATTAGGTCCTTTGGTGAACTTCTGTTTGGGGCAGCTTAGCAGAACTAAACCCACCAATCCTTTACAGCCAAGAAAGCTGCCATCTCTGTTTGATCTGTAACTGACAAGTTTGGAAATTTTCTTCCGAACAAACGATAAATCGGAAGGTTAATGTGTTTCCCGTCTGAACTTTCTGCACTAGGTATATGTAAAAAAAACTAACCCTTTTTTTTTATGTCCACTGAACGATTTGTCAGTCATTACATGATGGCACTATTGTTTGCACTCACGAAAGAACTTTCGTTTTTCGAAAGTTCGTTCGGATGATTTTTCGTGGAGTGTATGGTCAGCATTAGACAGCCAGTGTCGTTAGGTCAAAGACATTCTAAATTGGGATAGAGTAGTAGGGCATGGTCAATCAGTTATTTTTTGGCCATCTGTGTCCCATTGGAGGGCTTTTCTGTAGACACATTAGGGAACCTCTTCCAAGTGTGTGAAAAACCCTCTTAGACAGTTGTCAATGGAAACATGGCTCCCTATAAATGTTTGCCTCTGCATTCCTGTTGTTTTTCAGTCCCAGTGACAATGGTCAACAGGAAACTAGAGAGAATTCATCTCCCTAGCGAGAACACAGACAACAATAAAAACCTGGCAGGAGTTCTAATACTTCCCCACTCTAAGACTAAAAATACGTTTTGCCTTTTGATACACTTAAACAAAAAAGGTAATAGATATAATTGTATGAATGTATAAGTATGATCATGTACACTTTCTATTCCTTTTTACTGTGAGATGAAATGCTGATCTGTTTGTGCTGGATTCTTTCCTAATCTTATCCCTGCAGATTAGCACAACATATTAGCAGGATGTTGTCTGTGCCAGGTTTAATTTCCTTCCACAGGCCAAAAACATCGTAGAGCAATACTTTGGGGATGATTTACCAAAACCGGAGAGTGCAAAATCTGGTACAGTTGTGCATGGTAGCCAATCAGCTTCTAACTTAAACTTGTTTATTAATTTTTGAGCGAAAACTGGGAGCTAATTGGTTTCTGTGCAGAGCTGCACCTGTTTTTTTTTTTTTTTTTTTGCATTCTCCAGTTTTAGTAAATCAACCCCTTTGTCTTCCAGTGAGTGCATTCAAACCAATAAATATATATGTCCACATTGCATGTTTATTACAGAATATAAGTAAAGTGAGCATACAAATCTCAGTGGGGATACAAAAGAAAGCACAATTTTACACTCAACCTACCCCATCATTACCCACTAAAACCAAAGTTCATTGTTTTAGACAAAGGTCTTCTGGAAGCATTGAACTCCTAAAAGCCAAGATCAAAAATGCAGAAGCAGGGCATGGGATTAGAAAACTCCACATGTCTAAATGATCACTAGATCCAGGGATATAGAATGCTAAATAATATGCACAACTTAACTTTTCCTGTAAAAATCTATTTTTACTCTGCCTCTGCCCATTTTTCTAGCTTCCCTACTGAACTTTGAGACCATCTATTAAACTTGGAGAAAGGGCCCAATCACAACGTATTTTAGATGTGATGCTTTAAAAAAATCTTGCTTCTAGCAGCTTCCAAGCAGTTTTTTAAATAATAAACATGTCATACTTGCCTCCACTGTGCAGTTAGTTTTGCACAGAGTGACCTAGATTCTGCTGTTCTGGGGCCCCTCGACGGCACTCGCCGCAATAGATAACCCTTTCTGGGAAGCTCTATCCCGAGGGGGTTACCTTGCGGGCACGCTCCCGTGTCATACTATCAGCATCCATAGACAACGAGTGTATGACTCGGCCCCAACCCCGGTGGCCGCTTCATTGGATTTGATTGACAGCAGTGGGAGCCAATGGCTGGCCTGCTATCAATCTATCCGATGAAAAGCCAAGAAGCGATGGTGAAAGCGACGTGGGATCACGCACACAGAAATGTAGGGCTCAGGTAAGTAAAATGGGGACTGGGGGGGGTGGACACAGCAAAGTGTTACTCTGCCCTACAAGAAACTACAGGAGTTGATGTTGTCTATTACAGAAGGTAACTACTATTTACACATTTCCCATCATAATCTCTATTGTGTGTTGTATAATTGCTTTGATTTGTGACTAGTTTGTTTAACTTTTGTAACAATTTGATATTTCTAAGTTGAGTGTACAGCAAATATTTGTAACTACACCTGAAACCTCATTGAACAGGTAAAATGAGCATTACCTTCCAATCTATTTAAAATACTCAGGGCTTTTTTTCTGGGGGAACTTGGTGGAACTCAGTTCCACCACCTTTGGCTCAGACCCTTTGGTGCCTGCTCACCACAATCACTTGTAAACACAGAAGTCTGGTTTCTGTGTTTACAAGTGACAGCTTTTTAACCCCCTGAACTCTGCACTCTGTATGTAATGCAATTCTGGTATTTAATGCCCCTTTAAGACCCTTCTACTGTTTGTGAAATCTGAACGGGTCGTGGGTGAGTTCCTGTACCTATTTTCTGAGAAAAAAAGCTCTGAAAATACTTATATTGAAAATTCCCATTGCAAACTCACATGGGCATGAACTCATATTATCGTAATTCGGTGAGACATTTGCATTCCATAGGTTAAGTTCAATAGCCAATTTGCCACCCATACAAAGACTGCATCATCTGTTGCATATTTTAGCAATTGGAACGTGCTAGACTCTATGCTTTTATCTAACAATCAACAATTACTATTAGGGCAACAGATGCAGCACATCAATAGCAAAATGGACCTAGCCATTTTCTCTGCAATATGTTTTTTGATCCTAAAATCCCAGTCACATGTGCTCTCTGTTCTGTATGTGCAGAGTTCATGCTTTGTCTATTTTTTACTATTTTCAATATCGTACATCAACTTTAGGGATGAGAATGCAATGTGCTAAGCAGATGAGAAGATCAGAAGAATGTCAAATTCAAAGGGACAAGGGATGTACTAACTGAAGCCAGCTGTTCCACAGTATGCCTGATTCATTGCACATGTGTCAGTATGGGTCTGGGCTGTAGGACCATTTCTTCTCCATGGCTGGGAGAAGGTCTGCTATTCTAGCACAGCTGCTTTTTATTATTATTATTCCACTGGCCCCAGATCTCAGCTTTCCCAATTGCTCCTTTTGGGCACATTTTCATCACAGAATCTCAGCCCTTTTTTGCCTTAAGAATATAATTAAAATATTTTAACCATTTCTGAGCTGCAGTTTATTAGTATTTGCGCATTTTGTATTCATAATTTGTCATAGGGAAAAGCTCAAAACTGCTGCTGTCTAGGTAAAAAGTGTTGGCATCTATTTGTGCCTGGGCATTCCTAGAGCTGTCCCTCCCCACTTTCCTGTCAGTTTAAGTGAGGCGCTAATTTAGATAGTATATTCTAAAGCCCTTTGGTGCTATAAATAGAGAAAAAAAAAGATTGTCTTTAGCACTATTCATGGAGGAAAACATTTTGAAATGTGATGCATAGCCTCTCCTCCCTACAACCTACTCTGTCCTGATGACTACCTTATTTCAGGTGTTAGGACAAGATAGGTGAAGTTGTGTCTGCAGGGATGTGGGTGCTGGTTTACTATAGGTGGAAAAAAGAACGTAATAGTCTTCGCTAAAGTATCTAGTGGTAAATATTATTGAGCATGACGAATAGTTGTTTATCCAGTTTAGTAATAAAGTATCTGCCCACTATTACTCCCTCTACTTGCCCACAGATGTTGCCAGTGGAAAGGGAAATAAGCAAAAAAGGGGTTGCAAATCAAACCTCTTGCCACTGACAGCAAGGTGGCACATAACGAAAAAAAAAGTGCAAAAAATGAATCCTCTTCCAGCTAGCAGGAAGGAATAAAGTCATGCAAGTTTACTACATATTCCATTTCCTCCCTCATTTAAAGCAGTGTCGGAAAGATGCAGTACGTGACAGAAGAATTAACCCCATCCAGGTAAGGTAGCTGTAGGAACTGATATCTGTTGGTTCTGTTTTAAATCCTCATCTAGGTTGGAAGCAGAAGTCCCCTGCATCAATCCCCCCCCCCCCACCAAACACATGCACATACACACAATCACAAATGAGAGGTCCTCGAAGACTGCAGGACCATTCACAAGGCGCAGCTCAACTAGTGCATGCACCCGACTGTGAAGCTGCAAGCTGTAGCAGCCAGGTGCTGACTGTTAAGATGCCTGGTGTTCCTCTTTAAAATGGTAGCACTAGACGGTGAACATATTCGTAATGCCAGAGGAATAAGGGGTTATTGAGAAGATATGGACTGAACATTTTGGGACAGGAGACTGCTTCCTCTCTGTCAATCCATTCTTTGTATGGGTAGGGGGGATTAGGGGGCAAGAGGGAACTGTTTTATTGTTACTAAATCCACAACAATAAATTCAGTTGCATGCTTGTTATGTTCACTGCATTGTGTAAAAGGGCTGTTTGATCCTGTCTCCTCTGATCCTCTCCTTCTTTCACTGTCCCCAATATATCTCCTGATATTTACAGAGCTAGGGGACAGGCTGCATATGCTCAGTTTGGTGAGTATTGCTAGAGAGGTTTTTTTCTATTAGGAGGACGCATGTGATCAGCACTGTCCAGACAGAGGGTCAGGGGTCCTGTATTCTCATAGGACAATATGGAGGAAATTAAAACGACCCTTACAAGCTTTAACTAGATACGGATAGAAGTCACACGACTGCTTTAACGGGTGATGACAAAAGGTATTTAGCAGTTTATATTTACTAAAATAATTGCACTTCCATGTGTACTGCGAGAGACCAGATATAGTGAATACAGGGTCCAGGATTTATTAACACTTTAAGTACTGTCCCTGCCAGACAGGGAACCTGTCCCTACAATAGCCACTTGCATAACGCATGTCAAACCTGGGAGTCATAGCCTTAAATAGACTCAACCTGACCTAAGATGGCCACTGGAGTCACATGTCGCACCAGCATCCAATCAAGCAGCTGTCTCCATGTGATTGCAGGAAGTCATAGAGGAATGAAGTCCCTCAGAACTTCCTTCCCCTTCTGCGATGCATTCTTCAGTTAGAGCCACGTGCAGTGGGGAGTACAGACTGCATATGCCTACAAGCAGTTTCAGAAGGGTGTGACTATCAAATTAAAGCTCAACTCCAGCTAGCACTTTTTAAACAGTTACAGTGATATTTTGTTTCCTTTTAGGATAAACGTTTTTACATGTATGAATAAAAGCTGCATGTTGTAAGCATCTTTGCCAGCATTATTTGGCTTGTCTCAACACACAGCCACTTTTGCTGCACAGCTTGGCAGGGGCAGCTCATTAAGGGCACATGGGCGGCGCCCCCCCATCTATGCGAAAATGTGTCACAATCACACAGGTGACATCCAGCCACATAGCACTGTTTATCACAAAAATGTATTAAAACATCTATGTTTTACTAAGTCTTATGTTTGGTTCATTTATGTCATCATTCTCAATCCTTTAGGCAAACATTGGGAAGCGACAGCTGTTCATGTAACCTTTCCGCTGCTCTGCATAATAATTCATTACCATTTCCATTATCAGTGGTAAAACAAGTCATAATTTTCTAAACTATTCTTTCATATACAGTGGGGACCACCCAACTATAGTCAGGGGGAGTTTGAGAAAATCCCCATATAGAAACAAATGAAAAGGGTATACACACACAAAATGTATACAGAAGTATCAATCTACAGTGTTTAAAGAGAGAAAGGAAGAAGGAAGAAAGGTTCTATTCCTTTTAGAGTTCGAAGTTTCTATTTATTCTCTCAATACTGATGTACTGATGAGATAGATTGCAATATAAATAATTACTGCTCAGGATTTTCATATCAAACCTCATTTACCAACCATATACAATTAAGGTATATCATGATTTAGTTATCTATGTGTCTGCTTGCATAGTGAATATTACATTTTATCCCCACATTTACCTCTTTGAGATTCTCCATAAAGGAACAAGATGGTTGGTATTAGAAACACCAAAGTAAGAAAAAAAAAAAACAGTGTCCAAAGGAAGTATGGTGGCTAAGGACATAAACTGTAGATAAGTGAAGGGAATTTGGGACTTTGAATTAAGCAATTGAAATACGAAGGTACAAATAGTTATAAAATCTAATTTGTGCTTCATTCAAAGTCCCAAAATCCCCCCTTCATTGTCTTAGGACAGGAACTGTTTTCTTTCATGCAGGATAAAATTAGTTTGAAGTTGTCAGCAGCACTCTTCAAGATAGCGCAGGTTGTCATTTTTTTCTTTACACATCATCATAATCTAATTACTAAGGGCCCTTTCACACGAGCAGACGAATGGTCCTCTTTTCATAAGTCCGGTTACGGACTCACAATGCTTCCCTATGGGATCGCGGACGTTAGTGGATTGAGCATCCCCTAACGTCCACAAACATCCGCCTCCGTCAAGATCCGTTTTTTCGGACAGAGGAAAAACTTATTTTTCCTCCGTCTTGCGGATCGGATGAATACGGACACACGGTCCGTATTCATCCAATTCCCCATAGGGGAGAGCGGAGGAAAGACAGGGCGGTCCCTGCACACTGTGGGGATTTACGGATGATCCCCGCTGAGCAGACGGACACACACGGGGCGGATCAATACGGATCCGCTCCGTGTAAAAAAGAGCCCTTAGGCCGGCTATAAACGGTTCAAATCTTGGGCAGTTCGGCAGGAACTAGCCGAGAATTGCTCAATCAACTTAGGTACAACCAGCCTGTTGGATTCACTTACGACTATCGCCAGCGAGGGAATGATACCGCTCTAAAAGCTACTGACCCCTTGGATTTCTTCCACGGCTGCTATAGCTGCTAGTGATTATTACTGTCTTCTCCCCACACACTCTTGCCCCCCTGCCGGGAGAATACAATTGCTCAGCAGGATTCCCCTGTCAACACTGTTTGTGTTGATGGGAAACCTGTGGTTGCAGGAAAGCCATTTGCACTGTCTATGGCCTACCTAAGCCACTGCCTTGCAATAGGCATCAACATTGCTAGCCTGTCAATGCACACGCCTTCATTTGGGCATTTTGATGCCTAGCCTCCTGCTGATGTGAAAGGCAGGCAAAGACCTTTCTGAAGGATAGCAGGCTGACAATGCCTCTGCTAAATGCAATCCAACAGCTTAGTGTTGTCACTCTGAAACAGGAAGTGCTGTTACTGGCAGGATCTGAAATTAAAGTGGAAGAAAAGCCTAACCTTAACTCTTCTTAAAAATATTTCCTCAGAACTCCTCATACCTATCTTCTGCCTAACCTGTATAAAAATGATGTGTGTACATACCAATTTTTGTATCCACTCAAGTCCAGCCATGTGATTCTGCAGCTCTGGCTCCCCTGTGTCAGTGAGCGGCTGCTGCAGGGGAGAGGAGGAAGTGCCAACAACTGGGCTATGGACGATGTCATGGCTACTGGAATTCACAGCTGTTTTTTTTTCAGTGAAAAAAACAAGCCGTTCCATCAATGGCAGTAGTGCTGAAACAGCGACCCCCTGTGGTCTTTGTGCATTGGGACAGTTGCTTGCATAGAATCTGAGTGGGACCCAGAAGATCACAGATCAATGTAGTAGTGCTAACTACCACAGTGATTGTCAGCTTCGCTAGTAACCCCTCATATAAAGGATATACATATTGTACCTATATTGGTCCAAGCTGGACCAATGTAAGTATGAAATAAAGATCAATCCTGGAGTTTCTTTTAAAAAATTACGCATACACCATCATTCTTTTTTTCCACAGAGATAAATGATTAACTGTGACTTTATGGGGCTAACAGCCATCCAGCACATTTTCCCACATAAGATATAGACGGGTTTACCAGTTTTACAGATTTAATCAGTAAACTGTTTGGCCCAGATTCACAGAGCAATTACGCCTGTCTAACTGGTGTTAGACAGGAGTAATTTCAAATTTCGCGCGCCGTATCACTAGTTTGAATCCTCAAACCATGATACGGCGGCTTCGGGCTTCGATCCGAGAGGCTTACGTCCTCGTAAGCCTTCGGATCTACACTGCGATATTTTTGCGGCCGCTGGGAGGAGTTTGCATCGTTTTCATGCGTCGGGATATGCAAATGACTTTTTACGGCGATCCACGAAGGTACGAGTGTCCCTCGCAATCGCCTACGTCATTTTTTGGCTATGTAATGTTAGAGGAGCTTTTTGCTGGTCTAACAGTGCGTAACCCATGTAAAGTATGGCCGTCGTTCCCGCGTCGATTTGAAAATATTTTTTTTTTTTGTAACGTAACTCGTTCGGGAATAGGAATGTACGTAAACGACGCTACAACGACGTGACGACGTGTTTTCGCGCAATGCACGGCGGGAAATTTGCGAACGGAGCATGCGCAGTTCGATCGCCGCGGGAACGCGCCTATTTTAAATGCTTCACGCCCCCTACTCGCGCAGATGGATTGCGACGGGAGAAATACACTACGCCGCCGTCGTTTACTGGACAAAATCTACCTGGATTCCATGTAGAGCCAGGTAAAAAACGGCAGCGTAGTGTATTTCTGATACTCTACGAGAATCTAATTCTCTGTGAATCTACCCCTTTGTGTGTAAGTCATGCAACACCATAAATGTTGGTTTCCAGTGATCTGTATTTAATGTTTTCTGCTGATTACAGAGAAGTACTAAGTAGCTGGGGAGACTTCCCATTAAACAAACTCCTGGTGGTCTGGTTTTGTCCTCTCGCCTTTGATGGACATGTTACACAAGCAGTGTCCCATACACAGCTGTGTGTGATGGAAAGCAGGAGGCACAAGAAGCACCATATTTGTGAGTGATACGTAGATCATGTCATTACCTTCTATCAAAATACGTAAAGGACCCGCTGGGAGCCTCCTTGTATCATTCCACCAAGATGATAACACATCAAAGTGCAAGAATACCACTGTGGGGGCTCATGGAAAGGTACATAACACTTTTGGGGTTAATCGTGCTTTCTTAGCTAAGCAAAAACAGCCCCGAAAATTTTACACTGTGATGTTTTCCAGTGGGCCTTGAATCAAAAAGTCAGTAAATAAGTCTCATACTAGAAATTCTGGTCTAAATATAAACCTCTTATCTGCTTCTCCTCCTGATATGATAAAACATACATTTCAAATCATAATTTATTTTATCAGATACAGGGAGATTAAACTCTTGTAACTCTTAACTTAAAAGAAGCCTTGTTTTAATTCTGACATACTTTTTCAAGATATGATCATCAGCTTCCGAGGAATTGGGTCATAAAATATATACTGGTATATATATATATATATATATATTCAAACATTGCACACATAATTATTATAAACAGAGATTAAAAATATTAACACTGATATCCAGGCAGGTATACAAACAGGGCTAGATTCAGGTAGGAGCGGCGTAATAGTAAACTTGCGTAGCGTATGCTATTTACACTACACCGCCGCAACTTTTATGGCCAAGTGCTGTATTCTCAAAGCACTTGCTCCGTTAGTTGCGGTGGTGTAGCGTAAATAGGCCAGCGTAATACAAAATGGGAAGGTAGGGGGCGTCTTCTATTTAAATTAATTGTCCCCCTGCGCCGAACGAACTGCGCATGCGCCGGCCTGGAATGTAGTCCAGTGCGCATGCTCCAAATCACCACGCAAATCCTCAATGAAAACGACGTGAACGTCACTAACGCAAAGCCCTATTCGCGACGTAAACGACGTGGAAAAAATACGCCGGCAGGCCGTCCATACTTAACATTGGCTGCGCCTCATATAGCAGGGGTAACATTACGCCGGAGTTACGCTTATGCAAACAACGTTTAAAAAAATGCAGGACGGGCGTACGTTCGGGAATCGGCGTATCTATATCATTTGCATATTTTAGACAGGAACGCCACCTAGCGTCCAGCATAAATATGCAACTAAGATACGACAGTGTAAGTGACTTACGCCGGTCGTTTTCTTAGCAACATTTAAGCGTATCTCATTTAGAGCATACACTTAAAGTTGCACTGGCTCAGATTAGGACTTACGACGGCGTATCTACTGATACGCCTGTCGTAAGTGTTCCTGAATCTAGCCCACTGTTTATTGTAGTGGATTCCTTTAAGAATTATTAATTGTCTTTTTATATAAATAATTGGCATGAGTAATCAAATCTATTCTGATATTAGCCTTCTGCATTCCTTGCTTAGCATCCCTAAGACTTATAAGAATGTTCTGCTTCTTCAATGTCCAGTTGTCAGGCTGTGGCAAAGGAGGTAACGCAACTGAAGTCAGGGGTCTCAAACCGGTGGCCCTCCAGCTGTTGAAGAACTACGATTCCAATAAGGCATTGCAAGGCCTCGTACACACGGGCAAAAATCTCATCAGGAAAAAACGTTGTTTTTTCCTGACGAGATTCTTGGCAAGAATCTCTTGCCGCCAGAGTGTACACACACTAATTTCAAAAGAACTGTGGTTCTCTTGAAAGGCAAGAACGCGGTGACGCCATTGTGCACAATGAGAATGCGCTCGTCACATTCGATGCTGTCGCCGCCATCTTACTTCACCCTACCTATGCCGTGGAAGCTACCGCACATACATCAAAGTAATTTCAAGCATGCGCAGGTTTCCACGGCTTCAGGTAAGTATACACACTCTCGGGTTTCTCGTCGGGAAAAAGGCCGACAAGAATCTCGACGAGAAAATAAAGAGCAGGATCTCTATTTTTCTCATCGAGATTCTGGCCAGATTTCCAGACGAGAAACCTGAAAGCCTCGTACACATGCTTGGTTTACTCGGCAAGAAAGCTCTGCCAGCAGTTTTCTTGCTGGTTCTTGCTGAGAAAACCGTGCGTGTGTACGATGCTTCACAAGCATGACTCCCATAGGCAGAGGCATGATGGGACTTGTAGTTCCGCAAAAGCTGGAGGGCTGCCAGTTTGAGACCCCTGCTCTAAGTCTAAGGCTGGCCATACGTGGATCATAGAAAAGAAAAAACAAAACAATGTGTACACCCAAAAGTCTACCTCCTCGCATTTATTAATCATATGCAAAAATAGTACACATAAAAACAGCACAGACCATGTAACAAACACTTCCCAGTCCTATCCGTCCCCACCTCCCTCCCAGAAAACCCTACAAACCCCACCAATTCATTTGGTGGGGAGGGATAGGACTGGGAAGCGTTCGTTACATAGTCTGTGCTGTTTTTATATGTACTATTTTTGCATATGATTAATAAATGTGTGGAGGTACCCTTTTGGGTGTACACAATTTTTTGTTTTTTCATTTTTATTGTTATTTGCTGTGTTACACACCCTGCCCGCATCTACCTTTCAGGTTCCCAGCTTTCTTTAATTGGCCATACATGGATCAGCAGGCTGATTAAAAAAAAAATATTGGATTTCCCCACCCCCATAAATGAGATGGATGGAGGAATCCTCCCTGCTGTGCTATTGTATTCTGATAGCAGGGACAATTGTGCTGGCAGAATACACTGATCAGAACTGCAGCCAATTAGCTGTAGTGCTGATTGAACAAGAATTTTCCAACAAGCCCGTTCATGAGAAGTCAATAATTAGATAAGAACATCCATAAATGGATTGAAGTTCAGCCGGTCTCTGCTGAACCGGGTGAATTTCGATCCATTTATGGCTAAATTAATGGAAAAAGGCATGCCACACCCCTAGCTGTGCTGCCGTGTGTATTTCAGTGGTATATAAGGCAACTCCAGCTCTCCTGCTCACTATCTTATGACAGAGATTTATCTTTTGTGACTAAGATATTTTTTTTTTGACTGACCCAAAGCCTCCTTCATTTGTGTCTCATGTGTTTAACATCCCAGACACTGCAGCTCATATTGGGAGGGTTTCAGCAACATAGGCAGTACTGCCATTCGAGAAAGCAGTGGGCAGGGCTAAGTGTGGCCAGGTGCCGTTTGACATGCTACAACCTAAAGCCTAGTACACGCGTGCCAAATTGAGGCCAGCATCGGCCGGTTTCTATTGACAGCAGCCACCAGAACGACTCATGACCGAAAAAGGTCTGCCGACCGGCCCCTGCTCAGTGCTCTCAGCCAATGGCTGAGAGCAATGACCGGAGTGCCAGAGCACAATAGCTCAGCAGAGCAAATTGCTGTACTAACATCCGACCTAAGCTGTCAGTTTTTTTTTCGATCAACACGCTGGATTGAATGAAAAAATACGGCTAAAACCATTTTCAGAATGACAGTCCAGTCCCAAGAATAATCCTAAGTCCTTATGTACACAGTTGTCTCTTTTTTTTTTTAAATACTCTGTTATATGCCCATTCTGGACAAAGTGGCATAGGCTCTTGAAAGCCCACCATAACCCTTCTCAACTGCTCATACCTTCCCAACCGCTCCTTTCCTCTTTTGGAGTTGGTGGGCATGCCCTGTGTAGCTTCATGATAGTTTGCTTGTGCTAACACAGGGATGATGACTTCAACCCCCCCCCCCCAATGTATAGGGGTTTGGGTCAAGCACTGCATCCCTAAGTGGAGATCACACGCTCCCCCACACTTTGGTCACATGCTTCTACATATCTAGAAGTACCAACAAAGTGCCCCAACAAAGCGATATGGGGAAGATGAGTATTAGTGAGTCAGTAGTGGACTATCAGAACATTTTTTCACTTCCATCCTAAATCTAGCTAGCTATGCATAAGTAACCTACCAATACACCTCAATGCAGAATTTTGACCTATGGCATCATATATGTAGTCCACTGGTGCCCAAACTGTGGCCCAAGGGCAGCATGCGGCCCTTTTGTATATAATGTGTGGTCCTCAGATCTCAGCAGTCTGTAGTGGGAACATTAATTAGGGGTAATAGCACTGATCTCTGCTAGCCTCATGTAACAGGTTCCAGATTTTCGTATTGTCTTCTGCAGCATGTCTCCAGGCCAAAAATGTAGCATGTGCACAGTCTTTGACCATCATTTCCTATCAAGCATTACATATACTGAACATTATGTGTGTCCCTTTGGTGATGTCACGGGCTGTAGTTGAACCCTCCCATAACTCATAAGTTGACAACCACTCCAACAGTCTCCAAACTGCTCTGCCCCTCTTTCCTCCATGTGACTTAAAGTACTGATTTAGCTTGACCCTCTTGAGTCCATAAGTGAAATGCGTCAGCCTAAGGCTTCTTTCACACTTTCACAGGCTTGTTGTGGTGCCATTAATTAATAATCATTTTGGATAAGAAAAAAGTGTTTTTACTCTCCCCTAGGAAAAAAAACACAATCAACCCTTGCAGTGCAGGCATAGCAAAGGAGAATTTTCAGATTTCCCAGAGTTGGATTTTAAAGCGTGGAATATATTTGCAGACATTTTTGGAACATAAAATGTTGACATCAATAGGCAAAATTTTATCACCAGTTAATTTTTAGCTCTGAATGCTTATAGTTTCATAAGAGGCACTCAGCATGATAGAAATCACAGCCGTCATTTAACCACAAAGTTTGTCTTTCCACAATTAAGGAGTACACTTTTGTAAAAGAGTGAAACCTCTTTCAGTATGTTGGTAACTGCTTTTTTTTCTTATAACACATGTTTATTCATGAAATACACCCCATCCACTCACTCAGTTTCTTCCCATGTGGAAGAGCGCTGGGGGTGTTATACCGCCCTCTGGTGGGATAAAGATACAATTTAATTTAAACATCTTGCTGATTAACAGACTGGTGCTACATATAAACCCAGGGATGACCCATGCAAAGTATTTCACAAAGCCTTCCAAAGCCTTGGGATTACATAGATTGCATTAACAGCCAATAGAGTTTCACCACACTCGCAGTGCCAAGTAGTGATGACAACTATAGAAAAGGCTAAAACAGATGCATTGAAAACTTATTGTGGTTATCTGTATAGTGTGATGTGAAAAAAAATTGGATAACTTCAGAAATCACTTGATCTTGCCAAGTGATCATCTCCATACTTTAATACATTTCTTTCAAAAGATTGCCTTGCCTGTTCTTTCTTCTCTGGTTTCAAAGTAGTGTTGACTACTGTACTCCTGTCTTTTCTGTGCAATGTAAATCTGGCAACTAAGGAGTTATCAAGGGTGTCTGGGACGTAGGACTGCTCTGTCTGTATCTTTTGCCAGCATTTCACTGCTCCTGAAAATTCTCCATTTATGGAAAGCTACTGCATTCCCTGCTCCTGTCACTCTAAAAAGAAATGGGAACTGCATTAACTCCACAGGAAAGATAATCTTAGTATTATGTGGGTATAATTGTCTTCTGATTACCAACTATTTTTATGACGATTGATATAAAAATAATGGAAATGTATACGGTTTACATTAAGATTTTGTATTTCTGTACAGTATTTCTGTAGTTCAGTACTAGCAATGTTACTGACTCTTCTAGGACCTAAATAGGCAAGTACTGGTTTAAGCTACAATGAGACCCACTATACTGCCGCATTCATTTATACTGTTCCTAAGCTTAATATTTCTATACAATATTAAAATATTTCCATGTACATTTACATTTTGGTAAGGCATGCAGCTTGCAGTGTGTGGTTGCACGATTTATTACTGTCCATTATCATTAATTGAATTTATGTATTAATAGGCAAAATTACTAACCTTTAGGAGGTGAAAAAATGGGCAAAACGGCCCTCTGACTATTGCCTATGCTAAAGAAGAAACCTGAAACAGCTGTTCTAGTTGCTTTATTTGTAGGCTAGTTAGGCCAGTGGTATAATTTAGCAGTTTTAAATGCAAAATTGGCAAGGCCACTTGGCCACAAAGTGAAGATGTTCTTGGCTCCAACCCATCGCTTAATTAATAAAAGTCATCATGATCCATCTTTCTGCACTTGACCGGGACCTCTACTTGCAGAAACCGGGCGTGGCAAAGGAATCATGAATTGCATTAGAATATGCAAATTTCATTATGGTGAACTTGGGAGAGGAATACCAGTTTAGGTGATGGGTTCTGCAGGTAGTTTCAGTTCTTGAAGGAACTGAAAAAACATCTGAAGTAACAAGCCCAACTGGACAGCAAAATCAAACAATAGTGTGATTTTTGGTGGAAGTGATTACAATTACCTTATGTATTAATGTATGTTCTAATATAAAAATTAAGTGTTAAAGAAATTACACTTAAAAAGTTATAGAGAACAGAAAAACATGTCCTGGGGTGGGGGTGACATTTGAGAGGTATTTTACTTGTCCACCAGGCAGCTCTTGGTGTTATTGAGTTGCTGATGCTCACATTAGTTGAAGTGGAAGATTTTTGCTCCTTCTGTTTAGTACAACAGAGACACCATTAAACACTAATCACTTGGACCCAGCAGTACATTATGAAATAAAAAAAATGATCTGATTTATTAACATTTGAAAAAAGTAACCCATTAGAATCAGAAGAAAAAGTTGACCTCTAATTGATGACTACATCTTATAGATCAGCAATGCACTATTTGACTGCTAACTCCACCCAAAGCAAAATTCTTGTTTCTGAGTGATCATTTGACGCTTAGTACATATTTGTCAAGACTGTTAGGACCAGTAACGAACAAGGGAGCCATGAATCTTTTACTTGCATTTAAAATGGGAGAGGTAATCAAGCTCTCCCTTTCAGTTTTTTTTTTTCCAGTTTCTTGGAGGCTTGCAAGGGAAAAGAGTGCTGTAATGCATTCTGGTGACCATTGTATAAAGGGTAAGAAAAAAATTGTCAGCACAAGACAAAAAGTGAGAGGAAGTCCCAAGAAGGGGTTTCACTACTGTAGATTTCTACTGCATTCTGCCATATCGCATAAATTGGAAGTGGGCCATTCAATGGGTACATACAGCAATAAAATGTTTTGTTACTGGAGTTGATACAAGTTGGCACCTCCAAATGCTTTATTTTCATCCATTGGCAGGATTTTCCTACTTACTGCTGTGTCACTCCAACAGGAAGTGGGAGAAAAACTTCCCAATGAGAACAAAGGCAGTAATAAAAGCCTGGTTTCCCCTGTCGTAAATCCAGAGGGGAAAGCCGAGAACCTGTCTTTCCCCCTACATGCGGCCGGTTTTCCTGACAGGAAAACTGCCGAAAACCACAGGGCAAAAGTCCGCCGGTTTTCTTGACGAGAAAAAAGAGAGCTGGTTTTCTTTTTTTGTCCGACGTTTTTTGCGCAATTTTTCCCGACAGAAAATTTGTGAGGAGCATACACACGGCTGGGATTCCCGGCCAAAAGCTCTCCTCGCAGTTTTCCCGTCGGGAAAACCGGCCATGTGTATGAGGCTTGACAGAGGTCCCCATGCTATTCTATCCAAAACTAAGGAATATACATTTGACTGGAGTTTTCCTTTAAGAAATTAGGTATCTAGTTACCTTTCTTATCTGCACTGGTCAACTGTGAAGTTCTGTTTTGGCCACAATGTTAAGGATTGTGTTAACCCTTTCTTCTCCAAGAAGTAATTTACAAAGTAATTGAACATTTCTGCATGTCCATGCTAAGATTTCCAAATTTCCAATGTCACAAGAGTACATAATTACATGATTGTATACGAATGAAATCATAATAATTTCAAACAATTATAAAAGCCTATTGCAAGAGCACCACAAAGTCTTAAGCAACATATATACTAAAGAATTTGTTATTTTGTAATAAAATATTCAATTTAATATGGCAATTAGAGTTATTAGTTTTTACCACTGTACTATTTGTGTTTTGCAAGACTCAAATGATATTAACAGGACAAATGTATTACTATGGGTGTGGTCTTTTTGGCATATAGACTTGAGTATATGCAGACTTGGTTAATGATGCCAGTATGAAAGGCGCGATTTTTGAAATATGACACATACAACTGCTTTTTTTTGGTGCCAACACAACGGATTTTAGATGGTGGAAAACTACATGTAAAGCCAGCCAATTGCTGTTTGAATTCCATCAATGCACACCATAGTCATATGATATACATATTGTGTGCTTTCAGTGCTTATAGTCAGCATGCATACCAAACCATACAGCATATTCCACCCAATAATATTTTCACTGTAAGTAGGGGATATGTTGGAGTCCATACAAACAGGAATATTTGTGGTTTTAGCACATCTTTAAAATAGAAGAGCATGTTTGCTAAAATAAAGTTGTTTTCTGTGATGCTTTAATCAACTGTACAACTTTTAAACCTTTTTTTTTTTTTTATGACTGGTATTTCCTACAGTTTCCTGCTTTTGAAAGTAGCCCTGGTATTTAACAAACTTTTACCAAAAAATACACAAACATGAGTAAACAGCGAGTACTGAATCAATTTGCACACCAGGCACACTGTGATTTTTTTTCCATTTGCTTACATATCTGCCTGCAAATTTGGATCATTCTGTTTATGAATCGTAATTGTCTGGATTTCAGTTTTGTATAATTCTTTACAGATCACACAAACCTGAAAGTAAATGTTCTGTCAAATGTGCAAACTGTCACTAAAGGTAAAGAAAGGCAAACTCAATTATGCAATGAAAAAATGCCAGTGTATTGTATATAAGCCCAGATTTTGTTCACAGATCCTGTAAACTGTAATAACTAAGTTAGGATCATTGTATGAGAAGAAAAAAAAGTGAATTTATGAGTGGTCAACAGCCAATAAAGATGTCTGCCATTAGGTATGTCCAGTGGTCAATGAAGAATTGATCTAGTGAAGCAGGAAATGTGGTGGTGTTAGAATTGGGGGTATCTTGCCACTCAAGCCCCCAAGAGACAAAACAAGCCAACAGACGATTCAGTCCATCAGGCTCCCCAAAAATATGGAATACAGTCGTTGCAACTAGCGTTCCATTACACCTGTGTCCTGGTGTTGTGATGAATGGGTCTTCCCTGGTATGCATGTTGGGAATCACTGTCCAAACAATCATGGCTTATGGCAGACCACATGTATGTATATCTCCCTAAATATAATCCTTTGGTGGAGACATTAGACATTAGACTGTCAACTTCTTTGGCATTAAGATATGGTATTAATGGTTTAATGCCAACTGGAAGGTGCTATTGATTATGTAAACTTTAACAAGATAAGTAAACTATGGATCCTACATTCTGTATACTGTATGTTTCCTAAACTGAAATGTATTATTATTACTTTCAGGAGAACATTTCTGGTTCTCTAGTTGGTGATATCAACAGTTGGAGAGTCACAAACAATGACTCCAAGTGGATATCAATACTGTTGTAACAGCTACTAAGGCCAATATTCACATGAATATCAAAGTTCAGCGCAATACAGATCATATGAACTTAAAATGGTTTTAAAGGCAGATGTTTTTTTTTACCTTAAAGAGGAAGTTAAGTCTTCCTCTTTAGTTGTACCTACAGGTAAACCTATAATATGGCTTACCTGTAGGCACTGTAAATATCTCCTAAACTTGCTCCGTTTAGGAGATATTTACTATATACGCTGTCACCGATGTCATCGGCCCATGCGCACTGAAGGAACGGCCCGCACGTGCCGTTTCTTTAGGGCCATGCCATAGGAGTTAAGTCATCGCGACTTCGGCCAATCACAGTGCTTGAGCTTGCAAATCTAGAAGTAACTCCTGGAAAGATGTCGGCCGTGTCAGTGGTGTGCTGGTGCTGCTGCAGGGCATTGCTCTAAGGCATGGGTCTTCAAACTACGGCCCTCCAGTTGTTCAGGAACTACAATTCCCATAATGCCTAGTGATGTCTGTGAATGTCAGTGTGTTACAATGCCCCATGGGATGTTTAGTTCTACAACATCTGTAGGGCCGTAGTTTGAGGATCCCTGCTCTAAGGTAAGTATTTCATAATGAACTAGTATGCAATTCTTACTAGATCATGATGCCTTTGTCTTGCAAGTTTTTTGGGTTTACAACTTCTTTAATGAATTCTCTGCATTAAAGTGGATGTCCGTTAAAAAAAAAAAAATTAAAAGCCAGCAGCTACAAATACTGCAGCTGCTGACTTTTAATATTAGGACACTTACCTGTCCTGGATTCCAGCGCCGTCCACAGCTCCCCCTGCCATCCACGGTGAGGGAACTAGGAAGTGAAGCGCTCCGGCTTCACTACCCGGTTTCCTACAGTGCATGCGCGAGTTGCGCTGCGCCCGCCGATTGGCTTCCGCTATGTGCTGGGAGCTGAGTGTTCCCAGCACACAACGGGGGGCGACGGGAGGTGACGACATGCCCGCATTGTGCCCGAAAATGCTGGGCCGGAAGTGGGTGCAAATACCTGTCTTTAGACAGGTATCTGCACCCCCCTCCCCCTGAAAGGTGTCAAATGTGACACTGGAGGGGTGGAGGGTTCCTATCAGCGTGAGTTCCACTTTAGGGTGGAGCTCCCCTTTAAGATAAAAAACATTTTGCATGTAGTTTCACCCTACCCCCCAGCCTTTCCTAAATACTTACATGAGTCCGAACTTGATCCAGTAATGTGCATAGGAGTTGTGGCTCTCTCAGCTCTCTTCCTCCTTATTGTCTCAGAGACAGCAGCAGGAGCAATTTGCTCCTGCTGTTGTCAATAACACCCAGTAATGATGGACCAGGGGGTGGGGCACACAGAGCAGGGCTCTATAGGGGGCACTCAAGTGCCCCCCGATAAAGGGGGGGGCCTGGAGCATCAGCAGCAGGGGATCCGGGAACAGGAGAATTGGGACTGCTTTGTGCAAAACCATTACACAGAGAAGGTAAGTATAAGTATATGTTTGTTATTTTAATTTAAAAAAAAATAGCATTTACAATCAGTTTAAAGCAAATAAAAATCCAAAACAAAAATGCTGTTTATTGTAGTTTACCAATCCTTAGATGTTTACCAATCCTTAGATGCTGCAGAAATCTTCCTCCACTAAGTCTGGCTGCGTCCATTTTAACTGTGGGCAGCTGAAACTGCTGCCAGTTCACTTCCTGGATTTACAGAGAAACACAGAGCCACACCTCCACCTCTGCAGCCCTGCTGCTCTCGTTGGCCCTCTTATGACTCCTTCCCTTCTTTCCAAACTCTCGCGAGAGTGAGAAAGAGAGCTGTGCATGATGTCATAAGCCTAGGCTTTTTACCAGACAAGAAATATGAAGTGGGCTATATAAGGTATTTACTGGCAGAAAAATAAATGTTTTACTATGCAAAGTTAAATCGACAAGGGCAGAGGATTTAATAGATGGAAAGATGAAAAATTACAGATGGTCCACTTTAATTTAAGTTATTTTTCAACTTTCTTTAACAGACCAAGATGTCCAAAAAAACTGGCAGTTAAAGGGTTTAGGCAAACCATCTAACACTGACGTTGATGTTTACAATTGTCAACTTTTAGGGCTCCTTCATACGGGTGGAGCGTTCAGGTCCCCTGTCAGTTTTTTAGGTGGACCTGAACAGACACACCATGCAGGTCTATGGAGCGATGTATGTCAGTGGTGACATGTCTGCTGATATCTGATCCGCTCCAATCCGCTGAATCCAGGCGGATGGAGACCCTATTTTCCATCCATCTGGTGGATCTGATTGGAGGAAATAAGACAGGCGGTCCATTTTCATCTGATACCCACATAGAGGAGACCAGAGCTCTGACAGGTCCGTGTCTGCACAGTGAGCAGAGATGGACCTGTCATCCGCCGGCTCAGTGGGAATCAACAGCTCGATCCTCCGCTGAGAAAGGACACGTGAAAGAACCCTTATTCATTTATGTGAAACCTTTTTTCCAAAAAAAAAACTGTTGCTGTGTAACTGCTTAAAACTTGTTATTGGAGTTTAATTTATTAGGGAAGCTCATCTAAGTTTGCTTGTGCATTACTCTACCACTCCACAGGTTGGCAATGCTGCTGACGGGTGGCTGCTTTGCTGAGCCACCCTAAATGTGGATTTGTGTAACTGGCCAAATCACCACGTTACCATAAAATAAAATAACCCTAAAATAAATGCAATCACCACATTTAAAGATTGGTAAGCTATAATATGTGACATTTTAGTTTTTTGGGGTTCAGAAACCCTTTTTTTTAACATAATCAAAACAAGCATGGCCACTTATGGTGCACATACTAAAGCAATAAAACATATTAATATACATATAAATAACAAAACACAAACGCAGAAAATCAGTGCAAGCATGACATAAGAGTACCTAAAAAAAGCACTAAAATTACTATGGAAAAGGTGATTGTAGCTTGATAATGATATGATCACTTGAAACCATATAAAATGAATTGGAGTATAAAAAGGTCTATAAAAGAAAGCAACATGCTAATATGAAATGGACACAAAAACAGATGTGGATTGGAGTAGTCAGACAAACAGCAGCAGATCACAGAACACCAACACCATAAAGGGAGAATGCATTTTACTATCATGCAATAGCCTGACCTAATTCCTAGATACCCCGGACACACCCACCATTAGAAAGGCATTGAGGGGCCCCGCTGTACGCACATCTAACTGCATACATCCCCAGCAGCCTGCCTGTTAACCATTAACACATATGGGTCAGCAGAAAAAGTTGAGCAGTTTCCCCTGGCAACCAATGACATTTCACTTTCAAATGAAACAGGTTATTTAATACATTGCTGCCGGCAACAGCTTAAATTTTGCTCCAGTCTTCAAAAATTAAGACCTATGCATATCATGCATTTCACTCACTCTGTGACAAAGTACTACTTTTTCATTAGGTTTTTCATTAGGCTCAGTATCAAACAGAAGCAAAGTACTATTTTGTATATTAGGTTCTCTATTACTACTTATTATGAAAAAAAAAAAGCTGCCTTTGCCTATCTTCTATATCTCTTATGTTCACTATTATGAGTTAAAAATGTCTTACTACACTGAATTGCCCTGCATCTCTCTTTGCAAGCCTGGGTATCATATTGCCTCTATAATCCTGCATAATGACTTTAATTATGTGTTGGGTTAGGAAGAAAGTATCACTTCATTACTCTCCCTTATGCAGCAGTGGCCCATATCACAGTGGTGTGCCCATCTGTATAACAATGGCACACACTGCATCTCACTCTGTCACCCTGCACACTATCTATCTTAGTATATATTTCCAGCAAAGGATGCGTAGTTCCCAGAAAAGCTGCACTTTTTTCTGTGCATTTTTTTTTAAAATTTGAATTAAATATATATATAAGGTCTATAAACTGTTCCTAAACTATGAGCACCACCCATGCCTTATAATAATACTAAAATCAAATAACTAAAAGCTTCTAAGCTTTTCGCTGTATTAATAGGATTTGTACAATAATCCCAGATCCCCTCTTTGCATACCCCTGAGCTGAAGAAGAGATAGAAGGTAACTTGTCAGCTTCACACGTTCGTGCCAGTCATGTTCTTCAGTCAGGACTCCTGTGATGCTCTGCCAGGCAGAGGTTTCTCCTGGTCTCTTAGGACTGATGGGAAGAGAGATGGTGAGGGGTCCAGCTGCTGAGATCGAAGGTAGCAGCTAGGACTGAAAAAGGGAAATCCAATCCCCTGCAATCCCAGCCCAAATGAGAAGCAGTTCAAAATACTCTCCCACTCTTCCTCTCCAAACCTGCCCTCTTTCTTCCCTTCCAAACCTGCCCCCCCTTTTCAAACTGCTCCCATCTGGCTCCTATCACTGGCTGATGTCACTGTTTCGTGTTTAACCCTCAAACCACTATGGAACGTATGTATCACAGTCATCAAATCCCTGACTCCGTCAGCGAAGCCAAATCCAGGTGGTCTGTGCAGGATTCAGTCATGTTCTGTATAAAGCAGTGTGTATAAGCAGGATGGAAATAAACAGCTAAGACATGGAGCAAATGCTGTCACAATCTCAATCAGAGGAGTGCAAATAAAGGACCAACTGTTAGACCCCTTTCACACTGGGGTTTCCCGTGCGTTTGTTTTAGTGGTGCTTTACCGCTGCTTAAGCAGCACTTTTCAAGCGCTTTTAGCACCGAAAAAGGGGTTAAAAACGTCTGTGTTGCGGCGCTTCTGAACCGATTTTTAGGCGCTTCGGAAGTGCTGCCCATTCATTGCAATGGGCAGGTGTGTTTTGGGGTTGCTGTATACAGTGCCCCAAACTGCCCCAAAGATGCTGCTTGCAGGAATTTTTCCAACGTCTGGCAAATGCACTGCCCAGGTGTAAAAGCAGCCATTGCAATGAATGAGAGGCAGATTTCAAGCGCTTTACAGGTACTATTTCTAGCGCTAAGTGTGAAAGGGGTCTTAGCGTTACTGTGAGGTGGACCAATGGCAAAAAATTATAAGCTGCAAAAAAATCCTGAACTTGAGAATAAGAAGAGAGTAGACCTGGCAATACACTATAGGGTTGATTTACTAAAACTGGAGAGAGAAAAATATGGTGCAGCTGTGCATTATAGCCAACCAGCTAGAGGCGACCTGTCCATTAAGGGTGCACGTGCGTCACCCCCCCCATCCATTGCCACCACCCCCCATCCATGCGCCGGCCCCTTTCAGGACTCTAATAGGCTTAAATTTAGGGTGGGCTGGGTTCGGAGAGAGTGCTTTCCGATCCCACCCAGGTGTGTTATAACAGCAAATGAGTATTCGCTGTTGTAACACTGATCCTCCTCCCAGCCAATCAGGAAGTGAACTTTGACACCGGTCAGCCGATTGGCTGAAAGAACAGGCAATCCAATTGGATGCCTAGGAGAAGGAGGGGAGGAGCTAGACACAGCTGTTGCACCACGCTGCCTGCCGCTTGCCACCTGCCACCGACACGATGGGGACCAGCCGGCGAACAGTGGGGGAGTTGGTTCCATGTGGTGGTTCCGTTGGGTGGTTGTGTGGTGCCCCCCCCCCCCCCCCAAAAAAAAAAAAAAAAACAGAAAGCTGCACCAGATTTTGTATTCTCCAGTTTTAGTAAATCAACTATGTGAATTTCATCTTATTCCTGATAAACCAGACAAAATTGGGCTGGGCAGAAAATTGTCAGCAGAACAATCCAATCAGATACAGCTACTGTTTGGATGTTACAGCCACTGGTTCTGGCTCAAAAAATATTAGCCACTGTGGCAGATTCATTCATCTGGGATGCAAGCTGAACAAAAAAATCTAACTGTGTAAGACCAGTTTAGAAATGAGATGTGTCATTGATGTGTCTGTGTTATCTCCCTGATAAGACATAAGAGCATTGTCCTGCCTACACCCATCTCCCTGCCTCATTCTGCTAGTCTACATTCTCTTTAACAGAGCAAGTGAGGACTCACTCAGGAGAAACTATCTGGGAATTAGCTTTCAGGATTTCCAACTTGGCAAACCGACAACTTATTTGCACTTTTTTGGCAGATGCTATGAAGAAAGTTATGCAAAAGTTATGCAAAAGATAATAAAATCAGTATCTGAACTTAAAGAAATTGTAGAAGATAGTCCTATTTGCCTAAAATAAACTTATCAGCATCCAGTAGATCTTTACTGCAGGTCTAATAATAATCCCAGTAGTATAAATGCTTAGTATATGTCTGAGAAGAAGCTGTCAGTAGCCAAATGAACCCAACACATCTGGTTCTGCATTACGTTGACTTGTGAGTCATTAGAAAATCGTGATATTTGTAAATCTATTCTAATGAGGTATTCAGGTGACCCTGGGGACATTGACACGTTCATGAGCACATCTGTCATTAATCAAAATAAGAAGTTGAGCTCAGGAAAAAGGGGCAGAGAGTTTATTTAACTTGCTTTGCTGATGTCCATCGACATGGGATACCTCTAAAAGTAGAAGGGTATAGGTAAAAATGATCTGTTGATGACATCCAAACTTCTGTGTATGCTGAGAGCACAAGGAAAGCCAAGAACTGATAGAACAAGTAAGCAAGAAGAGACCAAGTCATGTGGTGTCTCCTACCACAAGATCCCGAATTAGGCCCTGTACACACGGGCACAAATCTCGTCAGGAAAAAAACGTTGTTTTCCTTGACGAGATTCTTGGCAAGAAACGTTTGCCACCTGAGTGTACAGACTCTCGTTTCAAAAGAACCGCAATTCTCTTGAAAGAAAAGAACGCGGTGCCTTCATCGCGTACGACGAGCATGCAGTCGTCACATTCAATGCCGTCGCGGCCATCTTGCTTCACCCTACCTATGCCATGGAAGCTACCGCGCATGCGTCAAATTTATTTTGAGCATGCAACAGGTAAGTATACACACTCTCTGGTTTCTCGTTGGGAAACAGGCCGACAAGAATCTCGACGAGAAAAAAGAGAGCTGGTTCTCTTTTTTTCTCGTCGAGATTCTGGCCAGATTTCCTGACGAGAAACCTGAATGCCTCGTACACACAAACAGTAATCTCTGCAAGATTTGTAGAGAAAAACTAGGACGGCCGCACTCCAAAAACAATGTTGTTCCTTTTTAATAAAACTGGTCACAAAACAAACATGTCACAGCAAGAAATCAGATGAAAAAGTTGACGCGTTTCACAATATCATACAGTGCTTATTCATAGAATGAATAAACACTGTATGATAGTGTGAAATGCATCAGTTTTTCATCAGATTTTTTGCTGTGAAATGTTTGTTTTGTGACCAGTTTTATTAAAAAGGAACAACATTGTTTTTGGAGTGCGGCCGTCCTAGTTTTTCTCTACAAATCTTGCATATCATTGCAGCGCCGGTGTACCGTCATACTCCGCTCCCCATCACAGACTGCTCTGGAGGTGCTGTGGCAGCCAACTGCGCATGCGCGATGTGTTCCAAATGCATCTGCGATGCGTTCCAATGCATTTACGACAGTGCACACCAGCGAAACCTCGTTCGGCATCCAGGCTCTTTCCTTAACATCCCCGTGGATTGGAGGATGTTAAAACAAGAGCCAGGAGGCCAAGCGAGCGGAGCGAGCCGTCCGAGCGTAGCGAGGATGTGAGGCCGACTGGCCACTTTCCCCTAAGTCCACGTCGCTCTGAATGACGGCTTCGCTGGTGTGCAGTGTCGTAAATGCATTGGAACGCATCGCAGATGCGTTTGGAACGCATCGCGCATTCGCAGTTGGCCGCCGCAGCACTTCCGGAGCAGTCTGTGATGGGGGAGCCGAATATGACGCGTCACCGGCACCCAAGAGTTTGGATCCAGCCATTTAGTTCTCTGGGATTTTGGAGTGGTTAAACTCTTTTTCTCACCAGTAATCTCGGCAAGAAGCAGTTTTCTTGCTGGTTTTTGCCAAGAAAACCGGTCGTGTGTATGAGGCTTTAAGCCTGGTTCACAAAGGCTTCAAACTTGAATAAAAGCAGTATGTATAGCAAAGTCCATTCCAAACCCTTAACAGGGCATGCAGCCTGACTGGCAAGAAAAGGGAGGGGCAGCAAATGTACGCTCGCTTCTTAGGCCGGCCATACACGGTTCGAATCTCAGCCAGGTCAGCAGGAAACCTTCTTTAAAAAAAAGAGGTCCCCAGAAATCTATCCCCCTTCTACTGTGAATTAGTGAGACATACAGTACATAGCACTCCTTGTCACTCTTTTACAAAAAAAAGTAAAATAATTAGACACAGAGAAAAAGTATATTTAAAAAAAAACATTGTCCCCTTAAGTTAATAATGTAGATCCATCATCAATGGTTATGAGCAACACCCTGATGACCTGCACACATTACCACCTATGCTGCAACAATCCGTTCCTGCTGCGCTACTGCCACAAATGACAGCTCCTGGTCTGGCTGCTGAATGTCAACAAACTGGCCAGAGGTGCTAGATGACATCATTGGTTACAATTGTACTCTATGTGGTCAATAAAATTATTCAGGTTCCCCCAGTCACCTTGTTTACAAACTGAAACCTGCAGGGAAGAAACTGTCATTTATCAGCAATCTTTTTTCCCTGTAAAGTGGAACTTATCAAGCAATTTACCTGTTTTTCAAAATAGTTCGCTTCAAGGTATGACATGAATGATAACTGTCACAGTTTCTTGTGTTCTCAACCAAACTGTCAAGCCATGGTGTTATAACTGATCACATGTGCAGCATGGCAACAGTAGATCAAACAGAGGGTTAACCTGGCAAAAGATAATTGAAAGTTTTTTTCTCTTTTTTTTTTAAAGCCAGCCAGGGGATCTAAAAAATTGAATGGATTCCATTATTCACACATTCCAGGTGGGTGGGAAAATCTTCCTTACTGTGCTATTGTATTCTAACAGTGGGACCACTTCACTGCCAGAATACACTGATCCATGCTGCAGCCGATTGCCTGCATGGACATTTTTCAGCAGTCCAATTCAAGAGGAATTGATCACTAGGTCTCAAATGGGAACTGCTATAGGTGGATCAAAAATTGGATTGGCTCATCCCTGCTGAACCAGCCAAATTTCAATCTATCTATGGTCAAATTAAAGTTATACTTACCTGCTCTGGGCAATGGTTTTGATCAGAGCAGCCCCAAACTTCTTTTTCTTAGGTCCACTACTAGTGCTCCTGGGTCCTCCCGCTTCACCAGTGCCCCCAAAAGCAAGCCGCTTGCTATGGGAGCACTGGTGCATGCTCACTCCCGAGCCCTGCTCTATACCTCTATAAGACACATGGAGCAGTGGCTCGGCCCCTGCTAGCTCCTCATTGGCTCACTAGCTGTGATTGACAGCAGTGGGAGCCAATGAGGAGAGGGTGTCCTGAGACAGCTGAGGCTCTCGTGCACATTGCTGGATTGGTAGATCAAGAGGGAGTTTGGGTGGGTAATAGGGGGGCTGTGGGGGTAGCAGCACATGGTAACAAATGCAAAATAATTCCACGCTATCTAGGTGGTAAGCGGCTACAAAACCAATAGACGAGTGGAGAAAAACAGACAAAACATATAAATTGTAGCGCTAAAAAATACACCAAGTGATAAAACACGTGTTCAATAATATATGGAAATGATAATAAAAATAATGGACATATATCGGTTAAAATATATGAAGAAAAAGGGCCAGATTCAGGTACACGTACATTTGCGCAGCGTATCCGAGATACGCTACGCAGCCGCATTTTACCAGGCTCTACTACTAATTCTGGTAGACTTTTGCCCGTACGATATGGCGGCGTAGTCTATTTCTCGCCGCGTAATCGAAATACGCAATTAGGGGGCGTGAAGCATTTAAATTAGGCGCGTCCCCGCAGCGATCGAACTGTGCATGCTCCGTTCAGAAATTTCCCGCCGTGCATTGCGCGAAATCACGTCGTTTACGGACATTCCTATTCCCGGACGACTTACGTAAAAAATATTAAAAGACGTCGGAAAAGGTTGAAATTCGACGCGGGAACGACGGCCATACTTAACATGGGCTGTCTAATATTAGACCAGCTAAAAGCTGGTATTGTTTTACGCAGCAAAAAGATGACTAAAGATGCCGTAAGAGATTGCGATTGAAGATCGTAATTTCTGGGATCGCCGGCAAAAGCTCATTAGCATACCCCGACGCGGAAAACGTCGGGAAGTCCACCCAGTGGCTGAAAATTTATTGCAGCGTAGATCCGAAGGCGTACGAACACATAAGCCAGTCGAATTGAAGCCGGCAGCTGTATTTTCATGGTTTGAGGGTTCAGAGTAGTGAAAAAACGCACGCAATTTGAAAGTACTCCAGTCTAAAACAGAGTAAGGGCTCTGTGAATCTGGCCCAAAGTCTCTAATGTGAAATATATGAAAAACAATGAAAACAAAAAGGGTTGATGTTCCCACAATCAGAATGTGACACACGATGTGAAAATGGCCGCCACCTAATGGAGAGAGACTTAAAGGAAGTATTGAAACCTGAAGAACATACTGAAAAACATACGTTCAAAAGGGTCAACCAAGCTTGATATAAATGCTGTAAGACCGAATCCTCAGCTGGAGTGAATACATGACATCCAACGCCTCAATCCGCTATGCCCAGGGTAGATAGGTATATGGGTGCTTATGGGCGATGACCCACCGGAGGTCAAAAACCAGAACCGAATGGTATTAAGGAAAGGAAAAAAGAAAAGCACATAGCGTAATATTGTAGATAAAGGGTAATTTAATGTAGGTAAGAACACTTACATTAGAAGATAAAAACAGCACTGATCAAATATAAACGGCAACAGCTGGGTCTCCCGACGCGTTTCGCAACATGGTGCATCGTCTGGGGGGTAGCAGCACACAGACAGCATTTTACAATGCATGAAGGTAAAAAACCTTAAGCCTTTACAGCCATTTTAAGATGGCAGCTTACTTAGCTGTAAATGACAGGAGGTTTTAGTTCCGTTTTATTGCCAGATTTACAGGAGAACAAGCTACAGGGGTGCCACTTTGTGTGTAGGTGTAGGGATGCATGGTAATTCAAGCAATTGTGTATTTTCAATGTTGCCTTTTAAAATAAAAGACCTGTTTTTGTGTTAATTTCAACAAGATGATTTCCCTAATACTGTCAAATTAGAAAAAAATGTTTTAAACAATTAATATTAATTTGTAGTTATATGTATTTCCATTTTGTGCTCAAGATGACACATGCATGTTTGCTGTTTTGTTACATTCAATCCAAATTATGATCAAAATTGCAACTGAAATTACAATTCTTGTCATCAAAATGTTCACCTGATGTATCTAATTACCTAAAAAGATTTATTTTCAATAATGTTTATTGAAGTTTAAACTACCTAAAAAGATTTAAATAAAACAAAATAAGAGTGAGCTTCATATCGATGTTACTGGCAGATTGTATTTGGTTCTTTCTCCATTCAGAAGCTATCCTTGCTCATCAGCCTTCGTCATTTCTCACAAAATATATTACTAAACGAGGTAGCTGTATACATTATTAAATTGCCACTATTAATGTGTATTCTTTCAAAATGATGATACCAAGAACTGCAACCATGCCTGCGGAAAAAAGTGACGGTTGTGGTAGTGTGAATTAAGTGGATAGTTAACCATAATTATTATAAAAATGTAGCTTGTGTGCAGACCCGGAGGAAACCAGATGTACAAGTATATACAGTATGGTATTTTATATTATTAAAGGAACCCCTTAACATCTTCAAGCTTGCTGTCACTAATCATTGTTTGATCCTGTGTGAGCTATACGGACGTGCGACACACACCTAGCTTCATCGGGCTAACGTTAATACCATCTCCTCACCGAGCTGTGTCCAAAGGACTGTGAGTACACTGGGAGCGATCGAGGGTCCGCCGTGACCACTGGCTTGTTGTTTGGAAGCTTGGAACTAATGCTGTTAATGATTATTCAAAGTTTGGTGAAAGATCACGTTTGTGAGTGCATTTTATGAAGATTTTATAGTGGTGTGATTAAAACTGGTTTTACAACATTACACTATGGTATAATTCTTTCTTTATTTATGTGAACACATTGGAACTTATTACTGAACTGGATATTGATATCAACACTTTTGGAGAGATTTGGATTTCTTGCATTTGTGCCTTGACACGAGAGTGCTGGGCATTAAACTGTGGTGAGTGCGCATTCTAGAAGGGTGGAGGATTCACTGAGCACAGGCGGTGTGGTGGAAGATTGAGAAGATTGATACTAAGACCCTATCTATGAACTCATATTTACTTTTTCACCTGCTATCACAGGATTTCAACTTTTTTCGCTCTTTGCTAAACATTTTGTTCTGTTTGTTTATTTTTCACTGTAAAAGGTGATCTATGTTATATGATATGTGTCATATATATTACACAATTTATATTAGTTACACTATTTAGATAAGTGGAAATCACACTTCACTGTATAAGCGCTGCTTTTATATATTACTAGACACTTGTTCAACTTGATGGTTTAGTACACATATAATATTTCTCAATGTATGTATTTACAGCAGCAGCTAGTTTGACAGGTATCTTAGACTAAGCGCAGTGGATGGTAATTAAGTTGGGGGGCCGTATCTTTAATTATCCATTCACATCTACATTCTATGCATTAAGAAAAACATTTTTTTTGTGTAGCAGGCCCCCCAGCACCCCCTAATACTACCCTGAGCCCCTTCTCTATCCAGCAATCTCCACAATTCCCTCGGCTGTCCAAGACTCTCTTTCCGATTGGCTGGGGCACAGCTACAGCCTCATTGTCTCTCTGGCTGTCAATCAAAGTCAGTTAGCCAATAAGGGGAAAGAGGGGGTGGGAGCAGGTTGGGGCTATGTGTCTAAATGGAAACACGAAGCTCTGACTCAGCTCAGTGCCCCCATAACAAGCTGCTGGTCTATGGGGGCACTGGACAGAAGGAAGAGGCCAGGAGCAGTGAAGAGGGACCCGATAAGAGGAGGATCCTAGTTGCTCTGTGTAAAGCAACTACAACAGAACAGGTAAATATAATGTTATTTTATTTATTTTTTTAAAGCAATACTTTGCAATCACTTTAATATATGAGTGTTAATAGTCTCTGTATTTTGATATAGAAAAGAAATCTTGAGAAAATGAAAATTTTCCATAAAGAACCAGAATATTATACATGTCATTACATCTAAAGAGGCCTGGAGGTTAACCTTACAGAGACCACAGAACTCAGGAAACAAATATTTCCAGCAGCATGACAAAGCTGTATACCACAATATTAACAAAATACTTTAGAAAAAGTTATTTGGGAAATACAATCTCTAGCTGAATAGAGAAAACTCCTGAACCAGAAATGCTCCAGTAAACATCATATAACTAGACTTGTACCACATTAAATGTGATACTTTTACATTTTATGTACTGTAAACCACTCACCAAGAAATTACTGTGTCGATTAACAGAGGTTTATACTTTTTACAAAATCCATCATGGATTTCTTAACAAAGTGAACATGCTTCAGGACTGTCATGTTACACTGGCTTAAAGAATCACTAGCCAGGAATAAACATGCAACCAGTAAAAACGGAGCCGTTATCCTGGATGGTATTTTCATTTCATTTACACAAAAGATAGCTAAAAGATTAATTGGGGGAAGATAGGTTAGGTTGGATCAGGGGAAAGAGGCAAATATAATAAGTGGACATTGTTTTAAAGTGCACATATTCTCTAAATTGACATTAAAGCTTCTGTAGGGTTTTTGTAAGGTAAAACTGTTAGCGCAGGTAAATTTAGGAAGGCCTATGCTTCAGACTAGGCCCGCTTGATTTGATCTGGGGGCAGGGAGTGGTTAGTGTAGAAGTGGGTGTGATCACCTGTTCTTCAGTACTTGGGCGCCTCCCCTGCTTTTGGTGGATTGTTCTTGGAAGACAGGCAGGGCCAGGGCTGGAGTGACAAGCAGCTTATGTAAGGAGCCCTGACCAATCCCCACTTGGTATTGGCAGGGGGTGGGCCTCCCGTATAAGCTGAGGTAACAGCTCACTGGGGGGGAGTTGTTGGCCGGGAGAAGTGGAGAATGGAGTACTAGACAGTGGCAGGAGGCCGCCCCCATCTGTGGCAGGGGATGCCCCGATGCCCCGATTGCGGAGGAGCCTGGGAGAGCTGTGAGGGAACTTCATCCTTACACGGTCATGAATGAAGTCCTTATCTTTACACGGTCATAAATGAAGAGTCATGGAGAAGAGGGGCTGGAGGCTGTCAGAACATATGTCCAGTTAATTTTCTCTATCATGGACTCGGGGCAGGAAAAGGTCGGTAAGTGGACTACAGTGGAGTTCTGGTTGAGGCATGCCAGAAGGTCTGGGATGAAACTTCAGGCTTACACGGTCATGGATGAAGTCCTTATCTTTACACGGTCATAAATTAGGAGTCCTGGAACAGAGGAGAGACTGTGGAGATTGTGTCAAATAGATGCGGCCTTGTCATGGTCGGCCAAAGCAGTTGAGTACACATGCTCAGTGCCATATCCAGAGGTTGTCTTTGGGAAATATATGTGCTGCCTGCATTGTTGAAGGGGTGGGGGTCAGCCTGTCAGTGCTCAGACCATACGCCGCACACTGTACCAAATTGGTCTGCATGGCTGTCGTACTAGAAGGAAGCCTCTTTTAAGGATGGTGCGCAAGAAAGCCCACAAACTGTTTGCTGAAGACAAGCAGACTAAGGACATGGATTACTGGAACCATGTCCTGTGGTTTGATGAGACCAAGATGAACGTATTTGTTTCAGATGGTGTCAAGCGTGTGTGTGGCGCCAACCAGGTGAGGAGTATACAAGTGTGTCTTGCCTACAGTCAAACATGGTGGCTAGAGTGTCATGGTCTGGGGCTGCATGGGTGCTGCCGGAACTGGGGAGCTACAGTTCATTAAGGGAAACATGATTGCCAACATGTACTGTGATATACTGTAGCAGATCATGACCCCAAACACACCTTCAAGGAGGCCACTGCCTTGATAAAGAAGCTGAGTGTAAAGGTGATGGACTGGCCATGTATGTCTCAGACCTAAACCCTATTTAGCATCTGTGTGACATCCTCAAACATAAGGTATAGGAGCGCAAGGTCTCTTTAACCAGCTCCATGGTGTCATCATTGAGGCATGGAAGAGGACTGTAACCTGTAAAGCTCTGGTGAACTCCATGTCCAAGAGGGTTAGGGCAGTGCAGGAAAATAATGGTGGCCACACAAAATATTGACACTTTGGGCCCAATTTGGACATTTTCACTTAGGGGTGTACTCACTTTTGTTGCCAGTGGTTTAGACATTAATGGTTGTGTGTTGAGTTATTTTGAGGGGAAAGTAAATTTACACTGTTATACAAGCTGTACACTCACTACTTTACATTGTAGCAAAGTGTAATTTCTTCAGTGTTGTCACAGTGTATTTACAAAAATGTGAGGAGTGTACTCACTTTTGTGAGATACTGTATGAAATTGTTTCATTCTCGATATTTTTTTACTGAAAAAGTAGTGAGGTAAAAAACATAGTATAAGAAAACGCTTTGAAATAGCCATATGATTTTAAACAGCAGGAATGTAGCTGTCGAGAGTGTAAAACATCCAACAGTATAAATAGCATATTAATAAGCAGAAAATGTAGCCTATAAAAGGCAGAGCAGGTATCAATGAGCCAAGTCATTTGCAGCAGTACGCATAAACAATAAGCAGATCAGAACTTTCAGTCTGAACAAACAAAATGATCTGCAACAATTTAATAAGAAGGAAGTAAAATGGACGAGCATATTCGGGGGGGGGGGGTGGAAAGGGTTACGGGAAGGAAAAAACGGGGGGGGGGGGGGGGGGGGGGAGTGAGCGTCAATAATGCCCAAAATCAGCACCCACAATGTGACCATATAGACTGGGTAAGACTGCAGGGAATAAAGAGCAAAGGATGTTTCACAATGTGTACCCCAATTTAAAAAAAAATTCACCAATGGATGCCGCGTACACAGCATCGGAATTTCCGATGAAAAAAGTCAGATGGACTTTTTTCATCAGGAATTCCGATCGTGTATGGGCCCCATTGGACTTTTTTTCAGTTGATGTTTAAAAATTGAACATGTTTTATTCTTTTCCGATTGAAAAAAAAAACGATAGGAAATTCCTGTCGCTGCCACACCAGTGCAATGTCACCAGACTAGTGTGAATGAGCAATAGTGTTATTGCTCATTGCCACACCAGTACCAGTGTCATCAGACCACATAAGTCCCAGTGTCCACATATCAGTGCAGACAGGAGCAGTGTTCCTGATTGCTTACCTTACCAGTCCCAGTGTCACCAGACCAGTGCAGCCAGTAGCTGTGTTCCTTATCACTGGCACATTTGTCCCAATGTCAACAGACCAATGGGAGCCAGTAACAGTGTCCCTGATTACCACCACACCAATTCCAATGTAAGCCAGCAACAGTGTTTTTGATTGCTACCACACCAGTCTCAGTGTCCCCAGACCAGTGTAAGCAAGCAACAGTGTTGCTGATCACCACCACTTTAGTGCTAGTTTCCCCAGACCTGTGCAGCCAGCAACAAAGTTCCTGACTGTTAGCTACTCCAGTGCCACTGTTGCCAGAGCAGTGTACGCTTGCTACATTGTTCCTGATCACTGTCACATCAATCACAATGTCCCCAGATCATTGTAGACCAGCAACAGTGTTTCCGATCACTAGCCACACCACTGCCAGCATCACCAGACTAGTTTAAGACAATAATAGTGTTCCTGATTGCTAGCCAGTGTCACTAGTCTCAGTTTTGCCAAGCCTACTGACTACATTCCTGTGAAAGATCAGTCCAGCTATTCTCTGCAGATAACACTCCTGGAACCACAGGCAGTGATGTATTTAGATTTTGTGCTGCCCTAGGCCTGACTAAAATCGTGCACCTCCTAATTTAAATATGATCCACCCCTTCCTCTCAAGGTCACACCCCTTCCTGTTTAAGACCTACCCTGAATTTTTCCAGTGGGGACACTAGTACCGAGGGCCTTGGAGGGGGGGGGGGATTCCCTTAATCTGCAAAGATTTCCTATCACTTCCTGTTTGGCTATGGTGCAGGAAATTAAGGGAAATTAACGGATGGCAAAAAAAATTAACAGGGGCTATAACCATCCCTTACTCTGTCCAAAATGGAAAAAAAATGTGTTGCCTACAGTTCTACTTTAAGCACAAATTTCTGTTAAATTTATGGAGGACTAAGAGGATATATCCATGCCAATGGTGCAGCAGAAAACATGTAGCACAGTGATAGAGGTATGTAGTCCAGGCAGTGAGCAAAGGAAGGAATGGGGGCAGAAACAAATAAATCCATCTGTTTATTTTTCTCATCAGCAATCAACAGAAATACAATAAAGATTCCTTAATATGTACAACTGACACAAGCAAAGGATTGCAGGAGAGTCCTTCTACCTACCTGCCAGGTATAGGTGACCATGTCAGTGTCCCTTGTGTCTGTGCCATCCCTATCATACCGGCAACAGTGCGGCCGCTTTATGGGGAAGCCAGACTGATTTGTCTTGCAGCTCAGTCCACCTCATAAGACTGGTGCTACACTAAAAGGACTCTTTTCATGCTGCCCCCCTGCAAAGTGCTGCCCTAGGGCTGGGCCTTGTTGGCCTAGGCCAAGATACAGCCTTTACCACAGGTACTTTTTTATCATTATTTGTTTCAGCCTCCTGTACTTCATGATCAGTGAATATAGCATTATGTATAATTCATGGGTCAGCCATGAACCAATAAGTTAAGTCTGCTTGGCTTATTGGAATGGGGACTGATATAAACATGAATGTGTATTAAGCTGTATTCCCTGACCATGCATAAAGGGGAGCATTAAAGTATTGGTTGATTTATGTGATGCAATGTCAGGTATATAATGAGTCCAGACACTGAAGTCTAAGCGGAGTAGCAGAATGTGTTTTGGGGTGTAAATCTATTTATACCCATACTGTGTGGGAAATAGCTCATTAAATTGAAAATTTTGCATTAAAAAAATATTTTCTAAAAACTTGTGGCAAAACACAGATCCACTATGCCTAAACAATTCCTTAGGGTGTTTGTTTTTGTAAAATGTGGTCAGTGGATTAGTGTAATTTATGCCCCTTGAAAGCCTGAAGGTGGTGTTTATCTTATTAAGTGAAATTTTTGTGTAAAATAATAATTTTCTTTCTTCATTCTTAAAAAACTTGTGTAAAAATTAAATATTCAAAAAACTCACCATAGTTCTTTAAACTAGCTTTGGTTGTTTGCTTTCCAACACGTTTCGTTGGCGTTTTTACAATTAATAGTTAATATTCGTCACAATTATACATCGTGTGTAAAATATAACAATCTGTCTTCTGGGTTCCTGACTGAATCTGGTTTCTACTACACCTTATCTAATGTTATGTTCTTAGCCTAGTACACTTTGCCTAGTACACAATAACAACTAATCCTAGAAGCTCAAGGATACATCTTTATACAAGCATTAATCACTATGGGGGAATGCTAGCAAGCCTTATAATGCATTGATATTATGGGGGAACTCTAGCTTTTTACTAAAGTCCTGGAACTTCAGGGATTTTGGGCCCCTTTACGCGTCTAGGCATTAAAAACATCCACCCACACATGTGGTATTACCATACCCAAGAGAAGTAGAAGAATGTTTTTTGGAGTGTAACTGTAAGTATGTCCATGCTGTGCATGATAAATAACTTGGTAAAATAAAAATGATTAAATGTTATTTATTCTCCTAATTTTCCAAAGAATTGTGGCAAAAAAAATTAAATTTCTAAAATCTCACTATGCCTCTTACTAAAAACTTTGAATTGTCTACTTTCCAAAATTAGTTTCTTTTGGGGTAATAGTACTGTCCTGGTATTTTAGGGTTTCCTAATGAGCTAGGCAGGCAGAACATTAGATTTGCTAAATTTCAAACAGTTTGTAGACTCTTTTGCTTCGTACAGACGTACGCAGGCCCGGATTTCCCACAAGGCCACCAAGGCCAGGCCTCGGGGAGGCAGGGTGCCAAGGGGCATGGAGTCCCCCGAAGGCCGTAACATACAGTTGAGGGCGGTAAGTTGCTGTGTGGGAGAATTGAGTGGGGGAATCTGCTCGCATGTTAAGTGATTACGGCAATGTCGTCAAAATCACTTGTCAAATGTGTGCTGCTGTCTGTTCATCCCTACCCCCACATACCTTTCTCAGCTTGCTCTGCCTTCGGGACTCCTTCGTCCTTCAACCAGCCGCCGAGTCTGTCTCCTGTCCCTGCCGCCGATGTACACAGTGAGAGGGGTGAGCTGTGCTCTTCCCATCTCAGCTGTGATAAGAGTTCTAGCACAGTGCTAGGACTTCTGTTTTGGAGGCGACAGGGTCAATAAAGAGAACCTGTCACCTCCTATTGCTATCGCACAGGGAATTGTTTTCTCCTGTGTGATAGCAATAAAGTTAAGTGAAAAAAATGATAAAAAATAATAATAATTAAATTAAAAAAGTAACTAAAAAGTAAAGAATAAGAAAAATAATATTCAAAATAATAAGAATATTACACAAAAATAAAAACTAGTAAACGACAAGCTAAAAATGAATAAAAATAAAAAAAAGTGCTAAAAAAAAAATACAAAAAATATTTGAACTAACCGTGCCGCCCCTGTCCCCTCCGGTTGTTATTCTCCATTAATTTGGGGGGGGGGGGTTCGGTTGGTAGGGAGGGGGTGCATTGTGGAACCTGGCCTTGGGGCAGCAGGGAGAGCAAATCCGGCCCTACACGTACGGGATTTCCGACGGGAACTTTTCCTGTCGGGAATCCCAAGGGGAAAGCTAAGAACCTGCCCGGTTCAGTCTTTTCCCTACACACAGACAGTTTCCCGACAGGAAAACTGCGATGGAGCTTTGGCCAGAAATCCCGGCCGTGTTTATGCTCCATCACAGTTTTTCGTATAGGAAAACTACCAAAAAACGCCGAACAAAAGTCCGCCAAATTTTCCAGCGGGAAAATTTGTCTGGCGGTTTTTGGGCAGTTTTCCCGTTGAAAAAACTGCGAGGAGCATACACACGGCTGGGATTCTTGGCCAAAAGATCTCCTCATAGTTTTCCCTCTGGGAAAACTGATCATGTGTACGAGGCTTTAGACTTTCACATTGGCTATAATACTGCATTGTATGGTAATGAAGGGGAAATTAAAGAAATTCCGACTAAAAATGTAAGAAATATTTTTGTTTAAATTATGTTTTTATGTACAGTATGCTCTGCAAATGGGAACACAAACTTAACATGGGGATTTCCCAAATTTGACTGCAACATTCACTTTAAGGCAGGGTTCCTACATATACAAAGGCATTCGATGTGGTTATTTAACAAGCCTTACTAAATAAATAATTTCTGACCAGATAGACCACTGCTGGGTTGAAAATCAATTGAAGATGCTTCTTTCTATGATCATTATGTGTACAGTTTTACTGTACCGCTTTTCCTTTGTAATAAGAAAAGTAGAAGTTTAACACAGCTAGTGCCCATTACATGGAATTTGATGGTAAATGGTGAATTGCATCATATACTAAAACCATCTGCAATAGCTGAAGCATAGCAGAGAGGAAAGTGTAGATTGTAGCTGTGGGTATTAGTAAGTGGAACCATATGATGATCAGCTGTGAAGCAATTGACAAGCTCAAGTTCATCTAAAAGTATAGTTGTGTATCTTTTAGAACCATGTTCAGTGTACATAATAAAATATACCACAATAAAGAGATCACAAACTTACTATGGGGCAGTAACAGCTTTAGAATGTAATCTAAATTATATATATATATATATATATATATATATATATATATATATATATATATATATATATATATATATATCCTTATTCTTCAAAATAATTCATACTAACTAACGGCCATGTAATCAATTGCTCATGATTTTTTTTTCTTGCTGTGTTTTTCTCCCTCCCTGTAAAGTCCTCCATGAGCTCCAGAACCTTTGATATTCAAACATTTCTGTCTGTTTGTAATAAACAGTACACAATAGTTGCATTAGTGTGCACTGCTCTGTACGCACTACAAATCACACAGTCCATAGTCTGCAGCTCCTAGTCCATCTTGGGAGCAGGCATGGACTGGCCATAGGGACTACAGGGAGTTTCCCGGTGGGCCGATGGCTCAGTGGGCCGGTTTCAGTGACAGCCTGTCAAAGTAATGGCTGCGCAGCTCGCCCTCCACTTCATGCAGTGATGTGAGAAGGATGAGAAAAATACAGAGGAGAATAAGTGAAATAATAAGAGGTGAGTGAGGGCTCCTTATGTTATGCTACTTATGTTTTTTTGCACAATTGCGCATAGTTTATATACTGTTTTTGTTCTTGTTTGCAAACATATAGTGGGCCGGTCTGGATAAAGTCCAGGGCCAAATTTTGGTCTCAGTCCATCCCTGCTTGGGAGTAAGCAAAAGAGGGTTTTCTATGTTCCTACATAGAGTGAGGCCATGGAGAACAGAGGCAGCCCCCCTCTAAACAGAGTTAGATCACAGCAAAAAAAAAAAATGTGGAGAATTGTCGAAGACTGAGAGTAATAAAAAAGCACATCGCAATTCCAACGGAATTTCATCGGAGTAAAATAGAACATGTTCTATATTTAAACTCCGATGAAATTCATCGGAATTTCCGATGGAAATTCTCTGATGGGGCATACACACAGTCGAAATTTCCTATGGAAAAAGTTCATCTGACTTTTTCCATCGGAAATTCCGATCATGTGTACGGGGTTTATGAATCGGTTATCCCAAATATAGTAAATGTTTGCTTTTGAGCATAATACTGCTTCAATAATACACATTTGCATATATTATTTTTAGTGTCACTTTAGATTTCTTTCAACACCAATGTATATATAGGTTGGCTGGAAACCGGCAATCCAGTAAAGTGGAAATAAAAAAAAAATAAACATTTTTTTCTCAGCTCATTTCGCTGTTTGAGTTGAGCGTACTGTATATTTGCTGTTCTACGAGTGCCGTCAGGGCAAAATAAAAGAGAGATACAGAATATTCATCCCAGCAATTCATGCCTATTTTCCCAATGTTTTGTCCCTTTAAACATGTTGCAAGTACAAAAAAATAACAGTTGATACGCTCAGAAATTCAATGAGCTCCTAATTTCCCATGGTGAGGTGACAATGCCACCTCTGCTGCATTGAAATCCCAAACTGTGCTATCATCCCTACCTGTGGTTTTCTCTACTGGACTGGAAATCATCTCACTCTTATTGAAATGATAAATACGTCAGTATTGTTGGGCAGGCCTGACAATACTTCCAGGGATTTTAGTGCAGCAAAGGCAGCATGGTTAGCTCATTGCAGGAAGTTAGGGACTTGCTGGATTTCTAGCAGCATCAACAGGTACTTTCCTATTTTTTAACATATTTAAAAGGACAAATATGGGGAAATGAGCATGTATTGCAGAAATTTATTTTGCACTGACATACACTACCAAAGTACTTATTTTTACTGATTACATCCGAGTTTCAAACCATCTGGGGAATAGTTTGAGGAATACTTATCTGTCATACTGGGGGGTAGTGACCTTTTAGCCACTTTAAAGTGTTAGAGCAAAGGTTAAGCAACTACGCCAGGGACTATAAACTCTGTGGAAGCAGTACTTGGTGATAACTCAGTGCACGTTTTTTTTAGTAATATATATATATATATATATACATATATAGAAGTATATAGCAAAAGTTCCCTCCCTATCCTTTGCTTTTCTATCCTATCTTTTTGCAATCATGCCCGATCTATTAGTAAAAAAAGAATGATTGAGTAAAGATGATCTGACAAATGTGTGTCACGCAAGAAAACACTTGGCAAATTAAGGTCTTATGCCCTGTACACACGATATGTTAGTCTGATGAAAACGGTCCGATGAAGCTGACTGATGGTCAGTCGTGCCTACACACCATCAGTTAAAAAAACGATCGTGTCAGAACACGGTGACGTAAAACACAATGACACGCTGAAAAAAATGAAGTTCAATGCTTCCAAGCATGCGTCAACTTGATTCTGAGCATGCATGAATTTTTAACCGATGGCCGTGCCTACAGACGATCGTTTTTTTAAATCGTTTTTTTATCCATAGGTTAAATTTAAAACAAGTTCAATTTTTTTGAACTATGGATAAATAACCGATGGCGCCCACACACGATCGGTTTGGTCTGATGAAAATGGTCCATCAGACCGTTTTCATCAGACTAACCCAGTGTTTTTCAACTCCAGGCCTCAAGGCACACCAACAGGTCAAGTTTTCAGGATTTCCCTCAGATGAAATGGCTGTGGTGATTACTAAGGCAGTGAAACTGATCAAATCACCTGTGCAAAATAATGGAAAGCCTGAAAACCTGACCTGTTGGTGTGCCTTGAGGACTGGAGTTGAAAAACACTGGACTAACCTATCGTGTGTACGCAGCCTTACACACTGCTCTCACTAGGAGTAACCACTAAACCAGATAATATCACTGGACTAATGACTTAAATTTTCTACAATAAAGCTGGCACCTTTGGAATATAACATCTCGTCTCTGTGCAACCAGGCTCTTTGCAGAAAGTTTTATAATTGTGCACTGCACAGAATGAGAGTTATAATTTAATATATTTTCCAGAATCCTCAGGGAAATTGAAGGGTATTGAAATACACACATTTGTCCTAGAGATCAGGTGGGAATGGCACACAGAGACTGTGCTAGTTGGGATATGGCAGATGCGTAAACTGGTGTGAGAACACACTAAAGCCAGCCATACGTACATGGATCAAAATTTGTCGGGTTCAGCAGGGACCCACAAAATTTCGATCCATGTATGGGCAGGTTGATTGTACCCAAGTCAATCAACTTGGGTACAACCAGCCTGTTGGATTTTTTTTACATTGGATTGCTGCCAGCGGCTATAGCCAATAGCAGTAATCTTTGTGTTCTGTAGACCAGGAAGGCTCTACGCAAATAACCCCCCCCCCCCCCCCCCCCACCATCCGGCAGGAAACAATAGCACCGTGGGAGGCATACACAGTCAGTGTCGATGGGAGAATTGAGCCATAGTTATTTTAATTAAATATTTGGCCTTTCTTTAACACTTCATCTTTCAAATCTCATGTATAATCCAAATTAGCTCTTCCCTGACAAGATCATGACCTGTGCTGTGATGTTTATGCAAATAAGTGAATAGATGATGCAGACCTATTCACTCCTGGCTGAATCATGACCAGGGCCGGTATCCTGATAAGGCCACCGAGGCCAGGCCTCGGGGTGGCAGTGGGTGCAGGGGCAGTGCCGCAGCAACAGGGGGGGTGAAAAAAATCCAGTCGTCCCAGTGTCCTGCTGAAAAAGGTCCCCTGGCGCATAAGTACCCCCTGTACTGTGCAGACGCAGCATGGAGCCATCGAAAATAGCCAAAGATGTAGAGCTGAAAGTCAGCTCTACATGGCGCCTCCGCAATGACTATGAGACATGCCGCATGCTCCCAATGCTAGTGCTATTCTGCAAGGGTGATTTTAGCAATAAAGTACACATCTTAGCGGGGCGTGTTAAATCAAATGGAGGGCGGGTTTTGCAATGTTGATGGATGGATTTGCACAAACTATTTAACTCACACAAGAGGCGGTATTTTAAAATGATGGACAGAGATGATAAAGGCGGGTAGTTCAATGTTGATGGCCAATTTCAATACTCACAGTTTATTCTTATTATGCTTATGACTTAACCCCATTGCAAAATCCACCCTCCATTTGTCTGTATTGAGAAGAGCACCCGCCCCTTGTCTCGTCACATATGGCTACCCATCACAGTTTGCTCAGGAAGTGATGTTCCACTGAAAAGTTTTGCACTGTGCATGAGCAACGCCGCCATATGCGTTCCAACACTTTTTTGACAAAACTGCACATTAAAACTGTGAAGGGTAGCCAAATGTGACAAAACGCCGCCATCTTGCTACACTCCGCAATCCTCCACCCTAAGGATACAGTGAGAAGGGGACAAGCATACATCTTTGTACACCCACGGGAGTTTTACATTTTACACTTATTTATTACAGTAAACTGAGGTTCTAAAGTGAAATACAGAACTTCGTCTGACTGTTTACATGTTGAATTTAAAAATCAGCGACAAGCCTGCTGATCTCACAGGTTTGCTAATCTGACAGTTTACATACTTCTGCTTCAGCCCTGACTACTGCTTGGCACCTTTTAGGGGGGAGGGAGGAATGGAGACCTGTTTTTGACAGGTCCTTACTTCCCAGGAGACAGGTCCACAGCGAGGTCTCTTGGAAGTTCAGCCCCCTCCTCGTTCCTCCGCCGCTGGGCCAATTATAAAGTGCAGCATGCTTTGCGCATGCAATGGCAGTGGCTGCACGAGACAGCCGATCCAAAGATCGACTGCACTGCTGACATCGCGGGCTCCCTGACGTTTAATTTTTAATGGGGTGGGCAGACCTCCTCTTTAACCCCTTTCTTACTGAGTCATTGTAAAATGACGTCGGCAAGAACCCTCCCTCCCTCCGTGTGGACGTCATATGACGTCCAGGGCTTCCCGGGTGGCTAGGGGGCGCATGCACCGCATCGCTCGGGACCCATTGTGTGTGCGCCTGCAATTTCCCGCGATCACAGCAGGATTGTGGAATTGTGTGTGTAAACACACAGATCCACGGTCTTGTCAGAGGAGATCAGACCGAAGTGTGTTCCCAGTACAGAGGAACACACATCGGTCTCCTCCCCTTGAGTCCCCTCCCCCTACAGTTAGAATCACTTCCAGGGAACATATTTAACCCCTTGATTGTGCCCTAGTGTTAAGCCCTTCCCTGCCAGTCACATTTACATAGTAATCATTGCAGTTTTTTTTTTAGCCTAATCGCTGTATAAATGTGAATAAACGCGTCAAAATTGGCCGATATGTCCGTCGCAAGGTCATGGTCACAATAAAAAATCACAGATCTCTGCCATTACTAGTAAAAAAAAATGCCATAAATCTATCCCCTATTTTGTAGATGCATTAACCTTTGCACAAACCAATCAATATACGTTTATTGCATTTTTTTTTTTACTAAAAATATGTAGAAGAATATGTATCGGCCTAAACTGAGGAACATTTTAAAAAAATAATATTGTGATGTTTATTAAATTAAAAAGTAAAAATATTGTGGTTTTTTTTTCAAAATTGTTGCTCTATTTTTGTTTATAGCACAAAAAATAAAAAAACTGCAGAGGGGATCAAATACCACCAAACAAAAGCTCTATTTGCAGGGGAAAAAACATAAAGATTTCATTTGGATACAGTGTTGCATGACCGCGCAATTGTCATTCAAAGTGCGACAGCGATGAAAATGAAAAATTGGTCTGGGCAGGGTGAAAATGCCTGGTATTGAAGCGGTTAATACAGACTGTAAATCTTTAAACCTTTCAACAGTTAACTGTATATTATTTCGCAACGTTGCACAGGAAATAAGACCACATGTACAGTTTTCCCAGGAAGACATGTACTTTTGATAATGCATGAGTGCAGTAGTGAAGCAGTTAACCCGAAAAGAATACTGCAGAGGATCGTAAATTGTTATAGAATAATTTCATCTCTGGATGAGTCATAAAGTCCAGGTCCTCCTGAAGTCCATTATTCTTCTGAAGACAGAAGATAGATTTGGAATTTTCAGCCCGCCCTCATTGTCTCCCCCAGTCCTCCTCCATGGTCTCAGTTTCCATCCACAAGGTTCTTGCCTCTGGCTGATATCCAAGAGCCAGCTGCAAAACATCAGCCTGACACATGGAGAAAGCAGGAGGGTGCAGGAAGATAGCTGGACCCTAGGGAGGAACTGTAGGTTTGTAAAGACTGTTACATGAGGGATACTCTGCCACCCTATATTAAATTTCCTCCTATAAAACCTTTCCACAGCTGGCTATGTTTACTGTTTTTTTACTAGGTGTATAATAGTGGTACCCCCCCAGGAAACTGAACTCTGATAATTAATATAATCATCAGTCCTCAACCTAAAGCATTGGGAATCCCTTCCCTGGTCCCCAGCACTTCCACACTCTGTTTTCTCTGTACAGAGAAAAGAAACAGACACTGAAATGATAAGCACAAGAAATAAATAGTATCACATATTATATTAACTATCCCATTGTTTATTAGTTCTATCTTTCAGTGAAATTATTCAGGGTTTTTCTTGGATAGCCCAGCACTGTGTATTTTATTTACTTACTAAATCCCTACATTCTTCTTACTTTTCCACATAAATCTGACATCTCCTGCTCCTCCATTCTTTCTTATCACCTTTCAAAGACTCACACTTTCCAACAGTAAAGCCCTGTACACACAGCCGCGAATCTCATCAGGAAATAAACGTTGGTTTTCCTGACGGGATTCCTGGCAAGCTTTCCTTGCAAAGCCTTGCCATTCAAAAGAACCGCCGTTCTTTTGAATGGCAAGAACGGGCTCGTCACATTCGATGCCGTCGCCGCCATCTTGCTACACACTACACTACCCTTGTATGCTACCGCGCATTCGCCAAAGTCTTTTCAAGCATGCGCGGGTTTACCTGAGGACAGGTAAGCATACACACTCACGGTTTTCTTGGCAGGAAACACTCTGCCGAGAATCCCAAAGAGAAAATAGAGAGCAGGTTCTCTATTTTTCTCGTCGGGGATTCCCGGCAGTTTTCTCGCCAAGAAAACAGGTTCTCTATTTTTCTCGTCGGGGTTTCCCGGCAGTTTTCTCGCCAAGAAAGCAGGTTCTCTATTTTTATCGTCGGGGATTCCCAGCAGTTTTCTTGCCAAGAAAGCATACACATGCACGGTTTTCTCTGCAAAAAGCTCTCCCAGCAGCGTTCTTGTCGAAAAAAAACGTGGTAATAATCAGTGGCGGCCCGTCCATAGGGGGCGCCCGGGCGCCGCCCCCCCTTCCCCCCAAGTCAGTAAAAAAAAATTATAATAAAAAAAAAAAAAAAATGTTTATTTAAACATGTCCATTTAAATTTTTTTTTTTAAAAACAGGTCCTTATGTGCACAGTGCACTGTGCCCCGGGCACAGTAAAGTATAAGTAGCGCCACGCGGCCGAAATCACGAGCTTGCAGATGTGGCGCTACATTGGCAGAAAAAGACTGTGTTTGTGGCTATGCCCATTGCGCCACAGCTTCTGGCGCGATGGACTTGGACTTGTGGCCGGGCGGGTGCACAGTATATTTCTGTGCCTGTGCATGTGCGGACATCAGGAAGTGACGTTGGCGCTGTGTAGCCCAGAGGGACGCACCTCCGTGAGCCTGATGAGAAGCTTAAGGTAAAGCAGCGCACAACTCCTGCCATGTGTCCCCCCTATTGTTTTTCGATCACACCCCCCCCCCCTTAATAACTTTTCTCCCATCGGTGAGGCGGAAATAGCGAACGGACCCCCCATCCCCCCCCCCCCCCCGCTTTTTAACTTTTTTCTCATAGGTTCGGGGGATTAATTGCCAGCTTCATGCTTTAATAGTTCCTTCCCACTGTGCCCAAGCTGCCTCAGGTACTCTGCAGTCTCGGTGGTACATATGAATTGCTGTATTTATGTATGTCAAGATACAGAACTGGGGAATCATCTACACTTGATGGAGGGACATTACTCTTACTTACAAAGGCTTTTCTTACTGCTTAGGTAAAGTAGGGGGTTTTTCTGATTGTTGACCACAGAAACTATTACCATTTTCCTGTTCATTCTCCCATGATTCCATCTTTGTAAATGGATTAGAAGGATTCCAAAAGGTGTTATAATTGAGATTTATATTAACTGTTTTTTTTTAATTCATCCCTAAAATAGCGTCAGGCAACCAAATGTCTCCCCCCGCTTATTAAGACTTTTTATGTCCGCCGAAAATAGCTCCCGTATCCCCCCCCCAAATGCAGTTATTTCCGCAGCCTCAGTTAATCTTGTCCGCAGTCTCTGGTAATTTTGTGTAGTATGTGTCCGCAGTCTCTGATAATCTCATGCCTATTTAGAGTCCTTCATTACTAACAATGTAATTTTTAGTTTGTTTGCGCCAATCTGTAAGACTGCGCTATATACCATGATTTGTGATGCTGGGGCTATATACTCTGTGCTGTGATGCTGAGCTGTAAACTCCTGACACTATGAGTAGGAGCAAGTGGAATACAGGGGACGGAGTGGGTGGATTCTATAAGAGGTGTGGCTTATGAAAAGTGGGAGGGGCCAAATGTGGAGGGGCGGGGTCTTGCACCCCCCCATCCTAAAACTTCACCAGCCGCCACTGGTAATAATACTCTTCTTCCAGTTAATATAACTCATATGTACTTACAGTGTACATCGTTGTTAATTACTACATTAGACCAAACTCATAAAGCTACAGCTATGCAGTTAAAAAATAATTATCACTGTTTTTTTCATATAAGGCTGGGTTCACACTATTGAGATTTGAATGCAGATTTCCTTCATCCAATTCGCAATCCCAATTATACAATCCTGTGCATCTTCTGGTCCTTTTCAGGTCCAAATGCAGCCAAAAATTGGGACTGAAATCAGACCTGAAACGGTGAACAGGGATGCATCGGACCCCTTGCTGTGGGCCACTGCATGCTTCAGTGTCAACCCAACGTTAGAGCTCCTTATAGGACAAAGTACATGTAGAACCTTGTCTCATTTCCTTAATGCCCTGTAACACTAGCAGTGATGCTGGACAGAGCACTCCTCCTTGGCACATGGCCTCTCAACACCAAAACTACCAATGGCTATTTTGATTGTGAACACCTGTCTCTAGCTCCAGGCACTTGCCCGAGGCAAGTATTTGCACATGGAATGCCAAAGGACAGAAGGCTGTTATATACCACCTTCTTTTACATTCTTATTTCCAGTGCTTGCCTTGGGCAAGTGCTGGGACCCAAAGACAGGCCCTGCAAAGCAAAGCAGTTGTCTTATTTCTAGCTGCAGTGTCAGATGGCTGTGCACCAAGGAGGAGTACCCTGGCTGACATGACAACCAGTTTTGCAGGGCACTTCGTTTAATGAGGCAAAGTACCTGACTGGAGGCTGAAGTGACGAGAGGGCTCCCCTTGTGGCTGAGTGCCAGAGGGTTCTATGGCCACCTGAAGGTGGTGACAGAGGGTACTATGCCCAAAGATGCACAAGTTACCTGAAAATTAAGCTGCTTGATGGTTTCAGATGCAGGGTAGTGGTCACAGTAGATGATTCTCTGGAAGTGCTGTTCGTCATTTGGGCTACTCCACTTCTTGACGTAATGTCACAATAATCGATAGAGCAAAAAACGAAGTCAGAAACCAGGGCCGAGGATCAAACACAAGAGGTCAATCAGGAGAAGAGATAGAAGCGTGGTCAGGATCAAGCAGGGTTCAAACACAGGACGTCAATCAGGAACAAAATCAGGAGCAGGTCTGTGGAGCAAGCCTGGGGGTCAGAGCCAGGAGAGAAGCCAGAACAGGTCAGGGGTAAGCCAGGTAGGTAACAGGTAATCAAGCAGAAGCACAGGAACACACGATACAAAGGCTGACATTAATCCAGCAATTTGTGAGGGGAACTGCTGTCCTTATATAGGCCAGTGGACTTTAGCAATTATCGCTCCTTGCGTGTGCCGATGAACCATCACGCATGAAGATTCGCCACTGCGTGCCGCACTCTAATGAGCATGCTTGAATTAGCGTGGCTATTTTAGACTTTGGCATATTTGCAAGGCCTTCTCATAATTCTTCCCTGCGAGTACTATATGTACTTTGTCCCATAGGGAACTCAATAATGTAACAAAAATAATGATAATTCCTCTTTATAGTGGTTGTAAAGCCTCTCATTTTTTAATTAAATAGCCTCAGATGATACATAGAGATAAAACAAATCCTCCTATATAAATTGTACTTGTCTATGTGCAGTCTTTTCTTTTCTACATCCCTCTAAATGTGCAGAAGGGGAGCTGAAGTTAGAGCTCTTGTACAGTGTGTGAGAGCTGATTGGATAAAAAGGACACACCCCCTTCACACACAGCAGAGAAACGATGCAGAGCTTTGTTGTGAATAGACAAGGTGTGTGCTGAGCTCTCCTTTCCAGTCACCATTTTACCTCTGGTGTGGGGACAACTTGTCAAAAGTAACTCATGCTGATAACATGGAAACAAGCACCAGAGAGAAATGACACTTTGCACTTTGAAGAGAGACAAGAAAACACTACAGATATGTGCTTTGTTCATATTTCATGACAGAGGTTTACAACCACTTTAAGTATTGTCAGGTCACCTGAGGCCTGGTGACAGATGCACACCATTTGGGTCAGTCACCCTATGGCTGACTGCTGCGGATAGAACTCTGGGTGATTCAGAAAAGGAGGTCCACTTGAGCACCAACACGGACCCCACTGGGAGCTAGAGCAAAAGATTCCCCAGAGTCTAAGAGCCAGCAGGTGTTCAACAGAACCTCTAGTGGTGAGGATGGACTGCTTTGCTACTGGCTCCAGGTCACGGCTCTCAGGGTCTCTCAGCTCACGGTAGGCTACAGATAACACGTGTATAGCACAGGCTATTACCCTGGGGCACACGCATTCATACTGGGCTTCAAGAGCTGCTGGGTTATTGGACTATATTGTCCCGCATTGCTGACTACCCAAACAGCATTCGGATCCCTGTTCTGCATCTGTCTATATATGATACAGTGTGAACCGCCCCAGCTTGAATCCTATATTTGGGATCTTTAGATTGGGTTTACTCCCTGCCGATTCCTCGGCAACGCCTAATACTTTTCCTTTCTTTCACCCCAATATTATTAAAGTCCCATTGCAGGGGTTATTCTCACTACTGATGGTCGACACATCCCTGATACACTTGAAACATCCACAAAAAATCTTCTTGATATTCCTATAGATCCCTGTGGAATGCTTTACAAATACTCTGGATGGATACATCCACCATGGTGCTATAGACTATGAAATAATACCTGTACATTGTCAAAAATTCCTTTTGTCTCGTCCTGAGGAAGCCCAACGGTGAAACGCGTAGGCGACTTCAAAGGATTTTGTCCATATTTATCTATCTATTTATATGGTTTTATTTATTTTTCATTATTGATGTATATTTTTCTATTCTGTAATAAAACAATATTTTTTATATATACTTCCGTCTTGCCTCAAATTCCGACCATCAATTGCTACTTTTAGCAATTGTTTCTCTTTTTCTACCATATACGGATGTGGCTAATGTGAGTGCTTTCCCCGTGTTTCTTTGTTGTCCCGATTTCCAAACCCCTTCGCCCTCCCTTCCCTTCTCTCTTTCTCCCCTTCCCTTCCCCCTTTTCCCCTTCCCTTTCTTTTTTTGATTCAGGAATAGTGTTTCATTATCTATATCCGTGGGAGGAAATATGACCCCTTATTGGAGTCAGTGGAAGGAAAAGTCCCCATTGTTGGTGTCAGGGGGGATAGTACCATGTATCTGTGGAAGGTATAGTGCTCCATTGATGGTGTCGGAGGTAGGAATAGTGCCTTGTATCAGTGGGAGGAATAGTGCCCCAAGGGCCAAATAAATGCAAGCAAAGTGTTCCATCCAGGCCCATGGGTCGCAGTTTGGAGACTATTGCCCTACAGCATTAATGGTCTACCTCTACCCTTCCAGTTCTTGAAGCTACAAGCAACAATATAACCAGCTAGAAACACTACAGTAGTTGGAGGGCCCCAGGTTTCTGGTAAGCCTTTTTATACTGTGCGCTTGACTCATCTATTCTTCATTAGATTATTAAACTGTCCTTGGTAGATAATTGGTTAATTTTACTAATGGAAGATGTTTGTAAGTAATTTGTTTCATTTACTGTAGAAGTTTGGTGTCTGGGGACAATTCAAGCAGGAAGTCAAGCTCTGCCAAAATCTTGAAGTCTGCATTCCCACCCCCACCTCCCCTCCTTCTTGGGATTTCATAAGTATTGTTTTATGACAGCACTCTATATTTTCTTTCAGGCTATTTTGCTCTTTGGAGACTCTGGAAGAGTAACCAAGTAGTAAAAGACACACTCAAGTCAAAACTGAAAATCAAGACTTGACATGCATACGCAGGACAAAGCCCCCCTGAACAAAGCACTGTTAAAATACGTCACAATAAAAAAATAACATAACATGACTTGATTTGATTTTATTATTTGTAAAGCACCAAATACAGTTCAAGAACTGCGCCTAAGCGCTAGTCAGACCAAATACATGGACACACACACACATGGTATGCGCAGTCTATTGCATTAGGGTGTACACCCCAAAGCTCCAACACATATATGCATTTGACATCTTTATAGGCCTCTTCCCCGCTCTCCATCCTGAAACAATGGGAGGAAGTGGGAGCAAGGGAGCACATGGGGGAGCGAGGGAGCACATTGGGGACCAGGGCAACAGAAATAAGTGTAACAGGGACCGGAGGGGTGGTGGGTGGGGGTGGCATATATTGGTACAGATTCCCTGTATTTTCCTCCTGTGGCAGCTAAATTTCAACAAGAGGGAGAGGAGGAGAAGCCAACTTTCAGCTGCTGCAGGAGGATAATACAGATCAGTTCCACCCCCTGCCACCTCTCCCATCCAGGTTATGAGGGTTAGAAAGGAAGGATTGCGGTTTAGCTGTCACCTGCTCGAACATTGATGGGTCGTCTATGACATGGAGGTATGAGAAAGGGAAAGTAAAATACTAACAGGTTTAATAGTAGCAATATGAACTAGAAAATGTAATCAAAAGTAAAACTTTAGGAAGTAGAATGTATGCCAGATTATGGTTGGTGTCTGTTTCTTCACAAGCAGCAGAGAGGTTCTCCCTTACCTTCTATTGTGACATTACGACAAGAAGTGGAGTGGCCCAAATGACGAACAGAGACAGCAATAAAAACCTGACAGAGCTTCAAACCCTTCCCACTTTATTGATGTCACAATGTAGAGTATAAGATTTCCTATCATCTGTGCCTAGTCTTGCCACACAGAGTTAATCCAGATCTGAGTAATCCTCTTTTAATGTTTAGTGAAAATGAACAGCCTTCCAGATAAAAACCTGCCTAAATAAAAAGTCAGTTTTCTCTCTTCTTGCTTTGAGTGACAGGTTATTTACATATCTAGCTTGGACATGTTTATCATATGTTATGTTATGTTTATCATAACATGAGGTGTAAAAAGTGAGAAATCCACTCCTCCCCCACATAACACATCCTGATAATATACAATGAACTTTGGATCACCTCATGTTATGATAAACAAAACATAGCAGGATTGGGGAGGGTGAGCAAGGGAAGAAGCTAAATAAACCACAGAAAATCTGTGCAGTATATAAACCGGTAGAGATACACTATAGGGAGGAGCAGGGTGGAGTAGACATGGGGGGAAAAGAAGGGGGGTCCAGATGGGGGGAGGTTAGAAAACAGGAGTGGGAAATTTAAATTTTCTCACCACAGCTCTTGGAGGTCTACTAAGATATAGTTGTTTTATATTCGTTCGATGAGGGAAAGTGTATCCAGCAAGCCCAGGTTTCAGTGTATTTAGAAGGCGTATCGTGAGCCTGGTGAATCAAGTTCTCCATGTCTGCAGTTTGATTTACACACCTGAACCAGCTATGGTCGGTGGTTCTGAAGATCGCATACAAAGCGGTTTTACATGGATGAACACCAGACTCCTTAACATTGTGAGTGTAATTCTTCTGTTTTTACAGTAAAACTACTTCTCGTATATCAAGACAGCGCTAGTATATCAATTTTAATGTTGCTCATCTTTCAAAACGCTTGTATACTTTTCCTTTCCTATTGTGGAACCACATTTTGAAACATTTAGGCTTTTGAAGCAACTTACTACACTATAAGTGCTCTCCAGCCTCTCTCATTTCTTTGTCTGGTGGACACCTTGAGCTACACCAGAGATCACTGGCCAGATCTTCAGGACTGCATCCTTTGGGCCACATTTGACCGTCATCTCCCAAATTCCATGATCTGTATCAGTTGCTGTATAGTAGGGTATGCAATCAACGCAAAAATATCAAATCAAATCCCCCTAAATAATGCAAGCTGAACACTGAAAAATGGATCTGAAAAAAATTATGCATCTGAAAAAATACCAAATTTAACACACCAGCTGCCCATTCACACCTGAGACCTGGTAACACTAATGAGTCACATGACACCGGGGAGGGAAAATGGCTAATTGGGCTCAATTTGGACATTTTAACTTAGGGGTGTACTCACTTTTGTTTACACAATAATGGCCGTGTGTTGAGTTATTTTGAGGGGACTGCAACTTTACGCTGTTATACCAGCTGTACACTTACTACATTGTAGCGATATGTTATTTCTTCAGTTTTGTCACATGTAAAGGTATAATAAAATGATTACAAAAATGTGAGGGGTATACTTACTTTTGTGAGATACTGTATGTATGTAGTGCCATTATATATATGATTTATGTGAATGAGTTTTGGCTATTAACAGTTTTCTGTTTAGTATCAATTTAAGGCGGACATACATGGATTGAATTTCTATCCATTTGTACTTAGGTAGGTGCTAGAGTTAGAATTTTTGTGAGAACAGGTACATTTAAGCAGGCCTACCTGGAAGCTAGACCTATTTGCTTAGATCTGTGTGGGCTGGGAGTGGCTCAGAGCAGCAGCTATGACTCACAGACAGCATCACTCCGCAGTTACCTCTCTCCTGCTTCTAGAGGATTCTAGAAGAGGAGGATGGGAAATCGGAAGGAGCAGTCTGGGGTGTCTCAGGGAGCCCTGACCAATCCCTAACTAATATTGGCAGGGGACAGGCCTCCTTGAAATACCCAGGGTCAGCCCAGCTGGGGAGGAGTTGCCGGGTGGAAGAACTGAGGATGGAGTACTAGGGGGCGTGACCTCACGGCAACAGGAAGTCACGTGTTGCGTTCCAGCTGCGCTCCAGTGTGCGGAAGTGGTGTGCTGTCGGTCTACGGTGGACAGGATTGACACACACTTACACTGCCCCACAGTGAGCCAGAAACGGCAGTTTTTTGTTTATCGTTGCTCAACGATTTTAATATTAACCACTTCTGACCGGCCCCACGTCCAAAGACGTCATCTTTTTGAAGATGGATATCTCGGTAACGGCAGCAGCTGCTGCCACAACCGAGATATCCATCTCTTCGTGGGGCGGTCCTGTTAACGATAATGGCGGTCATCGCGGCGGATTCGCCACGAGATCGCCGTTACCGGCGGCCGGAGAGGGTGCCCCCTACTCCCGCCGCTCTCCCGTGCCCTCCGCCGCTTACCGTAGCCGTCGATAGCGGCGGAGGCGATCGGGTCCTCTTGCTGGCTGTCCGGGGATGCGACTGAGGGAAAAAATGTCCCTCAGCCGTCCCCATACCTCTGCTGGGCGGAAGTGACGTCAAAACGTCATTTCCGCCCAGCGTCTTAAAGAGACATTTAATTTGTTTACATTTTGACTTTTTTTTTTCTTCTTTTTTTTTTTTGCATTTAAGCCTGAATATGAGATCTGAGGTCTTTTTGACCCCAGATCTCATATATAAGAGGACCTGTCATGCTTTTTTCTATTACAAGGGATGTTTACATTCCTTGTAATAGGAATAAAAGTGATCATTTTTTTTTTTTTTTTTTTTTCAGTGTTAAAAATTATAAAATAAATAAAAATAAAACCGAAAACCAAAAAAAAAATGTTTTTAAAGTCCCCCGTCCCGACGAGCTCGCACGCAGAAGCAAACGCATACGCGAGTAGCGCCCGCATATGAAAACGGTGTTCAAACCACACAAGTGAGGTATCGCCGTGATCGTTGGAGCGAGAGCAATAATTCTAGCCCTAGACCTCCTCTGTATCTCAAAAAATGCAACCTGTAGAATTTTTTAAACGTCGCCTATCGAGATTTTTAAGGGTAAAAGTTTGACGCCATGCCACGAGCGGGCGCAATTTTTAAGCGTGACATGTTGGGTATCATTTTACTCGGCGTAACATTATTCTTCACAATCAATAAAAAAATTGGGCCAAATGTATTGTTGTCTTATTTTTTAATTCAAGAAAGTGAATTTTTTCCAAAAAAAGTGCTCTTGTAAGACCGCTGCGCAAATACGGTGTGAGAAAAAGTATTGCATTGACCGCCATTTTATTCTCTAGGGTGTTAGAAAAAAAAATATATATAATGTTTGGGGGTTTTAAATAATTTTCTAGCAAAAAAAACTGTTTTAGTCTCGTAAGCACCGAATCTGAAAAACAGGCTCGGGGCTGAAGTGGTTAATGGATGTCGCTGTCTAATGTATATGGACCGATCGATGTCATTGAAGATTGCTGAATAAAAAGACCTTAAACGGGATTACACTGTCTCAAGTCTTTTTTGTACTTTTAACCTGAGGTTATTCGGAGTGCGTCCTGTGGATCGATCACGGTTTGGAGGTGGAGGAAGTTCAGACAGTGCAGTTTTGCAGTGCTTGTTGAACTCAGATACCCATGAGGGGAGATTGACACACGGGAGAAGTATTTACAGTAGAGTGTACACGGTGGAAGTCATCTGCAGTGGAGAGCACACCATATTCCATAAGCACTTTTAAACTGGACACTGACACATGCCCTTTCCTCCAGAACTATTTCTTCTATGGACTATCATAGGAAAGAGGGGTCATGTTTGAATAGTGACAACTTGCACTGCTTTAGTAACCAATTAGATTCACTTGTTGTAGATTTACTAAAAAATAAAAAATAAATAAAATTAAAACTTGAAAAAAGAGAGAAAATTAGAGAATGAAAATAACATGTTTTTTTTTTTCTTATCATACTGTGTTACCGGTCAGGCATGTTCACATGTGTGGGGATGGCCTTAATGGTGTTTTCTGTTATACCTTTTCATGTCACAGCTGTCGGTTATCTCTTTTGTGGTCTGAGGTGGCAGGTAGAGTGTGGTGAATGGGTAGCAGGAAGCCTAAGTAACCCCCTGAGCCCAACCTGGATGGCTGGGGGCTGAATTGGTTCCTTATAAGGGAGGAGAGTTTGAGACACCCACTTACCCCTACAAAAAGGGATTCTGGAGCTGGTTATATGTTAGTGGTTTTATCATTCAGTGTTTATTAATAAGTATCGGCCACAGCTTAAATATGTAAAGTATCAATCCACGCAAAAGGATTTACATTGTCGGAGTGGTTATTTAAGGTAGTGAAGAGAGAAGAGAACAGTAGATCTGTTATGGAGATCTACAGGACATGCTAGCTGGCTCCTGCTATCCTCACTCTTGCTCCCGTGCCTCTGAACAGGACTCTCCCATAAGTTGTAAGAGGATCCCTCCAGCACCTGAGCCCAGGCCCAAGGCCCCCCCCCCCCAGACTAGGGGGCTACCCTCAAGGGTCCCTACAGCCCCTTCATCACTCCATCTCCAGTTCCACTCGACTTCCCCTGCTGGCATGATTATTTAACAGGTGTCCTCCCCCTGCCAGCCTATTTATCCAGGGTTTGGCTGGGGCCCTCTTCAATACTCCAGACAGCTGCTCCCAACCTCCCTTCCATTCTTCTGGAAGCTCTCCAATGTTCCAGCAAGTAGAGAGAGGTTCCAGAGGTGCTGCCTGATGAGTCACCCAGCCTCCCTGAGTCACTCACCCTGCCCCAGATTCAACACAGGCTTTACCTACACTATTAAACAAACTATTTACACTAGCACTTGACACTAGAGCAGGGGTAGGCAACCTTGGCTCTCCAGCTGTTTTTAAACTACAAATCCCATCATGCCTCTGCCTGTAGGATTCATGCCTGCGATTGTCAGGGTCTTGCAATGTCTCGTGGGACCTGTAGTTTCAAAACAGCTGAAGAGCCAAGGTTGCCTACCCCTTTTTTTTTTTTTTTTATTTTTTTTTTTTTTTTTTTGAAAAGCCTATGGCGTGTGAAACACACTCAAAAACTCCACCCGGTGCAGAAAAAATGTGCACACACATAAAGAGTGTTCACAAAAACGTGCAGACGGGTGCAACGTCAAGTGGTCCTTCTGTGCAGAAGGGACCCAAACCCTGATCCCCCGGGGCGTTAGGCTCCAGACGGGGACTGAGTTACTGTGGTCCGAGCAACCGAAGCCGACTCGGACCCAACTTCCCTGGAGAGACTGCCGAAACAGAACCCTCCAAGTACTAGGTGGGACTCCCCCGAAGGGAGACCCCATGAGAGCAGGTGAACTAAGCCAAAAGGCCATGTCCACCCACTCCCAAGACGTTCAGGGCTGGCCCGAGGACCGGCACCCTACTAATCACACTGTGTACAAAACGTGCACAACAAAAAAAGACAAAAAGGTGACAAACATAGGCTAATAAATTAAATAAAGTGGGGGAAAGGGATAGTGAAGAGGAGAGTGAAGAAGTGGTCATTGTGATCAACAATGACCAGGCCCTCCGGCCAGGAATAAAAAATTCCTCCGGTCCTGGCCAAAAGGCCCGGCCCAGGAGGCAGGTGCTAAAAAAGCGTGTAGCTGGTGCAGTGACCGTGGTGTCATTAAATCAAAGTGACCCTCACTCACAGTGATTCTCAGACACCCCTGGACTGCCACTCCAGGGGCACATGCACCATAGGCTTTTCTGTTCCAAATCTAACCCCCCGACCGGCCAGTGCAGCCCTCCACCCCTGCCAGAAAGAGAGCCCTTCCAGGTTTTCTTGGGAAGAAGCTGCCCTCACCTAGCAGCCTCCACCAATACTAACCCTTCCAGACTCCCTGTCAACCCAGCAGGATTTGCATGGTCCTACCCCGTCTTTCCATCAGGGCAGTTCCAGCTCCTCCTACCAGATCTCTGACAGGGACAGCACTTGCACCAGCCGGCCAGAAGGCCAGACTAGAACCCGGCAAAAAGACCAGACCAGGCGCAGCCACCCATCCTCACCAGAAGCACCCTTCCAGGTGGCTCAGACGCAACCATTGGCCGGCCCCCAGTATCTGTCGGGCAGCACGGCATAGTCCCTGCTGAAACCACCCTTCCAGGTGCAATGACGCTATTGGATTGCATCCACCCTCCACAAATAGGAGGTGCTTCAGCGCTCCTCTAGCAACTGACGAGAATGGATACCACACCTGATCTTAGCCAAAAGGCCGAGCAATGGCAGGGATGACACCACGATCAGCTCAGCCGGAGTGCAATGGCCGAGCCTCGCCCTGGGAGAACCACCTTCATGATCATGGCGTCTCCCCTGCCAGGTAAGTTGCCTACCCCTGCACTAGAGAATACTACAGATGTTTTTTCTAATTAATGTTTTTGCTGGTCCGTGTATTCTGATTGCATGGAAGTCCCTCATACAGTAACTAAGTGAGAGTGATTCCACCATCCACATCGAGTGGGTAAATGGGGAAGTCTTTTTTTTTTTTCAACACCCTGGTGAAACGAAAAAAAAAAAAAGTGATTAATATATTGTCTACCTAGGCTTTAATACATTCTTAGGCACTTACTCTAAAAACAGAAAAGTCAGGCCTTATCTACATAGTTGCTATGGAGCAGTGACTGAAATTGCATTGAAACAAGGGTCAGCCAAGCAACTACAAATGTCAAAAAGCAGCTTCTATATATCTCATGACAAGGTTTCTTTAAATCTGACCTGGTGACGTTGCATACACATACAATGAGTACTGCAACAAAAATGTGATTTTAGATTTTTTTTAACAAAGTAGACAAGTAATGAGTTCCATCCTGACTGTAAATCACAGTTAAGTTCTATTGGCTGCACTTTCGCTTAGCTTCAATTGTGAACTACTTTTTTACATTTCTTGGGACACAGAACTGCAAATCCTTGATAAAATAGATAGGGAAGTAATAAAGTATTTTTGGTAGCGTTTATCTAGGCAGAGAATTGCCCCTTTAGAAAAATTGGAACAGTATTACATAAACTGTAAAGGAGGGAGGAGACTTGATTTCCTCTGCAGGAAAAGCAGCCAGACTCAGAATTGTCTAAATCCGCAGAGCATATCTGTGTCCTAGCATGATTTAAGAATAAAATATCTTCTAGATACAAGCCCTAAATGTCTTTTATATAGACATATTTAGGCTCCATGCACACTGGAATAAAAAACGTTGCTTCTACAGGAGTTTTGTGTTCTGCCTGTAGAAGCAACTCAATGTTATCATTTGTGTCCATACACATTAGGACGTTTACAGGCATATTTTTGAAAACAACGTTTAGAGGCAGGAAAAAAAAAACCTCCTCATTCGCGTTTCTAAATTGGAGCTCACTGGCAGAAAAAAAAACGTAAAACTCTCCTAAACTCGTCTAAACTTTGTACAAAAAATGCTCTATATGGAAGTTTTTTACTCCAAAAATAGCAGACTTTTTTTAAGCCCAGTGTGCATGGAGCCTAAGGCCTCGTACACACAATAGGTTAACTAGAGGACAACGGTCTGATGGACCATTTTCATCAGTCAAAACCGATCGTGTGTGGGCCCCATAGGTTATTTAACCTTTGGTTAAAAAAAGCCAACTTGCTTTAAATTTAACCAATGGATTCCTAACCAATAGGTTAAAAACGATCGTTAGTAGGCACCACCATCGGTTAAAAATCTGACACGATCGGTTATTTAACCGATGGTGTGTGGGCGCGACGGACCATCAGTCAGCTTCATCAGTTAACCAATGACAATGGTCCTTCAGACTGTTCTCATCGGATGGACTGATTGTGTGTACGAGGCTTTAGAGTTAAAGGAAGTTGAAAAGTCAGCCCTGGAAAATATAAGGCCATGACGCTATCTAACTCTTTCATATTCAAATTTATATTGAAGTATACCCTGGTCCAATTCTGAAAAAAATCAGTCTTGTTTTATGCTGTTATGTAAGTTGTATGTAAATGTTTTTTCCTGGTGTTCTTCTATAAAGGAATTCTGTACTAATGAAGCATGTGCGCTGCCAGTACAGATTCCATAATATTTAAATACAGTATCATGCTGCTTTAAGCAACCCTATAGCAGAACTAAACCCTCCTATTCTTTACAGACAAGGAAGCTGACATCTTAGCCCCCTGTTTGATTTACAATTTGATGGCTTGACAATTTGGTTGAGAGTACAAGCAACTGTGACAGTCATCATTCATGACATGCCTTGACTGTAACGGTTTTGGGAAACAGTAAAATTAATGAGTTTAGTTTTGCTGTAAATGATGTTGCCCTTTTGTGCAAACTCTACCTATTATGTTGTGATTAATTTAACCACTTGCCGACCTGCCGCCGTCATTATACTGCGGCAGGTCAGCACGATCCCTCGAACCGTTGTAACTGTACATCGGTTTGTTTAAGCAGGATAGCAGGGGTGCCGATGCCCGCGACCGGAAGTCGTGATGACCACCGGCCACGAGTGATCGCGAGCACAGGAGGCAGAACAGAGACGTGTGTGTGTAAACACACACATCCCTATTCTAATCTGAGAGGAGATGTAGATTGTGCGTTCCTACAAGCTGGGAACCACGATCTGTCATCTCCTATAGTGAGTCCCATCCCCCCACAGTTAGAAAACACATAGGGAACACAGTTAACCCCTTGATTGCCCCCCAGTGTTAACCCCTTCCCTGTCTGTGACATTTACACAGTAATCAGTGCATTTTTATAGCACTAATCGCTGTATAAATGGCAATGGTCCCAAAAATGTGTCAAAACTGTCCAATGTGTCCGCCATAATGTAACAGTACTAATAAAAACACAGATTGCCGCCATTACTAGTATAAAAAAAATAATAATAATAAAAATGCCATAAACCTATCCCCTATTTTGTAGACGCTATAACTTTCACGGAAATCAATCAATATACGCTAATTGCGATTTTTATTACCAAAAATATGTATAAGAATACATATTGGCCTAAACAGAAAAAATTAGCTTTTTCGAAAAATAATTGGGGATATTTAATATAGCAAAAAGTACAAAATATTGTGTTTTTTTCAAAATAGTCGCTCTTTTTTTGTTTATAGTGCAAAAAAAAAAAAAAATCGCAGAGATAATCAAATACCACCAAAAGAAAGCTATATTTATTGGAAAAAAAGGACGTAAATTTTGTTTGGGTACAATTATCAGTTAAAGCTACACAGATCCGAATCGCAAAAAATGGCCCGGTCAGTGGGCAGCTAAATCTTCTGGGGCTGAAGTGGTTAATAAATGCTACTAGAACATGTTATTTAAGGCAGTAGATGCCAACAGTTTGAGATTTCCTGAGACAGTCAAGAATGACAAGGGTATTTTTTATATAGTATGTGCGCTGTGGGCAGTGAAGACAGTGTCTCTGGAACTGGGAAGAAGATATTGGCAGGTATGAGCATATGGCATATGAAGCATATGGTCTATGATGGGGGTCAGCAACCAGTAGATCGTGGCCAGGTGACTGGTAGATTGTGGTCTGGGCTTGCATCCCAGAGCATCAAACAGGATCCATTGCAGAGGGGCTGTAGTAGGGAGCAAGAAGAGCCACGTACCAACTGCACTCCACCTCTTATCCCAGTTGGTGGTCTCAAGAGTGGCACAAACAACAGAAAGAAGAGATCTTCAGGTCAGAGTGAAGCAATACACTGGGTATAATAGTATAAGGCTGCTTTCACACTGATGTGCTGCGGTTTACCCACACCGCGGGAGCAGTGCAGTGTACCTGCAGGTTTGCTGCAATAGACTTCAATTATATGCTGTGGGTTTGGTGCACTTTCTAAATGCAGGAGTTTTGGTGCGCTTTCAGAAAGTGCACCACACCTGCAGGATATAGTAGAGGTCTATAGCAAAGCGCAGCTAACCAAAGAAAGTTGCAGATGCACTGCACTGCACCCTCTGTGTAGGTGGACCGCAGCACATCAGTATGAAAGTAGCCTTCTAGGGGGCTCAGAACAGTAAGGGTTCATTTACATTTGTATTTTGGGGCTAGATAAAAACCCATAGTTTTTGGCACTCCTGCTCCAACTGCACCCAACTGCACTCTCTTTAAATGCAGTGGCCAGGGGTGTACACATGTCACAACCATAGAAAGAGATATACGCCCTGTCATGGTTGGTGGAGAAGCATGTAGTTGTGGGGCATTAGCCTCATTTACTTGAATAGGTTGCGGTTGGCAAACGGTAGCATCCACCAAAAGCAACAGGATGTTTAATTCCTGCTGAGGCATGTGTACACCTTTGGCTGCTGCAGGGTTTTACTACCTCTAACTATGTGTGAACGTGCCCTAAGGGTGCTGCTGCGAAATGCAACTAAGGGCTCATTCAGAAGTGCAGCAGGCACTGCTGCTACTATGAAAAATGATCCGAGTGTTTTTGACAGGTGATGAGGAAGCGATATGTTGCAACCCCATCACCTGATTTAAACCCATGATTGCCATTCCATGAACACCATTGTGACACAGTAGTGTGGCAATTAGAGGTTAAAATCAGGTGTGAGGTGGTGACACTGTGCCTAGTGATCTTGTTTTTCAGGTAGATCCCCACCTCCTCAAGGTTGCCTATCCCCTGGTCTATGAGCTGTACACTTGTCAACGACTGATGTTTTTTGTGCAATTTCTCTACCTGTTTGTTTTTATTTCCGGTTCAAGCTCGAATGTAATGACACTGAGTATTCTTACCTAGAACCCAACTAGTTCATATCCTTTGCATGTTCTAGAGATTTCATACCATAGTGCGTTATACATTATTGTATACCTGTTATTCCCTGTTTGGGAGCTGCGCCTCCCTAGTACAACTGTTTATTTGTCTTTCAATTAACTTGGATGTTATAAAAAATTGTGCAACTGCTACCCACATTTGAGGTGCCAGTAAACAAGTGCAATGTGCATTTTGGCATGTTTTTTGTGCACTGAAATGCACATTTCTGTGTAGAATCCCGGAATGTCTATATGTGAATGGGTCCTTAGTGTAAGTGTACTTTAAACGCTGCAAAGAGAAGTAAAATTGTATTCATTCTTTTTTGGCATTTTATGAGTAGACTTTGTATGTGGGATTAGATAGGTGGTATTACCCAAATAGAAATCCATTAAAATAATGCCTGCTTCTTGCTCTTAGCCAAAGTTGTATAAACATAATCCTTAAGAATTTCAGTTGTAGCCATGTTCCAGAAAACAGGGGTAACAATTTCTGTTTCACAATAACAGCCTTGTACCATCAGTGTCATAATATTTTGTATGCACTGATGGCATTGGTGATAAAACATGCTGAGAGAATTTTATATTATGAGACTGAAGTGAACATATTAAAATAAACTGCAGCTAGTACACTAGCAGACACCTTCGGAAGCCTTCATGTGAGACCAGGTCAGGGATGGACCGAGACCAAAATTTGGCCCTGGACTTTATCCAGACCGGCCCACTTTATGTTTGCAAACAAGAACAAAAACAGTATATAAACTATACGCAACTGTGCAAAAAACATAACATAACATAAAGGAGTCCTCAATCACCTCTTATTATTTCACTTATTCTCCTCTGTATTTTCCTCATTCTTCTCACATTACTGCATGAAGTGGAGAGCGAGCTGCGCAGCCATTACTTTGACAGGCTGTCACTGAAACCGGCCCACTGAGCCACTGGCCCACCGGGAAACTCCCTGTAGTCCCTATGGCCAGTCCATGCCTGGACCAGGTGCCCGAACTCTACAGTGTTATTCAACACAGTGATGGTCCAATATTGTCAAGCTCTTGACCAGGGCAATGGAGTCAATATTTGCATACTAGAGTACCCCAGGATTTAGGGCACCCAAAGTATAATATAAAACTATCAATCTGAAATGCAAACATCTGAAGGTAACTTCCACCTACTGAGGAAGCCCAATGAGAGAGTGTTATGCTTCTAGGGGAAGTCAAGCCTGTGATGTCACGCTGCCACCTCTGCTGATGTTTGGAGTGGTGATCCAGCTGATGTGGTTGAAACAAGTGCTTTTATATTGTTTTTATGTGATATTGATATTTGATTAAAATATATATTACTAAGCGTTTAGCTAACCAACTCAAAACACGACGAATTACAAATTCAATAGCATATATCGTATGAAACCGGGAACTAACTGTAAGATACTTCACCCAAGAGATATAGAAAACTCCTTTCGGGATTACTATCAATCTCTATATAACTTTAAGTCTGACCCCAATGCTATACAACCCAAAGATGATGCAATATTTTCAATCTACACCTCCTCCCTGGGTCAGCTTATAGCCTCCCACAGCTTCCAATACCATCTCCTCAAATCTGACGACACTCAAATCTATTTCTCTGCCCCTCAACTCGCCCCTTCATTCTCCTCACGTATCACTAATTTACTATCAGATATATCAGTTTGGATGTCACACCACTTCCTCAAACTCAACCTATCCAAAACCAAACTCATAATTTTTCCTCCCCCACGTGCCTCTTCCCCTGATTTCTCTGTCAAAATTGATGGCACAACCAAAAGCCCATCCCCGCATGCCAAGGTCCTAGGAGTAGTACTGGACTCTGAACTCTCCTTCAAGCCCCACGTCCAATCACTGTCCAAATCTTGCCCCCTCAACCTCCGCAACATCTGCAAAATACGCCTCTTTCTAACCAATGACACAACAAAGCTCTTAATTCACTCCCTGGTCATCTCTCGCCTCGATTACTGCAACTCCCTTCTCATTGGCTTACCGCTGCATACTCTATCCCCCTTCAGTCCATCATGAATACTGCTGCCAGACTCATCCACCTTACCAACCGCTCTGTCTCTGTTGCTCCTCTCTGTCAATCCCTCCACTGGCTTCCGCTCGCCCAACAAATTAAATTCAAAATACTAACAATTACTTACAAAGCCATCCACAACTCTGCCCCCAGCTACATCAATGACCTAGTTTCTAAATACCAACCTAATCGTTCTCTTCGTTCTTCTCAAGACCTCCTGCTCTCTAGCTCTCTCATCACCTTCTCCCATGCTCATCTCCAGGACTTTTCCAGAGCCTCTCCAAGCCTATGACAACTCCTTACCCCAATCTGTCGGTCTATCTCCTTCTCTATTAGCTTTTAGAGGATCCCTGAAAATTCTCCTCTTCAGAGAAGCCTATCCTACCCACATCTAACAACTGTATTTACATTTTTTCCATCTGATCACCCCCCACATCTACTACCCTTTGTTCCACTTGACCCTCCCTTCTAGGATGTAAGCTCTAACGAGCAGGGCCCTCTGATCCCTCCTGTATTGAATTGTATTGTAACTGTACTGTCTTCCCTGATGTTGTAAAGCGCTGTGCAAACTGTTGGCGCCATATAAATCCTGTATAATATAATAATAATAATATAAAAATATCTGGCCTCCCCTCAGCTCCCAACCAAAGATGAACACATTCCTAAAGTTAAACTCCCCCAATAATAAGTCGACAGGAGCAGACGGTCTATCAGCAGAATATTACAAAACCTTCCAGACCACTCTCAGCCCACACTTGCAAACACTATTCAACGAAGCTGTAACCTCCGGATCATTTCCTTAGGAAATGCGCAAGGCCATTATTGTCACTTTGGCTAAACCAGGGAAGGAGCCAACTCATCAGCAAAACTTCTGCCCAATTTTGCTCCTATACACAGATCTAAAGATCTTCTCAAAAATTATAGCAAATAGATTGGCAGAAATTACACTGTCCCTAATAAATATGGATCACGTAGGCTTTGTAAAAGGCTGCCAGGTCTCAGACGGTACTAGGAGAATGATCAACCTCCTCACAATACTGAAGTCTAAGAAGGAACCAGCAGCCTACTTAACGTTAGATGCTGAGAAGGCCTTTGACTCGGGTCCATTGGGGATATCTTAAGGCCACTCTCAGTAAGTTTGGGATTCAAGGCCCCATATCTAAGGCAATCTACGCACTCTACTCCTGTCTCTTGGCTCAACTATATATATGCAATACAATGTCAGACCCATTTAAGATAACCAATTGGACTAGACAAGGGTGCCCTTTGTCCCCCATAATCTTTACCCTTATAATGGAACCATTTGCAGAAACTATCCGACAAAACCCCTGAATTCAAGGAATTAATACAGCAGAATATGCCCACAAAATTGGACTATTTGCAGATGATGTCCATCTAACCCATACTAATGTGGCTCCTTCCCTGAGGGCGGTACAAGATAAAATTTAAAAACTTGGAATCTCATATTATAAAGTGAATATAACGAAATCCTCAATACTCCCCGTTAATATTAATAAACAGACCAATAAACTCTTAAAAAGGGAGTTCCCTTACTCGTGGGATGACAACACATTTGATTACTAAAGCATTAAATTAACTTTCCCCATATCCATACTATACTAAGCAAACTTCCCTCTACTCCTACAAAGCATCAAACAAGACTTGCTTAAATACAGAAAAACTGAAATTTCCTGGATAGGCCGCATAGCAGCATTTAAAATGCTATCTTTACCTAAAATACTTAAATCAAAATCCCAACAAGGTTCTTCACCACAGTAAATATATTAATTCATATGTCTGGAATAGCACGTAACATCCTCCATAGTTTAAAAACAACATGGCGGGGTAAACCTACCAAATATTCAACTTTATCATAAGGCAACAATACTAGACCAACTCAAAGCGTGGTTTGAACCTACTCTCTTGGGACCCCAAATGAAGGCAGTTGCCGTAACGCGTAGGGAATAACGGACACCGGGAGTGACGTGAGAACTCGGCCCTGGCCGTATATGTGTTTTGCTGTTTACCTTTTGAATTTTGTAAGGAGATTTTATATTTAATAAATTGTGTGTTGGTTTACCATACTACACCATTGGAGGTCCGTCTCTCCTTTGTCTCTCTGAGTGCTATAGAGATTGCAGATACTCGGTGAAGACTTGGAGAATAGACGAATAGAAGAATATCATACACCGGAGATGTCTATGAGTTTGATATTATGCGAATATCCTTCTCAGTGAGGTGAGAGGCTTGTGAGACTACTCTCCACGGATTGGCACTTGCACTTTATATGGTGATATTGGATGAATCACAGATCTACTTTGATGTACACTACAGCTCACTGAATGCATGTGTGAGCTCACTGATGGACTCCTATTTTCATATATATTGATGTCATATAGATTTATTTCGATTTATGCTGAGATTGATGTTGACATTTATTTATTTATTTGTTTATGATCACGGAGTGTTTGGTTTAGGGTAGCGCTGATCACTTTAACACTTTTTATTGTCACTTGTGTATTGTAAACACTTTTAGATTTTGCTGCTTCCCTCCACATATTTATATTTATATTTATTTATATATTTATTGGCATTTATATTTACACTGTGGGCTTTGGATTTTATGACACTGGTTCACTGATAGCGCGGAGGCTTTCTTTACACTATAAGCTGATTATAACAGTTTTATTTCACCCTTTTCATTATCCATCTAATGATTTCTAACTCAAGGAACTACCTAGTTACCCTATTTCAGATTGTGGTTTCTTGTATGAGGCAAGCAGGTTTTTCACCTGGTGTCGGTGGTGCACTCAACATTGGATGAAGACAATTACACAGAAGAGCACCGTTTGTGGCGGAGCACACTTTTTTCACATACAATACAGTCCTATGGAGCGTCGGATGTCAGAAGAGACATGTCTGCTGACATCCGACCAGATCTGCCAAAATCAGACTGATGGCGATGCGTCCCCATCCATGCATGGCGAATCGGATCGGGTGAGATCTGATAAAAACGGACATGCTGTCTGTTTTCATCAGATCTCTCCATAGGAGACAGCGGCGCTGCACAAGCTCCTTCCCGCTCAGTGAGCAGAGAGGGACTTGTCATCAGCCGGCTCAGTGGAGATCAGAGGAGAGATCATCCGCTGAGCCGGTGGACTCCGTAGCTATGGAGTCGGCCTCGTGTGGAAGTGGCCTTAGTTGCGCTACACAATTTATGTTTAATTAGTAATAATTTTGGTGTGGTGAAACCACTGAGCAGTGTTCAGCTAGCAACTGAGTGTTAATATATAATTTGTATATTTTTTAAATTTTATTCATACAATTTAGGAATTGGAGGTTGCGCTGATTGTATCTACTTATATAATCTGAAGTTAATTGTTACATGAATACCTAAGGAATTCTAAGGGTGGGGCTGGGGGCAGTGACATTGCAGTACGCGTAGCATGCTATGCCAAATTAGAGTCAATGACAAAATATCTGAGTTTTTAGGGACTTAGTTTGATACTGATAGAGTTGTTGGCACAAATACATTTTTGTGAAATAGTTCCACGAAACATAGACCACTGAGAGGTATTGAACACCGACAATGGCACCATAGCATAAACTGTCATAATATATCAGATTGTACATTCAAAATATTATAAGCATCCAAGAAAACGCCTTTACTGTGTTTGTTATATACTGTAGAGTAATATTTAGACAAATGTGGAAGTAAGAAAGCTTGGAACAATACATAGGCAACATCCAGGCAATTCTGGCTATATGTGAGTAATGCACTGACAATGGTGACAATAGATGGAGCAAACACAGGTAGCACATTGACTTCAGGGGCACAAAAATCATAGCTGTCAGGAGAATAAGCACAAAAACACTCTACAATGGGCATATGCAAATACAAAAATGCTATATACTGTACTAGGATTATCACAAAAAAAATTAAAATAACTCAATAAAATTGACCTAAAGGCATAATTCTAATCTTGTATAATTGTTAGGATCCACAAGATAGAACAGAAGAGAACACCAATAATACTACAGCACTTAACATCAGGATGCAAACTTGGGAAATTTGGAATAAAGCACAGGTTTGCTTTAAAGCTCAACTCAAGCCAACATTTTTGCAGATTAGGATAGAACATGTTATTTAAATTGTAAGTCTGTGACCGTATTGAGGGCATTTCTTTTACTTCCTGTGAGATTACCAGGACAGGAAATGTATTTTTTTATGTTATTTTAAAAATCTTAATGTTACGCTAAAAAACACTGAGGAGAAACTTTTTAACCCCTGCTTGAGACTTTCCAACACAATGTCAAGGCCTAGCTGAAACCCAATTTTTCATGGTTTGGAAGGGCTGCAGTTAAAAAAAATGAATGTCCTTCCAAAGATCCTATTCTATTTTCAAACAATTCCACTGTAGCTACACAAGTTATATTTTAGGAAAATAAAGAGTCTGTGTTCTGCATCTTTGCTGTTTTATTTGGCCCCAAGGATTAGCTAAAAAACCATCTCCAATCGAAAAAACAAACGAGTAATTGGATTGCCCGATGAACAGAAAAATTTCTAGGCTTGTCATCTCACTAGGATAGTAGATTGGAATGTGAATGACACTTTTAAAGATTGGGTCATGTTAGAACAATGTAACATGATATAACATATAGGCTTGCTACCCTGGATATGGCCTCACTTTCTCCCTACAGCAGTAGGAGCCCACTTATCTATTGGAGGCATGCTCCGCTGCTTTGAAATAATAGATAGAAATCTGTATCTTTTCTCCGCACCAGGACCCTCAACTCCGCTTCAAAAAAGCAGGGAATTCCCTCCAGGCCTCATTTACAGCTTCTTGATAAATATATGGCTTGAGACTCACTCAGTAGCCAAGATTTTTTTGTCAACTTGCCCTACAGCTTAGGACAGTCATTGAATTTCCTGTGGCCATATTTGCAAATAGGGCACTACCTCAACGACCCTACAAAAAGGCACTTGAAAACTAGGAACCTCACCAGACTGGAAATTCTTTGCACATCCAGGATCAAACAACGACACATTATTTCTGACTATTCTACTTTAGTATGTTTTCAACTGTCAAAACTAACGTGGGAAGTGGATATAGAGTTTACATTTCCCGAGGAGGAGTGGAAACAGATTAACATAGCAGTCACTAAGCAGTCACTAGGGGAGCTCTGTCCGTCAACGTTCAGGAAAGCTGGTGCAAACTGCAATCGAGATGGTATAAAACCTTGTGCCTGCTACACAAAATCTTCCCTACGACCTTTGATGCCTGTTGGCATTGCAGCCAAGCTGGGAGCAACCTGCTACATATTTGGTGGACTTATACAAACATTTCAGAAATAAGTCACAACTAGAGTGTTGACACTTCACCCCTGCCCGATACCTGTTGCACCACAATTCTTTATCAGAAAAACTGTATTTCAAATTATTAGCCATGCATATGGCCAATATAAATGTAAATGCAAAAATGTTTGTGCAGGTCCTCTGGAGAAAGATTCTGGATAGATTTTAAAACAACAGGTCCTACTGTGGCTTTGTTGGGGGACCCTTACCCACCCCTTACACTTGGCGTACCATGGCTCAGTTGGTAATAGAGAGATGGAGGTGGACAACCTCTGGGGAAGAGCCCCACACCATCCTTATCAAATCCATACAATATCCTTGCCTCCCTCTCCCCTGGTTACCTTTTCCCATCCATCTTAGACTGGTTGTTGAAAGGGCAGTACTGGTATATATGGACAGAAATAGCAATCCTTTAGAATGTAAAACAAATGTATTTCATCTCTGTATTTAGCTGTTTGCCTGGAGTTCACTTAATCTGTTTATCTTCGCTTTCAGCAACACCTAGACATTTAATTATTTAGGGAAAACCCTTCATGTGAGTCAGGTTATATTTAGCTGTTTTTTAATATTTGCTTTGTCCTTTCCATTGCTGTTTCATAAGCATGTTTCTACACATCTTACTAATTTCAGCAGATCTTGGATGATTATGTCACTCAAAACAAATATGTTATTTCATAATTATGAGGTTTTCTTCAGCTACCAAGGAAAACATACCTAAAATAAGCTAAAAATAAGGATTTTCTTAGCAATGGTTTCTGGGTTGGGCTATTTCATTATATCTAAAGAACAGCAGTTGAGAACTATTTTCCAAGTGGCCAGCTAAACAAGGTTACCAAGGAGAAGTCACTGCAATGTACATGAGAGATTGTAATAGGTGGCTGAACTGTACAACGAGTCAATGAGCTTGTGACCCACAGTAACAATATGTGGTTTTACATTAAAAAAAATAGTGTTTCTAATATATATATATACTTAACATGGTAAAATGTAAATGTAATATTTTATACCTGGCATCATAAGCTATTTACCCCAAGCAGTGTTCCCTGTTCCGTGTTCCCTGACTCTGATGGAAGGAGTTATTTGGAAATCTGAGTCACTACCACTCCTTGATCCCACCCAAAACCTATTAAATCTTTCCTGGCACCTGGAGGTTCTGAATACAAAGCTCTGTAGTGTTGCAGGGAAATGCCTGGACCATGGACCTGTCACACAGTTTCCAATGATGTTATGAGACCAGTAACATTAATTCCCTCTTGCAACCGTCAATTTCTATATCCCTGTTATGATTCCCATGAGTAACTGAAATCAGTATAATGACAAAGCACCAACAGTTTATTTTTTTAAATGTTTCAGTTTTTTTTTTCTTTGAGTTTCTTTTGTTTCTAGTTTACATTTATATTAATATTTCAAATGAGGGGTGCAATCAACGCAAAAATATATATGATCGACGTGATTAATACAACATTTATGTGACAAAGAGTGACAATAAGAATGGCGAAATGTATCACTACATATCTTCCATAATATAATATAATATAAAGTGCAAAAACTTTACAGTTGGTGTACCATAGGAATGCTAGCTAAGCACCAAAAAGGACCTTCACAAAATCCAAAATAGTATAAAAAATAAGTAAAAAATTGCAGCGCAAACCATATAGAATAAGGTGAAATAAATGTATAAAGTCCAACACAATTCGTGATACAAGAAGAAAATTCTATAGTAAAATCAATTGAATTGAATGAATGATTGAAGATCTTCACCACGTGAAAGAAACAGGGGTAGCAAACATGAAGCTTATCCCTCCACCAGTGTAGATGGCTACTCTCACCTTAGATCAAGACCACTGGGTTAGCAGATGGTCATTTAGGCATAAAGAAAACAGGATGTGAAAGATGTTGCAGATCTCCTAATGTCAGTCTCAGCATGGATACCGGAACATGGGGACCTTCACCCTTGTTCTGGTGTCTTCTGGAGGTTCCCAGAACACAGACAGGCAAAGCCAAACTCCTCCAGACCAGCCAAGGTCAGACCCAGCAACCAGATCCTCCAAAAAAGTTCCTCCTTGGAGCTTATCCTCTTCAGTTTGTGACTTACACATATCCTACAGAAAGTTACACTTTATATTAAAATGCTCTTAAAGCGGAGTTCCACCCTTAAAACCACTTTGTTTCATCCCATCCAGCATACTGGCGTCAGCGCCAGTATGCTGTTTTTTTTTTTTTTTTTTTTTTAATGCATGTACTTACTTTATAATAAATCATTTAATTTCGTGCGCACCGCGGTATGTCGCCGCTATAAGGCGTCACGCCTTCCGGAAACAGCCGATTAGCGTTCGGCTCTTCTCGGCGCCTGCGCACAGACTCAGAAGCTGACTGAGCAGGCGCCATATATAGCCGCGTCACGCCCTCCGAAAAAAGCCGAACTAGGACCGGCTATTTTCGGCTCCTGCGCAGTCAGCTCCTGGGTCTGTGCGCAGGCACCGAGAAGAGCCAAACGCTAATCGGCTGTTTCCGGAAGGCGTGACGCCTTATAGCGGCGACATACCGCGGTGCGCACAAAATTAAATTATTTATTATAAAGTAAGTACATGCATTAAAAAAACAAAAAAACAGCATACTGGCGCTGACGCCAGTATGCTGGATGGGATGAAACCAAGTGGTTTTAAGGGTGGAACTCCGCTTTAACAGTAAACTTCTCTTATTTGCTAACTTTTTGTTTATTCAATACGCCATTGAAAGTGTTTGGTTTTATCACAATCATCTTTATGAAGATGAGGCAGGGAGAGGCATTCTGGAGTCCAAAAGCAGGAGGGAGAATGCCTAGTGTGATAAGGCTGCTTCTCCATTGATACAGTACAGTGAGTACATATGGTCATGATCACCAGGTAAAAATAAAGGTAAGAAGCCTGGAGAAGAAAATGACTGACACTAGAACATGTGCAGGCTGCAATACATTACATGTGTTTTTGGGTTTACTGTAGTTTAATGATCATTTATAGGTTTTCACATTTACAAGGTTAACCACTTGCCTACTGTGCACCTACACCCCCTTCCTGCCCAGACAAAATTCTAGCTTCCGGCACTGCGCCGCTTTAACTGACAATTGCGCTGTCGTGCGACATGGCTCCCAAACAAAATTGACATTCTTTTTTTCCCCACAAATAGAGCTTTCTTTTGGTGGTATTTAATCGCCCGTACAATTTTTATTTTTTGCGCTATAAACAAAAAAAGAGCGACAATTTTTAAAAAAGACACAATATTTTTTGCTTTTTGCACACAGAGCTCCACATCCCAGCTCAGTTACTCGGCAATCGCGTGTGCCCGGCGGCCATCGCGGCCACCGGGCACACGCACAGGGTCTTCAGTGATGCGACGGGTGCGCGCGCGCGCCCCTAGCAGCTTTCAATGACTGCACGTCATATGACGTGCAGTCAGGACAATGGAGTTACCCGCCCGCCGTCATATGACGGTGGGCGGGTAACAAGTGGTTAAAGGGGTTGTAAAGGTTTGTTTTTTTATTTTCGAAACATGTTCCTTTAACCACTTGCTTACTGGGCACATATACCCCCCTCCTGCTCAGCTTCCGGCACTGCGTCACTTTAACTGACAATTGCGTAGTCGTGCGACGTGGCTCCCAAACAAAATTGACGTCCTTTTTTCCCCACAAATAGAGCTTTCTTTTGGTGATATTTGATCACCTCTGCGGTTTTTATTTTTTGTGCTATAAACAAAAAAGCGTTACAATTTTGAAAACAAATTCAATATTTTTTACTTGTTGCTATAATAAATAGCCCAATTTAAGAAGAAAAAAATAATATTTTTTTTTCTCAGTCTAGGCCGATACATATTCTTCTACATGTTTTTGGTAAAAAAAATTTAAAAAAATCCTATTTTGTCAAATGACCCTAACTATTGTGAAATCTTAAAAGGGGGTGTCCGCACCGTATCCAGAAAGGCTCCATCCCTCAGTAGTCTATTATCCCCAAGTCAGAAAAAAATAAGTATTTTGGAGCATATACACCTTTTTTCATGTAAGAAATAAAAAAATTATGAGTATATTAAATGCCCTAAAAATGATATACAAACCACAATGGTCTAATGGTATAGCGTATGGAATCATAACCATACATATATTATTTTAATAAAACATCATATTTTTATATATAATAATTTTTTGGTTGCAGTCTTTAGGAAGTTCCACATTTTATATTTACTGCTCATTATGTAGACCATTAAATGAGTTGACTGCACCAACCTTTAATCACACAGGTCTAATTTTCAAACTTTTTTCACGGTACACAAATTTATTAATGTATTACTTTTCTCTTATTACATTGGTTATGATGCATATGTGTCTCACACATGAGGTCTCTCTCTGTTCTTTTTGTCATCTCTTATCACCAGCATGAGAGATTGTTTTTTCATGCGTTTTTTCATGCATTTTTTCATGCAATTTCTTTTACACATGAGAGCACTTCATGTGTGACACATTAAGGATAACTGTGTTCTATTGACCTATGATCACCTGTGGGTTGATTGGTGAAACGCCCCTTTTAAGCATAGCTTAGTCATTTGTTCACTAGCTACGAATAAGCATCGCACGACGTGAAACATGTCAGCTTTTGTTCTTTTGTCCACTCCTTCTTTTTGACTGCAGCTAATTTTGGTTGTTCTTTGATTTTCATTTTTTGAATAAAGACATTGGGCCAGATTCAGGTACATCTGCGCATTATTGGACCGGCATAGCGCACCGCCTTTACGTTAGACTTGCGCAATGTAGCCGCGCAATCACCCTATTCTCGTCGCTTTTACGCAGAAAATAGAGCCTGCGCAACGTTATTTCTGAGGCGCAAGGCAGAGTAATACAAATTGGGAAGGACGTGGGCGTGTTACATTTAAATTAACTGTGACCCCATGCAAATGAAGGGCCGGCCGGCTCGCGCATGCGCACTTGAAGCAGACCATGTCAGCACCTCTGTGCGCATGCTCACAACTCGGGAACGGCGCAATCAGTGAAATTGGAAATGGACTATGGCAAAATCATGAACTACGCAGACAGCATAAAAAGACACACACAAACGCACTTCCATTGCAAAAGTACATCCCTTTGTTTCCCTTCCCATATAGCAAAGTGCTTTTGTTCCGTTGTTAGTTGCGTTGTGATTTGTATTTGTCAGATTTGTGTACTGTGTGATCTAGTGTTTGTTAGAAGATATTTGAAAGTGATTTTTGCTAAGTGTTTGTGAGATTTTTTGTTTGATAGTTTTCTGTTTGTTTGTTTTCTTGCTTGATTGGTCGTGCTTGTTTTTGTGAGTGATTTTTGTTGACTGGGAGTGATTTTTGGTCAGAGTATGACTGAGAGGAATAGGAAATTAAATTTTTCTTTGAGGGAGAAACAAATTCTTGCCCAGGCCATTTCCAACTATGGGCGTTTCTTCCACGGCCCAGACAGTGCCAACACCACCCCGGCCAGGAGGAGAGAGATTTTGGACATGATCACTGACCAGGTGAATTCAGCGGGGGAGGGGGAGACACGGAACCGGTCTGGGATTGAGAAAAAGATAAATGGCCTCTGGCGTCTGGTCAAAAAGAAGCTGGCCAGAATGCTTGCCCATGCCAGGCTGACAGCGGAGGAGCGTGCGGTGGCCCAGACCTTTCATAGGCAAGAAGTGGAGGGCCTGCCCGGCTATGACTCAAGTCATGAAGGTGTGATGCCAGGTAAGGTTTTTTTTTCTATCAGGTGTGTAGCATGTGTGGGGGAGGGGGTGAAAGGGAATATGTGGCAAGTGTGTGGATCCTCCATCCTGTGAATGTTTTGTGTCATCCACAGATGTGCAGGAGGGTGCTGGGCCATCTGGCCTGACCGCACCATCCCCAGGACAACAGCCTAATGAGGCCCCCCCGACAAGGCCGGAGTCCGCGGAGGAGGTTGAAGAGGAGGAGGAGGAGGTTGAGGAGGAGGAGTTTGAGGAGGAGTCAATGTCAGGCACTGGCCTATTGTTTTTGGATGACTCTTCCCCTCTGGCTGGCAGCAGCCAGCCCTCCCTAAGGGGGAGCCCCCCTCCTCCCCCAACAGGGCTCCCCTCCCAAGGGGCTCCCCTTCTCCCCGGCCACAAGCATCAGCTGGAGGCAGGAAGGCGACCCAGAAGACCAGGGGGGTGGCCGATCTCCTGCCCGCCACTCTGAGAAGGGACCAGTTCCTCCAGACCCGCCATCTGGGACAGGTCAGCCAGACATTGGTGCGGATGGAGGAGAGCCTGTCCTCCATCAAGGATACGCTTGGGAACCTGGACTGCCACTCCCGGGCTTTCAGAAACTGCCTTAACGACCTGCAGACTACATCAGCAGGCGTTGGGCAGGATGTGAGGGCCCTTACCCAGGCTATCCAGGCCAACACGGCAACACTTGGTGCTGCCCTGGACAGAATAACCGTGGCCTTGGAGGGCAGGCCGCCAGGTGGGCAGAGACCAGGGGCTGCTCCTCCTTCCCCGGTTTACCCCCTCCCCCATGAGTCTCCCCAGAGGTGTCGGGGCCATGGCCGGCTGCGCCCCAGGCGTGGCTCACATCAAGGGCACTAATTTGTTTTTCCCCTTTTTTTTGGGCCTTTTTTTTTTTTGCTGGAAATTTTTTGATTTTGCTGGTAATTTTTTATTTTCTTTGGGTTGTGAATGCTGTTTGAATGTGGGGGTGACATTCCTGCCGGAAAATGGGTGTCACCCTCAATTTTGGTGAAGAAGGGTTCCCCAGGACCAGGGAGAAGTGATCCCCAGGTCCGTGTGAATGGTGTATGAATGTACAGTGACATAATTGGAGCCTTGGCGTGGTGTTGCTGCTCACAAGTCCTGCATGGTGGACTGGTGCCAATCTAATTTGATGAGGATGTGGGGTGTGTGTGCTAGGGACCACAGTGGTGTGCATGCATGCATTCTCATTGTGCCATGATTAATGTGTGTGTTTAACGTGCAAAGATGCCCAATGTGAGCTGTCTCCTGGCTGCTCTTCCTTTAGAAGACAGGGTAGCCTCAGTTAGGGGGGGGATTGTCTGGTTCAGGGGTCAGGTCATCACGTAGGTCAATCTGCAGGCCCTTTCTCACTGCGAAGTTGTGCAGAATGCAACATGCACCGATGATCTGGCACACAAAGTTTGGGGAATACAACAGGGTCCCCCCAGACTTATCCAGGCATCGGAAACGTGACTTCAGGAGGCCAAAGGTGCGCTCCACCACTGCATGTGTTTGGGCGTGGGCTTGATTGTATATTTCCTCTCCTGGGGTTTGGGGGTTCCGGAAAGAAGTCATGAGATGGGGTCCCAGTGGATATGCAGAGTCACCTGGAAGGGAAAACACAAGAGGATGTTAGTCATGCATGTGCCCCTTGTGATGTTTGCATCATAGGGGGGACAGTCATGCCTGCCACCCATGTCACTCACCAACCAGCCAGGTGTCCCCATACATGTTCTGATCGAATTCCATTCGGATGGGGCTCTGATTGTATATGTAGCTGTCATGGCTGGACCCTGGGTGTTTGGCACGGACGTGCCATATGAGGCCTTGGGCATCGACTATCACCTGTACGTTGATGGAATGCCAATGCTTCCGATTGCGGTACATGTGCTCTGTCTCCTGGGGGGGCTGGAGTGCCACATGTGTGCAATCAATGGCCCCCACGGTGCGTGGGAATCTGGCAATTCTGTAGAAATCTGTCATTGCCTTCAGCCGCAGGTCCTCAGTGGTTGGTTTGATGATTTGGTTGGCCATGCGTCTGAGGATTGCAGGGACAACCTGGTGCACACATCTGCTCATGGAGGATTGTGACATCCCAGCCACCACTCCACTTGTTCTTTGAAAAGAGCCACTGGCAAGGAAATGGAGTGTTGCCAGGACCTTGACCAGTGGCTGCACTGCATGTGAGCGTTGTGTTGGGCTGGTGATGTCCTCCTGCAGGGTTGTGGTTAATTCCAGGTTGGCATGAGGGCTGAATCTGAAGATGCGATACACCTCACAATCACTCATGCCAAACAGGTCTATGCGTGTGCGGTATATCCTCTCCTGTGCCATCCTCCGTGCCCTCCTCCTTTTTTGCTCATCTAAAGTCAGTAGTATAGCTATGCGCGAAGATGCCCCTGGCATGTTGGCATACAGATTGTTGTGCAACACGTGTGACTGCTCAGCTCCTCACTAACAGCGTTGCTTTATCTGACATGTAGACGATTTTTCTCTTTTTAGACCAGTTTTATATGGTCTAGTTTTAGACAGGACATTTTGCTGTTGCGCACACTGCGTAGCCGGCGCTGCTCCAAGGTTCTTTTGTGGATCCCCGTAAGTCCCTCATTAGCATATTTGACTAGCAAATCAATGGTCTGTCTAGCGCAGTTTTGCACGGCCGAATGCGCCTGTCTAACGAAATTACGCTGGACAAAAAAAAGTAGATTTCTTGCGTATCTCGTTTTGGGGATGCCGTGCATCGAAACGCATGCGCACATTTAGACTTACGCCGCGCATCTCCTGTTACGCAGGCGTAATCGCTCTGTGAATCTGGCCCATTGTTTTTAAGGTGTGCGGCGGTCCAGGATTCCTTTCATCCTATGCATTTGTGCACAGCCAGCACCCTTTCGTTTCACTGGGACGGAAGCAAAGGGGATTAGCAGTTTTCAGAGCGGTATACAGCTCTTCACAAACGTAGGCGATAGGTGGGTGGAATTTGATGTGCACACGTTAACACACAGCTACAGTATATGGAAGAATTAATACAATTGGAAAGTTGGTTAAATGCAGTAAATTTGCTGTCAGCAGATTACAATACCCAGATCACGGGAACAGAGCCTTAAGGAGACATAGGTATGTCAATCATGTCTCTTTTTAAAATTAAGAGGAAAAACATTTTAGAACACATATGGAGAGCAGCTGACCCTTCACTGCAAAGAGGATCTAAAGAGGCTAAATAATATGCTGATGAGGACTCTGGCAGGTTAAAAGCAGTACTGATGCATCAAAGCCATCCAGATGTGAGAGGCAGTCAGTGACCTCATTTCAAAGCACATGGTATTTGCCCGCTTTCCAGATGTCTTCTGTCCTAGGTGTAGGAAATCACATGAAAGCATATAGGTGTTAACTACTGTACATGTATCTACCTGAATTGAATACTCCATGCAAGTATTATGCAAGGGACTAGTCCATAGCATAGTTCCTGATTCATAATATAAACCAAGGCCACCCCTGACATTTCGTCATTATTCGTGATGCTTGCAAAAGGTGTTGGCCAAATGTTGTCTTCCGTTTCTTCTTTGCTGTGCTCAGTTGCTTACTTTGCTCTTCGTTTTAGGTCAGTGGTCTCTAAACAGCAGCCCATGAGCCAGATTTGGCCCTTTGCCTGCCTTTACCTGGCCCTCTGGGTACTATTCTACCAACTGACACCAATGATGGGGTACTAATCCTCCCACTGATACCATCGACTGGGTACTATTCCTCCCACTGACAACAACAGTGGGGCTTAATTACATCTACTGACACAAACAATGGGGCACCATTCCTTCTACTCACAACATCGATAGGGCACTATCCCTCCAACTGATACCAACAATGGGGCACTATTCGTCTCATTTCAAAGCACATGGTGTTTGCCCGCTTTCCAGATGTCTTCTGTCCTAGGTGTAGGAAAGCACATGAAAGCATATAAATATTAACTATATGTATCTACCTGAATTGGAAACTCAATGCAATTAATGTGCAAAACATCTTATTCCTGGCCAGTCTGCTTCTGTGGATCCTAATTGGCAGGGCGTTTGACTCCTTCTTCGGCCTGCCGAACGCTCCACAATGCACTGCTCGCCAAACAATGTATTATCAGCCCTGATTGGCTGAATCAATGAAGGCTTTGCCCACTCAGGGCACAGAGCACTGTTAGAGCCATGATTAGAGAAAGTCAAGATGACTTAGCCCAATCATGGCTTATTGCACATAGACCCACCCCACACTATAAAAGGTTCCTTCCCAGAGGAGCCATTTGCAATGTGATGTTGGAGTGGAGATATATAGAACAGGGCTCTATTCATTGCAACTAGCGAGTTGGTGTGCTATTGTGATTCTATTGTGAGTGTAGTGTGTCAGTGTAGTGCATCTGTGCAGTTTAACTGCAATATATTAAAGTGCATCAGTGCAGGTTTACTGCAGTATATTTTAGTGCAGATATTAAAGCGGGGGTTCACCCTAAAACATTTTTCTAATATTACATTGTGCTCACTTTTAACAATGACAGTATGCGTTTTTTTCGCTGTACATACCTTTGTACAGCTACCCCCCCCCCCCAGCTTCCGGTTAGTGAATCCCGCGGAATTGGGCTGTGTTGAAGTCTCGGAGTCTGCCATTTGGAATTGCAGCTGCTTAAGGGTGTCCTGGCCCTAAATCTCTTTCCCTTGCAAAATATAAAAAAGACTGTCAAAGAAATAAAACCTCTTTTACATCCAAGAATTGTGTGGCGCGCAATGACTTTTACCACCTTCAAATGGTATAGGGAGGGGAAAAAACAGAAAGGCACTCACATTATGCATTATGCCAACATCCAAAATATTAAGTCAAAAGTAGGAAACTACATAGTGTAGTAACAGGGTAGACTTTTTCAGGCAATCACAGGGACATGAGGGGTTATAAAAAATATAAATTTAATTACAAAACAATTTTTATACAATAAAATCCAAAGAATATAAAAAAAAGGGGGAGAAATACAGAGATAAATAGTCAGAGTACATTCACAGACAATGTTATCTTTCGCCTCGCCAGGCAATCATTGCCTGAAAAAGTCTGCCCTGTTACTACACTGTGTAGTTTCCTACTTTTGACTTTTACCACCTTTCCACCCATTATGCCTCACAACCCACCACTTATTGAAAGATGTCAGCTATCTTTGGCCTTGAAGGTTCCCATTAGACTGGAAGAGGTCAGAGATTCTGCTACATCTAGGTAGAGAAACTGTCTTACGCATGTACTGTTATGTCTCAATGTGATGCTTTCTTTCATAAACATATGAAAATTAAAAAAAATAACTATTTAAAGTGCTGCCTATCATTTATTTATAGATTATTTTTCTTGCTTTGTCTAATGCTTTGATATTAGATTTCTGAAGAGCTGCTAAGATTTGTGGGAGACCCAATCATTTTTGCCCTATCTCCCTGTCCAAGAATAATTGTTCTGCCAAGCCTCTACCGACACACCCTTTAATGCACATAGTGACCAAAAATAACTTTTTTGCTTAAGTAGATTTGTTGGGAAGTGTTTCCATTCATTTTATTCTGCCTTCTAAGGTTTTCCTCTTCGTACGTGTCTGCCTGCACTAGTCATAACCGAATCAGGAGAGAATGACTACTAAATAGCATCAATGACTAAGAATTTGCAAACCTGATTTGTTAGTACTCCAGAAGTAACAGCATTAAGCACAACTGCTAAGTATTTCCTGCACCTCTAGCTGCCAATAAGCTATCTGTCCTAGTATGTTACTGATTGCAAGGACATGCTGGGACTGAACTTGTAGTTCCTCAGCTGTAGAAGCACTTCAGTATCATAATGTGGGTTAGGTGCAACGTTGTATGGTGGGCAGGAAGCAAACAGATTCTGATTTCAGCAGTAACAATGTATTGTAGAACAGTTTGGCAAAACAACAGGCCCAGCGGGCAGAACACCCAACCGGAGGCACTTACAACTGAGACACACAATATGCAGAATGGAAGATGTCGACAGCTTCTGCCATGGAGGAGGTTCCTTCTCCTCTGGAACCTGTCCCTATCTCGAGTACTGTCCCTAACAAATGGGGTTCCTTTCCCTAAGCTGGCTATTCGCATGAAGTTCCCTCAAGCCTGGGAGCTGGCATGTCCCACCCAGTCCGCCCCTAATTCCGCCCCTAAACACGCTCTCAAAAAATGACACTCAAATGTATTATACAGAATTAAGGTATTAAAATAAACATTAACAAAAACTGTATCCATGCCCACCAATGCAGGCTGCATGTGTCCACTATGCAGCCTTGTGCCCACCAATGCAGCCTTTTGCCAACCAATGCAGCCTTGTGCCCTCCAATGTAGCCTTGAGCCTAGTGCCCACCAATGCAGCCGTGTGCCCAATGCAGTCTTGTGTCCACCATGCAGCCATGTGCCCAGCGCCCACCAATGCAGTCTTGTGTCCACCATGCAGCCGTGTGCCCACCAATGCAGCTGTGTGCCCACCAATGCAGCCATGTGCCCACCAATGCAGCCATGTGCCCACCAATGCAGCTGTGTGCCCAGTGCCCACCAATGCAGTTTTGTGTCCACCATGCAGCTGTGTGCCCACCAATGCAGTCTTGTGTCCACCTTGCAGCCGGGTGCCCAGTGCCCACCGTGGAGCCTTGTTTCCGCCTTGTGTCCACCAATGCAGTCTTGTGCCCACCAATGCAGCCTTGTGCCCACCAATGCAGCCTTGTGTCCACCAATGCAGCCATGTGCCCACCAATGCAGCCTTGTGCCCACCAATGCAGTCTTGTGTCCACCATGCAGCCGTGTGCCCAGTGCCCACCATGGAGCCTTGTGTCCACCTTGCAGCCTACCTGTGCAGCTGAGAAGAGGAACAGGAGAGCCGCCCAGGTGTTCAGAGTGCAGCGGGGGAACACAGTGATAACAGCTTTCATTATAATAGCCGTGTTCCCGCCGTGCAACGTCACATATAACCCCGCCCCCTGGCCCGGGGGAACTTTGATAGACAGATCACCCGTCCAATCCCAGTGACGGGTGATCTGTCAATCAAAGTCCCGGGACCAGGGGGCGGGGCTGTATCTGACAGCGAGCGGCGGGGAACACGGCTATTGAAATGAAAGCTGTTATCTCTGTTTCCCCCGCTGCCCTCTGAACACCTGGGCAGCTCTCTCTCTCTTCCCCCTCCGGCCTCGGTGATCGCTGGGAAAAGGACTCCCATTTTACATAGGCTCATCCCCCGACTCCCTGGCAGGCAGCCCTTCATCGCCAGACCTCAGAATCCACTCGCAAAATGCGAGCAGGCGAGTGGATTTTTGAGGGTTGGTATATATTATATGAACAAAAATTTGAGCGGCCCTTCCTAAAACTCGGCGCTTATGGAATCAGATAAAACTTGAGAAAGCTAAAATGGGTAGGTCTATAATACACCTCCCTCTACTATCAAAATGCTGATGACAGCTGGAGCTGCTACTATATCCTATCCTTAGACAGGTTTAAACATTTAAAACACAACACATATTATAAAACAATATATATTAAAGCGGGGGTTCACCCTAAAACATTTTTCTAACATTACATTGTGCTCACTTTTAACAATGACAGTATGCGTTTTTTTGTTTTTTTTTTGCTGTACATAACTTCGTACAGCTATTTTTCCCCCCGAGACTGGGCATTCCTATCTAGCAGGCAAGTGATTGACGTGATGAAAAACACTACCCCCGTCGCATAAGGAGCGTCACGGGTTGCCGAAAGAAGCTGAACGGCGAGTCAGCGCTATACGGCGCCTGCGCACCGACATTCGGCTTCTTTTGGCAACTCGTGACACTCCTTATGCGACGGGGGTAGTGTTTGTCATCACGTCAATCCCTTGCCTGCTGAATAGGAACGCCCAGTCCCGCAGGATTCACTACCCGGTACCCGGGGGGTAATAGCTGTACGAAGGTATGTACAGCGGAAAAAACGCATATTGTCATTGTTAAAAGTGAGCACAATGTAATGTTTGAAAAATGTTTTAGGGTGAACCCCCGCTTTAAGCAGCGTTCCAAAATATGATTAAGTGATATATAACATAAAAAATTCCAAAGTATTAAGAAAAGTCCCAAAGATAGTCCGTGATTAAAGCAAAGAAAGTAGTTCCTGCAGATCAAAGCCAGTCCTATCCTTCTGTTACCAACACCACCACTTGTGAGATAGGCAGGGGAAAACTCTTACCAGACAGCGCTAGAATATGAGCGTTGTATAATCACAGCAATAGGTATCTCAAATACTTAGAATCCAATCCTCTCAAGCCAAAGCTCACATATAAGGGAAAAGGTGAAAAATAGCACATAGCATAATTCTGTTTGATGTTTTAATATTAAAATACCAAAAGATTGAAAATGCACTTACAATCTTTAAATTTCAAACAGGCAATACATCACATTAGTGACTCATCACGGTCTAAGATCATGGGCTATCAGGACGTCGTCCACCGCTTCCTTCAGTTAGTAAACCCCAACACACTAGCATACGCCAGTACCAATCGGCGTGATGACGTCACTTGGTCGACAGTCGCTCTATCCAATCCAGGCGCGTTTCGCCATTTGCTTGACATCATCTGTGGGCGTCTATATACTATATGCCATTTTCTAAAATTCTTGTTATAAATACAGTTTTTTCTTATCCCCGATCAGCGGTCACCGAGAGCTGTGACCGCCCAGAGCTGTCTTCCTCCCACGTATGTATTACAGAGGGAAGGGCTCAGCTCTCCCTCTGATGTCTGCTGTGCGGTCACGTGATCTCCCTATGTAATACAAACATCGGAGGAAGGCAGCGTCAGGAGGCCATGTGACCGCTGATCGGGGATAAGAAAAATGGTAGTATAAGATTTTTTGGGGAAAATGGCATATGGTATATATATATAGAGAGAGAGAGAAAATAAATTAAAATATATACAGGGCCTACTCACAAATGTGGTGGAAAAAACTCAGTAAAGCTTAATCGACATAAGCTGCATAGAGATGACCTCGAACCATACTCCAATGGATCGTAGAGAACGTGAAGGGGGTCACCACTGACTGACGCTTTTCGAAGGTGGTCTCTGATGAAGAGGCTTAGAGCTTCGAAACGCGTCAGCGGGGGTGACCCCCTTCACGTTCTCTAAGATCGATTGGAGTATGGTTCGAGGTCATCTCTTTGCAGCTTATGTCGATTACGCTTTACTGCGATTTTTTCCACCACATTTGTGAGTAGGCCCTGTATATATTTTAATTGTATTAAAATCTTGTAACGGTAATACACTAGGCTGGTGCGCCTTTGTTTATCCCCATCCATGAAGGGCAGCAAGGCCAGTGACACCATTGTTGGTATCATCCCTATGGACAATTGACTCTTGGATTATCCTCTCGTGTGCAGGAGAATTTGTTATATATATATATATATATATATATATATATAATGTAATCCTAGCAGAGGGCCTGGCAGTGATTGGGAGCAGTAATGTGCGAGCTGCTGGGAACAGTGATAGAAGGGGAGAGGCAGCTCACAACACAGAGCTGACAGGCAGAGAGGGGAGGGGAAGGAGAACACAGGAGCACAGAGGAGAGCAGAGAGCAGGGCTGTGGATGACGGAGGCATGGAAACTGACCATGGTTTCAGGGCTCAGCAGCCATGATACACCATAGTCAGTTTGCAGGGGGGGGGACTGGCAGGATCAACAAGGTATTACAGGTGTTAAAGGGGGCCAAATCATACAGGCTGTAGTACTGTATAACATGCTTTAAAGAAATAGGATCATTTTTTTTGGGCTTTAACAAACACTTAACAATATTAACATGAGCTCAAACCATGGCTTCACATTCATTCAGTACTTTTGTGCACCTGCAATACAATATTTATTTTATAGGTCTAGGTAGGTTTAGGTTTTGGGAATGAATACATATATTTACTTATACATTTGACATGTAATACACTCATTGCCTGACTGAAGCATAATGAGTTAAGTCTTGATACCCCTATTTATATATTCAAACAGTTCAGCTGCTAGGAGACTACAAATATTTGAAGCTCTACAAACTCACTCTGCCCCTTTTAGAGACAAACTAGTTACAGATGTTTTCAGAAAAATGTATTCCAGATGTATTCTGGGATCCTGGCTGTTACTTGAACTCACCAATCTACACTCGTTATGGCACCTTTATACGTCTCCTGGAATTGTCCTCAGAGTTTCCAACTTTCTCCAATTAAATCTGAAAGCGTATCTAGAGTAAGTTTATAAAGAAACGATGGAAAGATGTAAATTTGTTTGTCATCATTACAGATTGGAATTCAACAGCAGAAAGCAGAAAGCTACACTATTATTTCCAGTTGCTAGAGGAGGTTTTTCTTATGTCACTGTTCACTCATACTAATATTTATAAACACTCATAAACACCTTAAAAAACGACCCCCCCTTGTGTTTGCATGGCTCCCAAAATTTCATGAGTAACTCATCATCTGTTTAGATTAGTCTACTATAATGCACAATAGTCCCTAACTATTATTTGTCCTTTGTTGATGTCTGCGCATTTTGTTTAAGCTTTAGAGTAATATAAAGAACAACAGGCAGCGCAGTCAGTACAGTGTTCTGATTTTGGTGCCTGCTTCTTATCAATGAATATCTAAAGCATAAATATAGTGGTGTTGGATTACAAGCAGGCTGTTTCATTTAAAAGATGAAACCTGCCTTTGCATGGAGAGACAGGGGGGTGGGGGGTGCTTGGGGGGTTTGAGGGGTTTGATTAAACAGGGATTGGAACACACACAAAAAATGCGAAAATGTAGGGGTCAGTGAGCCCTCAGTTCTAGCCTAATGTGGCTTTGTTATAAGGTAAAATATAACTAAAGGCAATAGAGTAATGTTTTTATTGCCGTCTGTGGCCCCAATGGGGAGATTCACGCTTAGTACACAGTATTGGTCCTGCTTAGCAGTGAGAGTAGAAGAAAAAAAGTGAAAACTGCTCCCTACATTGGTGGTTTGTGGGTGAATGAGTGTCCCTTTACAGGCAAAATTTATCGTATATTGTATTGTGTCTCAAATACTTCGAACCCTCATACACACAACTGCAGAGATCCACAGCTCAGGTGGGAGAATTTTTCCACAAGGACAACTATTGGTCATTCTCTCCTCAAATCTGGCTTTTATAGAAGAGTGGCAGGAAGAAAGCCGTTGTTGGAAAAGAAAAACATAAGAAGTCTCGTTTTCAGTTTGCGAGAACCATCAGGCTGTGTCGTGTGGCCGAATTATTCGTCACTGGTAATAGACAGCTGAAAGAGGCAAAGGACTAATTGGCTGAAAAGAAAGCTAGGAAACTTAACCCCCCTGGCGGTATTCCAGAGTCGGGTTCGGGGTGGAATTTCAGAACCAAAAGCAGTAGCCCCGAGCCAGATTCGGGATCGCCTTACAGTGTCCATAGGCAAGGAATTACTGTATTTATCAGCATATAACACGCACAGGCGTATAACAGGCATCCTAACTTTAAGAGGGAAGTTTCAGGAAAAAAACTTTCCACAGCCCCCTGCGTATAACACGCAGGCACAGTTTACCCTCTATTTTCAGGGTAAAAAAGTGAGTGTTATAAGCCAATAAATACAGTACTTACCTTGTCCCTGGATCCTGCGATGCCTCCATGCTGTGTGATCGAGCTGTCTCCTCGCTTGATTCACACAGTGCCCGTATGCCGCCGAGCTTCGTTCCCTGCGACGTTACGACGTGGGGGGGGGGGCGGAGATTGGCGCCAAATTCAAAAAAGTAAATACACACAATACATACAGTATACTGTAATCTTATAGATTACAGTACTGTATGAAATAAATACACACCCCCTTTGTCCCTAGGTAGGCGGATTAGCAGCAGGAGCTACAAGCGGTGCTCGTTCCTAAGAGTAGGAACGTGTGTGTCATAGCTCCAGGCAGGCGTAGGAGGTAGACAGGCAGGCAGGGTTCATCCTAGCCCAGCCCCAGCTCCAGCTCCAGCCTGCTTCTGAACCTAGTCTCCCTTCCAGCCTCTCTTCAGCATTCCTCCCCTCCTTTGGAAGGTGAGTTCTATCTGTCTCCCTGGTACTGTGGGCGGCCGTTCTTTTCAGGACAAGCCGCGGCACCCGATCCCAGGAGGCAGACAATTAAATCCCCCCGTTCTGGCAACTACACCCCCTCCACTGTCCACCATTGAGGCATCCTTTCCTTGCCGCCTCCACCCCCCCACCCCCCGCCGCTGCTTCCCGTTTTTCTTCCTCTTCTTAGACGATCCGCGCCAGCCTATGCTAGGTCCGCGGCAGCCGCGTCTTAGGAAAGACCGCGGCTTCGTCCGCGGCCTAGCGGCACTCTATACCCAGCACACTATTTCCCCTAGTTTTTTGCCCTGACTGCCCAGCATACCCCCCCGCACCCCTGGATAACCCCCTCCACCCCCAGGATATTCAACCCCGTCACCTTTCTGCTGCCAGTCCACCCCACTGATAGCCCCCATCCAGGGTTTTTTGCCGATCGCCTTTCAGGGATCAGGAAGGAATTTTTTTCTCTGCCCCAGCACATTGACATAGCTCGGCCAGGTTTTTTTTGCCTTCCTCTGGACCAAAGCCAGGAGAGAGGATTCAGTGAATCTTCCCTCCATTGCCATCCGAAATCCCCAGGAGACCATCCGTATTCTACTCTGCTACAGGCCACCCGGGCCAAAATCGCAGTTTTTAGCATCACTGACGGAATTTATCTCCACTTATACCCTAAACAGCAAACATCTTTTGCTGCTCGGGGACTTCAATCTCTGGGCCAACTCTTCACAGGATCCGATCGCCGACGCCTGTATTGACCACCTGGAAGGATTAGGACTACAACAACTAGTATGTGCCCCCACACATGCTTCAGGTCACACGCTCGACCTAATTTTCAGACAAAATCTGGAAATAAGTATTATGGAAAATGAACCGTTGCCATGGACAGATCACCATGCAATTAAATTCATAATTTCCAAAATTCCCCCGTTGATAAAAACACCTAAGCCGGTGATAACACACTGGACTAGATCTCAGAAGAAGCTCCATTCGGAACTCTTCAAATCTACCTTAGGAAATAAAATAAAAACACTCCAACCACTCCGAACAGTCTCAGATACATTGGATGCCATACATACAGTGCTACAACAGACTGCCGACTTAGTAGCACCGAAACGCAAAGCTCACATCCGAAAAAACAAGTCCAGGTGGTTCAACAACCAGCTATCGCTACTGAAGCAAGAGCGCAGAAGGGCGGAAGCCGCCTGGAAAAGAAGCGCGTCAGAAGAGAACCTGATCAGCTACAAGACAACAACAAGGAAATACCGTAAAGAAATCTTCCAAGCCAAGAAAAATTATTTTTCTAAGGCTATCAATAGCGCCCTAAATCACCCTCGCGAACTCTTCAAGCTGGTCAGTCAGACCATGAATCCAGGCTGTCTTGAAGCCCCGAATTCAGATACCCAAGAGTTTTTCGATGAATTGTCGGATTTCTTCATCAATAAAATTGAGGGAATCCGGGGAAAGCATTCGACAAAATAATACCCCCCGCAATCACCCCCTTAATCAACCACAGAACACCTATAGAAACCTTCTACAGTCAACCAAGTTCACTCTGGAACCCATCTCCGTTGATGCCACAAGAAATATCATCGGTACTTTGCCTAATGATATTATCCCCACTAAGCTGCTGAAGGAATGTGCCAACATCTTGGCACTACCCATCAGGCAGCTCATAAACCAGTCATTCAAGGAAGGCATAGTGCCCTCCCTGCTGAAAGAGGGCATAATCCAGCCCATCTTGAAGAAACCCACCCTAGACCCCAAGGACCCTAATCACCGCCGTCCCATAACAGGCCTAAATGTTCTATCCAAGATAATGGAGAAAGTAGTGGTACAACAGCATCTAGATACCCATAATCTACTTGATCCATTCCAATCAGTTTTCCGTCCCGGACACGGGACAGAAACAGCATTGCTCAAAATATGGGACGACGCTCTTAAAGCCGCAGACGAAGGAGAATCTTGTCTCCTGGTTCTGTTGGACCTAAGCGCAGCCTTTGATACGGTAGACCACAAACTGTTACTGACTCGGCTGGCTGAGGTAGCCAGAGTCACAGAAAGTGATCAATCATGGTTCTCCTCCTTTCTGGAAAACCGATCACAAACAGTGAAATTAGGACCTTTCATTTCTGAAAAACGCACGGTATCATGTGGAGTCCCTCAAGGATCCCCCCTATCACCGGTGCTCTTCAACATCTATCTTCGCCCTCTCTTTGAAATCATCAGTAGCCAACAACTACTTTATCACTCATATGCAGACGACACGCAACTGTATTTTCGCATCTGCAATAAAAAGGATCATCTTCTCAATTTAGAGAATTGTCTCTCTTTAATAGAAAACTGGATGACAAAGAGTTATCTTAAACTCAACAGCTCCAAAACAGAACTCCTTCTGTTTCATGCCAGTCGCAAGAGTCAGCTGGCAACAACTTGGACACCCCTGCCCATTCTGGGCCAGATCATCCCCCCTAGCTCCAAAGTCAAAAGTCTCGGAGTCATCTTTGACACCTACATGACAATGGACGCACAAATAGGGTCAGTAGTCAGCGGATCTCGCCATCTGCTGCGCCTACTACGCAGACTTATTCCGTTTATCCCCAAAAAAGACGTAGCAGTCGTGGTGGGAACAATTGTGAACTCCAGACTGGACTATGCAAATGCCGTTTACCTCGGACTCCCTAAGTACCAAATCGCTCGTCTGCAAGTCGTTCAAAATACGGCCGCTAGACTGGTGACGGGAAAAAAAACCTGGGAATCCATCTCACCTTCGTTGAGAACCCTTCACTGGCTGCCAGTAAAAGACAGAATTGCTTTTAAAACACTCTGTCTGACTCATAAGTGCATCCATGGGAAGGCTCCGCAATATCTATGCGAAAAGATAGAAGCCCACAATCCCAATCGCATTCTGCGATCCACCGACCAAAATCTAGTCAAGATACCCAAAGCCAGATACAAGTCCAAAGGAGAAAGAAGGTTTGCTTTCCAAGGTCCCAGACTATGGAACGCTTTACCAACCAGCATTCGGTTGGAGGAAAACTACCTGAGCTTCAGAAGACAGATAAAAACTCTGCTCTTTTGATGACCAGAGAGACAGAAACAACGAGCGCCCAGAGGCGATTCAGTTCGCATGTGCCGCGCTATATACGTTTTTTCATTCATTCATTCATCTGCCCTGTGTCCTACATGCACTTTTATATAATAAAAACTATTCTTATTGCCTGGAAACTGGAGATTGTCCATAGCAACCAAAAAGTGTTCCTTTACATAAAAAGTGGTTTTAGACCAGCTAGAAAACAGCAATAATAAATTAGAATCACTTGCAGTTTGATCATCAAACAATAAAAGTGACAATTCTGCAACTGAGCAAATTTCAGTATTTTTGAATTGATTACATTATTGAATAATTTTTATTATAATTACATTATTATTTGTTATAATTATTTATAGTTATTATATTATAATTTATGATTTTGTTTTTCAAACTTTATCATACCCGAGATGTCTACTAGACTCTGGTTTGAACAGATTTAAGTGAGTTATTCCTAAGAATTACAGGCCTACAATATAAAATGCCAAATTTCCATGCAAAATAAAGGTACCGCTTTTAGCACCTAAAATCTGAAATAATCATACCGCCAGGGAGGTTAAGCCTACCCTTTAGTGACAGAAGGATATAGGCATGGAGGAAGAAGAACAGGCTAGGGTGTGAGCAGGCTGCTGAGGGGTGAGGGACCAACTAGGCACCAGGGAAAGTGAAAGTTCAGGGTGACTCAATTCCACACAAAACCCTCCACCTTGCTCCATCCGAGTGCAAGATCTGCTATTGAGGAGACCCAGGAGGAATCTGCCAAGGCACTGCTGCCTAGCCATTATCAGCATCTGCCCCTATTTGGCACACAGGAAGGGTTGGCAGGGTGCAGACTGGACTCAAGTGGCTCATTGTCAGACTTCAGTTTGTTGTTGTTTTTTCGTGACTGCGACATTATGGCGGACACTTCGGACAATTTTGACAAATTTTTGGGACAATTGTCATTTTCACATCAAAACATGCATTTAAATTGCAGTGTTTATTGTGGAAATGACAGTTGCAGTTTGGGAGTTAACCACAAGGGGGTTGTAGGGGTTATGTGTTCCCTGTGTGTGTTTACAACTGTAGGGGGGTGTGGCTGTAGGTGTGACGTCATCGATCGTGTCCCCATTATAAAAGGGATGACGCAATCAATGCTGCCGCCACAGTGAAGCACGGGGAAGCCGTGTTTACACACGGCTCTCCCTGTTCTTCAGCTCCGGGGACCGATCGCCGCACTCCAGCGGCGATCGGGTCCGCGAGTCCCGCGGTCCCGGAGCTTCGGCTGGGTAGTAGTACAGGACGTACCTGTACGTGGATCTGCCCAGCTGTGCCATTCTGCCAACGTATATGTTCAGGAGGCGGCCTTTAAGTGGTTAAGCCTCATACACATTATCGGAGTCCATCTGACTTTTCCGTAGATTTCTGTCCGAAGGGGCGTTGGCTGTGAACTTAGTATGCATACACACGTCAGAACTTTCTCAGCCACCATTCACCAAATCACATGGTTTTTCAGCTATTTACCATCACCCTTTGGACAAAGACACGATCGGATGATCCGACATAACACATTTGTTGTTGGAAAGTTTGAGAGCATGCACAGCGAACATTTGTCTGTGTTTGTTGCAAAGTCTGTGTGTATGGACCTTTAGACATGCATGAGGCATGCATAAGGCAGCATAATGTATAAATATTAAAAACAGCAGTTAAGAAACAGATTGTATTGTCCGAGAGAATTTTTGTGATTAAGAAAGTACTGTAAATGAGTGACTGGAATATGAGTATTATTTGATGGGGCTTGATGAAAAAGAGGGTTTAAAATGGATTCCATAACTGAGGCATGCCAGTCTTATTATCTCTAAAACGACTTCAGGATCAGTTTTGGGTGGGGGGGTAGATATGTCCTGCGGGGAGTCTATGGAGGGGAGAGGGCTAGAGGTAGCAGGGGTGGGGTTTCATAATATGTGCTGGGGGAGCACATTGGGAGGGGAGAGAGCTAGCGGGGGTCAGATGTGTGCTGGGGCGCTTTGGGAGGGTACAGGGCTAATGCAAGATGGCGTCGGGGGGGGGGGTCGGCTATGTGCTGGGGATGCTTAAAGAGGGGTAGTGAAAGGGGGGTTAAGGATATGTGCTGGGGGCACTTCGAGGGGTTGGATATGTGCTGGGAGGTGCTTTGAGAGGGTCGGATATGTGCTGGGGGGGTGCTTTGTGAGAGTGAGAGTTCTAGTGCAAGGGGGATAGCATATGTGCTGGGGGTTGGATATGTGCTGGGGTGCATGGGGGGGTCAGATATGTGCTTGGGGGCACTGAATATGTGCCGGGGGGTGCTTTGGGTGTTGGATATGTGCTGGAGGAGTGCTTTGTGAGAGGGCTTTTAGCAAGGGGGGTAGAATATGTGCTGGGGGCGCTTGGGGGGGTTGGATATGTGCTGGGGGGCGCTTACGGGGGTCAGATATGTGCTGGAGGGGGTGCTTTGAGAGGGGAGTGGGCTAGGAGGGGTTGTCAAATTTCAAATCCAACCCACACTTCTAGCATGTCTTCCCCCTGCCAAAGCCCCCCCCCCCATGTCCTTCTAACCTGTCGATCACTCACATGTTTTCTAATTTGTCCTCCTTTCCAGTCACTCCTATCCCCCTCTGTTCATCTACAGAGCAAAGAAAGTTTTGTACAGACCTCGATCAGTATGTCCCTGCTCCCCCCTCCTGCATGTGTATACAGAGCATAGAAGGAGGAGCTTTGATTTACTGACACTGTGCTGTGCTGAACCAGGCTGCCGTCGGAGAGGGAAGACACATCGCATTTCACTCTTGGTGCAGTACGTCTGTCAGATCGATTTGAACAGATTTATTTGGTCGTGTGTACGCGGCCTGACAGAGAGGGGAAAGGAACCAACTGAAAACAATGTAGCACCCTCCTAGGTAGGTGCTAGGATTAGATAGGTAAATTTAGTGTCCACAATGTAGTCACGTGGCTACATTATTTTGGTGGAAAAAATCATATTCTGCTCACTATATTCAGTGTAGCTGTAATCTGCTAGTAAGGTCTGTTTACTGTGCTCAGCTGCTGCCACTCTGGCCTATGACTTCCTCTGTATCCAGTAAACTAGAGAAGCTTCTGGATAATAGGAGTGCAGCTTTGCAGATGGCAGAATGAATATTCATACAGCCCTGGCTATCCCAGAGAGGCAGGCTCCGATGGCATACTGGGTAACTGTATATATTCAGTGAGCACACTGACCTCCTAGGCAAAAGATGCGGTTGGTAATGCCTCAAGTGGGCGACCTGAGGGGAGGGATGCTGAGACCCAGGTGCTAAGGAGAAGCTGACTGAAGGAAGCTGTCTGCCAAAGATTTATCTGGTATCACTGGAAGATTGGAAGGAGGCTACCATCTTTCCTTGGCTTGTGAGCAGTGGCGGCTGGTGCTCAAAATTTTTGGGGGGGCGCAAACAAACTGAAAAAAAAAAATCAATTGCCGCCACTGTGCCCATTAAACGCCACCAATTTGTCCCCTCAAATGCAGCCAGTTTGACCCCTCAAATGCAGCCAGTTTGTCCCCTCAAATGCAGCCAGTTTGTGCTCCCAAATGCAGCCAGTTTGTGCCCCCAAATGCAGCCAGTTTGTGCCCCCAAATGCAGCCAGTTTGCGTCCCCAATTTCCGCCAGTTTGTCCCCCCAATTTCTATGTTGTACATTATGTTGTACATTACATCGTTCTGAATGAATGAATGAAAAACTTATATAGCGCGACACATGCAAACTAAATCGCCTCTGGGCGCTGTTTGTTTCTGTCTCTCATGGCCTCAAAAGAGCAGAGTTTTAATCTGTCTTCTGAAGGTCAGGTGATTTTCCTCCAACCGAATGCTGGTTAGTAAAGCGTTCCGTAGTCTGGGACCTTGGAAAGCAAACCTTCTTTCTCCTTTGGACTTGCATCTGGCTTTGGGTACCTTGACCAAATTTTGATCGGTGGATTGCAGAACGCGATTAGAATTGTGGGCTTCTATCTTTTCGCATAGATATTGCGGGGCCTTCCCATGGATGCACTTATGAGTCAGGCAGAGCGCTTTAAAAGCAATTCTGTCTTTTACTGGCAACCAATGAAGAGATCTCAGTGAAGGTGAGATTGATTCCCAGGGTTTTTTCCCAGTCACAAGTCTGGCGGCCGTATTTTGAACGACTTGCAGATGAGAGATTTGGTACTTTGGGAGTCCGAGGTAGAGGGCATTTGCATTGTCGAGTCTGGAGTTTACAATTGTTCCCACCACGACTGCTACGTCTTCTTTGGGAATAAATGGAATAAGTCTGCGTAGTAGGCACAGCAGATGGTGAGATCCGCTGACTACTGACCCTATTTGTGCGTCCATTGTCATGTAGGTGTCAAAGATGACCCCGAGACTTTTGACTTTGGAGCTAAGGGTGATGATTTGGCCCAGAATGGGCGGAGGTGTCCAGGTTGTTGCCAGTTGACTCTTGCGACTGGCATGAAACAGGAGAAGTTTTGTTTTGGAACTGTTGAGTTTAAGATAACTCATAGTCATCCAGTTTTCTATCAAAGAGAGACAATTCTCTACCTGAGATGATGATCCCTTTTGTTGCAGATGCGAAAATACAGTTGGGTGTCGTCTGCATATGAGTGATAAAGTAGTTGTTGACTACTGATGATTTCAAAGAGAGGGCGAAGATAGATGTTGAAGAGCACCGGTGACAGGGGGGATCCTTGGGGGACTCCACATGACACTGTGCGTTTTTCAGAAGTGAAAGGTCCCAATTTCACTGTTTGTGATCGGTTTTCCAAAAAGGAGGAAAACCATGGTAAATCACCTTCTGCGACTCTGGCTACTTCTGCTAGCCTAGTCAGTAATAGTTTGTGGTCTACCGTGTCAAAGGCTGCGCTTAGGTCCAGCAGAACCAGGAGGCAAGATTCTCCTTCGTCTGCGGCCTCGAGAGCCCATATTTTGAGTAATGCTGTTTCTGTCCCGTGTCCGGGACGGAAACCCGATTGAAATGGATCCAGTAGATTATGGGTATCTAGATGCTGTTGCAGCTGTTGTACCACTACTTTCTCCATTATCTTGGAGAAAACATTTAGGCCGGTTATGGGACGGCGGTGATTTGGGTCCTTGGGGTCCAGGGTAGGTTTCTTCAAGATGGGCTGGATTGTGCCTTCTTTCAGCAGGGAGGGCACTATGCCTTCCTTAAAAGACTGGTTTATAAGCTGCATGATAGGAGGTGCCAGGATGTCGGCACATTCCTTCAGCAGATTAGTGGGGATGATATCATTTGGCGCTGTGCTGTTTCGCCAAGTAACGATGATATTTTTTGTGGCATCGATGGAGATGGGTTCAAGAGTGAACTTTGTTGAATGTAGAATGTTTCTATGGGTGTTGTGGGAATGGTTGAGGGGGGTATTGTTCTGCTGAATGCTTTCCCGGATTCCCTCAATTTTATTGATGAAGAAATCCGATAATTCATTGCAAAATTCTTGTGTGTCTGAATTGACAGCCTGGATTCATGGTCTGCGTGACCAGCTTGAAGAGTTCGCGGGGGCGATTTAGTGCGCTGTTGATAGCCTTGGAAAAATAATTTTTCTTGGCTTTGAAGATTTCTTTGTGGTATTTTCTTGTTGCTGCTTTGTAGATAATGAGGTTCTCCTCTGAAGCGCTTCTTTTCCAGGCGGCTTCCGCCCTTCTGCATTCTTGCTTCAGTAGCGATAGCTGGTTGTTAAACCAGCCGGACTTGTTTTTCCGGATGTGGACTTTGCGTTTCGGCGCTACTAAGTCAGCTGACTGTAGTAGGACTGCATTTATGGCATCCAGTGTATCTGAGGCTGTTCGAAATGGTTGGATTGTTTTAATTTAATTTCCCAAGGTAGATTTGAAGAGTTCCGAATGGAGCTTCTTCTGAGATCTAGTCCAGTGTGTTGTCACCGGCTTGGGTGTTTTTATCAATGGGGGAGTTTTGGAAATTATGAATTTAATTGCATGGTGATCTGTCCATGGCAACGGTTCATTTTCCAAAGTACTTATTTTCAGATTTTGTCTGAAAATAAGATCGAGTGTGTGACCTGAAGCATGTGTGGGCCCACATACTAGTTGTTGTAGCCCTAATCCTTCCAGGTGGTCAATACAGGCGTCAGCAACGGGATCCTGTGAGGAGTTGGCCCAGAGATTGAAGTCCCCGAGCAGCAAAAGGTGTTTGTTGTTAAGGGTATAAGTGGAGATGAACTCCGTCAGTGATGGTAGAAGCTGCGATTTTGGGCCAGGTGGTCTATAGCAGAGAAGAATGCGGACGGTCTCCTGGGGATTTGTTTGCAGTTGCAGAGTAAGGGTTTCCATGAATGGAAGAGGATTTTGAAGGGCTGGTTTAGTGATCGCAAGGTGAGTCTTGTAGATGACCGCCAGGCCCCCTCCTCTTTGCCCTATTCTGTTTTCGGTTATAATACGGTCGTTTTCTGGCACCAGTTCACCTAGAATGGTGTTACAGTCGGCTGTAAGCCAGCTCTCTGTAATAAAAAAGCAGTCTAAGTCGTATTGTAGTATGAAATCATAGATTTCTAGTCAGTGTTTTACTGACGATCTTGTGTTGATCAAAGCACAAGATATGTGCTCAGGCTGGGGTGAATGACTGAAATTTTTGACAGTCGATCGTCGATTGATTCTCAATAGTTTCTCAATTCGGCCTTTTTGGTGATGGCTGGTAATACTGTGGCGAATTGCCTCAGACCGCGAATGGTGTCTGCAGAGTATCGCAGATTAGCCATTATCGCCAATCATCAGGGGGGACAGGGAGGTTTTTAATGGGATGGGGGGGGGAAGATTCTTTAAATCCTTACTCCCAGGTTGATCCAGAGGAAGGCAAAAAAAACCTGGCCGTGCTAACCAATGTGCTGCGGCAAGGGAAAAAAAATGGAGTTACTTACCGGTAACATCTTTTTCCAGGAGTCTTTCAGGACAGCACCTTAGAGAGATCCCGGCTCCTCCCCTTCTAGGAAACACCGCCTTCTTTAGATCTTTAAAGCCTCATCCTCCCACTGGCCCTTCAGTTCTTACAGAGTACCTCCGGCCAACTGGGCAGACACAAGACAACGTTATACAAGAATACTTTATCTTACCTGACGTCCTCATGTGATGAGTCTTCCAATCTTCAGACCCTGGGTGGGTAGCGGTGCTGTCCTGAAAGACTCCTGGAAAAGGATGTTACCGGTAAGTAACTCCATTTTTCCCTAGTTCGTCTTTCAGGACAGCACCTTAGAGAGGATAAGCGAGTACCTTACCTTAGGGTGGGACTACTGCCTGTAGCACCTTACGACCAAAGGCTTGGTCCTGTGCTGACAGCAGGTCTAGTCTGTAGTGCTTTACGAAGGTAGCAAAACTCGACCAAGTCGCTGCTCTACAGATCTGCTCCGGAGAAGCACCAGCCCATTCTGCTTGTGACGTCGCCACTGCTCTAGTAGAATGTGCCCTGATTCCCACTGGAGGCTCCATCCCTTTTAACACATAAGCTTGGCTAATAGCTGCCCTAATCCAGCTCGCTATAGTACGCCTGGAGGCTCTAGAACCTTTCCTAGCCCCTGAAAATAAAACAAAAAGGGAATCTGATTTTCTAAACTGTTTGGTGCATTCCAAATACTGAAGGACACACCTCCTTACATCTAGGTTGTGAAAAATAAATTCTTTTTCCCTCACCGGGTTTGAACAAAATGTTGGCAGAATAATTTCCTGGCCTCTGTGAAACTTCGAAGCCACCTTTGGCAAAAAGGCCGGATCGGTCTTAAAAACAATACGATCCGGAAAAACTTGAAAAAAAGGAGTTTTAATTGAGAGGGCCTCGAGTTCACTTACTCGACGTGCCGTCGTAATCGCTACCAAAAAACTGTTTTGAGAGTGATTAACCTCAAAGAGCATGACCCCAATGGTTCAAAAGGATCTCCTGTAAGGGCCTGCAAAACTAAGGAAAGATCCCACACGGGACAGGGGTCACACCAACTGGCCTCTGCCTACTCAAAGATTTAAAAAATCTTACTATCCAGGGATCCCCTGCTAGATTTTTCTCTAAAAATACACTCAGGGCTGACACCTGTCCCTTCAAAGTGCTGAGAGCCAATCCCTTATCTGCCCCCGCCTGTAGGAACTCTAGTACTGCTACGGAACTGCGTACACTGAAGGAGCTTTCAGAGCACCATGAATTGAAACGTCTCCACACTTTGTGGTAGATGGTTTGCGTTTCCTTTTTCCTACAATTTAGGAGGGTCGCAACCAAGCGATCTGAGAACCCTTTTCCCCTTAGCAACTCCTCCTCAGAAACCAGGCTGCAAGGTTCCACCTGTCCACGTGAGGGCAGCAGACTGGACCTTGAGTGAGAAGGTTGTTCCGAGCTGGTAGAAGCCAGGGGGGCTCTACAGCCAGGTTCTTCAGGATTGAAAACCACGGTCTCCTGGGCCAATACGGGGCAATTAGAATTAAGGTTGTGCTCTCTTGTTGAAACTTCCTCAACACCGCAGGGATCAGAACCGGAGGGGGGAAGGCATAACACCTGGAAAATTCCCATTTCTGAGCTAGTGCATCTATCCCTAAAGCTCCATCGTATCTGCTTAGAGAAAAGAACCTGTCCGCCTTGGCGTTCTGCCTGGAGGCAAAGAGGTCCACCCATGGCGGCCCCCATCTCTGGGCTATCATCCTGAAGACCTCCTGACTCAGAGACCAATCGCCCTCCCTCAGCGTTGTTCTGCTGAGGAAGTCTGCTAAGCAGTTCTGATCCCCCTTCAGATGTAAGGCTGACAGGGACAGGACATTGATCTCGGCCCATCTGAAAATGGCCTCTGTCAACAGCCAGAGGGGGCCGCACCTTGTGCCCCCCTGCTTGTTGATATAAGCCACTGCCGACGAGTTGTCTGTTCGAACTCGAACATGGTGACCCCGCAGATCTTCTTGGAATGAGACAAGGGCCAGTGACACTGCCCTCAATTCCCTCCAATTGGAGGACTTTGCTGCCTCCACTAACGCCCAGGTGCCCTGTACCCAGCGAGAACCCAAATGTGCTCCCCAACCTGTGTTGCTGGCGTCGGTTGTGACCGTCCTGGATATGGGCAGGACCCACTCTAGGCCTTGAGACAAGTTTGCTCCCCTTCTCCACCACCAGAGGGACCGTTTGACTTGACTTGGGACAGAGACTAGGGAATCCAATGACCCCTGGCTGTGGTCCCACACCTTCAAGATGAAGAGTTGAAGGGGACGGAAATGAAGGCCCGCCCACTGTACTGCTGGAAGGGTGGAGGTCAGCAACCCCAGAGCGGACATGGCCTTTCTTATAGAGACCTGGCCACTGCCCTGCAGAAACAGCATGGCCTTGTCCACCTTTTGCACCTTCTCTGGGGGAAGGAAGACCCTGTTGAGTCTAGAATAAACCCCAGGAAGGACACCCTCTGTGACGGGATTAGGTTGGACTTTTCTGGATTTATGAGCCAACCCAAGCTTTCCAAAATGTCTCTGGCTGACTGTAAGTCCCGATTCAATTGTTCTGGGGAGGGGGCGAACAATAGAAGGTCGTCCAGGTATGCGACTATCAGAATTCCCCTGAGTCGCAGGAAAGCCAAGACCTCTGCCATTACCTTTGTGAATATGCGGGGGGAAGATGACAGGCCAAAAGGAAGGGCTCTGAATTGTAGGTGCAGTACCTGATCCCCGGTGTTTATTGCTAGCCTCAGGAACTTCTGATGTTCCTCCGCTATGGGGATATGTAGGTAAGCGTCCTTTAGATCGATCGAAGCCATAAAGCAATTTGGCGGGAGAAGGGCTTTTACAGAATGGATCGAATCCATTCTGAACCTCTTGTACCTGACCGAGGTATTTAAAGGTTTTAGGTTGAGGATAAGCCTGAACTTTCCCGATGGCTTGCGGACCACAAAGATGTGGGAGTAAAAACCCCCACCTATCTCCCTGGTCGGGACCTGGACAACCACCTGCTGCTCCTCCAATTCCTGAAGTGAGGAGAGGAGGGCACAAGACTTTTCCACACACTTCGGAAGGTTGGTAATTAACAGTCTGAGGGGGGGAGGGGTTGAGAATTCTAGCCTGTAACCCCTTCGGATGATCTCCAAGATATATTGGTTGGAGGTAATCATCTCCCACTGTGGGAGGAAGACCCCCAATCTTCCTCCCACTGTTTTGGAGTCGATTGGTCTTTCTGGGGGGTTCAGGAGGGCGAAAAATTGCTCCCCCTCGACCCTTCCCCTTCTGTCCCCAACCTTTCTTCTGGGAACCTGACCTGGGTGTCTCTGATTTCCCACGAAATCGAAACCTCTTTTTTGGCTGTTCCCCAAACTTCTTTTTAACGGGGAACGCCTTCTTTTTGTCGGCGGTCCGCTCTAGGACTGCTTCTAGTCCAGGACCAAACATCAAATCCCCCGTAAGCGGGATCCCACAAAGTTTTACCTTGGACGCACTGTCCCCCTGCCACGTTTTGAGCCACAAGGCCCTTCTGGCTGAGTTGCACAATGCTGCAGACCTTGCGGACATATGAATAGACTCCGCTGAGGCGTCTGCCAAGAAAGCTACCCCCTTCAGTAGCATGGGGAAAGAGGAGAGGATTGTCTCCTTAGCTGTACCTGCCTCGATATGGGATTTAATCTGAGTCGGCCAGTACTCCAAGTTGCGGGCTACCACTGTAGCCGCCATTGCTGGCCTAAGATTACCCTGGGAGGAATCCCAGGTTTTCTTTAACAGGGAATCCATCCTTTTATCCATGGGATCAGAGAGTACCCCCATGTCCTCAAAGACTAGGTCTGTGTGTCTAGAAACTTGGGAAAAAGCCGCGTCAAGTTTTGGCGTCTTATTCCAAATTAAGTTTTCTCCCTCCTCAAAAGGAAATCTTCTTTTCAGCGCCCTTGAGAGAAAAGGTTTCCTTTCCGGATCCTGCCATTCTCTTTTTTTTTTTAATCAATAGATTTTTATTGAGTTTTTGAATTACACATAGTGACAAACATTACATTTCCTCCGAAGAGGTAGGACTAATAGATCTTAGATATATTCAAAGAACATTGCGGCGGTAGAACAACGCCTTATATATAACAGCTTAATATCAAAAACAGTAACCAGGTTGACTAATTTGTACCCAGAGGATAGAGTGTGTGAATGTATAGATAGAGTGTAGAGAGACTTATTTGTGGGGGTCAGAGGTTGCTTCTAGCGGGTGGGACCCGCTCTTGCCTCGGCCACCCCACGTGGGGACTAAACTGTGGCCAAGGCTCGGCATGGTCCCCCTCCAAGTGTAGTTCAGGTAGTCATTTCAAGGTAGGACAATTGGAGTTAGGCAATGTTTATCGTACCAGGATGTCCACCTAAGCCATTTCTTACGAGCATTATCTCTATTTGCATCCTGGAGCGCCAGTGTGGTCTCGTATGTGTAGTGCAGGTGAGTAGTTTGTATAACTTCCCCAATGGTGGGTGGTAGGGGGTTTTTCCACTTTCTTGTTATGGACAGTCTAGCTGATAACAGAATATGCAGGACAGTGTGTCTCGACTCATGAGGAAATTTATCTAGATCAAGCGATAGAAGGGCTAGGTCAGGTTGGGGGTCAGCTATTAAGTGGGAGGTTTCTGAGATTATTTTGAAGGTTGACGACCAGAATAGTGCTAGTTTGGGGCAACTCCAGAGCGTGTGTAGCAAGGTCCCCTGGGAGCCACAGTTTCTCCAACATCTGTCACTTTGCAATGCACCAAATTTGGACAGCTTTGCTGGGGTCAGATACCATCTTAACATGATTTTTGTGGATAGTTCCCAAAGGGTAGAGCAGCTGGTAACAGAGTAAACAGATTTGCAAGCTTTGGACCACTGTTGATCTGAGTAGGAGCTTCCAAGATCTGATTCCCATTTAAGTAGGGGGGGTGATTTTATGAAAATTGATTTCTGCTGTAAAGTATTATAGAAAAGTGATATGCCCTTCACCCTTGGGGAAGGGTTTTGTAGGAAGAGCCAAGTGGACCGATCTATGTGGCGTTCCCAGTGGGGGTATGTAGATAAAAAGTGTTTGGTTCTAAGATAGAGGTAAAAGTCGCTATCTGGGAGATTGTACTTTTTTTGCAGGATTGGGAACGGTTCAATGGTTCCATCAACCAGAATGTCGTTGACATGGAGTATACCATGTTCGTGCCACTGCTTGTAGGAAATCAGGTCTATGTGGTGTTGCAGGGACTCAATCGGGATTTTCAGTTTAACATTATCAGGGTGGTCGTGGGTTAAGGAGATAAATTTGTGCCATGACTTAATGGTAGCTAGCATCGTAGGAGATATTGATGAAGGGGTCTTAGTGGATGAAGTGGTGGAGAGTAACCATGGAGAAAGGCCCTTGCCAGGTGCTAGGGCAGTTTCCATCTGTGTCCAGGTAGTTCGTGGTGAGGTCATGAACCATTCTCTAGATTGGGTGAGAACCGAGGCTAGGTAGTAATGGTGGAAGTCTATGTATCCCGTGCCACCCGCCTTACGAGTTTTAACAAGGGTGGTAAGGGCACATCTAGCCCTCTTGCCTTGCCAGATATAGGAAGATAAGATTGATTGGAGTGTTTTAAAAAAATGGACGGGAATGGGGATTGGCAAAGTCCTGAAAAGATAGAGGAGTTGGGGCAGGTGGAACATTTTAAACGCCGCTAAGCGGCCTGTCCAAGACAGTTCTTGAGATCCCAAATGTTGGAGTTGGGCCTGAAGTTTATTCCGGAAAGGGACGTAATTTTGGTGGAAGAGCTGCTCGGGTGATTTGGTCAGTTGGATACCCAGATAGGTGATGCTTAGATCAGCCCATGTAAACGGGAATTGGCCCTGTAGCAATAATCTGGTGGGGGTGTTGATTCCTAGGTCTAAGACATGACTTTTAGATTCGTTAATTTTATAGTAGGACACTTTGCTAAAGTAAGCTAGCTCTCGTTGGACCGCTGGGAGTGATGTGGATGGCTCAGATAGTATTAGTATGACGTCATCAGCGAATAGGCTGATCTTGTGTTCACAGCTTCCCATAGTGATACCTGTAATAAGCGGGTTTGATCGTATGGATTGTGCCAGGGTTTCCATCAGTAAATTAAAAATTAGGGGGGAAAGGGGGCAACCTTGTCTAGTTCCGTTCGTAATATCAAAGGGAGGTGATAACGAGTCTGCTGAATATACTTGGGCCGAGGGATTGGAATAAAGGGCCATGATTGCTCTATGAATCTGTCCAGTAAAGCCAAATTTCAAAAGGACCGAGGATAGAAACCCCCAATGTACTCTGTCAAATGCTTTTTCAGCATCAAGGGACAGGAGTACAGAGGGGGTGCCTGAGAGATTCGCCTGGTGTATGACATTGATCATTCGCCTTGTGGCATCTGAAGCCTGCCGGCCTTTGGTGAATCCCGATTGGTCCCTGTGTATCAGTGTGGGAAGGATATCATTCATTCTAATCGCTATTAACTTGGCATATAATTTAGCGTCCACATTCAGGAGAGAGATGGGGCGGAAGTTTTGGGGAGTGGTTGGGTCTTTGCCCGGTTTCGGGAGAGTGACAATTACTGCTCTTAGCATGTCAGAGGGGAATGATGAGTTAGATGCGGCCGAATTAAAAACTTCGCAGAGGGTAGGGATCAGAATGCGTCGAAATTTCTTGTAATATTCCCCAGTGAACCCATCAGGTCCCGGGGATTTAGAGTTGGGGAGATTGGTTATAGCTCTGTCCAGTTCAGTCTCTGAGAAGGGTAAATTAAGAGATTTCAATTGGTCGTCAGATAAAGAAGGGAGGGTAATCTTTCCTAAAAAGGTCTCAATGTCCTGTGGTGTCGGTTGGTGTGTGGAGAGATCGTCGCGTATGTTATATAACCCAGCATAGTAAGTACTGAAAGCATTAGCTATCTCCTGTGGTTTCATTAGTTTTTCTTTTGTGTGAGGGTGATATATGTAAGGGATTTTGGATTTGATCCTCCGCCCCTTTATCTTTAGGGCTAGTAGCTTGCCCGCTTTGTTCCCTGTAGCATATGTGGTGGCCCTAACCTTTGTACACGCCCTCTCAAAGGAGTCTAATAGGAGCAAACGGAGTTCGTGTCTTAGGTTAAATATAGTGGCTTGCAGTAAGGGCGAGGGCCGAGATTTGTTTTGTGAGTCAAGAAGGGCGATTTCAGCTGTAATTTGGTCAATTTTTTTCGTTCTGGATTTTTTGATCCTAGCCCCTAATTGGATAAACTCACCCCTGATGACGGCCTTGTGGGCGGCCCACACCACCCCCGGGTCGGATACGGAGTTTGAGTTTATGGAGAAGTATTCCTCCAATCGTTGATGTAAGAGGGTTGTTGTGGATGGATCCCTAATCAGGGCATTGTTGACTCGCCAAAGGTACGAGTTAGATTGTGGGGTAGTTGCATCTATGGAGATGCTAACAGGGGCATGGTCCGACCAGGTGGTGGGGTGGATCACCGAGGCCGAGATCCGTTGTAGCAATGGCCTATCTGTTAGGAACAAATCTATGCGTGAGTAGGTATTGTGGCGCGGCGAGAGAAAAGTGTAGTCTCTCTCGCTAGCGTGACAGCACCTCCACACATCATATAGGTCACTGTTGGAGATAAATCTGTTCAGAGGAGATGTGTGTCTCCTAGTGTATGCTGTGGAATCTAAGTCATTGTCTGGTACAAGATTGAAATCACCACACATTAAAAGATACCCTGATTGAAGGGTCTTAACTTTTTTCATAACACATTTAAGAAAAGGCATTTGGCGTTGATTCGGAGCATACAAGGAAACAAGTGTGTATGAAACATTATTAATCAAGCAGACCAAAATGATATAGCGACCCTCCGGATCAGCCACGAGTGTCTGTAGTTGGAAAGTTACCGTGTTCCGGACGGCTATCATAACACCCCTCTGCTTTTTCTTGTATGAGGATGTGAAAACATGGGGGAATTGGTGGTTCTGGCAACGGGGGTGAGAGTCCTGCTGAAAGTGAGTCTCTTGGACGCAGAGGATGTCGCATTTGAGCGATACAGCTGATTTCCATAAGGACGAACGTTTAACCGGATGGTTTAAACCTTTAGCATTTAGGGTCAGAACGGTAAAGGACATGGTGTGGTGTGAGGTGTGCAAGGTGTATAGATACAACTCACAGTTAGGAGAAGTAGTCTCAACGGATTGTCACTAAGCGGTAGATCTCCTGGTAGGATGGTTGAGGAAGCGGAGTGCTTGGGATCTGGATACGTGTAGTTTGTGGTGAGTAGATCTGAGTCTTGGCGTGCGGAAAAGTATCTCTGCTAGAGCTCCATCCACTGGGTGGTCAGAATAACAAAAGAATAAAAGAAAAGGGTTAACGTAAAACAATATCAATAACAATCAGCAAATCGGAGGATATCCTGATGCTGAGCAAACTTGGGGTACAGTTCAGGCTCAAGGAGCAGTGGTGCAACAAATGGAGCATAACGAGCAGCCAGCCGGATTAAACGGTGGGCTACTGTAGACAGGAACAGGCATATGGAATCAGCGCGAATTATCTGGGTGGTGGTCATCAGTATGAGGATTGTTCCGGGGGTTCCTGCGGGGCAGGGGAGGTTTTCCCCGTGGATCAGCGTAAGCATTTGGAGGATCTGGAATGATGCCCCATGACAGTAGCAATTTGGTGCCCCCTTCCATAGTGGATATGGTATGCGGAATGCCATTGTGAGTCACTAGAATAGTGGCAGGGTGACGCCATTTGTAGACTATCTTGTGGTTTGATAAGGCTTTGGTCACGGTACTCAGCTTCCTTCTCATCTGGAGTGTAAATTGGGACAGGTCTGCATACAGTTGTATGTTCTGATAAGGAGCGGGAAGGTCTCTAAGTTCACGGGATTTGGCCAGGATCTGTTCTTTTGCTTGGTAGAAATGAATGCGCAGCAGTACATCTCTTGGAACTGTGTCAGCAAGATGGCGCGGCTTAGGTAGTCTGTGGATGCGGTCTATGGTCAGTTCTATGGGGGACAGGTCAGGCAGTAAATTTGAAAACAGAGTATTTGTATATGAGCGGAGGTCAGCTGGGAGTACAGATTCTGGGACGCCGCGTATTTTTATGTTATTGCGTCTGGATCTATCTTCAAGGTCCGCTAGTTTAGATTTGATCCAGTCAGTGTCTTCCCTTTGAACCTCATTGGCGTCAACCAGACTGTTAACAACATCAGTGCATTCCTCCATTTTCTCTTCCATGTAAGAGACCCTGTCCCCCATATGTTGTACATCAACAGAGACTTTGTGAATCAGAGATGAGAGGTTAGACATTAATGAGGACTGGAGGAGCATCAACATGTCCTTCATTGTGGTGTCTAAAACTGGCTGGCCCGTGGTTGGGAAGGCTGCGATAGAAGATTGCAGTGAGGAGATGGCGTCAGTGCCTCGTGCAGTGGTACTCACATTTGCGGCGTGGTGCTGGACATCCAAGCGCATCCGCGCTTTCGCCGGGCTCCGTGTGTCAGGGGATAGCGGTGGGGTGCCGACCAGGGGTGGGGACGATAGGCCCTCCGTGCATCCATCAGGATCGCTGCTGGGGAGATCTGTATAGGCGGCGCGCCGCGAGGTGCCGTCGGCGCCATCTTGAGGTTCTCCCCTCAGCGCCGGCCTGAACGAGAAGGCCGTAAGCTTCTGAATGAAGCGATCGTCTTTTCTTTTTCGGGACATCGCTTCTCCACGTTCCCAGGGTAACCTCCGTGTGGATAGGAGTCTCGGTAGGGCCGGAAAACTGTCCGATGGTCGTCGCTTTGTCTCCGGCTGGCTGGAGCTCAGTGTCTAGGCTGCCATCTCGCTCGCGCGCAAGCCACGCCCCCGCTGCCATTCTCTTTTGATGGCATCGACCAGAACGTCATGGACTGGGAAAACTTTCCTTTTCTGTTCCCCTAAGCCTCTGTACATTTGGTCGTGCAGGGACAGCGGCTTCCTCTCCTCCTGAATCCCTAGGGTGGTGTGGATAGCCCCTAAAAGCTCCTCAACCTCCTCTAGAGAGAGTTTGTAACGTGAGGGTTTAGTGGACTCCCCGTCCAACCCCTCTTCATCAGATTCTCCTTGAGAATCAGAGGGAGTGCTGCCTGCTTCTACCTCAATTTCCTCTGCCGATCCTACCGGTCTCTCTGCACCAATAGCGAGGGGTACCGGTGGATCAGGTGAAACCGCCTGTTGTACTGGGGGAGGGGTGCTCTGGGCCTGGGGCAACTGAAAGTTAGCAAACAGCGTTTTAAATGATTGGAAGGTGCTTGAAAGCTCCTTAACAGATGCTGCCAGATCTACCCCCTGTTCTGCTGTCTGCTCTCTCACTACCGCATCCATACACCCCCTACAGAGAGTCTTGTCCCAAGTCTCCCCTAACGTGGACCTGCAGACAGGGCACTTTCTCTTAGAGCCAGGGAGCGATTTGCTTGTGTATTTCTGAAAACAAACAGAAACATAGAGAGCAGCAGTATTAGTCAGAACTCCCCAGCTAAATAAACAGGGATCACCAGGAGTGCCTAATCCCCAGGAATGACCACCACCAGGGACCCACTCCTCTCCTACCGACCACCTGGTAGGGAAAACACACCCGTGGAGCTAACAGGGGTTTTGTGAATCAGGGTACACCACCCCAGGGTTCCACTGACCTTTGCTTGGCTGGTGTCCTTCTCTCCGGGAGCGGTTTTAGAAGCCTCTGCCTCCGACATCCTCCCGCACGGTAACGGTGGCCTCTGGTCCCAAAAATGCTGTCTCTACAGCTGAGTAGGTGACCGCACCAGCCAAGTGCTGGTTCCGCCTATCTAGGCCGCGTCCGGAACCGGAAGACGCGGCCTCGTGTATCGAATCCGCCCCTTCCGCCGGAACTGACGTCACCCGCCGTCCGACGCAGCCACTGAGTCTCCAGGCTGAGGGGTGGAGGGGAAGTGGATTTGATACACAGCGCCACCCTAGGCGCGCGAAAGAGCGGACCTCCCAGCTGCCATCCTTTCGCCAAGGAGCGCTTGAGATGCACGGCGCCCATACAGGTAAGTTAAAACGCGCTCGTTTTTACCTGGCGCCAAATACAAAATAGAAAGAGCACAAAAACACCAGGCAACTCCCGGGTCCTGCCCTTCTCTAAAACATAAGCCTTAGCCTCCCCAGCTAACAGCCCTGGTTCCACAGCAGTGTCTCCCCACCGGAGGAAACACCATAACTGAAGGGCCAGTGGGAGGATGAGGCTTTAAAGATCTAAAGAAGGCAGTGTTTCCTAGAAGGGGAGGAGCCGGGATCTCTCTAAGGTGCTGTCCTGAAAGACGAACTAGGGAAAATTCCTTCCTGACCCCTCAAGGGTGATCAGCCGAAACCCTGGATCAAGTGCTACAGAGGTGGGGCAGAATAGGGGGAGATGTGCTGGTGTGTACCAAGATGGCCACAACTCAGGAAAAGGGACCTGAGCTGGGGCTGTTAGCTTGGTGGATCGGTCCCTAGGGAAGGCTGGTGAGCGACAGGGAGAGGATGGGGGTCCTCCTAGGATAGGAGGGGGTTTCTGGGCAGCTTTGGAGGGATTTCCTGGGCGTTTGTGCGGAGCGCCGCTAGGCCGCGGGTGAAGCCGCGGTCTTTCCTAAACGCGGCAGCCGCAAAACTCCATAGGCCGGCTCGGATGGTTGGAAATGGAAGGAACGGAGGCGGGGAGGCGGCGGGGGGATGGCTCGATTGCGGATGGCTTTTGGGAAAGAGCCGGTGGCCGGGAGGAGAAAGGGAGGCAACCAGAGTGCGACCGTTGCTCCGCTGGGCAGAACCGCGGCTTGTCCTTAGAAGGACGGCCGCGCTGTCCCAGGGGAGGCAGGGAGGCTGGGGGAACACAAGCGCCCAGAGAGAAAAACAGGCTTACCCATGAGACCCCCGAAGAAAGGTACTAGCTGATAGTGGGGGGGAGTATGGAGGAAGTATGGAGGCCAAAGGGGTGGAAGGAGAGCTGAGAGCCGTGAGTCCTGGACCTGGATGCAGCCAGGGGCTGGGGGAACACCTGCCTGCCTGATCTGTCTCTTGGTGAGCCGACTTGTGTGTTGCAGCCAGTTTGTGCCCCCAATTGCCGCCAGTTGGTGCCCCCAATTGCCGCCAGTTTGTGCCTCCAATTTCCGCCAGTTTGTGCCTCCAATTTCCGCCAGTTTGTGCGGTCAGATGCAGACAGATTCCCTAACACAGCACTGTTTAACCAGAAACATACAGCTTTTGCGCCCCCTGGTTAACCATTTGGAAGCCGATTAGAGCTTGCAGGCTCTAATTGGGAAGCCTATTAGAGCATCTTGCTCTAATCAGGCACTCCCAAAACATGCCCACCTCTGTTATTCAGATGGGCGGAGATCCTGTGCCCACTATGGATGCACCGCCACTGCTTGTGAGTACAGACACTGAGAGATCTTTGGGACTTTTAGCTACCCCTCTGGTGCCTTATAGTCAGTTGTGGGTCTGCTAAAGGGGTCTGATGGGCTGAAGGTGTTCTAAAGAGCTTTGTCCACATATACTCTTACTTAAAGGGACTCTGCTCTTGTGGCTCTAAATACTACTCAAGCTGAAGTTTACTGTTTGTTACAAGCCTGGATTTCATTATAGCTTGCTGAGAAATCCCTCCCCTTCCCTTAATGATTAAGCACGAGATGTTTGTGTGACCTTGTGTGACACGTGACCTTGTGTTGGTGTCTTTGGTGTTATCACTTTGAACAATAAAAGGTAATCGGAATTCCTGAATGTGCAGCCATTTATTTTCTTACAAGTTTCCCACGGAGGTGGGCCGGGGCTGGCACTCTACGAGATATTCCACCTCAGGTTATCATCACACACCTGGAGCAGCGGCTTATTTTTTTTGCAAGTTTTCAAATTAAAAACCACGACATCCCTAGTCTGGTCCTTGAACAAAGAGCGAATGACCCCATTTTGTGTCTGGCTGCGGGCAAAATTTTGGGAAGAGCTGGACAGTAATACTGCGGCCCCTATGAGAGTAGCACTACAACAGGTTCAGGTAATGAGTTTAGGTCCACTTTATTGTCCTTCGGACAATATTTAAGCAGACAGGAAGGAAGTAAAACTCTCCACCAACTGCAACACAGACACATGTTTTTGTAGTAGTGGCTCATTAAGAAAGAAGGTGAAGAGAACATTACTCAAATTGAGCCTGGATAGAAGTAAAAAAACAGACTGGGGTTTTATTCCTTCCCCACTCTATATTAGGGTGACCACATTATCAAACTGCCATTTAGGGATACCCCCCCTTCCAAAAAATCAACTTGTGCTGTAACGAATCACAGCAGTGATTGGACATAACAGGTGAGATTTATGATTTCTCCAATCACAAGCAGGGGGCGGGGATTGTGCTTCTCCAGGCATTCCCGGCCAGGACAAGTACTGTCAGTGAGTAAAGCGGTGATGTGGCAGCCTTTTTTGGGGGCATCAGATTGGCCCGGGGGGTGGCTGTGTCAGTTTCATTTCAGGACAATGTATTGTCCTGGAATGAATGTGCCTGGGACAGACCTGCAAAATGCGGGACTGTCCTTGGCAATCCAGGACATGTGGTCACCCTACTCTATATACAGAAGAAAAAAAAGGTTTTCAGCTTGACGTACAGCATTTTTTTTTACAGCATTTAGTTACATAATGATTTGGATATTTATCCTATTCAGCCAATAGTGACAATAAAAAGTGCACCCAAATCTACATTATGTAACTTATTTTGGAGTAAATTCCTAAAGGAAACAGCATTTAAATGTTTATACAGCCATAATAAACCTTTTTTGGTAATTAAAGGTTTTCAGTATTTATGTGACTGATCATCAAATTACTTTTGGGAACTATATGCTGGGAAATATTTTACTGGCTATTTCACTTAGCAGCTGGAAGACAAGGATTATAAAATGATGACATTTATGTATGTGTATTGCACAACAAAGTATTCCCAGAGAGTATATGCAGATTATTAGGATAAGTGCTCTCAGTCCAAAACTAAACCAGAATCATACATTGTTTTGTAAGGGCTGACTCCATTATAAAAGAGCCATTGTCATTGATGAATTTGTCACTGAAATGTTTAAACTCAATCACTGTGTGGCTCAGCTATAAATCACTGTAAAATTAGCTAGTCCAAAAATCAATAGAAATACATTTACAGTCACCAGCTCTCTGCTTACTGAAAACTGAGAACTGAGCAATCAGCAATCTTTGAACGCTCAGTCCTCACTGTAGAGGCGGTGGAGGACAGAAGCAGCATCGGATCGGTGCTGCATCTTCATTGATAAGTATGAATGTTTATTTCTCGAGAATCTCCCACTTCCTTTTTAAAAGAAAACTGACAAACAAAATCTCCAATGATCCCACCTACTGCTGCCTTATACATGGTGCAGCAATGAACTAGACATGTGCATGACAAAAAAAAATGTTTGTTTCATTTAATTTTGATTCTTTTATCTAGTTATTTTGTTTAGTTCAATTTCGTTGATTAGTTCAATCCGTATTCGGAATTTGTATTTGGAATCTGTATTCGGAAATTTTCGCATTTTCTTCTAATGCACCAATTTTTTCAATTCAAAACTTTCAAATTGATAAATTTTCGAATCGGTCGAAACGAAAATGTTATATTGTTTTCGATTTGAATGCAGTAAAGTGAACAAACGAAAGAAAAATCTTCATCAAATGATTACAATGACTCTTTAAATCACATATGGCTTAACAAAAACAGCATTATTTTGAAATGGTACTTTAACCACTTAAGGACCCCTTCACGCCGATATACGTGGGCAGAATGGCACGGCTGGGCACAATCACGTACCTGTACGTGGCCCTTTAAGCCCAGCCATGGGGTCACGGGCGCGCGCCCACGGTGCGCTCCCATGACCCGGTCCAAAGCTCCGTGACCAGGACCGCGGGACTCGCGGACCCGATCGCCGCTGATGTGCGGCGATCGGTCCCCGGAGCTGAAGAACTGGGAGAGCCGTGTGTAAACACGGCTTTCCCGTCCTTCACTGTGGCGGCATCATCGATCGCATGATCCCTTATACAGGGAATCAATCGATGATGTCACACCTACAGCCACACCCCCCTACAGTTGTAAACACACGTTAGGGAACACATAACCCCTTCAGCGCCCCCTGTGGTTAACTCCCAAACTGCAAATGTAATTTTCACAATAAACAATGCAATTTAAATGCATTTCTTGCTGTGAAAATGACAATTGTCCCAAAAATATGTCAAAATTGTCCGAAGTGTCCGCCACGAAAAAAATCGCTGATCGCCGCCATTAGTAGTAAAAAAATAAAACAAAATAATAATAAAAATGCAATAAAACTATCCCTTATTTTGCAATCGCTATAACTTTTGCGCAAACCAACCAATAAACGCTTATTGCGATTTTTTAACAAAAATATGTAGAAGAATACGTATCGGCCTAAACTGAGGAAAAAAATTATTTTTTTATATATTTTTGGGGGATATTTATTATAGCAAAAAGTAAAAAATATTGCATTTTTTTCAAAATTGTCGCTCTATTTTTGTTTATAGCGCAAAAAATAAAAACCGCAGAGGTGATCAAATACCACCAAAAGAAAGCTCTATTTGTGGAAAAAATAGGAATTGTGTTTTGGAGCCACGTCGCACGACCGCGCAATTGTCTGTTAAAGCGACGCAGTGCCGAATCGCAAAACCTGGCCGGGTCCTTTAGCTCAGTGGTCATCAACCCTGTCCTGCAGGGCCCACTAACAGGCCAGGTTTGCAAGATAACTGAAATGCATCACAGGTGATGTCATTTGCTGCTCAGTGATTGCAGTATTCCAGTCTGCATCTCCCCAAGGTAATACATAAAACCTGGCCTGTTAGTGGGCCCTGCTGGACAGGGTTGATAACAGGGCTGTCTTAATGAGAGGGCACACCTGGGCACTGCCCAGGGGCCCCCGCTGCATGAGGGGCCCTTGCCCTTTCCCCAAAGCAGCTGGTCCTTGAACTCGGGCTGCCCCTCTACATCCCAGATATCCCCCCCAGCACTCTGACCCCTCTACACCATAGATATTCCCTACCTCCTACCTACTTGATTTCTGTTTACCTGTACTGTCTCCATTGTAGGGGCCCCAGAGCATTACTTTGCCCAGGGGCCCATGATGCCATGAAGACGGCCCTGGTTGATGACCACTGCTTTAGCTGACTAAAGGTCCGGGTCTTAAGTGGTTAATAACACAGTCTTTGATTTCAGCAATATGTGTAGTTAGAATTCGACTGGAGTTCAATGTATAATTCGAATTTCAGTCCGAATTTCTGAAATTTGTTTATTTGTAATTCGGGTATTCGGATATATCTGAATCTCCGAATAACGAACAATAAGTCTGAATATTAATTCGGAACGAAACAAACCGCACATGTCTACAATGAATGACAGAAATTTTACAAACCACAAAGTTTGACTGTTAAAACAGAGTTCCACCCTTAAAACCACTTTGTTTCATCCCATCCAGCATACTGGCGTCAGCGGCAGTATGCTGTTTTTTTTTTTTTAATGCATGTACTTACTTTATAATAAATCATTTAATTTCGTGTGCACCGCGGTATGTCGCCGCTATAAGGCGTCACGCCTTCCGGAAACAGCCGATTAGCATTCGGATCTTCTCGGCGCCTGCACACAGACCCAGAAGCTGACTGCGCAGGCGCCGTATATAGCCGCGTCACGCCCTTCGAAAAAACCCGAACTAGGACCGGCTATTTACGGCGCCTGCGCAGTCAGCTCCTGGGTCTGTGCGTAGGCGCCGAGAAGAGCCGAACGCTAATCGGCTGTCTCCGGAAGGCGTGACGCCTTATAGCGGCGACATACCACGGTGCGCACGAAATTAAATGATTTATTATAAAGTAAGTACATGCATTAAAAAAAAAAAAAAACAGCATACTGGCGCTGACGCCAGTATGCTGGATGGGATGAAACAAAGTGGTTTTAAGGGTGGAACTCCGCTTTAAGGCTACTTTAACACTACCCCATTACAAAACCTCATATGCATTTTTGCTGCATTCTTTTTTTTTCAAAATTCTTTGTTTACTCACAACAGAGAGCACATCCACATGGATCACAGTAACATTGTACACGTAATAACATCTACAGGTATATAGACATAACTCAATCAGGCATACTTGGTCAGTGGGTCTAACAGAGTTGCTCGATGAACTATCATTTTGCGTTAGGCCATCCAAGCGCGCGGGCGACAAACAGCCGGCCCCGCACCAACAGCACCGAGCCCACCACGCTATACTCATTTCAGCGTTGCTATTATAACATTATCTACCCATAGGGCGTGGCATGAAATCAGGGATCCGCGGACCAACCCTCCTTTTTCCAATATCTAAAAGGTAGTAAAAGAAAAGGGAAGGGAAGCAATAGAGAATAGCAACTTCCAAGATTTATTAGGGAGATCAGAGAGGAGCAGTCACCCCGAGAGATAAGCTCCCGCTGGGTGACGTGGAGGGAAGAGGGGAGGGGGGTGAAGCTCGCGAGCATGGGTCAGTGTGTCCGTCAGACCCGTCATCATATCTCGGGATGACAGATCCGAGTTTTCACCGACAGGGGGAGGGATCTGGCCTGGCATTCTATTTAAGACCCCTAAGTGTTTTTGCCTTGTCTGAGTAGGTGAAGATGTTCCACAGTTGCCAAGTCTGCTTGTATGACTCATGTCTATCTTGCTTTGTGAGGATCAGGTCTTCCATCTTGTTGATGTCATCCACCTTCTGCAGCCATATCGCTACAGTCGGTGGGTTTGAGGACTTCCAGCAAATGGGGATACACGCTTTGGCCGCGTCCAGAAGGTGTCGGACGATCGATTTTTTGTAAACGCGTATGGGGATGTCGTTAGCGTGTAACAGGAGATATGCTGGTTCATCTGGGATCTGTTGTTCTGTGAACTTTTGAAAATATGAAGTAGTGTGCCTGTGTCTTTTTGACAGCGCCAGCAAATGTCCGATGTTGTCCTGAACAGTTTGTTAAGTAGGGCCGGGGGGCGGTACCAACAGGTCAGGATTTTGTAGTTTGTCTCCTGTATTTTAGAGGATTTGTGCGTGAATGTCAGTATTTGTTGCCTTTTCTTAGCAGAAAATGTGCAGTGCAGTTTGCGTTCCCATTTAGTAATGCAGGGCATTTGGTATTCCTCCCTCGGTGTGACCAATATATTATGTATAATGGACAGCGCATGTGGCAGCACGTCTGTAAATGAGCATAGCTCCTGGAAAGACATAAGAGTGGGACTCCCCACGGGGGGGGGTGGCATGGTATGCAGGAAAGTTGGTTGGCTCTCATAAAGGCCAATTGATATCTACCCCCCTGGTCCATCAGTTCTGCAAGCGTTTTCCAACGGCCTGCCTCGCTAAAGTGAGAGGCCTGAAATGTTCCAGACTCTCTCAGAGCCCGGAATTTCACAACTCGTCTACCCGGCTCAAATTGTGGGTTGCCCAGTACCGGGTGTAAGGGCGAGTCCCCCTGGCGAAAGCCCTGTCTGACATAGCAGCTTAGCGCAGATTCTGATCGTGTTCCCTATCAGTGGGTGAGACCGTATAGACTTGGGTAGTGCCGTAGAGCACCATGGAGCCCTCTGCAATGGGATATCGCTCTGTGCCTGTTCTAGATGTGGCCAAAGTTTTGTACTTCCATGCCGACACCAATCTATGAGACGGTTTAGGTGGGCCGCATGGTAGTATGTACGAACGTTAGGCATGGCCAGTCCGCCGTGTATTTTGGGTAGAAATAGTACTGATCTGTGTATCCTAGGGTGTTTCCCAGCCCATAGAAAGTTTTTGAACATGGATTGTACTTGTTTAACCACTTAATCACCGGAGGACATCATATGACGTCCTCCACTTTGAGCTGTGATATCTGGATGATGCCTGCAGCCACAGGCATCATTCAGATATTGCCGTCTTCAGCCGGCGATTCTGTGCACCATAAGAATGATCAAAGCGGTGGTTCCGCCGCTTGATCGTTCTTATAGGCTTCCCCTCCCGCCGGCATCCGGTGCTTCTCCGGGCTCTCCCGTGCCATCGGGGGCCCGGAGAGCGAATCGGCCGGTGTTCCCTGCAGAACCATAGAGATGACTGGTGACCAGATGGTCACAGTCATTTCTATGACCGTCGGAGGACCGGGTGCGACGTTATGACATCATGCCCGGTACCCGGAATGTAAACAAAGCCGCAATCGCGGCTGAAAGCATTAGATCGGTGAATTTTTTTTCACTATCTAATGCTTTCCAGCCAGGAGGAGAGATGTGCGGTCTTATTGACCCCATATCTCTCCATAAAGAGGACCTGTCACCGTGATTCCTATTACAAGGGATGTTTACATTCCTTGTTATAGGAATAAAAGTGATCAAAATTTTTATTTATTTTTTTAAAAAAAGTGTAAAAGTAAAAAAATAATAATAATAATAATAAAAAAAATTAAAATGCCCCTGTCCCGGTCGCTCGTGTGCAGAAGCGAACACGCATGCAAGTCCCGCCCACATAGGTAAACACCATTCGAACCACACATGTGAGGTTTCATTGCGTGCGGTAGAGCGTGTGCAACAATTCTAGCACTAGACCTCCTCTGTAACTCAAAAATGGTAACCTGTAAAAAAAATTAAAGCGTCACCTATGGAGATTTTTAAGTACCGAAGTTTGGCGCCATTCCATGAGTGTGCGCAATTTTAAAGCGTGACATGTTAGGTATCTATTTACTCGGCGTAACATCGTCTTTCACATTATACAAAAAAATTGGGCTAACTTTACTGTTTTGTTATTTTTTAATTCATGAAACGTTTTCTTCCCTAAAAAAGGGCGTTTGAAAAATTATTGCGCAAATACCGTGCAAGAAAAAAAGTTGCGATGACCGCCATTTTATTCCCTAGGGTGTCTGCTAAAAAAAAATATAATGTTTGGGGGTTCTGATAAATTTTCTAGCAAAAAAATTTGATTTTTACATGAAGGAGAGAAGTGCCAAAATAGGCCCGGTGATCAAGTGGTTAAAATAATCTGTATGTGTATGGGGAGGGCTTGAAGGAGGTATGAGAATTTGGGTAAAATGGACATCTTGCTTTTGCTGCACCTACCGAACCATGAGTGAAGGCCGGTGGTCCTGTGATCAAGGAAGTCACGTGGTGTGACGAATACGCGTCGGGTTTGGAGCACTGGACCCTCTGCATAACACCTGACGGACGGTAGACGAGCTCGCTGCTCGTGGATGTATGACCGCCTCAGTTTGCCTTATGTGAGTTTTATTTATGCTTTGTTTAATAAACCTTTTGTTGCGGTATTATGCGATGTGCCTTCCTATTTCTCTTTCCTGCCCCAACACCATCGTCTGAGCATCGGCAGACCATTACCTAGATAAGCAGTGGCAGCAGAGTAGCACCTGACGAGCTCGCTGCTCGTGGAGATAGGCACCCCCTTTTACCACTCTGTGTAAGTGCACATCCTTGATTTCAAGCAGAAATCCCCCCAGTGGTGACAGGACTACTCTATGTTTTTTCTTTTTGTACTTTCCCGTCCCATGTACCATCGGATTTGAGGCTTCCATTCGTCAAGAGTTTGATGTCCTATCTGTCTGGCTATATCAGATAGCCTTGAGGTAAGCTGATAGGATCACTAGAGGTGTGGGCTGCACGATTTGGAATTCTCCATTGCATCTTCACCCATTTGGCTGCTGGAACATCTCCTTTTGACTTCACATCAGATTTCACTCGCTGCACTCAGTTGCATGTTACAGTTGGACTTTCTTTTTCTACATTTGTTTTTCTACATTTGTTTTTGTCCGCAGGACTGAGATTGACCATGCGTTCTATTATGTCAACCACATATCACTATATGTGACACGGTCACTGATATTTACTGTTACTTTGTTCACATTGTTTTTATATATAATTGATATTTATATATTTATATATATTTTTGTACTCACCTTACCCACTTAGTTTATCACTTTACTTACCCTTTCACCTATTTCTCATCACCCTTCAGGCATCATTACCACAGCGCAAACATTATCACTTGTGAAATAGGGTGATAGCTACCGCACTGGCTCGGGTCTTTCCCTTCTTTAGAAATGACTGCTATTTGTGCTTGTAAAGTAGATATTTGTAGCTTCGTCCCCAAGCCGAGATTGTTAAACAGGGACACCAGACGAGGACCCAGGGAAGGGAGCAGTGTCTTGTAGTACGCAACAATCAGTCTGTCTGGGCCCGGGGCCTTGCCCGCTTTGGTGTTACCTAGGGCCGTTTGAAGCTCAAGCAGGGTAATGGGTTCGTCTAGCAGGTCTCTGGTGTCAGAGGGCAGAGTTGGCATATTTGAGGAAGTCAGATAGTCTTGTGAGAGGTCCGCGTCGGGGTTCAGAGTCGCAGGGGGTAGGTTATATAGTGCGTGGTAGAAGTCTCTAAACTCCCGGGATATCGATTGTGGGACCGCCACCTTTTGTCCGCTTCGAGTAACAACGTGAGGAATGTAGGTCGCACTGTTCTGCGTGCAAAGTGACAGAGCCAACATTCTCCCACATTTGTTCCCCGATTCATAGACCGTGCGCCTGCAAATCTTATTTGGCTGCCTTGGCTTTGTATGTGAGCACGTCAGTGACCTGCCTTCGTGTGGTATCAAGCTCTATTCCCAATTGCCTAGTTGGTGTCTGCTTGGTCTCTAAGGACTGTAGTTTGGCCAGCAATGTCGTCAACTGCTCTGCCCTTAGTTTTTTCCGTCTGGCCCCATGTTTAAAGAGAATACCGCACACGACCGCCTTATGGGCTTCCCATACTACCTCTGGGCCACTGTCTGGGGTGGTGTTGGTGGTAAAGTAATGCTCCAGTTCTTTTACTACATTTGCTAGAATTTCCGGGTCTTGTAATAGGGACTCATTCAATCTCCAGGGGTGGTTCCTCTCAGTCTCGGTCTCTAACAGGGCATATACCAATGTGATCAGGGCGTGGTCTGACCAGGTGATCGATCCTATCTTAGCGTCTTTGACTGCAATTAGGTGCCTGTGCTGAACCAGGAAATAGTCAATCTGGGAGTATACCTGGTGAGGCCTGGAGAAAAAAGTAAAATCCTTCTCTCCTGGGTGAAATAGGCGCCATGAGTCCACCAATTGGGAGGTGTAGAGCGCTGCCTGTATACCGCCACGCACCTTCCCAGATGTTGAGGACATTCCAGTGGATGTGTCCTCCAGGGGTGACAGGGGAACATTAAAGTCGCCTCCCAAAATTAACTATCCAGTGGCAAATCGTGTCAGGCGTTCTAGATGTTTCGTCAAGAAACTGTCCTGATGTTCGTTTGGAGCGTAGAGGTTCGCCAGGGTAACTCCCGTCTAACCAATCCGGCCCCTTAGGAACAGGAAACGTCCACCAGTGTCTCTCTGTATGTCGTCTAGTGTCCAGGGTACTCCGGCAGCTATCAGTATAGAGACACCTCTAGATTTTGCGTCAGAATAGGAGGAGTGGTAGACCGTGGGGTAGTACCTATTTTTTAGAATTGGGAGCTTGTCTTCCCTGAAGTGCGTCTACTGCAGCAGAACAATGTCTGCTCTCTGGCTGCGCACGTCATAAAGCAACATTCTGCATTTTTTCGGGGGTGTTTAGTCCCTTAGCGTTTAATGAGATGATTGTCAGCACATCCATACTCGTGAGTGGGGGGGGAGGGGCGAGGCTGAATGGGGTAAAAATTTGAAAGGGAGAAGAGTTGGCGAGTGCTCCAGGTAAATCTGGAGTCAAGGGAGTACAAAGGTAAGAGAGAAAAAAAGCGTGTTAGGAAGCCAGCACCAGAGAGTGTGGCAAAGGAGAAAACCTAAATTAGCTTAATCAGCTAGAACGCTCACCAGAGCTAGTCTGGAGTACGAGCGCAGGCCTATGTGGGTAGGTGGAAAAACAGAGCCAGTGGTGTGAGCCCCCGACCCTATCCACCCCCCCCCCGACCAGTACAGGTGGTAAAATACAATAGTGGCAATGCAATCGCGGATCTGCTCATTTCTGCGGGTGGTGGATGTGGGATCAGGGAGGCTGGCGGGCGGGCAGGGGGGGACGGGGCAAGTGACATCATCTCAGCCAAAAAATGGGGGGATCAAGTACCATGGGCTCCACAGGCCAGTTCAGTATGGCGGTCTTCGGGATAACTGGTGTATGGTATAGGAGGCACCGATGGCACAACTGGGCGGGGATATGGAGGTCTGGGAATTGCGGCCTACGGCCTACTCACGTTGCCCATCACCTGAGGGAGCGCTGTGTCTCCTCCGACCGCTACCTTGTTGGCGAATCCCCACACCAGGTCTGTACGCCGAGGGGCCCGATCATCCAGCTGTGCGAGGCAAAATTTGCAGCCAGCCAGGGACTGGGATCTGATCAGTCTCCATGAACCAAAAGAGGGCTGGGAGGTCTGCCGGCGACTGTACTGAAACGCAGCTCCGTCCTTCCTGAAAGTCACCGCAAGCGGGTAGCCCCATCTGTAAGTGAATCCGCATTGTCTCGCCAGGTCTAAAACGGGTTTCAACATTGCACGTCGGCGCAACGTCGCTCTGGATAGATCCGGCAGTACTTTGATTGCAGAGCCCTTCAGGAGGATCTCGTCTCGTTCCCACGCTCTCCGGATTGATGCAGTCTACACACCACATCTCGGGGTCTGTCTGGATCGGTTGACCTCGGGCCCAAAGCGAGATGTGCACGGTCCACTTCCACAATTTTCTCTGGGTCCCCCAGTACGTCGCGGAACAGCTCCAGCAGCGTGTCATCCAGGGCATCGGCATCCACCGATTCCGGGATCCCCCGGAGCCGCAGGTGGTTGCGGCGGCTCCGGTCCTCAACCTCTTCAAGGTGTAGTTGGAGCGTATTCGCTGCATCTCTATGGTGGTCCCTGTCACGTTCCAGTCCAGCCACCCGTAGCTCCAGAGCCACCAACGATCCTTCACCGGAGGACACTCTGTCCGTCAGCGTAGACACCTCCGCTCGTACTTCTTGAAAGCCCCGTCGATGAGTCTCCTTAAGTTTGAGGATGAGAGTTTCTATGTCGGATCTGGTGGGGAGGGCCTGTAGCAATGCCCGTATCTCCTGCTCCGCTGACATACCTCCGGGCACCGGGGCTGAGGCCGATATGTTCGGGTACAGTGTCTCAGGTGCCTCCGGTGTAGCGGGGTGTACCGTTGTGTCGTCTGGTTGAAAGGTCCAGATGTCTTGTTCTGGGTTCTCTACAGGGCCGCCACGTGGGCTACCTCATGGCACCGGCACTCTCGCTCCCGGAGAGACCGATGTCGGAGAGCCAAAATAACGGTGTAAATCGCCTGCTTTAATGCCAGAACGGGTGATGCGTGTTGTAGTTTTGCTGCTTTTTTTTGGCAGATTGCATGCCTGTAATTTCAGTCGGAGAAAGGGAGGACAAGGCCGGGAGCTCAAGATTCCTGCGTCCTCACTCAGCCATGTCCAGGCCACGGCCCCTTGCTGCATTCCTTAAAATAAATAAAATTGTTTCTGGTGTATTTTGCACCTGTGAAAAAACATGTAACTCGGGTGCGTTTCTGATGTGATTTTGGTGTATGATTTTCCATTAATTTCAAAGGGAAGGTGCATTTTTTTACACCAAAATTGCAGCAAGCAGGACTTGCAACTGTCCGGTATGAAGGGTTCCAAAGGATTTCATGATCATGCATTTTTTCTTCCGCTTTTTTAAAGGAGTTGTAAAGGAAAAAAAAATTTTGCCTAAAAATTTATGTGTGCAAGGTAGACAGACACAATAGTGTAATGATTCTGTTAAAAAAACGAGTAAATACCTATTAAATTCCTTCATCTATATTACCTCCGGCATTCTAGTTTCTATTCTCTTATTCACTTCCTGGTTTGCGGCGCTCGTTCATGTAAGAACTACATTTCCCAGTATGAATTGCGGCATGCCCAGTAATTCACACCTCCTTGAAGTCTCTAACACGTAGAGAGTGTCCTGCCGTACAGATGTTGTTCCCAGGAGGGGGCGAGCATGTCACTGACCACCGCAGTAAAGCCTCCCTTCACGATGGCGAGTAACAATCAGACAAGCAGGAAGTGAACAGAACAGAGAAGAAATAGAGCAACTTCTGAGCAAAAACGAACAATGAGGAAGTGAAAAGAGGAATGTCTGCAGGTAAAGGATGCTTATTATGAAAAAAAAAAATTCCTTTACAACCCCTTTAACACAAAAACAAAAGAAAACTGATCAGTGTGTAAGGCCGCGTACACACGATCAAATCTATCTGCTGGAAACGGTCGGCCCGACCGTCCCAGCAGACAGATTCGACTGTGTGTACGGGCGAGCCGACGGATTTGGCCACCCGACAGATTTCAAAGCATGCTTTGAAATTTGTCGGCTGGTAACCCGTCCGCCCGACATGTCTGCTGATTAGTACGCTAACCAGCAGACATGTCTTCTCGCACACGCGCCTAAATTGTTTTACTTCCTAGTGCGGTGACGTGGCGGCGTCAACGTCACCGCCATGTCAGCGCGCCGTCTGGCGGCGGGGATTTTGGTTTGATCGTGTGTACACGATCAAACCAATATGTCCCCAGCAGACAGATTTGTTCAAATCGGTCGGCCCAAATTATTTGAACAAATCTGTCTGCTCGTGTGTACGCGGCCAAAGTGGCCTAATTTGTATTTGTTTAATACAAACAAGGGGTGCTATTGCTGTAAGACTCATGCCTTAAAGGTATATATATATCACAAATTCAAATAGGTGTAAGTAAGCTCTTATCTCCCGGTTAAGAAATTCCTCTTTGTACCCCTTGTGCAGGATATTCTGTTTTTAACCACTTGCCTACTGTGCACCTACACAGATGAAATTTAAGCTTCCGGCACTGCGTCGCTTTAACTGACAATTGCGCGGTCGTGCGACGTGGCTCCCAAACAAAATTGGCGTCCTTTTTTTCCCACAAATAGAGCTTTCTTTTGGTGGTATTTGATCACCTCTGCGGTTTTTATTTTTTGCGCTATAAACAAAAATAGAGCGTCAATTTTGAAAAAAATGCAATATTTTTTACTTTTTGCTATAATAAATATCCCCAAAAATATATAAAGAAAACATTTTTTTCCTCAGTTTAGGCCGATACGTATTCTTCTACATATTTTTGGTAAAAAAAAAAAAATAGCGTTTATCGATTGGTTTGCGCAAAATTTATAGTGTTTACAAAATAGGGGATAGTTTGTGGCATTTTTTTTTTTTTTTACTATTAATGGCGGCGATCTGCGATTTTTTTATTGGGACTGCGACGTTATGGCGGACACTTCGGACACTTTTGTGACATTTTTGGGACCATTTACATTTATACAGTGAACAATGCTATAAATATGCATTGATTACTGTATAAATGTGACTGGAAGTGAAGGAGTTAACCACTAGGGGGCGGGGAAGGGGTTAAATGTGTGTCCTATGAGTGTTCTAACTGTAGGGGGAGGGGGGGTGACTGGGGGAGGTGACCGATTGTGTCCCTATGTACAAGGGACACAACCGCTCTCCTCTCTCCCTGACAGGGACGTGCAGCTCTGTGTTTACACACAGAGCTCCACGTCCCCGCTCAGTTACTGAGCAATCGCGTGTGCCCGGCGGCGATCGTTGCCGCCGGGCACTCGCACAGGATCCCCGCAGAGCGGCGGGTGCGCGCAAGCCCGCCCGCGGCTTTAAAAAGAACAATGGAGTCCTCCGCCCGCCGTCATTTGACGGTGGGCAGAGGACAAGTGGTTAAAGATCAGCTTGCACAACAAAATATTTTCTGCCTGAACAATGCCTAATAAAAATAAATTGCCCTTTAGGGATTGGCTTTAGCCATGATGGGTGGTGACAGCTCCCTTTGGGTATGTATAACTGATGAACTACAGCGCTACTAAATCCAAAATACACCACAAAAATTTATAAATAAATGTAAAAAGCTGCAGTATGTGAAAAAGGTTACCAACCAAACAACAAATGTGAAAAATATAAACATAAGAGCTAGAAACTACTAATTGTGTGATACCTTACTAAGATCAATCCAATAGTGATAATTATTCAAAACCCTGAATAGGGGATATACGTGTTGCCACAGTGGGGTGAGGCACATAAAGTATATGAATGAAAAAAAAAGTGTAAAATTCCATAAATAAATACAAAACGAATTAATCCAGATCATCAATTAATACTCAATTCCAGAATACCGTCCCTGTAGAGTAGATGGTAAAATAGGGTTAAACAATGTTAATTAGCAGCAGCGTGAGAGTGTCACTGAATACAACAGCTCTGTGAAACAGGTGCCTTATGCTCAGCTTCAAAACACTTCAGTACCTTCAGCGACACAGCCTTGGTCATTAGTGCAAAAAACAGGCTTCAGCTCCCCTTCACAATACACCTCAGCAGGTGTGGGACATGTAAGAAAAGGGAAAACACAATAGTGTAATACAGCCAGACACGATAATACCGCTGCCAATGCTATGCGCCGATCCACTCACGCTCTCCCCGTCTTTGAATCAAGCCACTCAGTAGCGAAAAGTGTAGAGGTCCTCACTCGGGAACTTCCGACAGATCTCGTACGGCAATCTCCTCCCCCACGCGTTGCGTCACTTGCCACGTGACTTAATCGTGGGTAATGTCCATAGAGCATTGCCGGCCAAACTTATAGTGCTCAGGATGGACATGCGACAGGGAGCAAGCGAATCGGGGAGAGCCCACTAACATGTTACATAATTGCGGCATCGAAACCAAAGCGAATTTGATACAATACATTCAACACCTTTAATAAAACAATCTATTACGAAAAAACATCCACAGTGTTAATAAAAATTATTTTTAAAAATCAGGAATTGACATCACTGAGTATAAAGGTGGGAATTAGCATACACTTATAACTACTCCCTCTGGTGGTTAAAAGGGATAATCCTACTATTCATACACAAAGGCTAGAACCAACCACAGGCCATTGTCATAGCAAGTAGAGATTAACACATTAAAATGAAATCGAGTTATTAGTAAAATATATAAAATATATCCATACACATATACTGTATTGGTTAAAATTTGAAATTAGATTGTATACAAATACTATAGAGATATTATATATAAAATCAAATCAGTTGCTACCCATGTGTCTAGTGGCTCACAGATACTAATAGGACCTGACAAAAAGATTTTCTCAAGAATCTGAAATAAAACAATTGAGATCAAAATCGATATTTAAACCATTGGGCTATAAAGACTTGATCTCAAATATCCAACAGGATTCAGATTTACTGAGTTCCCTCACTTTATGGCTACCTCGCCAATGTGGGTTATATTTTTGTATAGCCCAGAATTTCATCCCCTTGGGTTTTTTTTGATGACAGACTTCAAAGTGCCGTGACACACTATGTTTTGGGAAGGCATTTAATATATTTTGAACATGCTCCCTCATTCGTTTCCACATAGGTCGCTTTGTGCGCCCTACATATTGGAGGGAGCATGGGCATTCCAAAACATAAACGACCCCCTCCGTTCGGCACGTAATGAGGTCATCGATTTTGTATTCTTTTTTGGTCACATTTGAAATAAACTTCGAGCATTTCTGGCCCATATAGTTGGTGTTTTTACAAGCAAAGCACCTTTTACAGTGGAAAAAACCTTTTCCCTGAAAGAATGTCAGGTTGTTCCCCTTTTGAGTAGTTATAAGTGTATGCTAATTCCCACCTTTATACTCAGTGATGTCAATTCCTGATTTTTAAAAATAATTTTTATTAACACTGTGGATGTTTTTTCGTAATAGATTGTTTTATTAAAGGTGTTGAATGTATTGTATCAAATCCGCTTTGGTTTCGATGCCGCAATTATGTAACATGTTAATGGGCTCTCCCCGATTCGTTTGCTCCCTGTCGCATGTCCATCCTGAGCACTATAAGTTTGGCCGGCAATGCTCTATGGACATTACCCATGATTAAGTCACGTGGCAAGTGACGCAACGCGTGGGGGAGGAGTTTGCCGTACGAGATCTGTCGGAAGTTCCCGAGTGAGGACCTCTACACTTTTTTCTACTGAGTGGCTTGATTCAAAGACGGGGAGAGCGTGAGTGGATCGGCGCATAGCATTGGCAGCGGTATTATCGTGTTTGGCTGTATTACACTATTGTGTTTTCCCTTTTCTTACATGTCCCACACCTGCTGAGGTGTATTGTGAAGGGGGGCTGAAGCCTGTTTTTTGCACTAATGACCAAGGCTGTGTCGTTGAAGGTACTGAAGTGTTTTGAAGCTGAGCATAAGGCACCTGTTTCACAGAGCTGTTGTATTCAGTGACACTCTCACGCTGCTGCTAATTAACATTGTTTAACCCTATTTTACCATCTACTCTACAAGGACGGTATTCTGGAATTGAGTATTAATTGATGATCTGGATTAATTAGTTTTGTATTTATTTATGGAATTTTACACTTTTTTTTTTCATTCATATACTTTATGTGCCTCACCCCTCTGTGGCAACACGTATATCCCCTATTCAGGGTTTTGAATAATTATCACTATTGGATTGATCTTAGTAAGGTATCACACAATTAGTTGTTTCTAGCGCATATGTTTATATTTTTCCCTTTGGGTATGCACCCATTCCTGTCGATTTTTTTCAAATATGTTTTGGTGCAAAAAGAGTCACCTTGCCTAACAATAATAAGATCCAGATATTAACCTCTACTGTACTCCATTTATAGGTCATATGATTACAGGGCCCATTACTCCCATTGCGGGGCCCTTTATTATGGTTCCGTAGCAGGACACTTTTTCGTGTTCTTCAGCGGGCTCCCTTTCTGCCTAGTTGCCAACCTTTCCAAAAAGTAATTATTCCAATTTGTCAATTATGGTGTTGCTATTAAGTATTTAAGGGTGACTCAAACAAAGAAATTGTATTTTGATTATTCATGATTATATCCATTTACATATCTACTTATATGCTATATCATTATGGCAATCAGTATGTTAATACGTAGCTGTACCCAGTAATTACATTCAGATGTCTGGACCTAAAATACTACATTAATGTGCCCTATATTTATTTTAATGTTATCACATTCACCTGTTGCAATCCTATACCGTATTTGTTTTTACATTGCTTGCATATGATGTTTTACAGTGTGTGAGTCAGGGATGGATCCAGAGTCTAGTCTCGGGAGGCGCACTTCCAGAAAATAGGTGTTGGAGCTTCAATTATCCTGGCACCATGGTTGTTATGGTGTCAGAATAATTGCAACGCATTATTTCTATTATTACATTGTTATATGAAATTAAATGGTTCAACTCACCATAATGCCAAATCAGTGGGAGCCTAGAGTGTGTTACTTGCCACCGTCGCCTACCACGCATTGCGGATTGTCACTTGCCAAGTCGCCTGCCACAAGTTGCAGATTGTCACTTGCCACACATTGTGGATTGCCACTTGCCACATCACCTGCCACTGTTGCGGATTGTCACTTGCCACATCACTTGCCACATGTTTGTCACTTGCCACAAATTGTGAATTGTCACTTGTCACGTCACCTGCCACAAGTTGCGGGTTGTCACTTGCTACGTCACCTGCCACATATTGCCACTTGCAACGTCACCTGCCACACGTTTGTCACTTGCCACAAGTTGTGGATTGTCACTTGCCAGGTCACCTGCCACTGTTGCGGATTGTCACTTGCCACATCACCTGCCACACGTTTGTCACTTGCCACAAGTTGTGGATTGTCACTTGCCGCGTTGCCTGCCACAAGTTGCAGATTGTCACTTGCCACACATTGCGCATTGTCACTTGCCACACGTTGTGGATTGTCATTTGCCACATCACCTGCCACACGTTTGTCACTTGTCACAAGTTGTGGATTGTCACTTGCCACGTCACCTGCCACAAGTTGTGGATTGTCACTTGCCACGTCACCTGCCACACGTTGCGGATTATCACCTGCCACGTCACCTGCCACAGTTTGTCACTTGCCACAAATTGCGGGTTGTCACTTGCCACATCACCTGCCACCGATGCGGATTGTCACTTGCTACATCATCTGCCACATGTTTGTCACTTGCCTGTCTGTCACACATTGTAGATTGTCACTTGCCTGCTCCAATTGTCCCATGCTGTGTCCCAGAGTCAGGGAGCAGAGAGATGATACAATCTCTCTGCTGCCCATGGCTGCACTGCATACACAGTAAAGGCAGAAGTACAGGGATGCAGGGCGGGTGGTGAGAGATGATGTCATCTCTCTGCTTCCCGCTCACTCAGACACTCACCAAGCCGCCCAGCCCCATGCTCTCTCTCCCGCCAGCGGAGACGCTCGCACTTTTAGTTCCCCGGGTGCCAAGCTGCACGCTCTCTCACCCGCCCGCTCCCTTACCAGCTCTCAATCTCACCCGCCCACCGACCTATTGGAATTTGGCAGCCGCCCACTGTCTCACTCACCCGCAAATTGTTTCTCGGGGGGTGCAATTGCCCCGTTGCCCCCCCTGGATCTGCCACTGGCGTGAGTAGATTTCTGTATAATATACTGTCATTAAATTTAATGGGATTTTTTATATCTGCTGTTATTTTAGAACATTAGGACATCATTGGGTTGATTTACTAATACTGGAGAATGCAGAATCTGGTGCAGCTCTGCATAGAAACCAATCAGCTTCCAGATTTTATTGTTAAAGCTTAATTGAACAAGCTAGAAGCTGATTGGCTACCATGCACAGCTGCACCAGATTTTGCACTCTCCAGTTTTAGCAAAATCAACATACAGTATGTCTCTAATCTGACCTGACTTCTTTAAATGTATAAAGACTAGTGTGAGGGATTAACTCGGTAGCGGGTGTGTGTGACCCCCTCTATGGGTTCACTACACTGATATAGTTTAATTTTCCATCTTTAAAAATTATTATTATTAAAAAGTGTTTAATATCGCGCCCGTCTTACCCATAGGGCCTCGAAGCGCTAAACGCAAAAGTACACATCACCCATAGCAGAGAACAAAAAACAGAGAGCAATTAAAAGGGGTACTAAGAAGGGAGAAACCTAATATAACATGAGAAGGACTCAAAACACCCCTCTACTGGTTCAGCCATAGGCTTGGGTAAACAGGTGGGTTTTAAGTTTGCGACGGAAAGCCAGGAGATTGCTAACCTGTCTAATCGGCAGGGGGATGCTGTTCCAAAATTTCGCCCCCTGGACGGAAAAAGAGCGACCTCCTCGACGAGCCTTCCTAAAGCGAGGCACCGTAAAATCCAGGGAGGTACTGGAACGGAGGGGGCGGGAGGGAACGTATTTGATGAATCTTGCACAGAGGTAGCCTGGACCCGAACCATAGAATACCCTGTGCATAATACAACCAGTCTTGAACAATATCCGTTTTGAAATAGGAAGCCAATGCAGGGCGACAAGAGAGGGGGTGATATGCTCTCTTACGGGAAGCACCCGTGAGTAGCCGCGCAGCTGCATTTTGGACAAGCTGGAGTCTATGCATGTTGTTATTAGGGAGTCCTAGATACAGGGCATTACAATAGTCCAGGCGACTAGCGATCGTCCCAACACAGGAACCTACCTATTGAGTCTGGCACAGCCTACTGCTGCTGCTGGTCCTACAGCAGAAAACAACAAAAAAGTCTCTTTGATATTTCTCTCACAGAAATATCCATCAGCACCTCACCTCTTTAGAAGTGCTTCTGACTGCTCCTTCACTTCACAAAGCCCCAGGATCCAGCAATCAGTCGTTATCCTTAGGCTATACTTATAGGGGCTTTAATTGCTTCATTTTGAACAGCTGAAGGCTTCTAACTCCCCAAACCTCTCTGGCCATTTCTACAGCCGATGCCCAATAGTAATTGGTATATTGTCTACACAAGGCAGAAAAGTACCCTCCATCTGGGACAACACACACAGATTTACCTGACTTCCTGTCACATACCCCCCCCCCCTCTTGTTTCAACCCTAGGGTTGGGACACAGGTTGCCAGGCACGCATGCACTCGGGACAAACCATCTGCATTCCCCATTTTAACACCAGGGCAATGCGTTACGACAAAACTAAATTCCTGAAGGGCCAGGAACCACATACTTATTTTCCTATTGGTCTTCAAATTTCGGCTGAGGTACATAAGAGGGTGTTCCTTGCTCTGTAATATACTAATTTTCAGTTGTAAACCATGCAAAACCTTAATTGTTTTTTCAATGGACACAAAGGTTTCCCTCGATAGCTTAATCCCTGAAGAACTCAGCGAGTCATAACCAATACCAAGAGCTGATAACACTGTGCTCTGCAATGGATCATCCATGTGGATGCTTTCTTCAGATGCAAATACACCAAGACTGGAATCCTCCAAAGCAAGGTGACACCCAAAAAATCTGTTCTTCTATGAACTGGACTAAAGTCTGAAGCAGAAGACCTCTGATAAACTGATGTACTAGGCGGTTTTTCTTCCCTTTTGTGCGCTAGACGGAAATCATTACTTGTCAATTCTACATTTCCAAGTTTCTTACTTTGTGATAGTTCAGACTCACAAGTATGGTGAAAATCTACCAAACCCAATGTAAGGTTTTCAGAAACTGAATCCTCGTCACTTTTTTTAAGCAACTGCTTACTCTGTGCATCACTTGTTCGCACACCCCTATTCTCACCAAGAACTTGACAACTGCTATCGGACACATCATTAACTGAGCTAGACAAAATTTCTTGTCTAGCAGATACAATCACTTTTGAAATTATGTTTATGGCTAGTTGTTCAACTATCTTTGCCTCATAGTCTCCCAAAAATGTTTTAGTATTTGTTTCTTTGAAACCATCGACTATTGGACACAAATTCTCATATTCTTCATTCCTTTCAAGACATTTGGAAAAAGCATCCAATAAATTAGTACATTTAGCCTCTCTGACCACTAGGAGTAGGAACGTGTACGCTATAACTCCAGGCAGACGTAGCTAGCCAGGCAGGCAGGGTCACCCTCATCCAGCCGCTCAGCCCGCCCCAGCCAGCCTCAAGCCCAGTGCTGACCACAGCTTCCCGACCTTCCTCCAGCCTCCCTCCTCCTCTCCTTTGCAGCGCTCTACAAGGCACCTGGTAAGGTAAGACCCGGTCTGTCTCCCTGGGATCGAGGGCGGCCGTCCTTTTCAGGATAAGCCGCGGCTCTCGTTCCTGGGAATCAGACGACCGGTGCACCCCCCCCCCAGACCCAGATAGTACAGCGCCCCCCCGCCATCTCCTTCACCCCCTCGGCCATCCGGAAACACACACTGACCCGGGGAACCACCGCCATGGGATCGCGGCCGCATTTGCGGCTGCCGCATCCCAGGAAAGTCCGCGGCTTCAGCCGCGGCCTAGCGGGACTTCCCGGTCACCAATGGTGATAGCCCCCCCCCCTGATAAACACACAAAATACCTTCAGCCCCCCCGAGGACTTTCCCTATAGTATCCCTAGATTCCATCCTCCCCCCCCCCCCTGCTGCCCGTACCCCAGCCCCCGGCTCGGGCCTACCCCCCGGTCGCGGCCATCTTGGTAACTCCTCACTCCCACATCACAAACAACACCTTCTCCATCCACCTGCACAGTATCCCCCGGTACGCATCCCCCCCCCCACATTTATAAAATAAAATAAATTGATCCAGGGTCTCTTTACCGATCGCCAGCAGGGATCAGGAAGGAATTTTTTCCTCAGTCGTTGCAGATTGGCACAGCTCGTCTGGGGTTTTTCGCCTTCCTCTGGACCAATTTCAAATTCAGGGAGGGAAGAATTAAAAAAGTGACAGTTTCACTGAGACATTCTCCCCCCCAGCGTCACCGATACCCCCCCCCCCCGCACATCAGCACCATTTCCGTTTTTTCTGCTACCATGGGTTATATGAAATACTCTGCAGAAACCATTTGGAAATTAAAACCTCTCGCCTCTATACTCCCAACTGTCACTATAAAAGCTCTAAAGAGTGAGCAACTGTTGAGAATCGAAACCAGTCCAGACGCATATCATGCGCCCTGATTAACACCAGATCGGCAGTAAAACACCGGCACAAAATCCATGATTTCATCCTTCAACATGATCTAGACTGCCTTTTCATCACAGAAAGCTGGCTCACAGCCGATTGCAACACCATTCTGGGAGAATTGGTGCCTGCAAATTATCGCATCCAAATGCAGAACAGAGTGGGGCAAAGAGGGGGAGGTCTGGCGGTGATCCACAAGATTCACCTCTCGATCACCAAACCAGTCCTCCAATACTTGCTTCCATTCATGGAAACCCTCAATCTCCAGCTGCAAACAAACCCCCAAGACACGGTCCATATGCTACTGTGCTATAGACCACCAGGCCCAAAAACGCACCTTGTCACGTCATTAACAGAATTCATCTCCTCTTACACCCTAAGCATCAAACACCTTTTGGTGCTGGGGGATTTCAACCTCTGGGCCAACTCATCGTTGTACCCAGTCGCTGACGCTTGCATCGACCATCTAGAAGGATTAGGTCTGCAACAATTAATTCGAGGGTCCACTCATGCCTCAGGCGATACCCTCGATCTCATTTTCAAACAGGACTTGGAAGTTGAAATCGGGGAAAATTAGCCACTACAATGGAACGATCAACATGCCATTAAATGTAAAATCGCCAACCACCTCAGGCCAAATAAAACAAGAAAACCGGTGATAACTCACTGGACTAGGTCCCAGAAGAAGCTCCACTCGGAACTCTTCAAAACGACACTAGGAAATAAAATAAATACTATACAACAACAACTAACAGCCGTAGAAACCCTTGACGCCATCAACAAGGCGCTACTTCAGTCCGCCCACTGGGTGGCACCAAAACTTGCTTTCGGAAAAACAACGCCGGCTGGTTTAACGACCAGCTGACGCTGCTAAAGCAAGAGCGTAGAAGAGCAGAAGCTGCCTGGAAAAGGAGCTCCTCTGATAGAAACGACAATGTTTATAAGACAATAACAAAGAAATATCATAAAGAAATCTTTATGGCGAAAAAAAATAATTTCGCCAACATCATCACCAAGGCCCTAAACCGCCCAAGCGAACTCTTCCAGCTGGTTTCACAATCAATGAATCCAGCCTGCTTAGAGCCCCCCAATGCTGATTCACAAGAATTTTGCAACAAACTATCCGATTATTTCATTAAAAAAATTGAAAGAATCCGGGTAAGCATTGAGCAAAATGGAATCTGCATGTATCCCCCCCCGGATCCCAACCCCGATACCATTTTATACACGCCTCAAGTACAGAATTTCACCTTAAAACCCATTTCCATCGCTGCCACTAAAAATATCATTCGGACTCTGCGCGACAGCACAGCACCCAATGACATTATTCCCACTAAACTGCTGAAAGAAAGTGCCGATATACTGGCACCAGCTATCACGCAGCTTATAAACCAATCATTCAAGGAGGGCATGGCGCCCCCCTTGTTGAAACAAGGCATCATAAAACCGATCCTGAAAAAACCCACCCTGGACCCGAAAGACCCAAACAATAGGAGACCCATAACGGGTCTAAATGTTTTCTCCAAAATAATGGAGAAAGAAGTTGTACAACAGTTACAACAGCATTTAGAAACCCAAAAATTACTTGATACGTTTCAATCAGGCTTCCGGCCCGGGCACGGAACTGAAACAGCTCTGGTAAAAATATGGGATGACGTCCTAGAGGCCGCAGATGAAGGAGAATCTTCTCTCCTGATCCTGTTGGACCTAAGTGCGGCCTTTGACAAGGTAGATCACAGACTACTACTCGCTAGGCTAGCTGAAGTGGCCAATGTCACGGAAGAGGATCTACCCTGGTTCTCTTCCTTCTTGGAAAACCGATCACAAACAGTGAAATTGGGATCTTTCACTTCAGAAATGCGTACGATATCATGTGGAGTCCCTCAGGGATCTCCCTTATCAACGGTACTGTTCAATATCTATCTCCGTCCCCTCTTTGAGATCATCAGCAACCAGAAGCTACTTTACCATTCCTACGCAGACGACACACAACTGTATCTCCGCGTTAGCAAAGGAAAGGATCATTCGCTGGGACTAGAGAGATCCCTCACTCTTATAGATAACTGGATGACATCCAGTTATCTAAAACTCAATGGTTCAAAAACAGAGCTTCTCCTGTTTCACGCAAACAGGAAAAGTCTCCCCACTTCGACTTGGACCCCCCCCCCCCCCCCCGCCCATCCTGGGAAAAATTATCGCCCCCAGCACCAAAGTCAAAAGTCTTGGAGTCATTTTTGACTCCCATATGACAATGGATGCACAAATAGGGGCGGTAGTCAGCGGATGCCATCATTTGTTGCGCCAGTTACGCCGACTCACCCCTTTTATTCCTAAAAAGGACATTGCAGTCATGGTGGGAACAATCGTCAATTCCAGACTCGACTATGCAAACACCCTCTATTTAGGACTTCCCAAATACCAAATCACGCGTCTGCAAGTCGTTCAAAATACGGCCGCCAGATTAGTGACTGGTAAAAAACCATGGGAGTCAATCTCCCTTTCGCTAAGATCCCTTCACTGGCTACCAGTGAAAGACAGAATCACTTTTAAGGCACTCTGCCTTACACACAAGTGTATTCAAGGAAACGCTCCCCAATATCTATGCGAAAAAATAAAAGCACACAATCCCAATCGCACTCTGCGATCCACAAATCAAAACCTACTGTACATCCCAAAGGCAAGATACAAATCCAAAGGAGATCGGAGATTTGCTGTCCAGGGACCGCGACTGTGGAATGCACTACCAACCACCATCCGACTGGAATCAGATCACTTGGCCTTCAGGAGAATGATCAAAATGCATGTCTTCTGAAGGCAGAGCCTTCCTTTATCTAAGGAATGGAAATAGCGCCCAGAGGCGATTCAGTTCGCAAGCGTTGCGCTCTATAAGTTTTTCAATCACTCACTCACTCACTTCAGTGATGGAGGTTTCACAACGTTCAGAGGGCTCACCTGCCATTACAGATTCTACACTTTGAAAAATAGATTTTACTTCCCGAGGAATCTCGGTAGTCAAGTCCAAAGTATTATCCTGTGTTACTTGCTCTGACAGAACACTTTTTAAAGACTGGGTTTCACAGGATGTGACATTACCGTTATATTCAACTTCGATTTCATTAACACAAAAATTAATACACTGCTCTTCAACATGCAAATAATTCACAGAGGCAAAAATAGCTTCAGTCTGGGTGCATATTTCTTGCAATTCAGATTCCTCAATGACCCTGCTCTGCTGATCATCAATTATGGGAAAGTCATGAATATCACCTGCCTTACTACATTCACAAGGCTCAGTGGATATTGGACATACTTTTTCTACATCATTTAGTGCAGTGTCAGAATTAAGTTTTTCAGCTTTATTTCCATCAAGCAACTGACTGAGAACTGAAGATGTGCAAACACCTACTTCCTGCACTTCAGCCACTTCATTTGCCCTGAAGCGGTCAGGGTTTTCACTTTCAACATCACTTCCAGAAAGTTCAGCTTCATTTTCCATAAAGTCCCTCAGATTTAGCTTTCTAAGAATTGCCTCCTCCTCATCGTCGTTATCTTCCACACATTCTTCATTATTTATTGTTAGTCCATTCTGAGGGTTGGCTGTTTTCGTAGGACAATCATCAACTTTAACATCTTCATGTTCCGTTTCTGCTTTGGTAATCTTGGTGACACCAGGAACTCCTAACTTGGCAGAGTAGGCCCTAAGAAATTAACAGTGATCCATACAGCCCTGGCACCAGATCTCATGCAACTCAACGTGTTCCGATGGAACTGCCCCTAGGTGCCGACCATGAAACCAGTCCCCACACACCACACACTGGATCATCTCATCTGGGGTCTCATCCTCAGGATCGGGGTACGGTCTCTTACATGTGCAGTAGATGCCAAAGAAATTGTCTTCTCTTTATCCGGATATAACTTGCACTACCGCTGTTTACATTTGGCATTTCCACAATCGCAGCGAAATTTCCTCTTGGTGTAGAGCTCAAACAGGTCGTGGCCTTCATGACACTTGTATGTACAGGCCAGACATATCCCAGCAGGCTCCTCTTTATCCAGGGTGCAGGTACTGCAGGCGTACAGCGCTTGTCTCTTCTCATAACCCAGGGGGTAGGAGCACTTTTCAGGAATCGCTCCCAGCCAGCACAGCAGACGCCTCATCCTGCAGGGCATCATCCTCCTCCAGGACATCCAGCAGTGACAGGACCGGCTCTTTCTTTACTGCCATTTCCACCTTTACTTCCACCTTCACTTCCTCCTCTTCATCTTCTGCACCACTTTCAACTTCTGCAAGCTCTTCGCTGTCAGAATCATCACATGGTAGAAGATGGAAATCCTCAAACCCGGCCTCATTTTCTTATTTTTCTCTGTTGGTGAAAGAACCGGAACAGAGAACAACTGCTTCATTCATTAGGTCACTTTTCTCATTTTCAGCATGAGCCTTTGTACAACTAAAAGATTCTTGATTTGGACCATCATCTTGACAGACAAATTTTCCAGAGCAGAGTCCTAGCAACTCATCCATAACCCCTATCTTGGAGTCATTGGCATCAGGCTGGCTGGTGTTGGACTGTGATTGGTAAAACTTTCCTGAGCAGAGATCTAACAGTTCGCCCATATTTGCATCCATAGCATTCTCATCCATATTGTCCATCACAAGTCTTTGCTTGGCAGAGCTGTACTTGCTCCTGTTGCGGCCAACATTTAGAAAACCATGAGCATGCGTGACAACGATCTCTTCGTTGTAATTCTCATCACTCCAAAGTAAGCTTTCCGTGCAACAATTGCTGAGCGTCTCCTCATCGCTTAGTCTTGTATATGGACGGCATCCATGATCGCTGCTTCTACCGGAACACGGGGCCTTATAATCACTGTTGAGCTTTGAAGGTTGTAATTTTTTTGATGAGAGCTCCTTAGAAACCTCTATGTTCTCTTCACTACTAGACAGCTCTGACTTTGCTTTCTTTTTCTTCTTCTTTTTCTTTGACTTCAGACTCAAGAAATCTTTAAACTTTTCTTTAACACTTTCAGACAGCTTGTCTGGCTTGCAAAAAAAACTTCTGGATTAAGTTCTCCTTGCTTTTGTCTTTTAGGGACATTCGGTGGGAATTTGAACTGTTTGTGGTGCGTCTTCTCTTTGAGCTTTGCTGACTGGCCTTTTCGAGAGCTAAAGAGCCTCTTATCTGCATATGCTTCGTGACAGGACTCTGATCCTGCTCTGACCTGTCAATGCCATGGAAATACTTCATATGGCAACGCAGTAACTTGGCCTTGCGAAAAGATCTGGAGCAATCCAAAATATTTTCCTTAATCTTGTTGGGTTCCAGTTCCAAGGTAACAGCTTTGGTAGCTGGATCATCAAGTTTCTTCAAAGTATTTGCTAAAGGTTCTCTACTGTATTTAGCAGAACTGTCAGACCGTCGATTCAGCTTCATAAGAGCTGCTACTGCGGGGACAGCCGGGACCTCCTCAGCATCTTCTTGTACATGAGGGTCTTTGTCTTCTGGTTTGATCTCGTCTGGTTTGACCTCTGGAACGCCATTCACAACATTGGTTTCCACAGGCTCTACAGACTCTTCTACTACTAATGGCAGCTCCTTTACTTCGGGAGTTTCAGGCTCTGCTAGGGCACACTCCTCTGGCTTCACTTCTTGTTCCTCTGGTGAAGTACTACACTCCGGTGATGATTCCGTCTCAACAACAGATGTGGTAACCTCCATAGCATTATGGTCCTCTGGATTCTCAATCAGAGAGGGCTTGCTATCCTTTTCCTATGTTCTCTCAAATAGTTTCACGATGGCCTCCATTTGCTGCTGGTGTTTCCGTTCCCAACCTGCCATTCTCTCTCGGTGAGCTGCAAGGTTCCGCTGTTGATTTGCATTTGCTATAATCAGCTGTTTCAGCATCTCCTCCATTTTGGGTTTACTTTAACTGCCCGCATTCTCCACCATGTGTGAGGGATTAACTCGGTAGCGGGTGTGTGTGACCCCCTCTATGGGTTCACTACAGGCTGAACTGTACAAAAAGGCACTTGAGGATGACTGAAAACAAATGATATGGTTTAATTTTCCATCTTGCGGGATACACGTGCAAGCATCAAAACGGTATAAACAAAACAAAACACAAAATAAACCCTTGCCACTTGGGGCGTCTACCTTCCCAACACAGGAACCTACCGATTGAGTCTGGCACAGCCTACTGCTGGGCAGACACTGCTGGTCCTACAGCAGAAAACAACAAAAAAGTCTCTTTGATATTTCTCACACAGAAATATCCATCAGCACCTCACCTCTTCAGAAGTGCTTCTGACTGCTCCTTCACTTCACAAAGCCCCGGGATCCAGCAATCAGTCGTTATCCTTAGGCTATATTTATAGTGGCTTTAATTGCTTCATTTTGAACAGCTGAAGGCTTCTAACTCCCCAAACCTCTCTGGCCATTTCTACAGCCGAGGCCCAATAGTAATTGGTGTATTGTCTACACAAGGCAGAAAAGTATCCTCCATCTGGGACAACACACACAGATTGACCTGACTTCCTGTCACACTAGCAATAGTGTGCCCATTCCAGAATTGCTAAAATTTGGGGTGACAGGGGCAGAACATGCAGAAGAGATGTGCAAAAGGTTTTCTGGAGGCAGTATGTGCACGAGAGGAGTGTAGAGGGTGAATGGCGTCCCTGGGGGGGCCAGAGGGGGCCCTGGCCCCCCCAACATTATGCTGTGCCCCATCATGTTCCGCACCCAAAAGGGCTAGCTGCTGGGGCGGGGGTTCCCCTGGGGAGCTTCACCTGGGGGGAACAATGTACGTTCACTAAATCAGTGTATAAGTGCCAAGAGAGATTGCTTACCTGTGTCCTTCTCCATGCTGTCGGCAACCAATTTCCCTGTGATCCATGCTGTATTGTTTGTACTTGCACTAGCGGCCATGTTCTTGTTGCCGTTTTGTATTGGCCTCTATTGACGCTCAGCGACCATACATTTGGTGATTTCTGCATGTTTACTTCCTGGGGTGTTACATCTTACACTGGCGGCCATGTTCTTGTAGCCGCATTGTATTGGCCTCTATTGACGTTCGGCGGCCATACTTTTGGTGATTTCTGCATGTTTACCTCCTGAGAGGGTCTGATGGGTCAGTATGTCCAGAAGGGGAGCGTGGAAGGTATGAAGGGGACAGTATGTGTAGAAGAGGAATGAACAGGGTATGACAGGTCAGTATGTCCAGGATTTTTTTTGAAGGGTATGATGTACAGTATGTACTGGGAGAGGAGTAGAGCATGAAAGGTATGAAGAACTGGTCTAGAAATAAAGAGCTACTCTGGCATTGTAGCCACCCAGTCTATATCTGTAAATACGGCTACACCCTTTTTAAAGCATACATTTATTAAATAAGTTTATATACCTATAGGATTAAGTTACCCACATATACAGGGAAAAGAATATAAACAAACTGCTATTCAAAGTGCTTTATGTGTTGAAAATCAAAATACATAAGACATTTAACTGGATACTTGTATTGACAAAGATATTATCGCATAGCTCCCAACTGTCCCTGATTTCGAGGGACTGTCCCTGATTTGGAGTAATGTCCCTCATAGCTCCTCATTTGTCCCTCATTTTGGTCTGATCTGTATAGTTCTATATAAAATACACTTTTTATCTTTCAAAAAGTGTTTCCCAGTGCTAAACCTTTCATCCAATTTCTATGGCTGAGAGCGATAACCGGAGTGTTCTGGCGGGTCACCGCTGATAATATGATGTAAACAAATGATCGAAATCCGTTTTTTTTTTCCTCCTTACGCTGACAACGTGAGGAGAAAAAAAGGCTGATCACTGGCTTCTGTGAAAGGGCCAATGGTCCCGAAGAGGAAGAGGCACAGCCACATCATTTGTGCCTACCAGTGCCATCTGCCAGTGCATATCAGTGCCACCTGCCAGTGCCCACCAGTGCACATCAGTGCCACCCATCAATGCCCACCATGCCACCTATCAATACCCACCAGTGGTGCCAATCAGTGTCCAGTGCCTCATCAGTGCCACCTACCAGTGTCCATCTCTGCCACCCATCAGTGCCCATCGCTGCCTCCCATCAATGCCTCCTATCAATGCCACCTATCAATGCCCTTCAGTTCCGCCCCATCAGTGTCCACCAGTGTCGCCTATCAGTGTCCAGCAGTGCAGCCTTATCGGTGCAGCCTATTAGTGCTGCCTCATCAGAGTACATCAATGAAGGAGAAAAATGACCTGTTTGCAAAATTTTATAACAACATTTTTATTTATTTTTTTAATTCTGTATTTTTTCGTTTTTTTTAACAAAAAATAAAAAACCCAGCAGTGATTAAATTCTCTATTTGTGGGGAAAACAGAAAAAAAATTCATTTGGGCACAGTGTTGTATGAAAGCTGAAAATTGGCCTGGGTGTATTGGAAGGGAGTTTAGGCGCCCAGTAAGCAAGTGGTTAAAGTATGGCTTAATGGGACAGACCGGTCTGCAGGATCTAAAACCATTCCATGAATACTTTTAGGCTGGGTTCACATATGTGCGAATGGGATGGGGGTTTCACCGCATCCCATTCGCATGTCATGCAAGTGTGACCAGCTCTTAATGGAACCAGTTCACACAGGTCCGGGGGTGGCTGTGGTCCGCATTCCAAAAGGGTCCTGTGCCTGTTTGGGTCTTGTTCAGGTGTGAATTCAGGTAACAGTTTGGACCTGATTTGCACTGAACCGGTGGACAGGAACGCACCGGACCCCATGCTAGGAACCACAGCCACATACAGTATATGTGAACCCAGCCTTATATATTGGTTCTTTAGATGCGGGTTCTTTGCTGGTCTTCAGGTCCCGGCAGCTGGCATGTTTACTAAGGGAAGCTGGCTGTGAAGCCGCGTACACGCGGCAGAGAACCTCGACGGGCAGAACACATCGTTCCACCCGTCAAGGTTCTCTGCAGGTGTAACGCCATCGGCGTTATTTTACATAAGACGAGCGCAGCTGTATCTTGTTCAGACAGCTGCGCTCCATCCAGTGTCTGTTCAGCGTCACTTCCGGTGCGCCCTGCGTCCCTGCGTTTCACGCTGGAACGCGGAAGTGCGCTCGCTCGTTCCCATGCTGGGCGGGCTATTTAAACCCTCTCTGATGGCGGCTGGGTGTTCGGTTATTGAACAAGACACCCGGCGCCATCTGTGATCAAGGACGACTCTACTGGAGACCCTCTTCACCTCCTGCCTTCTGGAGGAGAGTTGTTCTCAACCCCAGGACTCCCTACTTCAGGATTCTGAGACCTAGACCACAGAGCTCACACTCTACAGCTTCTACTTCTTCCTGAAATCCCTGCCTACTTCCGGAATCCGAGGGCTAGACCACAGAGCTGACACTCTACACCTTCTACTTCCTCCTGAATCCCTGCCTACATTCTCCTGGGAGACTTATCATCTTACAGCCTTCACAACCGCAAGTACCATTAGGAATCAGTCTATTCAAGCTAGAACTGACATTGCCTATTTATGCAGTGTATGCTAATTCTATAGGATTCTGTTCCCAGTAACTTGTGTGATAGTCTGTACTGTGACTCTCTAGATATCATCTTCCCCCTATAGATCATATACGAAACCATTGTTGCGAGATAGTCTACAGGAGAATGTGATGATATTAACCCCTCACTCTCTGAACAAATATTGAGTTAACTGGTGGTTTATACTGAGAATTCTCCATTGTCACTGACTACTCCCTAATTTAGGTTTAATAAGGCGTAGGCGTCACAGAATAACCGAACCTTAAAAATAAAATCTAGATGGATCCCGCAGATCTAACAAATCATTTAGTGGGACTAACACAAAGGGTGGATACCCTCACTAACTCTCTAAATGAGATACGTTTAGAGAATGAAGCCCTCCGCCAACAGAATTTTGCCCAGGCCAGAGAGAGACCTGAACCAAAAGTATGTGCACCTGAACCTTTCTCTGGAGACAGGAAATTTTTTCGCCAATTTATTAGTTCATGTCGGTTGATGTTTGAACTACGTCCCCGTACCTATCATTCTGATAGGGTAAGAATTCTCACCCTTATCTCATATCTTCGGGGTGAACCTAGAGTCTGGGCCGACGCCTATCTAGAAGAGCATGGTGATCTCCTGGGGGCTTTCGACACCTTCCTCACTGAAATGTCCCTCCTTTACGAGGATCCCAATAAACAGTTAACCGCTGAGAATTCCATCAGAAACCTCAAGCAAGGGAAAAGACCAGTGGAAGACTACATTTCAGAATTCAAATGTTGGTGCAGAGAGACCCAGTGGTCAGATATTGCACTAAGGAACCAATTCCGGCTTGGCTTGACAGAAGCTTTAAAGGACGAGATTGCACGCATAGAACTTCCAACATCTCTAGAGGACCTAATGCAACTCTCCATTTCTATCGATCGTCGTCTCCGCGAAAGAAGAGCTGAACGTGCAAATGCATTTCTTCCCACACCTTTCAGGAGAGCCAGATCTCCCCCCAAGGAGCTTCCTATGGAACTCGGTGCGATTAAAGGCCCACTAACCGCAGCTGAAAAACAACGCCGCAGAGACCAAAACCTCTGTTTGTATTGCTCTGCCCCTGACCACGTTGTCTCCTCTTGTCCCCTTCTCAAGAGGAATTCCGAAGGTAAAAAAAGTAAACACCAACTTACCAAGCTTAACTTTACTGGTACTATTTCAAACCGCTACATTATCATTCTTCTTACTTTACAGTGGGGACTAGAAAGGATTTCCATTGATGCAATGGTCGACAGCGGAGCCTGTGGCAACTTTATTGATTCAAAGATTGTAGAATCTAATAAAATACCCTGTGTGTCCAAGCATACCCCTGTGTCACTCACTTTTATTGATGGTTCTAGTGCCTCAACAGGTCCTATATCCCTGCAAACTTCCCCCCTTCTCGTCACTTGTGCTTCTGGTCACACTGAGACCCTTGCTTTTGATGTGATCTCATCACCTATATTCCCAATAATTCTCGGAATACCATGGCTGCGTATTCATCAGCCAACCTTCCTATGGTCCACTAGTTCCCTAGATCTACAGTCCTTTCACTGTAAGCACAGTTGTTATCCTATATGTTCCACCTCTATCACAAACAACTACCCTTCTGATCTCCCAGGTTATTTACATGACTTTGCGGATGTTTTCAGCAAGACCATGGCAAACAAACTTCCCCCACATAGGATCTATGACTGCCCCATAGACCTTATACCTGACAGTCCTATTCCTACGGCAAGAATCTATCCATTATCCCAACCAGAACTTGTACACCTCAAGGATTACATAGATGAGAACCTTAAAAAAGGTTTCATCAGACCTTCAACTTCCCCAGCAAGTGCTGCAATCTTCTTCGTAAAGAATAAAGATGGCTCACTCCGACCAATCATTGACTACCGTGCACTCAATAACATCACCATAAAAAATAGATACCCACTACCATTAATTCCGGAACTCATCGAGCGTCTTCAAACCTCAAAACTTTTCACTAAACTAGATCTTAGGGGTGCCTACAATCTTGTGAGAATCCGCTCAGGCGATGAGTGGAAAACAGCTTTTAAGACACGTTATGGGCTTTTTGAATATCTGGTAATGCCCTTTGGCTTATGCAATGCACCCGCTACATTCCAATGGTTTATCAATGACATTTTTCGAGACTTGTTAGACGTTTGCGTCGTTATTTATTTGGACGACATCTTAATTTACTCAGATTCTCCTGAAGAACACATCAAACATGTCCGTTGGGTTTTGGCTAGACTGAGAACACATTCATTATATGCCAAACTTGAAAAATGTGTTTTCAGTCAACGCAGCATCTCTTTCCTTGGGTATCTTATTACTCCAAATGGAATACAGATGGAATCATCGAAAGTAGAGTGCATTTTGTCCTGGCCCGTTCCCCATTCCAGAAAAGCATTACAACGGTTCCTCGGATTTGCAAATTACTACAGAAAGTTTATTAAAGACTTCTCAGCGATTGTGAAACCACTAAACAGTCTCACTAGTTCTAAGACACCTTTCTCCTGGTCGGACGACGCACAACGGTCTTTTGACTTCTTGAAATCCAGTTTCACCTCCGCTCCAATTCTACAACTTCCTAACCCACATTGTCACTTCACATTGGAGGTAGATGCCTCGCACTTTGCCTTGGGTGCTGTGCTTTCCCAACGATCTACTCTTTCGGATCCTCTGCATCCGGTGGCTTTCTATTCCAGGACTCTACTACCTGCCGAGATGAACTATCCTATTGGAGAGAAAGAACTCCTCGCCATAAAGGATGCCTTGAGTAATTGGAGACATCTTCTGGAGGGTTCTAAACATCCCATCACCATCCTTACAGATCATCGCAATTTGCAACATCTTAAGGCCTGCAAGACCCTATCCTCCCGCCAAGTTAGGTGGAGTTTATTCTTTGACAGGTTCGATTTCAACATCTCCTATCGTCCTGGTACAGAAAATGTCAAAGCTGACTCATTGTCACGAATGCATGACAATCACACAATTGAGACTCCTCCCTCCTCGATAATTCCACTTGATCGCTTCATTGGAGCTTCTGTTCCCTTCTTACACTTACTTCTCCAATCTCTCCCTAATGAGGTGCCTCCGGGTCTCAAAAAACATTCTAACGGGCTATATACATTCAATAACAAAGTTTACGTTCCTCCCGCTTTGCAAACAACTCTTCTCAAACAACTTCATGATGCTCCACTAGCAGGTCATCCAGGAATTAGTAAGACCATTCACTTAATTAAAAGAGATTACTGGTGGCCTAAGCTCTCACACACTGTCACTCAATATGTTAATTCATGCGTCATATGTGCTACCAACAAACATTCCAGGAAGCCACCTTATGGTCTTCTTACATCTATTCCTATTCCGGAAAGACCCTGGGATGTTGTTTCCCTGGATTTCATAGTCGACCTCCCCAGGTCTCAAGGTGCCAACACGATTATGGTTACAGTCGACTTATTAACAAAGATGGCTCACTTCATTCCATTAAAGAAGTTACCAACCTCTCTCGAGACCGCACAAGCCTTCTTAGAGAATGTTCTCAAGTTACATGGCCTCCCTTCCCAGATTATCTCAGACCGCGGCACCCAATTCATTTCCAGATTCTGGAGAGCGCTTTGCCAAGCCTTACAAATTGATCATCGTATGTCCACTGCCTATCATCCTCAGACAAACGGTCAGACAGAACGGGTTAATCAAACACTCGAACAATACTTACGCTGTTATTGCACCCATTTACAGGATGACTGGCTCCAATTTCTTCCTCATGCTGAATTCGCGTATAATAACGCCTCCAGTTCTTCCTCCGGATTTTCTCCTTTCTACGCTAACTATGGATTTCATCCCAAATCTGCACCAATCTCTGTTCTCCCTAACAGTGTTCCTGCTGTAGAGCATTACCTCTCAAACTTAAAGAGGACTTCAGAAATACTCCATGTCAATCTTCGTACAGCCCAACAAAGACAGAAGAAATATTACGACTCCCGTAGAACTGCTCCCCCAAAATACAAAGTTGGTGATTTAGTTTGGCTCTCTACCCGAAATTTACGTCTTAATATTCCCTCAAGGAAACTAGGACGTCAATTTACTGGTCCTTTCACCATTTCAGACCTCATTAACAACAACACCGTAAAACTAGTTCTACCTTCACATTGGAAGATACATCCGACTTTCCATGTCTCACTTATTAAACCTTTCATACCTAATCCCTTTCCTAACAGAGTTCCTCAACCCCCTTCTCCTGTTGAGGTTCTAGGTGAGACCGAGTACGAGATAGAAAGAATTCTAGATTCCAAAAAACAAGGTTCTTCCCTCCAATATTTAATTCGTTGGAAAGGCTACAGCCAACTTGATGACTCTTGGGAAGATGCCTCTCACATTCATGCCCCTAGACTCATCAAGCATTTTCACCGCAGATACCCTGACCGCCCATCACCCTCTGGTTCTATTTTTGGGACCCCCTTGAGGAGGGGAGTATGTAACGCCATCGGCGTTATTTTACATAAGACGAGCACAGCTGTATCTTGTTCAGACAGCTGCGCTCCATCCAGTGTCTGTTCAGCGTCACTTCCGGTGCGCCCTGCGTCCCTGCGTTTCACGCTGGAACGCGGAAGTGCGCTCGCTCGTTCCCATGCTGGGCGGGCTATTTAAACCCTCTCTGATGGCGGCTGGGTGTTCGGTTATTGAACAAGACACCCGGCGCCATCTGTGATCAAGGACGACTCTACTGGAGACCCTCTTCACCTCCTGCCTTCTGGAGGAGAGTTGTTCTCAACCCCAGGACTCCCTACTTCAGGATTCCGAGACCTAGACCACAGAGCTCACACTCTACAGCTTCTACTTCTTCCTGAAATCCCTGCCTACTTCCGGAATCCGAGGGCTAGACCACAGAGCTGACACTCTACACCTTCTACTTCCTCCTGAATCCCTGCCTACATTCTCCTGGGAGACTTATCATCTTACAGCCTTCACAACCGCAAGTACCATTAGGAATCAGTCTATTCAAGCTAGAACTGACATTGCCTATTTATGCAGTGTATGCTAATTCTATAGGATTCTGTTCCCAGTAACTTGTGTGATAGTCTGTACTGTGACTCTCTAGATATCATCTTCCCCCTATAGATCATATACGAAACCATTGTTGCGAGATAGTCTACAGGAGAATGTGATGATATTAACCCCTCACTCTCTGAACAAATATTGAGTTAACTGGTGGTTTATACTGAGAATTCTCCATTGTCACTGACTACTCCCTAATTTAGGTTTAATAAGGCGTAGGCGTCACAGCAGGCCGTCAAAATCGGCGACCCGCCCGTCGGGAATGGCAACCAGCCATTCATCCAGGCGGGCCGTCGAGCAAAAAGAGAGCGTGCTCTCTATTCGCTCGACGGGATTCCCGACGGGCGGGGCGAGCCAGGAGCGTACACACGGCCGAGGTTCTCGCTGGAATGCAGCTTCCAGCGAGGTTCTCGCTGGTTTCCAGCGAGAACCTCGGTTGTGTGTACGCCGCCTTACTTCATCACAGACAGATTCCCACTGTGCATGTGTGAGCTGCACTGCGCTATGTGAATTTTCCCACAGCCTTCTGCAACCTGTAATGTAGACAGGGGGCTGAAAATCTGTCTGGATCGCCTAGGAAGTGGGAGCAGGTACCTGTGAAAACTAGGTGCCCAATCCCCTAGGAGCTTCTAATCCAGTAGGGCCACGGCATAATACTTGTGTCGGAAAACTGCAGGGACTTAGTCCCAAGGGAGGGGGCGAGCATGCTGACTAACTCCCAGCCAGAATGGCTCGGATGATGGGGGCAAGTTTACTGAGGAGAAACAGGAAGTGAGAAATTCAGACAAAGAAAAAAAAACATTTAGAATGGAAAGCGAAGGAAAAGGTAAGTGAACCAACAATGCACTAGCTTAAAGGAACCTATTTAGAAAATAAAAAAATAACCTTTACAACCCCTTTAACATTGGTGTAAAAACATTAAAAACAGAGGTGATGCATTTTTTTCAAAGAATATAATTGGTTTCTCTGAGCAGCTGCTCCACTTTTACAGTGGTTTCTCCAAATTAGCCCTGCTATGACCTTCCCGATGTCTGTTAACCACTCGATGTTCGCCGGCGACCCGCGATCGTGACACGGAGAGGCAGAAGCCCACCCCCCCCCCCATTTTACAATTTCTACAGAGGGCTATTTAGTCATACACTGAGCAGCCATAACTGTATGACCACCCACAGATATCGAGTAGGTCTCCCCTTTGCCACCAAAACAGCCCTATCGCTAGACCTCTGAAGGTATGCTGTGGTATCTGGCACCAAGCCATCAATGGCCGATCCTTTAAATCCTGTAAGCTGCATGATTGGGCATTCATGGACTTGTTTTTCAATTGGATTGAGATCTGGAAAAATTGGCCAAGTCAACACCTCAAACTTGTTGTTTTCCTCAAACCATTCTTGAACCATTTTTGCAGTGTGGCAGGGCACAATATCCTCCAGAAAGAGGCCACTGCCATCAGAGAACACTGTTTCCATAAAAGAGTGTACTTGGTCAGCAACAATGTTTAGGTAGGTGGAACCATTACCAGTAAAATATCCATGAATAGAAAGACTCAAGGTTTCCCAGCAGAACATTGCCCTAAGCATCACACTGGTTCCATTGACTTGCCTTCTTCCCATAATCAGTTTATTTTCTCAGAGAATAGGTGCAGAAACTCTGCCCTTTTCTCCATCCCTAACAACCTCCAAGTACCTTCCCCTGCTTCAAACCCCAACCTAGCCACCCAGTAATTCCCTTTTAGAGAATACAGAACCAAATATTATTTTGTGGTGCTAAGTAATTTGTATGCAATTTGTTATTGATAACAAAAAAAGCAGTAAAATAAATCCCCTAAAGCCAGCAACAATAGACCCCCATTCCAGGCACACTAGATCCCCCCATCAAAAACAGATCCACCCAGCAACAATAGACCCTCATTCAGGGATGGACTGGCCATTGGCACTACAGGGAGTTTCCCGGTGGGCCGATGGCTCAGTGGGCCAGCTTCAGTGACAGCGGACCACCGACCCCTCCGCTCCTCTGTCTCTCCTTTCCCGCAGCGCTCACCTCCTCTCCCTGCCCACAGCGCTCACCTGGGTGGAACAAAGAAGCAGGGGGAGGACCAGATCAGCAGGGGGGATGACAGAGGAGCATGGGGAGGGGGACAGACAGCTGACTCAACAGCTATGGCCTGGAAGTTTCTCTCTTCTGCCTAATCTTGTCCCATAAGGGGTTGCACCAAACTGATTCTTTGCCCCAGGTGAAATAATGTCTAGCTTCCCCACTGGTACTGCCTATAAGAGTACCAGTACCAGCCGTTCTACTCTAATAAAGTAGAACGGCTAGAGGCTAGTGAAGGGGGAGTGGGGGCTTGGGTGGCCGGGGAGGTGCAGGAGTTGTCCAGCCACCGTGGGAGAGACCTGTCAAAGTGGGCCAGTCTGGATGAAGTCCAGGGCCAAATTGTTGTCCCAGTCCAGCCCTGCCCCCATTCCAGGCACACTAGATCCCCCTATCAAAAACAGATCCACCCAGCAACAATACTGTAGATCTCCCCTTAGTGACAATAGACTCCACCCCAGTACACAATATATCCCCCTAGCAACAAAAGACCCCACCCCAGCAATAATATACTCCCCCAGCAACAATGGATTCCTCACACAACATTATACCCCCAGCAACAATAGATGCAGCCCAGCAACAATATACCCCCAAGCAGCAACAACAGATTTTCCAGCAGCCAGCAACAATAGACCTCTCCCTCAAAAGTAGATCCCTCCCAGCAACAATTGAGTCCTCAGCAACATAAGACGCCCCCTAGCAACAATAGACCCCCATGCAAAAATAGATCCCTACCAGGAATGCCGCGTACACACGATCAGGTAAACCGATGAGAACGGTCTGATGGACCGTTTTCATCGGTCCAAACCGATCGTGTGTGGGCGCCATCGGTTATTTAACAATCGGTTAAAAAAAGCCAACTTGTTTTAAATTTAACCGATGGATACCTAACCGATAGCAAAATAAACAATCGTTTGTAGGCACGACCATCGGTTAAAAATCCACGCATGCTCAGAATCAAGTCGACGCATGCTTGGAAGCATTGAACTTCATTTTTTTCAGCACGTCGTTGTGTTTTACGTCACTGTGTTCTGACACGATCGTTTTTTTAACCGATGGTGTGTAGGCGCGACGGACCATCAGTCAGCTTCATCGGTTAACCAATGAAAACGGTCCATCAGACCGTTCTCATCGTATGGACCGATCGTGTGTACAGGGCATTAGAATAGATCCCCCAGCAGTCAGCATCAAATACCCTCCAGCGCTCCTTGCCATTGCATACATTCAGTGCCGGAAAAAAAAGCCCTGCCCATAATGCATCCTGGTGCCATCTCTTCCCCAGGTAAGCGACTCACACATACACCTTGCCATCCACATGATGTAAAAGACAACTTGATTCAACAGACCAGGCCACCTTCTTTCAGTTTTCTATGGTCCAGTTCTGATGCTTATGTACGCACTTTTGGCTGGAGACAGGGGTCAGTTTTGACACCCTCTAGCTTTGTAGCCCCATACACAACATACTGCAATGCCCATTTTTTCTGCTTGCGACACAGGATTGAAGGTGAAGGGTGGGGCATGAAATGTCCCCGCCCCCACCACCTATGGGACTGTGTCATACCAGAAAATAAAATTAAAGTTTAATTAATAAAAAAAAAAAAAAAAAAAAATACTTACCTATGATTGGTTGAGCTTTTGTTGACAGTTGCCCCAAACAACGGTCCTCTAACCCAATAAAAAGATAGAGGATGCGTCAGCAGTGGGCAGAAGATTGGAGAAGATTTGGAGAAGCACATCTGCACTTACCTGTCATGGAGCAGTTGCTTCGCCAGATGAGGGACCAGGCCGCAGCTGAGGATGGTGATGGCTCTCTCTTCCTGGCTCTTCTCCCCTGTTTTTTCCTTCTCCCTCTTCTGCTGGTCGTGGACCTGTTTTTTTCCGGTCCTGCGGTGCCATGTCCTTCTTCCTCCCTTTCTCTCCCTGTTATCCCCCCTGATATACTTTCTCCCCCTTGGACCTTTGGTGTCCTATAGTGGACTCTCCTCCGGTGCAGTGAGTGGCGGTTCCTCTGTCTCCTGCCGTCAGATGTTGTCATCTCCGCCTGTGTAATCGGCTTCAGGCCCTTCCTTCATCCGCGATGTCGTTCGGCCTTCTACTTCGGCTGGAATCGCTGGCGCGTGCACAGTACATCAAGGCAGATCAACACAGAGGCAGCTTAAGTGTCCTCTCAGGTTCGAATCTCCGCCTGGTCAGGTCTCTAGGGGAAAGAAGACAAGTTATTTCATTTAAATTTTATTGATAATTGTAATAATGATTTACTTAGGGTTTCTAATTGTTCTGCCTCTTTTTTTTTAACCCCTTCTAGTGCTGTTACTTCAGCTGGAATGCCTCAGATTAATTTTGTAAGTCCATCACAGCCAGCCAATCCTGTTGTCATGGCGACTGGTAGTAAACAGATTTCTGGGAGGAAGCGTCTTTGTAAATCTATAGGTATTGCAATACCTTCTAATGTTTTGATGCATGGGTTTTCTGATCATCAATTAAATGCTTCCAGTTTTATTGATACAGCTCCTTCTTTGTTGACGGTTCCCGTTACCATGGCGCCTGATCATGACCATGCATCTCCTGATTTTGTCGTTTCTCCAAATCCGCTGCCTGCGAATGCCTCGACTGAGTTGGTTTCAGCTCCTGCTGGTGAGTTTAATAATTCTTCTCCAGTCAGGGAATTACTTTATTTTTATTTATTTTATTTTTTTTATTTATGTCCATGTTTGCTAATTCTTTTAATTCTGTTAATCAACCACAGTCAACTCCTGCTTCTGTGTGGCTGGATCCTTTGTCTGAGGCTCATATTAGCCCTGTCTCTACCTCAGTTGCCACTGCAACGGTTATTCCTGCTGCTCATGATGTTTTGATTCCTCCTTTGGTCCCAGAATCTTGCTTAAGGGAAGTTTTGATGTGCGATTTGTGTCCTCTGGGGTTTCATTTATCTAGTGCAGTGAAAAAATTTTTTTGGAAAAGAGACTAAGTTTAAATTCTGACTTTGCTTCCGTCCAACCACGAGCTTAAGGTGGTTAAGAAGGATGGTGATCGTAAAGATGATAAAAAACGAAAATTGCCGCCACGCTCTTTTAACAACTGGCTGTAGCATTTTGCATTTATGCTAGCGTGCTGGGTGAACAGCGCCCTGATTTGTGTTCTGGCTTATTCCAACATATCAAAATTATTTTGGAAGCATACAATTTTTTTTTTTTTTTTTTTACGTTTTTCATGGTTTTATTATGACGAAGCATTTCGACAGAAGTTGTCTGTGCACAAATCTTTGAAGTGGGGTTCAAAAGATATAGGTCTGTGGCTCAATCTTTTATTAACTCAGAAGCCGTTGGTTAAAGTTAATGTTTCCAATGCCAGTGATATGTATAGGAGAGGTGTGTGTATTTTAATTTCAATGATGGCATGTGTAAGCGGCCTAACAGCTGTAAATACAAACATGAGTGTAGTCATTGTGCTGGTTCTCACCCTGCTTCTCGAAGGAGCTTTTTTCTAAACATGCTACCTTGGCTTCACATGTATCCAGAATGTCAGAGGGCAATCGTCCTGCGTGTTGGTTTCTTGTTTGGTTTTCGATAACCTTTTTCTGGAATCGGTTGTCGTGTCTTTCCTATTTGCATTCTGTTTCTTCTAATTTGTCTGTTGTTCGTGAGAAATTGAATAAAGAATTGCGAGCTGGTAGAATTGAAGGTCATTTTTCTACTCCTCCTTTTGTTAATTTTTGGGTTTCTCCGCTTGGTATTATTCCTAAGAAAGATCCAAACTCTTTTAGATTGATACACCATCTCTTATTCCTGTTTAGATTTTCTTTGAACGATGATATTGACCCCTCGTTGTGTTCTGTTCAATATTCTTCTTTTTATGACACTTTGTTAAAAATTAGGAGTGTTGGTGCCTCTGCTTTACTTGCTAAAGCTGATATTCAATCCTCGTTTCGGTTACTTCCTATTCATCCATCCGCTTTTAACTCTTTGGGTTTCTGTTTTCAAAATTAATATTACTTTGATAAGGGTCTCCTGATGGGATGTTCGCTTTCTTGTTGTTATTTTGAACTCTTTTTAACGTTTATTGAATGGGTTGTTGGTTTTCGTGCTGGTTCTAATAACTCATTGCATTGCATCTGGATGATTTTCTGTTTTTGGTGAAGCTGGTACATCTGATTGTTTATATTTATTTACTGAATTTCGGATTGTCTGTCGGGAGTTTGGTGTTCCGTTGGCCGATAAAAAATCTGTTTACCCTACGTCTTGTTTTGACTTTCTGTGTCTTCAGATAGATACGGTTTCAATGGAATTCCATCTTCCTGATGAAAAGATTGTTAAAATTAGGATTTTATTGGACTTCGTTCTTTCCAAACATAAGGTTAGGTTGAAAGTGTTGCAATCTCTTCTTGGTTTATTGGCTTTTGTGTCCAGGGTTTTGCCAATGGGTCGTGTCTTCTCTAAGAGATTGTATCGGGTCAGTTCTGGAATTTCTTCTCCTTTCCATTCTGTGAGATTTACATCTTGAATTAAAGAAGACCTTAAAGTTTGGCGTACATTTTTGGCTACGTTTAATGGTAATTGTTTGTGGTATACTCCTTTTTGTTCGGCCTCTGCTCTTCATCTGCATACAGATGCTGCTGGATCGTGTGGATATGGTGCTTATTGGGATGGTCATTGGTCTGCTGATTCATGGCCTGAATCTTGAAAGGATGAGGGTTTGACTTCTAATATTGTTTTGTTGGATAGTTTTTCCTGTTTTAGTGGCCTTTGGAATTGTGGGGTGTTAATTTTAGGAATCGTCATATTTTACTTTATTCGGATAATAGAGGTGTAGTTTTTGCTCTTGATTGCTTATCGTCTACATGTCTTCCTGTTCTTGCTGTACTTAGATTGTTGGTGTTTAAATGTTTAGACCTTAATATTTGGCTTAAAGCAAAATACATTCCTGGAAAAGATAATCTTATTGCTGATGCATTGCCCCGCTCTCGGATTCAAGAATTTTGACGATTGGTGCCGGATGCGGATCCTATTGGCCTATTATGCCCTCCACACTTATGGGACCTTCGGTGAATCCTGTTTTTGCTGCCATTAGGTGTTCTTTGGCACCCTCCAAGTGAGCGTTGTATACAGCTTTGTGGAAATTGTGGTGTTCTTTCTTGCTTTATTTGGGATGTGATCAACCCCCGTTTTCGGAAGGTTTGGTTCTGTCCTTTCTAAATTTTCGAATGTCTCGTGGTTATTCACATTCTCATTGTTAAAACTTTTTCCGTGTTTCCTTCTTTATGCATCTGCAGGGTATCAGGTCCTGTATGTCCTTTTTCTCGGTCAAGCATGCCTTGCGGGGTTATAGAAGGAAACATTTGGTCGCTGATGATAGATTACCGATTTCTGTTGACCTTTTGGGTCGTCTTTGTGACGTTTCTAAGGATGTCTGTTTTTCTCCGTATGAATCCCTCTTACTTTCTTTGTCATTTTGTTTATGTTTTTTTGGAGCCTTTCGGAATTGTTGCCACGTAAGGTTTCTGATGACTCTGGTCTCTTCTTTCAGGCGGTTTTTGTTAGATCTGATTCTATTCAAATTCTGCTTCATACGAGTTAGAATGATCGTATGGATCATGGTCAGTGGATTACTTTGCGGGCTAATCCTGGCGCTCGCTATTGCGTTTTCTCTTTACTTAGACGTTTTTTGGGAGTGAGACCTGTTTTTCATAGGCAATTTTTGATTCATGTCACGGGTGCTCCGGTGACTATTTATCAGTTCCAGGCCGTTCTACGTAGATGCCTCAAAGCATTACAGTTGGGACACCTGCGGTTTTCATCTCACTCTTTTCGTATCGATGCAGCCACTACGGCAGCTATGTTTGGTCTTAATGAATCTGTGAAATTGGTGGTTGGCGATCGAATTGTTATAGATCGTATGTTAGACCTAATTTTCAATTTTGATTTTAGATGCCTGATATAACGTCTGGATAATAGGACACTCTTATATTTTCTGGGCTCAGAAGAGAGCTGAATGGAGAGTCTATGGCGATAACTTAGGTTTACCTCATCAGAATTTTACTTTTATTGGTATGGGCTATGCTGTATGCTTTGGAGCAATTTACGTTCTGTGCTATCTCATTTACATGTTTGTTGGCCCATACCACAGATCATCATTTCCACTTATATGGTAATGATCTTGGAATACGCAAGACGTTATAGTTGATTTCTCAAATTAAGCTTGATATGTTATGTTTACATGCTGTTTTCCTAATACTATTTTGGTCTTTTCTGAAATTATTCCTCAACTAGATTGGTTGCTCTGCCCTGTGAGCGTAAGTATTTAGAAAGAATTCACAGGAGATTTAATAGGTCATTGGATAAATTCATGCCTTTGGTTCATGGTATGTCTTTTAGACATGTGAACTTAGAAGGTGGTTTGCCTGGTTTTTATAGACCAGACAATGTGCATTTATCTGACATTGCTCTTGACATCTTCAATTTAGATTTACAAACCTGTGTTGAATTGGCTGTCGCCTTGGTGGGGTGCCAGGCTCCTTAACATTGGGCCTGGCGTGTGGATGGTATATTTCATGATTGTTTTAGCTTGAGCTTAAATGGCTAAGCTAATTTTATTATTATAAGATATATATATGGTTATATGTTAATAAAATTGATTTAATATACTTAAATTGATTATTTAATTTTGATTTAAGAATTGTTTGATATAATCAATTTATTTACACCTATAAATAAAGGCCACGGCCATTTCATACCACAGGTATATTTTGTAGTATTATTTATTTATCTATTAAAATATTATATTAGTTCTTAAAAGGTTATGACTACAGTCCCATGAAGGTGAAGGGTGGGGCATGAAATGTCCCCGCCCCCACCACCTATGGGACTGTGTCATACCAGAAAATAAAATTAAAGTTTAATTAATAAAAAAAAAAAAAAAAAAAATACTTACCTATGATTGGTTGAGCTTTTGTTGACAGTTGCCCCAAACAACGGTCCTCTAACCCAATAAAAAGATAGAGGATGCGTCAGCAGTGGGCAGAAGATTGGAGAAGATTTGGAGAAGCACATCCCACCCTCCCTCCCTGTCGTGGCCTTTTTTATGAGGTTTTAATCCCTTCTTGTAAGGGGATGGTATATTTCATGATTGTTTTAGCTTGAGCTTAAATGGCTAAGCTAATTTTATTATTATAAGATATATATATGGTTATATGTTAATAAAATTGATTTAATATACTTAAATTGATTATTTAATTTTGATTTAAGAATTGTTTGATATAATCAATTTATTTACACCTATAAATAAAGGCCACGGCCATTTCATACCACAGGTATATTTTGTAGTATTATTTATTTATCTATTAAAATATTATATTAGTTCTTAAAAGGTTATGACTACAGTCCCATTCAGGTTCAACATGTTTACTTGGTGCCTAATATTTCCCACCAACTTTCAGATGCCATTGTAATGAGATATTCATTGTTATTGCTTAACCTGTCACTGGTAAAGCTGATCACTCTGCACATGCTCATTTTTTTTTCTTTATCTTTCCTGATATAATTAAGGGATGAATAACATAATAATACACTATAAAATGAAAATTGGGAGCTCCTTCCCGCATCAGATAATTGCTATTGATAATTGGTATACCCACCCTATACTTCTGCCAATATATAAGTTCTCTAAGATTGCCAGTCTAACAATCTTCTCCTCTAAGTGACAGTTTTAGGTAAGTAGACAACACGGAAATATGACTATGAACAGACTAAACTATATGCCATGAAAACAGATGGAAGAGGAACTCAATGATAAACCCGGGCTTCAGGCACATAGAAAGGGGTTAAATGGCCATCCTACCAAATTGACTCCTCAATATGCACATTGGCTTACTATTTCTTTGAGATTTAAGATCCCTGCACCTAAATGAGATTAGTATGCGGTGGAAGGAATATGGCTCCTATACGATTCCTTCTGTTGTGGCAGAAAGGGTAAAGCTGGCAACAAGTGAGCAGATATCTCTCAGAGAACATTGTCTGGTAAGACATTTTCCTAGTGGTGGCTCTAGGTGGTTTTTAGTGGTAGCTAGTGCTGACTCTACAAGCAGGGTAACTTTTCATTACCATAATGAAGCAGTCCAGTGAGTGGAGACTCAGGTGCCTTAACGGCGGACTTATTATCGTCAGAAATCCTGAAGGGAAAGCTGAGAACCTGCTCGGTCAGTCTTTCCCCCTACACGCGGCCGGGTTTCTTGACAGGAAAACTGCCATGGGAGCTTTGGCTGGGAATCCCGGCCGTGTGTATGCTCCCATGCAGGCTTTCCCAATAGGAAAACCACTGAGTTAAAAACAGGCAGGAAAAAAGGAAAAAAGGAATCATGTTCTCATTATTCCCACCGGTTCCAGGTGGTTTTCCTGTCAGGAAAACTGCCATGGAGCATACACACAGCCAGTTTTCCCGGCCAAAAGCTGTCATGGCAGTTTTCCCGACAATTTTCCCGACAGGTCGTGTGTACAAGGCTTGAGGCTAGAGTGACCAGTGACATACTCCTGACTCCATTCAGCTGCCAGCCAGGAGACCATTGTCAACAGGTGAATGTATACAAAGGACAAAGGGATGGGTATGCTGGCTGATGTAATTGAACAAATATGGCCATTTTAATGCTCTCACACTGGGAGAGCAGCGGGGATAGGAGCCCCTGGGGGTATCTATCTATCTATCTATCTATCTATCTATCTATCTATCATATGATTTTTTTGTTTGTTTTCTAGGCTTTGCATCATGTCTGGTAACAGTGAGTATATTTTTATTGCCTACATTACTAATGTGTTTTTTTTTTCTTTTTTTTTAAACTAATTTCATAAAATGGTCGTTAGTGGTGGACACATTTTTCACGTGTAATCAATGAAAAAACTCCACATTTCCTTTAAAATTACAAAATATTCCCAGTTATCTAATTAATGTAGTAAAATGTATGTTTTAAGGCAGGGGTAGGCAACCAGCAGCTCTCCAGCTGTTGTGGAACTACATTTCCCACAAGGCATTGCAAGGCTGGCAGTTACAATTACTCCCTGCATCAGCTGGAGGGCCCCAGGTTGCCTACCCCTGTTTTAAGGGGTTATGAGAAAAGATTAATATACACCGATCAGCCATAACCATGGGCGTCCCCTCCATAGGGCAAGGGGGGGGGGGCAATTGACCCCCCCCCCCCCGGGAAAATCGAGACGGCGTTGAAGAGTTTTGCGGCTGCGGGCTGTCTGAGCGCTCCCGGGCCGGATGTCACACAGGCACAGCGAGCAGAGTGAAGCCACCCCCCCTCCAGTGTTTATATGTACACAGGGGAGGGAAACTGCTGTGCCTGTGCCACAGTGATGGCTGATCTGAGGTACTGAATGGGATGGGGAGGGGGGTCCGTTTGTGCTGAAGGGGGGGTTGTGCTGAATGGGGGGTCCATCTGTGCTTAAAGGGGGTCTGTACATTCTCTAGGCTATATTTATATGGGCATGGGGTGAAGATGAATTATCTCAAGAGCTATTTCAAACTGCCAGCTGGCTGCGTTATCGTTAAAGCGCCGCTAAAAAGTGACGCTTTACCATCGTTTTAGCTGCGCTATCCGGACACTAGTGGGGCACGTTTAATCCCCGCTAGCGTTTGAAGAAAGGGTTAAATGCGACTGTATATTGCTGCTGCAAAAAGAATTTCAGCGGACACCCATGGCCATAACATTATGACCACTGACAGGTAAAGGGAGTATCTTGTTACAATGGCATCTGAAAATTGGTGGGAAATATTAGGCAGCAAGTTGTATAAGTGTGAAAGGGGCCTTAGGGAGTATCGCCCTCTCTATTGTCATGTTTACTGTGATCACTGGGAGTGAAAGTGAAAAGAAAATTCACTTTCACAGTTCTTGGGTTATCTCCAGAACAGTATAGCTGAAATCTTCCAATGGGGAGACTAGTTCTGGTGACCCTGGTGACAACCAAGGATTCCTTCAGTTTGAAGGGATTTCCTCTCACTTCCTGTTTTGAATATGGGACAGGAAGTAATAGGAAATCTTCCCAATGGGACACACATGGCAACAAAAAAAAAAGACAGGGGTAATAACCCTCCCTTACTTTATCCAAAATGAAAAAAAAGTATTGTCTTTATTTCTACTTTAATGTATGAAAATTGCAAGTTAAGATCTTGGGCACATCCCTCAGTGAACCCATAGTGCAGCAAGTTAAAATAGATAACATTGTCAAAAACAATGACCAGCAAGATCCTGAAAACATGCTTTGATTCTGAAGCACTATGGTAAGTAAGCAAAATTCAAACATTCTATTGAGCCTGGTGGTACAAATATACATAAATCATAAGTCTATATTGACTCAGCTCAATTGCTTAGGGCTGCAGCTAAATACAGTTCAGGATTCCCAAATTAAAAGAAGCAAAGCAGCACAGCAATGGGGCTGGCTATAGTCAGAGCTAGACCTTTATTGGCAATAGAAATAAATAAATTAACCAACTCTACTTACCCATCTGGCGGTGATACTTTATGTAAGCTATTGTAGAGTCACCGTTGAATGTTGCTAAACACAATGCATATACAGGCATAGTGGTTTAAAATAAAAATCGAACTCACTTTACTGGGGTGAGTAAATATATTTATCAGTGGTAGTTAACTGTATCCATGTATCTATTTTTGGCTGCACTCCCGGTCACTTGAAATCTCGTTGTTACCACTGTGTGGTGACGATTAGATTTACAGTTGAACCTCAGATTACGAGCATAGTCCGTTCCAGGAGTATGCTCGTAATCCAAAGTACTCGCATATCACAGCGAGTTTTCCCATTGAAGTCAATGCAAACGAAAATAATTAGTTCCGCATTGACTTCAATGGGATGCAATACCGAATGCAGCCAGCGGTGGGGGGGGGGGGCAGAGAGCGCTGAAAACAGTCGAAAAGGCCCGAGGACACTTTGGCTCGTTTCCTGCCCCCCCCTGTACCTCAGGCCAAATAAGGTACTGCAGGCCAATGTTCGGCTTTTCTCGGGTCCTGTGCCCCCGTACCTCAAATTAGGTACTGCAGGCCTATTTTTGGCTCTTTGGCTTCTGTGCCCCCGTAAATCAGGCCAAATGAGGTACTGCAGGCCTATTTAGCTTGAATTCTGCTCGTCTTGTGAGTCAACACTTGCAAACTTAGGGCCAGATTCAGGTAGAGTTAGGCTGGAGTATCAGTGATACTCCAGCCTAACTGTCACTTTAAGCCAGCGTTTTTGTTTTCTGTAACCAGAAAACAAGAAACGCCAGGTTGGAGTTCCGATGCGAGCGGCGTAATTGAATTTCGCCATCGCATCGCAACTTTAATTTAAAAATGGCGCTGGGGGCGTTCCTGCTGATTAACGCTGAAAAAATATGTTAATCAGCGGGAATCGGCAATTCACGATCGTATTCGGGCGCGACGCAGTGACTTTCCGATGTTTCCGTAACAGATACGTGGCGTAAAGATAAAGCAGCCCCCTAGTGGAGTATCCTATGTAAAGTATAGCCGTCGTCATCGCGTCGGGAAAAAAAATTAGTGTCGCTTGCGTAAAACATCCATGAATGGGGATTTGACGTCATTGACGTTCACTGACAGAATTTGGAGCATGCGCACTGGGATGCATTGACAGTCGACGCATGCGCAGTACGTTCGCCGCGGGATCGTGCTTAGTTTAAATAATACACGCCCCGTACCCACCCAATTTGAATTCCGCCGGCTCATTTTCGATACGCTGCCGCAACTTTAGGAGCAAGTGCTTCATGAATAACAGCACTTGCTCCTAAAATTTCGCCAGAGTAACGTAAATGAGAAACGTTACTCCAGATTAAAGATGCTCCCATCTACCTGAATCTGGCCCTTAGTCAGAATTTATAAAAATAGTTGCTTGCAAATCAAAACGCTCTTAAACCAAGTTGCTATTAAACCAAGGTTCCACTGTACTGCTGTTCAGGCAGCAGCGTAATTCATCCTGGACCCTGCCGGTGATAAGGATATAATGTCAGGAATGGATATGTTGCAAACCCCAACACCATGTTTTTTGCATTACCTGCTTACTTCTTCAGTGGTAAATTATCACGGATGGAAGAGTAAGCAGAATCAATTGATATTCATATTTATTTCTGTGGTTGTCAGCAGGGCCTCTGATAAGGCAGTAGAGCCAGCCCTCCTGTGCTGGGCCCTGACCCCATTAGTTCAAAAGGGGGGCCCGGGCAGCTGTTGAGCAGGAGGGCTATCTGTACTGTCTTATTGCAGACACCGATCCTCTTTTGTCTCCCACTGCAGTGCTGCCAGCTTCTCATCCTCTTCCTCCCTCCAGCTGTACTGCAAGGGGATTGGGTCTAGCACATCGATCCTTCAATTTGTTGTCCGGGCCCCCTGTGTGCCCCTTTCCCCCGCAGTGCTACTGGCTTCCCTTCTCTCCCACCGGCACCTGCCACAGTCACGCAGGCTGTGTTTACTATGCTTCAGTTTGTGAATGAGCAGGAAGCCTGGGAGCGCTTCCTATTCATTCATCTGTGCAGCTGAGGCTGTAGAGAAAGGGACTTATTAATCTATGTCCTATGGCTGGGGTGGAGGTGGCATGTCAGATAAGCTGTATGGGGACCTGTGATTTCTAACAGAAGCTCTGGTTTGCTGTATATATCAAGCACTGACTATTGCCAGCCACATTGCAATATTGCTTTGCTTTTCTCATTTGGGAATCCTGACCTGACCTGAGTTTGGATATAGTCTTCATCATTTCAGCCTTGTTGTTAACATGAACTTGTGCTTACATGCCAAGGTGCTTCAACTCCTTCTGATTAGGAACATGTTGTCAGGATCTTGAGATTCATTTACTTTTGATGACATTCACTTGCAGAGAAAGATTTGTAGAGGATCTTAATACACAGTTCTTATACATTAAAGCAGTAAAGTCTTCCTACAAAAAATGCCATAATGCGCTAGCATGCACTGCATACTAGCACACTATTGTACACTTACCTTTTAAATGAAGCCTACCCCCCCCCCCCCCCCCAACGGCATGCTGTCACCACTGCCAAGGCTTCCATCTTCATCTGTCTCTTTCTATCGGGTACACCTGCTCCAACCATTTGAATACCGGGCCATGATGGCGTAACCTCCGTGTATGCGCACAGAAGTCATGATTGCAGCACAATGCTCTGAACTACCCTCAATACAGAACGCAGTGCGCATGCACCAATGATTTTACTGGCCACTGGAATTGTGACCTAAACAGTGCACGTTTAGGAAATATTCATTGTACCTACAGGCAAGTCTTATTACCTGGAAAAGCAGACTTCACTACCAGCATAATATATATATATATATAATATATATATATATATATATATATATATATATATATATATATATATAAATTATTGTCCTTTTGTGTCACATATTGTGTCATATAGTCACATATTATGTACGTATAACCAAAAAAATATTACATTTTGGCAACAGTCATGACTAACTTAAGTCATTTTACTTTAGGTTATCCAGGATGGAACAATGGTGGTTATTACCCAGGATGGAACCATGGTGGTCACTACCCAGGACCACATTATCCTGGACATCCACATCGACATCCACATCCACATCCGTATACACATCCAAATCCACATCACTATCCACCTCATCACTATACTCCCCCCGGAGGACATGGGTATCCTCCTTTTTATTACCATAATGGAGGCCATTAGCAGCCTGAGGTAAATATGTTTTTAACATTTGATACATTTTATATTACACCAAATCTTTGAAAAAAATTGTATATCCTACATTTAAGAAATGTTATTTAAAATCATCACATGACATTTTCTAATCTCAAATGGTATATATTATAACTTACACGGGTGACGATCTTGTTTGTGCCAAAGGAATGTGCAGAAGCCCCTAATGCGAGAATGGACATTGTTGAGAAGGCCTTGGACAGTCTGTTGGTCCAAACTTCCTTAGGGAATAGGGAATAATGTATTTTTTCCCCTCTAGCGTATTTGAGCGCCGCGCTTCAGGTGACAAAACGCTCAGGTGTGAATGCAGCTAAAAGAGTAAACAGCAGTTCATATACGCCTTATTTTCCACTTGCTAGTCAGTGCATACAGGACCAATTACCTTTTCTTTTAAACAATGGTGGCTTGATATAGGGTGTGTGCTACTGAGTTATGAAAGATGAACTCCAGGCTTATGGACTAATATGCAAAAGCCATCTGTATTCTTATTTAACCACTTGCCGCCCACCAATGACAGATTGACGGTGGCAAAGTGGTTGCTAAATCCTCACTGGACGTCATATGACGTCCTCAGGATATTGAGCTGCTGCGCGCCCCCGGGGGCACGCATCGCGGCGAACGTTGTTACAGGGTTTCAGTCTGACACCCCGCAACACCGATCGAGGTAAAATGTCTCTCACTGAGACATTTTACCACGTGATCAGCCGTGTCTAATCACGGCTGATCGCGATGTAAACAGGAAGAGCCGCTGACCGGCTCTTCCTCACTCGCATCTGATAGACGCGAGTAGAGGAGAGCAGATCGGCGGCTCTCCTAACAGGGGGGGTTTGCGCTGATTGTTTATCAGCGCAGCCCCCGCTTGGATCCACACACTGGACCACCAGGGAGTGCTCAATAGAGCACAAATATGGCTGCATTCGTTTTCTTTTTAGGCTTTTTTTTCTCTCTTTTGCCTCGTACACACAATCCCGATTCTCGAATAGAAAAGTGCGATGTGAGCTTTTTGTCGCAAATTCTGACCGTGTGTATGCTCCATCGCACTTTTTCTGTGAGAAAAGATTGAGAGCATGATCTCAATTCTCGTGGCAGGAAAAATTCCAATCGGGAATCGCAATCGTCTGTATGAAATTACAATGCCGAAAAAAACACGCATTCTCAGAATCAAGCAGAAGAGCCGAACTGCCTAATGAACTTCATTGATCTCGGCTCTTCGTACGTTATGTATGTCACCACGTTCTTGACGGTCGGAATGTCGACCAAGATTAGCGTGACCATGTGTATGCAAGTTTCAGCCGTTTTCCTGCTGAAAAAAAACTGTGGTTTTCTTGTCGGAAATCGCAATCGTGTGTACGAGGTAATAATTTTTTGCGATCCGACCAGTTACACACTTCCTGTCTTAAAGCGGTTGCATAAGGCCCATACACACAATCTGACTTTTTGACAACAACGGTCCAACGGACGTGTTTTATGGGACAATCTGACCGTCTGTATGCTACATCGGAAAATTGTTTCTAGTTTTTCATCGGACAAATGTTTGCTGTGATTGCCCTCAAACTTTTCGACAACAAATGTCCGATGGAAGATAATCCGATCATGTGTACACAAGTCCATCGGACTAAAGTCCAAAAGTATAAACACGCATGCTCACAACCATGTTAAACATCAGCCAACAATAGCAGAAGTTGCCCAAAGGGTGGTGGTAAAGAGCTGAAAAACCAAGTGATTTGGTGAAAGTTGGCTGAAAATGTCATGCCGTGTGTATGCAGAACAAGTTCACATCCAACGCCCATTCAGACCAAAATCCACGGAAAAGGCAGATGGAAGTCTGATCGTGTGTACGAGGCTATAATGTGCTAGTATGCATCGCATACTAGCACATTTTGTGAAACTTACCTGAATACAAAGCCTTCCAGCGATGCAATGTCATCACTGGAGACATTTTTTATCTTCACCCGTCTTGCTTCTGGGTTCGCAGACTCCAGCATGCGCGTGGGACCCGCCAATCACAGCACAGGGCTCTGAAGGAACAACATGGGTGGCCGTTCCTTCAGAATGCATGCGCCAGTGGCTGCATGTACAGTAAATATCTTGGTGCAGGTTTGCACGGCGCACGTTTAGGAGATATTTACACTATCTATAGGTAAGCCTTTTTATAGGCTTACCTATACGTAATATTTTAAGATGGATGTTTACTTCCTCTTTAACCACTTAAGCCCCGGTCCAATATGCTGCTAAATGCCCAAAGGCGCTTTTTACAATTCGGCACTGCGTCGCTTTAACAGACAATTGCGTGGTCGTGCGACGTGGCTCCCAAACAAAATTGCGTCCTTTTCTTCCCACAAATAGAGCTTTCTTTTGATGGTATTTGATCACCTCTGCGATCTTTTTTTTTTACGCTATAAACAAAAATAGTGCGACATTTTTGAAAAAAAATCAATATTTTTTACTTTTTGTTATAGGAAAAATCGAATAAACTAAATTTTAGTCAAACATTTAGGCCAAAATGTATTCAGCCACATGTCTTTAGTAAAAAAAATCGCAATATAAAAAAAAAATTAGCTACCTAGCGGCAACAGTGACACTAATACAGCGATCAGAAAACCGATCGCTTAGTGACACTGGCAATAGGGGGTGAAAGGGTTAACTAGGGCGGTGATCATGGGGTTAAACCTTTATTAGGGGGGTATGGGGCTACCCTGGACCTAACACTAACTGCCTGTAACAGTAACTGTCACACTGAAACTAAATGCAGTGATCAGTAAATATATGATCACTTCAATCAGTGACACTGTGATAGGGGGCTGGGGGGGGGGGGGTGATCGGAAGGGGTTAAGTGTGCCTATGTGTACTGGTGTCAGTGTAGTGTTGGTGCGACGTACTGTGATGTCTTCTCTCCTCTCGTCGGATTGAAAATACCGCCGAAAGAAGAGGTGACATCATCACTTCCTCTGCCAGTGTTTACATTACAGAGGCAGAGGAAGTGCAGGACGGGGGCTCTGCTGATTCGCTGGGAGCGATCGTGAGGGGGCGGACAAAAACAAACAGCCGCCCCCTCATCCCGGATCGCTCCCAGAGGTAAGATGCCCGCCGCATGTAGCGGGGGAGGGGGGTCCCGATCGGACCCCCGACCCGCAAGAAGGCAGGGACGTACATGTACGCCCATCTGCCTGTACGTGCCATTCTGTGGACGTACATATACATGCGGCAGGCGTTAAGTGGTTAAGGTGTCTCTACTCTGGATGGAGAAACTACTAAGACACCTTTGGGCAACAGCATTGTCCGTGTTTTTGTGAATTGTAGGACAACACATGATTTTGTATCTATTCCCATAACACATTTGTGTTAACAAAGCCTAAGGCCCCTTTCACACCTGTGGACCGTATGTTCCGCTTTTTCATCCATCCGTTTACGAATGGATGAAAAAGGGACATACATTAATCCCTATGAGATAGCAGGTGTCAGAGGATGAACATCTGCTGACACCCGATCTCATCAGTGTCCGCAATCCTCCGACTCTGCAGATGGAGGAAAATCCTATTTTTCCATCCGTCTGCAGAGTGGATCGGGTGAACACGGACAGATAGTTTGTGTTCATCCAATCCCCCCATAGGGTGTGGGGACCACCCTGTCATCTGCCGGATCAGCGGCGATCAGCAAGCGGAGGTTCACTTGGCGGATCATCACGCATCCGTCCCGTGTGAAAGGGCCCTAAATGTAATATTGACCTTTATATTAAGATTAAGCTCCATCCAAACAGCATCAAACATATTTTTTGTGTCCCAAATCCTTATATTTTTATTATATATTTTCCTCCTTCCATTTACCCCTCTAATTATCTTTCCCAAACCCCTGATTGAATGCACGCCCTGTGGCAGTGCTGACCCATCCATTAAGGGTGTACGGGCGATTCCCAACCTATCCATGAGTCCAGACGCCATGCAGGGCGCCGGATGCATGGATTTCAAAGGGGAGTGGGGTTTTTTTTTTTCAAGCACCTGATTAGAACCAGAGGCTCTGATAGACTTCAAAATAGGGTGGGCCCGGGATGCAGAGCACTGTGAACCAAGCCCACCCAGTTGTGTGGAAACAGCGAATAAATATTCGCTACCGTAACACTGATTTTTCTCCCAGCCAATCAGGGAGTGGGTCTTGAGACCCGTCACCTGATTGGCTGAAAGGACAGGTGATCCTATTGGACACCTAGGAGGAGGGGAGAAAATGCATGACGGAAGCCGCTGTGATGAAGGAGAGGACACAGGAGCCGCTGCCCGCCACCCACCACCTGTCACCTAGATTGGGTAAGTGCCGGACCGACCAGCAAACAGCGAGCAGGTGGGGGGGTGCCGCCAGCCGCCCAGGGGGAGGGGGTTGTTTGCGCCCCCCCCCCAAAAAAAACACAACAGCCACCACTGCCCTGTGGAGAGCAGTAGGGGCTGCTGGTACTGTGCTTGCCTGCACAGTAGGGGCCATCGGAGCCATGCTCATCCAATGCATGCACAGTACTGCCTGATGGCCTTTCTGCACTCTGGCACTATGTCCACTAGTCCCAATGCGCAATACTGTGCTTATATGTCTGAGTGTGCTGCTCCCTACTGCACATACCTCAGGCACACACAGTACCAGAGCGCAGAAAGGACAGGGGTCCATACTGTGCATGCGCCAGCCAGACACAGTGTAAGTAGCCTCAACTGTGCAGGAGCATACATTAGGGTGGCACTGGAGACAAACACAACACCCTACATACAGAAACTTGATAGAGTAAACTTTTATAGGCTGGTTATGCTGTAAAGACTTGAATATTTAGAAAGCAGTAGCACATCTACCATATTAAATAATTATCAGAACAGTCATTACTACTTATATGATGTGACAAGAATAAACTATTGGTTGCTACCAGATGTTGTAATAACCCACAGCATGCTTACTTGCATATTAACCTCTAAAATATTTTCTTTTGACAGGTGGAAACTTGATTTACAAGAAATAAGAAAATTTACAGAAAGGCTGTTTGCAAATGATTTTACGCAAAATGTTAAATACATTAATCTTATATCCGCTTCCTAGGTGCTTTTTTGGGCATAGAAAATAAAAGCTCTTTAGACCAAACTTATGTTGTTGTTTTTGTTTTAAAATAAATATCCACCTATTCTATTTTGTCAGATATTTTGCTCTAGAAAAAATACTCAGTGTCAATTTTTTATTTTTTTTGTTTTGTTTGTGTCTGCTGCCACTTCTATGGGATGGGCTGCCTGCATGCAGCACCAAGGTGGATTCACATGCAGCAGACAGTATCTCAGATCGGAGAATGGGTCTGATCACCGATCTAAGGCCTGATTCACACCTATGCATTTTGCAGATTTGCACTACAGTTCATTTAAAAAGGGGTTCCGGACAAATTTATTTTTATTTTTTTATTAATCCCAGCATTATTAATTATGAATTAAAAAACAAAGTATACAAGGATCATTTTGGATGCTGTTAAACTATAAATTTCACACCATTGTGACCCTCCTGTTGTGTCTGTTGCCATCATGATTGTGAGCATCTGAAGCCCAATCGATAATTCTTCCTGGATATGGGTTACCCATGCAGGGTAACCAGCATGCACCAATCTATCTCGCACATTCGCAATTCACAGGCGGCCGAAGCTTCGATTGTTTGTTGCCATAACAACAGGCGGCGATAGAGGAGGGTCCCGCCCCATTGTTATGGCAACCCTAGATAAACACATCTCGATGCTGTGATTCGCCCTAAATTGCATAATTTCCTGTCAGGAAATAATGCGATTTTTGATCACAGCACTGCCCACAGACTCCTGGGAAATGTGTCATCATTTCCCAGGAGCACAGGCGAGGGAGGAAGTGACCTAGAAGCGCCGCAGACCAGGAAGTGGCAGATTAGGAGGACTACATAGCAACAGGGCGGTCCTGGTAAGTAAAAAAGTTTGGTTTCCAGGAGTCTGACAATGCAAAAAAATTCAGGGTAGAACTCCGCTTTAACATGGTTTCCTAAGGAACACCTTCTGTAGTGCAAATCTGCAAAATGCAAAAAGCACTAAAAATGCATAGGTGTGAATCAGGCCTAAATGAGGCCTAATACGTGAAAGTCTCAGTTTTTTTTGTACAGAAAACATTATTTTTTTTAAGAATGATACTTGACAAGGTGGATACAGCATTAGTCCATTGCTGCATCTGTCCTCTGGACTCTGTTGTAAAGAGGAACTCTGATGTGGGGGGGTTTCTGCTCACCAATGCCCCCACATCTGAGTTCCCACTGTATGAGATGGGATGTAACGGTAAATCTCCCCAATGGGACACAGATAGCAAAAAAACAAAACAAAAAACAGGAAGTAATAGAAAATCTTCCCAATGGGACACACATGGCTAAAAACTGACAGGGGTTATAACCCTCCTTTACTTTCACCAAATTGAAAAAAAGTACTACTTTAACCACTTCCATACCATCCACAGGAACACTCCGGGCGGGTGTTTTATGACATCCTGAGCTTCTTGCCGCTCCTGTGGGCCCCCGGGGACGCAAATCAGTCTAATGGCCCATACACACGATCCGAATATCGGCCGATGGATCGTACGACTTTTTTCGCTTAATAATCGCAAGTAAAATAAAATAGGTTATTAAACTCAGGAAAATTCTCGTACGACAGAAAAATAAGATCGGAAGTGATGTCACGTGTTGTAATGTATTTGTATTGTATTGTCGGACGAAGGCTGTACTGACTAAATGAAAATCGTACGATCTGACATCGTACGAGGAAAATTTTCGCGCTTGTCCGATCGAAAATTATCGGATGAACGATCGTGATCGGCTCTCGAAAGTAGTGTACACACGATCCGAAAATCGTACGATCCATCATCGGACGATCGTTTTCGTCTGATATTTGGATCGTGTGTATGGGCCATTAAGAGCCTATAAAAATTGTCTCTTTACCACGTGACTGGCTGTGTCCAATCACAGCTAGTCACATGAATTGTCCTCGAGCACAGCCCAGGGCGCGCACGAGCGGCAATCGTTTACGAGGCTTGTAACACTTACACAGCCAATGCTCCATCACGGCCAGTCACAGAATGTCAACAAACCGTGGTAACGAGCTGTTACCGGGATCTCCTCCTCACACACTGATCGTGTGTGAGGAGGAGATTGAGGTAACAGCTCATTACCTGAATATGCATGAATCTATCCATTGGTCATAGAGGAAGTGACTGGGGAGAGGGATCGGCACACATGCGCACTGCCACTGATAAACACATGCACACTCACATACATGCACACACACATACAGTACATACATATGCACCCACACATACATTACATACATACATACAGTACATACATGCACACACACATACAGTACATACATATACACATACATATACATACATATGCACACACACATACAGTACATATGCACACACACACACACATACAGTACATACATATACATACATTCATACATATGCACACACACACATACATACGCACACACACACATACATATATATACATACATACATACATACATATGCACACACATACAGTACATACATATAAACACATACATATGCACACACACATGCATCCATACACACACATACAGTACATACATATACACACACAGTATATAAACACATACAGCAGATAGTCATAAAAAAACGGCAGACATTTACCTTGGCACTTCCTGCCGGGTACTGCACTCTAGGGGGTGACAAAGAGCACACACTACTTTCACTTTAGGTTAATGTGAGGAGCTCCTTCCCTGCACAGTTCGGCTGACGATCGGGGAGCTCATCTCAGCCGCCCCTGCCGCTCCTTCTATCAAAGAGAAGAGGGGGCCCTAAAGGGCCCCCTGCAGCAAAGGGCCCAGTTGCCATGGCGATCTCAGCACCCCTATAATTACGCCACTGTCTGGTAAGCTTGTTTCCCAAGGGAGTGGGAGTAGCACTTATCATTGTGGTGGAGGCATTGGTGTTTTAACATCAGTTTTTTGCACTCAGCTTTTCACATTCAAGAGGACTGTCGTTCATATTCTGTGGGGAACTGCAAGATATTCTGACACTTTTTTCATTTCAATTTATGGTCATTAATATATGTTTTATGCTTTGTGGACATATTTATATATGTTAAATAATTTATATATTATTTGAGAGCTACTGTGAAAAATTATATAATTGTATCCTTATTTATTTCTTTTTTTACCTGTTGGGGTGTATACTGTAATTAGCAGCACTATTATTTATACATTTTTGGTGTTTTAAGTGCAGTGAACAAGGATTTAAGAGTGCATTGTCTGCTTCAGAGCTTCAATCGTCTCCACCTTCTCTGCATGTAAGGACATCACCTTTGAGGCCCATACACACGATCAGATTTTCCGACAACAATGGTCCGACGGACCTGTTTTATTGGACAATCTGACCGTCTGTATGCTCTGTATCGGACAATTGTTGTCAGAATTTCCGACAACAAATGTGCATGCTCTCAAATTTTCCGGCAACATACAGTATGTGTTCCGTCGGATTATCAATTCGTGTGTACACAAATCCATCGGACTAAAATCCAAAGTACAAACAAGCATGCTCCGACCAATTCTAAACATCAGAAAACAATAGTAGAAGTTGCCCAAAGAGCTGAAAAACCACATGGTTTGGTGTATGTTGGCTGAAAATGTTCTGCCGTCTGTATGCAGAACAAGTTTACGGACAATGCGCTTCGAACATAAATCCGATGCTCCATCGGACAATTGTTTTCGCTTTTTTAATCGGACAAATGTTCGCTGTGAATGCTCTTAAACTTTTCGGCAACAAATGTCCGATGGAGCATTATCCGATCGTGTTGTAGCAGAGCGTCCCAGAGAGAGCCTGGGAAAGTCCAGTTTGGGGTTTATACCTCTCCCAGGCTCCTCTCTTACACGTTCAGGGATCTCTGATCCCTGATCCAGGTCAGGTGTTGGCCCTCTCCCCCAGGCCAATTTAAGCTCACCTGAGTTAACAGCCACGGCTCTGTCCTGGGAAACAGATAGTGTGGATCTGTAGGAGCAAGGAGGTTGTTAAAAGACTGGTGAGCAGTTTGTGTTTTGAGCTAACAAGCGGTAGGCTTGTTTAGCTTAGTAGTTAGGGCCTACATATCGTGTAGTTAGAGCCGAGACACGGCTAGGTGTTTGTTTAAACTATTTTTGTTTGTTTTGTTTTCTGCACACTGTACAGCACCTGTAAATAGACTTTGTATAGCACCAATAAAAATCCCACTGTTGTTCACTTATCCTATGGACTTTGGTATCTGTGCCGGCTCATCCCAGGGAGCTTTTGTACCCGCTACCTATCCCCAGCTTACAGTGTCTACACAAATCCATCGGACTAAAGTCCAAACTCCAAACACGCATGCTCAGAACCAATGCTAAAGATCGGTGGCGGTAAAGAGCTGAAAAAACACGTGATTTGGTAAATGTTGGCTGAAAAAGTTCTGCCGCATGTATGTATACCAAGTTCACGGCAAAAGCCTCTTTGGACCAAAATCTACGGAAAAGTCAGATGGAAGTCCAATTGTGTGTATGAGGCTTTACACACTAAACATACATTATAGCCCGCCATAGATGTCTCAAATCTCGAGCAGTTCAGCAGGAACTGGACAAGATTCGAACCTTTTATGGGATGGCTGAATGTACCCAAGGTGATTGATCAATCAACTTGAGTACAATCAGCATGTCAGATTTTACATGCAATCATTGCTGTTATAGCCGATTAGGTAGGTAGTTCCAGTGCAAAAATCAGTGTTTTCCTGTCAGGGACAGCTTTGATAACCCCCCCACCAAAAACACCATATATATGGATACATTCCAGTCAATGACAGTCTGTATGTTGCAGCTGGGCTGCCTGGGCAGGGGAAATAGGTTGACAATTTTGCTGAACAGGCTCAGTTGGCAACATGTGCAAGAGCCCTAAAGCAATAGAAGGCAATTACACAGCACAAAATCATGTGACAAGAGGCTGCCATCCTGCCCAGAAGTCCTGTGGAAAACCTGTTGAAGATAGAGCAGGGGATTATATAGTCTCAGATGAAAGGTATAACACAGGGATCCTTAACCCTCTGGGAATTCTAACTAGCTGTAGTAGATAGCTTATGTATTTGCAGTTTGCAGCATTATATACATAAATATAATAAACAAGACATTCTATACAGCCATGATTCATCTATTGATCTCCTGGGTCCAGTTCTGTCATCTGCAAATAATGTATAACTGGTTCACTAGTTACATTTCATTACAGTACATTGCCAACCTCCTCCAAGTAATGTTCATATTTTGACAATGGTTTTTCTAGTCTGGCTGCACAGTTATATCAATTATCTTTTTTTTATGTCTTTTTTTTTTTTTACTATACTAAGACTTTGCACTTCAGCAGCCAGCTGTTGAGGAAATGATGCCACATTCTGTTTTCACTGTCTAGTCGTTAACAGCTGAAGAGATGAGTACTATATTATTGTGCAGAATACAGGAAAAAATCAGAACTTCATTATGTATGGACTGTTTTACAAATTACTTTTTCCCTTTTCTATACTGGTATACATTAGGTGTGTGTGCATAGAACAATGAAATAGATTTAATGTACATCGATTGTAAAAAAAAGTTGTGCAGTGGTGCAAAAATGTATTAAATATATTTACATAATTTTGGAAAAGTCTTTGTTTTATAAAATATGTAACACACTGCATTGTTACTGATTGCAGATTATAAAATTGCCACAAGATGGCAGTGCTTTTTAGTTTAGTGGACACAAACTAACGCAGCCATGCTAAAAAGGATATTTTTAGATCGCTGATCATACTGAGAGGCAGGATAGTCGACCCTGCAGTCAGACAGATTGGTCATCGTCAGTGGCACCACTACTTCTGCAGGTGGATAGCAAGAAAGAGGGCCCCCAGCAGCAAGGCACTGCTACCGTAAAGGACTGGTTGAGATGGTTCTTAACCCAGACCACTCTGCTACATACTACAAGCTCACTTGATATTTTTGGCAGTTACTCAAGTTCAGGATTTTCACAACATAGGCCTCGTACACACGACCGAGAATCTCGACGTAAAAGAAACATTGTTTTCCTCGACGAGTTTCTTGTCAGGCTTGTCAAGAGTCTTGTCAAGCTTTCTTTGCGTACACACTGTTAAGACAAGATCTCGTCGATCTCAAACGTGGTGACATACAACATGCGCAAGAGCCCTAAAGCAATAGAAGGCAATTACACAGCACAAAATCATGTGACAAGAGGCTGCCATCCTGCCCACTATAAAGTGGAAGTTCTATTCCATTGGCGCCACCCTTGGGGCTGCATTTGCTAATCTCGTGTTGCCGCGTGGTAGTAAAAGTTTGGTGAGAGACAATTTGCGCTTTTTAGTCTGTTACAGCATGACGAATGTGCTATCTCCATTACGAACGCTACTTTTACCGAAGGTGCGCTCCCGTCTCATACTTTATTCTATGCATATGCGGGTTTCTAAGCATACACATTAACGTGTTTCTCGTCGTAAACCAGCCCTACGAGAAACACGACAAGAAAATTGAGACTCCAGATGAGAAAAAAGAGAACTTGTTCTCTTTTTCTCTCGTCAAGATCCACGACAGTTTTCTCGACGAAAAACATACACACGACCGTTTTCCTCTGCAAAAAAGCTCTGCCACCAATTTTCATGATGAATTTTATCGAGGAAAACAGTCATGTGTACGAGGCCTTAGACTTCCACATAGCAGCATAGACTCTCTAGCCCAATAATTGCTGCTGCATATCTACACTAGCCATCCATTGAAATACTGCAGTGAGGATATTATGTATTATATACTGAGGCCTTCAGTTGCCCAAATAGGCAGGGACTGTCCCACAAGTCAAGTTCTATAATTAAAGAAACACCTTATTGCTAAAATCTGCCCTTATCTTTCTTCAGTTTGAATAACCTTGTGCAACTTCTCAATAGCTTTAAAGTGACCTCCCAGCTTTTCACCTTTATTAAAGGGGTACTCTGCCTGCTGTGTTATCATCTCTGAGGAAGTAGCATCTTTTTTTTAAAACAACATCTCCAATGTGCACCAACGTAAAGAGCTCCACCAAGAGTTTTCCCACCTTTAGTCATAGGTTCTACATGGGAATTTTTACCTTGCCAAAACCCTCATAATGAGCCCTGACTCTGATTACTGAGAGCCCACAAGTGATTTATCCTTACTTTCTTTGTCCTCTCCTTTTATGCTCATTCGGGGAAAATGTTCTCTTAGTAGGAGGGCTATGTTTAACCTTTGAGTCCTGCAGGACAATTGGGTTTATTTAAAATGGTGCTGTTATATGTTTTATTGCTTACTTTATTATATGTGACTCTTTGTGTAAAGCTACTTTCACACTGAAGCGCTGGGTGCGCTGACGGTAAAATGCCGCTATTTTTAGCAGTGTTTTACAGTTTTGTTTGCCGCGATTTTCAGCCGCTAGCGTTGCGGTTTTAACCCTGGCGTAGCGTGACTCACGCGTGCGCCGTAGGGAACCAGGCAGTGAAGAAGGAGCGCTTCACTGCCTGGTTCCCTCACCGAGGATGGCGGGGGGCAGCAAAGTGACGAGCGATCGCTCGTCCTCTGCTGCGCGTGGCGCTGGACTCCAGGACAGGTACTGTAAGTGTCCTAATATTAAAAGTCAGCAGCTGCAGTATTTGTAGGCTTTTAATAAAAAAAAATTCAGCGGACATCCGCTTTAAAGACAAACAAAATAAAGTTTGGCCAGGAGTTGAGCTTTAACCACTTGCCGACCAGCCATCGTAATTATACTGCGGAAGGTTGGCATAATCCCTAGAACCGCCGTAGCTGTTTGTCGGTCCCTTTAAGTGGAAGAGCAGGCATGCATGCTTGCTGCATCGCAGGGGTGCTGATGCTCATGACCGGCGGTCATGATGACCACTGGCCGCAAGCGATCGCGATGATGAGAAGATGACTATCTGGTGTCATTTGGAAGTGAATTCCAGAGTTTTGGGGCATAGCAGGAGAGGGGTCTGTCTCCCATCGAGTGAGAAGGAGAAACACACAGAAGACCAGAATTTGAAAAGCAAATGTTATGTTTTTTTTATTTTTTATTATTATTTCTTTTCAACTTTCTTACTTTTTCTTGAATTCTGACTTCAAATTCTGAATAAATAAACACATCTAGAGCAAGGCTGGACATATATAGGGCTGTGTAAAAGTCTCACACATGTGGTACATGTTACTCAGGAGGAGTAGCAGAATGTATTTTGGGGTGTCAGTTTTGCCATGTACATGCTATGGGCCAGATTCAGGAACAGTTAGGCTGGCGGATCCAGTGATCCGCCAGCCTAACTGTGACTTTGAGCCGGCGTTTTTGTTTTCTGTAACCAGAAAACAAGAAACGCCGGGTTGAAGCTCCGATGCGATCAGCGTAACTGAGTTTCGCCATCGCATCGTTACTTCAACTTAAAAATGGCGCTGGGGGCGTTCCCGCCGATTTCCGCTCAAAAAATATGTTAATGAGTGGAAATCGGCAATTCACGAGCGAATTCCGGCGCGACGCAATGACGGTATGACGTTTCCGGACGGGATACGCGGCGCGAAGATATACCTACATGGGGTTGGAGTATCCTATGTTAGGTATAGGCGTCGTCATCGCGTTGGAAAAAAAAAATCACGTCGCTTGCGTAAAAAGTTCATGAATGGGAATGTGACGTCATTGACGTTCATTCACAGAATTTGGAGCATGCGCACGGGGATGTTTTAACACTCGACGCATGCGCAGTACGTTCGCGGCGGGATCGCGCTTCGTTTAAATACTACACGCCCCGTACCCGCCCAATTTGAATTCCGCCGGCTCATTTGCGATGCGCTGCCGCAACTTTAGGAGCAAGTGCTTCTTGAATAACAGCACTTGCTCCTAAAATTTCTGCAGCGTAACGCAAATGAGAAGCGTTACTCTGGAGCAAAGATGCTCCCATCTACCTGAATCTGGCCCTATGTGTTGGAAATATCTTATAAATGGAAAACTTTGTATAAAACATAAGCATTTTTATTTTTTTTCCACATATTCCAAAAATGTCTGGAAAAAAATGAACCATTCAAAAGACTCATTATGCCTCATAGATTATATCTTGGGGTGTTAGCTTTCCAAAATGGGGTCATTTTGTGGGCGTTTCCATTGACCTGGTGCTCCAGGGCCTTTAACCACTTAAGGACTGCCTACTGCACATTTACGTCGGCAGAATGGCACGGCTGGGCACATCAACGTATATATATACGTTGATTTTAGTACCCAGCCGTGGGTCGCGGGCGCACGCCCGCGACCAGGTCCGAAGCTCCGGGACCGGGACCGCGGGATTCGCGGACCAGATCGCCGCTGCAGTGCGGCGATCCGTTCCTGGAGCGGAAAAAACGGGGAGAGCCGTGTGTACACACGGCTTCCCCGTGCTTCTCTGTGGCCGTAGCATCGATCGCGTCATCCCTGTAATAGGGGGACGCTATCGATGACGTCACACCTACAGCCACACCCCCCTACAGTTGTAAACAAAACACATAGGCGCACATCCCCTACAGCGCCACCTGTGGTTAACTCCCAAACTGCAACTGTCATTTCCACAGTAAACAATGCAAATTTAAATGCATTTTTTGCTGTGAAAATGACAATTGTCCCAAAAATGTGTCAAAATTGTCCGAAGTGTCCACCATATTGTCGCAGTCACGAAAAAAATCGCTGATCGCCGCTATTGGTAGTAAAAAAAAAATAATTAATAAAAATGCAATAAAACTATTCCTTATTTTGTAAACGCTATAAATTTTGCGAAAACCAACTGATAAACACTTATTGCGATTTTTTTTTACCAAAAATATGTAGAAGAATACGTATCGGCCTAAACTGAGGAAAAAAAATGTTTTTTTATATATTTTTGGGGGATTTTTATTCTAGCAAAAAGTAAAAAATATTGCATTTTTTTTAAAATTGTCGCTCTATTTTTGTTTATAGCGCAAAAAATAAAAACCGCAGAGGTGATTAAATACCACCAAAAGAAATCTCTATTTGTGGGGAAAGAAGGACGCCAATTTTGTTTGGGAGCCACGTCGCACGACCGTGCAATTGTCAGTTAAAGCGACGCAGTGCCGAATCGCAAAAAGGGGCAAGGTCCTTTACCTGCATGGTCCGGGTCTTAAGTGGTTAAAAGTGTGATAGGTTGTCATCAAATGAGATGTGTAATTTATGCTCGTAGAACGCCTGATGGTGCTATTTGGATGTTGGACCTCTGTATGTGGCCAGGCTGTGTAAAAGTCTTATGCCGCGTACACACGATCACTTTTTGTGATGAAAAAAAACAACGTTTTATGTGGTGAAACAAAACGACATTTTTCAAACTTCATTTTCCAAAACGAAGTTGCATACACACCATCGTTTTTCCAAAATGCTCTAGCAAAGCGTGGTGACGTACACCACGTTCGACGGCACTCTGTTCAATTGAAGCTCCGTCTCATAACTTTCTTCTGAACATGCGCGGGTTTAAAAACGTCGTTTTCAACATCGTTTTGCCCACACACCATCACTTTTTATGACACAAAAAACAACGTTTTGAAAAGCAACACAAAAAATTCAAGCATGTTCGAATTTTTTTTTTGGTCATTTTTTTGAAGACATAAAACGATGTTTTGCCCACGCATGGTCATTTTAAAACGTTGTTTTTTTTTTCATCACAAAAAGTGATCGTGTGTACGCGGCATAACACATGTGGTATCACTATACTCAGGAAGAGTAGCAGAATGTATTTTGGGGTGTCATTGCAAGTATGCATGTGCTGTGTGAGAGAAATAACTTATTATAATGACAATTTTGTGTAAATAAATAAATAAATAAAAATGATAATTTTCCCAAGAATTGTGGGAAACAATTACAACTTCAAAAAACTCACCATGCCTCTTACTAAATACCTTGAAATGTCTGCTTTCCAAAAAGGGGTAATTTGGGGGGGGGGTATTTGTACTTTCCTGGCTTGTTAGGGTTTCAAGAAATGAGATAGGCCTTCAGTACATTAGGTCAGGGCCGTCTTTCTGAGCGGGCACACCTGGGCACAGCCCGGGGGCCCCACGTTCGCATTGGGGCCCAATCAGGGCCAGACATTTCAAGCAGCGCCTGACTCCCTCCCTCCCGCGCCCATTTTTTACTCTGCGCTGATATGCATCGGATTCGGGACAGAGGCCAGCGAGGAGGGAGAACAGGTCCGCCCCCTCCCTGAGCACCGAAGAGATGAATAGGAGCGAGGGGCCGAGGGCTGCCCCCCCCCCCCCCCCCCCCCCCCCCCCCCCACACTCCCAGAACTTGGACTCCTCCACAGTCCGCCTCTGCTCCAGGAAACGGACTGGAAGGAGCAGAGCAGCGAGCACACCCCTCGGTCGAATCTAGAGGGAGACTCGGCGCTGCCACACTGCTGGCCATCAGGTACCTGGCTGCTGTATATACATATGCTCAGATGCTGGGGTGAGCAGAGGAGGGACTGCAGGAAGGGACAGCGCTATGTGGTCTGTCTTAGACCCCCGTCCTCTGCCTCTCAGACCCCCCTCCTCTGCCTCTCACACCCCCCTCCTCTGCCTCTCACCCCCCCTCCTCTGCCTCTCACACCCCCCTCCTCTGTCTCTCACACCCCCCTCCTCTGTCTCTCACATCCCCCTCCTCTGTCTCTCACACCCCCCTCCTCTGTCTCTCAGACCCCCCTCCTCTGTCTCTCAGACCCCCCTCCTCTGCCTCTCAAAACCCCCCTCCTCTGTCTCTCACACCCCCCTCCTCTGTCTCTCACACCCCCGTCCTCTGCCTCTCAGACCCCCCTCCTCTGCCTCTCACACCCCCCTCCTCTGCCTCTCACCCCCCCTCCTCTGCCTCTCACACCCCCCTCCTCTGTCTCTCACACCCCCCTCCTCTGTCTCTCACACCCCCCTCCTCTGTCTCTCACATCCCCCTCCTCTGTCTCTCACACCCCCTCCTCTGTCTCTCACACCCCCCTCCTCTGTCTCTCACATCCCCCTCCTCTGTCTCTCACACCCCCCTCCTCTGTCTCTCACATCCCCCTCCTCTGTCTCTCACACCCCCCTCCTCTGTCTCTCACACCCCCCTCCTCTGTCTCTCAGACCCCCCTCCTCTGTCTCTCAGACCCCCATCCTCTGCCTCTCACACCCCCCTCCTCTGTCTCTCACACCCCCCTCCTCTGTCTCTCACACCCCCCTCCTCTGCCTCTCACACCCCCCTCCTCTGTCTCTCACACCCCCCTCCTCTGTCTCTCAGACCCCCCTCCTCTGTCTCTCAGACCCCCCTCCTCTGTCTCTCAGACCCCCCTCCTCTGCCTCTCACACCCCCCTCCTCTGCCTCTCACACCCCCCTCCTCTGTCTCTCACACCCCCCTCCTCTGTCTCTCACACCCCCCTCCTCTGCCTCTCACACCCCCCTCCTCTGCCTCTCACACCCCCCTCTTCTGTCTCTCTCACCCCCCTCCTCTGTCTCTCACACCCCCCTCCTCTGTCTCTCACCCCCCTCCTCTGTCTCTCACCCCCCCTCCTCTGCCTCTCACCCCCCCTCCTCTGCCTCTCACCCCCCCTCCTCTGTCTCTCACACCCCCCTCCTCTGTCTCTCACACCCCCCTCCTCTGTCTCTCACACCCCCCTCCTCTGTCTCTCACACCCCCTCCTCTGTCTCTCACACCCCCTCCTCTGTCTCTCACACCCCCCTCCTCCTGTCTCTCACACCCCCCTCCTCTGTCTCTCACACCCCCTCCTCTGTCTCTCACCCCCCCCCCCTCTGTCTCTCACCCCCCCTCCTCTGCCTCTCAGACCCCCCTCCTGTCTCTCACACCCCCTCCTCTGTCTCTCACACCCCCCTCCTCTGCCTCTCGCACCCCCCTCCTCTGTCTCTCACACCCCCCTCCTCTGCCTCTCACACCCCACTCCTCTGTCTCTCACACCCCCCTCCTCTGCCTCTTGCACCCCCCTCCTCTGCCTCTTACACCCCCCTCCTCTGCCTCTTACACCCCCCTCCTCTGCCTCTCACACCCCCCTCCTCTGCCTCTCGCACCCCCCTCCTCTGTCTCTCACACCCCCCTCCTCTGCCTCTCACACCCCACTCCTCTGCCTCTCACCCCCTCCTCTGCCTCTCACCCCCCCTCTGTCTCTCACCCCCCTCCTCTGCCTCTCACCCCCCCTCCTCTGCCTCTCACCCCCCCCCTCCTCTGCCTCTCACCCCCCCCCCTCCTCTGCCTCTCACACACCCCCCCTCCTCTGTCTCTCACACCCCCCTCCTCTGTCTCTCACACCCCCCTCCCCTGTCTCTCACACCCCCCTTTTCAGACCCCCTCCTCTGCCTCTCACCCCCCCCCTCCTCTGCCTCTCACACCCCCCTCCTCTGCCTCTCACACCCCCCTTTTCAGACCTTCCTCCTCTGCCTCTCAGACCCCCCTCCTCTGCCTCTCAGACCCCCCCTCCTCTGCCTCTCACACCCCCTCCTCCTCTGCCTCTCACCCCCCTCCTCTGCCTCTCACACCCCCCTCCTCTGCCTCTCACACCCCCTCCTCTGCCTCTCACAACCCCCTCCTCTGTCTCTCACAACCCCCTCCTCTGCCTCTCACAACCCCCTCCTCTGTCTCTCACACCCCCTCCTCTGTCTCTCACACCCCCCTCCTCTGTCTCTCACACCCCCCTCCTCTGCCTCTCACACCCCCCTCCTCTGCCCCTCACACCCCCTCCTCTGTCTCTCACACCCCCCTTTTCAGACCCCCCTCCTCTGCATCTCACAACCCCCTCCTCTGCCTCTCACAACCCCCTCCTCTGTCTCTCACACCCCCCCCCCCCCACTCTTTTGTCTCTCACACCCCCCCCCCACTCTTTTGTCTCTCACACCCCCCCACTCTTTTGTCTCTCACACCCCCCCCACTCTTTTGTCTCTCACACCCCCCCACTCTTCTGTCTTTCACACCCCCCTCTTCTGTCTTTCACACCCCCCTCTTCTGTCTTTCACACCCCCCTCCTCTGTCTCTCACACCCCCTTTTCAGACCCCCCTCCTCTGCCTCTCACACCCCCCTTTTCAGACCCCCCTCCTGTGCCTCTCACAACCCCCTCCTCTGCCTCTCACAACCCCCTCCTCTGCCTCTCACAATCCCCTTCTCTGCCTCTCACAATCCCCTCCTCTGCCTCTCACAATCCCCTCCTCTGTCTCTCACACCCCCCCCTCTGTCTCTCACACCCCCCCTCTGTCTCTCACACCCCCCTCTTTTGTCTCTCACACCCCCCTCTTTTGTCTCTCACACCCCCCTCTTTTGTCTTTCACACCCCCCTCTTTTGTCTCTCACACCCCCCTCTTTTGTCTCTCACACCCCCCTCTTCTGTCTCTCACACCCCCCTCTTCTGTCTCTCACACCCCCCTCTTCTGTCTTTCACACTCCCCTCTTCTGTCTCTCACACCCCCCTTTTCAGACCCCCCTCCTCTGCCTCTCACGCCCCCCTCCTCTGCCTCTCACCCCCCCCCCCTCCTCTGCCTCTCACGCCCCCCTCCTCTGGAAAGTGACACGCTGAATCTGGTGGCAGGTTGACGGGTGGAAAGTGACAGGCTGACACAAGTGACACGCTGTAGAGTAGGTGCGTAAATTGGGGCTTGTAGGGGCCCCATGGCATTACTTTGCCCAGGGGCCCATGATGCTTTTAAGATGGCCCTGCATTAGGTGTGATCAATGTTCAATGATTTGCACCATAGCCTGTAGACTCTATAACTTTCACAGAGACCAAATAATATACACTAATTTGGGTTATTTTTACTAAACATATGTAGCAGTATACATGTTGGCCCAAATTTATTAAGAAAAGGGACTTATTTGCAAAATGTTACAATAGAAACTAAAAAAAAACACCATCAAAAGAAATCTCTGTCTGTGAGAAAAAAATGATAACAATTTTGTTTGGGTACAGTGTAGCATGACTGAGTAATTGTCATTCAAAATGTGAGAGCGCTGAAAGCTAAAAATTGGTCTGGGAAGGAAGGGTGTATAAAAGTCCTGTATTGAAGTGGTTAATAATAGCAGCTCATTATAAATCTTAATACATCAGTGGTACTGAACTGAGCTAATGAAAGCTGATTGATCGTTAGAGGCAAATGCACACTGTTGTTCTTTGTAAAATATTATTAAACATATTTTTTGCTTTGGATACGGAGAGGTTGAAAACCTCACTTAGGTTATTTTTTTCTGTTTTAATATTGGAACGGTTTCCAGTTACTTCTTGTTCTCTGTTACAGGGACAGGATGTAATGGGACATTTCTCCAACAGAGACAAATACTTTTATAAGACCTTTTCCCTGTAGAGTGAAGAAGGGTTGGGATGCTAGAACCTCTTCTTAGCTTTTAATGCAGCCTATACATGTCTGCACTGAATTTTATAGTCAGGTTGTTGTCCAATGAGTGGGTACCCTTGAATGTCAATATTATTTACCTACATGTATTACTATAAGCCTTTATATACTTTAAAGTGTATGTAATGGCAAAACAAAAGTATATCTTTGCAATATTTTGATTTTCATGAAGGGACTTGTCAAAATATTGTGTGCCTTTATTTGCAGGTTACATTTTTTTTTTTGTGCATTAATAGGTAAGGGTATTATGTACCCCTTACACAATCACATAGAGGGGCCAGTATCTAGGGGCTCCCTTATTTTTAAAGGAAACTGACAGATTCTAATATGCTCCTGCCTGCAGAACTCCACAAACACCAGGGTTGTAGGGAAGTAGCCCTTGCCCCCCACTGGCAAGGTGCCCACCCCATATTAAGGGCCGAGGCAGCTCTTTAATTAGGCGGTCGCCTAAGGCCTCGCACTCACAGGGGCCTCGCGGCCACCTAACTTGCCCAATGTATTACCCCAGTTTTAAGGGACAGAGGACCTTAACGCTGCTGTGCTCAGGCAGCTTTAAGAACCCTGAATCAGGAGTAGGGCAGCCAGCGTCCCTAATAGGGATGAGCTCCACGTTCGATACGAACGTATGTTCGATTCGAACATTGTCTGTTCGTACGTTCGACGAAATTCTAACAAAACGGGTCGTTCGCGCCAAATTCGAATGACGTGCAACGGCCCATAATTCACTGCGGCATTGCGCGCTGATGATTGGCCAAACATGCACTATGACCCTGCATGCTTGGCCAATCACAGCGCGCAAAAAACGGAGAGCCATAATTGGCCAAAGCCAGGGTGGCTATGGCCAATTATGGCTCAGGGCTTTAGCATACGCCCCACACTATATAAGGCCGCCTGCTGGGCGGCCTCGTGTAGTGTGTTGCGGTTGTTAATGAGAGCAGTCAGAGAGACAGAGAGATAGTCATTTTATATAGCTAGATAGAGCAGGCAGGCCGGCTAGTCAGTTTAGCTTAATTTACAGTGTGTAGAGGATATATATACATCCCTAGGAGTTGTACATATATTTATACACTGTATAGCTTAGCTAGATCAGTTCTTCCTAATTTACTGGCAGGCAGGTGATTGTGCTATTTAAAGACATTATCACAGGTATAGACACCCAGCAGGTACAATATTTAAAGGAATTTTTCATTTTTTTTATTTTTTATTTAAGCATCATTAAAATCACTGCTCCTGGAGCAGTGATTTTAATAATGTTTAAATGAAAAAAAAATGAAAAAATTCCTTTAAATATTGTACTTGCTGGGTGTCTATAGTTTGCCTGTGAAAACGTCTTTGAGAACCCGGGTCTTGCCCGACGTCCTGCTCCTGAAAAAACGACAGTTTTTTTAACTTTTTTCCATTGATACATGTTCCCTGGGGCAAGACCCGGGTTCTCAAATACATTTTCCAACAATAACTTGAATATTGGTCTTTAAAATTATCGTTTTTGAATTCGAACGTTCGAGTCCCATAGACTTTAATGGGGTTCTAAATGTTCGCGCGAACTGTCGGTCTGTTCAATGGTTCTGGTGCGAACCGAACGCGGGGGTGTTCGGCTCATCCCTAGTCCCTAACAACCAGTCAATATCAGTGACACCACCCCTTGTGGCGTCAATGACCCAGCATGCCCTCAGTCAATGATGTCACAAGGGGGGTGGGTTCACCAGGTGACATCACCGGGTGACCCCCCCCGCCCCTTAATTATTAAAGAGCAGGATCTGGAGGTCACCTTGTTAAAGGAGGCTTCCAGATTCCGATAAGCCCCCTGCCGGCAGACCCCCACAACCACCAGCCAGGGTTGTGGGGAAGAGGCTCTTGTGCTTGAATTATTTTTTCTATCATGGGGCCCAATGTTAAGTTTTGCCTAAGGCCTCACGAAAGCCCAGAGCCGCCTCTAATTGAGGGCATGCAGCTTGGTTCAGGAGGAAGGGGCACATGCTCATCTCTCCCTCCTTTCCTGGCCAACCAGGCTGAAAGCTCAGATAAGGGTCTGGTATGGATTTTTGGGGAGACTCCATGCTTTTTTTACTCTGATTTCTTTGTGGATTCCTCCTAAAATTCATACCACACCTAAAGGGCCTGGTATGAATTATGGAGGATCCCTATGCTTTTTTTTTCTTTTAAGATAAAAACAGAAGTAAGCGCCTGGGAGTTGTCATTTTGTCGGCAATGTAAACACACCTTTCTTTGTAAATGTCAGTATTGCTATACTAAGTTGTATACATTGTACATATGTGCCAATTCAAAGGTAGGGTCAGAGCATCCCAAGGCATGTTATTTATTGGCGTTTGGCATTTTTAATGTTTCACAAAGCATTACTAAAATTGCTGCTCTCCGCCAAACCTTTTTTTTTTCTTTGTATGTGTCCCTCAGGGCGGTGCCCAGCCCCAATGATTTTTTTTTACAATGTCCTGCCTATAAGTCTGAAAAAAATAAAAAAAATATTTGTAATATTCAACTCCCATTGGGTCGTGAATAAGCTGCACATGTAGGTACAGCAACTTAAACACGCAGCATGGATTTTTAGTCTGGCGCAAGCCATTTTAAAAAGCTATACTGCCAGAAAGGTGTCATTAGGGTTTTATTTGAAGTGTATTTGCTGGACTAAAATCAAAATCACAATCAACTATGCCCAGTCCATTGCTCAATAACAGCACACTTTACTGTTTCCTTATTTTCACAACATAAGAGGGAGGTATTTTGTAGTTCAAGGGAAGAAATGGGAGGGCCAATTAGACTCCTTATGATAACACAGGAAGAGTGGACAAGACACAGGACAGCTGTGGGTTTGTAACAGGATCAACAGTTATTGGTTCCTGAAGGAAAAGAGACCGCCGCTTCAGATGAGTGCAATGAGCAATTAGTGTCCTCCTCAAAGACTGTGGGTGCTGGCAATGCACAAGGCAAACATCAATGAAATTAATTCATGGACAGCCGCACTCCAAAATAAACCTAAAAAAGTAGCCTGTATTGTGACAAAGGATAAAAGGCACTACAAAACACAGCACAGCAAGCAGTGGGATAAAAAACTGACGCGATTCGAACAAAAGTTCAGTGCTTAGTCATAGCTATGACTAAGCACTGAACTTTTGTGCGAAACGCGTCAGTTTTTATCCCACTGATTGCTGTGCTTTGTTTTGTAGTGCCTTTTATACTTTGTCACAATAAAGGCTACCTTGTTTAGGTTTATTTTGGAGTGCGGCTGTCCATGAATTCTTTTCAGTTATTGGTTCCTGGTTGTTATTTTTTCACTGTATAGTATACAGTATCTCACAAAAGTGAGTACACCCCTCACATTTTTGAAAATATTTTATTATAACTTTTCATGTGACAACACTGAAGAAATGAGACTTTGCTACAATGTAAAGTAGTGAGCGTATAACAGTGTAAATGTGCTGCCTCCTCAAAATAACTCAACACAAAGCCATTATTATCTAAACCATTGGCAACAAAAGTGAGTGCCCTATTTCTTAAAAAAAAAAACATTAACCACTTCCCGTCCTGCCTTTAGCAGAATGACCGCGCAGCCGTGGTTCAGTCATCCTGACTGGGCATCACATGATGACCAGCAGGATAACAGTCGATGCGAACCCACGAGGGCGTGCATCGCAACGATCAGTGGTGCGGTGTGTCAGTGTGACACAACACTACACCGATCTCGGTAAAGAGCCTCTGACGGAGGCTCTCTACCACGTGCTCAGCCGTGTCCAATCACGGCTGATCACAATGTAAATAGGAAGAGCCGTTGATCGGCTTTTCCTCACTCGCGTCTGACAGACGCTAGTAGTGGAGAGCTGATCGGCTGCTCTACTGACAGGGGGGGTCTGTGCTGATTGTTTATTAGCACAGCCCCCCCCCCCCCCTCGGATGCCGCCCAGGGCCACCAGAATGCCGTTAGGACCACCAGGGATGGCCATCACACTGGATCACCAGGTATACCACCCTAGACTACCAGGGAATTCCAATCAGTGCCCAGGCAGCTGCCAATCAGTGCCCATCCCCAATGCCTGTCAGAGCCATCTTTTAGTGCCGCATATCAGTGCCCATCAGTGCCACGTATCCGTGCCCATCAGTGCCCAGCAATGCCCCCTCATAAGTACCCATCAGTGCAGCCTTTCAGTGCCCATCAGTGTCACCTATCACTATCAGTGCCCACCAGTGCCACCCATCAGTGCCCATCAGTGCTGCATATCAGTGCCACCCATCAGTGCCGCCTACCAGTGCCCATCAGTGCTGCCTATCAGTGCCCATCGTCAGTGCCCTGACCAGGCGATCTTGGGAGCACAGTGTCCTGTAGCTCCCAGGTAGAAGGAATAGACCCAAACTAACCATGCTAGGACAAATCTGCTTCTGTTTTGGCATGGACAGTTTAAAACAAAAAAGATGTACAAGCAGGGTCACCAGCTGTTTAACAGCTAACAAAGAAATAAAATAACAGGCTACATTTATCAAAAACAGTTACAAATCTCAAATACCATATTTATGGTAACACACACTTTAAAGGGGTTGTAAACCCTTGTGTTTTTTCACCTTAATGCATCCTATGCATTAAGGTGAAAAAACTTCTGACACTGACAAAGATTTACAATCACTTTAACAGATATACAGACAGATATACCAAAATATTGTAAATTGCATATTAAATAGAACCAACGAAGCAAATAGCAAAAGTTCATTTTTAGGGTTTATGGTCATTTTAATATTGCTTTGGGGGGGTTAAAGTAATAGGTACAGTACTTGGAAATTTTAGTTACCATTTACATGGAAATTCGACACAGATGTGCTCATCTTTTACAGTTCATTCCATTGCAACTTATCACAAGAATAGGTTCACAGTCTGTAACAAATAATAATGTAGTGCTAAAAGTAAGAATAAAGCAAACAAACATCTTTGGTGCAGTTTTACCCTCATTATTCTTTTTGAGATAGTGATGATAGGTCAGCCATTTTAAATCAGAGATTTGCAGAAAGTTTGGAGATCAAAGAAATATCAAACCCAAAAGCAAAAATGTAATACATATCAACTTATGAATTCTTGGAAGTTATGGCTGCAATAATTTTCTTTTTTATGCTTTCTTTCCTTTATTTGTGGCCACCCCCTCTTTACGTGTCCGGCCCCTTTCAGGACACCTGACAGCTAAATTACAGTGGCAGGGGTGTTTTTTTTTTAAGCACCTGATTAGAGCCAGAGGCTTTAGAATAATATGGGCTTGTGGCACCGAGCATTGCGCCATATGCCCACCCAGGTGTTACAACAGCGAATGAATATTCGCTGTTGAAACACTAAGGCGGCGTACAGACGATCGGACATATCCGATGAAAACGGTCCGCGGACCATTTCCATCGGATATGTCCGATCGGGAGTTTGATCCGATGGCGTGTACACACCATCGGATCAAATTCCCCGCCGCCGGACGGCGCGGTGACGTAGTGGTGACGCGGCGGTGACGTTGACGCCGCCGCGTCACCGCCACGTCACCGCACCAGGAAGTAAAACACTTCCGCGCATGCGCCGAATCCATTCGGCAGCGGCGCGGCGGCGGTGGGGGCCGACATGTCTGCTGGTAAGTGTACTAACCAGCAGACATGTCGGGCGGACAGATTCCCACCGGATAGATTTCAAAGCATGCTTTGAAATCTGTCGGGTGGAGAAATCTGTCCGCTAGCCCATACACACGAGCGGAGATGTCTGCTGAAACGGTCCATCGGACCGTTTCCAGCGGACATATCCCCTCGTGTGTACGCGGCCTGATCCTCAATCCGGCCATTGAGAAGCAGGTATGAGACCATTTTCTGATTGGCCGAAAAGAGAAGACTCCTAATTGGCAGAAGCTGCCACCACCGTGAAGACCCATGGAGAGCAGGGAAATGGGAGGCCGCTGCCACTGTGATAAATCGTGGAGAGCAGGGGAACAGAAGGCCACCGCTGAACAGGGCAAGCCGTCAGTGAAGTGATGGGGTAAGCGCTATCGATCGACCGTCTGGGAGGGGGGGGGTCAAAACTGGATCCAAGGCTAGGTTCATACTATGCCAGCTAATTCCCTGGAACCATGTTTGCATGGCCACAGCAGCCCATTCATCTGAAAGGGCTGCTGTATCTAGGGAAAAGGTCCTTGCCCTTTTCTAAAAACACATCCACAGGGAAACCGCACAATGCTATGTGGTTCCAAGCACAGGACATAGCACTGCATTTTCCAGTAGGTGGGGATGCCATTAAGAATGAATTACACGTCTGTTAACAGCCGTGTGTTTTTGATGCAGGTGTAGGAAAGTTTGTAATTACATACAGTCCCCAGATCCTCATATACCTGTAGTTTGAACCTAGCCTTAAGCCTACTACATACGATCAGAAAATGGGATGAAAAATACCGCTTTCAGAGCGATCATATGATAATCTGATCGGTAGTACACAGCTTTCGAGAGCCGATCACGACAGGTCGTACGAAATTATCCAAAAGGACAAACACAAAAAAAATTCATAGGTGATACCAGATCGTCCGATTTTCATTTAATCAGTACCTTTTTTTCATCCAAGAATACAATATAAATATAATACAATAGGTTACATCACTTTAGAATTTTTATTCTGCCGTGCGATAATTTTTGTAACTTTAGTAACCTCTTAATTTTCGATATGGAGATTAGCATGCAAAAAGAAAAAAAAAGGGACGATCATTAGTCAGATATTCTTATTGTGTGTACGAGGCTTTAGTGTGTTACTGGCCGAATCACTGTCATATGACGTTCTTGACTTTGAGAAGGGATATCTAAATAATATCGTCTTTTAGAGCCGGCGATTCCCTACTCTATAAGAATGATCATAGTGGCTGTTCAGATGACCCCTGCCATCGGAGAACAGATCCGCCAGCCCCAGGTGTTGACCATAGAGTTTTTCTGGGGGATCAAATGGTGCCTGGATTCTCAATGGTCGTTTGGAGGCCAGGCGCGATGTTATGATGTCCCGCCCAGCCTCTGCATTTGAAAAAAACGGCGGTGCCTCGGCTGGGAAGCTAAGATCGTTTATGTTTTTTCAAAGTAGAAAAATAAAAGTAAAATTAACAATAAAAAATACATTTTAACCACTTAAGCCCCGGACCATTTTGTTGCTAAATGACGGGCCACTTTTTGCGATTCGGCACTGTGTCGCTTTAACTGACAATTGCGCGGTCGTGCGATGTGGCTCCCAAACAAAATTGGCTTCCTTTTTTTCCCACATATAGAGCTTTCTTTTGGTGGTATTTGATCACCTCTGCGGTTTTTATTTTTTTTATTTTGGCTTTTTTTGGAGGGCATGACGCGCCATAGCCATAGGACTCGGAGATATACGGCGCCTGCGTAGTCAGCTTCTAGGTCTGTGCGCAGGCGCCGTATAGCACCGGAAATACCCGAGTCCTAAATCGGCTATTTTCGAAAGCCGTGATGCGCTATAGCGGCGCCATCCACCGCGGGGGATAGAAATGAAAATTAATGAATAGACAGTAAGTAGAGCAATTAAAAAATAAAATAAAAAACAGCATACTGGCGCTGACGCCAGTATGCTGGATCGGATGGGACATAGTAGATTTAGGCTGAACCACCGCTTTAATAGTTAATTTCCACAGCCCTAATAAATATCCCCCAAAAATATAAAAAACATTTTTGTTTTCCTCAATTTAGGCCGATACATATTCTTCTTCCTATTTTTGGTAAAAAAAAAATCGCAATAAGCGTTTATCGATTGGTTTGCGCAAAATTTTTAGAGTTTACAAAATAGAGGATAGTTTTATTGCATTTTTAATAATATGTTTTTTTTTTAGTACTAATGGCGGCGATCATCGATCTTTTTCGTGACTGCGACAATATGGCGGACACATCGGACAATTTTGACACATTTTTGGGACCGTTGTCATTTTCACAGCAAAAAGTGCCTCTAAAAATGCATTGTTTACTGTGAAAAAGACAATTGCAGTTTAGGAGTTAACCACTAGGGGGCGCTGTAGGGGTTAAGTGTGACCTCATATGTGTTCCTAACTGTAGGGGGGGGGCTGGACGTGTGACGTCATTGATCGTCTTTCCCTTTATCAGGGAACAGACGATCAATGACACTGCCACAACGAAGAACAGGGAAGGTGTGTTCTTCAGCTCCGGTGATCGATCACAGGACACCGGCGGCGATCGGGTCCACGGGCCCCACGGGCATGGTGGCGGAGCTTCGGACCGAGTCATGAGCGTGCCGCTGGCGGCGTGGTCGCGACCCCACGGCTGGGCTTAAAGAGACACGTACAGGTACGTGATTGTGCCCAGCCGTGCCATTCTGCCAACGTATATCGGTCCTTAAGTGGTTAAAGGGGACGCATATATACGTCCTTCTGCCTGCCCGTGCCATGCTGCAGACGTATATGTAAGTCGCGCCCACATTTGTAAACAGTGTTCAAATCACACATGTGAGGTATCGCCACGAATGTTAGAGTGAGAGCAATAATTCTAACCCTAGACCTCCTGTAACTCAATGGTCCTGGGTGGCTAAAGTGGTTAAAAAAAGAGTACGGTACTAATACATTTAATGAATGATGAGCTGCAACATATTACAATTTTATTTTTAATTTACTACTGCTTTAAGTAAAGTTTCTTACTGCCTAAAATGTCAAGCCAAAGAAATGTTTCTACATTTGGAGTGGGAAACAATAAGAACTCCTGTTGGGTTTTTTTCTGCTACCCAGGGCTTCATTACAATTTACCTCCACTCCCTGTTACTTGTATAATGCCTGACGAAGGAAATAACATGTTCCAAAAGCTTGCATCTTTAATATATTAAGTTAGTCAATGAAGGATATCAATTCAACTGCAATGTTTTGGTGCCAATCACTGTATAGACCCTAAATCAGAGATAGGTAAAACAAACATACTGTTAAACTAAGTGAGCACTCTATTAATAAAACATTCTTATGAAAAAGTGCCCTCTGGTGGTCTGATCGTTCTGTTCCACAGTCACGACCTAAAGCCTGGTAAAATTTTTGCTGTCTTCATTACAAAATTCAGGTGAATTTGCCTCCACAATCTGATTGACTGCTTGATTATCTGCTGGGAATTTTTTTTTCCATTGTAGGTTTTTATGGGGATAAAAATATATTTTAGAAACACAAATAATGCTTTAAATTGAGTTCCCACAACATTATCTCTTTTTGGTCTGAGCACTTATCTAGGGACAGATATAAATTAAAGGACTGCTTTATAAAATAAAAACATGTTTTGCTAAGGACCATAGTAAATGTATATTTTTTTCACCAATATTCTTTTCTAGGGTTTTGTTCGGGCATCAGATTTCCGCGGTTCAAAAAGGTATTGCTGTTTTCACTTTGGACTGCTGTCAAGGCTGGAATTTAAAGTAATTGTAAATGATCACCCTGTAAAACAGCCCACTCAAATAGAGATGAAAGGAAATGCATTTGTGTATAGTTATAAAATAAATAAAATACCTTTTTCTCTTTTTTATAAGGGATCACATTCCCTCTGCTTCCAGCTGCATAAGAGCTGGGGGAGGAGAAACCACAGTACACTGTGCTTTCCAGTGAATGGCTGTGCAGTGGGGGCGTGTCAGGACTTGTCTGATCATTGGAGGAAAGTACACTGAGTTCCCAGTATAGCTAGAGAACTGACCACTGTGTGCTCTCCTGCTTAGTGTGGGCAGTTTTTATTAGGAAAGCAGAGGAACTGGCAGGAACACCAGGGATTGTGCACAAAGGAAGTAATACAAACAGAACAGGATACTTTCTCATACAAGTACATGGTACACTAGGCACATATCAGGACTATGAAACGTTGGGGTAATAAAGCTTTTGGTTTTTCATTTGCTACTCTTTTCTTCATATGTGCTGTGATCTTTTACTTTGGACTTTTATCTAGACTTGTACACAAGTAAAAGTGTTAAATCTTTCCTTTGTAGGCTGCAAAGAATGATGCTATACTTACTTAAATATGACATGCTATTGACTTACAAGCCTAGGGACATGATTCCCTAAGCAGCCTGCCAGCTCAAATTTTGTTCATTGTGTTCTACAGCTTAGTGTGGTCAGTTTTTAATAGGAAAGCAGAGGGACTGAGGCCTCGTACACATGACCGTTTTCCTCGACAAAATCTATCAAGAAACTTGGTGGCAGATCTTTTTTTCCTGAGGAAAACGGGTCGTGTGTATGTTTTTCGTCAAGAAAACTGTTGTGGATCTCGACAAGAAAAAAAGAGAACAAGTTTTCTTTTTTCTCGTCGGGAGTCTCAATTTCCTCGTCCTGTTTCTCATCGTGCGGGTTTACGACAAGAAACACGTTCGTGTATATGCTTAGAAACCCACGCATGCTCAGAATAAAGTATGAGACGAGAGCGCACCTTCGGTAAAAGTAGCGTTCGTAATGGAGATAGCCCATTCGTCACGCTTTAACAGACTGAAAAGCGCAAATAGTCTCTCACCAAACTTTTACTTAATTGTAGAAAGAAAATGTTTGGACAGCCGCACTCTGGAAAAACCTTCTCTGTTGCCTTTATTTGGTAAAAGTAATCAAACGCAGCTGTATGCCCCTATTTTTGCTGTGATGTGCGGTGTTTTGATTACTTTTACCAAATAAAGGCAACCGAGAAGGTTTTTCCAGAGTGCGGCTGTCCAAACATTTTCTTTCTTTTTTTTTTTTTTTTATTATATTAATTTACTTTTATTTTACTTTCTTGCTATCAAAAAAAATCATCAAAAAGACATGTGGATTACCCTCCCATTGTCCCCCCCTCCCTCCCCCATCTCGTGATTCCACTGACCCATCCCTCCCTCCCAATATTCTCTACTAAGTTTAAGATTATGCCTGCCTGCTTTTTCAGCTAGTTCTTAGATTTTCTGCGAAACTCCAGGTTTTTTTTAAACTTCTCCAAGATCCCCACTTATCTCGTGTATTGTTGCTGTCTTCCATCCCTTTTAATTTTAACTCCTCCCTCCTATAGGTTTCCTCCACCGAATCGATCCATTCCCAAATCTGAGGGCTATCCTTGTCCCTCCATTTTTGGGGAATCAATCGCTTTTCTGCGTTCAGAAGGTGGGATATCAGAGTTTTTTTATATTCTTTTATCGGTTCAACCCCACCGTGGAACAGGACTGTCCAAGGCTCTTCTTTGATCTCTTTTTTAGTTATTTCTTTAATAAGTAATAGAACTTTTTCCAGTAGCTATTAATCTTGGGGCACTTCCACCATAGATGGGCCATTGACCCCCTAGTTGGACAGCCCCTCCAGCAGTCTGGTGACTGCCCTTCTTTATACTTACTAACTTTATCTGGGGAGGCATACCATCCAGATAAGAGTTTGAAGTTCATCTCTGCCGTTCTCACATCTATAGCTGAAGAATGGGTTAGATTGATTATTCTTTCTACTGACGTATCCCCCCTAGTGTTTTCAAGTTCACTTTCCCATTTTTGTATATATCTAGGCGTCCCTGGCTCCCCCGCCCTCATCAAGAGTTTATATATTTTTGAGATATTCCCTTTTGGACTTTCAACCAGGCATAATTGTTCCAAAGGATTATAATCCTTCTGTTCCCGTATTGGGCCCGGGAGACTCCTGATGAAGGAGGATAGCTGCAGGTATCGCCATTCATTCCACCCTGTGCAGTCAGTCTTGACTTTAATCTCGTGAAGTGTCATTATTTTACCCTTGTAAGTGATATCTTTTACTTGTGTTCGTTTTTTTATCCAGTTCCCACCCACCCCTTTTAAACCCGGTGTAAAAAATTCATTCCCTTTTAAGTCTATAAGTGGGGAATTATAGGCTAACCCGAGCTGTTTATAAATTCTATCCCAAATCCTAAATGCTATATGTGTTATTTCATGTGTCCTTATATCTAAGTGTCTAAACTGTGGCGGATTCCAGATTATTCTACCCAGCTGTGTCTTTGCCAGTGTGCTCTCAATCTGAACCCATCTTTTGTCGTTCTTCTCTTTGGACCACTCTATTATGCGGGAGATTATCGCCGCATCATAGTACTTTCTAATATCCGGTACCGCTAGGCCCCCCAGTTTTTTTTCCTGTTTTAAAACCTGGAAAGATATCCTGTGTTTTTTTTTATTCCAGATGTAATTCAGCAACAAAGAGTTAAGTATTCTAAAGTAAGATTGTGGTAGAGCAATAGGGACCATTTGGAATTTGTACAGGATTTTCGAGATTAACATCATTTTTACTATATTAATCCTTCCAAACCAGGATATCGGCCGGTTCTTGATTTTTTTGATTTCATCTTTTATTTCTTCCAATAGGGGAATATAGTTTAATCTATATAAGCTTTTAAGGGAGTTTGCTAGTTTTATTCCTAAGTACTTTATCTCTTTCTGCCATTTAAAGTTGTACTTTTCTTTGAGCGATCGTTCTACCTCTCTGTTGGTATTTATGTTCAATATTTCAGTTTTTGACTCATTCATCTTAAAATTGGATACCTCCCCATATTGTTTGATGTTACCTATTAAGTATGGAAGTGTAGATCTTGGTTTTCCCACAAAAAATAAAACATCGTCCGCAAACGCAGCTAATTTATGCTCTTCATCACCTGCTCTTATCCCCCTTATATTGGTGTCGTTCCGTATTATAGCAAGTAGAGGCTCGAGCGACAGCACAAAGAGGAGGGGAGACAAAGGGCACCCCTGTCTAGTCCCATTTCCCATTTCGAAGGGTGATGATAGGAAACCATTGATCTTAACCCTTGCTCGGGGATGAGAATATAGGGCCTGGATCCTCTCCCTCATCCTTGGGCCTAATCCTATATTTTCTAATATTTGCATCATGAGACCCCAGTCTACCCTGTCAAACGCTTTCTCAGCGTCAACTGACAGGAGTAGACTGGGGTCTCCATTTTCTTTCATTTGTTCCATAACTAGGAGTGCTCTGACCCCATTATCCTTCCCTTCCCTACCCCGGTATAAAGCCCACCTGGTCGGGGTGGACCAGGGGCGTCATTGTTTCTTTCAGACGCTCGGCCAGTATTTTAGCATATATCTTTATGTCATTGTTCAGGAGTGAAATTGGCCTGTAACCTGAACATATCGTGTATCTTTCCCCTCCTTTCCTATAACCGTAATGTTTGCTGTTGCAGCCTCTCTACTCAGTTCATAATCTATCCCTAATCCATTGAAATATTGGCAGAGTCTTGGTATTAATATAATTCCAAATTTTTGTAGATATCTGTTTGTAAAACCGTCAGGTCCAGGACTTTTTCATTTGGGAGAGTTTTTTAAGATCCTCCTAATTTCTTCCTCCGTTATTGGCCTATCTATGTTTACTGCATCTTCCATAGGCATTTTGGGGAGGTTTGCTTTTCTCAGAATTGCCTCAATTTTAGCCTCTTTCTCTCCGGGGTTCCAGTTCTTTTGTTTTACATTATAGAGGTCTTCGTAATAATTTCTAAACTCTTCTACTATGTCCCTAGTTTTATATAGGACATCCCCGTTCTTTTTCCTTATTTTTTCTATGTAATTTCTAGCTTTCTTCTTCTTTACCATTCTGGCCAACGCTTTACTAGGTTTATCCCCCCAGATGTATCTCTCTCTTTCGATGGTATTTAGATCTTTCTTGGTTTCTTGTTCTATTAGCTCTCTATACTCGTCTCTTTTCAATGTTAACTTATGCCATGTTTCTGTTTTTTGCCCCTTTGTTTTATGCTCTTGCTCCAATTTTAGAATTTCTTTTACTGTTTCCTTTAGTTCCCTCGTTTTTTTCTTTCTTTTTCCTCGCTCCCTCCATAATTAATATCCCTCTTATGTAAGCTTTGTGGGCTTCCCAAAGTGTGGCCCTGGAGATCCCCTCTGTATCGTTCTCTCGGAAAAACCTTTCTAGTTCTCTCTGTATTCTTCCTACTATTTCTTCATCTCCCAGTAAGCTCTCATCTAGTCTCCATTCTGGTGGGTCAGTTTTCTGATGGTATCTTGATGGTTATAGGAGCGTGATCGGATATTGTCATGGCTTCGATGCCAGTCTCCACTATCCTTTCCAGGATTCTATGTTCTATAAGGGCGTAGTCTATCCTCGAGTACGTCCCGTGCACAGGGGAGTAAAATGTAAAATCCCTCGCCTTAGGGTGTTGGATTCGCCAGATATCTATCAGCTGGTCTTTATACATTCTTTGTTTTAAACTTTTCAGCTGGCCTTCATTAGTCCCCTGTACCCGGGACGTACTATCTAGGATGGCATCCATACAAAGATTAAAGTCCCCCATTACTATCAGATGCCCTACCTTAAAATTCCCAAGTTTCATCAGTAATCTTATTTACATACTTCGCAGAATTGTCATTTGGGGCATATATATTAGCTAATGTATAGTTCTCCCCTCTAAGCTTCCCTTTTAAAAATAGGAATCTCCCTTCGGGGTCTGTTAGTCTGTCTGTCAGCTCAAAATGAATGTCTCTTGATAGACCAATTGCGACTCTTCTAGCCCGTCTTGTAATTGTATCCCCGTAGTACCATATCGGGTGACTGCGTGAATACAATTTAATATTAGATTCGATCGTTAGGTGAGTCTCCTGTAGAAAGACTACATCTGCTTTGTACAAGTGTAGTTCCTTGAGGATCTTATGTCTCTTTACCGGGGAATTTAAGCCCTTCACATAAGATAAAAATTTGATATCCATTATGATTAGTTTATTTCCTTCCTCCTTCTCTTAGGGCCCTTTTTTTTTGGGGGGGTGGGACACTGATCTATGTGGAATCAACGAGATGGCCCCCCCTCCCCAACCTCCCTTCCCTAACCCTCCCTTTTTCCCTTCCCTACCCTCCCCTCGCCCTCCCCTGACCCCCCATCCCTCCCATCCCTTCTCCCTCCATGGCCTGTTGTAGGCCTGGGAGCCGTGCTAGGTATCGTCCACCTCCTCACCATCGGCTCCTCCCCCTCGAGGTTGGGTCTAGGGAACGCTCCATGACTAGCTATCTAATTCCCCCCTCCCTCCAACCCGTCCCCCCCCCACCCCCCCCCCCCCCCCACTCCCCCAGTCATTTAGGACTTCCAATCAGGCAAGTCAGGTACTGTTATGTCCAATTTTTGGCAAAATCTCTCCAATTCGTCCGGAAATCTTAGTCGGGCAGAGATCCCCCCCTCAAGCCCTATGAGGCATGATGGAAACCCCCACTGGTATTTGATGCTCTCTGTACGTAACTGATCGAGTAGGGGTTTCAGATGTCTTCTCCTTTCAAGGGTTTCTCTTGATAAGTCCGAAAAAATTTGGATTTCCTTTTCTTTGTATCTAATGGGGGGCACCCCCCTCAATCCTCCCCAAATCAGTGCCTTGTCCTCATAATTCCGGAAGCGTACTATAATGTCCCTTGGTCCCCTTCTCTCCATCTGTTTGGGGTTACCCCCCCGGTGGACCCGCTCAATTTTGATGGACTTAGCTTCTGGCGGTTTTTCCATCAGGGGTTTAAAAAGAGTGTTCATGATCCCTCTTAGGTCCTCTCCTTGTTCTTCCTCTATCGCCCGTATTCTCAAGTTCTGTCGCCTGTTGGGATTTTCCTGATCCTCTAATGCTAATTCTCTTTGGGCTACTGTCATCGCATGTACTTGAGATTTTAGTTTGTCCAGTTCTTGGTCTTGTTCTATTATTCTTTTTTCGGTCAGCTCCACTCTTTCTAGTAGCCCCCCTAAGTCTGTTCTTATCCTGTTGACCTCAGCTTTTATTAAGTTTTCCATCCTCAGGAACATCATGTTCATCTCTGCTTTCGATGGTGGATGAGTATCCTGGCCTGACTCCTCTAACCTGCTTTGGTCAAAGTCGCTTTCTGAGGTCGTGTCTCCTTTGGACTGATTCGCTACCACTTCTCCCATATTTTTCTTATCTGTTTTCTTTACCAAGCCTGAGCTTTTAGGATTAACATCTTGAGTCATATATTGCTGGATCAGACGTGTTCCCGCGATGTTTTTTGGGGTCTTTGGGGCGGTACCTCTTGTTGATCTACTCATTTTACTTTTGTTTAATGGTCTAATTCTTTTCCCCAGTTTGCCGATTGGGGAGGGGAGATAATTTGTCTCTACCCGGGTTATACTGACTCTCCCAAAACTCTCAGGTTCCCGGGCCTTGGGGGTTTTTTTTGTTTTGTTTTGTTTAATAGCCCGCGATTTACTTACGCGATCAGCAATCTGCGTCTATACTATATAGAGTTGGGCCCAGTTGTCATAGCTTATATTTGGGGGGCTTAAGAACATGCTCTCCACTATTGAGCTTTTTGGTTTCTCGCGTTAGTATTAGATTGTAAAGAGCTCGCCTTTTCCTAGGTCGCCACTTTTTGAAAGAGAAATTAATTCCAATTTTCAATCTTACATCCCTGTATCTTTCCCCCTGTCTTTCTCCTTTCTTCCTTCGCTTCTATGCTCCCTTCTAAGCTGATATTATTCCTGTGAGACCGGGTTTAGGGATATTTTGTTAGCCCAAAATCCCTAACGTCCTGGTATGCTGCCGCAATTCAGGGTTACCCCGTCATATGTGTTCATGTATATATGTACTCAATCTCTAGGGTGCAGGTAAAGTACTTCTAATCCCCATTGCGAGGTAGTTTATCGTGGTAGTTACACAAAACATATACACACGTCCAGTACACAGTATTTTAGGTCTATATTGTTTGCCAGAGAAATATCCTTGTACTGATCCTTTAGCTGGGGGAGAATAGGTTGTGGGGGACAGGGGGGGGGGGGGCCACCAGGCCACGTCGGTTCTCGGCTCTGCTAGTATTGTTCTTGAGGGTCCGGGTTTAGGGATATTTTGTTAGCCCACAATCCCTAACGTCCTGATATGCTGCCGCAATTCAGAGCTACTCCGTCATATGTATTCATATATATATGTGCTCAATCTCTAGAATGCAGGTCAGGTAAAGTACTTCTAATCCCCATAGCAAGGTTGTTCATCGTGGTAATTCCTCAAAACAGATACACATGTCCAGTTCACATTATTTTGGGTCTATGTAGTTTGCCAGAGAATAAATCATTGTACCAATCCTTTAGCTGGGGGAGAATAGGTTATGGAACCAGGGGGGGGGGGGGGCCGTCAAGCCACGTCGGTTCTCGGCTCTAATGAGCACCTTACCCAACCCTCATTCAGCTTTCCTGCTCGTCTGCTGGGCTACGCTTCACTCTGTAACCTCCGGGGGGCAGCGTGCACCTCGATCCTGGTACTACAAATTGCTCTGCCCGATGTATGCACGGTGTCCAGCCTGTGTCCCAGTGTGCTGACGGCTCACGTTGAGGTGGTGTGGCTCCGGTCCGGGTATGGGCTGCCGCGATGTGAGTATGGGCTGCCGCGGGAGGGGGAGTGAGTCTCTCGTGCGGTCCGTGCTTGACGCTGCCTCTCACACTGCGCCTCGCTCGGCCATCACAGATCTTCCGGGTACTCGCAGCTGCTTGTGCCGCTCACCTCCATGGGGCGCTCCGGCGGCCCCTCCCTCCTCCTGTACGTCACGTCACGTCTCCATCTTCCCGTGCAGCGGGCAAACATTTTCTTTCTACAATTGCTTCATACATTGCCAGCACCTGGGTTTCTCTGAGAGGAAACAGATCCATCCCTATACCTTATTGAAGCGGTGACTATCATCTCCAAACTTTTACTTCACACGCAGTAACATGAGATTAGTAAAAGCAGCCCCAAGGGTGGCGCCAGTGTAATTAAACTTCCCCTTTATAGTGCCATCGTACGTGTTGTACGTCACCGCGTTTGAGAACGACAAGATTTTGTCTTGACAGTGTGTGTACGCAAAGAAAGCTTGGCAAGATTCTCGACAAGTCTGACAAGGAACTCGTCGAGGAAAACAACGTTTCATTTATGACGAGATTCTCATTCGTGTGTACGAGGCCTGACAGGAACACCAGGGCTTTCACACAAAGGAAGCAATACAAAGAGAACATACTTTTTCATACAAGTACATGGTACAGCAGGTACATATCAGGAATATGGAATGTTGGGGTAACTAACACTTTAAGGCTGATTTAGACTGCTGCATTGGGGGTTATTTACTAAAGGCAAATCCACTTTGCACTACAAGTGCAAAACTACAAGTGTAAAGTGCACTTGAAATTGCACTGAAAGTGCGCTTGGAAGTGCAGTCGCTGTAGCAAGGAACATAAAAAAACAGCATTTTAGCTTGCACATGATTGGATAACAAAATCAACAGAGCTTCCCCTTATTTCAGATCTACCCCTCAGATTTACAGCGACTGCACTTCCAAGTGCACTTTCAGTGCAATTTAAAGTGCACTTTGCACTTGTAGTTTGCACTTACAGTGCAAAGTGGATTTGCCTTTCGTAAAAAAAATAACCCCCATTGTGTTGCAGTAGCAGTGAGCCATTTTTATTACAGGCAACACCTACAGGCAAATGCAGAAGTTGTTTCATACTGGATTACTGCACATATCTGGAAGAAATACACAAAGACACCAAGTAAGAATACACCTGACTCTTGTATGTATACAATACCTGTATTGCCCAGATTTCAGGTTTTAGTATTAAAGTGTATCTAAACCCCAAAGCAACAATTTTATATATTGCAGCCGACAAATGTGAAGGCTGCGTTTGTTTTCTTTGTTAGACTGGCCAGTATAACCTCTCTTTCCCTAGGGGTGACAATGATTACTAAATCTATTGTATTTATGAAAGTGCATCATTGTTACCAGGGCCGCCATCAGGAATTTTAGGGCCCCTTACACAGCTTCAGGCATGGGCCCCCTGGAGCAGAGAACCAGGGGGTGGGGTTTTGCCGCAAATTGAGAAGTGGGGGGAGTTGCGATTTGAGAATGGGGGGGCCCGAATTGAGGGGGTGCTGCCGCTGTGAATTGAGGTGGGGGGGCTTAGGGAGCTGACAAAAAAAGTAAAAAGAAGGGGGGGTTCTGGCCAGGCACCATCGGGCCCCTTACATGTGAACTGCCTGTACCCCCTGGTGGAAGCCCTGATTGTTACCCTAATATGGACTACAAACCTCTCTTTTCATCTCCATTACATAGCACTTTTAGGCCTCATTCACATGGGCACCGAGGCTCTTAGACCATCTGCTTCTTCGGCTTGAACCTCCAGATGCTGTGTCCAGGCAGCCTATGTAAGTGTTCAGGGATGCAGTGGCTGCACAGTGCAATTTGTCAGTCGTGCTGGTATGTATGAGTAGCCCCAAACGCAAACAGTATGATAAATAGAGGCTCTTAAAGCTTAGTTTTCATCTAGACGTAAGTTTTGTCGAATGGATCTTGACCTACCTTAGGTCAAGATTAGGTGAATGGAAGGAATGAGCAACAAATAATCAATCAGAACATATATCTTTTATTCTTAATACTAAAGTCACAATCAGTAGAAAATAAATTGCCAAAACATTTTGGAGGCCAAAGCATCCCCTTTCATCAAGTCTGGCATACAAATACATAAATAGTGTAAACTGACGATGTTACATTTAGATGAAGTGTATCCCATCATAATTATCCCTTGCGCTATCCAAAATGAAAAAAAAAAAATTGTCTTTAGTTTTAGTTCTACTTTAAAAAGGAAATTGACTCCCCCTTGTGTTTTTTTGTTAATTCAATCTTCCTTTTAAGTTAGGTTATTGTAAAGACCACACCACAATCTTCCCTTCCGACATCTTTAAGAGCTGACTGTTTCTTCTGGGTACAGCCCCTCCCCCCGATGATAGTCTACAAGGCCTACCCTCCGAGGGATGGTGTATGGAAGCCAATGCCATCTGAGATATGTGTTGTGCATATCCCAAACTTTAGAAGAGGAAAATATGTCATTCTCACCTAGGTGAGATTAGTTGTTGGGTGGGCCGGGGGTAGATGGGGTTTGAGAAGGGGGTGGAGCTATAAAAAAAAAGAGTAAATAAACAAAATTAGAAAAAAGTCAACATTGCAGAGTGGAGTTGGATTACAAAAAAGTATAGTCTATTACTGGAGAGAAGGTCTACTTAGGAATGCAAAAGTCCCCTTTTGACAAAACTATTGGAAGTGCAGTGTAATCGTATCAGCTTCCAATGAAACTTCCATACTTTCACACAGACTCGGTGGGGCCAGCGATAGCCATCCCGTAGATGATGCCGAAACTGGCACACATTCGATATGAATGGGCGAAACCTCCATTGTATTCTGACGCTGTCAGAATGCACTGATCAACATTGCAGGCTATAGCTGGTGGTGCTGATTGAGCTGAGAAAATTCAACAGAGTGGGTGTACAGAAGTCGATCGTTACATTGACTTCTGTATAACCAAATTGCCCATACATTGATTTTATATATATTATTGAAAGAAAGAAACTTCATTGTAATAGGATTAACAGCAATTAATGGCAGAACTATAGACATCTACTGTATATGGTGAGTTTCATAATACTCTTCTGCCATACAGCATCTAATACATTCAAAATAGGGCTGTTACTGATCAAAATTTTTGTGTTCGATTAATCTTTTTTAATTTTAATCGATTAATCGACTAATTTTGACTAATTATAACGCACATACAGATCCAACTACTTTTAGCTGATCTCCTTGCAGGCTGATTCCCAGTGCAGCTACCAATAGGGTTGCCACCTTTTCATCAAGCCAAACCCGAACACATTAGCAGCGCACTCCAATATTTGTATTTATTTTTGTAGTACATTAAATTCATTACATCTGTACAAAGCAATGTGCAGCTTTTTTATGTAGTCTACACTGTACATATATTTTTGTGATTAAATACAATTTCTCATATGGAGTTAATCATAAAGAGTCCCCTTTATATCAGAGTTAACAGAGTTCTCCTTTAGAGCTGAATCTGCAGAGTTCCCCTTTACATCTGAATGCACAGGGTTATGCAGAAGAGGAGTGTGGAGGGTAAGTTGGGGGCAGTATGTACAGGAGAGGAGTGTGGAGGGTAAGTTGGGGGCAGTATGTACAGGAGAGGAGTGTGGAGGGTAAGTTGGGGGCAGTATGTACAGGAGAGGAGTGTGGAGGGTATGACAGAGGGCAGTATGTACAGGAGGGGACAGTATGTACAAGTGGGTATGATGGGGGCAGTTAGTACAGGAGGGGAGTGTGGAGGGTATGATGGGGGCAGTTAGTATAGTAGAGAAGTGTGGAGGGTATGATGGGGGAAATTAGTACAGGAGAGGAGTGTGGTGAGTATTATGGGGCAGTTAGTACAGGAGAGGAGTGTGGAGGGTATGATGGGGCAGTATGTACAGGAGAGGAGTGCGGAGGGTATGATGAGGGCAGTTAGTACAGGAGGCGAGTGTGGAGGGTATGATGGGGGCAGTTAGTACAGGAGAGGAGTGTGGAGGGTATGATGGGGGCAGTTAGTACAGGAGGGGAGTGCAGAGGGTATGATGGGGGCAGTTAGTACAGGAGGGGAGTGCAGAGGGTATGATGGGGGCAGTTAGTACAGGAGGGGAGTGCAGAGGGTATGATGTGGGCAGTTAGTACAGGAGGGGAGTGCAGAGGGTATGATGGGGGCAGTTAGTACAGGAGGGGAGTGTGGAGGGTATGATGGGGGCAGTATGTACAGGAGAGGAATGTGGAGGGTATGATGGGGGCAGTTAGTACAGGAGGGGAGTGCAGAGTGTATGATGGGGCAGTTAGTACAGGAGGGGAGTGCAGAGGGTATAATGGGGGCAGTTAGTACATGAGGGGCATGTGGATGGTATGGCGGGGGAAGAATGGGGAGGGATTTCTTGTGGAGTCTATGGGATGACCAGGGAGTGATGTTGGGAAGATAAGGGAAGGAAAGTGACCATGGAATGATGTCCCTAAGCTGGGGGGGGGGGGGGTAGGAAACTCTGAGTGATGTCTGTATGAAGTGGTCTGGGAGTGATGTAAGCTGGGGGGAGTTGGGGGCTGAGAAGTGGTCAGATAGTGATGTATACAATAAAAAAAAAAACCTTATACACTAAAAACATTTACAACAATAAATCATACAATAGTACTACTAGATGTAAATACAGATCTACATAATCCAGCTCCTAGCACCCTGTATACCCAGATAATGTGAAGGGAATTTATGACCATTCATATAACCCTGTAGTATCCAGGCTCTGAGTCTGGCCAATCAGAGGTGTGAATTCATCACATATATACAGGTTACATGAATGGTTATAAATTACTTCACATATCTAATCTGAACAATTGAGTGTTGAGTGTTCAGGCTTAGAAGTGATCCGCTGCAGAAACCCCCCCCCCCCCCCCCCCCTAGGGTTGCCACCTTTTCTTGAAGCCAAACCCGAACACATTAGCAGCGCACTGCAATGTTTTTTTTCTCAGTAGTACATTAAATTCATTACATCTGTACAATGCAAGGGGGTAGTATGTATAAGAGAGGAGTGCAGAGGGGAGGTTGTGGGTAGCATGCATAGGAGATTAGTGCGGAGGGGATGGTGGGAGTAGTATGGATAAGAGAGGAGTGCGGAGAGGATGGTAGGAGTAGTATGGATAGGAGAGGATGGTGGGAGTAGTATGGATAGGAGAGGAGTGGGGAGAGGATGGTGGGAGTAGTATGGATAGGAGAGGAGTGGGGAGAGGATGGTAGGAGTACTATGGATAGGAGAGGATGGTGGGAGTAGTATGGATAGGAGAGGAGTGGGGAGAGGATGGTGGGAGTAGTATGGATAGGAGAGGAGTAGGGAGAGGATGGTGGGAGTAGTATGGATAGGAGAGGAGTGGGGAGAGGATGGTAGGAGTAGTATGGATAGGAGAGGATGGTGGGAGTAGTATGGATAGGAGAGGAGTGGGGAGAGGATGGTGGGAGTAGTATGGATAGGAGAGGAGTGGGGAGAGGATGGTAGGAGTACTATGGATAGGAGAGGATGGTGGGAGTAGTATGGATAGGAGAGGAGTGGGGAGAGGATGGTGGGAGTAGTATGGATAGGAGAGGAGTAGGGAGAGGATGGTGGGAGTAGTATGGATAGGAGAGGAGTGGGGAGAGGATGGTAGGAGTAGTATGGATAGGAGAGGATGGTGGGAGTAGTATGGATAGGAGAGGAGTGGGGAGAGGATGGTGGGAGTAGTATGGATAGGAGAGGAGTGGGGAGAGGATGGTGGGAGTAGTATGGATAGGAGAGGAGTGCGGAGAGGATGGTGGGAGTAGTATGGATAGGAGAGGATGGTGGGAGTAGTATGGATAGGAGAGGAGTGCGGAGAGGATGGTAGGAGTATTATGGATAGGAGAGGAGTGGGGAGAGGATGGTGGGAGTAGTATGGATAGGAGAGGAATGCAGAGAGGATGGTAGGAGTAGTATGGATAGGAGAGGAGTGGGGAGAGGATGGTGGGAGTAGTATGGAAAGGAGAGGAGTGCGGAGAGGATGGTGGGAGTAGTATGGATAGGAGAGGAGTGCGGAGAGGATGGTGGGAGTAGTGTGGATAGGAGAGGAGTGGGGAGAGGATGGTGGGAGTAGTATGGATAGGAGAGGAGTGGGGAGAGGATGGTGGGAGTAGTATGGATAGGAGAGGAGTGGGGAGAGGATGGTGGGAGTAGTATGGATAGGAGAGGAGTGGGGAGAGGATGGTGGGAGTAGTATGGATAGGAGAGGAATGCAGAGAGGATGGTAGGAGTAGTATGGATAGGAGAGGAGTGAGGAGAGGATGGTGGGAGTAGTATGGAAAGGAGAGGAGTGCGGAGAGGATGGTGGGAGTAGTATGGATAGGAGAGGAGTGCGGAGAGGATGGTGGGAGTAGTGTGGATAGGAGAGGAGTGAGGAGAGGATGGTGGGAGTAGTATGGATAGGAGAGGAGTGGGGAGAGGATGGTGGGGGTAGTATGGATAGGAGAGGAGTGCGGAGAGGATGGTGGGAGTAGTATGGATAGGAGAGGAGTGGGGAGAGGATGGTGGGAGTAGTATGGATAGGAGAGGAGTGGGGAGAGGATGGTGGGAGTAGTATGGATAGGAGAGGAGTGGGGAGAGGATGGTGGGAGTAGTATGGATAGGAGAGGAGTGCGGAGAGGATGGTGGGGAGTAGTATGGATAGGAGAGGAGTGGGGAGAGGATGGTGGGAGTAGTATGGATAGGAGAGGAGTGCGGAGAGGATGGTGGGAGTAGTATGGATAGGAGAGGAGTGGGGAGAGGATGGTGGGAGTAGTATGGATAGGAGAGGAGTGGGGAGAGGATGGTGGGAGTAGTATGGATAGGAGAGGAGTGGGGAGAGGATGGTGGGAGTAGTATGGATAGGAGAGGAGTGGGGAGAGGATGATGCTAGCTGGATGTATGAAGTGGTCTGGGGGGGGGGGGGGGGAATAGTGATGTAAATAAAAACAAAAGCTATTGTACTTATCCACTGATATTTACAGAAAACTCCCAGCCCTCTGTATGTACAGATGATGTGAAGATAATTTAGGACCATTCATGTAACCTGTGTTATCCAAGCTCTGTACAGAAGTTGACACTCTCCATACACACAGGGTTAATGAACGGTCATAAATTACTGCACGTTATCTGGACTGAGGAGGGGGGGGGATGTTTGTACAGAGAGGTGTGAGGCTTGGAAGATATCATCAAACACTCCCGATCCTCCTGTCACCTAAAACCCTTCACATAAACTTGTGTCACCTTCTCCCCCCAGGAGACTCAAACAAAAACTCTCAGCTCACCTCTTCCCTGCATGTAGTGTGAGCAGCACCAACCCGACATTATCTCCTCCCCCCGACATCATCTCCTCTTCAGCTCCGCCTCCCAGGTTCCCCGAGCACACCGCACTAGTGATGGGGGGGGGGGGGGTTAGTCACTGATAACAGAGACCCTGCAGGAGCCTGAGGGGGGAGGGGAACTGTATGGAATGAGCTGTATTCTAGCAATCACCCCAGCACAGTGTGGTTATGGAGAAGCAGTGACACTGCTGCTGTCTCCCCATAGACACATATGCTAATGAAGCTCCCCCTGTCTAATGGTCTGTCCGGGTTTCAGAGAGTCTGAAAACCGGACACATGATTGAAGACCCGTACTGCCCGGGGGAATCCCGTACAGGTGGCAACCCTAGCTACCAACCACTGGAAAAATGGCTAGCAGGATGCAAAAAACACACAAAGGCAGCGCTCGATGGGAACAGCATTAAAACTTTTATAATCTTCAAGTAGGTAACAAAATAAATATTGTACTGGAGATAAAATCGATGTAGCTACATAAACTGTAAAAATGGTGCGAGTAATACCAAACAGTACCAAAAGCAGTCATAAAAATATGTAGCCAAGTATGATACTGGTATAAAAATTTGTACAACGATACCACTGCTGAATCCAGATGAGGAGAGGTTACCATCAGTCCGGCAGCATGTAGATGTCCTGTGAAGGGAAGTATCGCAACTCCCAGTGGATGGTTGTAAAATCCCAGGTTAATAAAAGGAAGTAATAGAGGGAAGTGTAACAGCTACTATGTGGCAGATAGTAAGGTCCGCAGGGGCAGACTGACCATTGAGTCACTCGGGCACTGCCCGAGGGCCCCATGCCACTAGGGGGCCCCATCAGGGTTGCCAGGCTCAATAAAACCAGGGACAGTATGTAAATATCTGTGTTTTTTTTACATCTGTCCCTGATATGTCCGAAACCGACATGCTTTTGATGTGAAAATCTCAAGATTTTAGCTGCCCCAACTCTGCACTGCCTCCTGGCGTGGTGGCCATCTGTAAGCCCAGGGGCTAGGGTTGCCACCTCATCCCTTTAAAACCGAACACTTATGAATTACACAGGTTCTGTGGCTAATTTAATGCAGGTAAAGCACCAATTGAGTTTAATTACCACCTTAGTCAGCCACAGAGCCTGTGTAATTATTATGTGTTCGGTTTTAAAGGGATGAGGTGGCAACCCTACCAGGGGCCCCATAATCTTCTATTGCCCGGGGGCCCCATGAGTTGTCAGTCCGCCCCTGAAGGTCCGCCACCATGCAGATATGTAGGCACAGCTAAGGAGCCCTTCAGATGGATACAGCAAGCCCCGCCGGTGTCCGTCACGTTACTGGATCTCCGACGGAACTCCCTGAAGGCCCAGAAGCCGGCGGAGAGGCGAGTACCAATCAAAATAATTTTAATCGATCAAAAATATTTTGATCGATCAAAAAAAAAAAAAGATTAATCGATTAATTAAAAGTTAATTTGCACAGCCCTAATTCAAAATATATAGTATTATGCAGTAAAGAAAAATGTACTATCAATGCCAACTTTTTCAGAGAAAATCTAATTTGGGATAAATCAAAAGATAGACAAGGGAAAAGAAGAAAAAAAAGAGAAAGGGAAAAAAAGGGAAGAAAAACGGCAACAGTAGCGTAGCATTCTACAGAGGGGACCCCTATGTAAGTCTGCCATCAAAAAAAAAAAATGTATTCAGTAATTGTGTAACCTTGGTTGCTCGTCCAACTCTGGCTTAAATAAAGGAGAGACAGTGATTATCTATCTCATATAGGATACGGATACAGGAGATTCAAGAAACTCCACCCAAGAGGTCCACATTTCCCTAAACTTGGATTCGTTTTTGTTTGCTGTAGAAATTAACTCCTCCATCGGCATAGTGTGATTCATCTCGGCTACTCACTCCTGTAGCGTTGGCGATATGTGAGATTTCGAATGTCTTGTATTAATGCTCTGCCTGCCATTAGCAGGAAGCTGAATAAGGCCTCGTACACACGACCGAGAATCTCGTCAGGAAAAACCCGTTGTTTTTCCCTTATGAGATTCTTGGCAAGAAACTCTTGCCGCCAAAGTGTACTGACTTTCATTTCAAAATAACCTTGGTTCTCTTGAAAGGAAAGAATGTGGTGACGTCATCGCGTATGACGAGCATGCGCTCGTCACATTCGATGCCGGCGCCTCCATCTTGCTTCACCCTACATATGCTGTGGAAGCTACCGCGCATGCGTCAGTCATTTCGAGCATGCGCGGGTTTCCACGGCGACAGGTAAGTATACACACTCTCGGGATTCTCGTCTGGAATCAGGCAAATGAGAATCTCTACGAGAAAAAAGAGAGAAGGTTCTCTTTTTTTTCTCGTCGAAATTCTGGCCAGATTTCCAGACGAGAAACCTGAATGTCTCGTTCACACGAACGGGAATCTCGGCAAGAAGCAGTTTTCTTGCTGTTTTTTGCCAATAAACCTGGTCGTGTGTACGAGGCCTCCGTCCTTTTTAATGGATTTGAGTGATTCAGGGATAATAGAGAAAAGCGCTATCTCTGGGGTCTCTGATCATTGTTTGCCCATGACCAAATGATTAAACTTAAATATAGCCATGACCAATATGGTGTTATCACCGGACATGACCACCATAGGTGTAAAAGTGTGCCTCTCGATTTGCCCATACATTGATTGAAATCCAGCTGGTCCCCGCTGAATACAATGCTTAGCAAGTAGGATTCCCCCATCCCCATCGCATGTACTGTATGTATGGGAGAATCAAGTATTTTTTTGACATTCAACCCGCTGGTTGGAAGAATAAAATGACTCATCTGTTGGCCACTTTAAGGATGCCCCCCATGTGGCAGTGCTTGGGCCTAAGAGCATTGCCAGGCTGTGGAAAAGAACAAGTGGGCATGTAAGGCGGCATAGGAAAACCCGCCAAGCAACATTCGCAACAAGAAATGTCATAAGAGCAACAAAAAGCATTTCAGTCCTAGTAAAATTATACAAACCAAACATTTATATTATTTGCAAAATGGAGTTCAAGATAAACACGGCACTGATAAATGGAAAATATCTTCATGCTAAGTTTTGGTTTCATATTGGCCTCCTGCTGAGAAAGGAACATATGGTCATCGTTTACACAATGCAAGGGACTTTTCTAGTATACAATAAAAATATACACATTACACTTACATGTTTATACTTACATGTTCATGACTTGGAAGCTGCTGCAGTAAAAAAAGTAACTCAATTGGCTGGTTAAAGTTAAAATATATGAGCTGCTAGAGAAATATGACCCTGTAACACCTATTATTCCCGGTAACCCTGTGTTTGCTGCTATACATGTTTACACACTTCTAGAAAACTTTTGCATAAAAACGGGACTTGACATATATACATGTTTAGAGGGTCACTAAAAGGAAAAAAATGTTTTGCTGAAATGACTGTTTACAGGGTATAGAGACATAAAAGTTAACTGATCAAGGCTTAAACTCCCCTCACAAGCGCAGAAAGGCATTCCAACATTATAAAAGGCTAGGGGCAGACATTATCTTGCTTCAAGAAACACATTTTGCCTCCCCTAACCACCCCAAATATTTTGACAAATCTTATAATCAATTCTATTTTACTACCTTCTCAAACAAAACCAGAGGTGTTGCGATCTTCATCCGCAATTCTATTATATTTGACATTCAAAATGTATACAAAGATCCAGACAGTAGGTTTATTATCCTTAAAGGGACCATTAACAACCGCACAATCACTATTGCCTCTGTATACGCCCCAAATGAATCCCAGTCCACTTTCTTTTTAAACCTTTTTGACACCCTTGACAAATACCACTCCTCTCACATTGTAATTGGTGGAGATTTTAACTTAACAGCTCACCCGACCCTTCATCCAAAGCCTTCTCCAAGACTATCAATCGCTGCATAAATAAACTCCAGCTTCTGGATACATGGAGAGCACACAACACGGGTATCAAGGGCTACACCCATTACTCCCACCCACATGACTGTTATGCTAGACTAGACTACATATTCTGCACCCCAATATTATTAGCCAACTCCTCCCATGCAAATATTCACCCATGCCCCTGGTCAGACCATGACATCACATCATTTGACACCTCATATGTAGGCCTCTCCCCCTCCCCTTATAATTGGCGTCTTAATGATTGCCTTCTAACTGATCCAGCTAATATAAACACAATCTCCACTCATGTTGAAAATTACTTTGCAGAAAACAACATTGCAGAAACCCCCCCACCTCTCTCTGGGTTGCCCACAAAGCTGTTCTTCGTGGTCATATCATCAATCTAGCTGCCACTAAGAATCGAGAGAGGCTATCTAATATCAAAAACCTTACCAACGAATTAAATAAACTATACCACGAATTAAGACATTCCCCCACACGCGAAATTACTGATCAGATACAAACTAAACGTAGGGCCCTCGACCTCATATTATCATCCAACTCGGAGAAATCCTTAGGTTTTCCAAAGCCAAATTTCTTCTCCACGGTAATTCAGCTTCAAGTATGTTTGCCAGGAAGCTGAACCAGGACACTAAACCCACACACGTCTACAAACTTAGAGATAACAACGGTAACCTAACCACACACCCACAAGAAGTATTAAAGACCTTCACCTCCTTTTACAAAGAGCTTTTGTCTCCTCCCCTTAATCAACCCAACGCCTCCTCTAGATCATGGCTTGACACCCTTCATCTCCCTACCCTGAACCAAGAACAAATAGACTCCCTAAACAAACCATGCTCTGATGAGGAAATATCCCAAATTATCAAGTCCCTGAAGTCGTCCACAGCCCCCGGCCCAGATGGCTTTACATCCTCTTACTACAAAAATTTGCCCCTCTTTTGACACCATACCTAAAAACTCTGTTTAATCATGTTTTAGAGGGTAACTATTTTCCAGAGGAAATGTTGTTAGCGAATCTCTCACTGATCCCCAACCCAATAAGGACCATACACTCCCCCAAAATTACCGACCTATCTCAGTACTAAATAATGACCTGAAAATCTTCGGTAGAGTTCTTGCAGATAGACTTGCGAATGTTATCTCCCCTCTGATACAGGCAGACCAAACTGGCTTTATTCCGGGCAGACAAATTAGCGACAATATTAGGTTAGTCACCAACATTGTTCAGGACGCCAACTTACACACCAGACAGGCCTGTCTTCTAAGCCTAGACATACATAAGGCTTTCGACAGTGTTAGTTGGTCGTATATGAACAATCTTCTCCCCAGATATGGAATCTCGGGCAATTTCCTCCAAGGCTTTAATGCACTCTATCACTCCCCTCATACCCGTATCAAAATCCCTGGCAATAATTCAGAATTTTTCCCTCTGGGTCGCGGGACAAGACAGGGATGTCCTCTTTCCCCACTACTGTTCGCTTTGGCTATTGAGCCCTTAGCTCAAGCCATAAGATCCAATCCAGACATCAGGGGTTACTCTAAAGGTCAACACGAATTTAAGATCAGTTTATATGCTGATGACGCCCTTGTCTTCCTCACCGACCCCCTCCTGTCCATTCCTGTCCTTCTGACCGTACTCAACACTTTCCAGGATATCTCGGGTCTCAAAGTTAATCCCAATAAATGTTCTGCCCTCCCTTTAAATCTCGACCATAATTTACAACTCCTCCTACAGGCTAACTTCCCATTTGTGTGGTGTCCCCTATCTTTTAAATATCTAGGGGTTAATATTACTTCCTCACATAAACTCCTATTTAAAGCTAACTACCCCCCCCCTAATAGCTCACATTAGCTCCCTCCTAGATACCTGGTCATCATACCACATCTCCTTTTTGGGTAGATTATGCGCCATCAAAATGAACATCATACCTAAATTACTTTATTACTTCCGTACCCTACCCATCAATGTATCCAAATCTAAACTGGACCATTTGCAAAGAATAATCAACAAATTTATATGGGCAAATAAAAAGCCCAGATACAGCTATGCCCTGATGCATAGGCCACAATCCAAAGGTGGCATGGGCCTCCCTAACCTGTGGTACTATTTTCTAGCTGCGAGACTCTCACAACTATCACAGTGGTTTTCCCCCTCCCAAAACATACCATGGAAGATCTTTGAATCTACATCAGTACATCCATTTCACCTCCAAGGTATTCCATGGTCCAATTATGTTCTATATCGCCACCTTTTAAAACACAACATCATAGTGGCCCACTTATTCCAACTATGGCAAAAAATTAAAGACACACATTCTCTTTCCTCCCCAATTTCCCTCTGACCTCCTTCCTAGGTGACCCTAGGTTTAATTTAGCTTATACTAATAAATCGTTATTCACACCCTGGATTGACAATGGCCTTACCACACTACGTTCCCTACAATCTAAATGGGTCTTTAGATCCTTCGATTCGATACAAAAAGAATATAATCTTCCCAGTGCGGAAATAGAACACTATCATATGATCAAATCTTATTTTGACACATATTTCTCATTATCCACACCCTCTACGAATACACCCTTTGAGAGGATCTGCATGGTAGCATCCAGAGACAGAGGTATTGTCTCCAGATTATACCACTGGATTAACAACTTAAATCTCCAAGAAAAATCTAACACAATGTTACAATGGGAAAGAGAATTGGAATGTGAGGTCTCTGTTGAAACATGGTACAATATGGCTGAAAATCTACGTAAATGCAACAGAGCTATATCATTTAGAGAGACCCCTTTGAAGATTTTTTCCAGGTGGTATCTCACCCCCTCCAAATTAAGTGTGTTTTACCCCTCAATTTCACCCAACTGTTTCAGGGGCTGCCAAGCTGAAGGCACTCTGTTACACACATTTTGGAGCTGCCCCATGCTGGGGCGAATCTGGGACATGGCCGTCTCCAGATTTGAGAGTTCCTCTGGCCAAAGGATCTCTATCTCCCCCCAAATATGCGTCCTCTATTCCAAGATCCCAGATATTCCTGCCCCATGTTCTAGGCTATTCCACTCCCTCTGCAGCTCCATCCAGTGGATGATAGCCTTTAATTGGAAATCAGACAATCTACCTTGGTCTCAGGTCCTTGATAGAATGGAAATGCTCAAACTTTCTGAAAGAATATTCCATACTCTAAATGATACAATGCATATCTATAACACTAAATGGTCTCACTGGTATGTTGCCCAGCAGGCATAGTGTCACTCCCTCCATCTTTCCCTCCTCATTACAGAAAGGTTTTATTAACCCTCTCCTTTATGTATACAATTGCATACTCACTTATTGTTACCTCATTCTTAATACCATACTCGTGTATTTACACATATTGTTATGTTTGACCTGTTTTCTTACAATACTCTGACTTTTTGAACTATGTTTTTGACTACAATGACTCTGTATGCTTATACAATTTTCAATAAAAATTTTGTAAACAAAAAAATAAAAGTTAACTGATTCCTTTTCAACATGATTAAAAATAGATAAAAATCAATCATATAATGTGCCTGCAGGTTAGTTTCACTTTTGAACTAGCTTCATGTTTCTGCAAAGTAGAAATAGACACACAGAACAAAAACAAACAAATCCAGGGCAGTGTTTTGTTTTTAAAATGAACCTGATTGGTTCTGGGAAGTTTTAGACACACAGTAATGACAGCTTAGACCACTGTGAGAAAGCTCCCAGCACTGTGGTTATAAGGAAACAGACAAGCAGGAAGTGTGGAGAACAGAGCAGGATTACAGCAACTTCAAATCAAAAACAAACAATAAGGACATGAAACCAGTACTGCAGTAAGGTAAAGGAAGCTATTTAGCTAAAAAAAAAAATAATCCTTTAGTGATCCTTTAACCACTTTAGCCCCGAGCCTGTTTTTCAGACTCAGTGTTTATGAGACTAAAACATTTTTTTTTGCTATAAAATTACTTAAAACCCCCAAACATTATATATATTTTTTTCTAACACCCTAGAGAATAAAACGGCAGTCATTGCAATACTTTTTGTCACACGGTCTTACAGCGGTCTTACAAGTGCACTTTTTTTGGAAAAAAATCACTTTTTTAAATAAAAAAATAAGACAACAATACATTTGGCCCATTTTTTTTACATATTGCGAAAGATAATGTTACGCCGAGTAAAATGATACCCAACATGTCACGCTTAAAAATTGCGCCCCCTCGTGGCATGTCGTCAAACTTTTACCCTTAAAAATCTCGATAGGCGACGTTTAAAAAATTCTACAGGTTGCATTTTTTGAGATACAGAGGAGGTCTAGGGCTAGAATTATTGCTCTTGCTCTAACGATCGTGGCGATACCTCACTTGATTGGTTTGAACACCGTTTTCATATGCGGGCGCTACTCGCGTATGCGTTCGCTTCTGCGCGCAAGCTCGTCGGGACGGGGCGATTTAAAAACATTTTTTTTTTTTTTCATATTTATTTTTATTTATTTTACTAATTTCTAACACTAAATTAAAAAAAAAATTATCACTTTTATTCCTATTACAAGGAATGTAAACATCCCTTATAATAGAAAAAAGCATGACAGGTCCTCTTAAATATGAGATCTGGGGTCAAAAATACCTCAGATCTCATATTTAGGCTTAAATGCAAAAATAAAAAAAATGTAAAATGTCATTTTTTAAATAACATCAAAAAAAATGTCTCTTTAAGACGCTGGGCGGGACTGACGTTTTGACGTCACTTCCGCCCAGCAGAGCAACGGGGATGGATGAAGGAAATGTTTCCCTCACTCGCATCCCCACTGAGCACGGGAGAGGACCTGATCGCCTTCGCCGCTACCGACGGGTCCGGTAAGCGGCGGAGGGCGCAGGAACGCAGCGGGAGGGGTTCTCGCCCGCCACCGATAACGGCGATCTCGCAGCGAATCCTCCGTGGAGACCGCCATTATCGTTTGACCGATCGCCCACAGAAGAGATGGATATCTCGGTTGTGGCAGCAGCTGCTGCCGTTACCGAGATATCCATCTTTAAAGTCATGACGTATAACGACGGTGGGCGGTCGGTAAGTGGTTAAGCTATCCATCTACACCAATGTGATCAGTATTTGGTCTCTCTTTACTCTACCAGCAAAGGGCCAAATACTTAAATTCACAATGTGTACTTAAGGCGGACTTCCACCCAAAAGTGGAACCTCCACTTAACTGACTCCTCCCCTCTCCGGTGCCACATTTGGCACTTTTCAGGGGGGAGGGGGGGGGGGACAGGTACCTGTTTTCGACGGGTACTTGTTCCCACTTTCAGTAGACGGCGCTGTCCCTTGGAAGTTCGGCCCCCCTCTTCCTTTCGCCGCCGCCTGGGGCCAATTAGAAAGGGCAGCACGCTTTGCGTATGCGTGGTAGGGAGCCGGCTGTGAAGCCAAAACTATTTACTGTCGGTTCCCTTACTAAAAATGGCAGCGGCAGCACCCGAGAGCCAATCCGAAAATCGTCTGGGGTGCCGACATCGCGGGCTCCCTGGACTGGTAAGTGTCCTAATATTAAAAGTCAGCAGCTGCAGTATTTGTAGCTGCAGACTTTACATTTTTTCGTGGGGGCCTGGAACTCCTCTTTCAATAATGACCTAGAGGCTGATTTAATAAAGGAGTTAGGAGTCTTCACACACTAAAATGGGTAAATATTTCCATTACTCAGTCATGTGGAAAGAAACTTTCCTCTTTATGTATTTCATCTGTACATGATTGGACAATTGAAGTGAGGATTCACACAATTTTATGTTTGAAGATTCCCAACTTCTCTATTAAATCAGCTAAACTCCAGGAGTTATTTGTATTGCATACATTGGTACAGCATTGCACAATGTAAGTATGAATATCTCCTAAATAATGAGTCGCCAGGGAAGCTGAAAATCACTGTAGGTAGTACCATCATAGCTGGTCCACATAGTGTCATCAGGGGCATTGATTTCCAAGGAAGTAACAGGAAAGAATGGTGCAAAATAGCTGAATTTGTTGGTAGTTTGTTGGTGAGCCTTCTACAACCTGTGGGGGACCCCTGTTTTGGACCAAGACTCAGACCACACAATATCTGGGAGGCGCTGTCCGAATCTATTAACCCGCTTGCTGCCCACCACACGCAGAAATACGTCTGCAGCATGGCACAGGCAGGCAAAAGGATGTATATATACGTCCCCTTTAAGGAGCCAGCATTGTGCACACACGCGCCCGCCGCAAGCTCCGTGACTCCGTCTGCAGGTCCCGTGGACTCGATGTCCGAGGGCATGCCCGCAATCGTGTCACGGTGAGGAAGATGGGGAAAATGCTGATGTAAACAAGCATTTCCCCAGTCTTCCTAGTAACAAGAACGTGACCACAGCTTTCTGTAATCGGAAGCAGTGATCAATGTCCTGTCACACACAGCCCATCCCTCCTACAGTTAGAAGCACTCTCTAGGGCACACTTAACCCCTACACGCCACCTAGTGGTTAACCCCTTCACTGCCAGTGTCATTTTCACAGTAATCAGTGCATTTTTTTAGCACTGATCGCTATAAAAATGACAATGGTCCCAAAAATGTGTCAAAAGTGTCCAATGTGTTTGCCACAATGTCGCAGTCACGATAAAAATCACTGATCGCCACCATTACTAGTAAAAAGAAAAAAATATATTAACCACTTGTCCACCGCCCACCGTCAAATGACGGCGGGCGGAGGACTCCATTATTCTGACATCACGTCATATGATGTGATGTCTTTTTAAAGCCGCGGGCGGGCGTGGGATCCCGGCGCGAGTGCCCAGTGGCAACGATCACCGCCGGGCACACACGATTGCCCAGTAACTGAGCGGGGACGTGGAGCTCTGTGTGTAAACACAGAGCTCCACGTCCCTGTCAGGGAGAGAGGAGACAGATTGTGTTCCTTGTACATAGGGACACAATCGGTCACCTCCCCAGTCACCCCCCCTCCCCCTACAGTTAGAACACTCATAGGACACACATTTAACCCCTTCCCCGCCCCCTAGTGGTTAACCCCTTCACTGCCAGTCACATTTATACAGTAATCAATGCATATTTATAGCATTGTTCACCGTATAAATGTAAATGGTCCCAAAAATGTCAGAAAAGTGTCTGAAGTGTCCGCCATAACGTCGCAGTCCCAATAAAAAAATTGCAGATCGCCGCCATTAATAGTAAAAAAAAAAAAATTTAAAATGCCATAAACTATCCCCTATTTTGTAAACGCTATAAATTTTGCGCAAACCAATCGATAAACGCTTATTGCATTTTTTTTTTACCAACAATATGTAGAAGAATACGTATCGGTCTAAACTGAGGAAAAAAAAATGTTTTTATATATTTTTTGGGGATATTTATTATAGCAAAAAGTAAAAAATATTGCATTTTTTTCAAAATTGACGCTCTATTTTTGTTTATAGCGCAAAAAATAAAAACCGCAGAGGCGATCAAATACCACCAAAAGAAAGCTCTATTTGTGGGAAAAAAAGGACGCCAATTTTGTTTGGGAGCCACGTCGCACGACCGCGCAATTGTCAGTTAAAGCGACGCAGTGCCGGAAGCTTAAATTTTGTCTGGGCAGGAAGGGGGTGTAGGTGCACAGTAGGCAGTAGGCAAGTGGTTAATAAAAATGCCATAAAACTATCCCCTATTTTGTAGACGATATAACTTTTGCGCAAACCGATCAAAAAACGCTTATTGCGATTTTATTTTACCAAAAATATGTAGAATACGTATCGGCCTTAAAGGATCACTAAAGGAAATATTATTTTTAGCTAAATAGCTTCATTTACCTTACTGCAGTACTGGTTTCATGTCCTTATTGTTCATTTTTGCTTTGAAGTTGCTGTAATCCTGCTCTGTTCTCGACACTTCCTGCTTGTCTGTTTCCTTATAACCACAGTGCTGGGAGCTTTCTCACGGTGGTTTAAGCTGTCATTACTGTGTGTCTAAAACTTCCCAGAACCAATCAGATTAATTTTAAAAACAAAACACTGCCCTAGATTTGTTTGTTTTTGTTCTGTGTGTCTATTTCTACTTCACAGAAACATGAAGCCAGTTCAAAAGTGAAACTAACCTGCAGGCACATTATATGATTGATTTTTATCTATTTTTAATCATTTTGAAAAGGAATCAGTTAACTTTTGTGTCTCTATACCCTGTAAACAGTCATTTCAGCAAAAAAAAATGTTTTCCTTTAGTGACCCTTTAACTAAGGAAAAAAATAAATGTTATATATTGTTTGGGGATATTTATTATAGTAAAAAGTAAATAATATTGAATTTTTCTTCAAAATTGTCGCTCTTTTTTTGTTTATAGCGCAAAAAATAAAAAATGCAGAGGTAATCAAATACCACCAGGGGCTCAAGTGGTTAAGGGACCATCCCCACAGGTTGAGCAGCCCAACGAGCCAGGTGATGTAGGCTGACTGAGTGGCAGTATTCCATCTATGTTTTCTATTATCTATGGGGTTCCTTAAAGTTTAAAATGATAAGAAAGGCTTTTTTTTTTTTAAATAGCAAACATGTCATACTCTTCCTGCTCTATGCAATGCTTTTGCACAGAGCAGCCTTGACCCTTACCGGTGCTCCTGCCCCCCCCCCCCCCCTCATGCAGAATGCCCCCAGAGTAAGCAGCTTGCAATGGGCGCACCCAAGCAGATTTGTTCCCAAGCCTTGTCACTGCATGTTCATAGAATGCATGAAGGTAACAAACCATTTTAAAGTTCACTTTTAAGAACATGTTACCATATTTACCCTAACATGTAACATGTTCCTAAGCACCCACTTGCTCCGCCTGGAGCATGTCATCACAGGAGAGGGTTTGTCTGCACAGCTGCATCATTCATTCGCAGAGTAAATGGAAAATAAACTACAAGTTCCATCCTCCACCTTGGCAGAAGGACTTGTAGTTCTTCTCAATGAACCACAAGTGTAGTAATCAGCGCCAGTGGCTTCTGGTGTTTTTTCAAACACCCTCCCCAGTCTCAGGACATCAAACCCCCGGGGCAGCGTGTCCGGTGAACGGCAGCTTTCTTCCTTTCTCCTCCTCTGGATCACGACGGCCTCCGCCGAGCATCTTTCTCCACCTAGGCTTCCAATAAAATCGACCGTCCTTTCAGCCAATCGGGAAATGGATATCAGACCCACGCTATCTGATTGTTGGAAAGGTGATTCAGTGTAAGAATAGTGAATATTCATTCACTATTCTAACACACCTGGGTGGGCTGGGAGCGCAATGCTCTGCGTCCAGAGACCACCCTATTTTGAAGCCTATAAGAGCTTCTTGCTCTAATCAGGTGCTTAAAAAAAAAACTGCCGCTGTAATTCAATGGATAGGGGAGGTGGCACCTATGCACCCTTAATGGACGGGACACCCCTGATCAGTGCACTTATAGTCATCAACACTTCCTTCAGCTCAGTAACTGAAAGCCCATGCAGAGGTACAGGCAGAGAGCTGGAGTAAATGCCTGCAGGAGCCTTACATTGCACCGTGATCCACTAATCGAGGGTGCAGTGCTTTGCAGGCTCCCGTGGAAAAAATAAATAATGCACTTTTCTTTCCTGCAAAACTATGTGCATTTATTATTTTTTTCTAAAGGGTAAACTCATCTTTTAAGAGTTGCAGTGTATATTTGCCAGTTTGTACCTTTGAATAAAAAATATACAAAAGAAGTGATTTATGATGTACATGGTATCAATAACATTGTCCTGAAGAAGCAGTGTAATGCCATAAAGTGTGCCTATAAGGCCCTTTCACACTGAGGAGTATTTCAGGCATTTTAGCGATAAAAATAGCGTATAAATAGGGCCTGAAATAATCCTGCCCCAGCATTCTCAATGTGAAAGCCCGAGGGCTTTTTACACTGAGGCGATGCGCTGGCGGGAGGAAAAAAAAATCTCCTGCAAACAGCATCTTTGGAGCGGTGTAGGGGCTGGGCGTTTACCGCTCCTATACCGCTCCTTCCCATTGAAATCAATGGAAAACTGCGGTAATACGGCCAGCAATGCGCCTCTGCAGAGGTGCATTGCGGGCGGTATTAACCCTTTTTCGGGCACTAGCGGTGGTTAAAACCGCACCGCTAAAAATCACGACGCTATACCGCCACTGCACCTCCCCTGCCCAGTGTGAAACGGGACTATGGTGTTAATTTATGCATGAATCAGAATGTGGATCTATACACAGGGTGCTTGATGTCAAGTGGTATTGTTTTCTTACTGTATATCTATGTTTTTATTTTGTTTTTGGAGGACAAAAACAAATAAAATGTCCCACAAATAAACTGTCGATAAAAATAAACTTTTGAGAATCTTGCATAGATGTGTTTTTGTGGTCTAATATATTTCTTCTTCACATTTAAAGTTCTCCATAGAGTGATAAATGTTTATTTAGTATACATTTCTACCACTAGGTGGTGATGATGTGCCATGTTTTACTGTATAGAGAGCCTGTCTACACTCTACTGATGACTCCTTGTTCTGAGTTTTCCCAGCAGTACGGTTTCTATTTGTGTAATTATATTTATCAGCTACAAAGAAAAAATTATTCTCACAAGGTTATGATAAATTAAAAATTTAGATCGTATCTTTAATATTTAAGATTGTATGGTTTTGTTCGGAGCTTTTTTTCTCATAAAATAGGTGCAGGAACTCAACCACACCCCGTTCAAATTTAACAAACAGTAGAAGAGTCTTAAAGGGGCATTAAATACCAGGATTGCATTACATACAGAGTTCAGAGTCCAGAGCTGTCACTTGTAAACACAGAAACCAGACTTCTGTGTTTACAAGTGATTGTGGTGAGCAGGCAACAAAGGGTCTGAGCCAGAGGTGGTGGAACTGAGTTCCCCAAGTTCCCCCTGAAAAAAAGCTCAGTGTGTTATTAAATCAGCATAGGTACTATAGTATTTTAATTCTGCACTGATTGGGCCAGATTCAGGATGGCGAGCGGTTCTTTATTCTGGCGTAACGTTTCTCATTTAGGTTACTCCGCCGAAACTTTACGCGTAAGTACTGTATTCACAAAGCACTTGTTCCTAAAGTTGCGACGGCGTAGCGTAAATGGGGCGGCGGGATGCTAATTGGGCGGGTAGGGGGCGTGTAGTATTTAAAATAGGCGCGATCCCGCGGCGAACGTACTGCGCATGCGCCGGCCGTCAATGTATCCCAGTGCGCATGCTCCCTTTTAAATCCAATCTGGGGACAAAACCAGGGACAGACTTGGACTGGGGACAGTGTCCGCAATCAGGGGACTGTCCCCTGAAACTGGGGATGTCTGGTCACCCTACTGTAGATGGAGGAGGGAGGGGGGAGAGTGTCTGTCTGGAAAGGAGGACAACTTAGATGTCATGTGAGTGATCGAGGGGTTAGGAGGACACGTGCTTGCAGGGGAAAGCCAATGCTAGAACTTCAGTGTGGATTAAATTTGAAATTTGGCAACCCCTCTCTTCCTTCCCAAAACACCCCTTCAGCACATATTCTACCCCCCTACCCATCCCCCTTGCACTGGTTCCTTTCTCTCACAAAGCCCCCGCCAGCACATATCTGACCCCCAAGCACATGTGGGCACAGAGGTTGTATATGATGGGGCACAGTGGCTGCATTTGATGGGGCACAGTGGCTGCATTTGATGGGGCACAGTGGCTGCATTTGATGGGGCACAGTGGCTGCATTTGATGGGGCACAGTGGCTGCATTTGATGGGGCACAGTGGCTGCATATGATGGGGAACAGTGGCTGCATTTGATGGGGCACGGTGGCTGCATTTGATGGGGCACGGTGGCTGCATTTGAGGTTTCTTTTTTTTAGAATCAGTTTGCGCCCCCCCAAATTTGAGCACCGACCGCCTCTGCCCCCAGCACATATCTATCTCTCCCCTCTCTAGAACTAGCCCTCTCCCCAGGACATATCTGACCCCTGCATTCCATGCAGAACACTCACAATTCAGCTACACGCGTTTGCTGCGGCACATTATATGCAACAGCAGTATTTGCATTGTAAACATTTTGTATTTATATAACACGTGGGTGAACGTAAACTGTATCGCTATGCTGTGGTTCCTGTAGGCTTTGCGTGCGTGCGGGGGGGGGGGGGGGTCTGGGGTTTGGGGGCCTCCATGTCCATTTTGCTTGGGGCCCCCAAGTTCCTTCAAACGGCTCTGGCACAGTGTCTCCTTGCCATATACCATGTTGCTAAGATGCCATGTTAAACAGAGTCTTTGTGCCATTTACTGCCATGTTATACAGTACAGTTTGCCATATTAGTCAGTCTTGCCAAATTATATGTCGCTGAGCCGCCATAGTATTAAAATGCCATGTTATGCAACTTAGTGCATAACCTTCCTTCCTTCCATTGTTTTTCTCCAACTTTCACGCGTGACTCGTGTTTTACAATGTTCTCCCTCTGTAAACACACTTGCTAAATACCTTATTTAAACAATAGTGCTTTGTATTGACATTCCTCTTCTCAGGAACTGTACATGAAAAATGACTTTTCTAGCTGTATTGTGTATTTTATTCCTATCCCCATCCTTGTAGCTGACGTAACCAATCAGAATCCTGCACCCCTATGAGCAATTTTTGCAACAGCTAACCAGAAGCCAGCAACAAGCTCTTCTGAAGAATCATGACTATGGTATCCCAGATATAACCTTTACTGCTAGGACACACTGTTTATACTCCCCCTTAAACCTTTAATAATAATGAGACCACCACTGTAACTTGGAGTAAAACTGGCCGTAGCAGCCTCCTTTATTTTAGATAACATCCAATAATAAATAACATATATAAACCATATAATTCCTGAGAAAAACAGTTCTTCTCATACTAGTGCTGGACTTTGCAGGCACCACTAACACTGACTTGTAAAACCTTTTAACATTATAACATTTTATTGGCACTGCGGTACCTCACCTCTGGTCATAGGCCTCAAGCCGACAAGCTGGCTCAGAGACGACCACTGACCGCAGTGCCCCCATTAACCAACATTCCAGCTACACCTTGGTAGACTGGAAACCACACCCCTTCAGAACCCATACCACCTCTGGGTAATGGCATCCATATTTGGGGTAATTTCTTCTCCTGCAAAGTCCAAACACCCGCCACTGCCACGACAGCATGAACCTCGTACCTGCATAAGGAGAAACAAAACACAAGGAAAGCACCCAAAACAACAATTCTCTCAACCATTATCACCACTATCAGCAAGCCCATAACAAAAAGGGAGGGTGGGTGGGAACTTTTCTCCCCAGACTGTGTTACCCGGGAAAGGAGGGGGGAGAATTTATAGCTTCTCCTTCTCTACACACTGCACCTCTCATGACCACTCCCCCCTGGCTTGTAAGGGTTTCTGTTAACCCCGTCATGCCCGGCCCTACGCCTATGGCTTGTTCTTTTGCTCCGGGCCTCTCTGGATTCAAGGAGGAGGGTGGGCACCAAATAATGATCTATTTGCATAAAAATATAGGCGCAGTCTGCATTTTATGCAATGCAGTGCACAGGACAGCGATGGAGATTAATTTATGCAAGAGAAGCAGGAGTTGGGTCTCTGGGAAGTTGCACACATTTCGGGAAATTATAAAATAATGTAAGCATACCTGAGATGAGAATGAGGGACACCATTTAGTATAAGGATAGGACACACCTGTATTACACACCAAATTACTCAGACAATGATTCTTTACGATTCTTTCCTAAATGTACATATTATAACTGGATACTAACATTTATAGGTAAAGTTGATCGGGGGAATATCCGATTGCCTCTATGTAATGAATGATTGGTTGACCCAGAAGTGATTTTTTTCACCACTATGTTTTCTTTATACCGTCATTTCTCATGAACAAATGTAATTTTTTATTGTTTAGATATTTGGTTTACTGCAGTATTACACTTCTAGTAACTAAATAGTATTTTTTTTTTTTATAGAGGACCTATACATCAGGCCAAAACAAGGCACAAATGAGGAGGAAAGAGAGACTGAAGCCTCGTACACATGATTCGTTTTTCCGATGGGAGACTGTGAGGAGAGTTTTTGCCTGGGAATCCCAGCCGTGTGTATGCTCCTCGCCGTTTTTACGACGGGAAAACTGCCCAAAAACTGCCGGACAAAAAAAAAAACGTTTTTTTTTTACCTGACGGGAAATCCGGCAAACTTTTGCCCGGCAGTTTTTGGGCATTTTTCCCGTCGTAAAAACGGCGAGGAGCATAAACATGCCCGGGATTCCCAGCCAAAGCTACATCGCAGCTTTGTAGGGAGAATCGGCTGTGTGTAGGGGAAAGACTGAACCAAGCAGGTTTTCAGCTTTCCCCTCTGGATTTTCGACAGGAACTTTTCCCGTCGGAAATCCCATACGTGTGTCAAGGCTTGGGGCATGAGGGATTGTTTCTAAAAAAAAAGGACAGCCCCTCCAAATCAGGTACAGTTGGTAGCTATGGCGGGCAGCACAAGGGCTTAACTCTTCCTCCTATCAGCACCAAGGTCACCGGCTCAAATCCCAACCACAGCACCACCTGCATGGAGTTTGCATGTTCTTTCTGTACTTGCATAAGTTTCCTCCAGTTCCCTTCAAAGACATGGTGGTAGGTAAATTGGTCCTAGTATTTGTATGTATGAATTTGTGTAAAGCTGGCCATAGATGGTGCAATTTTCTTTCCCGCGACCACCTTGATTCTCCCATCAACACAGTCACTGTTGATGGGGGATTACTTCCCGCAAAGCCATTGTGTTCTCCCTGCCCCTGCCAAGAGAACACAGTTATTATTGCTGGGGGCTTTAACAGGCTCTAGCAATAGTCGCATTTAAAATCCGACAGGCTGGTTGTACCCAAGTTAATCGATCAATCAACTTGGGTACATTCAACCTGCCCATACATGGTTTGGATTTGAACCATCTATGGCTGGCTTTAGACACCTTAGATTGTAAGCTCCAGGAGGGCAGGGACTGATGTGAGTGCACACTGCACAATATTTATGTAATACTTCATATTCCCATCGCACACGTTCCTGGTATAAGCTCTCAAAATGTGGGTATTGCAGCAACAACCAGCGGGATACTGCTTTAAAGTGGATGTAAACCACCAATGTCACAATGTAGCGTATAATGCCGCGTACACACGATCACTTTTTGTGATGAAAAAAAATGATGTTTTAAAAAACGTCATTTAAAATGATCGTGTGTGGGCAAAACGCCGTTTTATGTCTTCAAAAAAATTCAAAAGAATTTCAAAAAAGGTTGAATTTTTTGTGTCGTTTTTCAAAATGTAATTTTTTGTGTCATAAAAAATGATCGTGTGTGGGCAAAACGATGTTGAAAACAATGTTTTTAAACCCACGCATGCTCAGAAGGAAGTTATGAGACGGAGCTTCAATGGAACAGAGTTCCGTCGAACATGGTGTACGTCACCACGCTTTGCTAGAGCATTTTGGAAAAACGATGGTGTTTATGCAACGTCGTTTTGGAAAATGAAGTTTGAAAAACGTTGTTTTGTTTTGTGACATAAAACGTATTTTTTCATCACAAAAAGTGATCGTGTGTACGTGGCATAAGATTTCCTATCATCTGTACCCAGTCTTGCCACACAGAGTTAATCCAGCTCTGAGCAATCCTCTTTTATTGTTCAGTGAAAATTAACAGACTTCCAGATAAAAACCTGTCTAAATAAAAAGTCAGTTTCCTGGTGCCTCCATGGCAGCATACCTGTGATAGAGCTCCGACTCGACTCCTCCTTCAGGACTAGTGAATAGCATAAATTAAAGGCATAGCCCTTCCCCCAACATTCTCCTTTCTTTCCTCATACCTTCTTGTGCTGAAGAGTAGATGTATGTCCATACCTCTGCAGTCAGCAGCGTCCGCCAGGTTTAGCCTTTCCCGTGCGCAGTCCCTGTTCTTGGGCCGCTCACAGCGCTGATAAGACTGGGAACCCCTCTGTGTATCTGTTGGGGTCTATTCGCAGAGTTTCCTCACAGGAACGAAGTCTGCTATCACATCCATGATGAATGCAGTGGAGTCGCAAAAGGATCAGCTCACATCTTTCCAGGCTGGTGGTTTCCATTTTATTTTTAGGTATATATTGTTTTTTGTCTCTCCCCTCTCCCATCCCTTCCTTCCTTTAACTTGCCTGTCTCCTTTAAAAAAAAAGAAAAAGAAAGGTGTGCTTGTTGTCTTACTTTGTGATGCTCCCTTTAAGTCCGGTCAGTTTGATGGGGAAGGTGCCTTTTATCCTGACAGGCTTGCAGTTGTTGTTTGTTTCCCCCGAAATCAACAGTGGGCTACAGTTTTGTTTTGTTTTGTATATCACTCGACATCACTGCGGCCATCTTGGATTATGGAAAAAGGGCCATATTTGCAATTGTGGTAATGGGATTAGCCCATCCACCTGAGTCTATTTAAGTTCAAATGCAGGGTTAGCTGTCAGTCTCCTCAGCTGTGCCCTGCTAGGTTTCACTGACGCTGCTCTGTGGTAGGTACCTTTGTTTTTGTTCTCAAAAAATGGTGATAAAAAAAAATAAAAAAATAAAAAATAATAATAAATAATAATAATGATAATAATAATAATAAAAACAAAATATATGTTTAAAAAAATATATATAAAAAAAAAGTGTAAAAAAAAAAAAAGCTCCATAGTTCCTTTTTTTCCCTTTCTTACTAAATTTCCACAGCTGATCCTTCTGCCTAACTCTGCTATTAGTCATTTATCTTGCAACAAAGTTCCTCACACTCCCATTAGGTATGTGACCAACTATATGTGAGTATAAAAAGAAAAAAAAAAGTGCGCTCACTGGTCTAATGTGAGTTCCTTACATCGTGGCCCTGCCCACTCCAAGAGGTCCAGAAAATCTCCAAGACACTGTGATGACGACAGCTCAGACCGTAAGTCCCATTCTTCATGTCATAGATCAGAGAAATCAAGATCCAGAGGACAAGATCCTTCCCCTCTCCTAGGACCTATACAAAGAAGAAATGTTGGACAGGTGGGGCCACACCACTACCAGACAGAGTGGTCTGTAAGGACTGTTTTATGGACTATGAGTTCAGCCGCGAGCTAGTAAATCAGCACGCTGTAGATCTGCTGAAGTGAACAACGAAGGACTCCTTCTCTGAGCTTGTGTGACTTTGGTCCCCGCTCAACCACTTTAGCAGATATCCCAGGTTCAGGATACAGAACCTAATCTCCCTGGTCCTTCAGCAGTCGGTACACCTCTGCCACTGTCAGGCTGACCAGCTAGAGATTCACCACCTGAAGATTCTTCAGAGGACTCTGCAGAGGAGTCAGAACCTTCTGGCTTCATTCTCTCCTTGGTAAAGCCGTTCATCCAGGCAGTCAAAACTGCAGTCACCTGAAAAGACGCAGAAGAGCCTCCCCAAGAGTCTACGAGTTACTTCCCATTCCACAAAAGGAAGCAGGTTCTCTTCTTGCTGATGGGCGACATTAGTCAGGTCATTCAGAATGAATGGTCAAAACTGATAAACTTTCATTGGGCCGGTTCAATAAACTATACCCCTTAACAGAGTCAGGAAGGCAGTCACTAAACTCCATGCCAGTGGTAGACTCTTCGGTGGTGCGACTTAAAAAAAAAAAAAGAGCGCCTTACCAATGGAGGATTCTTCTTCCTTCAAGGACCCTCTAGACAGGCGAACCAACCTGGTGCTGAAGAGGAGCTATTTAGCTGCGGGAGCAGTGTGTAAGCCAGCTATCGCCCTCACGTCAGTATCAAATGCCACAAGATCTTGGACAGATAATATTGAGACAGGCTTTGAGTCAGGATGTCCCCAAGGAGGATATAATTAAAGCCCTGGAAGAGCTTAGATTGTTAGCAGACTTTGTCAGGGTAGCGGCCATTGACACGATCAGGTGCTCTGCAGATCCATGTTGCATTCAGTATTGGTGAAGAGGGCCTTCTGGCTAAAAGATTGGACAGCTGACTTATCCTCCAAACAAAATCGGTGCAAAATCCTATTCGATGGGAAAGCACTATTCAGAGACAAAACGAATAAGGCTATCACCAGGCTGTCAGGAGGGAAGTCCGGTAGGCTTCCCCAGGACAGAAGGATGCAAAGATTCAGAGGCGGGTCCTCTAGGTTCGGCCAGACAAATCCAATAGATTTTAGGTAGTCAAGACAGCCCAGAGACAACAAAAGACCTTGGAAAGGTACTCAGACATTCTTTTTTGAACAGGAAGATGAAGGACCTTTCCGGCTCCACAGGAGCAGAAGCAGTCTTTTGACGCCAGAGTAGCCTAGGCACTCCCGGTGGGAGCCAGGCTAAAGTTCTTCGTCCCAGTCTGGGCCACATGCTGTCAGGACCCCTGGGTTCTGTCAACAATTCAATGGGGGCACCTTTGGAATGTCTCTCATCCCCCACCTCGGAATTCTTTCAAAAGGAACAGAGATTCCATCCTCTCCGCCGAAGGCTCAAACTTCCTAATGTCACTCCAGCTTCAGGGGGCGACTGTTCTGGTTCCCTTGGCAGAGCACTTTGCAGGCGTCTACTCCACCCTATTTCTGGTACCAAAGAGGACAGGTGGTTGGAGGCCTGTGACAGGTCTTCAGAGGCTCAGCCGGTATATCCACCCCGAAAGCTTCAAATTGGAGTCCTTGCAGAGGATTATTCAGGCTGTCCAGCCATCAGATTGGATGATTTCAGTCGATCTGCAGGATGCGTACCTACACGTTCTAATTCTACCTGCATTTCAAAATGTCTGAGATTTGCAGTGGGATGGACCCACCTACAGTTTCAAGCCCCGCCTTTCAGTCTGTGCACCTCTACCAGGGTGTTCACAAGATACCAATATCCGCTGTGGTTCCCCTACGGGAGAGGGGCTTGAGGATATTCCACTACTTGGACAACATCCTCCTCCTAGCAAGCAATCCGGATCAGTTGGTATGTCACCGGGAAATTCTTCTACAGTCCCTAAAAGAGCTAGGGTGGCTAATAAATTTCCGAAAAGATTCAACTAGCACCCACGCAGCAGATAATCTACCTGGGTGCAATGTTCAACACTCAGGAGGGGACAGTGTTATCACCATCGCCAAAGGCAAGGATTGTCACTCAGAGAAGGATCAAGGTCATCCGGAGCCCGTATCTGACGGCTTCACAATTCCTGAGCCTCAATTGCACAATATCTTCTTGTATACCATACCCATGACTCCTTGGGCCCATTGGCGCTTGAGGTAGTCCCAGACAGGCTGCTTGGTGCAGTGGAAGAAACAATGACTATCTCAGACGATACTGCTGATGGGAGTAATGCACATGAGTCTTCACTGGTGAACAGTTTCAGAAAACCTCTCCAAACCTTGTCACCTCGTTCCCCATCCTTGGATCACAATTGTGTCCAATGCAATCGGACAGGGCTGGGGAGCCCATGACGGGGAAACCAGAATACAGGGTAGATGGTCATGTTCTACCCAGGGAGTGGTATCCAACATCTTGAGATGAGGGCAGCCTTCTTAGCACTAACTTCTTTGGCATCCCAAATCAGAGACCAGAGAATACATCTACGCCTAGACAACATGGCAGCTGTCACTTATTAGCAGATGCAAGGAGGCATTTACAGCAGGTCGTTCTTCAAGGAGGTGGCGCTGATCATGCTCTGGGCAGAGAAGAACCTCCTGGACCCCAGAGCAATGTATCTGCTGGGCAGGTTGAACACGGAAGCAGGCACGTTGTCCAGAAATGAGTGGGCTTTCCACCACCATCGTCTTCCATCAGATTGCCAGCATATGGGATCCCCCTTAGGTAGACTTATTTGTCTCCCCGAAGAATGTCCAAGCTGGACAGATTCTTCTCTCGGATGCCGCAAATCCACAAGCCGAGGCAGTGGATGCTCTGTCATGCCCCTGGAGGTTCGCCATGGCATATGCCTTTCCTCCCAGGCCATTAATATTCAAATTCCTCCTGAGGCTTCTCAGGGAGTCAGTCCAGGTGGTGGCAGTAATTGGCCGAAGAGACCCTGGTTCCCTCTAGCTATGCGCCTCAGTGTGAGCTCTCCAATCAGGATCCCTAGTTCCCTCAACTTCTGTCTCAGGGCAGTCTAGTTCATCCAAACCCTCAGAAATTGAATCTTCAAATGTGGAGGTTGAGAGGCAAAGGTTCGAGTCCCTAGGGTGATCCCCAGGAGTCATAACAACCCTTCTAAAAGCTAGAAAGCCTGCAACTACTGCCATATATTCAAAAATCTGGGACAAGTTCTTGTCATTTGCTACCAGAAATGGATTTGATCCAATCCTTCCCTCTACGTCCAATATTCTAGGTTTCCTTCAAACAGGACTTGATCTGAGACTTGGTCTGAGCTCCCTCAAAGTGCAGGTAGCAGCAATCTCTGCCGCAACAAATAAGAGATGAGCGGAGGATCCTTTGGTAGTCACTTTCCTCAGAGGAGTATAGAAGATTCGTCCACCTGTCAAGACGATCATTTCCTAAGTGGGATCTGTCCCTGGTGCTTGAAGTTCTATCTGACCATCCCTTTGCTCCAGTGGAACAAGTAGCAATATGGAACCTCACACTAAAGATGGCTTTACTGCTAGCCATTACATCTGGCAGAAGAATCTCGGAACTTCACTCCTTAGGGATAGGTGACGGCCACATCTTTTTCTTCCCTGACAGGGTGGAACTTCGCCCTCTTCGAAGGTTCACACCTAAGGTCGCTACTCCAAGCCACCCGTTGGAACCCTGAGCTGGATGTATCCAGAGTACCCAGGGCCTACCTAGAAGATACTGACCCCTTCAGAGACTCTGAGGCCTCGTACACACGAGCAGACAGATTTGTTCAAATCTGTCTGTCCGACAGATTTGAACAAATCTGTCTGCTGGGATTTTGGCTTGCTCGCGTGTACACACGAGCAAACCAAAATCCCCGCCAGCAGACAGCGCGCTGAGGTGTCGGTGACGTGGTGGTGACGTTGACGCTGCCACGTCACCGCACCAGGAAGTAAAACACTTCCGCGCATGCGTCAAAACCATTCGGCGCGTATGCAAGAAGACATGTCTACTGGTTAGCATACTAACCAGCAGACATGTCGGGCGGACGGGTTCCCAGCCGACAGATTTCAAAGCATGCTTTGAAATCTGTCGGGTGGCCAAATCCGTCTGTTAGCCCGTACACACGATCGAATCTGTCTGCTGAAACGGTCTAGCAGACTGTTTCCAGCAGACAGATTTGATCGTGTGTACGAGGCCTGAGAGACTTTTCATTGTACCATTCAGTAAATACAGGGGCAAAGAAGCTTCCATCAGAACTCTGGCATCTTGGGTTGTAAAGTTAATCCAGAAGGCCTACAGGGTGAAGAATATTCTCCAGCCTGAGTGAATGCTCATTCTACAAGGGTAGTCTCAGCTTCCTGGGCAGCAAGGGCTAATGTTTTGTTGAAGATGGTGTGCAGGGCCGCCACCTGGTCTTCTCACCATACGTTCCTCAGACACTACTAGATTTGTCCAGGAGCTCTCACGACTGCAGTTCAGGCTGCTATGTCCTCTGCTAATTAAACATTTATTGTTAAGCATTATCCCACCCATGTCAGCTAGTTATTTATCACAGGTATGCTGCCATGGAGGCACCAGGAAAACGGAAAATTGTATCATACTTACCAGTAATTTTCCTTTCCTGGTGCCTATCCATGGCAGCATACGCTCCCACCCTCGGTATTCTATATTATGGAGAATGTTGGGGGAAGGGCTATGCCTTTAATTTATGCTATTCACTAGTCCTGAAGGAGGAGTCGAGGCAGAGCTCTATCACAGGTATTCTGCCATGGATAGGCACCAGGAAAGGAAAATTACTGGTAAGTATGATACAATTTTCCGTTTTCTCTCTGCTTGCTTTGAGTGACATGTTATTTACATATCTAGCTTGGACATGTTTATCATATGTTATGTTTATCATAATATGAGGTGATCCATAGTTCATTGTATATTACCAGGATGTGTTATGTGGGGAAGGGGTGGATTTCTCACTTTTTATACTATGGATCACCTCATATTATGGGTTTACATCCACTTTAAGTAAAAAAAATGATATTTGCCAGCATACATATATACTGCAGTGAAGTTTATCCACGGCCCGATGGCATTAATCCCCGGTGTGTAGGGTGCCCTACACACCGGGGATTAACGCCATCGGGCCGTGGATAAACTTCACTGCAGTAACTGTTTCCCTCTTGTGATTCAGGTGGATTGACTTGAAACAAACCCTACAGGTTTTCAGGGGCCTTTGAAAAACATGGAAACCCCCCCCCCCCCCCCGTATTGGGACTGTGGTTTGTTTCCGGGAAGGGCTGCATTCGAGGTGGCACACCCTGAGCCCATTTGACCACTGTTACCCCAAACAAGGGACCCCTCTATCCGTAAATTAAACGATTGAGAATGTTATATACTGTACAACTCTCTGGCCCCTGATGATGGTCTTTTCCTTACCTACAAGAGAAACGCGTCGGGCATCCTCCATCGTCCCTTGGAGAGTGTTTTTTAAATTATGTTGTATCATACACTGATGTGTTGTAAAAAAAAAACATTCTTCTCTTTTTCTTTAACACTGAGTGCACTTTTTCATCCTTGGTGTTTCCTACCTACATATCATTTTGCAAGTGTTTTATGTAGAATTACCTTGACCTTACAGGTCCATTGTTAACAAGTATCAACTGTTATCTTGTTTGGTCCATCTAATAAACTTTTTATACATATTGAGTTCGGCCTTCAAAGTCCCATCCTTGGGGGTATCTTTCTTGTTCTATACATAGTAGGGATGTGGCCATTCTCATATAATACAGAACTGTGAACTCCTTTTCTTTACTTAATAATAAATGATGTAAGGAAGTGAAGTGTGTAAAAAAGAAACAGGCTGACTTGTATAGAAAGTGATTCCTCATTTAAAAATAATTTTGTTGTGTAACCTTTTTGTGACAAATCAATGCAGTAGATTGGCAGGTGGCAATTTAGTAATGGGATTACTGGGGAAGAATAATTTAAATAACGTCTAGAAACAATTAAAACAATGCTATTACAGCCTTATTTCGTTAAAGGATCACTAAAGGATTTTTATTTTTTTAGCTAAATAGCTTCCTTTACCTTACTGCAGTACTGGTTTCATGTCCTTATTGTTGGTTTTTGCTTTGAAGTTGCTGTAATCCTGCTCTGTTCTCCACACTTCCTGCTTGTCTATTTCCTTATAACCACCATACTGGGAGCTTTCTCACGATGGTTTAAGCTGTCATTACTGTGTGTCTAAAACTTCCCAGAACCAATCAGATTCATTTTAAAAACAAAACACTGCCCTAGATTTGTTTGTTTTTGTTTTGTGTGTCTATTTCTACTTTGCAGAAACATGAAGCCAGTTCCAAAGTGAAACTAACCTACAGGCACATTATATGATTGATTTTTATCTATTTTTAATCATCTTGAAAAGGAATCAGTTAACTTTTATGTCTCTATACCCTGTAAACAGTAATTTCAGCAAAAAATTTTTTTCCTTTAGTGACCCTTTAACCAAAATGTTTTTATTTTTTTTAGTGCCATGTTTATTTGCAATATATAACCTTCATAAGACAATTACAGTATTAGTGAAAAAACACTTGCATGTAAAAACATATTGGCAGACACATATCGCTTATCATTTAAGCATGAATTCTGTTCATTGCTCTTTTTGGTGATGCATGTTGAAAAACTATCAGTGCCCAGAGTCTGCCCAGCCCTATGTTCATGTGATCAGTGCAGCTGATTAGAGGGCCCTGAAGCTGCCTTTTGCTATGGGAGGTGACAGCGAAAGGCAAGGAGCATGTGACACCAAGGGAAGGGCCTGCCCTGCTTCTCATTAACACACAAACTGGTTTAACTAAGAGTCCAACCCAGATATTCCTTGCTGCAGCCAGTGAACAGGTAACGGAGATCCATGCTGTGAGAGTGTTCTGGTTTTTCTTTCTTTAGTTAATGGTGACTTTTCTAGCTAATTCATAACTGACGGCAGGTGGTCATATACTTTTTATATTACTTTCTCACCTAGCAATATGTTTTATTAAATTTTATTTAATGGAATGTATGTAAAATATCATTGGCATGCAAAGTTGTTGCAAAATAGATGAATGATATGTATGTGGAACATACTCAACTAGTTAGAGTGAAGTTTATAACCTGTAAGCTCAGAAGCTGTGATCTTAGAGTACAGAGCTCAACTTTACTGAGCTGCAGATGTATAGTATCAGCAGCTGTCAAAATCAGGATTATCAGGGGAAGCAGTCAGAAGAAACAGCGGCATTAAAGCCAAAGGACACCGGAGATAGTATTTATTTTGCTGCAAAAATATTTTGCTAAAGCTAGCCATAGACCAGTAGAACTTTGATAGAAATGTTTAGCTTTTAGAGCGTTCGTTCGTTCCATCTTCTAATAGTTAATGGGCAATCAATATTTGTTTTTGGCCGCAGTGATGAGAAAATTAGAAGGATTGGGATCTAAAAAAAAAAAAAAAATTGATGAATTTCTAACAGTGAGCCCTGGTTCACACTGGGCTGCGGGAGTGAACTCGCGCGATTTCACTCCCTCTGGCAGTTCCGATTTCGGCGCGATTTAGGAGACATTTGTGCAGAGTTCTGCACAGATGTCAATGTAAATCGTGTCCTGAAATCACAAAAAGTAGTACAGGAACTACTTTTTGAAATCGGTGCAGCGCCGCAGATGCGGAGTCGCACCGATTAGGACGGTGTCATTGCCGGCAATTGCCGCCGATTTGAGAAGCGATTTCACATGTGAAATCGCATCTCAAATCGAACTAAATCGTACCCAGTGTGAACCTGGGCTAAATGTGATTTTCATTTGGTCCATATGTTCCAAAATCGAATGTTAAAAGCAACGAAATTCTGAAATCCTTTCGATTGGCATTCATCAAGTCATCAAATGTTCTGAAGATTTTTGTACATTCAAAAATCTACTAGTATCTGGCCACGTTAAGTGTACATATTGGGGGGTGTATTTACTAAAGTGCACTTGAAATTGCAGTCACTGTAGATCTAAGGGGAAAAGCTGAAATGAGGGGAAGCTCTGCTGATTTCTATCATCTAATCATGTACAAACAAAATTTTGTTTGTTATTTTCCTTGCATGTCCCTCTCGGATCTACAGCGACTGCACTTCCAAGTACACTGGCACTGCACTTGTAGTGCAAAGTGGATTTGCCTTAAGTAAATAAACCACATTGTTTATTAAGCAGGGCTGTCTTAAAAGCATCATGGGCCCCTGGGCAAAGTAAAGCACTGGGGCCCCACCAGCTTTCCCCAATCTACACACCTACTTTCAAGAAATAAAGTATAGATAGTTGATATAATTAAACATATATTCATTAGTACTTTCAATAAAATAAATTTTACAAAAGGAAAACATTCCATAAATCAAAGACTAGTCAACACAAATGGCACATTACAGGGGGGAATGCAGAAGGGCACAGTACAGGGGGGTGGGGGGTCAGGAGGGCACAACACTGGGATCAGGAGGGCACAGTATAGGATCTGGGGTGCTTCCCAGGACACGACCATATCGGGACAGTTTAGTAAAAAAGCATGACTGTCCCAGCAAATCTGGGACAGTTGGCAAGTATGATGTAATGCAAGATTATTGTGGGGGCCCCCATGTACCTGGTGCCCCTGGGCAGTGCCCAGGAGTGCCCTTGCATTAAGATGGCCCTGGTATTAAGTCATTATTAAATATAATCTGGGAATATAAATAACTTCTAGGGGCATCTAGCAACTATTGCTGCTGTGCATATGAAGCCTCTAGAAATGTAGTGGGCGTATTTATTAGAACATATTACAAGCCAACTGTTTCAAAAGGCTATACCCAAACTGCCCAAATCCAGGCTGGCGTTAATACATGAGATCAGCTGATTCCATCTGCTAGGTTGCATGATACAGAACCCCTAAAGAAGGCAGCATTTTAATACCTCAGAAACATGTTGGCAGGTTTAATCAATATTTCAGAAAATAAAAGGACCAATTGTAAAACATCTAGTCTTTATTGCAATTGCCACTCCCATGCTCATATTTATGAACTGGGCATTGATTGGTTTGCCTATCATTTATAACTGTTACCAAATAAGATTTTTTTGCAATTACTGTATTATAAAGCTTGTTTGTTTGTATGCGATCACAAGATCATGTCCCAATCACTGTCACCTGCCTTGCTTCAAGACTCCACATTTAATTCATTTTTATAGCAGATTTATTATTTTTCAGCAGGAGCTACAGACTATAAAAGAGAAGAGAGGCGCCTCTAAGTGTAGCAATATGGTTACAATTATTGAAGGTACAACAACATTTAGAAACTCACATGGTTGATGATTAACCACTTAAGGACCTGACCAGTATGCTGCTAAATGACCCAAGGGGTTTTTACAATTCGGCACTGCGTCGCTTTAACAGACAATTGCGCGGTCGTGCGACGTGGCTCCCAAACAAAATTCACGTCCTTTTCTTCCCACAAATAGAGCTTTCTTTTGGTGGTATTTGATCGCCTCTGCGATTTTTATTTTTTGCGCTATATACAAAAATAGAGCGACATTTTTGAAAAAAAATCAATATTTTTTACTTTTTGTTATAAGAAAAATCAAATAAAAATGATCGCTTAGTGACACTGGCAATAGGGAGTGAAAGGGTTAACTAGGGCGGTGATCAAGGGTTTAAAACTTTATTAGGGGGGTACAGGGGCTACCCTGAACCTAACACTAACTGCCTGTCACACTGCCTGTCACACTGACACTAAATGCAGTGATAATACATATATGATCACTGCATTCAGTGACACTGTGACAGGGGGAGGGGGGGGGTGATCACAAGGGGTTAAGTGTGCCTGCGTGTCCTGGTGTCAGTGTAGTGTTGTGCAGACTTACTATGTGATGTGATCTCTCCTCAGCGGCGGTTGAAAAAAAACGCCGAGAGCAGAGATCACATCACTTCCCTCTTCCTGTGTTTACACAGGAGGAGGAAGTGACACTGCAGGGGAGCGCGTGCATTGGCTGGGAGCGATCCGGAGGGGGCAGACAAAAACGAACCGCTGCCCCCTCAGCACGGTTCGCTCCTACAGCCACCGGGATCGTCGCATGTACCGGGGGGGGTCCCGATCGGACCCCGACCCACGTCAAGGCAGCCACGTACAGGTACGTTGATGTGCCTGTCCTTGCCATTCTGCCGACGTAAATGTACATGCGGCGGTCCTTAAGTGGTTAAAACAGTCACATCTAAGTATGCAGGCATTCAAGGGAAAGCTGTCCACATAGACCGTCCTTCTCACCGCCATCAACATCATCCCTTCAACACTGCGTTCCACAAGTGCTTCAAGCCTTACTTTCAGAATTCTCTGCTGCAGGGTAGTCTTCCTGGTTACGATTGCAGATTCACAGCAGTGAGAGCCGGTGGTTGGAGGACGGTCTATGTGGACAGCTTTACACAGGAAGCCTGCATACTTAGATGTGCCTGTTTTGATCATCAACCATGGGAGTTTTTAAATGTTGTACCTTCATCAAATGTAACAATATTGCTACACTTTGAGAAACTCCTCTCTTCTCTTTTATACTCAGTTGCTACTCGTATTGCAAAACATCGCTCGTTTATCAAGTTAAATTTTATTTAAAAAATCTGCTCATCTTGTAAAACACTCATAGACCAAGTTATTACTGTATGCTCTTAGCTAATAAATGGCATGGCTTTCATTTTTATATTACAGTTTTATTGCTACCTATGCAGTTAGATTTGGCTATTTGACATTTTTGGCTTTTTAATAGGACACATTGGGGGAGATTTACTAAAACTGGTGCACACAGAATCTGGTAACCAATCAGCTTCTAGGCTTTAAGCCAGCCATATACGGACACACAGATTCAAACCATGTATGGGCAGGCTGGATGTACCAAGTTGAGCCGGGATAGCTTCCCCTGCTGGGAGAAGACGATGGCCCGGCAGGAGGGATTGCCACATCAACACTGTCTGTGTTAATTGGGGAATCCGTGGTTGCAGGAAAAAAATTTGCTCTGTGTATGGTCGGCCTTATTGTCAAAGCTGAAGTTGGATGCCGATTGGCTACTATGCACAGCTGCACCAGATTCTGTGTGAACCACTTTTAGAAAATCATTCCTATTAACTCTAAGGGCACTTTCACACTGGCAGTGTCCAGGCAAAGGGTTCAAAGCACCGATGCAGCAGCGCTTTGCCGGCACTGCCCATTGATTTCAATGGGCAGGAGCACTTTAGGAGCTACAGCGCCTCAAAGATGCAGCTTGCAGGACTTTTTTGAGCGTTCTGCCAGCGCACCGCTCCAATGTGAAAGCCATGTGCCCATCAAATGCAGCCACTGTGCCCATCATATGCAGCCATTGTGCCCATCATATGTAGCCATTGTGCCCATCAAATGCAGCCACTGTTTCCATCAAGTAAAGAAAAATGTTTATATCCAGGGTGTATATCCAATGGGCAGGAGCGCTTTAGGAGCTACAGCGCCTTTAAAGATGCAGCTTGCAGGACTTTTTTGAGCATCCTGCCAGCGCACCGCTCCAATGTGAAAGACCTGTGCCCATTAAATGCAGCCACTGTGCTCATCATATGCAGCCATTGTGCCCATCATATGCAGCCATTGTGCCCATCAAATGCAGCCACTGTGCACATCAAGTACAGCCACTGTTTCCATCAAGTAAAGAAAAAGGTGTATATCCAGGGTGCTCCAAGCATTTGAATCCTGACAGAAAAAGTCTGTGTTGGAGAGGGTAGCAGATATTCACACACTTTAGGCAGCACTCAGGGAGACAAGCAATCTCTAATGGAAACAGAAAAACAAACAAGGCGCCTCTAAGTGCAGAAGTACAAAACTTTTAATATCCTCTAAAGGGGTTAAAAACACTTACAAGATGGTGGATGAAACAGGCATGTAGCAGGTAAATGTGTCCAGAAGATGTCCCAGTCTGTGATGATAAAGCTTTAGGGAAGTCCACAAGATAACAGCCAACTTGTGCTGTGAGTGTTCAGGAGACTCAATAGTGCTGGAGCCTGGGTATGATGTCAGAGGAAGCGAGACAAAAACCAGCATGGAACACAAACAGGAAGAGGACAGGAAGTGTGTCATAGAGGCGGGACGCATTTTGGAACAGCTCATTGGTTCCTTCTTCAGCCAGTGACCATCAAGTACAGCCACTGTGTCCATCAAATACAGCCACTGTGTCCATCAAATGCAGCCACTGTGCCCATCAAATGCAGCCACTGTGCCCATCAAATGCAGCCACTGTGCCCATCAAATACAGCCATGGTGCCATCAAAAAGAACCACTGTGCCCATCATATGCAGCCATTGTGCACATCAAAAACAGCCATTGTGCCCATCATATTCAGCCACTGTGCCTTTCATATGCAGCCACTATGCACATCAAACACAGCCACTGTGCCCATCAAATGCAGCCACTGTGCCCATCAAATGCAGCCACTGTGCCCATCAAATACAGCCACTGTGCCCATCAAATACAGCCAGGCCCTTTTCACAGCTGTCACTTCACCAACTTTCCCACCCCCCCTGCGCGCAGCACCCTAGTGTGGTGGGGCTATACTCCTTTCATGGAGTGGCGGGGCTTTCCTGCTCCTCTTCTCCAGTGGCAGGAAGCGGCGGCTCCGGTGTCCGCTTGGCTCCTCAGGCATTCTCTGCCATGTCTCCTCTTCCGTCAAAGCGTTAGGCATCCAATAGGATCGCCTGATGCTTTGGCAAATCTGAAGACAGGTCTCACTGACCTCTCTCCTGATTGGCAGGGGGAAACGTTGGTGTAAAAATAGCGGAAACTATTTTGCTATGTTACACAACAGGGTGGGATCAGGACGCAGTGCTCGGCACCCTGAGCCCACCCTATTTTGAAGTCTGTTAGATCCTCTGGCTCCAATCACGTGCTTCAAAATACACACCCTACATCTATCCCCGCCATAGTATTCCATGTGTCCTGTGCCACATCAATAGGGAGGGCGACGGAGGTGTTGGGGGAGCGCCGCCCATAAGCCCACAGTACAGGAACTCAACCACAACCCCCCAACACCCCTATCACCCCCCCCCACACACACACCCCCTCCAAACCACATTAAATTATGGGTGTAGTCAAATTTCAATAACAGGGGCGGGTCTTAAAGGGGCAGGATGCAGAGAGATCATTCAGTGGGGGTGTTGGCATCTGCACTGCACCCTGGACACCTGCATATCCCTTGCCCTCATCTTGCACTCAGTGGGAGCCATTGGGAGACAAACTGTTACTTGCCAGAGTTTTGTGTTTACAAGTGATAGAGGTGAACAGGAAGCAGAGGGCCTGAGCCAGAGGTGGTTCAACAAAGTTCCAGCTGAAAAAAAAAAGCCCTGTGTGTATGTTATTTGGAGTAGAATATGTGATATTGGATCATCGGTGATGTAAAAATATAGTTGTATAGCTTTTTAAAATAATTACCCCAAAAACATAAAATTATCGAAGTAAAGTAGTACTATTTAGTGTCAGTTCCCTAGCGGGTTCTAGGATATTTTTAGGCATTTGATATGTCTAGCATAGATTTCCTGGTGCTTTCCCCCACCTGGGGAGCCACAATAGCTGCACACAGTCTACCATTCCAACAAATGGCTATATGTAGATGTACTTTTGTAAACGCCAAAGTTTCCTTTCATTAGCGTTTACCTACACATGTATGTATGGCTTCTATAGGCTCCACTTTAAATGATGTAAAGGACACATCTTGTGATAAACATGCATGTTACGACTTGCATGGTTGACACTCAATGTAAATTTTCAATGGAACAGCTGGGATTTGGGCACTAAAAATTTGGCACCCAGCTGAGTTTAGAAAATACATCTCCCATGCAGGTTTTGAATACTGGTTCAGCAACTTCCTCTATTCTAATTCATAGTACCTCTTTCGTGTTTATTTACTTTAGCTGGCTTTGTATAGGTCAATGTTTATTTTATGTTAACACCAAAAGCATAAGAAATACTTCTGGCTGGCATGTGTGTTAAATAGGGCAGACTTGTGGGCATTAAAGGGCCAAAAGCATGAAGGAAAATATATATGTAGGGGTACACCCATAAGGGGCTGTCGGTGATTGTGGTCCTTCTCCTACCCTGCACAGCCAGGCACATGAATTTACAGACACACTTCAACCAAGAAACAGTCCTTGTACTTTGTTTTTAACTTGGATGGGGATTGGGTGCATATTGGATGTCCACTTGATTAAAGATAGGAAATTTAGCAACTAAACTATATACACCTCTGGTATATACAACCTCTTCTCTTCACCTCCAGCACATACACTTTCTTGCAGACTATCATTCCCAGGACCAGCTAGCACTGTGGTTGGGGCCTGACAGTGACTCAGCCAGGCCCGTGCAAATGCCCTTTGCAGGCAGAGACCGTGGGCCCCTATAGTGTAGCAAAAATAGGTAGTCCTTAGTGCTAGCTATTTAGAAATATATAAAAAGTTGGCGCTAACTCAAATATACATATAACTTGAACAATAATAAATACAAACAGTCCTCAACAGGAAACCAAGCACCAAAGAAAAAGTCTGTCTAATGACAGGTACTCTTAATTAGCTGTGCTTCACCTTCACTAAGTCATGGTAGACTTTATATGTTCAGATCCTTTGGAAGGTATAATTATTAGTGTTGAGCGGAAAACGCCATATTCGATTTCGCGATATTTCACGAATATATAGAAGAATATTCGTGAAACACTCGCTAATATCGAATATTCGTGATATTTTATCAAAAAAACAATATTGTGAAATTTCGCGAATGCGAAATTGATTGCGAAATTCTCATCAACACGCGAAAACGGAGATCATTTCCTGGATTATAAACTAATATGCACTAAACACTAACTCTACTTACACAAACTTATACGACTAAATTAAAGCTAATTTTTTTTTTTTTTTTTTATACACAAAACGCAGAAGAGCAGAGACAGTATTTGCGAATATTCGTAATACGAATATTCGCTTTGCGAATATTCGGCAACATAAAAGGATCGCCTCAGCTACTCGGCCCAGGGTCTCTAATCATACCAGCAATGCTTTTAGACGTCGATGGAGATCACTAGGATGTGATCTGTTTTAAAAATAAATTTGAAAAAATACGAATATTCGCAATATCGAATATTCACCGCGATATTCGATTTATTCGCGAATACTCGAATATGCAATATTCGTTACGAATATTCACAATGCGAATATTCGTAAGCAACACCAGTGGCGGAATTTTCATTGGTGCAGCAGTCGCGGTTGCGACTGGGCCCTGTGGTTTAGCCAAGTCGGGGGGGCCCGCTCGCCGCCCGTGTGAGGGGCCCGCCCACCGCCTGCCAGTGTGGAGCCGTTCTGCCGCTGGATCGGGTGCTGACAAGGCACTGGCAGTAAATGCAGGGGCGGCATCGCAGCAACCACCTCCCCAAGACCCGGCATCTCCCCCTGCACCTCTGGCTGGCTGTTTAGAGTGCAGTGGGGAGATGTGGTAGGAGGTGGAAGCTGGAGATCGGCAGCTCTATGGTGCCTGTGTGGGCAGCGTGATCTCCCTGGGGCTTGTAGTACTCGAGTGCAGTGTATACAGAGAAGGGGAGGGGCCTCTGACCCGAGGCAGGTATCAGTTTCACTTTCTCTCTGCTTGCACACTGTTGTTGATGCACGGGTCAGAGGCCCCTCCCCCTCTCTGTATACACTGCACTCGAGTACTACAAGCCCCAGGGAGATCCCCCTGCCTGTGTGGACACTATAGAGCTGCAGATCGCCACCTCCACCAGCCAGGTACAGGGGGGAACTTCTGCAAGGGGGAATCAGCTGTTTGGGGACCCTGATTAAAGAGGGGGGCTTCTGGGGACACTAATGTAAGAGGGGGGGCTTCTGGGGACACTAATGTAAGGAAGGGGGCCTCTGGGGACACTAATGTAAGAGGGGGGGCTTCTGGGGACACTAATGTAAGGAAGGGGGCCTCTGGGGACACTAATGTAAGAGGGGGGCTTCTGGGGACACTAATGTAAGGAAGGGGGACACTAATGTAAGAGGGGGGCTTCTGGGGACACTAATGTAAGGAAGGGGGCCTCTGGGGACACTAATGTAAGAGGGGGGGCTTCTGGGGACACTAATGTAAGGAAGGGGGCCTCTGGGGACACTAATGTAAGAGGGGGGGCTTCTGGGGACACTAATGTAAGGAAGGGGGACACTAATGTAAGAGGGGGGGCTTCTGGGGACACTAATGTAAGGAAGGGGGCCTCTGGGGACACTAATGTAGGAGGGGGGGCTTCTGGGGACACTAATGTAAGGAAGGGGGCCTCTGGGGAAACTAATGTAAGAGGGGGGGCTTCTGGGGACACTAATGTAAGGAAGGGGGCCTCTGGGGACACTAATGTAAGAGGGGGGCTTCTGGGGACACTAATGTAAGGAAGGGGGCCTCTGGGGACACTAATGTAAGAGAGGGGGGGCTTCTGGGGACACTAATGTAAGGAAGGGGGCCTCTGGGGACACTAATGTAAGAGGGGGGCTTCTGGGGACACTAATGTAAGAGGGGGGGCTTCTGGGGACACTAATGTAAGAGGGGGGGGCTTCTGAGGACACTAATGTAAGATGGGGGGCTTCTGGGGACACTAATGTAAGGGGGGCTTCTGGGGACACTAATGTAAGAGGGGGGGCTTCTGGGGACACTAATGTAAGAGGGGGGCTTCTGGGGACACTAATGTAAGAGGGGGGGCTTCTGGGGACACTAATGTAAGGGGGGCTTCTGGGGACACTAATGTAAGAGGGGGGGCTTCTGGGGACACTAATGTAAGAGGGGGGGGGGCTTCAGGGGACACTAATGTAAGGGGGGCTTCTGGGGACACTAATGTAAGGGGGGGCTTCTGGGGACACTAATGTAAGAGGGGGCTTCTGGGGACACTAATGTAAGGAAGGGGGCCTCTGGGGACACTAATGTAAGAGGGGGCTCTCTGGGGGCCCTGATGTAGGGGGAGACTCTCTGGGGACCCTGATGCAGGGGGAGACTCTCTGGGGACCCTGATGCAGGGGGAGACTCTCTGGGGACCCTGATGCAGGGGGAGACTCTCTGGGGACCCTGATGCAGGGGGAGACTCTCTGGGGACCCTGATGTAGGGGGAGACTCTCTGGGGACCCTGATGTAGGGGGAGACTCTCTGGGGACCCTGGTGTAAGGGGAGACTCTCTGGGGACCCTGGTGTAAGGGGAGACTCTCTGGGGACCCTGGTGTAAGGGGAGACTCTCTGGCGACCCTGGTGTAAGGGGGGCTCTCTGGTGACCCTGATGTAAGGGGAGACTCTCTGGGGACCCTGTTGTAAGGTGGGGTTCTCTGGGGACACTAATGTAAGAGGGGAGACTCTCTGGGGACACTAATGTAAGAGGGGAGGCTCTCTGGGGACCCTGGTGTAAGGGGGGCTCTCTGGGAATCCTGATGTAGGGGGAGACTCTCTGGGGACCCTGATGTAGGGGGAGACTCTCTGGGGACCCTGGTGTAGGGGGGGCTCTCTGGGGATCCTGATGTAGGGGGAGACTTTCTGGGGACCCTGATGTAGGGGGAGACTCTCTGGGGAGTCCCCCTATGTGATGGTGTGTGTGTGTGGGGGGGTTGGCATTGAAGGACCTGGCCTTGGGGCAGCAAAGGGAATAAATCTGGGCCTGGGCAGAGGCAGCGCTGAGACTGGGGGCTGACACCAATGAGAGAAGGCGGGGAGGAGCACCACTGATCTCATCCCTATCCCCCTATTACTTCTACAACAGAGGTTGTGGGGGAATAGTGATGAGATCAGTAAGAGGCAAAGGTGGTGGTGGGAGAGGATGGCACTGCCACTGCAGCCACCCCCCCTCATGTGAAATCAGAAACAGAATTGTTTTACTTTGTTGTACAGTGTAAAAAAATTAAGTATCAAAATCAGTCTTTTCGGGGGGGGGGGGGGCCTTCATGATTTCTTGCACCGGGGCCCTGAAGTCTCTAGTTACGCCACTGAGCAACACTAATAATCATAATGCATCCCTTGATATATTCTTGTGCTCATAGGACAATATGGTTCAGTTAAAGCAAAAAGAAGTCAGAACCAGCCCTTCCAGAAGTGACGTCAGCATAGGCGAGTGTGCAGCCTCAATGCATTTTGTGATCAACACATCATCAGAAAGCTTGCTCACCGCCATTTTCTTGTAGCCTTATATACCCTACTGGACTAGGCAATCTAATTGATGGGTAATCATCATTTGTCTTTAGGTGAAAAATCCCCCAAAATTTTTTATGTCATTAAAAGTTCCTAACCGCTGTATATCTTGGTTGCTCAAATAGATACATACACAGTGAGACAAGTGTGCATATACAATAAAATATACATAATACATCATAAATTAATTGGGATATTCTCAATTAGATTAAAGGGGTTGTAAAGGTAAACAATTTTTCACCTTAATGCATTCTTGTGCTGCTGTCAATCACATCCAATGATGCAGCGTGCCAGGGGGCGGGCCGAGTGATACAGTGAGCAGCTATGGCCATCGGCTGTATCACGGGAGCGCGCGCGCAAGAACTTAACACCATGCGAGCAGAAGGTGTTGAGTCTTTGCAGGGGGGGGGGGGGTTAAGCTGAGACAGCCGCCGAGGGACCCCAGAAGACCAGGTTCGGGGGCCACTCTGTGCAAAACGAGCTGCACAGTGGAGGCAAGTATAACATGTTTGTTATTTAAAGAAAATATATATATATATATATATATATATATCTTTAGTGATCCTTTGACTATTTTACTAACAACATCCTCACCCCAACCAAGTACTTGACACAAGAGTTATATGTAATTAAAATAATTTGACTAATAATAATAACAAAGAATAACCTACTTGGATCTAAGATTGTGTTTATAGGACCACATCGTTGTCAAGGAAGTGTAATATATGTGTAGATGTTTTTATTTACATAAACTAATTTAAAACAAATTAATTTCAAACATACAATATTGAAAACCATGTATAAATTATACAAATTGGATGCATATACATAATGAGGACACATAATTAAATATTAGTATAAACAGTTTGATATAAAAAAATTATATAAAACAATTCTCTTATTGATATTATTAGGGGATAAAGAAACCTCTAACAAGGGGTGGGGTGATCACAAACTTTTGAGAGGTAGACATTTGGAATCAATATCAATTCACCCGCCCCTCATCCCTTCCTGAGTTGCATCAAAGGGGGAACCAATGGCGGATCCATTTTTTATCATTTTTTTTTAAACTGCTTTGCGGTGCCTGCAGCCAGGCCCGGACTGGCCATAGGGCAAACCTAGCAAATGCCTGTGGGCAGCAGGCCGGCTTCGGCCCACGGGCCGATTGCGGCCCGCGAACGGCCCTCGGCGGCCAGCGGGCCATATGTCACGTCTCCCCAGGGGTGTACACCACCAACACAGCGCCAGATAGAGAGAGATCAGCTGGGGCATCATAGCCAGCTCTGACACTTCTCCCCTCCCCTTGCTGCCCCCACGGCCAGTTAGAGGAGAGGAGCTGCTTCTACTCCTCCCCCTCCTCTCTTCTTCTCCTCCCGTGTCTGCCCCGCCCACTCTTCCGACAGACACTGTTCTGCTGCCTAAGGGATGTGGGCGGGAAGATTCAAGCCCAGCAATCAGAAAGGAAAGATGGAGTCTGATATCCATCCATCCATCCAGTCAGTCCCTCCTGCCTCTGAGTGAGTACTGAGAGTACTGTACACTGATGTATGGGGTGCCCTTCATTCCCTTCTCTCTCGCTCTCTCTTCACCTTTCTTTCTTGCTCTCTCTCTCTTTTTTTTTTTTTGTTTGCACCCCCCCACCAGCTGCCACTGTAGATAGATAGATAATAATCTATCTAGCTATCTATCGACAGTGGCGGCTGGTGCTCAAAATTTTTGGTGGGCGCAAATGAAAAAAAAATTGCAGCCTCACTGTGCCCATCAAACGCAGCCACTGGGCCCATCAATTGTCACCACTGTGCAATGCCATCAAACGCAGCCACTGTGCCATCAAACACAGCCACTGTGCCATCAATTGTCACCACTGTGCCATGCCATCAAACACAGCCACTGTGCCATCAATTGTCACCTCTGTGCCATGCCATCAAACACAGCCAATGTGCCATCAATTGTCACCACTGTGCCATGCCATCAAACACAGCCACTGTGCCATGCCATCAAACACAACCACTGTGCCATCAATTGTCACCTCTGTGCCATGCCATCAAACACAGCCACTGTGCCATCAATTGTCACCACTGTGCCATGCCATCAAACGCAGCCACTGTGCCATCAATTGTCACCACTGTGCCATGCCATCAAACACAGCCACTGTGCCATGCCATCAAACACAGCCACTGTGCCATCAAACACAGCCACTGTGCCATCAATTGTCACCACTGTGCCATGCCATCAAACACAGCCACTGTGCCATGCCATCAAACACAGCCACTGTGCCATCAATTGTCACCACTGTGCCATGCCATCAAACGCAGCCACTGTGCCATCAATTGTCACCACTGTGCCATGCCATCAAACACAGCCACTGTGCCATGCCATCAAACACAGCCACTGTGCCATGCCATCAAACACAGCCACTGTGCCATCAATTGTCACCACTGTGCCATGCCATCAAACACAGCCACTGTGCCATGCCATCAAACACAACCACTGTGCCATCAATTGTCACCACTATGCCATGCCATCAAACGCAGCCACTGTGCCATCAATTGTCACCACTGTGCCATGCCATCAAACACAGCCACTGTGCCATGCCATCAAACACAGCCACTGTGCCATCAAGTGTCACCACTGTGCCATGCCATCAAACGCAGCCACTGTGCCCTTCAATTGTCGCCACTGTGCCAATTGATGCCCCTGTGCCCTTTAATTGCTGCCACTGTGCCCATTGTCGCCACTGTGCCCATCATCACCACTGTGCCCATCGTCGCCACTGTGCCCATTGTCGCGGCTGAGCCAGAGGGGGCGGCGCTCCGGTGCCCTCTATAGACGCACTGCCACTGTCTATCTATATCTATCTATCTATCTATTTATCTTTATCTATCTTCCTTCCTTCTCTTCTGTCTTTCTATCTTTATCTATCTTTCTTTCTTTATCTATCTTCCTTCCTTCCCTTCTTTATCTATCTATCTATCTATCTATCTATCTTCTATCTATCTTCTTTATCTTTTCCCTTCTTTCTTTATCTATATTTCTTTCTTTATCTATCTTCCTTCCTTCCCTTCTTCCTTTCTATCTTTATCTATCTTTCTTGTTTATCTATCTATCTTTCTATCTATCTATCTATCTATCTATCTATCTATCTATCTATCTATCTATCTATCTATCTATCTATCTATCTATCTATCTATCTACCTTCCCCTATTGCTTTCTATCTATCTATCTATCTACAGTATCTATCTATCTATCTATCTATCTCCCTTCCTTCCTTCCCTTCTTTCTTTTTATCTTTATCTATCTTTCTTTCCCCCCCCCCCCCCCCTGGGCTGCTCAGTCTAAAATGCCCAGACCTATTTTTTGTCCCAGTCCGGGCCTGTCTGCAGCTGCCGCTGCCGAGTCTCTCACTCTCTAATCACCAGGGCCGGTAGGCTGCCTGTCCTGAGGCTGCTTTGAGCTGTAGCTGACTTCAGCGCTCCCCTCTCTCCTGCGTGTATGACATTGGGCATCTCTGGCTGTGTGTGAGAGCTGGATCTGTGTTCGGCTGTGCTGCCTGTGCTAGACCTGCTCGTGTAATAGTAGATGGAGATGGAACACTGATTGAATCAGTGTTTTGTGTATCACACAAGCCCGTCTAGGGGGGACCTTGCTAGAGCACACTGCCCTGCCGAACATAGACCTACAGCTCCTGTTTGTTCCATGACACACGTCGGGAGAGGAGATACCTGCTGTGTGTGATCGAGGTAATGCCATGGTGAGTGCCATGCACAGTGTGGCTGCATTAGTAGACAAAAGTGTGGCTGCATTAATAGACAAAAGTGGGGCTGCATTAATAGACAAAAGTGGGACTGGATTCATAGACAAAAGTGGGACTGGATTCATAGACAAAAGTGGGACTGGATTCATAGACAAAAGTGGTACTGGATTCAAAGACAAAAGTGGGATTGGATTCATAGACAAAAGTGGGACTGGGTTCATAGACAAAAGTGGGGATGCATTCATATACAAAGGTGGGGTTTCATTCATATACAAAGGTGGGACTGCATTCATATACAAAGGTGGGACTGCATTCATATACAAAGGTGGGACTGCATTCATATACAAAGGTGGGACTGCATTCATATACAAAGGTGGGGATGCATTGATATACAAAAGTGGGACTGCATTAATATACAAAAGTGGTAGTGCATTAATAAACAAAAGTGGGACTGCATTAATATACAAAAGTGGGACTGAATTTTTATACAAAGGTGGGGCTGCGTTCATATGCACAGTGAGGCTGCAATGATGGGCACTGATGAGGCTGCATTGATCTCTTGTACCATGTCTTCAGTCTCTAAACATCCCTTGTACCATGCCTGCAGTCTCTGACCATCCCTTGTACCAGGGATCTCCAACTACGGCCCTCCAGCTGCTGTGAAACTACACTTCCCATGAGGCATTGTAAAACTCTGACATTCGTAGACATAGGCATGATGGGAATTGTAGTTCCTGAACACCTGGAGGGCCGTAGTTTGGAGACTCCTGCCTTGTACCATGCCTGCAGTCTCTGACCATCCCTTGTACCATGCCTGCAGTCTCTGACCATCCCTTGTACCATGCCTGCAGTCTCTGACCATCCCTTGTACCACGTCTGCAGTCTCTGACCATCTCCTGTACCACGTCTGCAGTCTCTGACCATCTCCTGTACCACGTCTGCAGTCTCTGACCATCCATTGTACCACGTCTGCAGTCTCTGACCATTTCTTGTACCATGTCTGCAGTCTCTGACCATCTCTTGTACCATGTCTGCAGTCTCTGACCATCTCTTGCACCATGTCTGCATTCTCTGACCATCTATTGTACCATATCTGCATTCTCTGACCTTCTCTTGTACTATGTCTGCAGTCTCTGACCATCTATTGTACCATGTCTGCAGTCCCTGACAATCGTCTAGAAACTATGGGATAGATTTATGGCATTTATATTTAAATGTTTTTTACTAGTAATGGCGGCAATCATTGATTTTTTTAGCGGTACTGCAACATTGCAGCGGACACATCGGACACCTAATTGAGTTCTGTAAGCAACACCTTATTTTCTGGCAGTGCCCCTCCCGAGACTTGCCTCTGGATCTGCCCTTGGGGGGAACCAGAACTAGATCATGGATACCTGGGGATCCTATTAATACTAAATGGTCATAAATGACAACTATACACCTCACTATACCATACCCCAGGATCTGGCACAATAACTAGAAATGTTGATGGTATCCAATCTATAGGTGATAGTTATTTTCTTAGTGCTAGCTGTCCCACATGTGGCTACTGTTCCCAGTAGCACCTCTTCAGACCCTGCCAACCCTCGTGGCTACAGCTGCCTCTTTCCACTGCCCTACTTACTGGCTCTGCACATATCACAGACTGCTCCATCCCAGTTCTCTCAGATGTGCCTCCCAGTCCTCCTGACTGTGTGTCACTCACCAGCCCTCTTGGCTGTTCCTTGTTCTTCCTGGAGACATGCCTGGCAGAGTTCTCCCACTGTCCTCCTTGCTCATGTGCCTCCTGGCCAGGACACCTCAGTGGTTTTAGGACGGTCCCATCCGCACCTGAGCCAAGGCTAAATATTACCACCTCCCCCCAGACTGGGGAGTTTCCTCAAAGACAACAACAGCCTAACATGCACACTCTCCAGCTTCCACCTGAACAACTCCTCCCCAGCTAGGCTGACCCTGAGTATTTGCCAAGTTGTGGATTGGTCAGGGCCCTCAGAATACTCCAGGCAGATCCACCTTATCTCCCCTTCGATTCTTCTCAAAGGCCCCAAAACACTTGAGAAGCAGGAGGGGAGGTCTCAGTGATGCTGCCTATGAGTTATCCAGCCCTTTCTGATTTCTGTCCAACCCAGGACAAAACACAGACAGGCTTGGCTGCCAGCCAAGCCTGCATACTTTTACTGATACTAGAAAATAACTATTTATGCTTCTAACTCTAGAGGGTGCTACATATAGATATAGGTACATTAGATTCTGCATATGCTAACGATTATGTGCAAATTATTATTTGCAGCCATAGACTGTGAAATGTTGAAAATAATAAAGAATACAAAAACACATCTACAATTATTCCTAATCCTGGATCTAAAGTCCTCAAACACCTCCATAATCTACCACATCCTTTGCATTGATGGGCCAAGTAAATGCAGTATTGTATCCAAACCAATTGAATGACGCCATCATAGCAGGAATGGGGGTTCTGTTGGGTGGTTAATCTTTATTATTGCTGCCTTGGGGTTCAGAGTATTATTCAATGCAAGTTACTGTTTACTTGGATAGCGTGTGCTAATTCTGCACTTGTTTGGGATTAGCTTGAGTTAAAATTACAAAGTATGAGCTGGTGTATTTATCTAACATAAACAAATAGATTTGTCTATAGCCAAAGAGGTAAACTTGGCGCATTTACTAGTGCTTTGCAAACTTCCTGTCTCAAGGGGTCTACGTTCACTCTCAACTGTATCTATGAAGGGAGCAGTGGTTGCCACCAGACTTGACGTTAAAAATGACTGATTTGTTTCTCTCCATTACCTGGGGGATGGGAAGATGAGCCGTACCGAAGGAAGAAAAGATTTATGTTATGCTTCCAGTTCATTTCAAGGAAGTAAGAAGGACACTGTTGGGTTGATTTACTAAAACTGGAGAGTGCAAAATCTGGTGCAGCTGTGCATGGTAGCCAATCAGCTGATTGCTTTTCTTTGCAGAGCTGCACCAGATTGTGCACTCTCCAGATTTAGTAAATCGACCCCAGTGCTTATGGCAAGATCTAGAGATATCCTCTGTAGAACTAGGTGCTCCCCCGGCAACTGATCTTTTTAACATTACTATGGCCCCTTTCACACGGGGTCCTCCATCTTGCGGATTTCGCAAGAGATAGCTCTGCAGATGTCAGGTCCTGTCCGCTATGCTGTGCAGAGCGGACAAAGACACAGTCCCGCCTTCCTCTATCAGGAACTCGGTTGGAAACGGACCCCCTGTCAGTTTTTATCCGATCCGTCAGATGCATAGAAAAAAGGAACGCCACCTTTTTGAATTTTGCGGGCAGGATCAGATCAGATGGTGGCGGGTGTCAGCAGACATGTGTCATGTGCCACTCCATAGAGGAGACTGCAAGGTCCGATCAGGTCTGCCTGAAAAACTGACAGGCAGACCTTATCAGAAAGCCTGTGCGAGAGGACCCTAACTGAGGGAGATTTACTAATATTGTTGCACTTAGAATCTGGTGCAGCTGTGCATTGATGCTAATTAGCTTTCGACTTGTTAAAGCGGGGGTTCATCCTAAATATACAGAGATTATCCAGAAGAGCTTATTATACACATCAACATTTCGCTATTTAAATTTTTTTAAATCATTCAAATACCTGTAATCTGTTGTTCTATGCAGACACTTCTTGGTCTGTCTCCCGTGGGAGTGGGCGTGTCGCTTCTCTTTCTCAGTGCCCGACAGGGCCGGATTAACAGAGGGGCTGATGGAGCTGCAGCTCCAGGCCCCTTTCTCAAAATAGGCCCATTTGCCCCCAAAAAAAAAAAAAAAAAAAGTTTTTTTTTTCTTTTTTTTTTTTTTTAGATCAACTTCGGGGGTTGTAGCTCGATGACCAGAGGTCACAGAAACCCCACATTTGGGGGGTAGTCAGTTGAAGACCTACCTCACAACCGGTCAAAATATGGGATGGCTATCATTTATGGTTCCGGAGATACGGGCCTGCTTGCAAAGCCTGTCAGAAGCTACATACAGAGCGGCCATTATAAATACAAGCTGACACACTGCAGCACACTGAGAAAAAAAAAATCATCATTTGTTTTTTGCTAGAAAATTACTCTATGGTGGTCTTTGCAACTTTTTATGTTGCACGGTATTGAGCTGCATGATTCTGGCTAAAACGACAACTGCAATTTTTTTGCTTAGAAGATAGATCACGATTCTCTCACGATTCGTACGGCATAACATCATCTTTTACATTAAAATGAAAAAAAAAAATGGGCTAACTTTACTGTTTTGTTTTTATGGTTTTTATTATTCAATGAAGTGGGCAAATGCAGCGTGACATAAAATATTGCAGCAATTGCCATTTTTGTCTCTGCTAAAATATATATAATGTTTGGCGGTTCCAAGTAATTTTCTAGCAAAAAATATTGCTTTTTAACTTAAACAAGTGTTGGACTTTAAGTGGTTACATTTCTTGCATTTACACACAGAAGTTTGATCTAAAAAGGAAGTTGGTTACAATGTTTCATGTTGTTTACAAACTTGGCAGACAGTCAGATATTTTCTTTGCACACAGAAGTTTATCCCTTTGATATAAGAAGAAAGCGTTAGTTACAATGTTTCCTGCTAAGAACTGGGCAGACTGTCCAGATATTTTCTTTTGACAGCTGAAAGTCTCTCCACTTGTTATATGAAAGAATCAGCAAACTCTGCATTGGAGATGTCAGGGGGGTTGAATCAAGATCACAATTTTAACGATTAATTGTGCAGCTCTAGCACGGTACTGTATTTGCGCAGTAATTTTTCAAACATGTTTTTTTGGAAATAAACTGTTTCATACATTAAAAAAACACTAAAGTTAGCACGATTTTTTTTTTTTGGTATCCTAAGCGATGCTTTAAACATTTTTTAGGTTACATGTTTAGAGTTACAGAGGAAGTCTAGTGCTAGAATTATTGCTCTCGCTCTAACGATCGCGACATATGTAACCTGTGTGTATCTGGCTCTGATACTAGCCAGTGCCTACCCAGCCACTGACTGGTATCTCTCCCTAGCCTGTCCCCACACACCCTCTCACCTGCTTACCTGTAGATGGGGGAATCACTCCTGTAGTGTTATTGTGTTCTGCCAGTGAGTACAATGATCAGTGTTGCTATCTATAACTGGCAGCACTGATTGTTTTTGGAAAAACAGGCTGGTTGTACTCAAGTCGATTAATAGATTGACTTGTGTAAAACCAGCTAGCCCATTCATAGATCGACTATGGCTGGTCTCTGCATAATTGGTGTAATTTCAATTCATGTATGACCCGCTTAACCACTACGCAGTCCCTAAACATCTTTCCACTCCTATACATTGTGCCCACTGTCATACCCTCCACACTCCTCTCCTGTACATAGTACCCACTGTCATACCTTCCACACTCCTCTCCTGTACATAGTGACCACTGTCATACTCTCCACACTCCTCTCCTGTACATAGTGACCACTGTCATACTCTCCACACTCCTCTCCTGTACATAGTGCCCACTATCATACCCTCAACACTCCTCTCCTGTACATACTGCCTGCTGTCATAGACTCCTCTTCTGTACATACTTCCCACTGTCGCACCCTCCACACTCCTCTCCTATACATAGTGCCCACTATCATACCATCCCCATTCCTCTCTTGTACATACTGCCCACTGTCATACCCTCCACACTTCTCTCCTGTACATACTGCCCACTGTTATACCCTCCAAACTTCTCACTGGTACATACTACCCTCTGTCATACCCCCACACTCCTCCTGTACATACTGCCCACTGTCATACCCTTCACACTCCTCTCCTGTACAAACTGCCCACTGTCATACCCTTCACACTCCTCTCCTGTACATAGTACCTGCTGTTATACCCTCCACACTCCTCTCCTATACATAGTGCCCACTATCATACCGTCCACACTGCTCTCCTGTACATACTGCCCACTGTCATACCCTCCACACTCCTCTCCTATACATAGTGCCCACTATCATACCATCCACACTCCTCTCCTATACATAGTGCCCACTGTCATACCCTCCACACTCCTCTCCTGTACATGGTGCCTGCTGTCATACACTTCTCTCCTGTACATACTGCCCACTGTCGTACCCTCCATGCTTCTCTCCTGTACATGATGCCCACTGTCATACCCTCCACACTTCTCTCCTGTACATTGTGCCTTTTGCCGTACCCTTTGCACTCTTCTCCTGTACATAGTGCCCAATGTTAGACCCTCCACATTCCTCTCACTCACCTGCACATACTTCCCACTTATATACCGTCCGTACTCCTCCCCTATGTCGCTTACCCACAAAAACAGTTCTTTAAAATGATACTGAATACCCTCAATGTTACCAGCTCTAGAATGGACACACTTTTGTTAGTTCAACTAAAGGAAATCTCAGTTTTCATATTTGTTCTGTTCCATTATTAGAACTTATTTAATTTTGTGATTACTACTGTGATGTACAGAGGAACACAGGGGATCTCAGCTACTCTAAATATAGCACTTGTGAAAAAGTGTCCCTGAAAACAATTTTTTAAATATTGGCAACTATGCACTTATGCACTGCCCAAGGGCCACTGGGTCAGTAGTGGGCCCCATGAGAGGTTTCTGGGATCCTGTGATATTAAAGCGGTAGTAAACTTTCCTGACATTACTACTTTTAGTAGGTTATGCCACAATGTACAAGTATGCAAAGCATATTAGCACATTAGGGTACACTTAAATTTTCAGACTGGGCCCTCCAGACTGCGCTGTGATTCTCACGCATTTATTTATTATTTATAAAAGGCCCCACCAAAATCCTCAGCACCAGGCCCATGATGTTCTTAATCTGGCCCTGGTGCCCGAGTGTCTCCTGGAAGCACAGCGTCATGCTTTCCAGGAGACTAGTAATAACACCCAAAGACGAAATCTCCCGGTATTTTACTCATCACGTGACTCAAGAAGCAGGTCACGTGACGAGGGCAGATCTAATTAAGGTAAAGAATGCCATTATACACCTGAATACATGTGGAGAAGGAAGCCATTGCTTTCATGGGACAAGACGGGACAAGATAACTAGCTCCTTATATTTTACATATATTTCAGCAAAACGTAAGTTGTGATGGCAACCGTAAACACTGCTCATGCGCGTGATAGAGCGTGAATGCTGGGATATCAGCATACACCGAATCCCGGAATTATTTGCTTGTGGGCTTCGCAATGCACACAAGCAAGATGGAACATTCCTGGAGGAAATTTAGTAAAACATTATTTACGGTAAAATGACAGTGCGGATGAATTTAAACTACAGACAAGTGAGAACATGCTTACCAAACTGAAAAGCAGTAGATGCACATATTAAAAAAAAAAAAAAACGAATTCCCGCAGAACCCCCGCTTTAAATTTGGCTTTGACAAAAAAAAAACTGGAAGCCGATTGGTTTCTATGCAGAGTTGCACCAGGTTTTACACCCTCTAGCTTTAGTAAATAACCCCCACTATGCTTTGTTCTGCATTATGTATGTGGAGGAGGCCATCTTGGTAGAGGCTGGGATTTGCTTCCTCATGTGAGAGCCTCCAGCAAGGAGAACAGTGAGCAGCATATTAGTCACATGCCAAAACCCCAGATCTCCTAAGACTAGCAGTTAAAACAAAACATATGTTCATTTTTTAATAAAGAAACGAAACAAAGGCACAGAAAAAGTGCTCACCTGGTCCTGCTGTAGTGGGTCTTACCCTCACTTAATTTCCTGTTTACAAGGCTTTCACCATACACCAAGTGAGGTAAAATCTTCAACCGGAATCTTCAAAAGAAATCCAAATTTGACAGTTATCCCCTATTCTGCTAAAATTTAAAAAATAAATTATCCGTGTTGCTGTTGGAAAACTCCCCTCATTTCCTGTCTGGAATTTTTTTTTTCAGGAGGACAGAAAGTAAAAATAATCTCTAACCACCCCAGATAGAAATTTTTTTTTTTGGCTGACCGGATATACACTTAATTGTAACTAAGTAAGTACCCTTGGATATATCTGGATTTTGCAATAGCGTTCGATACAGTTCCGCACACATGGCTAATGTGTAAGGTAAAGTCTACAGGCTGTTGGAGAGCTCCCCTCATTTCCTGTCTGGAATTTTTTTTCAGGAGGACAGAAAGTAAAAATAATCTCTAACCACCCCAGATATAACAAAAAAAAAAATGTTTTGGCTGACTGGATATACACTTAATTGTAACTAAGTAAGTACCCTTGGATATATCTGGATTTTGCAATAGCGTTCGATACAGTTTTGCACACATGGCTAATGTGTAAGGTAAAGTCTACAGGCTTGGAAATATCAGTTTGTAAATAGATAGAACACTGGCTAAAAGACGGAATTCAGGCAGTAGTGGTTAATGATTCTTACTCTGAATGGTCTAAGGTTATCAGTGGTGTACCCCAAGGTTCAGTGTTGGGTCCCTTACTTTTTAATATCTTTATAAATTATATTGGGTCTGGGATCAAAAGTAACATTTCTGTCTTTGCAGATGACACCAAGCTATGCAGTGCAATAACATCCTTATAGGATGTCTCCAATTTACAAACCAACCTCAATGCTCTGTCTAATTGGGCGACTATGTGGCAGATGAGGTTTAATGTTGATAAAAGTAAAGTTATGCACTTGGGGGCTAAGAATATGCATGCACCATACATACTAGGGGGAGTACAACTAGGGGGAATCGGTAGTGGAGAAGGATCTGGGGGTTTTGGTAGATCATAAGCTCAATAATGGCATGCAATGCCAAGCTGCGGTTTCCAAAGCGAGCAAAGTCCTTTCTTGTATAAGGAGAGGTATGGACTCCAGAGATAGAGATATCATTTTGCCCCTGTTCAAATCATTAGTAAGACCTCATCTGGAATATGCAGTTCAGTTTTGGGCTCCAGTTCTCAAGAAGGATATCAGGGAACTGGAGAAAGTGCAGAGAAGGGCAACCAAACTGATAAGAAGCATAGAGGAGCATAGAAGCATAGAGGAGCTCAGCTATGAGGAAAGATTAGAGGAACTGAATGTATTCTCTCTTGAGAAGAGGAGAATAAGGGGGGATATGATATACAAATATATAAGGGGTCCATATAGTGAACTTGGTGTTGAGTTATTCACTTTACGGTCAACACTGAGGACACGGGGGCACTCTTTACATCTAGAGGAAAAGAGATTTAATCTCCAAATACGGAAAGGTTTCTTCACACTGGATGAACTGAATGGACTTGTGTCTTTCTTCAACCTGACTAACTATGTAACTATGTAAATATGTAACCCTAAAATTGCTACCTTTTGTCTTGACTTTTTCCTGAAAAATAGAAATGTAAATCCTGGTATATGATGATGACTTAGCATTCCTGTGCCTACAGCTAAGGCCTCATGCACAATGGACGTTTTTACAGCTGTTGTTTTCGACTTCTGGTGTTTTATGGCTGGGAGTAAACTCGAAAGCTAGAAAGAAAAAAAAATAGAACTAGTGGGCTTTGAGAGGTGTTTTTGAGCTGTAAACATGCTCTAACGCTACTCAAAGTGGTAAAATGCAGCTAACCATTTTTTTATTATTTTTTTATCCCATAGCATGTAAAAAAGCGGGAAAACACAGAAAGCTCTATTTCTAGAACTATTTTTAATGCAGCAATGCTTTTTTATAATGTGTTTTTATAATGTCCAGTGTGCATGAGGCCTTATAGCTATATATCTGCTGTGTGTTGATAATGTCACTCCTGTGCTGCTTGCTGGAGAGGAATCTGCACTGCCTGCATCTACCTGCTTATGCATCTTTCTTTCTGTCTATCTGTCCTGCTTCTTCAATATTTCCCCATTAGTCATCAGATCAGCAGTCATCATAGAGGTAGCTTTGGCATGAAGAACCAAATCGTTGCCTCTACAAAGATGGTGACCATACAGAAACACTGTACTGAACAAGGCATGTTAAATCGGTAATGGGTAAATGATTAACTGTTAGGAGTCTACAGGCAGTACTGGTAATTAGTCCTTTGCCTCTGCTTGCCCTTTGTGGGCTCAGCTTTCACAGTTTAGGTCCTCTTTAAGTTTACAAGTACCAACCTTTCGTACAGTGTTTTTCAACTCCAGTCCTCAAGGCACACCAACAGGTCATGTTTTCAGGCTTTCCATTATTTTGCACAGGTGATTTGATCAGTTTCACTGCCTTAGTAATCACCACAGTCATTTCATCTGAGGGAAATCCTGAAAACTTGACCTGTTGGTGTGCCTTGAGGACTGGAGTTGAAAAACACTGCTTTAGTAAAGCTGTCATTACTAAATGGGATGAGCAAGGGTTCGGCTCAAAGTTTGGTCCAAACTCAAGTTCAGACAAACCCAGAAGGTAGCTCTTAGTGCTGGAGCCAGTGAGCTGCCAGAATGGGATTATTTGCCCAAAAGCTAGTAGCAAGGATGCTTGTGACATCATTCACCCAATATGGTCACGTGTCACACCCATCCCCGCCCCTTTTGTTTACATGCAGCTACAGGGTGGGGATTTAACTGCCCTCAGCTTATTGGCTTGCACTGACAGCTGCCGTCTGGGTGCGGCCAAACATGGGTTCAAGCCAAAGCCATTCTTTTTATTTTCTTTGTGACTTAGGGCGTAAAATCAAAGGAAGTTCAAATACCTCTGATCTAATGGATATTCACAGTAGCATAGAGAAGAAATAAATTTCGTACTGCGGCAAAAATTCAGGTATGTTATCTTTAAATGTTATCTGCTGTGGTCTTATTTTTATTGATGGGCATTATGTTTCTTGACTGTAAGGATACTAGTGATGTGTTAAGTGGGAGAAGGATGTGTTCAGGATCTACCCCCTCCCTTATCAAGTGCCACAGAAATATCTTACTGGGCAATTAGCCATTTTTTAGTTATCTGACAAAACAAACAGGAAGGATGAATGAGTAAACACTGTGTTCCCTGGAGAAAAATTGGAGCGGGTGCATAACAGATACGTAACTAAGAAGCTATTGCATGAGACTGCAGCATACTAAGTTTTAACATTGAACCAGAACTGAACATGATATACCAAAATGTATATTGGGCATGCGTGCACAGCCTACCTGCCTAGGTTTCCACTGCTTGGCTAGCTTTATCCTAGCTTATAATGACCTTGTCTGTATAGTAATTTGGTTCTATGTGCTATGTGCTGGGTGTCCAATGTGCCCCTGTGCCTTTAACCACTTGACATCCGCGCTATATTCGAATGACGGCTATAGCGCGGACCTGAATTTCTGGGAGGCCGCCAATAGACGTCCTCCTCTTTGCACATGCCCCACGCTGTGATCATCCAGTCACTGAGACTTGCGTGATCACAGGCGGTCCCGGCCCCTTACCACGTGGTCAGCCAATGACAGCTGATTACCTGTTTTTTTTCTCCTCATGCTGACAGTGTGAGGAGAAGAAAAAGCCGATCACTGTCTTATGTGCAAGGGACATCTGCCTCATCTGTGCCCACAATTACCACCTGCCAGTGCCACCTGCCAGTGTCCACCAGTGCCACCTATCAATGCCCATGATTGCCACCTATCAATGCCCACCAGTGGTGCCTATCAGTGGCTCATCAATGCCCTCTAGCAGTGCTGCCTATCAGTGTAACCTACCAGTGCCCATCACTGTCGCCCATCAGTGCCTATCACTGCCACCTATCAGTGCCCATCCCTGCCAGCTACCAGTGCCACCTATTAGTACCACTTTTCAGTGCCCCCCAGTGGCACCTATCAATGACCTTCAGTGCCACTTGTCAGTGCCACCTCTCAGTGCCACCTATCATTGCCCACCAGTGCCGCCTATCAGTGCCCACCCTTTGCCACCTTATCGGTGCCCATCGGTGTCTATCAGTGCATTGTGCCTATTAGGGCAGCCTCATCAGCGTACATCAATGAAGGAGAAAAATTACCTGTTTGCAAAATTGTATAACAAAATATAAAAAAATATGATTTCTTTTTTTTTTTAAATCTGTCTTTTTATTTATTTTTTAACAAAAAATAAAAACTGCAGAGGTGATCAAATACCACCAAGAGAAATTTCTATTTGTGGGGAAAATATGAAAAAAATGATATGATCATTTGGGTACAGTGTTGTATGACCGCGCAATTGTCATTCAAAGAGTGAGAGCGCTTCTATTGTTAAAAAAAAGAGTGAGAGCGCTGAAAGCTAAAAATTGGTCTGGGCAGGAGGGGTTTTCAAGTGCCCCTTATCTATCCGTTAGAATGCATGTGCTTCCACTGTGGAAACTCTCATACATTTACAAGGGTTAGGGCTGCAAGTAATGCAGGGTGGTGTTGATGCTGCTACCTCAGCAGCTACAAAAAGCATAGCTGCTGACTTTTATTAAACCAACACTTACCTGCCCCACGATCCAGCGATGTGGCTGCACGGAGGCTCACTCATCCCACCCTCCTCTCCTCGGCGCCGTCATTGTAGCTGTGGGCACCTGGACCGTGACAGCTTGCGGCTTCACGGCAGGGTGCGCACTGCGCATGCGTGAGTCGTGCTGCGCTCTCCTATTGGCCAGCCGATCTTCTGGGACCTGAGTTGTGTCTCAGAAGATCGCTGGCAGGGAGGGGACGCCTAGGGCGAGAGAAGGAGTCACCTAGGCGGCCCAAAAAATTAAGCAGGAAGTGGGACAGGAAGTCCCACTAAAAGTCAGATAAACACCCCCCCCCCCCCCAAAAAAAATGACATGCCAAATGTAGCAGGTCAGGGGGGCGAGGAGTGCTTAAAGTGGAAGTTCCACTTTTGGGTGGAACCCCGCTTTAACCACTTGCCCACCGGGCTTGTTTTTCAGATTCGGTGTTTACGAGACTAAAACAGTTTTTTTTGCTAGAAAATTACTTAAACCCCCCAAACATTATATATTTTTTTTTTCTAACACCCTAGAGAATAAAATGGCAGTCATTGCAATACTTTTTGTCACACCGTATTTGCGCAGCGGTCTTACAAGCGCACTTTTTTTGAAAAAAAAACACTTTTTTGAATAAAAAAATAAGACAACAATAAATTTGGCCCAATTTTTTTATATATTGTGATAGATAATGTTACACCGAGTAAAATGATACCCAACATGTCACACTTGAAAATTGCGCCCGCTCGTGGCATGGCGTCAAACTTTTATCCTTAAAAATCTCGATAGGCAACGTTTAAAAAATTCTACAGGTTGCATTTTTTGAGATACAGAGGAGGTCTAGGGCTAGAATTATTGCTCTCGCTCTAACGATCGCGGCGATACCTCACTTGTGTGGTTTGAACACCGTTTTCATATGCGGGCGCTACTCGCGTATGCGTTCGCTTCTGTGCGCGAGCTCGTCGGGACGGGGCGTTTTACATTTTTTTTATTTTGTTTTCTTATTTATTTTTAATTAGTTTATAATTTTATACATCGAAATAAATTTTAAAAAAAAAATTATCACTTTTATTCCTATTACAAGGAATGTAAACATCCCTTGTAATAGAAAAAAGCATGACAGGTCCTCTTAAATATGAGATCTGGGGTCAAAAAGACCTCAGATCTCATATTTAGGCTTAAATGCAAAAAAAAAAAAAAAATGTCATTTTTCAAATTTCAGAAAAAAAAATGTTTCTTTAAGACGCTGGGCGGGACTGACGTTTTAACGTCACTTCCGCCCAGCAGAGCTGTGGGGGACGGGTGGGGGCGATTTTTCCCTCACTCGTATCCCAACACAGCCAGCAAGAGGACCCGATCGCCTCCACCGTTACCGACGGCTCCGGTAAGCGGCGGAGAGCGCGGGAGAGCGGCGGGAGGGGGGGGGGCCCTCTCCCGCCACCGATAACGCCGATCTTGCGGCGAATCCGCCGCTGGGACCGCCATTATCGTGTACAGCACTGCCCACGGAAAAGATGGATATCTCGGTTGTGGCAGCAGCTGCTGCCGTTACCGAGATATCCATCTTTAAAATCATGACGTCTTTTTACTATGACACCATGGGCAAGTGGTTAAATTAGTAAAATCTTTTATGAAATTACATTCATGTTATCAGGCACAGCTATTGCACCACTGTAAACTTCTTAGAACAAGGTTGTTCTCTATATCAAATTTTTTTTTAATGTTGGATCAGGACTCAAACAGGGTTGCAGACGTGTTTGTGACGAGTCCTCATCTGACTGTGTATTAAACAGGGCCTAGTTTGTCCAAAATGTGCAAAATAAGTGGAAAATGCAGTACAGCACACTGTTTTAATGTTTCAGATCCTATTTTCCAGTAATCTGATACATAGCCTCATATCCTGTTTGTTTCTATGGGATGAAAACTTATATAAATAAATATATATTCTTGCTTGTGTCCCCTTTCAAAACCAGTGAAACAATAATACCAATATGATTAAAGAATACGTCAACCCAACATTTCATTTTCCTGATATGTGCCTGCTGTATCATGTACGTGTATGAAAAAGTATCCTGCTCTTTTTGTATTGTTTCCTTTGTGTGAAATCCCAGGTGTTTCTGCAGGTCCCTCTGCTTTCCTATTAAAAACTAACTACACCAGGCAGGAGAGCACAGCGTGGTCAGTTTTCTGGTTGTGCTGGGAACTCAGCCTGATCTCCTACAAGGATCAGACTTGTGCTGAAATGCCCCCCCCCCCTCTTTTTCCCCAATCAGCTTCCTGTTTTTTTGTCAAAGCTTAGCTGACAAGCTGATTGGCTACCATTTACAGCTGCAACAGATTTTGCACTCTCCAGTTTTATTAAATCAACCCAATGGTGTACTTGATTTACTAAAGGCAAGTGGGCTGTTCCATGTACAAGGGAATTTGCATTTTGCACAGAGAATTTTCACTTTGTGAGTGAGGTAAAGCTCTGATGACATCCATCATCCAAGCAAGCAAAATTACTGTTTTTTGTAGGCGTAGGATTGGGTATTCTTTCCAAAGTGAATTTTCACCACGTTCAATAAATGAAAGAAAAAAAAAATCGGCAAACCAACCCCTATGAATCCTTTGTACATAAAGGTGTATGTATGGTGCATTAGCACCCTGTAGTCTGACTAATGCCCCGTACACACGATTGGAAATTCCACCAGCAAAAGTCCGATGTGAGCTTTTGAACGGAAATTACGACCGTGTGTATGCTCCATTGGACTTTTTCTGTCGGAATGTCCACCAGCAAAAGATTGAGAGCTGGTTCTCAAATATTCCGCTGGAAAAAAAAATCCTATCGGAAAATCTGATCGTCTATAGCAATTCCGACATGCAAAATTCCGATGCATGCTCGGAAACAATTTGACGCATGCTTAATTTTGATGTACAGCTCGTCGTAGTGTTGTACTTAACCGCGTTCTTGACGGTCAAAAGATCAGAGAACTTTTGTGTGACCGTGTGTATGCAAACCAAGCTTGCGGAATTCAATTTTTTTTTTCAACAGAAAATCCGGTCATGTGTACAGAACATAAAGCTCAATTTGCTCACCTACAGCCTAAATTGGACCTAACACATGCACTGGTCAAGATTGAGATCTGCATAGGATATGCAGATTTTACTAGCTCACAGTAAATTTGCAGTGATGTATAAAATGGCAGCACTTTAAGTCTGTGATTATACCTTGAGCAATGTCATCTGGCAAGATCATTTTACATATTGCTATTTAAACAGAGGATTGCTTCGCTCACATTTCCCTATGGGTCATACTCCTGCCAATACTCCTGCTTTATTGTCATCACTGTTTGCTACTACTGATTGCAATACAACTGTAAGAAAGCAAGAGGCATGCAGTGAAGGGTAGAAAGAAACTTTCGGTGTAGGTGTTATTTTCGCATACATATAAAGTAAATGCATCAGTGGTAGGCATCCTTACAGAGATGGAGATCTACCTGTGGAACATGGGAGAAGTCAAAGATCACCGGGCACAGTGTCCCCTACTCACACCTGATTTAAACTTTGAATTGACTACTGTGTCACAATCGCTTTAATTACATGGCAATTATGGGTTTAAATCAGGTGGTGAGGCGGCAACATATTGCCTCCTCACTACCGGTCAACACACACTCGGATCGAGGAGCAGCAGTGTTGCTACACTTGTAAATGAGCCCTTAGTTGCATTCAGCAGCTGCTTAGTTCCCTTAGGGCTTGTTCACGCGTAAAGTCGGAGGGGTGGTAAAAAAGCAGGATATAATAAAAGTCTATGGCTAAGGGCAGCAAACCCGCAGGAAAACTGCAGGTACCCTGCACTGCCCCAGTGGTGTGGGTAAACTGCTGCGTATCAGTGTGAAAACAGCCCTATACTATTATGCCCGGTGTATTGCTTCACACTAAGCTGAAAATCTTTGTTCCTGTTGCTGGCACCACCCTGGAGACCCCTAGCCGGGATAAGAGGTGGAGTGCAGTTGGTATCACTCCGCATGGGACAGGAGCCAACACTACAGAGGAGGCATCGGCTTATGTGGCTCTTGCTCCCTACTACCGTTCCAACTTCACAAGTACCGTATTTGCCGGCATATAAGACGACCCCCTATTTTTCAAAAGAAAACATAGATTTTGGGCTATACTCGCCGTATAAGACTACCCCCCTTCCAAGGCAACACCATTTAAAAAACATGGATTCCACCACATATTCGCCATCGACCTAAGTGTAGGCACATGAGCATACACAATAATCATCGCTATTCCAACAGTCGTTAAAGTCTTTAGTTGACTGACCACAATGCACAGGGAATTATTAAATGAGCGGTCCCAACACTATAAGCCCTCAGATTCTTATTTACAGTCAGGGGGACTCACCGGCATTGTCCTAGCCAATTCCTCAATCAACATTGTTCTCCATGACACCTACTACATAGTTGCCCACTTCCACTATGTCCTATCCAGTTATGCTGGATGTGCGGTAATACTGTATGTAGCTTTGGCTACATACAGTGTACACCGCTGAGCCAATCCCGGTAAACAATGTATTCTATTAATGAATACAAAGCCTGCATGGATTGGCAGAGGCTGCAACATCATCAGCCCTCTAATCTTTGACTCTCAAAGCCAATCCGAGCAGGCTACTGTATATAGCTTGCTTGGATTGGCAGGCTCTATATTCACTAATAGAATACATTGCTCACTGGGATTGGCTCAGCAGTGTATACTGTATGTAGCCATAGCTACATACAGTATTACCGCACATCCAGTGGGCTGACATCCAGTGTGCAGCATTTTATACCCGGCGTATAAGACGACCCCTGATTTTTGGGCATTTTTTTTTAAGTGTAAAAGGTAGTCTTATACGCCAGAAAATACAGTAGTCCCTCTGCATTACAGTCTGTTTGAGGATCTGAGATGGCGGGCCAGCAAGCCCAGAGGGCGATCTACTAGTCACCTGTCTACGATCTCCTGGTAGATCACGATCTTCAGGTTGCTGACCCCAAAACTACATCATTTAAAGTCTGTATCCTTTGTTACAATTTCTGAAATATGGTTCAGTGGTAATCTTATTGCTATAGTTCATTCCTTGTTCAGAATGTTTTTCCACAGAGGAAAACCCCCGGGCAGAACATTGATAAAATAAGTTGGAAAATATAACCACATTTTATTGAATTTATTTTCAAAGAGTATGTGACAAGGATAGTACATGGAAGGCTATACGCTTTTAATATGCATAATTTAAGATGACAATGAGACTATTGACAGAAATGACATGAACTGGACCACATGCTGTCTTCAGAAATCACCCCCCTGTTGTATGACTATCAGCTGACTGGTCAACTGTCTCATGCTTATTATGGATGAAGACAATCCAAACCCCAGGCTCTGAAAATATTTGAGAAAAGCATATACGTCTTGTTAACCTTTATTATTATAGTGTGATACAACTAGTATTGCCCTTACGCTTCCCTCTACAGCATCTAACTGACAATTATATGCATTTTTAACATTTAAAAACATTTTAGCAAGATTTATCAGTCTACTCTGCCTCTGTGTATTTCCTGTAGTTTCCTTTAATAGAAATTTTTATCATTCCACATCTCCAGAAGAAGTCATGTGGGTATTGTGCAAAAAAAAATAAGTCATGTTTTTCAACTTGTTTTTGCTCTTTATTTTTTAACTATGTTTTACACCATTCACCATTCTATCCTTTGTTTGGTCACACTTCTACGGTTTTTTTTTTGACAGGTCTCCTGTTTCTGTCTTTGCCTGTTACATTGAGAATCGCCATGGGTAGGAAGCTGGACCTGTCCAAACTGAGTGATGAAGAGGCCAAGCATGTATGGGAAGTTGTCCAGAGAGACATCAGTCTACGCAAGAAAGAGGAAGAGCGGCTTGAGTGAGTAGACCATGAATCCATTATTATACAGATAACTGGAAATGGGGTTTTGCCCTTAGCAATACCAGATTCCATGTGTAGTAAATCAGAGGCACTCAATACTGAATACTTAGTAGACATTATTTGTTCCAGTGTAGGGTACTAATGCCCTGTACACACGACCGGTAGTGTTGAGCGGAATACGCCATATTCGATTTTGCGATATTGCGCGAATATATAGAAGAATATTCGCGAATATTCGCTAATATCGAATATTCGTGATATTTTATCCAAAAAAAAATTTGCGAAATTTCGCTAATGCGAAATTTCGCTAATGCGAAAATTATTGCGAAATTCTCATAAACGGAGATCATTTCCTGTATTACTAAACTAATATGCAGTAAACACTAACTCTACACTAACTCTACTTAAAAGAAAGGAGAATAAGGGGGCAAAAGAAGGGCGGAGAAGATAATCGCGCAATATTCCTATTGCGCGATTATCTTCTCCGCCCTTCTTTTGCATCAGAGCCAATCAGAATAACTCGAATATTCGGCAAAAGGAATATTGCGCAATATTCCTTTTGCCGAATATTCAAGTTATTCCGATTGGCTCTGATGCAAAAGAAGGGCGGAGAAGAAAATCGCGCAATATTCCTTTTGCCGAATATTCGAGTTATTCTGATTGGCTCTGATGCAGCAAACCAAATCCAAAGAGACAGATTTGTTCAAATCGGTCGGTCCGACCGATTTGAACAAATGAATTGCCTCGTGTGTACGAGGCCTAACAGCTTGTAAACGTGTGTAAACCTAGTAACTCACGTGTCGTTTGCAGGTGTTTTTAATTTTTGACTATTAAAAAAAAAAAAAAAACGCTTCTAAATGCAAACGGGGCTAAACGCTGCATGTAAACGTAGCAAAACTGATGTTTTTAAAACATCTGTGTAAATTAAGCCTAAAGCTTTTTTACCGCTTAGAATATGTAAACAACTGGCTGCCCATAATCTAGACAAGAACTGTAAAGCATCATACACATGATGAGAATATTGGACAAATGATCATTCGTTTTTTTTTTGCATGCTAGTCTTATATCAAAAATGAAGAGGTTACTATACTTACTTCGGAAGTGATGTAATGTGTTGTATTGTATTGTAATGATATCTTTAGTTTCCAAGCATGCGTGGTTTTGCTTTTAGAATTTTGTTCAAATACTGTACTGATTAAATGAAAATCTTACAATCTGGTGTAATACGAGAAAAATTGTTATGTTTGTTCCTTCAGATAATTTTGGATGAACTGTTGTGATCGTCTCTCTCGAAAGCTGTGTACTAATGATCAGATTATCGTATGATCGCTTCAAAAGCAGTTTTTTTCATCCAATTTACTGATTGTGTGTACTAGGCTTAAAGTAATTGCAAAGTCTCTTTTTTCCCCCCAAAAAAATAACAAACATGTTATTCTTACATGCTCTGTTGCAGTGAATTTACACAGAGCAGCCCAGATCCTCCTCTTTTCGGGTCCCTCTTCTGTGCTTCTGGCACCTCCCTCCTGTTGAGTGCCCCACAGCAAGCAGCTTGCTATGGGGGCACCCGAGCCAAGCCGCAGCTCCCTGTGTCTATTCAGACACAAAGCTGTGGTTCGGCTACACCCCCTCTCTCACTGACTTTAATTGACAGCAGCGGGAGCCAATGGCTCCATTGCTGTGTCTCAGCTAATCAGGAGGGAGATGGCTGAGACACTCATGGACATTGCTGAACAGAGATGGGGCTCACATAAGTATTAGGGGGGCTGCCGCACACAGAAGGCTTTTTATCTTAATGCATAGAATGTATTAAGATTTAAAAAAAAAAAATTCTGACTTTACAACCACTTTAAGCAAACAGCTAAATACACAAAACAAGTTCGGTGTTAATGAAAAACTTTTTAGCCTTCCCTACTTGGCTCCCTGGGGGGTACAGCCCTCTACAAGTCCAACACAGATAAGTGAATTAAAGTATGTCTTGTATTTTTGGCAACATTGTGGCCTATTGTATCACTGTTTGGATATGATCTGATAGATTACTTGCACTTTGCATCAGCAAAACTGGTCTTGCAACATTGTTAAAAGTCAGGCACATTGAGGCTTACCTAAAGAACCTAAAGTTTGTTTACAAATGTTTACTGCCATCCCCTCTATTATAGGCAGGCATAGCACACTGTATAAGTATTTTATAAAAACGAGGATTATAAAGAACCTAAAGTAATATCAGCTCTCAGTGCGTATACTGAGGGGTCTATGTATAAAAATTGTTATGAGAATGACTCAGCATTTATCAAAAAGTCATGATTGTAATATGTGTTAAATGTTAGTTTCCAAAATCTTACACTTCTCAGGGCAAATGTAATATTCCCTAACTTGAATTTTTTCAGATCCTGGTCCCTTAAAGCAGATATAGCAGCATAGTGCTTGTGCTGTGTGATCTGCCCCCTTCTAAACTGTAAAAAAACACCTGGCTGATCCTGCGTCCTTCCTGTGTCCCCCCTCTCTGCGCTGACCATGATAATCAGTGCTATTGAGCCCTGACCACCGTGGTCAGTGTACGTCCTTTCGTCATCCGCAGCCCTGCTCTCAACTCTCCTCTTTCCCCCTACCCCTCCCTCCTTGCCTGTCAGCTCTGTGTCTGTGTCTCTGTCTCTGCCCCCCAAATCCCCGTCGCTAGTAGTACAAATAAACGTTTACAAATGTTCACTGCCATCCCCTCTATTATAGGCAGGCATAGCACACTGTATAAGTATTTTATAAAAACGAGGATTATAAATATAGTTTTAGTGCGATCTTCAGGCCAGTCGCGTGACTCGCGGCTGGTCTCCAGGGCTACTGCGGGAGGGGCTGAGCGGCCATGTGATCTCTCCGGCTGATGTCAGAGTGAGATCTCGGCCCCTCCTGCAAAAGTAATCCATCGAAGCTGTACAGTGGCCGCGAGTCATGTAACCGGCCTGAAGATCGTCCCAAATTGCTATTTACAAAGCTTGTTTTTATAAAAGACTTATAGAGTGTGCTATGCCTGCCTATAAAAGAGGGGCTGACAGTGATTTGCACATGTGGCTTACCAAACACTTTAAGAACATTCCAACTGAAATCTTAAAAAGAGATTTATATATATTTTTCTCTTATGTATTACTCATACTCACTTAGGTGGATGCAGCATCAGTCCCATGCTGCATCTGTCCCATGATGCATCTGTCCCCCGATGTCTCTAAGGCCGCGTACACACGATCAATCAAAAACGATGAAAACGGACTGAAGGACCGTTTCATCGATCCAAACCGGTCGTGTGTGGGCCCCATCGGTCAGTTATCCTTCGGTCAAAAAAAAGAGAACTTGCTATAAGTTTGACAGATGGACGCCTGACCGATACTAAAATCGTTAGTATGCAAAAGCATCAGTTAAAAGGCCGTGCATGCTCAGAATCAAGTCGACGCATGCTTGGAAGCATTGAACTTCGTTTTTTTCAGCACATCAGTGTGTTAAAACACGCAAATGTCACCGCGTTCTAACACAATTGTTTTTTTAACCGGTGGTGTGTAGGCACATCAGACCATCAGTCAGCTTCATCGGTTAACCAATGAAAACAGTTCTTATCGGATGGACTGATCGTGTGTACGCGGCCTAAGACTGAGAACCGAGGCATCAAATACCGGCGATAGCTCGGTTCTCAGGGCTCCCCAAGCAGAGAGCTGGTGACTGTCAGTCACCGCTATCTTCTCTGCACTCACTGGAGCGCTGGGCTGTGGAGGGAGCTGCTGGCTCAGGCTCTCAGTAAAAACTTGACAGGAGTCTAACCCTTCCCCACTCCATTTAAAACTAAAAAGAAAATATTACACTTTAGGTTTGATGTGGTGGCGTTGCTATGTTTTTTACTTGAACTGTACTAATATACAAAGAAGTACGTTCTGACAAGATACCGACCAAAAGTTATGGACATTATAGGCTCAATATGGTAGACCACACACAATTATAAAACATAAAAGATTTGCTCTACTTAGGGTAACGGAAGTTTATTCCTAAACAGACTTCCGGTACACTAAATAGAGCACATATAACACTACTTTGTGGATGTTTTGGAGGCAATTGTGCCTATGCTTTTAAATCCTATTTTAATGTTGAACAATGCATTTTTTATGTTTTATAATTGTGTGTGGTCTTCAATATTGAGCCTTTAAAATCCATAACCTTTGGTCGTTTAGAGACAATAGTCAGACCGTACCTTTTTTTGCATTTGCTATCCGGATGTGACTATAAGTAAAACCTTTGTTTTTACCCTTTGTACTAACATAGTTAGCTTTCTAACTATTGTTTTTTATAGTCTATATCTCCTTACTATACCATTTGCTTCTCTTTTGTGCAGTGTTACAACAGCTTGGGAGTGTTTAACCTACCCTTCACTGAGGGGGTTACTGATATCACAGGGCAAGTAGCAGTTTGATAAATGCGAAACCAACAAAGCTGTGCAGTTAGGACCTATACATGCCTTGGGGATGTAGAGTCTCCAGTATAGACACTCCAGCATTAGTGCTGCCACCCGCCATTCTTCAATGTGATACTATATTTAAATGATAGGCAGACAGCGCCTGCTCCTCCTTGACATGAATTCCTCCAATGAGTATACCTGTTTAGAATTCCTATATGTTTGATAACCTAGGATGGATTAGTATGGCATGTGACTATGTATCATGATGATCCCATCATTACTTACATACATACATAATGGTTATGAACCAAATGACACATAGTATTAATAATATATCAATATAAATTGACATTAAGTTAAAGCGGAGTTCCACCCAAAATTGGAACTTCCGCTTATCCCACTCCTCACCCCCTTACATGCCACATTTGGCATGTCATTTTTTTTGGGGGGGGGAGTGGGGGCTTCAGGAGGAGTGGGACTTCCTGTCCCACTTCCTCCTTTCGCCGAGGGGCTGGTTAGGCGATTAAGTTTAATCGCCTACAGCAGCCCCTCCCTTTAGGCGATCACATGGGACACATGACAGGTCCCATGCGATCGCCTGTCCAATCAGCGGCGGGCCGGACCACGCACATGCGCAGTGCCGCTCGCGCATGCGCAGTGGGTGCCCAGCCGTGAAGCCGAAGGCTGTCACGATCGGGTGCCCACAGTTACGATAAGGACGCCGGCTGGGGAGGGGGGGGGAGAGGAGCGGAGCCCCGGCCGGCACGTCGCTGGAACCCTGGAGCAGGTAAGTGATTGTTTATTAAAAGCCAGCAGCTACACTTTTTGTAGCTGCTGACTTTTAGTAAACATACATTTTGGCTGGAACACCCCTTTAAGTTCATAAGTTCAAAGATGACACATATTACATCAACTAATTGTGGTTTGATAGAAATGAATTTCAAATGCCTAGCACGCTGGTATATAACTCTGCACACCACTATCAAAGGGAAACCTCTAAATTTTGCTGGAGGGGCTGTTTGGAACCCGGAACTATGTCACACTTATGGTGGACTTGTCCAAAAATTAAAACATACTGGAACAAAGTGATATTAGTAATAGAGGAAATTACTGGAACTAAAATACCAGATGAGCCATGGTTATGCTTGTTCCACGGAACAAAAATGCCTATCAAACCGTACATAAGAACCTTACTTCCCCATTTCCTAAACGCAGCGAAAATGTTGATTTCCAGACAGTGGAAGGATCCTAACAGTCCTACGGTGAGGAACTGGCTGGGTTTTTTTTTTTTTTTAAACTGGAAAATAAAGTATTTTTGTATTTTTGCATATTTTTCTGGGGCCGGAACAGGCTCTCTGTCTGTGAATGAAATATTGTATGTACTTTATAGTTAATATTAAAAAAAAAAAAAAAAGTTAAGTTCATAATGTGAAAATGATGAAGGTAATTTTCTTGGGGCAAAATGGTGCTTTGGTGCTCCGTGTCCCAGCGGTGTGAAGTCCATCAGCTGGGAGTCGTTTAAGAATACAAACTCACCAGATGGTTTGGACTCCTTTGCCTTAATGACAAAAATTAGTCTAGTGTGCCTGTAGGTCATTTGCTGTGGACAAAGCCCAATGCAGTGATTTCTGCTATCTTCTTGTGTCTCCTCTATAATGGTTAACCTCGAATTTGTGGCTCCAGGAATAAACGGTATGCCACACGTAATATAGGAAAGAAAACTCTTCATAGAGTAATATCCTCAGGTTTAAGGATAAAAAACAGCTTAGAAAATATTTAAAATACTATCATGATGACATAATCGGCGTCACTGTAAAAACCATTGGCCTAAATTAGTGTAGAGACGTGGTCACAAGGCAGCTTGTTTGAGAGAGTCAACTTGACGCGTTTCATCTTAGAGACAAAACCTTTGACGTTGCATCTCTATGATGAAATGCGTCAAGCTGACTTGTTCATAACCATTATGTATGTATTAAGTAATGATTAGATCATCATGTAACATAGTCACATGCCATATTAATCCATTCTAGGTTATCAACTATATAGAAATCCCACACGGGTATACTCATTGGATGAATTAATGTCAAGGAGGAGCAAGCGCTTGAACATTTTTTGCCCTACTAGTAGGAACAATACTGGACAGCAGCGACCCATTCCTATTGTTATATTACATCCAGGCACCAGTGATACACTGAATTCAAGTTCCTGTATATGAATTTGTCACAGGCATATGAGGAGCTATTACACAATTGTGGAGAGTGGCTGCAACACTCTTTATGATATCAAGGGATTACATAGATAATAACAGTTACTGTACAGAGCAATACAAGAGAGAGATGCGCCAAACTAAGTGCAGTATGTCGTTTTTAATCAGTAGTAAATTGGTACAATAAAGTAACTACTCACAAACATGGAGTAATATAGGCATTGGTGTGGCTATGAGGCCGGGGTCATCATAAGAGGTTCCTCCGGAAAAGGTTTCTTCGTCCCAGGCTTGTGAGCCGCAAGTGTGGTATAGTGGACACAGGAAACCAGGAAGAGCCGTCTGATGTGGCGTGCGTTCCACCGTGGAGCGCGGCGTATCGTCGTCGCCCCGGAAGTGACGCGAGGGACCCGGCCAGCCAATCGGATTGGCTGGCCGGGTCCCTCGCGTCACTTCCGGGGCGACGACGATACGCCGCGCTCCACGGTGGAACGCACGCCACATCAGACGGCTCTTCCTGGTTTCCTGTGTCCACTATACCACACTTGCGGCTCACAAGCCTGGGACGAAGAAACCTTTTCCGGAGGAACCTCTTATGATGACCCCGGCCTCATAGCCACACCAATGCCTATATTACTCCATGTTTGTGAGTAGTTACTTTATTGTACCAATTTACTACTGATTAAAAACGACATACTGCACTTAGTTTGGCGCATCTCTCTCTTGTATTTTTTTGGCTCTTCTAGAGGCTTGCTTCTGCTTCAGGTGCTGCCGCTAAGTTCCCACATCTATCTAACTGCTGAAACTGGACTGTCCGGAGTATTTTGTTACCATATGGACTTATACTGATTGATGTTTATTTCAACTTTTATTTTTAGACTAGGTTGCTTGCTCAAACTGATTGTGCGCCACAAATTTATTTTTTCTATATTTTTTCTATAATTTATTTTTTCTTTATTTTTTCTATTTTTTCTACTGTACAGAGCAATGTATGTCATAGAGGTCAACAATAGTACAGTTCTTTCTCATGTACAAAAGGTACTTCTTGTTAATCATTACTTTTAGTTCAGAAAATGTGTGAAACCAATAAGAGTACATTGTGACATGGACTGTACAGTATGTTTTTATTCAGTTAAAGAGGAAGTAAACCCTGATGAGTTTTACTTCCTTTTTTGTTCCCTGCAAAGTAAAAGCATAATGGGCTAGTATGTGATGCATACTAGCCCATTATGTGACACTTATCTGCAAACAAAGCCCTCACTGTCCCTGCTGGAGGCCACAATCATGTTCACCCCTCTTCCTTCTGGGGCGGCGGACTGGCCGGAGTCACCTGACGTCACTGAGCTGCCAGCCACTACACTCGCTAGTGAAGAAATGGCCCTGAGAGCTGTCTCTTCAGTGTGCATGCGCCGATGACGTTATCGGTGCAGTACAAAATAAATATCACCTAAACGGCGCACGTTTAGGAGATATTTACTGTATCTATAGGTAAGCCTTATTATAGGATTACCTATAGGTACAACTTGAAAATGGAGGTTTACAACCTCTTTAAATCATAGAAATCTCCCTTTTTATTGAATTTAATTCCCTTTAAGTGTATTATACAATACAAACCTATCAGGTAAATTTCTGCTTTTGAAAGGCATGTTGAGACTTGTAGTTCTTTAACCATTAACCAAGCCCCTCATAGAGTTTTGTTAAAGCGGGGGTTCACCCCCAAAAAATTTTTAACATTATATTCAGCCGAGTTGTAAGATAGAGATTATGGCTAAGAAATAAAAAAAAACAGCGTACATACTGTATTTTCACCGCGGCTTCAGGGTACGTTAACTGCGGCACTGGGCGTTCCTAATTGATTGACATCCTTCCGACCGGCGCATACAGCGCGTCACCGAAAGAAGCCGAATGTCGGTGCGGCTCTATACGGCCCCTGCGCACAGATGTTCGACTTCTTTTGGCAACTTGTGACTCCCTGTATGCGCCGGTCTGAAGGATATCAATCAACTAGGAACGCCCAGTGCCACAGTTAACATATCCGGAAGCCGCGGTGAAAATACAGTATGTACGCTGTTTTTTATTTAATTCTATTGCTGTAATCTCTATCTCACAACTCGGCTGAAAATAATGTTAAAACATTTTTTTTTTTGGGTGAACCCCCGCTTTAAATCAGTAATATCTAAAACCAACAATTAATCAGAATGTAGAAGAACAAATTGCTGGTGATAAAAATTACAAGTTTGTGGAGAGAAAGAAAGTGCATTCCACAGCTCTCCTTCGCTAAACTCATCCTACTAGCCAAACACCATAACTACTCCACCTTGCTCAAACCCAAAAAGCAAACAGCTCCTGGTATAAGCTGCAGAGAAAAATGATTCATCATCTGGGAATTGTGCCAGCACCAGACTGCTGCCAGAACCGTACCTGAGCACAGTGAGCAATTTCCTTACAATACTCACTGTACAGAAGGACGTGCAATTATCACAGCAAAAGAGCTTTAAGCATTTCAACATTTTTGGGTTTTATCCTTGAGGGGCAACCAGATTTAATTTTTATTAATTAAAGTTTAGTGCGTATTTTCTAAAACTACTTGGTCATGTGCCTACTGTTTCAAGATGCTGGGTCGCCTTTAAAGTGCATTCATTCAAAGTAGTTGTAAACCTCAGACTTGAAATATGAATAAAGCATACCCTTCTACTTGTCTCAATTAAGAGTACCAAGTGTTATTTCTGTCTGCTGCTTTGTTCCTCTGCTATCGGCATGAATCTCTTCTGACAAGTTTTCCTGACACCAAGAGAAAAATGGTGACAGGGGAGGAACCTCAAGGTGATTGACAGCCTCAGCTCTGTTCCTGTGTGCTGTATGAAAGTAGGTGTGTTCCTTCCCTCCAATCAGCTGTCAGACCTCTCTTCACTGAGCTCTGCAGAGTGTAACTTCAGGTCTTCACTCCCACTTTTTTTCTGACAGCTCAGACAAGCTTTTATATTTTGGACTTTGAACAAATGTAGAGAAGAAAAGACTGCAGATAAACACTCACAACTTATGTTGAAGGATTTGTTTTTTCTCTGGGTATCACTGAGGCCAGTACACACAACCATTTTTCATGTTATGGAAAAAAAATGATGTTTTTCTCGACGTGATTCTTGTCAAGCCTGCCTTGCATACACACGATTGTGAAAAAAATGCTTGAGCAAAGCACGGTGACGTACAACACGTATGACGACACTATAAAGGGGAAGTTCCATTCGAATGGCGCCACCCTTGGCTGATTATGCAAATTTGTGAAATTTGGTTCTTTCCTAATATTACAGAGGCTACCCCCCCCCCCCCAAATAAAAAAAAATTACATGCCAAATGTGGTATGTCAGGGGGTTAGGAGACCTTAATGTGGATGTTCCTTAACCTCCCTGGCGGTATGATTCTGTCTGGAATTACGTACCAAAAGCGGTACAATTATTTGCATGGAAATTTGGCATTTTATACTGTAGGCATGCAATTCTTAGGAATAACTCACTTAAATCTGTCCAAACAAGACATCCCGGGTATGATAAAGTTTGAAAAACAAAATCATAATTTTTTATATAATAAAAAACTATAAATAATTATAACAAATTATAATGTAATTATAATAAAAAATATTCAATAATGTAATCAACTCAAAAACACTGAAATTTGCTCAGTTGCAGAATTGTCGCTGTCATTATTTTATTTTTTTATGACGAATTTCCCCACAAATCGCTATCGCTCAATTCTGCAAGTGATTAAAATTTATTATCGCTGTTTTCTAGCTGATCTAAAACCATTTTTGACATAAAGGGACACTTTTGGTTGCTATGGGCAATTTACAGTTTCCAGGCAGAAAGAACACTTTTTATTTTATAAAAGAACATGTAGGACACTGGACAGACCACTAGGGACATGGGGGGTGTGTATTTTTTACATACAGTACTGTAATCTATAAGATTACAGTATACTGTATGTAAAGTGTTTGTTTACTTTTTTGAATTTGGCGCCGTTCTCCGCTTCCGTGCGTCGTAACGTCGCAGGAAACGGAGATCGGCGGCACACGGGGACGCTGTGTGAATCAAGCGAAGCACCCGCTCGCTCACACAGCGGGGATGCATCGCTGGATCCAGGAAAAAGGTAAGCCAGCGCGCGCTGCAGGCTCTGCATGGCTACCCCGAGCGTGACTCGGGGATACCGTTCTTAGCAGAAAAAACCCACCCCGAGTCACGCTCGGGGATACCGCCAGGGAGGTTAAAGGGTAAGAAGAAGATTGTTTTCTCGTAGCTATTTGCTAATTCACTTTTGGAGCATGCCCTAACCCATCTCCTCTTTGAAGTTCTTCGACTAAGTTATTGGAGCCAGAGTGTATGGACTGAAGCTTGTGAAGCTTGTGGTGGTGGGTAGCCTCTGTATTATTAGGAAAGAACCAGCTAATATCAGCAGCCCCTGCAGGGATAGCACTACATCAACAACTGATTTCCTGAGTTCCCAGATGTTTACAAAGTCTTGTTAAAAGAAGAGGGTGTGCTACACCATGATAAACATGGCTCTGTCCCAACTTTTTTGAGACATGTTTCTGCCATCAATTTCAAAATCACCTTTTTATCTTTCTTTTATGTTTTTAAATGGTACATTTTCTCAAATTTAAGATTTGATATGATTTCTATTTTCTATTGTGAATAAAATAAAAGTTTTTATGAGATTTTCAAATTGATATCTAGATTTACACAACATCGACCCAACCTTTTTGGAATTGGGGTTTTAATTTGGGGATGCGGTGACATGTAATCACCCATTAATACTATTCTCTGGCTATGTTTCTTTGTTAGAAGAAAGCTGAAATCACCTCTTGTGTAAAATCCATTGCTTAACCTCCCCGGTGGTATGATTATTTCAGATTTTAGGTGCTGAAAGCGGTACCATTATTTTGCATGGAAATTTGGCGTTTTATATTGTAGGCCTGCAATTTTAGGATTAACTCACTTAAATCTGTCCAAACAAGAGTCTAGTAGACATCCCGGGTATAATAAAATGTGAAACACAAAATCATAAATTATAATATAATAAATACATATAAATAATTATAATAAATATAATAGTAAAAATTATCACTTTTAATTTTTTGATGACAAATTTCCCCACAAATCACTATCGCTCAATTCTTCAAGTGATTCTAATTTATTATTGCTGCTTTTTAGCTGGTCTAAAACCACCTTTGACATAAAGGGAAACTTTTTGGTTGCTATGGACAATCTCCAGTTTCCAGGCAAAAAGAACAGTTTTTATTATATAAAAGTGCATGTAGGACACTGGGCAGACCACTAGCGACAAAGGGTGTGCGTATTTTTTTCATACAGTACTGTAATCTATAAGATTACAGTATACTGTATGTATTGTGTTTATTTACTTTTTTAAATTTGGCGCTGATCTCCGCCCCGTGCGTCATAACGTCGCAGGGAACGGAGCTCGGCACTGTGAATAGAGCGAGGAGGACACCGCTCGTTCACACAGTGGAGAGGCATCACAGGATCCAGGGACAAGGTAAGTAACTTGTGCCTGTGGACACTGCGAGGCGGTCCCGAGTCAGGCTCGGGGTTACCGCTTTTGGTCCTGAAATTCCACCCTGAGCCAGACTCGGGATTACCGCTCAGGGGGTTAAGTGGGGTACACACTTTGGGACTATTACAGTAGAAGAATTTTTTTTTCGTGAAGTGTATACACAATTTTCGATATCCGTTTTAGATTTTCCAAACTTCAAAAATGTTCTCGTACACGAACAGAACTAATAATGTTCATTTAAAGGGGTTGTTTTTTATTTTCTAAATAGGTTCCTTTAAGCTAGTGCATTGTTGGTTCACTTACCTTTTCCTTCGATATCCCTTCTAAAAATAGTTTTTCTTTGTTTTATTTGTTTGAATTTCTCACTTCCTGTTTCTCCTAAGTAAGCTGTTCTAGGTGACTAACCCCCATGGATGATGGGGGCAAGCTTACTGAGGTGAAACAGGAAGTGAGAAATTCAGACAAAGAAAAAAAACATTTAGAAGGGAAATCGAAAGAAAAAGGTAAGTGAACCAAAAATGCACTAGCTTAAAGGAACCTATTTAGAAAATAAAAAACAAACCATTACAAGCCCTTTAATGTGTATTGTTTTTGTATGTTTTTTATGGGAAAAATTGCATACGAAAGATTGCGCATGATTAGAAACAAGAAACAACAACAAGCCTTTGTCGTATGAGAATTTCCATGCAATTGGTACCATCCTCGGTTTCGATTTGCTGTGAAACATCGGGGAAAAAGATTGTTCATATGATTTTCTTACAGCGTGTACTGTGCTCTACTCATGAAATATCAAACATTTTTAACGCGTTTCCCAGCATTGTTTGAACTCTGATTAAATCTGTAATTATCTGCTTTCTGATTTTCAGGGACTTGAAGTTCAAGGTGGAAAAAGAGAGCAATAAAAGAGAATTGCTGTCCAATGAAAGTCAACTGAACAACACTCACTGCATACACTGCTTGCAGCCCTTCCAGTTCTTGATCAATAGTAAGCGTCAATGCAAAGACTGCCAGCTCTTTGTGTGTAAAAACTGCAGCCGCTACAACAAAAAGGAGCAAGGCTGGGTGTGTGACACCTGTCGGGCTGGAAGGTAAGTGACATATTTAATAGCCACAAGTCACTGATTTAAAGTGATCTTGTGCTTTACCCATGTTGCAATAGTTTCACTTAATCATTACACAGGACAATGGACTCTCCTCAAGTGACAGCACTGGTGCTTGGCTTGTACCAGGTCAAATTTAGGTACTTGCACTGTGTGCGTTTAAAAGTACATTTAATGATGTATTGATGAATATAGGGCTGCATTCATGTGTGACTTTTATATCTGCCTAGAACAGGGGTGTCATCTTAAATTTCATGACAGGCCGCATGAGCATTATTGTTGCCTTCAAAGGGCCGGTTGTATCTGTCCGACTAGATGTCCGGAGCTACACACCCCTCCCTTAAATGTGATGTCAAGAGCCTCCTACCATCAGAAGTCAAAAGTCCTCTACCTTCTACCATCAGGCCTCATACACACGACCGTTTTCGTCTGCAAAATCCATCAAGAAAAATGCTGGCAGAGCATTTTTGTCGAGAAAAACGATCGTGTGTATGTTTTTCGTCAAGAAAACTGTTGTGGATCTCGACGAGAAAAAAAGAGAACATGCTCTCTTTTTTCTCTTCGGGAGTCTCAATTTCCTCGTCGTGTTCCTCGGGCTGGTTTAAGACGAGAAACACGTTCGTGTGTATGCTCAGAAAAAAGTATGAGACTGGAGCGCACCTTCGGTAAAAGTAGCGTTTGTAATGGAAATAGCACATTCGTCACGCTGTAACAGACTAAAAAGCGCAAATCGTCTCTCACCTAACTTAACACGCGGAAACACGAGATTAGCAAAAGCAGCCCCAAGGGTGGCGCCAGTGGAATCGAACCTCCCCTTTATAGTGCCGTTGTACATGTTGTACATCACCGCGTTTGAGAACGACAAGATTTTGTCTTGACAGTGTGTATGCAAGGAAAGCTTGACAAGATTCCCGTCAAGCTTGACAAGAACCTCGACGAGAAAAACAATGTTTCTTTTACGACGAGTTTCTCGTCGTGTATGTACGAGGCCTATGAAGTCAAAAGTCCTCTACCCTCTCTTACATGACAGTACACCCTATTATCTTGTACTGCTGCCTGGAAGAAGCTGGGGGCAAAGTTGGGAAGTAGAAAGTGCAAGGGCTAGAGTCAGTCTGTTAAATGATGAGACATGGGGAAGCAGGGACAAGGGGGTGCTGCGGCTGCAGGAGAGGTGTGAGGGCCACATGAAATGGCCTGGAGGGCCTTATTCGGCCCGTGGGCCTTGTGTTTGACACATGTGGCCTAGCTTTAAAGTGAAAGTATGTTTTATGATGTACTTCTAGTGGCAGGACAAGTGCAGGTATCTTCCTGCCACTTAATGCTTTTCTTGACTCCCTTTTAATAGCAGAATGTGATGGTCTGTCCCACATAAAAGGAAAATCTAATGTTCCATAACATTCTAAAGCACATATTTATTAGGACAATAGCCAATTAAGCCGTGTACACATGATCGGTTTGTCCTATGAAAACAGACAGATGGACTGTTTTCATCGGACAAACTGATCATGTGTGGTCCCCATCGGCCTTTTTTCCATTGGTGGAAAAAAAATAGAACATGTTTTAAATTTTTCCTATGGATAAAAAAAAAAACGATAGAAAAATTAGATCTTCTGTGTGGAACTCCATCGGAGAAAAATCCATGCATGCTCAGAATCAAGTTAACACATGCTTGGAAGCATTGAACTTCATTTTTTTTCGGCTCGTCGTAGTGTTTTATGTCACCACGTTTTGGCATGGTCAGATTTTTGACTCAAAGGGCCAGAGCCACAAAGATCTGCCCCGGCGCATCGTATCTGAGATACGCTACGCCGCCGTACCTTACCTGGCTTTAGTTCGAATCCATAAAGATTTTGTAAGTAAGTTACGGCGGCGTAGTGTATCTCAAGCGGCGTAACGACGCGGAATTCAAGTTGGGCGGGTAGAGGGCGTGTTTCATTTAAATGAAGCGCGTCCCCACGCCAATCGAACTGTGCATGCTACGTTCAGAAATTTCCCGCTGTGCATTGCGCTAAATTACGTCGCAACGACGTTATTTTTTTTTACTAGCGTGAATTACGTACATTCCTATTCACGGACGACTTACGCAAAAATAAAAAAAAATTCTAATTTCAATGCGGGAACGACGGCCATAATTAACATGGCAAGTCTAACTATAGGCCGCAAAAAAGCAGCTTTAACTATACGCCAGAAAAAAGGACTAGAGACGCCGCAAGAGAATGCGACGGCCGCACGTACGTTCGTGGATCGTCGGAAATAGCTCATTTGCATATTCGACACGGAAAACAACGAGAACTCCACCCAGTGGACGCCGAAGTATTGCACCTACGATCCAAAGGCGTACGAAGGCGTACGCCTGTCGGATCGAACCCAGATGCAGTCATATCTTGGTTTGAGGATTCAAACTAAAAATACGATGCGGGTAATTTGAAAGTACGCTGGCGTATCAGTAGATACACCGGCATACTCTCTCTATGGATCTGGCCCATAGTGTGTAGGCAAGACTGATGAAAGTCAGCTTCATCGGATATCCGACAAAAAAATCCATCGATTAGATTCCATCAGATATCCGATTGTGTGTACTGGGCTTTACACTTGGGCTCCATTCACAGTTGCATTGTATAATATTCACGTATGACTTTCTTGCAAATTCTAAGGGTTAACATTGAAGTCTATGGCCCTCAAGTTGCATGAAAGTCGGACCAAATTAGAGCATGAACTACTTTGAAGTTGCCGCAACTTAAAGTCACACATATATGAATGGGAAAACACAGAGAACGACTTGTCATGCAACTTTGATGCCCAAAGTCTCATGACACACAAGTGTGAATGGATCCTTACTGCCTTCTGATCTAAACGTAAACCTTTGCTTACAACACCTTCATTAGTGGGATTTGCATTCAGCTGCTATAGAGGGATTTGCAGTTATCAGGGAAGATCCTCCTGAAGTTCCACTCAAAACAGGAAACATCACAAACACAACATTTACTAGTGATTATCATTCTGATTCTATAATATAATTTTCTGCCGCATTGATTGGTGCTAGAACACTTGAACAATGGAGGCCCCCTAACATTCTACATACCGTATTTGGCAGGCTGTATTTTAACTCTTTAGACCATTTTAACTGAAGAAAATATGAGAGCAAACAATGTTATTAAAAAGAGAAAAGAAAAGAAATTATGAGAGATTATGCTAAGGTTATATGTGCTACTGCCATTAATTGTGTTATACTGCATTATCAATTATGAATCAGGTGCAAAACACTCATAAGATACAACTAAAAGCCTCTGTATGACAGTCTAACAAGTACCATATCCAGTTGCCATGTTATGCACAAGCCTCATAAATTAAACAAAAACTTTTATTTCCTTCCCTAACTGAGCCAAATCTTTCTCCTACCACTTCAATATCGGGCTTTAAAACCCACCTTAATACCGGGCCTATATTGGCACTTCTCTCCTACATGTACAAATCATCATTCTTTTGCTAGAAAATTACTCAGAACCCCCAAACATTATATAGTTTTTTTAGCAGACAACCTAGGGAATAAAATGGCGGTCATTGCAACTCTTTACCTTGCACCATATTTACGCCATATTTTTTCAAACGCCTTTCTTTTGTAAAAAAAATGGTTTCATGAATTAAAAAATAACAAAACAGTAAAGATGGCCCAAATTGGGGTAAAATATGAAAGATGACGTTACGCTAAGTAAATAGATACCTAACATGTCATGCTTTAAAATTGTGTACACTCATGGATTGGCACCAAACTCCGTTACTTAAAAATCTCCATAGGCGACGCTTTACATTTTTTACAGATTACCAGTTTAGAGTTACAGAGGAGGGCTAGTACTAGCATTGTTTCACACGCTCTAACGCACACACATGTGTGGTTTGAACGATGTTTACATACGCGGGCGGGACATACGTGTGCATACGCTTCTGAGCGCGAGCTACCGGGGACAGGGGCGTTTTAATTTTTATTTAATTTTTTATTTTACTTATTTATTTTTTACACTTTTTCTTACATTTTTTTTCGATCCTTTTTATTCCTATTACAAGGAATGTAAACATCCCTTGTAATAGGAATGGTGTGTGACAGGTCCTCTTTAAGGAAAGATGCGGGGTCAATAAGACCCCACATCTCTCCTCCAGGCTGGAAAGAATGAGATCGTGAAAAAAAATTCACAGATCTCATTCAAACTAGCCACAATTGCGGTTTGTTTACTTACGGGGCCTCCGACGGTCATAGAGATGACTGGTGACCACCTGGGATAACAGATCCCCGTTTTGGACGTCATATGATGGCGTGTGGGTGTAGAGTGGTTAAGAGCTTAGTAAATAAGGATTAGCTCTGCTGAATTTATTCATCCAATCATGGGCAAGCAAAAAAAAAAAAATGTTTTTTCTTTGCATGTGTTGGTATACAGTAAAACCTTGCATTGAGAGCCTAATTCGTTCCAGAAACATGTTTGTAATCCAAAGCACTTGTATATCAAAGCAAATTTCCCCATAAGAAATAACTTAAACTCAAATGATTCGTTCCGCAACCATTTATTCATAGGTCCTTCAGTTTATAGTCCATGTAATAAGATTATAGCCACGTGACCAAGTTGTGTAACCATAAAACATTCATCCACAAATGGAAGCCGCCACAAGGGGATTAGAAGCAAAATCCAGCAGGAGCTACAGAGTATAAAAGAGAAGAGAGGGCCTCTAATTATTGTACACACGATCAGAATTTCCGATGAAAGAAGGCAGACGGAATTTTTTCATCGGATATTCAGACTGTGTGTGGGCCCCATCTGACTTTTTTCTGTCAGAGTTTAGAAATGGAACATGTTTTATTTTTTCTGATGGAAATTCACACCAGAATGCCATGTTCATAATGCACTGGGTGTGTGATCTTCTTCAGGTTTCAATATAATCCTAAAATACTCCAAACACACATTTGGGATTTGGTGCAGAGTGTTTTGTAAAGTACTGCACTGTTGGTGCAATTTCAGCCCGTTCAAAGGAATCGCACAGGGACACGAAGCGCATTCCTGTGCGATTCAGGTGTGAACCAGCCCCTTTAAAAAATATCTTAATCCCATTAATGATTATTATTAATTACTCTATCTGACTTCCTGTCTCAGAAACCATCTCTCCTTATTTCTTGATCTGTTGTCATAGATTGTCTACGAAACAGGAAGTGAGGGGAAATCTCTTCAAAAGGATTGTAGTTAGCAATAGTATTTTTAACAAATCTCTTTAATTTTTCTAAGTCTACCTAAGCAAAAAATAGACTTGGCTGGAGATGAGCTACTTTTCCTAATGAAGTCTCAGCCCTGGTTCAACTGGTGCGTTTTGAATGCGATGTATCGCATGTCAAAACCATTTTGCCGCAATTGCCGGCAACAGTGTCCTAGGCGACGCTTTGCGGCATTGCGCCGAAAAAAGTAGTCTGCACTTTTTGCGATTTCAGCCTGCGATTTAATTGAATCTGCAGAAACCTGCAGATGTCTCTGAAATCGCGGCTGAATGACTGCCGGCAAAAATCGCAGTTCAGCTGAACTCGCACTGCTTCACTCCCGCAGCCCAGTGGAACCAGGGCTCAAAAATGTATTCCCAGCAATAACAGAGGCTTTAAACTGCAAAAAAAAGCAGCCCAGCAAGAATGAAAAAAGCACTTTGAATGGATTATAGATGTAATCCTAGGTAGGATACAACAGAGAGAAAACATATGTATACACTGTAATAGATTAGATAATGTAATGTTTATTAGTAATTCAGCATATTAGTATTTATCCTCATGTCCTGGAACGGAGCTCATCTTTAGGGGTGGTTAAATATTACAGTATATGTCATAGTTAAAGTGGTTGTAAACCCTCTCTTACTTGTTTTACCTACAGGTAAGCCTAGATTAAGGCTTTCCTGTAGGTGTTTGCAATATCTCCTAAACTTACACAGTTTAGGAGATATTTGCCACAAAGAATGCACCGTTGTCTATGGCGCATGCACACCGTAGACAACGGCGCAGGCACACTAAGAATGACAGTTTTCCCTATGGGAAATTCCGGCGATACCCGGAAGTAACCTCCGGGGGAGATGTCTGTGGCCGGAGGGGGAGACGAGATCGGCTTTGGGGGCTGCAATCTAAGTCAAGTAATATATAATGAGCTAGTATGCTAGTCATACTAGCTCATTGTGCTTTTTGTCTTTCAGGTTTTTTTGGGGGGTTTACAACCACTTTAACAAACATTTAACAACATGAGGGTTCATGTAGGTCTTAAACAGAAAGGGGTGTGGCCTTGACAGGAAGAGGTGGGTCAAATTCAAATTAGGGAGTGCATGAATTTAGGGCAGCACAAAACCTAAATACACCTTTTTCTCTGTAAACCTTAGAGATCGCTGTGCGTGGAAATCCCAGTAGATCGGCAGTTTTTGAAATACTCAGACCAGTCCATCTGACACCAACAAACATGCCACATTCAAAGTCACTTAAATCCCTTTTCTTCCCCATTTTGATGGTTGGTTTGAACTTTACCAAGTTCTTTTCACCAGGTCTAGATGCCTAAATGCATTGAGTTGCTGCCATGTGATTGGCTGATTGGCAATTTGTGTTGCCAATTAATTGAACAGGTGTACCTAATAAAGTGACCGGTGAGTGTATGTTGTATGGTTGATTAATTCATTACAGAATGATCAGCTTTTGTGAAAAAATAAATACCACCACCTAGTTACCATCCAATAAACATCACTTCACTCTATATGACCTCTCAATACACTGTTACTTATAACTTATTACTTATAACTTATTATAATAAAATAAAATAAAACACACTTTGCAGAAAATCAGAATACGTAATCCATTACAGCCCAGAAATATGATACATCTCTCTAGTTAAGAGACTTTTGGAATGGCTTTTGTTATTAGGACCCCTAGAACTCTGCAAGCAGTCTATCCAGTTCTTCCTGTTCTAAAATAAGCAATTCTCATGAAAGAATCACATCAGGTGAGTAAAAGTTTACCTATGATGAAACGAAGCGTAGTTCTGACTGTTCTTTGATCTCCATATGGTTTCAATGATACCGCGTGCACTTTCTAGAATCTCATCGAAAAAATAATTGCCCACCCCTAATCTAGAGTTTTTCGATGACGCCACATGAGAAACTAAAAATATTTTGGAGGGCCGGGCCAAAAGGCTTAACTCAATACTGCATAAAATCAATTGTATTTCTTTATAAAAAGCAGTAAATATCATTGTTGGACAACTGGTACGAGTACTTGTTATATAGTTAAACAATGAAAAAGTGAGGTTGCCTTACAAGAAAAAATTGCTTCTTTCAGTTCTCGGAGGCCTTTTCAAAACTGAAAGATGCAATATGATTGGTTGCTATGGGCAACTCAGCAACTTTTCCTCTGGACAGGTTTTGATAAATCTCCCCCAATGTTTAAAAGAAAATGTTTTTCAGTTAACTACCCCTTTAAGCAAGATACATCATATTGAACTGTCACTAAACATCACTACTAACAACATTTCACTACTAACAACATTTGTAGTGTTTGGTGTTTTAAGTTCTCTTTTCTTGTTCAGTGAGAGAAATTTTGTCTCTGCTGGGCTTTAACCACTTCCCGACGGCCGTACGAATATATGCGGCCGTCGGGCTGTCCTGAATCTCTGACAGGGCGCATATATGCGCCCTGTGCTTTTAATGGCCACTAGAGGGCGCGCGAGCGCCGCCGGCGGCGCGCGCGCGTGCCCGCTGCATTCCTGAGGTGCCGATGCGCGTGCCCGGCGGCCGCGATGTCCGCCAGGCACTCGCAATCGGCGGGTTACAGGGACATGACATGGATCTCTGTGTGTAAACACAGAGATCCACGTCCTGTCAGGAAGTGAGGTGACCGATCTGTGTCTCTTGTACATAGGGACACAGCATCGGTCACCTCCCCCAGTCACCCCCCTCCCCTCACACAGTTAGAACACACCCAGAATACATTTAACCCCTTCCATGCCCCCCTAGTGTTAACCCCTTCACTGCCAGTCACATTTATACAGTAATCGGTGCATTTTTATAGCACTGATCGCAGTATAAATGTGAATGGCGCCAAAAATGTGTCAAAAGTGTCCGATGTGTCCACCATAACGTCGCAGTCCCAATAAAAATCGCAGATCGCCGACATTACTAGTAAAAAAAAAATTATAAAAATTAATAATAATTCTGTCCCCTATTTTGTATGCGCTATAACTTTTGCGCAAACCAGTCGCTTATTGCGATTTTTTTTTTTTTTACCAAAAATATGTAGAATAATACGTATCGGCCTAAACTGAGAATTTTTTTTATTTTATTTTTTAAAAAAATGGGCTATTTATTATAGTAACAAGTAATAAATATTGACTTTTTTTCAAAATTTTCGCTCTTTTTTTGTTTATAGCGCAAAAAATAAAAACCGCAGAGATGATCAAATACCACCAAAAGAAAGCTCTATTTGTGGGGAAAAAAGGACACCAATTTTGTTTGGGAGCCACGTCGCACGACCGCGCAATTGTCAGTTAAAGAGACGCAGTGCCAGAAGCTGAAATTTCACCTGGTCAGGAAGGGTTATAAGTGCCCAGTAAGGAAGTGGTTAACAAGTGCATCGAAGTCAGGTTGAATGTCTGAGGTGGAGATGCGAAGCACAGCTGACAGATGATCATCAGTGAGAGAGGATCTATACCTGGATTTCGTGAACTTCATCATTGAAAATGTTTGCTCACATACGTATGTAGAGCCAAAGAGAACCAACATCTTCTGAGCACGTCTCCTCATGTTTGGAAAGTTCTCCTCCTTGAGAGAAGAGTAGAAATCTAGCAGAGATCTTGACTTAAAGTGCTCTGCCAGTACTGCATCAGACTGCAGGTCGATGAGTTCCAGTTGAACATCACTGGGTGCATTATCCACACTGCAGGTAAAGGGAGAGGAAATCAGGCACATTTTGTCTTCGATTTGTCTGAGATCTTCAAATCGCCTTGAAAACTCACCATGCAATGCTCCCAACATGGATGAGTACCTGCGGAGGTGATCAGCTGGTGGTGTGACGTCTTTCAGGGTTTGCATGTGAGTTATATTGTTGCTCTCCAGTTGTCTTGAAAGAAACTGTAACTTTGTCATGAAAGCCTTCACCAGGCTGTGCATTTCATGAACAAAAAGGCCCTTGCCTTGCAGTTTGGTGTTCAGTTCATTCATCTGTGCAGTCACATCAACAGAAAATGCAAAATCTGCCATCCAGTCCTCATCTGAGAGCTCAGGGAAGTCTTTGCCTTTCTTCTCACAATACTCCCGAATCTCTGCTTTCAGGTCCCAGACTCTTTTTAGCACTTTTCCCAGACTGAGCCATCTGACAGCTGTGTGGTAGCCGATGTCACGATGCTCGGTCTCATGCTCCTCCAATAGTGCGACAAACTGTCTGTGGTTCAATGCTCTTGCCCTGATGAAGTTTACTATTTTAGTAACAACATCAATGACATGGTCAATTTTTAGCACTGATTTGCATAACACATGTTTGTGTAGAATACAATGCAAAAATACCAGTTTCTGATCCATGTCGATTTTAGTCACTTTATCTTGCATACGTTTCAAAAGTCCGACATTTTTTCCGGTGAGATTTGGACATCCGTCCGTTGTGACGCCTGTCAGTCTGTCCCATTTCAGTCCCAGCCTGTCCATGCACTCATTTACCTCCGTGAACAGATCACTCCCTGTCGTCGTTCCTTTCATCGACCGCATTGCTGCCAGCTCCTCCGTAATCTTGAACTCGGGGGTTATCCCGCGGACGAATACAAGTAACTGGGCTGTGTCGCGGACATCACAGCTTTCGTCCAAAGCCAAGGAGAAAAAGTCGAAACGTGCCACTTCACGTTGCAGCTGAAGCTCCAAATTCCCCGCAATGTCCTCGATCCTTCTAGTAACGGTTCGTCTGGACAGCGGGACTTGCTCAAATGCCGTGCTGCAGAGTCCACCAAGCACTCTTTGATAAACTCCCCCTCTGAGAACGGCTTACTGTATTTCGCGATTTTGTGGGATATCACAAAGCTGCTCTGGGTTGCTGCATCCCTGGCTGCGTGAAGTTTTGTAAAACAGCCTTGCTGCTTTTGCAACTTAGCTAGCAAAGCTTCCGAAGTCTGCACCCTTTCTGCGTCAGTCAAGTTTTTATATTTTGCAGCATGTTTTGTCTCGTAATGCCGACTCAAATTGTAGTCCTTAAAAACGGCGATCTGCCCCCCGCAAACTAAACATGCGGCTTTACCTCTGATTTCGGTAAAAAAAAACTTAGCAGTCCAATTCTTTTGGAAGACTCTGCATTCAGCATCTACCTTTCTCTTTTTAGCAGACATTTTGAGACCTAGAGTCCTGTTGTGACAAGGATCCAATCACGTGCACTCAGGGCTGCCTATGCAACCAAAAACAAAGTATTAGGTTGGTTGCATAGTTCCCCCATATTTGTAGCATAGTTTCCCTATATTAGGTAGCAGTTCCTCCACATTATGTAGCTGCAGCAGTTCTCACAGATTTGTAGCATAGATTACCCCCAAACACCCCCCCTCCACCAATGCCGTTTTATTTTTTGCTTGCAGGCTGTAAGCAACAAATAAAATGGCACCGGGGGACAGGATTTGGATGCCCCCCCCCAAAAACAAAACCTGCTACACTCTTCTGTACAATTATACCTTGTATGACAGTCAGACAGTTACTTCCCCAGCAGCGGGCCAGCGCTCAGTCATGGCTTACTTACTTTCCTCCTTCACCTGGCTGAGGGCTCTCACAGCACCGCGGCACACACTCCTCTCGCAAGGCCTCATAGGACGCCGGGGACGGCCTCTGGATGACGTCACGCCGCCGGGACGTCAGTGCTAGTGTTTAGTACTGAAGGGGAGGAGCATGCTCAGCCTCGGCGCACAGGCACCGCCCGGGCCGCAAGAGGCTCTATTGTTGTGTATAATAGCCGCGGCTCGCGGCTCTGCTGTGTAACTATGTTAGCTGCGGCCCGCGACTCGCGGCCCACGATTAAATGATGCTGAGCAATATCGGGCCTATGAATAATGCAGCTGCCTGCTGCTTGGACAATGCGGATCAATCATGTATTATATAGCGGCCGTCGGCCGGACACTGTGAGAGACATTTGAGCCTACATTGTGATGGGGGCCTGGAGCTGCAGCTCCATCAGCCCCATTGTTAATCCGGCCCTGTTGCTATCGATCCGCCCGGGGGCCGGATTAAAAGGTCCGACGGGCCGTATACGGCCCGCGGGCCGTAGTTTGCCCAGCTCTGCTCTAGATAATACCTTCACACAATTGTTTTGTTATTAAATACGCTTCGCAAGCAAATCAACATTGCATAATTAATATAGAGTGTGGTACTAGATTAGAGTCTGTTGGTGTTTTTTAGGAAAGACTTCAAACATCTTTCCTTTCCTGTTTGGCTGCTTTGCTCAGAATCTGAACCCCAATGTTTTTTGTCTAGAGGAGCAATTCCTGCTGCACTACAGATAAAGGGAGAGGAGTTGGGTTTAGGGTGACCATGTGTCCCTGGATTTCCCGGGACAGGCTCGCATTTTGCAGGTCTGTCCCGGGCACATTCATTCCAGGACAATACAGTGTCCTGGAATGAACTGACACAGCCACCCCCCCCCCCTGGGCTAATCAGATGCCCCCAAAAAAGGCTGCCACATCACCGCTTTACTCACTGACAGTACTTGTCCTGGCCAGGAATGCCTGGAGGAGCACAATCCCGCCCCCTGCTTGTGATTGGAGAAATCATAAATCCTGCCTCTTGTGTCCAATCACTGTGCTGTGATTCGTTACAGCACAACCTGATTTTTTGAAGGGAGTATGTCCCTGAATGGTAGTTTGGAAATGTGGTCACCCTAGTTTGGTTCAGTATTATAGAATCAAAATACCTCCTGTTGGACATAGGCCACTTGGTCACATGATATAAATTCCTCCTCTTCATTTTTATGAAGCCTTAAGGAATGACGGGGACCTAAGCGCTTATTCTTTCCTCCCTTTTTTCTTTAGTTTTTTGTCTGTTATTTTTATTTGTTACAAGTTTCCCATGTAATTCATTAAATTGAAGTATAAAGAGTTAAGAGATACAATGATTGGTTGGTGGATAGGTTACATACTCTCCTTTTTTTGGGGTGAGCAGGTTCCTACATATTTATATTGTTACATGCTCTCCTTTTTTTGGGGTGAGCAGCTTCCTACATATTTATAGCACACTTTCACCTGAGTGTATTACTTTGTATGATTAAAATATTTTTTTTGGTGCGGAAATTCCGCTCTCAAGAGATACAATGAGTACCCATGATAGGGTATAACATTTTGCTCATACCTCCATTACGTTAAGACTTTTTTTTGTATATGGAAATGGAAATCTCTTGTAAACAATATTTTGTCTTGAAAATTTAATGTGTATAATTTTCAATAAAAATTATTGGAAAAGAAAATACCTCCTGTTTCTGTTTCTACAACTGCATTACACTGCAGTTTCTGTATGTGTAAACAGACTCAGGAGGAGTGTTATCGCACTGCATGCATTTTTTCTTTTAAATGTATTGTCTAAAGGCTCCTTGATATTTGCAGGGTGGTGAAGATCGGGTCCCATGAATGGTATTATGACCATGTCCGTTCACGCTTCAAACGCTTTGGCAGTGCCAAGGTAATGCGCTCATTATACTTGAGGCAGCAGTCTGATCCAAAAGGAGGATCAGGTAAGATTGAATACATCTATAAAAGGCTTAGTTAAAGCGGACCTTCTGGTTTCAATATAATCAGAAGTGCCATTTGTTTCTCTTAGAATAAGAATATATGCTGCACATTTATCAACATTCACTTGTTTGTATTATTATTATTTAGGTACTTATATAGCGCCGTCAATTTACGCAGCACTTTACATATACAATGTACATTTACATCAGTCCCTACACTCAAGGAGCTTACAATCTAAGGTCCCTAACTCACATTCATATACTAGGGCCAATTTTAGGCAGAAGCCAATTAACCTACCATCTTTGGAGTGTGAGACGAAACCGGAGTACCCGGAGGAAACCGGAGTACCCGGAGGAAACCCACGCAGGCACAGGGAGAACATGCAAACTCCAGGCAGATAGTGTCATGGTCGGGATTCGGACTAGCAACCCTTTTTACTGCTAGGCTTGAGTGCTACTCACTATACCACTGTGCTGCCCATAAATACTTCTAAGCCTATACAGTTTTTGGCATTCCATTATGTATTGTAATTTATTTTCTGGTTTACAAAAAAAAACTGTAGTAATAGTTATCAGTTTTTGCTACTGAACTAATTAAAATAATTTTTCTTATCGTTCTTGACATTTCAACTACGTAAGTTTATATATAAATATATCTTTCTAGGTCTTCAGGACAGAGTTTACAGCCTACCTGACATTAACAGTGAGTATTCCTCTACAGACACCATAATATCTAATCTAATAATACTGACTGCTACTCACTGCTGTTCACTGTAATGTATTAGTATTACACAGGAAGATGTCCTGATACATTTCAGCTCATCCACCAAACAAATAAACAGCGACTAGAATATATGATGTCTTCGGAATATATTTACTCCAGTGACAGGTACAGCTGTACCTGCCATTTCAAAGAGCATGGTCATTAACACCAAGGACCAGAAGTGTTCATTCTTGTGGACTCCATGGGCAAAAACATAGATAGCAGTGCCTTTACTAGACAATAGAGCTTGTGGAAGTATAGCCACCCTGTCCTAAACAAGGGCTACTAGTCAAATTGAGTTCTCCTTGGTGGTAGACAACCTAGCTTATTTATAGTTTACTTGTTCATTTGGGATGTCCCTTAACAGTTTTTTCCGTCGGACTAAACTCTGAAGGTTTTTCCAACGTAGTTCCAACGGAATTCCGCTCAAGCTGTCTTGCATACACACGGTCCGACCGTCAAGAACGCGGTGACGTAAAACACTACGACGAGCCAAGGAAATTAAGTTCTATGCTTCCGAGCATGTGTTGAATTATTTCCGAGCATGCCTGGTGTTTATTCCGTCAGAAAAGCATATAGACGATACATGACCGGTTTTCCCGTCGGAATAAACTCAGGCGGTTTTTCCGAAGAATTCCGCTCAAGCTGTCTTGCATACACACGGTCACACCAAATTCCGACCATCAAGAACGCGGTGACGTACAACACTGCAAAAAAGCCAAGGAAAGTGAAGTGCTATGCTTCCGAGCATGTGTCGACTTGATTGTGAGCACGCGTGGTTTTTAGTCTGTCAAAATTGCATCCAGATGAACGGAAATTCTTTTCATCTGAAAATTGAGAACGTGTTCTCTATTTAATTCCGTCTTAATCTCAGATGGAAAAAGTCAGATGGGGCATACACACGGACAGAATATCCGATATAAAGCTTCCGTATCACTTTTTCCATCGGAAATTCCGATGGAAAGCTCCTGTTAAGTTCAGAGGAGCTATGGTTTCTACCTTATGCCAGTAAGTGTCTTTGGTACTTCTGGTATTAGTATGAGAAACTACAGTAAAAATGATTAATGAATATTCATACTTCCCCTAGCCAAACAGCAGGAGTGATTATGCCTGAAGCCTGAGATCTGTACATGAGTGGAAGAAGTCTGCCTGTCCTGGGTATCCTGGTGCTGGAGGCTCTGTGGTCTGGGAGCCTGGCTGAGGACAGGAGAGGAAGAGATGATGTCTGGGATGTACCCAAGCTCACTCTGCAACATGAGGTCCTGGGTGAGGAATTTGTGGGGAGCCTGGGAAAGCATCAAGATGGGATCATTGAGCTTTCTGCTGCTACAAGGAAAGAATTGGTTGCCAATGGAAATGACTGCTATTAAGAAAGTATAAATTGCTGGAACCATCTTTAGGGCTCTTTTTGTACTAGTACCACTTATTTTTGTACTATTGAGTCTGCAGGCCAGTAACGGGTATTCTGAACTCCCTACCCCTCTCTACCAGGTGTTTTGAGTGAGAGTCAATGAACTCCTTTTTGTTTTGTACCCTAAAGTGACCGATGCCCATCTGTCTTTATGGCCCTCTATGCTTAAAGCAGAACTGTAAGCATGACATTTTTTTTTCATTGTGGGTAGACCAAGGGAGCGTTCTAACACCTGTCAGATTTTTTTTATCATCTGTGTCCCATTGTGTCCTTCACTTTCCAATAGTCAAACAGGAAGTAAGAGGAAATCCCTGAAAATTAAAGGAATTTCTTGGGAACGCCCAGGTCATCAAAACTAGTTTCCTCATTGGGAGATTTCCCCTCTATTACTTTCTTGGGGACAACCCAAAATGGGGGATTTTCTTTTACTTCCACTTTCAATGATAATGGTAAACAGGAAAAATAAAGAGAGTGAATCTTCTTAACGGGGTCACAGATGGCAAAAATAAATAAAAAATGATAATTGTTCTAATCTCTCTCCACTCTATCCAAAGTGAAAAAAAAGTTTTGCCTTTAGTTATACTTTAGGTATAAGTGGCGAACCACAAGGAGAATTATAATATACTCACTAAAGCTCTGCTAATATCCCAGATATTTAAGAAAAATCCTTATGCCTGTACACATGACCGATTTTGGCAGGGAATCCCGACCTTGTGTATGCCCTATCAGACTTTTTCCAACAGGAAACTGCCGGAGTGCAAGATCTCTTTTTTCCGTCAGGAAAAAATCCTAACGGGAAAACTGTTTGTCTGTATGCAATTTCAACACGCAAAAAAAAGTGCATGCTCAGATTTAAGTTGTCGCATGCTTGGAAGCATTGAACTTTATTTTTCTCGGGTCGTTGTAGTGTTGTACGTCACCAAGTTTTTGACTGTCGGAAATTGGTGTGACCGTGTGTACGCAAGACAAGTGTTCCGTTGGGAAAACATTTTTTTTTTATGGGAAAACCACTCGTGTGTACGTGGCATAACACTTGTGTTTTTACTTGTGCCCTTTTGTTAGGGGTTTTTCCTTAGTAATACTTTAAGTAATCTACCCCTGGAGTAAATGTCAGCCCACCCTGTCTCTGAAGGTACCACCGTGCCTCCAGGGGACAGGGGGGTGTTACAGAAATTTGGGGTATAAATAAGGGGGATCTAAATAAGAGACCCAAGAGGAGATGCTATGCATAGATTCAAGGTAAAGTGTTAATAGCAACAGTCTGAACACTTGAAATTAAAAGCCACATTCCGCTTGTCATGGGCTTTATCCAAATACTTTATTGACTCAGGTGCTTGTGAACAAAACACTGCCTGGGTCCTCCCACACCAACCATTTCACCCAACAAATGGACTTATCTGCTGTAGTGCAAGTAGGTGGTACATATAGCTATGAGACCACCATCAATGCTTCTAATGTTATAGTAACATTACTAATAGCTCTCACATATACAACAAAGGTTGCAATGCTAGTGTGACAGAATAACTGGATACATACATGCATATAATATATGGCACAGAGATAGGAACATGTCAGCTGACAGTTTTGTTAGTACCTTTACTACTGACATTTTGCTGTTCTGCTCCCTGTTAGGAGAATACCTGCGTCAGGCAAGGGCTGGGATGTTTGCCGATGATGACGAGGACATAGTGGACAGTGCAGAAGCTCAGCGCTACAGTATGGTAATCACACAACCACAGCATTCTTTTATATTGGCTTGTGTCTGCATCAGCTCGCAATATTGACTTATAATTTATCCATGATCAAGCACTGATTTGCAATTCTTATAAATATAGAATTATTAATGGGATTACAAAAACGATGCATTGGTACTTTACTGTATGGGCCTTTTAGCTCACATGGAGAATACCATGAGATATGGAGGAGCATTAAGACCATACCAGCCACACTGCCATTCCATCAATCATTGAAGTGGTGTATATTTAAACTTTAGGACCATTGATGAAATTCTAGATATTTGTATTGGCCCCTTAGAGTTTACATTTTATACATTTTAAGTGAAAGTTTTCCATTTAAAACAAAAATGTATTCGATTGTCTTGCCGCTTGTAAGCACTGGCCTTTGGCAGGACATGTTTTGATTACAATCATGTATATATCTCTGGTATATAAAAGCCACCAAAACATGAAAATAATTTGAAATGTCAGAAAGAGATCCTAACCTTAACTAGTAGTTAGTGAGCTATAATGAACTGCCATTTAGAAAATTTAGATGAAAAATATATTTATAGACAATATCTTTGTAGACAACTTACAACAGCTATTAGTCTTCAGAGCAGGAACACTAAGGCCTGGCTCACACTCACGCAATTTGCAAATTAGGATGTGACCTGAGTCACACAGAATTGCATGACAATGGAAATCACATTGTTTCCATTGGTGCCCATTCACATCAATGCACCACAGCATGGCGCAATTTTGGAAAAGGGTCCAATACCACTTTAGTGAGATTTTACCACGATTTTGTCGTGCATCCACATGCAGTTGGTTTGATGTGATGTGATGTATTCTTGATGTGATTTCAGTGTTTTCTGCTCTCCTCCTCCCAGACACATCCCTCCACAAACAAATCTAACAAGGATAAGCATATGTACTCACATTTTTATTATTATGTGTGTAACTGAAGAACTTTTCCCCCAATGTGCACAGAGGTCATTGTACATGACCTAGAATCGGCCTCTCTCTTCCCTATTTCCAATTCCTGGAAGGATCAGTACCTACACTTCCGCCCTTTTTTCAATCAAGACTACAGAAGTAGCTGTAGCTGTAACAACAGCTGTAATGAGAGGACAAAAAAGTGCAATATAGACAAACAAGAAGTGAAAAAGAAGGGGTGCCTTTAATTTATGTCACATTAGCCAATTTATGCTTATCATTGGCCACAACCCAAAAAAACAGAGCCATGAAAATTACGTCAAAAACTTATCAAAAATCATGTCAAAATTGGATCAAATCACGGCCACAGTAGTGTGAACCAAGCCTAAAAGTGAAAAATATTGTATAGGCTTCCCCTTTTTATTCCAAACTGATGTGTATTGTTGGCTAAAAGTATGCTTAACCCCTTGGCGCTGGCTGTACGCAAATATGTGGCCTCTTGGCGTCCTTAGTGCAGAGGGGCCACATATTTGCGTTAATTTCTGCCTATGCATTTGTGCTGAGAGCGTGCACGCTGCGCGCTCGCAGTATAGTTACAGTCTAAAAATCAAAAGCGCCTGATTGGGAGTTTTCGAACCACATGACAGCCAATCACGGCGGTCACATGATCTTAGGATGTGCCCTGCCTCCCAGTGTCATAAACCTCTTAAAGGGCCAGGAGGTGCCGGCGCCAAGAGGTTAAAGAAATGAACCTCTGCATCTTTTTGTCAAAATTTCCAAATTGTTATCTCACATTCTCCAATTACTTCACTTTCTAACGCTTTTATCTCCTTAAGATGCGCAAGACCAAGCGCCTACTCTCTGTCCATCCGTATGACTTTGAAAATGACTCTGAGTATTCAGCCCAGTCTCGCAGACAGTCAATACAGCTGTCTCCTTCTCTAGATCAAGATGTCTTCCAGGTATTTCTGTGCTTTGGGTCTTTCACTGATTAACTTCTCTGATTCTCACTATGATTGTAATGGTGGTCTGTAGACTTTATTCTCTTGGTTGGTTGAATATATACAGTACATACACAGTAATTGTCTTTGAGTCTTGGTTGTTGGAAATCATTATATTTATCTATTCTGTATTATACAGTCATTTTCTGAGTTCACCAGCTCTGGTAAAGACGTGGCTCGGAAAGAGTCTCTCATTGCAGAGGCAGAACTGGCTTCTGTGTTCCACCAGCTACTTCAGGATCAGGGACAAACTACGGCTAATCCAGAGCAAGAGTTTAGTACTGAAGTCCGTCTGACAGTCAACTCCCGACGCCGTAGTCTTGACAACATTCGGAGGCCCAGTAAGTCACAAAACTCTGCAATCCTAGACTTCAAATAAAATATTTGTGAAACTGTTCTGCTATAATTATTTAGCAATGTGAAAAATAGATGAAAAAGGACTGTGGTATATTTTTTGTGCTAATTATATGTTTCCATCAGGCTTTAATTCCTATTTTAAAAGGCCTAGATGGGCTCAACATGATTGGCACTGCGCTGACAAGCCATTCACCTCTGCAGCCAAGGGTTCGGATCCCGGTCTCGGCTACATGTGAATTGAGTTTGGTGGTCTCAGCCCGGCTCCCGGTGGGTGTGCTATGCAAGGTACGCCTGTGCTTAGTACGCCCACCCCCCCCCCCCCCCCCACAAAAACCACCACACTTGCACGCACACAAAATTGGTTTAAAACACATGCACTTTGGCCATGCGGTCTCTTAAAATAAAGAGAGGCGAAGGACCTACGGGGCTGGCTGGGTGGGCTAGGCCCCCTCACTCCCTCATAGGGGGAGTCCCTCTGCCCCATTGGGGTCCCGTTGGGCCCCAGTTGGGCTCCCAAGAGGAGCAGGTAGGGCGGGGTGAGTGGGAGGCCCCCCCTTCACACCCGCCATTGCCACCAGGGGCATGGAGAAGGATGGCGATTGCCTCCGGGGGGAGGGTCTGCCTACTCCCAACTCCTGCAGTCCGGCTCCTCTCTCTCGAGTTCACGCACAAAAATACACTTTAAAAAACAAAAAAAAAAGGCCTAGATGACCATTGCAGATTTTAGAGCTAGTAAAGTTAATAATATACTTTATTGTCATTGTATACATACAACAAAATTAATCAGGATATTCTTTACAACAGCAATAAAACATTTATCAACACAAGCACGCATACATACTTCTAGCACATGCCCACATATCTTCTTAAAGCGGAGTTCGACTTTTTGGAATCCTCCCCCCTTCCGGTGTCACATTTGGCACCTTTCAGGGGGGAGGAGGGAACAGATACCTGTGTAATCCAGGTATTTTCTCCCACTTCTGGGCATAGGTCATTGCGGAAACCTACGCCACGTCCGGCGCCTACTTTATCCCCCCACTCTCTTCTGGGAGACACACATGTCCCAGAAGACAGCAGGGACGAGTGGGATCGTGCAGCACGACTCGCGCATTCGCAGTAGGGAACCAGTGGCTTCACTTCCTAAATCCCTTACCGAAGATGGCGGCGGCAGCACCCGAGAGTCGAGGGACAGATAGGCTTCGGGTGCCGACATCGCGGGTGCCCAGGACAGGTAAAGCCAGGTACACACGATAGGTTAACCAGAGGACAACGGTCTGAAGGACCGTTTTCATAGGTCAAAACCGGTCATGTGTGGGGCCCATAGGTTATTTAACCATGGGTTAAAAAAAAAAAGCAAACTTTCTTTAAAATTTAACCGATGGTAAAAACCCACGCATGCTCAGAATCAAGTTGACGCATGCTTGGAAGCATTGAACTTCATTTTTTTCAGCACTTCGTTGTGTTTTACGTCACCGCGTTCTGATACGATTGTTTTTTTAAATGATGGTGTGTAGGCACATCAGACCATCAGTCAGCTTCATCGGGTTAACCTAAGACAACTGTCCTTCAGACCGTTCTCATCGGGTTGACCAATCGTGTGTACACGGCTTAAGTGTCCATTTATTAAAAGCCAGCAGCTGCAGCATTTATAGCTGCTGACTTTTAATATTTTATTTTTTTCTGGCGGAACTCCGCTTTAAATATACCAAAATATAAAATGTTTTTAAAAAAAATTTAAATTCCACATAAAATTCCTAAAACTCTGTATGTGATGGGGTTATGGACAATACAGCCCTAGGGGGGAAAAAAAGACTTTAAGCGATTAGTGTGCATTTTGAGTGTCTTATAACCTTTGCCTGATGGCAACGGGACAAACCTGGATGGGTTGGTTTACTACTAATAGCTTTTGCCCGCTTTTTTTATTGCCTGACATTGCCATCTAGTGTCTGGTTAAAGCTTGTAGGAGGAGTTTTCATTCTACTCTGACTGTCCTATGAGACCGCAGGAACCCTGACCCTATGTCTGGACAATGGTGATTGGCCATGTGCTGAACACATGCACCCTCCCAAAAAAAAAACTCTCTACCAATTCACACAAAACTGAGCATGTGCCACAGTGAATATAACAAGCATGCTTTACTGCTTATACAGACTGATTTTATAGTTGTGGGTTTAATAACAATAAAGGACAATCCCGCCTGCTTCAATCTCTAAAGGAAAAACAGTCTCTGCAGCGCTTTTTTTTTCACTAGAAAGAAAGTATTTTGAGACCATCACAACTCCATTGTAATATGCACTCCCAAAAATGTAATACCCTTTCCACCTCCTCACCACCTATATATGCTGGGCAATGATTGATCTTTCTTAATTTCCTAAAATCCACTATAATTTCATTAGTTTTGCAGTATTAAGTATTAAATCATTTAATCATTAAAGGGGTTGTAAAGGTAAAAAAAAAAATCCTTAATGAGCTTCCTTTACCTTAGTGCAGTCCTCCTTCACTTACCTCATCCTTCGATTTTGCTTTTAAATATCCTTATTTCTTATGAGAAATCATCACTTCCTATTCTTCTGTCTGTAACTACACACATTAATGGGAGGCTTTCTTCCTGGTGTGAAGAAAGCCTATTGAGGGGGAAGGGGTGAGCAGGATAGTCAGGACGCCCACTAACACAAAGCTCATGTCTCTATCTACAAAGTAGAGAGTGTCCTGACTCTCCTGCTTGCCCACTCCCCCCACAAGAGGCTTTCTCCACACCAGGGAGAAAGCCTTGCATTACTGTGTGGGGGTTACAGACAGAAGAACAGGAAGTGAGGATTTCTCAGAAGAAATAAGGACATTTAAAAGCAAAATCGAAGGATGAGGTAAGTGAAGGAGGACTGCACTAAGGTAAAGGAAGCTATTTAGGGACATTTTTTTTACCCTTACAACCCCTTTAAGTATTAAATCAGTCTAACTAAAGTGGTGCCTTCATCAAACTTCACTATAGTGTTAGGCCGCTTACACACGACCGCTTTCCTCCACAGAATCCATCAAGAAACTTGGTGGGAGAGCTTTTTTGCCTAGTAAAACGGTCATGTGTATGCTCTTCATCAAGAAGGAAAGAAGAGAGCAACTTCTCTTTTGCCTCGACGGGAGTCTCAATTTCCTCGTCGGGCTGGTTTTCGATGAGAAACACATTGGTGTGCATGCTTAGAAACCCGCGCACCTTCGGTAAAAGCAGCCCCAAGGGTTGTGCCAGTGGAATCGAACTTCCCCTGCCGTCTATGTGTTGTACGTCACCGCGTTTGAGAACGAGGAGATTTGGTCTTGACTGTGTGTACGCAGACAGCTTGTCAAGTTTCTTGACAAGCCTAACAAGGAACTCGTCGAGGAAAACGATGTGTCTTTTCCGACGAGTTCCTCAGTCGTGTGTACGAGGTCTTAGACGCATGTATAGGAGTACAATCAGGGCCCCAGTAAACAGGGCCCGACTCAAAACACATCCCTGTGGTATCCCTGTATTCAAAATAATAGTATTAGGCACCTAATCTCCTATTCTCAGGAGTTGTGGCCTGTTTGTTAGAAAATCCATGATCCATGAGCACAGCAATGGACATAGGCCCAAAGCATTTAACTTTTTCATCAATCTGTCAGGAACTACTCTGTTAAATGCTGAGTTAAAAATCAATGAATAACATCCTAACATCCTAACATATGTGTTTGAGTGCCCAAGATATGTCAAAGCAGTATGCAACTCAATAGAAACTGCATCATCTGTGGATCGGTTTACACAATAGGCAAACTGATACTAATCCAGATCAACAGGAATCCTTGCCTTAAGCTGTAATAATACAAGCCTCTCAAAACATTTCTCAAAACATTTCATGAAGATAATAGTTAGGGCAACTGGACGATAATCATTTAGTATCGGTTCATGTATATGCGAATTGGATACGTTTTTAACCTCATCCAATTCGCATTACATGGAGCCGGTTTACACATGTCTGGGGTGGCCGTGGTCAATTTCTAAAAAGGGTCCTGTGCAATTTTGGGTCCGCTTTAGGTGCGAATTCAATTGAACTGGTGAACCACAAACTGCAGCCGGACATATGTGAACCCCTTAAGCATGGTACTGCTGATAAATGTATTAGTATAGTTTTGCTCTGGTCTATAAGAAAATATGTCAGGAGAAATGTTGGCTTTTTTATTTATTCAAGAATATACTATTGTTTACCGATCCTTTAAAACTAGCTATGTATCATGCTTGGAACAATTACCTTACTCTGTATTTTAAAAAGATGTCTGTTCTCTCTCTGATTTGTTAGCAAAAGCTGTAGAACATCACTCTACATCCCTTATGCCTTGAAAGATAGACTCCTTATGAACATATATTTTCTTGTATAACCGCTGTAAATAATGCATTATTTTCAACCTCTTCCCCTTCCCACCCTATTTTTCCAGACCTTCCTTCTTTAACAGAATCCCAAGTAAATTGTCCCTTCCCTGATCCCCAACTAACTCGCACCCGCTATCTCCCTAAAGGCAGCCCTTCCCTTGTACCCAAGGGATCACGATATTCTGGGGATATGGACACTTCGGATGAAGAGAGGGGTGCTGCTCCCAAAGCTCCCCCAAGGCGCAGGAGTCGAGCATCTTCTCAAGAAAATGTGCATCATTCAGGCACTCAGGTAATGCTTTGACTGAAGAACTGATTAAGTTAATCTCATCATATAAGATGCAATGTTCCTAATCTTGGTACACACAGGAATTTATTTATTTTCATTCAACCCAGTGGGCCCGTGGGTACCTAGCATAAAACTTGTAACACCAGTCTACACTGTGGATTTTTTCTAGACAGAATCAATGACACACTTACAGTATGGTAAGGAGTTACAAACAATCACATATTAATTAAAGGCTGACATATGCATAAAAATGTTTAATGGGGGGTAGCACTGTCTCATTTTGACAGGTGAAGGGAGAGTTTGCCATTTAAAAAAACATATGTAGTACCCCTGTGGGTCAACTGGGAGCAAGGGGGTACCTCCAGAGGCATGGGGCATGCTTACATTCACCCCAGGGCTATAACGGGAGGTTAGAACAGAATTTGTCAGTCACTTTAAAGAGGAGTTCCACCCTAAAAAATAACTTTTGTTTAATCCCCTCCCCCTTACATGCCACATTTGGTATGTAATTTTTTTGGGGGGGAGTGGGGGCTTCAGTAGGAGTGGGACTTCCTGTCCCACTTCCTGCTTCCGCCGAGGGGCTGGTTAGGCGATTAAGCTTAGGCGATCACATGGGACACATGACAGGTCCCATGCGATCGCCTCTCCAATCAGCGGCGAGCCGCGCGCACATGCGCAGTGCGGCTCATGTATGCGCAGTGGGTGCCCGGTCGTGAAGCCGAAGGCTGTCACGGCTGGGTGCCCACAGTCGGGATGGAGACGCTGGCTGGGGAGGGGGGAGAGGATCGGAGCCCCAGTCGGCGTGTCGCTGGAACGCAGGAGCAGGTAAGTGAGTGTTTATTAAAAGCCAGCAGCTACACTTTTTGTAGCTGCTGACTTTTAATAAACACAATTTTTGTCTGGAACACCCCTTTAAGTATTTTTCAATGCTTTAATAAGGAACTTGAAAGAAGTAGTAGGAGAGAGGGTTATGGGAGGTTTCAGATTCCATTTTCAGATCGGCTTTCTCTTTTAGCAGATCTTGACTATCTGGATAGGCCTTTCACACAGACCTAGCAGCCGGTAGAACTCTTGGATAAGCCTCTCTCACAAACATAGAAGTCAGTAGAACTCTTGGATAAACCTCTCTCACAGACTTAGAAGTCAGTAGTACTCTTGGAAAAGCTTCTCTCACAGACTTAGCAGCCAGGAGCTAGTTATCACGATTTAGATTGTAGAATAGGATTCAGCTTTACAGTGTCAGAACCTTTAAGCCACCCAATAACACTGTAACGGTAGTTCAGATATGGGTGTGTCCTCCAAATGAGTCATCAAGCCCTCCTGAGAGACCAGCCTTCATCCTGGCTCTCTTCAGCGAGGGTCCTCCCCTGGATCTTCTCATCTTGGCTCGGCTTCTTCCACACAGGCAAGACAGCCTAAGGACCACCACAGGATTAGTAGGCCTCTGTAAAATGTACAGATAGCTATATCTAGTATACCAATGTAACTGAAATTAGTGGTGTGAAATTTTTGTAACAAATTAGATTTCACCTTTAAGCTTAGAGTTGCCATAAGTTGAAAGGCAATTGCACGTTGGCTGCTTTGGTTCTCAGTCCAAATGAATACACTTGAAAGTATGTTTATAAAACTTTTTTGTCCATGGGGCTCTTAATTAATGTTAGCTTGACCATGAAACCAAGCCTAGTCACTGTCCCCATCCTTTTCAATATGACATTGTCATAGAGCAGCCTGAAGTGTGCTGGGCATGATGTGTTTTCCATATATGTAATTAGACTCTTTTCAGTGCTTGCTCATTACTTAGAACCACGGCTAAGATTTACTTTTGATGTAAATGATTTCCTTTTTTCACATCCCTCTTAAGCCCCTCTAGTTCTTTGTATGGTTTTGTTAATTATTTTTATGTGCCTTGTTCTTGGAATAAGCACCTCTCAGGAGAAAAATCACATTAATGGCTGATTGTCATTAGAAGAGTTCACCGATATGCACTCAGAAAGGAAATATCCAAAAAACTTTAACCATTTCATTTCATCATATCTACAAGAAAATGCAATAATGAAAGATATCCAGATACTGTCACTTGGGTTATCTACTTAAGCCAGCCGTAGACCGTTTGAAATTTGGGCAGTTCAGCAGGAACCGGGGCGAGATGCAAACCATGTATGGGCACGCTGAATGTACTCAAGTTGTTCAATCGATCAACTTAGGTACAACCAGCCTGTCGGATTTTACATAGGATTATCACTGTATTCTCCCTCTAGTTTATGCTTTCCCCCTGCGGGGAGAACACAATGGCTGTGTGGGAGGGATTCTCCCATTGACACAACTGTGGTTCCAGGGAAGAATATCACTCCATTTTTGGTCGGTCTTAGATGAATAAAGAGCATTAAAAGATTTGCTGCCACCATGGACTACCAACCTTGTAGCAAGGCCAGCCATAGATGGGTTGCAGGACAAAAAAATCGCTCATTCCTTCCTGCAGAGCCTTTGTTTTCTTATGTCGGAGAACTTGCCCCTGGTGGGAGACACGGTGACTATTGCTAGTGGCTATAACAGCCACTCGTAATAATCACATGTATCAGTGGATCAACTTGGGAACATTCAGCCTGCCCATATAGGGTTTTAGTCTCAGTCGGTTCCTGCTGAACTGTCTGAGATTCGAACAATCTATGGCCGGCTAAAGGATGATTTAGTAGAGAAATTACTTGCTAACAGGTAAACACACAGTTGAAATACATATATGTACTGTATGTAAACAGGCACCCCAGACAGATAGTATAACCAGGTCTTAGAACAGGGTAAAAACCTCTGATGAAAAAACCCTTCCAGTGTTGGAGATCTTTAACCAATGCATCTTGAACAAAGACCCACCCTACCTATAGCCTGCTGACTGAACAGTGAAGGAGCAGCAGCACATCATTGACAGTTTCCTTGTATTCTCCTCTCCTCTAAACATGTTAACTTGTGCATTCTGCAAGCCAGGAGAGCCCCTTCTGAGTCACTGTGCTGACTTTCCCCTCTCCCAGTGTGAGTGGTCCTGCATACAGAGATTACAGCAATCTAATAATATATTAAAATACTTATGCAGTAGTGAAAAATGCAATGCTAGTTGTCTACTAGTTTATCTAACATTTTATAGTAATTGTAAAATAAATGTAATATTTTTATCAACACATACCTATACTAAATAGTGTTTTCATATTTGCCTGCAGTTCAACATAAATTGCAACCTTTGCATTTTCATTTGATGACACCTAGTGGGCAATTGTGAGAGTGTTATACATCTAAAGCGATTTACCTACTCTTCATAGGAAAATTATTATTATTTTTATACAGGATTTATATAGCACCAGTCTGCATGTCTACAACATGAGGGCAGAGAGTACAGTAACAATACAATTCAGTACAGGAGGAATCAGAGGGTCTGTCCCGTTAGAGCTTACAATCTAAAAAAGAAGGGTCAAGTGGTACAAAAGGTAATAACTGTGGGGGGTTAAAATAAGTTCATTTGGTCCAGTAACAATTGGTTATTCCCAGACTGTGTGTGTGTATGTATGTATGTATGTATGTATGTATGTATGTATGTATATATATATATATATATATATATATATATATATATATATATATACTGTTTATATATATATATATATATATATATATAGACATACCCCACTTTTAAGTACACAATGGGACCAGAGCATGTATGTAAAACGAAAATGTACTTAAAGTGAAACAATACCTTTTTTAACGTCTAGGGTGTAGTGGGGGGTCAGGGGCTGTAGTTGAGGTCTCAGGGGCTGTAGTGGGGGTGTCGTCACAGACGGAAGATACATTTCTGCCTTGATTAGACAATTCGCCAATTACTATCAGGTGTCGACTGCAGAAATAGCCAGAAAGGTTTAGGGCGTTGGAAAACTTCAGCTGTTCAGAATGAGACAATTAAGGCCTCTATAAGTCATCCAGAGGTGACTACTGATTGCTGCATCCTGAGGCTTTCTGAGTTAAGGGGAGCAGTGAGAAAGATTTCTGAAGAGGTGAGGTGGTTGTTGATTTTTCTGTGTGATAAAAATCAAAAATACTATTGTTTCTCTGCTGTATGACCAACAGTGTCTGCCCAGCAGTAGGCTGTGCCAGACTCCATAGATAGGTTCCTATGTGGTGAAGGAAGACGCCCCAAGTGGCCAGGGTTTATTTTATGTTTTGTTTTGTTTATGCTGTTTGGATGCTTGCCCTTGTTTCCAGCAATATGGATGAATAAACCAAACTCTTTGTTTTCAACCGTCTTCGACTGCCTCTCTGTATAGTTCAGTGTGTAGTGAACCCATCCAGGGGGTCACACCCCCCCGCTACCGCGCTAACGCCTTACAATGGGTTGAAAAAGAGGTGATTGTGTCACAACAAGGTGCTGTTTATGTGGTCTCTGCCGTAGAGGGGCGTTATTATTGAAACAGAGAACTGGCCTATTTTGCCTGGGTGCAAGTTTTAAACTGTATGAGCTTCTAGGGAAAAGAACACGCTCTAGTTGTCTGGGTTTACAAAAATCTTCTCCTCTTTAAAAGGATGGTGATGGCTCAGTATGCAAAATAGCATATAGAAAATAATTTAATCAGGATGGTCGCACTCCAACAATTTCTTTATTGGTTAAAAACCATACAGCAAAAGATACAATCAACAGCTGACATGTTTCACACCGTAACTACTCGTGCTTACTCATAGCTATGAATAAGCACCAGTAGTTACGATGTAAAACATGTCAGCTGTTGATTGTATCTTTTGCTGTATGGTTTTTAACCAATAAAGAAATTGTTGTTGGAAAGCAGCCAACCTGATTGAATTATTTTCTATATATATGAGCAGACCATTTGGCCCAATCCCAAAATTTGCTTTAATATTTCTATAACATACATTTTTTATCACTTTTGGTAACTTTTTGTTATGGGGGGGGGGCTTCAATATGCAAATGTGAATAAATTTTACAGTCTAATGCCACGTACACACGATCATTTTTTGTGATGAAAAAAAAAACGACGTTTTCTGTGAAGTAAAAAACGACGTTTTTGAAACGTCACTTTCAAAGACAATGTTGCATACACACCATCGTTTTTTTCACAAAAAGCGAGGTTACGTTCACCACTCTTTTCCATTGAAGCTCGCTTCATAACTAGCTTCTGGGCATGCGCGGGTTGAAAAACGTCTTTTGCTACACACGGTGACTTTTTGTGAAACAAAAAACGACGTTTTGAAAAACGACACAAAAAATTCAAGCATGTTGGAATTTTTTTTTGGTTTTGCCCACACACGATCAATTTAAATGACGTTTTAAAAAACGTCTTTTTTTTTCATCGCAAAAAACGACCGTGTGTACGCGGCATAAGTCCACGTTAGTATGTTTCGTTCTTATCAACTTTTAAAATTTCCAGATGACTTCTAAAACCAATGTTCTAAATGAAAACAGCATCTAAAAACGATGTTAGGAATTTTGATATAATAAAGTGGTCTGTGTTCTTCTGAGAAAAAAAAATTGCTATTGGCTAAGATTGTCCCATTCAGAATTAAATATCACTGGAATTCTCAAATGTTGACAACTCATGTGCTACTGCTGTGGCTGTTCAAAAGAGATCTAATCTTATATTGAAAACCTTATATACTGCTTTGCCCAGCAAGTTGAAATGATGCCTTCTAGTGGCCATGAGAATATCTGCTGTTTAATAAATCTAAATATTTTGCTAAAAACGTTGCTATAAAAAAATCACCTCCAACTAAAACATTTAAAGGGTCACTAAAGGAATGTTTTTGTTTTTTTAGCTAAATAGCGTCCTTTACCTTACTGCAATCCTGGTTTCATGTCCTCATTTTTCGTTTTTGCTTTGAAGTTGCTGTAATACTTCTCTGATCTCCACACTTCCTGCTTGTCTGTTTCCTTATTAAAAAAACTCATGGGAGCTTCTATCTGTGGTCCCTGATCAAGGAAGTGTGATTACTGTGTGTCTAAAACCCCTCAGAACCAATCAGTTTAATTTTAAAAACAAACACTGCCCTGTGTTTGTTTGTTTTTGTTCTGTGTGTCTCTGTACTTCACAGAAACATGAAACTAGATTAAAAACGAAATTGAAACTAGAGGCACATTATATGATTGATTTTTTTCAATTTTTATTCATTTTTAAAAGGAATCAGTTAACTATTATGTCTCTATACCCTGTAAACAGTAATTTCAGCAAAAAAAAAAAATGTTCCTTTAAGGATTGATGGATTTGGGGCAGATGAGTGTAATGTTTAATTGCACTATCCTTCTTTGCTTAGTCCGTTGGTTTAAAGTCCTAGACTACCTTTGGGGTCTGTGGCTTATGGCTTTAGCACTAAAAATCTCGGACATGAAAACATGATCACTTATTGAAGAGTCACAGCCTGCAGGTTCTAGTAGTTGCTCACGTTTTTGCCAAGAATAAGATTGGGGACATTGATATGAATGAATGTATGCATTTCCTCTACCTCTCACCAGGGGCGGACTGACAACTCATGGGGCCCCCGGGCAATAGAAGATTATGGGGCCACCAGGCTTACAGATAGCCACCTAGCGAGGTGGCAGTACAAAGGCGGGGGAGCTAAAATCTTGAGATTTTCACATCAAAAGCATGTATGTTTTGGACATATCAGGGACAGATGTAAAAAAAACACAGATTTTTACATACTGTCCCTGGTTTTAATGAGCCTGGCAACCCTGATGGGGCCCCCTAGTGGCATGGGGCCCTCGGGCAGTGCCCGAGTTCCTCAATGGTCAGTCCGCCCCTGCCTCTCACCTGCTCTCCTGATTTCTATTTTCTTAACTTTTTTAAACTTAAGTTGTTCTTGAAAGAGATTAATAGTGGTGGTAACAGATTCCTTTGGTGGTGGGCTCTTTCCTACATGCTCCATTCTCTTCTTTCACAGATTTCTGATCTCAGCAAACGCATGTCTGCCATTGAACGCATGCTAAACCGCCTAGAGGAGAGAATGTCTGTACATTCAGATGAGGTAACTTTGCCCCATTGTCTTAGACTTCTCACAGGAGAAGACAATGTTCTGTACACAATCTGACACTGTTTATTCTTTTAGTCTACAAGTCATGGAGTGCACACAGATGCTGACCTGGAGGAAGAAACTCTGAAACGAAAGATTGGAGAACTTGCCAGTAAAATCTGTGACAAAGGAGGATCCTCAGATGAGGAAAAAGTCCCTAAATTTAAACCTGCACTAAAATCATCCACTGAGATTGCAAATCAAAAGGTAGGTCCAAGAGAATGATCAATGAAGGACGATAGATTATTATTAATGGAGGAACTGCAAACCTATATAATATACATATTCAATTCATTTAAACCTGGATCGCTTTAATAGACTCTGCATATCTCCATGCCTATCTGAAGTAACAGGCCTATTTCAAGTAATTAAACATCTGAATGAACTTTCAAAACTTGGGGGAATCTCTCTTTCTGAACACCCGAACTCTTATTATTTTCTATCGCTAAACCTATCTAGCTCTTTCCCTCTTTGGATACATATTAGAACCCTCTATCCTCTCTTACCCTCCTACAGGAGTCAAGATAACCAGTCCAACCAACCCTCCATTAAACCTCATAATAAGTCCACCATTGTTATGGTCCCAAAAAAGTGTGGGGAGAGCACACATGTAAGGTGGTTGTTGTGGTGCTAAAGTTTGAATACTTTATATTGGAAGCATGGCACCATGAAACCTAGAAACCTGATTATAAGGACCAGAACCCGTATGTCACTTGTGCCACTTGTTTTAATTTTTATGTTATTCCGGGACCTTACTCTATATTGTCAATACAAATATATTTTCTTTACAAAAGCTCAGAGACTAAAAGCAAAGGAAGGCAAACAAATGCTGTTACAGTATACAGGGAGTGCAGAATTATTAGGCAAGTGTATGAGGATCCAACCATGCAGATTCTATTTAAATTATAATGTTTAGAATTTAGGAACCACAAATATATATCCATTTCAATTATTTATTTTTACCAGCCAATTCAAAATAATATATGGAATAGATTAGGAATGGCTGCACTCAAAGTAATGCTCAATACATAATTTTCATAATAAACTATGTGATTACAAGATGTTTAAAAAATCAGTGCAATTTCACACAATGAACAGGATGCACAGGCAGCTTCTAAGTTTGTTCAAAAATGTATATAGTAGCATTTGTAATCAGTTAGTAATCTTACCATTACCAGTATTATTAAATACCCTACCATTACTAGGCTATAAAAGTAGTAGAAGATTGGAAGGTCAAGTTGTACAGGCCAACCCTAGACCAAAGTTCAAATGTCCCCTCATTGGATTCACAACCAAAACTTGTATTAAATGGCTTAAAGGAATACTAAAGTCAAATATTTTTTTTTGGTAAAATAACAAACATTTTATACTTACCTCCGCTGTGCAGCTCGTTTTGCAAACCCGGTCTTCTGGGGTCCCTCGGCGGCTGTCTCGGCTCCTCCTTGCAAGAGCTTTCTACCTTCATGCAAGCTCCCTGGAAAGCTCTTGCGAGCGCACTGCCGTGATACAGCGGTGGCTATAGCAACTATGGACATTTTCGAACAGGGGGAAAAAGTGCCCGTTTTTACGAACTGTCCGTAAAAATATCGACGGTTGGCAACACTGGTTAGTCCAGATTCAACTAATTACAGGGAAGAAAACTTCAACTTGACTGTAGAATTTCTACATGCACTCTTGAGCATGTCTTTTATTAGAAGGGTATACTATTGCTCTTTAGGACACTAGTCAGTATCCCCGTTCTGCTGTAACCGGTAGCTGACTTTCCTAGCACATAGCCTACTCAAGAGCAAGCCCCCAAATCCTTGGACTGAACTCACATGAGTTGCATCCCGATCCTCTCAGGCATGGCTCCCCTCAGCCATCTCTTCAGAACACATGGGTCAGCTCTCCGGCTTCCAGGCCTCCAGCCTACAGCTGCATGACAGCAGGTGCTGAAGAGGGCAAGGTGCCCCTCCCCAACTTCTCCTCTCCAAGAAAAGACCACTTACTGTGTCTCTTCACTGAATATAAATACCACTTCTCGGCATGCATAGAGGCCCCTATGCCAGCAATTGGCTGGGATGGCATCCATATTAATGCTACTGATCTGCATGAGTCACTCCTGTCAACCAAGCAATTTCCAAAACTGCCTGGATACAGATAAGTCAATCCAAATACAGAAAAATGTGTTAAACTCCCTGGCTGTACCAATTCAGTCTCTCTGTTAGACAGGAAAACTACTATATAAAACAACTGTGAAACTTGAAAAGACCATAATTTAAATTGACCACAAAAACACTATATTTTCATCTGTAGCCAAATTAGTAAAGTTATATGCAAGTTGCTTATGCTGAACTATACTGTATAAATGTATTTATAACCTGCAAACTCCAAGGTTTTGTATGTGAAACCACTTGCAGTTTCCCCTCTTATCAGCACATGCAAGGATGTTGTAGCCATACTAGCCAATGTGCAGCAGTCCCAGCAAACAATATTTCCCCTGTATATCCCCATTTCTTAATTAACAGAGCATGTAGTAAATGTTAATGACTGGACAGCTTGCCTGGCACCAGTTTTTGAACACAAATTTGAGCAAATAAACCATGCAGTCTCAAGACAAAGTAAATGCCCAACAGCATTACATGTTTTTTTCTGGATCAATACAGTTCAGCTTTAAAATACCATAGCAATAAAATTACAATATTATGATGTTGAATGCAAATTTTTGGTTCTCTGTTATTTTTTCAGTTCATTTTAGGTTATTTTTTTTAAATATCACTTTGCTGATGGTGGTTATTTTGTTGTTTGCACCTTGAAAACGGTTTTACCACAGTTTGGAGACATTGAATCAGTCACTCCAAGACATCAAACATCCCTGACATTCTACTCAGTCCTTGTGTTTGAAAAGTGGGATGCCTTTGACCTCTTCCTCCACTTTTAAATTGTACCTTAAAAGTGGTTGGTTATCTGTTTATCACAGAGACTGCTCATGGCTTCAAGTTCTTGTCAGACTGAGAACAGGTCTGGTAAGGTTCCAAAAAAATCATCTGAACTTCAATGCTTTTCATTATTATCTATGGCCAGACCCATGCACTGCCCATGCAATACTGGTAACTAACTAACTTTAGTTAAGCATACCAATGTAAACAAAATAAATTTCTGTTTGATGGAAGTAAGTCATTTGTACTACCCAACATTGTCCCCATAGTTGCATACCATATCACTACACAATGAAAATTGGTCTAGCAGGAGCCTGTTAAAGAAGATTTCTATTACTAGCTTGCCCAACGGATAGTGACTTCAGTGTTGATTTTAGTCCAGAAAAACGGCATTGGCTGGAATTTGACACTTCCTAGTATGTCTTATGCAGTATCCCACTCTGCCTGCTAGGGCTCCATCTGCTTGCTGCTATGTCTATTTATTTTTTATAAAAAAAGGCATCTCTGTCATAGAAAGTATGACTGCATAGCTAAAAGGCTCTATTAGGAATATATATGGAAATTAGCACCATTGAACAATGCTTAATTAAAATATTTGATCCATGCAATAGCATTTCTCTAAAAGTAGCTGCAAATTTAAGATACAATTAACTATATACAATTGTTCTAGCTCATAACTTGTCAAACTTTTTTGAGTCAAGGCACCCTTTAAAAATGATGGACAATCTCAAGGCACCCTCCAAAATTACAGACAGTCTTGAAGCACCCCATTCTAAAATGTAAAAAACAATTCTAATAGTTTTACATAAGTAAGCAACATCAGCACACGTAGGAAACCAAACGTTATTAGGTGATTTATATATACACTTTTGCAAATAGGTAGTGACTGGTGTTCCTATGTTTTTCTTCTACTTCACTGAGCTAATGTGACCCCAACACTGATAGAAAGGGGCAGGGGAGGGTCAAACAAGGATGCTATGTAGACGACTGACAAGAAAGAAGGTTTTAATGGTGCACAATGAAAACCTGTGGCTTGTGCCTTGTACACACGATCAGGCTTTTGCCCGGTCAAATTACATGGAATTCCATCGGAGTAAAATAGAACGTGTTCTATATCTAAACTCTGACAAAATTCTTTGGAATATCCAATGAAAAAACTCTGATGGTGCTACACACGATCGGAATATCAAAATATTCTATGGAAAAATTCCGATCATGTGTACAAGGCATTAGTGTAACTAAAAGGAAAGCTTCATCCACACGCCGGCTTCTATACAATTTTTGGGAATTTTTTTGTCATTTTGCTACTATGTTTTGAGGTTTACAAGTGTTCAAATGCCTTGCTAATGTTATAGCACTTTGCATTTCATGTATTTGACATGTGTATGCAGCACTAACTTCCTCCGCAGTGCTTTCTAAAGAACAATAAATCATTTACATCATTCCTTGACATGAACAAGCTTGCAATCTAAAGTTTTTTTTATTACTCATACATTTGCAAAGTTTTGAGGGGAAATTTCATTGGAAACTAATTAGATTACCAGTATGTTCTTGGATTGTGTGAGAAAACGGGGGCACTTGAAGGAAACACATGCACACATAGGAAGAACATACAATTTCTATACAGTGTTCCCAGCAGTACGTAAGCCCAGGTAAGAGTGTTGGTTTTAGAGGCAGATATAGCTTTGGATGAGAGTGAAGATTGGAGTTGCTGCCACTGGACAGGTATGTATTAGTGATTTTTTGCAGGCCGCTACTAGCTCAATCATGGTGTATCAACAAGGTTACTTCAAATTTAAACCCTGCAGCATATTGACTAATTGTTTAACCCTCGTGCCTGGGCTTAAGTATGCGACAAACACTATATAGAGGTTGTATGTTCTTCCTAAGTGTGCATGTGTTTCCTTCAAGTGCTACCATTTTCTTACACAATCCAAGAACATACTGGTAAGTTAATTAGTTTCCAATTAAATTTCCCTGCAAAGATGTGTAAATATATGACTAATGTCAAAACTTTAGATTGCAAGCTTATTCATGGCAAACAGAGAGATGTGAATGCTTAATTGTTCTGTAGAAAGCACTGCGGATGAAGTTAGTGCTGTGTAAACATGTAAAAATCAAAGAATGCAATATAAATACAAAGGATACAACATTAGTAAAGCACTTCAATACTTGTAAACCTCAAAACATAGTAACCCTATAAGTTAGAGCAATTTTGTATAGTACATTTTATCTTAAATTTGCAGCTGCTTTAAATAAATGCTATTGCATGGCTCAAATTATGTGATTGAAGCTTTGCCCCATGGTGCTAATGTGTGTATACATTCTTAATAGAGTCTTTTATTAGCTATGTAGTCATACTTTCTATGAGAGAGAAGGTTTGTTCCATAAAAAGAAACATGGTTGTTTAAGTGCATGTGAGTACAGTTAAGAAAGGGGTTAAAGTTACAAGACTATGGTACACGATTGTTTTGGTGGGCTTAGGGGTTGATAATCACTTTAAATGGGAGGAAAGTAGAACCAGGCATCCAGTCGTTCCTGCATCCTGCAATAGCAAACTGCTAATGGGAGCTTTATGTCCTGCTATTGCGTACAGTGCAGTTAAAGATGCTTCATGAAGATCAAAGTACCTCTTGAGCTGGCTTCCAAGGCTAAAGCTGAGAGCTCTCAAGGAGCTGTGCCAACACTGGCAATTAGTGTTGTACCAGCTCTTTGTGCTCCCACCCATTTGCAGCCCCCTTTTGTCCATTTTTCATGACATATCAGTTGGAAGCTGAATCTTAAGTGTCAAAGAAAGCAGCATTTGTTTTAGGCTAATGGATCTATTTCGCTGGAACTAAAAAGAAAAAAAAATGGAATGCATATCTTTGTGTTTAACTTATTTTCCATCTTGATGTTATTGAGTCACAGTACACTTATAGATTTGCTTGACATGCTTTCATTTTATACTCCAGTTTGTGTACCATCCTGTTACCCCTCAGTTATATTCCACCTCAAGTTTAAGGCATGCATGTATAGTTTATCATTGTTAAATCTACTATTCACCTTACTTTTCTAGCTGGTGGGTTTGTAGATTTCAGTTTATGTGGGCAAGAAGGAAAACGTTATGAGGCAGGCAAGGGTATCACAGCATCTGCTACTATATATTAGGCACTATAATTAATCCCGCCCCCCCCAATAACTCTGATTGGACAGTAACTTCTCCCATCTGCAGAGAACTTCGGCTCAGGCTCTCTGTGACATCACGGCCAAAACACTGAGGACCATAAATGCCACTGAAAGAGCCATTCAAGAGGTCATGGGTGGTCAAGGTCAACAGCTTACCTTATCTAGCAACCAACCAAGGGACACCAAGAAGGCACAGGCTGAATTCGAGAACTTAGAGCAAAATGTAAGGCATTGTAAATTTAGGTTTGCTATATATTCTGAAGATATTGGTTGTTATTCATACAAGTTGACCTCTGTAATTTAATGGGTTCATGGGTTAGATGAGCATTACACCATACTAGGGAATTCAATATATTTTTTATGATAATAATACAGTACAGTATATGAAATGTAAACATTTTCAGTAGCTAATCCCAGGAGTGAAGACACCAGAGCAAAGAAAAAAGTAATTTGGACATAAAAATACATGAAATAAATGTAACTAAAGGAATCCTTTGAACAGGGGCGGACTGACCATTGAGGAACTCGGGCACTGCCCGAGGGCCCCATGCCACTAGGGGGCCCCATCAGGGTTGCCAGGCTCATTAAAACCAGGGACAGTATGTAAAAATCTGTGTTTTTTTTTACATCTGTCCCTGATATGTCCAAAACCTACATGCTTTTGATGTGAAAATCCCGAGATTTTAGCTGCCCCGCCTCTGTACTGCCACCTGGCTTGGTGGCCATCTGTAAGCCTGGGGGCCCCATAATCTTCTATTGCCCAGGGGCCCCATGAGTTGTCAGTCCGCCCCTGCCTTTGAACCTATACACTGGAGTAAATAAAAGAAAATTTCAAATAACATATAGACCAATAGTGAATAATCACCTGAAAATTGTATGTACAAGCTAGTGACGCAGAGTTTGGAAATTTGGTCCCCAACCAAAGTTCCCAGAGAACAGGGGCAATTGGACTATTTAGATACAGGTTAAATTAAAGTCAATTTAAACGTAAAAATACATATATAGAAGCTAGTGTCTGCAAAATAGTGATTTTCACAACACTAGAAAAGATTAAAAACAGCATATTTTTTGGAAAAATGTTGTAATATAAACCATTAACAATAAAACATTAACCTAAATCAAATATTATAAAAAAAAAGGCTCAGCCATAATATATACAGTATTAGCTGTACAAGATAATTAACAAATTATTATGGAAAATATATACAAAACAAGTGTCCACAGAGTAGCACATGGAGTAAGGCCGCGTACACACCACTAAATAAATCCGATCAAATCGGTCTGTTTTGATCGGATTTGTCTGCTGGGATATATTGGTTTGACCGTGTACACACAATCAAACCAAAATCCCCGCCGGCAGACAGCGCGGTGACGTGGCGGCGACGTTGACGCCGCCACGTCACCGAACCAGGAAGTGAAAAACTTCCACGCATGCGTCGAATCCATTCGACGCATGTGCGGGCAGATTTGTCCGCTGGTTAGTGTACTAACCAGAGGACATGTCGGACGGACGGGTTCCCAGCAGACAGATTTTAAAGCATGCTTTAAAATTTGTCTGCTGGAAAAACCTGTCTGCTTACCCGACTCACGCATTTGCAATACGTTCCCGGCCGTGAAGCCGAAAGCTGTCACGCTGGGGGCCCAGAGTGTGAATGGAGGCGCCAAAGAGACATGCCGGGAGCTATACTTTTTGTAGCTGCTGACTTTTATTAAACATTGAAAGGCTGGAACTCTGCTTTGATACCACGTACATTACAAACATAATTATTCATTATTTTATTTTAAAATAAAAAAACATTTTGTATTGATATGACTGTAGTAAACTATCCTTTAATAGGACAATATAGGTTTCTTCAATTTACACAATGTAATTGCACTTTGGATCTTTAAAGCCTCATACACACGATCGGCCTTCAAACAAACTTTTCTGTGGATTTTTGTTCGAAGGGCATTGGCTGTGAACTTGCCATGCATACACACGGCAGGACTTTTTCAGCCAACAAACAATGTTGTATGTAGTGACGTAATTTACGTATTACTTGTTTTTTCTGCTCTTTGGTACCACCCTTTGGGCAACTTCTGCTATTGCTGGTTGATCTTTTGCATTGGTTCTGAGCATGCGTATTTGTACTTTGGACTTAAGTCCAATGGACTTCTGTACACACGATCGGACTTTGCTCCATCGGACTTTTGTTGCCGGAAAGTTTGTCTGTTTGCAGAGTGAACATTTGTGTGATGAAAACCGAAAAAGTTTGTCTGATGGAGCGTACATACGGTCGGATTTTCTGAAAAATCTGGTAGTTTTGAAGTTTTTTTGTCAAAAAGTCAAATTGTGTGTATGGGCCTTAATGAATAAACCCTTATATTTTTATGAGTACATCAGATATCATCCAGCGTGCAATCCTCTAATACAGGGGTCTCCAAACTGCGGCCCGAGGGCCAGATGTGGCCCTTTTCTAGCTTCTCTCTGGCCCTTGGGGCACTATTCCTTCCACTGATATGAAGCACTATTCCTCCAATGACAGCGACAATGGGGCACTCTTTCTTCTACTGATACCAATGATGGGATACTATCAGAGGCGTATCTAGTGAAAATGGCGCCTATGGCAAGCACTGAAACTGCACCCCTGTCAAAACATTTGAAACCCATCTTTCAGATAACCAGGGACAGGGAGGGACCCAGTGTGACAAGGACAGAGAGGGACACTGGGGACCACTGGTGGCTGGTGCTTAAAAATTTTTTTGGGGGGGGCACAAACAAACTGAAAAAAAAAATCATCAATTGCAGCCACTGTGCCCATCAAAAGCAGCTATTGTGCCATCAATTACCGCCACTGTGTCCATCAATTGCCTCCACTGTGTCCATCAATTGCCGCCACTGTGCTCATCAAATGCAGCCACTGTGCCCATCAAACGCCGCCACTGTGCCCACCACTCTGGGGAGAAGATGATGCCGCGCAGAGAAGGGTAGGTGGAGCATTAGGCGGAGCCACTGTTACCATACCCTACATGGATCCGGTCTGGCCAGTCTTTGGCCACCATGGGGCACCTGTCATTCCCCTCCCCAGGCCAAGTAGCAATATTAGCAAATTTCTGTGTCGGGACTGCGCTCCATCAGGCCGGCTGCAGCGCCAGGAACTACATTAGTGCGGGAGGTGGCCACAATAGGACGGGTGTTTTTTTTCCCCGCGTGGGTGGTGGCTTTTTGCTGCCCCCCTCCCCATGGCACCCATGCCACTTGCCATGGCTGCCATACCCTAGATACGCCACTGGATACTATTTCTCCTATTAATAGGGGCACTTCCCTCCTATCAACCACCATTCTGATGCCAAGTACACACGATCACTTTTTGTAATGAAAAAAAACGTAATTTTATCTCACGAAACAAAACAACGTTTTTCAAACTTCATTTTAAAAAACGACGTTGCATACACACCATCGTTTTTCCAAAAAGCTCTAGCAAAGCGCGGTGACGTACACCACGTTCGACGGCACTCTGTTTCATTAAAGCTCCGTCTCATAACTTGCTTCTGAGCATGCGCGGGTTTAAAAACGTCGTTTTAAACGTTGTTTTGCCACACACGATCACTTTTTATGACACATAAAACGACATTTTGAAAAACGACACAAAAAATTCAAGCATGTTCGAATTTTTTTTTTTTTTTTTTACGTTTTTCAGAAGACATAAGACGACGTTTTGCCCACACACGATCATTTTAAATTACGGTTTTTAAAACGTTGTTTTTTTTCATCACAAAAAGTGATCGGGTGTTCGCGGCATTAGGCCATAATTTTCCTCAATGATGCTGACATTTTTTGCTGGCCACAATCCGGCCCTTCTAAAGTCTAAAGGACAATAAACTGGCCCTTTGTTTAAAAAGTTTGGAGACCCCTGCTCTAGTACATAGAACAACATAATATGGACCAGATAACAGAAGTAAAGCACATTTTTATCCTTATTATGTGGTGTGGACTTGAAGCCATTTTTACATAAGGTTCTATTTCAGCAATTGAATTTTACATGAAACTGAATTTTTTTTTGTGTTCTTTATTAATAATTTTCAATACAATACAGCCGAAAAGCCTGAAAATAGAATTGTAAAACAAAAACAAAAGGATAACAGATACATCAGTATAACATATTATTTCTGCGTTAGTGAGTTGTGATCCCATACATAAAACTAAAATAATATATGGAGCACATTATGACACAGGATACACAGATGACCCCTGCAGGAGATATGATGAGGCCCAAACGTTGGTCAAGCTAAGATATGTGCAAAATAGAGTGCGACGAACATGGTCTCTCAAGAGCTAAAAACTTTAGTCATTAATGGGCAATGATAAACAAGACATAGCTCACAGTTGGATGCCTAAAAAGACCCCATGCCAAGGCAATATGTAGATCAAATATCCACCAGAAATTGTTAAGGTAGATTAACCACTTCAGCCCCAGTTGCGCAATGTTGCGCTCAAACAAAATGTACGTCCTTTTTTCCCACAAATAGAGCTTTCTTTTGGTGGTATTTGATCATCTCTGCGGTTTAAATTTTTTGCGCTATAAACAAAAAAAGAGCGACAATTAAAAAAAAAAAGGAATATTTTTTACTTTTTGCTATAATAAATATCCCCCAAAAAAATATATAAAAAAATATTTTTTTCCTCAGTTTAGGCCGATATGTATTCTAAATATTTTTGGTTTAAAAAATCGCAATTAGCGTGTATTGGTTGGATTGCGCAAAAGTTATAGCGTCTATAAAATAGGGGGTAGTTTTAGCATTTTTATTATTATCATTTTTTTTTACTAGTAATGGCGGCGATCAGTGATTTTTATCGTGACTGCGATATTGCGCGGACACATCGGACACTTCTAACACTATTTTGAGACCATTGTCATTCATACAGCGATCAGTGCTATAAAAATGCACTGATTATTGTGTAAATGACACTGGCAGTGAAGGGGTTAACCAGTAGGGGCGAAGAAGGGGTTAAGTGTGTCCTAGGGAGTGATTCTAACTGTGAGGGGGCTGGGATATCAGTGACACGACAGTGATCACTGCTCCCGATGACAGGGAGCAGTGGATCTCTGTCCTATCACTAGGCAGAACAGGGAAATGTCTTGTTTACAAAGTCATCTCTCCCTTCTGCCTCTCCATGACACAATCACAGGACACCGGCAGACATCGATTCCACGGGTCCCGCCGGCATGGTCACAGAGCTCACAGCAGCGTGCTGTACGTTGCTTTGCCTGCCCGTGCCATTCTGCCGATGTATATGTGTGTGAGGCAGTGGGCAAGTGGTTAAAGCCTCATACACACTACTCGTTTTTTTCTCTGTTCAATCAATCAGGTTGAATGGAGAAAAAACTGACAGCTCATGTCAGAGTTGCTGTATTAACAATCCAATGTTAGAACAGCGATTTCCCCTTCTGAGCTATTGTATTCTGGCAAACATTCAACCCGTGTGTACTAGGTTTTAGGCCGCGTACACACGACCCAGAACCTCGACGGGCAGAACACATCGTTCCGCCCGTCGAGGTTCTCTCCCGGCCGTCGAATTCGGCGACCCGCCCGTCGGGAATGGCAACCAGCCATTCTTCCAGGCGGGCCGTCGAGAAAAAAGAGAGCGTGCTCTCTTTTTCGGCTCGACGAGCTTCCCGACGGGAAGCTCGCCGAGACCGTACACACGGCCGAGGTCCTCGCTGGAATGTGCATTCCAGCGAGGTTCTCGCTGATTTTCAGCGAGAACCTCGGCCGTGTGTACGGCACCTTAGAAGTGTGTCAAAATTTCCCTTTCATCTGAACCCCGATCCACGTTCAGATCGTGCTTCAGAGGCTACTGACAGGTGGTGAGGAAGTGATGTGACGCCTCCTCATGGTCTGATTTAAACACATTTTTGCCTTCAAATGTACCCCAAGCGTGTGAATTTCAGGTATTTTTTGGGACGTTTTCGGTGCTCCCCCATTTGTTTGAGTGTGTTGCATTTGATGTGATGGCTGTGTGCTAGTCACTACATGTCAGATAAACTTGCTGTGAGCACAAAGCATCACAACCGGAGCATGTAAACACCCCCATCTGCTGCCGGTTGCAGCTTAACCACTTAAGACCCGGACCAAAATGCAGGTAAATGACTAGGCCCCTTTTTGCGATTCGGCACTGCGTCGCTTTAACTGACAATTGCGCGGTTGTGCGACGTGGCTCCCAAACAAAATTTGCGTCCTTTTCCTCCCACAATAAGAGCTTTCTTTTAGTGGTATTTGATCGCCTCTGCGATTTTTATTTTTTGCGCTATATACAAAAATATAGCACATTTTTGAAAAAAATCGATATTTTTTACTTTTTGTTATAAGAAAAATCAAATAAACGAAATTTTAGTCAAACATTTAGGCCAAAATGTATTTAGCCATATGTCTTTAGTAAAAAAAAAAATAGCAATAAAAAAAAAATTAGCTACCTAGCGGGAACAGCGACACTAATACAGCGATCAGAAAAATGATCGCTTAGTGATGCTGGCAATAGGGAGTGAAAGGGTTAACTAGGGCAGTGATCAAGGGGTTAAAAGTTTATTAGGGGGGTACGGGGCTACCCTGGACCTAACACTAACTGCCTGTCACACTGACACTAAATGCAGTAATCATACATGTATGATTACTGCATTCAAAGACACTGTGACAGGGGGAGGGGGGGGGCGATCGCAAGGGGTTAATGTGCCTATGTGTACTGTGTGTCAGTGTAGTGTTGTGCAGACTTACTGTGCGATGTGATCTCTCCTCAGCGGTGGTTGAAAATACCGCTGAGGGGAGAGATCACATCACTTCCTCCTTCTTGTGTTTACACAGGAGGAGGAAGTGCACTGCAGGGGGAGCATGCGCATTGGCTGGGAGCGATCCGGAGGGGGCGGACAAAAACGAATAGCCGCCCCCTCATCCCGGATCGTTCGGCCAGCTACGGGGACCGCTGCATGTACCGGGGGGGGTCCCGATCGGATCCCCGACCCACCTCAAGGCACCAACGTATATATACGTTGATGTGCCTGTCGGTGCCATTCTGCTGACGTAAATGTACATGCGGCGGTCCATAAGGGGTTAAGGGGGGCAGTTGGCAGGCGGCAAAAACGCAACTCAACTGCATTTTTGCCACCTCCCAACCACACGTTTAAATGCCTATTGTTTTCTGTTCCAATCATTTTCATAATTTTAGGAAAACCGGTAAAGAAGATCGTTTAATGGAGCAGCGAACAACCATTGTCTGCTTCAGACCTGTAACAGAGGAAACATAAAAATGCAAAGCTTGGTAGGAACTGGTGAGGATCATAACATAGGTTAGGTCTGCCGTAATGCCGTCTAACGTACATAAACTTGTATCTAAAGAAGGACATCAACCTATTATAGTAGGGTGACCAGACATTCCCAGTTTCAGGGGATAGTCCCCCGATTGAGGACACTGTCCCCGGACCAAGACTGTCCCTGATTTTGTTCCCCAGATTGGATTTAATAGGGGGCAGGGGCAATTTCAAAGACAATCAGTGCAGAATTAAAATAAAAAAATTTGAATTACACACCCCCGCTCCGCTGTGCCTAATAGCATAGGGGGGTTGTATTTTTCCCATTATCTGTGCCCCTTTCTGATGATTATGTGCTGGTCGGAGCGGAGGGAATATTTCTTCAGCTTCGCTCGCATGTTCTTCTGCCTTGGCTCAAATCCTGGCCAGCCACCTGCCTATCTCCTTGCCTTCCCTGGAGGAGTGATCTTCCTCCGCTCCCCATCCAGTAGTAGCCGGGGCCCAAGAAGTAAGACTTAAGAGGCTGTGAGGCGGGCGGCGACGGGCAGAGAGTCGCTGATTGTTGCCATTACTAGTAAAGAAAAAATATGTCCCAGATTTCATTTAAAAAATCTGGTCACCTTATATTATAGACTACTAATATGTGAAAGGAACATGGATTCGGGTACATAACATTACTATAACATAATTCCAATGAAATAGTATTGATGGCAATAATGCCTCTTACCCATATTGTGGGATAGTTAGGGCACTTGCAACTATCAAACATTGCAACTGTCCCATATGAGGGACCATATTCCCCAAAATATGCCCTGGACAATCTCGGATACAATAAAAAAAAGGGGGGAGGGGTTTCAAAGAGGGCTACAGAAACACAGTGCCAAGATTAGCACAAAACAAAGAGGAGAAATGTATATTGTTTTCATACTGTATACTCCAACATGTATTTATCATGCATTGTTTTTTAAGTGATTTTTTGGTATTCAGCTGACAAGTGGAATTGTTCTGCATTTCATTTCAGGTGTACATGACAGCAGATAAGGCATATGGCCTGGAGAAAAGCCTGCAAGAGCTGGAGGAGAGCGCACTACAGAGTGGAACCACAGATTCTGACCTTTCAGAATTGGAGGTCAGCGTGGCATCTGCCATGGCACAAGTGCAGCAAACTGAGAGCGAGGTGAAAGTCAAAGAACTGATCTTGTCTTTTTGAAGAGGCTTGGAGATTAGTCTCTAAATATAAGTGTTTTATAATTTTAGGTGTCAGATATTGAATCTAGGATAGCAGCTTTGAGTGCAGCAGGACTTACAGTCTCACCTTCAGACAAACCCAAAAGGAAGTCCAGCCCTCGGGTAAGATTTTAACCACTTGCTCACCGGGCCTATTTTGGCACTTTTCTCCTTCATGTAAAAATCACAATTTTTTTGCTAGAAAATTATTCAGGACCCCCAAACATTATATATTTTTTTTAGCAGACACCCTAGGGAATAAAATGGCGGTCATTGCAACTTTTTTTCTCGCACAGTATTTGCACAATACATTTTCAGAAGGCCTTTTTTTAGGGAAAAAAACTGTTTCATAAATTAAAAAATAACAAAACAGTAAAGCTAGCCCGATTTTGTTTTTTTAATGTGAAAGACGATGTTACGCAGAGTAAATAGATACCTAACATGTCACGCTTTAAAATTGTGCACACTCATGGAATAGCACCAAACTTCAGTACTTAAAAATCTCCATAGGAGACGCTTAATTTTTTTTTACAGGTTACTATTTTTTTTTTTTTCCAAACAATTTTTATTGAGTATAAGAGGATCAAATACAGTACAATGTAGCATTGAGTATATCACAATGGGAGGTACGTGTACAGGGTAACAGTAATCAAAATGTGTGCAACAGCAACTATATGATAAAGACTGTATAACAGGCATATATAGCAACAGTCTTCATCAGTAAGGCATGCGGACCGTTCAAAGTGGTGTATCGATTGTTAATCCTGGGGTCCAACAAACTGGGCAGGGTGGTCTGAGGGGGGGCCGCACCAGAGAGAAGATACAACAGGATGTGGGGATGGAACCTCCTGTCCATCTGGAAGTGACCCCCCCCGTGACCGTGATTGTGGGGTGAGAGGATTTCATCATCATTGGTAGTAGTAAGATGGAGGTCCCGTCCGAACCCGTCCACCCCATTGGGGTCAGACTGTGGATGGGTAGGGGACACAGCTCCGAAAACTCGGAGCGGGGGGGGGGGGGAAGTAGAGGAGAGAGAAAGAAAAGAGAGAAAAAAAAAAAAAAAAAAATGGAGTGGGAGCGGTATATAGAGGGGGGAGTAGCACGATTTATGGGGGTGTTGGTGGGCCAGTTTTGAGGGCGTGGTCCATTGCGACAGTGGGCATGGGTTGGGTGGGGGGGGGGGGGCGGGTGGTCAAGTGATTCTCTGTAGTGAGTCCAACAGGCCCATGTAAATCTGTATTTGTCATGTGTATCCTTGGATTGGTGGATGAGTCGTTCTAGTTCTTCAATCTTTGTAACTCTGGTATGCCAGTCACTAATCGTAGGGGGGGTCTTAGATTTCCATCGTAAGGGAATGCATTGGGTGGCTGCGTTTATAAGGTGCAAGGGAAGAGATCGACGATATTGCGAACGTGGTAGAACCGAGTGGTGCAGCAGGTATTGTGCTGGTGAGAATTCGATTTGGTGGGTGGTGATGCGTACAATTTGTTCATGTATCTCCTTCCAGAACGGTTGTAGAGTGGGACATTCCCACCAAATGTGGAGGAGGGAGCCTGGACCCCCACCACACCTCCAACAATCTGGTGGGACCGAAGGGAAGATTTTATGCAGCTTGTCAGGTGTCTTGTACCAACGTGTACCTAGTTTGTATCTGTTCTCTTGAGCTGAGACATTGATTGACCCCTTGTGTGTGTGTTCCCAGATTAGTTCCCAGTCTGCGTCTGTCAGATCGAGGGATAAGTCGGTCTGCCAGGCGGTGCGGGTATTGGTAACTGGGGTTGCTGTTGAGATCAGCTGTGAGTACAGGGAGGAGATCAGGTGTCGCGGAGGGTCCTCGGCTGCACAAAGTTGCTCCAAAGGCGTAAGGTCCCTACACCAGGAAGAGGGTGACCGTGTACTGTCAAAGAAGTGTTTCAGTTGTATGAATTTGAAAATGGATATTTTCAAGTGTGGGAGGGCAGCTATCATCTCCGGATAAGTGAGGAGGGCGCCATTACGGAAGAATCGTGCGGCGCGTGTTTTCAGTGTTTCAGATTTGGGTGTCTGTGGTGTTGTAAGGATGCCCGGTTCGAAAGCCGGATTGCGTAGTAGTGGAGTCATGGGGCCCGGAGAGGGGGTTAGAGTGAGTGAACGGCAGGCCGCTTTAAACTTGATGAGGGTGGGGCCAATGAGAGGGTGGTTCAGGCAAGATTTTGGAACCGCATGCGGTGGTATCCACGGGAGGTGTGAAATGGGGAAATCTAGGAAAGCATTTTCCAAGTTAACCCAGCCTTTGTCGTGCGCATGATGATGCCAGTCAATCAGTCGAACAAGGTGGCAGGCCGTATGATAACGTGTTATGTCCGGCAACCCTAAGCCACCCTTCAGTTTTGGGAGGATAAGTTTAGCCCAGCTCAACCTGGGAGGGCGGCCCGCCCACAGGAAGGTTCTGCAGCATTTTTTGTAGAGGGCGAAGAATGACGGTGGCAGATCAATCGGGATGGCCTGTAGGAGGTATAGGAGTCGGGGGAGGACATTCATTTTGAGGGTCGCGGCCCTACCAAACCACGATAGCCGACCCCTGTCCCAGCTCTCCAAGTCATGTTTGATGGCCTGGAGAGCAGGGACGAAGTTGAGACTGTATAAGTCTTTCAGGTCAGGTGGTATCTCTATGCCCAAGTAGGTAATGGATTTAGTGGCCCACTTGAAAGGGAAGTTTTGCTTGCAAAGAGATATTGTCGAGTCAGGCAAGGAGACATTCAGGGCCGTCGATTTTTCAAAATTTATTTGGAGGTTGGATAGGGAGTTAAAAAGTCGGAAGTCAGCTAGGAGGTTGGGTAACGTAGTCAGAGGGTCTGAGAGAAACAGCAAAACGTCATCTGCGTAGGCGGCCAGCTTACAGTGGTTCCCGGGAACCTCGATGCCCCTGATTGCAGGGTTTGAGGACAGTCGACGCAGGAAGGGTTCCAGTGACAGGACAAACAGAATGGGGGACAGGGGGCAACCCTGTCTAGTACCGTTGGCTACGGAGAAGGCGCTCGACAGGTGACCGTTCACCCTAAGTCTGGCGGTAGGAACAGAGTACAGTGCCATGATCAGTTGAATGGTTCTAGACGGCAATCCCAATTTGTACAGGACCGCCGACATATAGTCCCATGCCACCCTGTCGAACGCCTTCTCCGCATCCAAGGATAGAAGAAAACCTGGCCTGCGGGACGATGAGAGCCAATGGTGGATGTTGAGGGCCTTGGTGGTGTTGTCCCTGGCCTCCCGTCCTGGGACAAAACCAACCTGGTCCGAGGATATAAGTTCAGGGAGAAGGGGCAGGAGCCTGTTGGCCAGTATCTTTGCATATAGCTTCAGGTCGACATTCAGGAGGGATATGGGGCGGTAGTTTGAAACAATAGTGACATCTTTACCAGGTTTGGGAATTAGGGTAATATGGGCTTCCAGTAAGTCTTTGGTGCGTGCCGACGAGTCAGGGAGGGTGTTGTAGGCCGCCATGAAGCGTGGTAGCAAAGAGCGGGCGAATGTTCTGTAGTATCCGGTCGGAAGACCGTCTGGGCCGGGGCTTTTGCCCGCCTTAAGCTGTTTCAGGGCGAGAAGAGTTTCCTCAGACGAGATCGGAGAGTCCAGGCATGATAAGTCTTTGGATGCATCAATAGTGGGGCAGTAGTCTGTAAGAAACGAGTCAATGAGGGAGGTCCTGTCCGTAGTCGTAGGGGCGTCTGCAGGTTTGGGCAAATTATAGAGGCTAGAAAAATAGCGTACAAATTGGTCTGCGATTTCGTCCGATTTAGCCAATTTGTCTCCCGACGGGGACGTTATTGTGTGGATAGTGTGCAACGCTTTTTTTTTCTGAAGGGCCGCCGCCAGAAGCTTGCCCGACTTGTTCCCGAACTCATAAAAGAGCTTGTTTGTGAGTGCGTATTTTCGATTTAGTTGTGTCTGGAGTTCCTCCAGGAGTTCCCTCCGAGCCACTAACAGTTCGTCATGCGTGCTCTTCGCTAGGGAGAGTTTGTGTGTGCGTTCTAGAGTTTTGACCCTGTCCATCAGTTCAGTTTGTCGGGCTCGCCGGAGTTTCGCGCGTTTCGCCGCCAGGGACATGAACTCCCCCCTCACCACACATTTGTGGGCGGCCCAGATTAGAGTAGGGGAATGGGTGTCTGTCGCGTTTTCGGCGAAGTAGTTAGCAAGAGTTTCGGAGACGTGACTTACGTTTGCGTCGTCTAGAAGGAGCGAGTCGTCTAGCCTCCAGATTTGCGATTTGGGACGGAGCGAGGGAAGAAGTAGCGTCATGGTGATCGGGTGGTGATCTGAGAACCACATGGGTTCGATGGTGGCATCTACCAGAGAGGTAAGGCTATTTTGCGCGAGGAAGAAGTGATCTATCCGTGAATATTTGGAGTGTAGGGGGGAGAAATATGTAAAGTCTTTCGTGGATGGGTGGAGGGTGCGCCATGCGTCGTGTAGGGTCAGTGTAGTTAGTTGGGTTTTAATAGTTCTCAGGGCCCTGTACGTCAGGCATGAGGAACCATTGGATGTGTCCAGGTAAGGTGTCAATGGTACGTTAAAGTCCCCTCCCAGCACCAACACTCCGGCCTGAAAGGCGGTCAGTTGGAACAGAACCTCACGAAAAAAGGAGACTTGTTTTGTATTGGGGGCGTATATGTTGGCAAATGTGTATACCACGTCGTGCAGTGTGCCCTTAAGGAAGAGAAACCTGCCTTGGGGATCTTTCTGAACGTCTGTTATTTGGAAGGGGCAAGTCCTGGAAAACAGGACGGACACCCCTTTGGACTTAGCGTCTGCGTTTGGTGCATGAAAGACCGTCGGGAAGTTTCGATCGTACAGTTTAGGGACATTGTCGGACCGGAAGTGAGTCTCTTGGATCATTACGACGTGTGGTTTGTCTTTCGAAAGCAAGTGTAAGAGACTGGAGCGTTTTTCAGGGGTATTTAAGCCCCTTGCATTCAGGGAGTAGAGTTTGAGGCGCTGCTGGGAAGGGCCTTGGGCCTCGGTGTGCCAAGGTCCGTGATTTGGGGAGGGCCCCATGAGGCGGGGGGAGGGGGAGCTAGGAAGGGGGAAGAGAAGAGAAAGAGAGAAAAAAAAAAAAAAAAATTCAAGTCAAAGATAACCGATTAGACGAGAGGACGTAGTCCAGTCGCCTAGTGTCACTAGATCAGATCGGTGATGTACGGTGTGTGGAAGGTCACCCCGCCCCCAGAAGGGGTGCAAGGTAACGGTCCAACACCGTGTGGGGGTTGACCGGGGTCAGAGCAGGAGGCCTAGTGTCAGTGCGGTAGTACCGGTCCTGACATAAAAAATCCAATACTAAAACTAGGTAGGTAAAACAACAGGGGACCACCCCAGGGTAAACATTAAGATTAGCTATAACTAGAATGAGAAAGCTATCTCCCTCCCTAACTTGTATAAAAACTGTCGGGAATAGGGAGTCTCCGTGTCACGGGAGTATAATCCCGGCAGTATAGATCTGGGAATCATGGTGGTACGGAATCTGTATGACCTGGGCTGGCGGGGGAGACCCCCCAGTGGTGACGGTGGTCCCAATGCCTCAGGGGACCTGAAGCAGCAGAGTGCAGCCAAGACCAGGGAGGCAGGAGGAGCAAAGGGGCGTGTAGGCCGAGGGGGTCTCCGGGGCTAATACCGGGGAGGGTAGCAACCCGGGTCCCCAAAACTTGGCACGGCAAACATAGGCGGTGACACTAGAAGGGGCTACAACAGTAAGGGGGTAGTGAAGCCCAGGTAAGGCAACCTATTCGGGTTATAACCAGTATCAACATAAACATAAACAGTGCAACCAGGCCGTCAAGTTAAGACAGTAGCAGGGCCTTGGCGTAGTATGGATTGTCCTGCAACATTCAGTTCAGACTTGAGACCTGTGCAGAGCAGAACTTTGAGTAAACACATACCACATTAGATGAAACGGGTCAGTCTCTGAGCGGTGGGTCGCGATGAGGTTCCACCTGGCTCGTAGGTGGGTACGTAGACTGATGGATGGACTATTAGGCAGTCTTAGCTTAGCGCAGACCCTCGGCCCGGCAGTACCGTCTACATCGAGTGGGATGTCAGCGGAGCGATGTCCAGGCCTTATCGTGAGCAGGCGGCAGTGATGGAAAGCGGAGAGAGTGTGGGTCCGAGCGAACGAGTGTGGGTCTTCAGCAGGACCACGGTTGTGGAGCATCAGCAATGGTTGGGTGAGAAGAAGCTCCTTCCCGGGCATGTAGGCGGTGTCCGACGTCAGAAGAGGAGCGTGCCGCGTCATACGCCACGGTGAAAGTCGATTTCCGGCGGAGGTCCGCGCTGTGCAATGTGGGAGATGTAGTTCCGGGTGGGGCCGTCCCAACGGTAGGCGGAGGTACCGGTAACGTGTCCACTAGTTGTGACATCTTGCAGTGTGGGATGGGGCAAGGAGCCTGGCGCCTACCAAACAATGCAGTCTCCAACAGGATCACAGGCAGTAGTATCTCACCGCAATCCCGGGCAAGGTAGCGTAGGCGGATTCCACGAAGTAAAAAAAGAAAAAAAAAAAATAAGTAAAAAGTAAAACAAACAGAACATGATCCAAGGCACAATATACTTAGTTTGTATGACCTGGAGGAACTTCTCCCATTGTGTGGTCTGCCCGCGGGACTAGTAGTCCCTCCTAGCTCTCCTGGGGCCGTGGGCAAGTGGTGAGCCCCGGTGTCCGCGAGAGTCACGCGCCTCTGACGAGCGTCCTTGGTCGGACGGGGACCTTCTCCTGCGGCGGCGTGAAGCTTGTGTGTCCATCGGGACCTCTTGGGGTTTGGGTGGCCATCTACCCACGGACCTACGGTACGGCGCGTACCAATCAGGGACTGAGATCAGCGGCAGGCCTAGGGATTCGCAGAAGTGAGGGAGGTCCTCAGGGACCTTCAGCTTGGCGGTGCGGCCCTGGTGAGAGGCTTCCAGGCAAAAAGGAAACTTCCACTTGTATCGGATCTCCCGGTCACGGAGAGCATCCAGTAGCGGCCTGAGGTCCCGACGGTTCTGGAGGGTGATTCCCGAGAGATCCTGATAGATTTGGATGGGGGACCCATTATACGACGGTTTCTGGGTCCTTGCCCGCCTGAGGATGTCCTCCTTAAGCTGAAAGTCTAAGAGACAGCATATCACATCTCTGGGGGGGTCGGCATCCCTCCCCTTGGGGCGCAGAGCACGGTGGATTCTTTCCATCTCCACAACCGTTTGCGGTGGTGTGTCCATGATATTATTGAAGATGGCGGTTACCTCACGTTGAACATTTTCCCCTTCCACCGATTCCGGTAGGCCCCTCACGCGTAGGTTCCGGCGTCGGCCCCGGTTATCAAGGTCCTCCAGGTGTCTGTTCACATCCCTCAGTTGGAGGGTGTGATCGTCTATTTTGCAGGTGGATCTGACTAGGGTTTGTCTATGATCCTCCAGGGTTTTTTCAGTGTTAGTAACCCTGTCCGTGAGGGAGCAGAGTTCAAGCTTCAGGTCCGCAATGGCGGCTGCGAGCGCTTCCTTGATGTCAGTTGCCACTGCCTTCAGGTCCAGGATGTTAAGATGTGGGAGCGGGGGGGTCCCTGTATTCCCCGCGGCCATCCCCAGCAGTTGTGGATGAGGCGGTGGTTGCGCCGTCAGGATTACGTCCGCAGCATTGTTGGGTGGTGGAGGAGATAGAGCAGGGCCTAGTACGATGGCCTGGCGGGAGGGCGCCATGTTGCTTCTGGCGGAGCGGAACATGTCCGGAATATTTTGCCCCTGTGAGGCGGCTGGCTCCCTCGGAGAGCGGGATCTAGAGGTCGAGTTGGTCCTGGAAGCAGTTCCCATGTTGAGGGGTTAGTGAGGGAGAGATGTCTCGGCTTAAATGCGTTAGTTCACCCCGGGGTGGCTGGAGCTGAGGATTCAAGCGTCCATCTTCCTGCTCGGTCCGGCCACGCCCAGGTTACTATTTTTGAGTTACAGAGGAGGTCTAGTGCTAGAATTGTTTCACACGCTCTAACGCACTCGATGATACCTCACATGTGGGGTTTGAACAGTGTTTACATATGTGGCGGGACTTGCATGTGTGTTCGCTTCTGCACGTGAGCGACAGGGACAGGGGCGTTTTAAAAAATTGTTATTTATTTTTTAATTCATTTTTTTATTTTTACACTTTAAAAAAAAAAAAATTTGGATCACTTTTATTCCTATTACAAGGAATGTAAACATCACTTGTAATAGGAATCACATCTCTCCTCCAGGCCTACAAGCATGAAATCGGTAAAAAAAAAAATCACCGATCACATGCCGACAGCCGCGATTGCAGCTTTGTTTACTTCTGGGTACCGGGTGTGACGTCATAACGTCGCGCCCGGTCCTCCGACAGTCAAAGAGAGGACTGTGACCGTCTGGTCACCAGTCATCTCTATGGTTCTGCAGCGAGCGGCGGCCGATTCGCTCTCCGGGCCCCGATGGCACGGGAGAGCCCGGAGAAGCACCAGATGTTGGCGTGAGGGGGGACGTCCCCTCCCGCTTCCTATAAGAACGATCAAGCGGCGGAACCGCTGCTTTGATCATTCTTATGGTGCACAAAATCGCCAGTTGAAGACAGCGATATCTGAATGATGCCTGTAGCTGCAGGCATCATTCAGATATAACCGCACAAAGTCCATGGACGTCCTTGCTGATTAAGTGGTTAAAGAGGTTATTAAAGCCTCCTGAGCACTCAGTTTTCCTCCCGATTCTCCTGCTAGCATGACGCTTTCATATTTAAGGGCTGACTCAACTTCCCTGCCAGAACATTCTGCCTGGGGATTGGTCAAGTCCCCTCAGGTATTCAGATCAGCCTTCCTGGCCTCTGCCCACTAACTTATAGAAGTTTCACCAAACTTCCAGACCCAGGGGGAGGTATCAGAGACCTGTCTGTATGAGTGATTCAGTCTGACCTGCAATAAGCCCTGACCCCCTGAGTTTCCAGGCTCACAATTACCATGAGTCAAAAAATGTGCCTGCACTTAAATAATAGCTCACTAGAGGGTGCTACAGTAGGGTGCTACAGTAGGATTGTCCTGAAGTGTCCTGAAGTGAACAAAAGAGTGGACCAAGCACCAACAGCTACCTATCCTGTACTGAGATCAATATCAAATCATAAAACAGTGTAAATCTGGAAAGACAATAATAGAATGTTTGTTTTTTTTGTATCGATGGCATCCACGTAATATCATTCAGCCATTCCAGGGTATGCTTGTAAACTTCTACTTTACAAGCAAATTATAATGTACTTATAGTATACTGTTCTGTACAGAATCCTGGCATTGCTAATGTGGAAACAGAACTCCTTTTTTTTTAACTACATGTCAATGCCAATGCTACAGTGGGCACTATGAGTAAAAATAATGATAATGTTAATCTAATAAAGATTGCTGCACAAAAATGTTGTGTATATAATTATATGTAAAATGTTTATAAACTGTTTAAAGAGAATTGAATATATTTCTTTTGCGCATATCTATAATATATATAACACAGTTGACAAGGATATGCTCTCATTAATAGCCTGACTACTTTTTTAGAGGAATATCATGTTTTGTACCCAGTTTAATTTATTAATGTGTGTGTTACCACAGCATTTCATATTCCTGATATTTCAACTTAATACTGAATGGGTTGCTTTACAAGATGATTGTTTACAATAATTTTAAACTGATAGATAGATAGATAGATAGATAGATAGATAGATAGATAGATAGATAGATAGATAGATAGATAGATAGATAGATAGATAGATAGATACCACCCCTCTCTGCTCTGATCACATTGAATAAAGTAAAACATACAACACACAAATATTCGAAGATAAAAGGTATGTACATACAGTATATTTGATTGTAGTGTTTGTACTCTGATTATGATGCTGTTTTCCATGCTGTATTGTAGGCTGTTGTCCCTGCCTTATCCAGAAGTACGGAACCATTTGTGTCTTCACCCCCAGAACAACCCAACCTCACATCAACACCAAGTGAAGCAAAGGTTAGCAACATTCCTTATTAGTAAACCTATTTGTTGTCCACTGCGCTACCAGGTAGTGAAAATAAAATGTGATAAACTCCAAAATAAGTATAATAAGTGAATAAATCAAAAAATATGAAAGTGGAAATGCTGCAATACCTAATGTGTACACAGTACACATATAATGAATAAATGGTAATAAAGTGGTCTTGCGAAATTCCTCTATTACTTCAATGTGCAATCAATCATGCACCTTGATAACAATAAATCAATAATTAACAAATAACAAATACTCACTGCAAACCGCCGTAGCTGTACGTCTGTACTTTGATGTCGAAAGTTCCACGATTAAGTCACGTGACGTAACGCGTAGGGCATGGCTGGAGTGGACAGTGGACCGGAAGTCACGTGAGAGGCAGAAAATGCCTTTGTTTTAAGCTTATGTAATTTTAACCTTATTTTGATGTAAGCATCCAATTGACTTTTATTAAATGACTATGTTTTAAAACGATTTCACACTATGGGACGCATTCTATCTATTTAATTTCTTTATGTGTTTTGGAGTCATAACATTACTTCAAAAGACTGGATCTCGGAACCAATAAAAAGGAGGTAAGGAATACACTAAGGAAGCATTACCTGTTCCTAAGGCTTTCTATATACAGCTATGAGGTGAGAGTTCTGTGATCACTGAGGTGATTGGTGAAAGCACAGCAATCATTGAAATCTTCACAAAAAAGGATTATACACTTGTATTTGAATTGATCACTTTGACACATTTTCAGTTCATTGAACATTTTGGTGTGGTTCATTATCAAATTATTTTAATATTTACCATTTGTTAGTTATAGATTTATTGTTATCAAGGTGCATGATTGGTTGCACATTGAAGTAATACAGGAATTGTGCAAGAGCACTCTATTACCATTTATTCCTTTGCCGAGGAAAACTTATGTTTTTCGTTGAGAAAACTGATGTGGAACTCGACGAGAAAACTGATGTGGAACTCGACGAGAAAAAAAGAGAACAAGTTTTCTTTTCCTCGTCGTGAGTCTCAATTTCCTCGTCGTGTTCCTCGTCGGGCTGGTTTTCGACGAGAAACGCATTTGTGTGTATGCTTAGAAACCCCCGCATGCTCAGAATAAAGTACGAGACGTGAGCTCACCTTAGGTAAAAGTAGCGTTTGTAATGGAAATAGCACATTTGTCACGCTGTAACAGACTGAAAAGTGCAAATCGTCTCTTACCAAACTTTTACTTAACACGCAGTAACATGAGATTAGCAAAAGCAGCCCGAAGGGTTGTGCCTGTGTAATCAAACTTCCCCTGCCGTCGTACGTGTTGAAGGTCACCGCGTTTGAGAACAACGAGATTTGGTCTTGACAGTGTGTACGCAAAGACTCTCGGCAAGCCTAACAAGGAACTCATAGAGGAAAACGATGTTTCATTTACGACGAGTTCTTTGGTCGTGTGTACAAGGCCTTAGGTTCTGTTTTACACTGTGTAAAATTTAAGAGAGGAAAGTGGGCCTTAGCAAGGTGCACAGGACACCACTATGCAAATTCATTCACAGCACATTTATTATTTCTTGTATTTACTCAAATTTTTTAGACAAGACTAACTGATTATCTGGTTGGGACTTTAATGTATGCCTACTACTTTAACAATCTGTGCTAGAACTCTGTACTCCTATTTATTTTGGAGTGTCCTGAAACCTCCAAACCACTCTCCTGTTTCAAGGTATTCCACAGTAAGTTCAAAAAGATATCTCAGATAGACCAGTGTTTTACAGTCGAGAAACCCTTTAATATAATCGACAATCTCAAGGCACCCTTTACAATTATGGACAGTCTTGATGCACCCCATTCTAAAATGTAAAAAATGAGTCTAATAGTTTTACACAATGCAGCAACAGCCACACATAAGACACCCAACCTAATGCCTTGTACACACAATCAGTTTTCCCAGTGGTAAAAACCGAGAACCTGCACGGCAGCTTTTTCCCCCTAAACACGGCTGTTTTTCCTGGCAGGAAAACTGCCATGAGAGCTTTGGCGGGGAATCCCGGCCGTGTGTATGCTCCACCGCAGTGTTTCAATTAGGAAAACTGCCGGAAAAAAAAAACACCGGGAATCCCGGAAGGAAAAAAGAGAACATGTTTCATTTTTCCCGCCGGGATTCCCGGCGGTTTTCCTGTTGGGAAATCTGCCATGGAGCATACACACGGCCAGTTTTCCCGGCCAAAAGCTGTCATGGCAGTTTTATCGACGGGAAAACTGGTCGTGTGTACTAGGTATTAAAGGTGATTTATTCTTCCAAAGCAAATACACTTTTGCAAACTAGTACTGACTCATATTCCAATGTTTCTCTTCTCCCTCAATTTCTCTCTATCGGTCAGATAATGTGACCCCAGTGCTGAGGGAGAGGGGCGGAGGAGGGTCAAACAAGGATGCTGTGGAGGTAACAGACATCTTCCTTATTAACTGATGATGTCATTGGTTGTTAGGATGCCGGTGTCTAGAAAGTCATAATGGTGCATAATGACCAATTTTTAGGCATTTTGTCAAGATACCTCTGAATAAACGTCAAGGGTGCCTGTGCACTCTGGTTAAAAAAGGCTGCCCTAGACTGAGCCTGGAGCATTGAACCATGCTTGTGGCTGGCATCCTCTGTCCTGGCAAGGGAGACCTGGGTATATTCTCAATGGCCACTCCTGGGGTGAACATTACATATGCATTGGGATAGATGTGCAAATAATTCCTTTTTAAAAAGGTAGCAAAAGCATCCATGTTTTGAACATATTTTCTATTTAATTCTGCACTTTTAGATCTTGTTAATGCAGCAAGCACTCCAAAAGAAGTTTGGTATAGATATGGAAGGTGAGTGTTTTAAAAGCTGTGTCTAAATATTTTGCTCACTGTCAAATGTAACTACTTTAATTCTATCCTGTGTGTCTCATAAGGACAAGCAGGCAGAATGAAATGAAATGAAGGTATGCCTAGAGCGGGGGTCGGCAACCCGTAGATCGCAGGCTACCTGTCGAACGTGGGTAGGTGACAGGTAGACTGGGAACAGGTCTGTGCCAATGACCCCCGCCTCCTACTGCTAAATGCCGGTCTCCGCTCTCAGCCCCTTCTGCCGAGCCTTCGTTAATCCTCTCTCCCTCCTCTCCTGCCTCCTCCGCTGCTGTCATCAGTAAACAGAGCAAGAGGCAGCACAGGATGCAGGGCAGGGGGAGGAGCTGGCCAAGTTAACTTTTCTAGTTAACCCACAGGTGGTTGGTTGCTAGGTCCTTAGCAACCAATCACCAGCTTATTAATATGAAAAGTCACTCGCCAGCTCTCCCACCCCCTGTCCAAAACTGTGCTGCTTCTCGGTCTCGTGTGCACAGGTAGGATGCAATGGAACGCTGCAATGGGAGGGAAGGGGGGAAGAGGACACTACTGTGTGTGTGGGGGGGGATATATGTGAAAGGGACAGTGAACACTGCTATGGCTGAGAGGGGGTAAGGCACTACTGTGTGTCTAAGTGGGGGGGGGAGGCGATGTGAAAGGGGCAGTGGACACTGCTATGTGTGGGACCACCCCCATAGCAGTGTCCTGTACCACCCTTTTCAATCTCCCCCCCCCCGCCCAATCCCTGCATTCTGTGCGTAACACACTCCTTATCCATGCATTCTGGTTGCAACACACTCCTGATCCCTGCTTTCTTTGTGCAACGCATCCCTGATCCCTGCTTTCTGAGCGCCACAAACCCATGATCCCTGCTTTCTTTGCGTAACGCACCCCTGATCCCTGCATTCTGAGCATAATGCACTTCTGATCCATGCACTCTGAGCATAGCTGAGTCCTAAGCAACCAATCACCAGTTTGTTATTATGAAAAGTCACTCGGCCAGCTCCTCCACTCCCTGTCCAGAACTGTGCTGCTTCTCGTGTGCACAGGGGGGGGGGGCACTGCTGTGTGTGTGTGGGTGGGTAACATTAAGGGGACAGTGAACAATGCTATGGGAGAGGGGTGGAACAGCACTACTGTGTGTGTAAGTGAGGGGGTGATGTGAAGGGGGCGATGGACACTGCTATGGCCAGGGCTAACCCCATAGCAGTGTCCTCTATCACCCTTCACATCACCCCCGCCCAATACTTACATTCTGAGCTCAACACACTGCTTATCCCTGCAACGCACTCCTGATCCCTGCATTCTGAGCGCAACGCACCTTTGATCCCTGCATTCTGAGCACAACGCACCCCTGATCCCTGCATTCTGAGCGTAATGCACTCCTTATCCCTGCATTTTAAGTGCAACACACTCCTGATCCCTGTAATATGGGCGCAACTCTCCTGAATCCAGCATTCTGAGCGCAACGCACCCCTGATCCCTGCATTCTTAGCACAACGCACCCCTGATCCCTGCATTCTGAGTGCAACGAATCCCTGATCCCTGCATTCTGAGTACAACGCACCCCTGATCCCTGCTTTCTTTTGCGCAACATACTCATCAAAATGTTTTGCTTTTTTCTCCTTGCCTGCATGTGGAGGCAAATTATCACTTGTTTCATTTTTTTCTTTCCTAGTAACAAGCTACAACCAAAGCCCACTGCAGATAACAAAGCTTTGTCATATATATTTTACTCTGCAGCTAAACTTTTAAATGTTACTATAAATAGATGGAGCAGCCTGACCTGCAAGGACTTTAATTAACCTCACCCTGGGTCCCATCTTCATGGAGCTTTATCTCACAAATTTTTACAGTTCTGAACTCACTGTTCTTCTTTACTGCATGATAGTTAACACTTAGTGGAAGGCAAGAGTTGCTACATTTATAAATCACGTTAATTGAGGGTTGGCAGCATTTGGTGAGAAGTTTCAGCACAAGTTTTCAGTATCATAGAAATATAGAAAGATAGGAAAGTGACTGCAGAAAAAGACCGGATAGTCCATTGAGTTTGCTCATTTTTATGTTTGTCTTTTTTTTTTTTTCATTATTTTGAATTTACTGTTGACTGTCTCACTACCTCTGCTGCTCTGCAGTTTATTCCAAGCGTCAACTAACCTTTCAGTAAAATGATACTTTCTAAGATTAGTTTTGAACTTTTCTTGAGTAATGCCGCGTACACACGATCGTTTTTCATCATGGAATAGAATGTTGTTTTTCGGCATGAAGAAAAACAACGTTTTTCCAACTTCACCATTAAAAACAACGTTTGCCCACACACCATCGTTTTTTTTAAAATGATGACCAAAGCGCGGTGATGTACGGCACTCTAAAGGGGAAGTTCCATTCAAGCTCCCGTCTTTAACTTGCTTCTGAGCATGCGCGGGTTTAAAACGTCATTTTAAACGTTGTTTAAAACGATCATTTTTTACAACCCGAAAAAATGACATTTTAAAAAACGACGTTTAAAAATGGAGCAAATTTTTCTTTTGGTCTTTTTTCAGAAGATGAAAAACGATGTGAAGCCCACACACGATCATTTTAAATGACGTTTTTAAAAACGTTGTTTTAAATCATGACGAAAAACGAGTGTGTGTATGCGGCATTAGTTTGAGGTCATGTCACCATGTTCTTGATTTTGACTTCATATTGAAAAAATGGCCCTCCTGAACCTTATTCACCCCTTCATCCATTTTTGTTTTTATGTCCTTGGACTAGTTTTATTTTATCAATATCTTTGTGCAAGTGAGGTCTCACTAAAGATCTATATGGGGGAATCAGAACCTCCTTCCTCCTGCTGGTGATCCCTCTATTGATGCATCCTAGAATTCTATTTGCTTTCCCCACTGCCTGGTCACACTGCTCAATTTGCAATCACCTGAAATGAGTACCCCCAAATATGTTTCTTCTATAGTGCTGGCCAAAACTAGATCCCCGATGTTATATTCTCTCAGGGAATTCTTTTTCCCTAGGTGCATTATTTTACATTTAGAAACATTAAACTGCAATCTCTGCTGATTTGACCAATCTTCCAGCAATGCCAAATCATGTTCCATGTTAGACCCATTTCACACTGGGGCATTTTTTGGGCGTTGTTGGAGAGTTTTCTGAGCATTTTTCAAGCGTTATTCAAGCGTTTTTCAAGCATTTTTCAGGCAAAGCCTCATCTGCAATCCCAATGTGAAAGCCTGAATGCTTTCAGAGCCCTTTCACACTGCCAGCGCCCAAAAAACGCTGGTAAAGCACCGCTAAGACCATAAAGTTTTAGGGTGTTTTTGCAGTGCCTCAGTGTGAAAGGGCAAGACGTTTTTACAGCACTTTCAATTCATTTCAATGGAGAGGGGAGTTTTTGGAGCGTTTTTTCAGTGCCCAAAAGCTGCTCCAAAGATGTTGCTTGCAAGATTTTTCTCAACGGCCCACCAGTGCAACGCCTCAGTGTGAAAGGGTAAGGCGTTTTTACAGCGCTTTCAATTAATTTTAACGGAGAGGGGCGTTATTGGAGCGTTTTCTTCAGCACCCAAAAGCTGCTCCAAAGATGCTGTTTGCAGGACTCAGTGTGAAAGGGTCCATTGAGATGCATGGAGAGCGTTTTATGGGCTTTTAACGCTAAAAAGCTGTAAAAACGCTACAGTGTGAAAGGGGTCTAACAGACACCTCCAGGGATATCAACCGTACTACACACCTTTCTGTAAAGGTGTGTAAAAAGATATACCTTAGCCAACAAACCTTTAAATATATCACTTAGGCCGCGTACACATTCTCAAACTTATCCGTTGAAAACGGTGCTACGGACCGTTTTCATCGGATATTTCTGCTGGGCTGCTGGGCTGGGCGAGCAGGGGCGCGCAGCGTGGGCCGCCGGCGGCGCGCGTGCCCCCTAGTGGCCTTTAAAGAGCCGACGTAGAGCTACGGGCTCTCGCCCAGGCGTGCCGACCTGCCGCAGTAAAATGACGGCGGCAGGTCGGCAAGCAGTTAAAGCGGATCTCCACCCAAAATTTAACATGATCGCATAATTAATAATGCTCTAAAACGATGCAGAAACCGATATTTTCAATTAAAATAATATTCACAGTACCATAAAACTAGATAGTCTTCGGGTCTGCCTTCCTCAGGTTTTTGCTCGGGTTTCTCTTCGTTTCCTGTCCGGCGGAGTTGCAGGGGTTAAGGTAATTTAAGTTTTACATAGCCAATTAAAAAAAAAACGTATCTGGCGTGGAAGATCTGCTTTAATATTACCATGTGAGTCTAAAACTGTCGGTAAGAGAAACCCACTTCATTTATCTTGATGTTTTGGATGATTACTTCAGACAAGCCACTTACCACATGAGATAACATCCACCTATCACTCATTCATTTGAACTGTGAATTACTCACCTGTTGGAGTGATCCATTCACTTGTTGGGAGATCCAATATTTGGACTTTATGTATTCACTATTGGTCATGTCCGTTCTACATTGATCATCATATATTAGCGCTGCACTTTTTGTACTGTAATAAAGAAGTATGACCAAAGCTATTTTGGCCCTACTTCTCCTATAAGTGCGCTCCTATGACCCATTTTCAGCCGAAAGTGGTATAAAGCCTGCTGTTGGCTGACGTCACTCATCCAGTCCACGCTCTGGAAAGATCCCGATTTCGCAGTTGGGATCCACCCAGAAGTCTGGACCGCCAGCTGGCTTAGCCTCTTAGCAAGCCACTGGGAGACTGAGTCAGCCGCTCCAAATGGGGCAGAGCAGAGAATCGGTGACTGACCGTCCTTAGAGCCAGCGAGGGTTTAACTGCAGCATGGATTAGTGCTGCATCCACCTAGGAGAGTATGATTGTCTTTTTTTTTTTTTACATTTCCGCACTTCTCTTTTAAAACAAAGATGAAAGAATTCACCTAAAAATGTATTGTTGTATTGTTTCATATTTAATACTAATTGTTTTGTTTTTTTAGCATCTTGTCAAGCTTTATTATCACTCTGTCTTTTCAGATGGGTCCATTGAAAGAAATTCTATTTATCGAGGCTCCTTAACCCAGCGCAATCCAAATGGAAAGAACAAAAGGGCTGATCGTATCTTTGCCGTAAGAGCCATATAATACTATTTAAAATGAAGAAATATGGGTGATGTGTCTAGATACTAAGGGCCAGAATTTCAGCTGAGATACGACAGTGTATCTCCAGATACGCCATCGTATCTCTGTTTCTGGCCCTGGGTATCTATGCGACTGATTATTAGAATCAGTTACGCATAGATTTTGCTTAGATCTGACTGGCACAAGTCACTTACACCGTTGGATCTAAGTTGTAATGTTACGCTGGCCGCTAGGTGGCGTTCCCGTCGATTTCTGCGTTGAATATGCAAATGAGCCTGATACACTGATTCCCGAACGTATTTGCGCACCGTCGTCGTAGTTTGCGTAAGTGTAAGCTTACCCATGCTATATGAGGGGTAACCTTGCTTAGATCCGGTGTACACCATGTTAAGTATGGACGTCGGGACAGCGTCGTGTTTTTCCGTCGTTTACATCGTTTACGTAACTCGTCGCGAATAGGGCTGTGCGTTAATTACGTTGCCGTCTAAATCAATGTATTTGCGGCGTACTATGGAGCATGCGCAGTGGGCTACGTTTACGACCGGCGCATGCGCAGTTCGTTCGGCACGGGGGCGCGCTTAAATTAAATACAGCACACCCACCTCCTTCCTACTTTGAATTACACGGCCTTACACCGGCCCATTTACGCTACGCCGCCGCAAATTTACGGAGCAAGTGCTTTGAGAATACAGCACTTGCCCGTAAAAAGTGCGGAGGTGTAGCGTAAATGGGATACGCCGTAAAAACGCAAAAGTACGAGAATCTGGCCCTTAGAGTGTAAAAATTACACTTTAAGGTACACTCTACACTCTACTGGTATGTAAAATTCAGATTTTACATACCAGTATCCAGACTCATATATGAGGCCTGAAAACTCATAACTCAAAAATGTTTGTCCTCCAACACGAAAATGTTTTAACCCCTTAGCGCCGACCGAATGCAAATTTGCATTCGTGGCTTGAAGGGGTTAAAAACGGGGGTGATGCAGGCATTACCCCAGTACTGTTTTTTAGAGCCAGCGGTTGGCTTTTTAGTGATAAAAACCAATGCAGCTAAAAGCCATTTGGCTGTCCCTCCCACTGCCTTCCACTGCTCTTTCCGGGCCTCCCGTCCCTCCGGAAGACCCGATCAATGATCCAGCGCGTCCGCTGGCTAGGCTAAGACTGGAACAAAGCCGGAATTGTCTTTGATCGAGTGTCCTATGTAAAAACACAGAAACAACGTCACAACATCACTTCCGGTTTACTCGGCTGCCAATGCCGCTGATTTAAAAAAAAATTACAGTATTCAGAATCAACATTTTTGGTGATCTGAATACTTTTAAGTGCAAAGGAGGGATTTGGGGTCTTTTAGACCACTGATCCCTCCATAAAGAGTCACCACGTATTACTGTCACAAGGGATGTTTATATTCCTTGTGGCAGCAATAAAAGTGATCAGATTTTTTTTTTTAAAAGGGACAATGTAATTCATTTTTAAGAGAAATAAGAAAAAAAATGTTTGAAAGCACCCCTGTCCCCGCTTGTTGATGCAGCAAAGAAAATGCATACCATTTGTGCATTAGCCCAGGTGGATCCATGGTGGTAGTAGTTGTAGATGTCTGATTAATCCTCTTGTGTAAATTGAACACTATGGGCCAGATTCAGGTAGAAGTTACGCGGCTTATCTGTAGATATGCCGCGTAACTTCTAACCTACGCCGTCGTATCTGTTTTCTGTAGTCAGAAAACAAGATACGCCGGGATTGAGTTCAGATATGAGCGGCGTAATTGTATTTTGCCGTCGTATCAGAACTGCAATTTTAAAATGGCCGCTCGGGGCGTTCCCGCTGATTTACGCCAAGAATATGTAAATCAGCGAGAGACGGCAATTCACGACCATACGCGGGCCTGACGCAGTGACTTTCCGACGTTTTCGTAAGAGATAATCGGCGTAAAGAAAAACATGCCCCCTAGGTGGAGTATCCTATGTTAAGTATGGCCGTCGTGATCGCGTCGAATTGAAAAAGTTTCACGTCGTTTGCGTATCTTGCCCGTGAATGGGGATTGACGTCATTGACGTTGACGACGAAAACACTGACAGAATTTGGAGCATGCACACTGGGATACATTGACAGCCAACGCATGCGTAGTACGTTCGCTGCGGGATCGCGCCTAGTTTAAATACTACACGCCCCCTACCCGCCCAATTTGAATTCCGCCGACTCATTTTCGCTACGCCGTCGCAACTTTAGGAGCAAGTTCTTTGTGAATACAATACTTGCTCCTAAAGTTTCGGCGGAGTAACGTAAATGACGAACGTTACGCCAAAATAAAGATCCACTATCCTACCTGAATCTGGCCCTATAATTTTAAACAGGGGTAGGCAACGTCGGCCCTCCAGATGTTTTGAAACTACAAGTCCAATGAGACATTGCAAGACTCCTACAGACAGGAGCATGATAGGATTTAAAGTTTCACCACAGATGGAGGGCCGAGGTTGCCTACCGTTGCTTTTGTTGAATGACAAGTTTGAGAAGCACTTCACTGAAAATGATTACAGAGAAATCATAATTTTGTATTTGTCTTGCAGAGACCTGTCCTCAACCAGAGATGAAGAAAGAAGCTCTTGGCACATTGTATGGCTTTGTCTGCATTACTTCTATCTGGATTTCTTCATAGCAATCTCTGATTTAGCTTATGGCTGAAACACAACCACCGCTACTCTATACAGCCCACAACTATATTTTTTTCTGGGAAATGTAGGGCATGCTAGTAAACCTAAATATAATAAACTTCTTACAGAGTTGTCTATAATATATAAAATGCAATACACTAAATATTTGATAGCGTTAGAATATTCAGTATTGATAAATTGGAGAGTTATACAGATACTTTTTTCCAGACGTGCGACTTCTGGGCTTTATCATGATGTACCAGTAGCCTTATGCCGCGTACACGCGATCATTTTTCGGCTTGTAAAAAACAATGTATTTCAGCCTCTAGAAATTTTTTTTTTTTTTCCAACTTCATCATTAAAATGATGTTGCCCACACACGATCGTAAAAGGAAAATGCTCTAGCAAAGCGCGTACAACACATACGACTGCACTATACAGGGGAAGTTCCATGCGGATGGCGCCACCCTTTGGGATGCTTTAGCTGATTCCGTGTTAGTAAAAGACGATTTGCGCTTTTCTGTCTGTTAGAACGTGATGAATGTGATTACTCCGTTCCGAACGCTAGTTTTACCAGAACGAGCGCTCCCGTCTCATAACTTGCTTCTAAGCATGCGCGGGTTTTTCACGTCGTTTTAGCCCACACAAGATCATTTTTTACAACCCAAAAATACATCATTTTAAAACATCGTTGAAAAATGCAGCATGTTCGGAAAAAAAAATTGTAGTTTTTCAGAACCTGCAAAAATCATGTGAAGCCCACACACACGATCATTTTAAATGAAATTTTTTTTAAACTTTGTTTTTTACAAGCCGAAAAATTATCGCGTGTACGCGGCATTAAAGCCTAAATCCATGTTTTCTTTCACTTTAAATAGATTGTTTGGGCCAAGGTGACCAAAATGAACTATTTCCATAACAAAGTTATTGTGTCACTGTTAGGGATGAGCTTCGCGTTCGAAACGAACGTATGTTCGACTCGAACATCGTCCATTCGATCGTTCGTCGAATTTCAAACAAACACGTTCGTTCGCGGCAAATTCGAGTGAAACGAAACGACCGGTTTAAAACTTTTTTTCCATTGATACTACTATCAATGGAAAAAAAAGTCTTAAAAACGGTTGTTTTTTCAGGAGTCCTGCTCCTGAAAAACGACCGTTTTTAAGAGATTTTTTTCCATTGATACATGTTCCCTGGGGCAAGACCCGGGTTCTGGAAGACTTTTTACAACAATAACTTGAATATTGGTCTTTAAAATGATCGTTTTTGAATTCGAACGTTCGAGTCCCATAGACTTCAATGGGGTTCTAAATGTTCATGCGAACGGTCGGTCTGTTCGACGGTTCTGGTGCGAACCGAACGCGGGGCTGTTCGGCTTATCCCTAGTCACTGTCAGTGCTGTATCATACTGTCAAAGCATTAACTACATACAGGATGCAACACTGTGTTGTGACAGCATGATGGTTACTTCCCATCTGCTGCAGGAATACCACTGAGTGCTTCTCAGCCATTCAGAGGAAGCCTTGTTTTTCCTGACGCATTCATGGCAGCACACACTGGGTTGTGACTCCGCCCCCACAACCTGACAGGATTGGTTAGCTATAAATTTGAAGAGGAGACGCCCCGCATCATTCTCTTTTTTCATCCTCACCTGACAAGATTGAATGAACAAGCAAAAAGCATGCCTCTTACCGCAAATCGCCCCAGCAGGTTCAGCCTCTCCTGTTTGGAAGTCCCTCCTGTACAGTCTCTAAATGAGCTTTATGGTGGGAACCCCGTTCTGGTGGTCTCAGGGGCTTTGGAATTATACTGGCATCTGTAGCAAGCTTTAAAGAAGCTTCAAATCTCGCAGTGGCCCCCACTTTCGCTTTGTCTTTCCTTCCAGTGCAGTGTGTCCTTCCACAAAGGTATTTGTATCATTACATTTACCACCTAAGGTTAGTCCGTTTTGTACCTTTGTCTGCCTGTTGTTTTTTTTCTCAGCTCTGCTGAGCCCTGTGGTTCCTCTGACACCCCATACTCTCGGGGTCACCGCTGCGTACCCCTTGGCGCTCTGCACATGCGCGCAGCTCAGTGATGACGCCGCCTGTCTCCTCTGCCCTCTTCCAAAATGGCGCCGGGTGAGCGGGACGCTTCTGCACATGCACGCGTCATTAAAAAAAAAGAAGGAAAAAAGAAACAGTCCTATTGCTCTGTAGTTCTGGCTGCCGCACTGCTGCTCTGCTCTACTCAGAGTGAAGATTGCACCAGGTGTGTGCAGGCATGTCCCAGATCAGCCTGGGCTAATTGATTACACACAAAAAAAAAAAAAAGGAATAAATAGGATAGAAGATATTATACAAGCGCCCAGAGGCGATTCAGTTTGCATGTGCCGCGCTATATAAGTTTTCATCATTCATTCATTCAATACATTTATATATTAATTTATAACATACCATAGAAGAAAGTGTATCCATAATTTAACAATTAATATAATCCAAAAAAAAAAAAAAAGGATAGATATATGTATATAAAATTATTATATTAATTTAATAAATAGAAATGTTGGGGGGGAACATATTGTAATGTTTTCCCTTTTCTCTTTTTTCCCACCTTTTCGGGCTGTCTCTCTGCTATCCTCATGGGAGCCACTGCCCTCGCAGACCACCATCAGCTGACCAGGTATAGAGGCCGTCCAGAAGGTGGTAAGTAGAGGGGAGACAAAAAAGAGAGCCTGGCCACTGACGCTACAGTTTTGGTAGCCCTATCGGGTCAAGAGACGCAAGTTTGCGGCACAGAGGGAGATTCTAGCCATGCTTCCGGCAGAAGGCGCAAGAAATCGCTCAAGGTTACCCTCTTGATTTCTTCAATCAAGGCATAGCCGCTCGCGTCACAGCACTCCCGTCATAGTCGGTCCCACCGCAGACGATTACCTTCATCCTAGACAGAGCTATCTTACCCGCACCACGGCAAATGTTTGCCAAATATGCGAGGCGCCATCCTTGCCAGGGGAATTGGCCTGCCACTCGTGCTTCATCGAAGTAACCAAGGATTCAGAGGCCAGAGTAGATACTGAGCTCCCAGGAGAATCGCCACAGGGATCATATGTGGGCGATCCTTCCCCAAGCACATCGCCCGGCCGTTACGCCAGGGTGCAGTAACCCTCTCTAAGAATGAGAAGTGTGAGCAGGCGTCGGACTGTCTCTTTTTGGTTGAACCATTTGCCCATTCACTCAAGGAAGCGATCGGCTGGGAGGAGGTTATGGCAGAACTTCTGAAGGTTCAGAAATATTTCCCGGTGCTGAAAAGGGGGTCCTGAATCATTTCCCTTCATCGAAGAGCTGGAGAACCTCATAAAGGATAAGTGGGGGGGTCGCATAGCGGCCCAGTATGAGCAAAAAGTTTGCAGATTGTACCCCTTGTGGTAGTCTAAGATCGATTCTTTGATCAATGCAACTACGGTCGATTCATCTTTAATGCGACTCGCTAGAGACGTTTCTCTACCGATTGAAGACGCAGTTACCTTCCGGGACGCTCTTGATCATAAAATCAATATAGAACTGAAGAAAGCCTGCTCCACGACAGGAGCCGCTTGTAGGCCGGCTATCACCACAGCGGCAGTCGCTAAAACTATCGCTGCATAGGCAGCTAATGTTGAGAATCCCATTCTAGAAGGAGCCGACCAGGGGAAGATATTCTCCTCCCTGCAGGAAAATTAAGTTGGCTTACGGCTCCTGAGGGGGCGACTTCATGGCTGGGAAGAGCCTTATGGCTGAGACCCTGGATAGCGAAGGCAGCGTCAAAATCAACTGCTGCAAAATTCCATATGGCGGCTCAAGTGTATTCGGCACAAAGATGGACTCGGCCATCTCCAAGGTTACCGGGGGAAAGTCTGGGCTGATTTCTCCGATAGGAAAACCAGAGCCCCAGAAGTGCCCCGCTTACAGGCGTGATCTTCCTGTCAAGTACAGGGATGTTAGATCCTACCGCCCTGGCAGGGAATTTAGGAGGGACTGGAAGACTCGACCCTCCTTCATGTAGATACAGTAAGCCAATCACAGCTGGGGAACAGCAGAAGTCCTTTTTGAGGGTCCGTCTGCCCACCCAGCTCAGGTGAGCACCAGACTCGAGATTCGCTCGGATATGGGCAACTCGTATAACAGATCCATGGACACTATCCTCTATCAAGACCGGTCACAATTGGAAATTCATGGGCACATTGCCAGGGAACACATTCCAGCCTACCAAGTACTTCCGCACCAGAAAGGGAGGGGGTTTTATTCCCCTTTATTTCTGGTACAAAAAAAAAAACGGGGATCTACGTCCAGTCTTGGACCTAAAGAATTTCAACAGACGATCAAAATAGAGGCCCTCAGATTGGAAAAGCCTTCAGTCCATTTTGTTGTCAGTGGACGTGGGAGACTGGATGCTATCTCTAGATTTTTCGGGCGTTTACCTTTACATCCCAGTTCATCTTACCTTCCAGAGGTCCCTTCGGTTCTCAATCGATCAATCCCATTTCCAATTTTGGTGCCCCCCATTCGGCATCGCCTCAGCACCCAGAGCATTCGGCAAGTTAGGGTGTTCCTAGGGGCAGAATAAAATACCAGGTTGTACCGGGTGCAACTCCCTCAAGAGAGGCTGAAGCCCTTGCTCCAGAAGATACAAAGTCTGCTATCATCCAAACGTCTAACTGTCAGAGCCTGCGTCAGTACCCAGGGGTTCATGTCAGCATCCATACCCTTGATACAGTGGCCCCTGTGGCACATGCGAGTCTTACAGAACTCCTTTCTCAGGCAGTGGAATAGAACGTCAATACTCCAAACCATTCACATCCCGAACTGGGTAAAGCAATTAGTATGGTGGTGGACACACCCGTCCGACCTCAGGGAGTCCATTCCAAAAGTTCCCCCTAGTCCAGAAGTAGTAACATCGGACGCCAGCCAGGGGTGATGGGGTCCACACTATCTAGACTGAGTAGCCCAAGGACAGTGGCATTTTCGGGCTCAGGGCATAGTGTCAAATATTTTAGAGCTCAGAGCAGCCTTTCAGGCCCTCCTGGCCATTGCGCCTCTTCTATAGAGGAAGTGTGTCCTGATCAGGATGGACAACAAGTAGCGGTGTCATGTATCCAGAGACAGGGGAGCATCAGGTGTCGCACGCTTCATAATGGAAGGGGCACAAGTGCACCTGTTAGATCTGTGGGGAGTATGCGTCCCAGCAACACAGAATTCGTTGGCCAACTACCTAAGCCGAGAGACACTTTCAAACACACGAACGGTCCCTGAACCAACAGGTATTCTCCATTCTTACGAAAACTAGTACCAGAACCAGAAGTCGACCTAGCGGCCACGCCAAAGAACTCCAAGTGTCAGAGGTTCCTGTCCAGAGCCCACTTTCCATTACCTGAAGGGACAAACTGCCTAGTTCTTCCATGGAGCTGCGAGCTGGGGTACATTTTTCTTCCAACTTCTCGGATTACAAGATTCCTGTCCCGACTTCGGAAGTCCTCAGCCACAGTTATTGTACTAATACCGTTCCGGCTGAGGAGGCCATGGTTTACGACCCTGCTACAACTAGGTACGCGGCCTCAATACATCTTCCAGTAACCTGGGATCTCATACATCAGAGGCAATTCTTCCATCCAGCCCAGAGAAGCTGCATTTGCCAGCTTTGAAGCTGAGAGGGCTAGGTTAGGGGAACTAGGATACTCTCAGGAGGTAATATCAACCTTAGTACAAGCTCTAAGGAGCTCCACTGATGTCACCTATACTAGGATCTGGGAGAGGTTCGTGTCATCGCAGCAAAGACATTGGAATCCCATCTCAAATTCTTGAATTTCTTCAGTCAGGGTTTAACAAGGGCCCGGGCTTGGGTACCCTGAAGGTGCAAGTATCTGCCCTTTCAGCCATGATGGGTACTAGATGGGCTCTTCATCATCTGGTCACTCTGTTCCTCAGGGCCTACGTAAGATCAGACCACCTAGGAGGCCAGCCTTTCCAACAGGGGATCTCTGTGTAGTACTCGAGGCCCTGTCCAATCCACCTTTTTCTCCATTCAACTTAGTCTCACCGTGGAACCTAGCTCTGAAGATGGCTTCCCGTATTGCTATCACCTCAGTTAAGAGGGCGCCGGAGATACAAGCACTTATGGCTATGGAACCCCTATTCAGTGTTCTTCCCTGACAGAGTGGTTCTGAAGCCCTCAGACCATTTTTATCCAAGGGTAACTTCCTCCTTTCATTATAACCAGGACATCGTCCTTTCGTCTTTTACTAATGAGAGGGGCGAGTCCCATGACTAGGATGTCAAGTCTACCATCTCCAGTTACGTCACAGCTACATCTCAGGAAGACGGATTCTCTCTTTATTATCCCACACGGGAGCAGACGAGGTCAGCCAGCTACCTCCCGTACCATTACCTCTTGGTTGTTAAAGCTATCAAGGAGACCTATTCCATCCAGCAACTTACGCCTCCTAGAGGGCATTAGGGCTCATTCGACAGGGGCAGAGGCCACTTCTTAGGCAGCATATTGCGGGACTTCACCGGAAACCATAGGCAGAGCAGCAACTTGGTCTTCCCAACACATCTTCATTTCTCACTACAGAGTGAATTCTGCTCTCCTGGCTACCGTCGACTTCGGCAGATCTGTTCTTAGAGCCAATTCCTCAGCGCTATAAAGAATAAATATTACTGTTTTCTTGCACCCTCCCGACTGGCGAGTTATATCCCAGTGTGTGCTGCCATGAATGCGTCAGGAAAACGGAAAATTGTATACTCACCTTTCCGTAATTTTCCTTTCCTGACGCATCTTCATGGCAGCACACAGATGCCCACCCTGCTGTTTTATGATGATATATACAGAGAATGATGCGGGGCGTCTCCTCTTCAAATTTATAGCTAACCAATCCTGTCAGGTTGTGGGGGCGGAGTCACAACCCAGTGTGTGCTGCCATGAAGATGCGTCAGGAAAGGAAAATTACGGAAAGGTGAGTATACAATTTTCCGTTTTTTTAACAATGAAGACAAGGCTTCCTCTGATTGGCTAAGTTGAAGAGGTGGGTAGATGGTGTCATGATTTCCACCTTGGCCAATTAGAATAAGTCTTGTAATCTTTGATTAAAACAACAAGCCTTCGATTTTGTTCCAACAGCAGATGGGAAGTTGTTTGTGATGCTTCCTGTATGTAGCTAATGCTGTACAGTATGCCACAGCACTGAGAGTGGTAGTTTAACTTAGTTATGGAGATATTTAAAAAATCAATCCCCCGTGCTAAAGGTTCTAATTAGTGATTAAGCCTGCCGCTGCTGTACATGACATAGGTCAAAACATGGAAAAAAGGGTATGAGTACCAAAGCGCTGACAGCCTGAATAAATACAATAAAGTGCAACTGTAGTGCATACAAAATGAAGTGAAAAATTAATCCAATAACCCAAAAAATATATCCAGCATGTAGCCAGTGAAAATGAAAAAACATGTGCAAATAAGCATAAAGTTGGAAAGTTCCTTTCACAGGTGCTGCCATGCTAGAAATAGTGCAAATGAATATTAAGCACGTGACCAATAAAAGTCCAAAAAAGACATACACATAAACATATAGCAATTCTCAAGTTATTAAGGTCCTTTCAAAAGTGCTGCTGTGCTAAAAAACAAACATATGATGCTGTAAACAGGTGAATACAGGATCCACCCCCACCCCCACCACCACCACCCTTATGGTTGAACTCACCAGATCCAATGGACCCCCAAGCAGTACTGCGTTGTGGGTCAGTATGGTAAACGGGGTGATAAAAACGCCAACTCCTGGGTGCGATCCTTCCTGGAGTGTTTTCAGGCATGAATATATGAAGAAAGAGCCTGCATAGTAAAGTACGTCTTGTTTAATTCATTAAAATGTTACAGAGTTCCAATCACAAAATCAATCTTTACAAGGTTCCAACATGGAGGGCAAACGGATAAACGTCAATTATCAGTTCATTGAATGCAGTAAATATCAGAATTTTTCAGCACTGCCTTAACCGTCTTGGGCATGGGGTTCCCCAGATCTTCACAGGTTGCCACTGGAGTCCTCTTCCACTCCTCCATGATGACATCACAGAGCTGGTGGATGTTAGAGACCTTGCGCTCCTCCACCTTCATGCTCAATAGGTTTTAGGTCTGGAGACATGCTTGGCCAGTCCATCACCTTTACATTCAGGTTCATTAGTGGTCATTTTGGAGGTGTGTTTTGGGTTGTTATGTTGAAATACTGCCCTGTGGCCCAGTCTCTAAAGGGAGGGGATCATGCTCTGCTTCAGTATATGTTGGCATTCATGGTTCTCTCAATGAACTGTAGATCCCCAGTGGCAGGAGCACTCATGCAGCCCCAGACCATGACACTCCCACAACTATGCTTGACTTTAGGCAAGACACTCTTGTCTTTGTACTCCTGTGAAAAGCAAGCTTGGCCTATAAATTATGCTTAGCCATGTTCATACACAACATGTTGCCAAACCAGAAGAACCAATATGTTTACAAGGCCACTGCATTTGTAATTGGAGGGTCTCAAGTGAAGAATGTGCATACTGTAAATTGAAAACAGCAGAGTAAAGATGAAGAAAATCCTACAGAAATGTTTCCAGATGCATCAGAACTTATGTTGTATGCCATAACTGCCATATGAAGGCCAAGATGACAAGATGGGACAAAATAAGGAAATAGGAAGTGTTTTGGTTTTGTAAGTGATGCATATTTGGATGTTTCCAATTAGTATTACAGCAGTCATTTGCTAGTGCTAAAAAAGCATTAAAAAGTTCTAGCTTGGTCTGTCAGAATTGGCAAGACTAATTCATTCAAGGCTTTGCTGAATAAACATGTTGCTGCTCTGAGGTTAAGAAAGGGGTTGTAAAGGTTTGTTTTTTAATTTTCTAAATAGGTTCCTTTAACTGCTTGCTGGGCGAGATCACGTAGCTGTACGTCACCTCGTCCAGTAGCCAATAGGGGTGCGCGCACCTCCCCGCTCCCCCCGACTCCCGTGCGCATGCCCGGCGGGCGCAATCGCCACCGGGCACACGCGATCGCTCGTTACACACACAGCTCCCGGTCCTGTCAGGGGAGAAATGCCTGACGTCTGTTAATACAATGTATGAACAGCGATCAGTCATTTCCCTTAGTGAGTCCACCCCCCCCCTACAGTTAGAACACACCCAGGGAACATACTTAGCCCCTTCCCTGCCCCCTAGTGTTAACCCCTTCCCTGCCAGTGTCATTTCTATAGTAATCCAATGCATTTTTATAGCACTGATCGCTATAAAAATTACAATGTTTCCAAAAAATGTGTCAGAAGTGTCCGCCATAATGTCGCAGTACCGAAAAAAATCGCTGATCGCCGCCATTACTAGTAAAAAAAATATATTAATAAAAATGCCATAAAACTACCTCCTATTTTGTAAACGCTATAACTTTTGCGCAAACCAATCAATAAATGCTTATTGCGATTTTTTTTTTACGAAAAATATGTAGAAGAATATGTATCAGCCTAAACTGAGGGAAAAAAAAAAGGTTTAATACTTTTGGGGGATATTTATTATAGCAAAAAGTAAAAAATATTCATTTTTTTCAAAATTGTCGCTCTATTTTTGTTTATAGCGCAAAAACTAAAAACCGCAGAGGTGATCAAATACCACCAAAAGAAATTTCTATTTGTGGGAAAAAAAAGTGCAAATTTTGTTTGGGAGCCACGCCGCACGACCGCGCAATTGTCAGTTAAAGCGACGCAGTGCGGAATCGCAAAAAGTGCTCTAGTCTTTGACCAGCAATATGGTCCGGGGGTTAAGTGGTTAAGCTAGTGTATTGTTGGTTCACTAACCTTTTCCTTTGATTTCCCTTCTAAATGTTTTGTTTAATTTGTCTGAATTTCTCACTTCCTGTTTCTCCTCAGTAAGCTTGAGGAGGAACAGGAAGTGAGAAATTCAGACAAAGAAAACAAAGTAATAAATCATTTAGAAGGGAAATTGAAGGAAAAGGTAAGTGAACCAACAATGCACTAGCTTAAAGGAACCTATTTAGAAAATAAAAAACAAACCTTTACGACCCCTTTAACATAGTTAGAAAAAACAAAGAACAGTATTGTTGTGTCTGCTTATCTTTTCTGCTCATATACCAACCTAAATTTGATGAAAGCTGGCCCTACATGGTTGGATTTTGGTTTCTACAGAGATTCAGAAAAATTGAACATTTTTTTTTTCGGTTATTTCTATCGCCCTTAAAATTTAGGTCAGATCTGCTATTTGAATGGAATCCTAGATGTACCAAACAGGCTTCATTACAAGATGTACAATTTTCTTCTAACAAAAAACACATTCACAGTTCGAATTTCATTTATTCAGAAAAAGGGTGTCATCCTGCCCCTTCAATGTTTTTTGGTCACTGCTCTTGAAAAACATTAAATCAACTCATTGCCCATTACAAAATTGAACTAAATATTTTTAAACAAATTTCTCTTGTTGTATGGCCAGCTAAAGCTTCCCTGTTTCCTTTTTCTTATTCACAGGTGTCATGTATACTATTCCTGTATATTCCATACACTGTATACTGATATGCTTTGTTAAATAAATAACTAGATATACAGTTTAAGACAATTTGTTTGGTTTTATTCATTGCTAAAAGGTACAGGCTACTCATATGTGAAAATATTGCCTTAAAAAGCATACACAGGGAAAAGTCTACCTGCCATGGCATGTGCTACTACTCCAGGTGTGGAGGTACGCTGGAATTGTGAGAACATTACCTTCTCAAATGTTTGAAAGAGCCGCTATTTATGCCCAGCCCTGTTCACTGTGCTTCTTGGTGTGGTACAGGGTGCAAGAGGGAACATTATTGCATCCCAACTCCCTTTTTTAACCAGGAAACAAATCACCCTGTGTTATCACAGGCTTTGTTTCAGCAATATTCAGCAGACAAGTATAACAGTAACTGATTTTATTTTAATAAAAACTTGAACTGAATTGGAAGAGACACATAGCAGGTAGGCCAGAACTTCTGGGCCATTTTACATGCAAAATATTCATGTTTTTTACAGAATGTGCCTTTGGTACATGTACAGTCTATATATATGTAGCGCCTGGTTACTTTTCAGAACCGGTGCTAGTGTAAATTTAGAGGGGGTCAGAGAGTTAAGTGACTCTAATCTGTTCAAATTTGGAGCCTCTGTCCCAGCTTTGGCTGTGCTGTGGATTCATGCTGTAGTTTCTGGGGTGCTGATCACACTCCAGGCCAACAGGTGGCAGCAGTGGAGTCAAGGGTTTGGATGCTTCTTCCCGGCCGCCTATCAGGAGGAGGTTTCCTCGCTGTGCATGCTGGGGGGGGGGTATTTATGGGGCAGACGCCATCTTCTTGGGTCTTCTTCCCATGTGGCACCCACCTTCAGGGTAGCCATTCCACGGCACTCTGGCAAATGGCCTACCGGGCCGGGGTGTGCATGCTACGCAGTGATCCTGGTTCCTGGACCACGTTGGCCAGGAGCATCTGAATTGCTGCTGGGGGCCAGTAAACGACTGGGTGCTCAATCTGATGAGGTTCTGAGCTGTCCGTACTGTTGGAGGAAGCTGTACGGTGGAGAGTCTGTCTGAGGAGTGCCAAGAGAGGCTGATGTTCCAAGAGGGGCCTGACCATCCATGGGCGACCAGGAAAGCCGGGTACTGAGGAGCTGGATGTTGGTTGCCTATCAGTCGGTAACCTAACCAAAACTACCTGAAGGAGATCCAGGTGCTGAATCTGCTGAGGAGGATTCCGTACCACTATTATCTCCATTATTTTCCACCATTGAGAGGGTCTGTGGCAGAGACTTAGCCCCAAATTCCGAGTGACATTCTGGCTGCCAGGTTTGTGAGAGAGGCCTGTTCAGGTGCGCTACACCCATTCCAGCTGGAGTGGCAACGTTTTTCTATTGGAAGCAGGACTGTTTCCCGTGTTTAGTTATACCTGGATATACTATCTTCTATTTGTTATCCCCTCACCTTTCTACTGTTTACCCGTTTTTACCTGGCTGGGTAATAAAAGCGCAGAAAAGACACCTGTTGTGTGGACATTCCATTTACTACAACTCTTATCAAGTACCCTAGACGGCGGAGATACAGAGGTAACTTGCCACCCAAAACAAACCAGCAGCTCATTCGGGGGTAGTGCTACATATAATATTACAAAGCACATTAAATTGCTTATTACATTTACACATAAACAGCTTTGTCAACCTAAACCTGACATATCAGTATTGTCAGGGAAGGTAATATGTGGTAACACAATCTAGATGTCTCAATCTCTATCAGTTGTGGGTGCACTAGCCAAGCATTCATATGGAAAAGGAGCCTTCATTAAACCATTTGCCGACCAAGCTTTTTCTGACACTCTTTGTTAAAAGTTTAAATCAGTAATGTTTTGGTAGAAAATTACTTAGAAACCCCAAACATTATACATTTTTTTAGCAGAGACTCTAGGGAATAAAATGGCGATAGTTGCAATTGTTTATGTCACGTTGTATTTGTGCAACAGTTTTTTGAAACGCAATTTTTGGGAAAAAAATACAATTTATACCCCTTATTATTTGTAAAATATGACAGATGATGTTATGCCGAGTAAATAAATACCTAACATGTCATGCATTGAAATTGCGTAGGCTCGTGGAATGGCATCAAACTACGGTACTTAACAATCTCCATAGGCAACATTTTAAATGCTTTTACAGGTTACCTGTTTAGAGATAAGAGGAGATCTAGTGCTAGAATTATTGTTCTCGCTCTAACGTTTGCAGCAAGACCTCACTCTTCTTTACCTTTTAAAAGCAAATAATTTTTTTCCAATCTTTTGCTTTAAAAAAAAAAATATTATTTCCAGCCTGGACCGGAAGTGACGTCATGACGTTACTCTGTTCCTACAGGCCATAGAGTCAATCTAAAGAGGATCTACTCTTTGATCGCCTATGGGAGCAGCCAGTTACACTGTTGGATAATTGCTTGGGTCAATCCATGGAAACAGTAAGCCTGAGAAACAGGGGCTGCCGCTTTTAAAATTTTTCCCCATGGCTCTTGAGCCGCTCGGAACACTTTCAAGAGAAAGCCATCCACTGCCTAAAAAAAAAAAAGGATATGAGGTTATTGCAGATATCTTTAGCCATAATCCCTCTGGTCCCATTCGTTTTTATTTTTCAAGAACACGTAGCACCCTCCTAGATAGGTGCTAGAATTAGTTAGCTCAACATTTTAATAGGATTCAAATCAAGGCATTGATTAGGCTAGCCCATAACCCTCTGTTTGTTCTTTTTGATCAATTCCTTAGTGGATTTTCTAGTGTGCTTCAGATCATCATTACTGAGTTGAAAGATCCACTTCTAGTTCAGCTTTAGCTTTCGAACACTCACATCAAAAACGTTTATATTATGTGAGATTCATGGTTAGTTTAATGAGTGTAATTGCCCAGGCCATCATATGTTTGCCTGTTTGACTATATAAAGGCATGTTTGTAGTTAGGAGAATCATAGTCCATATATTGGCCTATCCAATAATATTCTTAGCTAAAACATGCATATATGGCCCTAATTTGGGCATCACCGCGATATGTAATGTTACAAGCAAGCAGAAAAGATATAAGCCTTTAAGCCCTGGTTCACACCAGTGCGGATTTGAAATCAGGCTATTTCAGCACGATTTCAAAGCCGCAGATCAGTGGGATTTAGACCTTCGATTTTACTGCGGCTTGCGACTTAAGTTAACAAAAATCAATGCAAGTCACAAATTTAAAAAAATAGTGCAGGAACCTTTTTCAAAATCGCTCCAACATGAGTTGTGGCAATTTAAACAGTTCCATTGTCGGCAATGGGGTGTGACTTTTTATGCAATTTCGAACTGTCAAATCGAATGACACTGGTGGGAACCTGGGCTAAAACCTCTGTCATGATGTAAAACACATGTGTGTTCTGGGGATGAAAGCAGCCTTTTCCGTGTGCCACATCCAGGGTTCAGGGTGCTGGCTTAATGAGCAGGTTTGACCTAATTGCCTTGGGGACTAGTGCAATACACGGAAATCGGACCAGAAGTGACAATGTGCTCCAAGCAATGTTCAAGCATTGGGTCATCATTGTATATGTTACTTGTGTCCAGTGCCGATCCCGACCCGACCAGTGCCGGGCCCTAAGCAAAATAAGCAAAATGACATGTCACATTTGTGAAGTTGAGAAGGGGGGGGGATCGGCTGTTGGAAATGACATCTTACATCAAAGTGAGAAGTGGGGGGTGCTGAGTTCTTACTATTCTCCCATGCAGCCAGCGAGTTAATGAGCGGGGTGAGGGGCTGAAAATGCCTTCTCACCACACAGGGCCATTAGTAATTTGGGGGGCCCTCCACAGCTTTACGGGGCCCTAAGCAGCTTGCATAGTGAGCCTATAGGGCGGATCGGCCCTGCTTGTGTCTGTTCATGTACAGATAATACTCCATAATACAATTGCACATGTGCCTCCATGTGACTTCCGGATACAGTTTCCAGCTGGTGGTTGCTACAGAACCCAAATCTTCTAAAGCTTTAGCACTACCTGTTCTGTGATGTGATCATGCTTCAATAAAAAAATTGTTTGGACGCTACCTGTCGATCAGTGGTGTGCTGGCAAATATCCTCATTGACCATGTACAGAAACATTCATGAACCCTTTTATACATATCAACCACTTGACGTTCGGAAATTTTTAGGCTGTGGGGTGGAGGAAAACTTAAAAATGGCATGGGCAGGAAGGAAAGGGGCTAAAAATGTCCGGTATTGAGATGGGTAACAGACTCTGATGGTTCCCAAGGATGAAAATACCATAGTCAAGAACATGGTAGACAAGAGGTTAGAGGCCTTCATTAAAGCTATCTTTTCTTTGGTAGGCCCCTCAATGCATTCTGTGTTGCTTCTAGGGCAGTCTGCCAGACCATTGATGACTGGACTAAATGCATGGTCCTAAAACTTAGTGTAGTGCCTTGGGATTTAGTAAGGGAGCTCCTCACAAAATTTCTTGTCAGGAATAGCTACTGTAGATAGTTGTTAGAGATCCATTGATTTCGCTCTAAGTTTGGCCTTGTTTTTTCTTTTCTCTTCTGCCACTAGGTGGCCAGGCACTTGGTGGCATTAGATGTGAGAAGGACATTTCAAGGTCAAGTTATGGTATATCTCAGCCAATGGGCAGGGGTTTTCTTGAATATCTTAGCCTGCTGGAATAACATATATATTCGAATGGAGTCGGGTGATCTATGTTCTGGACTGATGTCTGGGTGGATGTGTGTCATATGCCCTGGGCTGCTAGGCCTGAGATTGAGCCTATCCCAGGGGCATCTGGCTGCCAGGCTGTGTGAGGGCCTATCCAGAAGTAAGGCGGCAGCACAGGGTTGGAACCGCGGCTTGAAGTCCAAACAAAAGTGACGGCTCTGCTGGCCGGAGAATCTGTCGTGGTCAGAGGTAGAAGAGAAGCTGTTGCCACTAAGGGACCAAGCACCTTTATCAGGGACCACAGGGAGTAACTGAAGCGAGTACCGGAGCAACATTCCCACCAAACGGACACAGTGGAGAATCGGGAAACTTCAGGCGGTGATCAAGTCTGGGATCCAACCAGCGGAGGTGACGCTTGCAGAGCAGCCTTGTGTGTCAAGCCAAGGACCGAGCCGGTTAGCAGGGGTGAAGCTTGAGGAGTATCTGAAGTGCCAAGCTAGGGACCCAGCAGGGGAGCGTGGGTGACGCTTAAGGGAGATACCACTGCAAAAGCCTTGATGAGCTCACGGAATTCAGCGTTAGTGAATCAGAGAGTCCAGAGAGAGACTAGGAGCTCAAGGGGCTGAAAAACTAGAGGTTGTAGTGAAGCTGAGAGAACTGTTGAACTTTGTGTTAGGAACTGTTAGGTACAGTTCCCATAGGAGACAGCAATTGCACACGTGCAGAAGTGGCACCTTGCTGGGGCCTTACCTGTATGGCTGTCCTCATATTGAAGCCTCACAGTCTGCCAATTGACATAGCAACTATTCAAGGGTGTCCTGATCCTAACCCTCTTTCCCTTCAAAAATATAAAAAAGCACTGTTAAAATAAATAAAACCTCTTTTGCATCAAAGAAGTGTCTGGCACCCAGTGACTTTCACCATCTTTGCACCCACTATGCCTCACAACCCACTACATATTCAATAGGATGTCAGCTGTCTTTGGCCTTGAAGGTTCTTATTAGACTGGAAGAGGTTAAAGACTTTGCTACATTCGTTTCATCCTAAGAATGCTTCCATCTACAGTCAGTTAGAGCTTTTACCTTCAGGTCTATACTACTCTGTTAACAACTTGGCAGTCACTTTTGTCACATCTCTAGAATGGGTTTTCTTTTCATCCACATGTTTAAATGCTGGTCATCTGAGCTCCCAAGGAGGTGAGCACATGCCTGGATTATTGGATTCTCACACCATTCTAGGAGAACTGGTGCTAGAGAATTATGGTATTCAAACCAAAAACAAAGTGGGGCAAAGAGGAGGAGGCCTAGCAATGATCTACAAGGCTCACCTCTCGCTCACTAAACCAGATCCACAGAGCTCACTACCATTCATGGAAACCCTCACTCTGCAACTGCAAACAAATCCCCATGACACCATTCACATACTACTCTGCTATAGACCACCTGGACCAAAAACGCATCTCCTCACATCACTGACAGAATTCATCTCCACCTATACCTTAAACATCAAACATCTCCTCCTACTTAGGGGCTTAAACCTCTGGGCCAACTCCTCACAGGACCCTGTCGCGGACACCTGCATTGACCACTTGGAAGGAGTAGGTCTGCAGCAACTGGTATGCGAGCCCACACATGTTTCAGGTCACACACTCGATTTTATCTTCAAACAAGATTTTGATATTAACATACTGAGAAATGAGCCCCTACCATAGACAGATCACCATGTAATCAAATTCAAAATCACTATAAACGCCCTCTTAAAAAAACCGACAAACCCCCAGAAGAAGCTCCACTCTTCAAAACTACATTATTGAACAAAATAAAAACAATAGAACAATGTCAAACAGCAGCGGAAACACTCAACTCCATCAACAAAGCTCTACTACAGACAGCAGACATAGTAGCTCCGAAATGCAGAACACTCATCTGGAAAAACAACTCTGGTTGGTTCAACGACGATCTCACAATGTTGAAGCAAGAACGCAGAAGAGCGGAAGCAGCCTGGAGAAGAAACTCAACAGAGGAAAACCACACAATTTACAAACTAATTACTATGAAAAATCATAAAGAAATCTTTAAAGCAAAAAAATATAATTTTTCAAATATCCTCACAAAAGCCTGTAACCGTCCCCATGAACTTTTTAACTTGGTCGCTCAGACCATGAACCAAGCCTCCGCAATTTTGAATCACAAGAGTTTTGCAACGAATAATTGGATTATTTCATTAACAAAATTGAAAAAATCTGTGAAATTATTTAGCAAAAGAGAACCTCCACCGACTCGCCTTTAAATCAAAAAGGCAATATTCACACAAATATTCCGCAATCAACGAAATTTACACTAAAGTCAATCTCCATCGACACCACCAAAAATATCATTGGTACCCTGCGAGATAGTACATCGCCTAATGATATCATTCCCACCAAACTGTTGAAAGAATGTGCCGATATTATGGCACCGGCTATCACGCACCTCATAAATCAATCATTTGAGGAAGGCATGGTGCCGACCCCCCTGAAACAAGGCATAATTAAACCCATTCTCAAAAAAAAAAAAGCACGGGAAGGAGCCCGGGCACAGAAGATATCCTGACTCACATTATGCAGTGTCAGCGAGCAGAGGGAGGGGGAGGAATACCCCGCAGAGCTGACTGGGGATGCTCTCCCTCTCAGGAGAGACTGTTACTCCAGCGGCGACCCGAGCAAAATACAAAAAATGCACATGGTGGGGGGGTATATGGTGGGGCACATGGTGGCGGGGCACAGCCCCCCCTTGGAGGTGAGTTGAATGATGCTAGTCATCATTCAACAAAGAGAGCAAAGGACATCTAAAGTAAAAGTGGTAGTGCAGGACAGCTCTGGACTGAAGCTGAGTATTGCATTTTTTTTTTAAACTAGAGTTCTGCTTTAACCAAAAATTCTTTCTAAACAAAATAATTTCTTTAAATTTTGGATAGGTAACACATCTCTTTATAAAATTAAAGTGTGTATATGTGCAAATTCCTACTTAGTAACATTATGACTCCAGTTCAGTTTACAATTTTCTGCTTCTACATTTTCTTGGTGCCTCCTCACATAATTTACTCCATAACTGCAACAGCACCACGTTGGTCTTCAAGTGCACTTCATGAAAAAACATTGGCGGGGGGAGATAGAGAAATATAATCAATGTAGGTGCAAATGAACTCATAAGGAGGTATAACGTACATTTCAAATGCACGTTAATATAAAGGATGAGAAAAAGACCTGGCCTTTCCCTTTCTTTATTAAGAAGTAAATGGAACTTGAAAAGATAAGTCACATGTGAGTCATTAAAAGCTGCTGCTCCAAAGAAATTAACATAATGGATTCAGGAGTTAGGCAGGTTGGGGAGGATGTGGGCTGCTTCTGACGTCAGGCCTCAGATAACTCATATATCCAGACTGAGAAGGGGATCAGCAGAGGTGAGCAGCTGGGGTGAGACAGTCCCCTACCAAGAAAAATTGTGAGTATTATGGCTAAATGTTGGGGCTTCGATATATCTGGGTAGTGATATGGTTACAGTTTTTAATATATTGTGAAGGAACATTTCTAGAAGCAATTATTAACGTCTTACATTCAAAAAAATTGTAGAAACATGAAGTTTACTTTTTATGTAGGATAGTGGGTACAAATTATTCCTTATTGTTCTGTGCATTTTCTACAGGAAGATAAAAAAGAGTTAATAAAAAGTTTTGATGCAGTTTTTCTACTTACAACTAATCTCCTCAACAAATGTAAAATAAGAATTCAAACCTTATTTGAGTCCCAGCAATGCTCACTAAACTTCTTCTACTGATAAAGTTTGTAAAATGTATGAAAGACGTAACATTATTGCCAATATTAAGATTTTTTTTTTTTTCATCTAGTTATGATACAATTATTAAGTTACATGAATAGATTACTTTGATCTACTGTATATAGAAAATGATACTTCTTACACATAATTGGTAGACTTTCTATTACAAATTTAGGTAACATTTACCAGTGAACTATCAATTTTTACTATTAATATTTGGCTGATAATTATAATGCATGAGCATCAGTTAACCCTTTTACATATTAAAGCAAACTAGGAAGTCATGGGCAAAAAGCTGAAATGTAATATGTCAGTATTAGGTACATGCTATCAGGGGGACGCAATAAAGGAAATTAATAAAAACTGAAGAAGACAAAATCTGGAGCAGCTGTGCATGGCAACCAATTAGCGTTGATCTTTTATTTTCAAAGCTTAACTGAACAAGCTGAAGATAGAAGCTGATGGTTTCTCTCTATATTCCGTCTGTTCCAGTTTTTATACATCCCCCCCACTATGTTTGTAGATGTATTAGGGTCAGCAACACTGACATTTTGGCAATCAAATTCCTAGTTCCACCCAACTTCTCCTACTGCTGTGGGAGGGCCTTACTTTGCCTGTTGGATTAACTATTTATTTTACCTGTTTTACCTATTAATCAATGTGGCACAAGGCGTACTGTGCTGGAAAGGAAAATACTAAGAACATTCATAAATTCATAAAAAAAAAAAAAAATAGATTTAGATGGCCACATACTAGTGTTGCATTGTGACCACTTATTTGGTTAGCACCTTGTAATTACCAATGAATCGAAATGACAATGGAATGTATTAAATAAACAGATGTATACATAGTATTATCAGATTTGAACGTAACTGAGATCAAATTGGTGTTGTTGGAAGAAACATTTGCTTTAACAAAGCTGACATATTCCCCAGCATTGCAGTTGAGGGGGTTTAGGAAGACCTTCACGAAGACTCTCATTAATAATGACATAGCACAATAGGCAGCAGTTAGTTCCATTGCATATGTGAATGCTATGCAGTGTAAGTTCTATAATAATATCCCACGCTTACATAATATTAAGTAGTGATGATAACTCTTTAATTAATGCAATTGTATCTCTAGCTCCCAGGCTAGCTCAAATTTAAAATTTGGAATTCTACAAACATTGAACAGCAATCTGCTGTGTAAGCTGTTTATAAAATGTTAAAACCAGCTAATATCCTATATAGTATATTACGATGTATTGCCTAGATATATTTTAGGATATTGTATTCCAGGATAAAAGAATAAGCCACATATATATATATTTTCTACATGCTGGATTTTTTAATATGATTGCATTTTGAAAAGTTCTATGTAATTCATACATTCCGAACTTCTAAGAGCAGTAAGGTAAATAACCCATTGGGTTCTTCTGTCTCTTTGACTTCAGTGACTTTTTTGAACTTGAGTTTCAGGTTCTGGCCACCTGACATGGCCATTACATGAGGGTTCACTCTTTTCTTGGAATCTATATTGATTGTACATGGAGAATTAACCACTTCAATACAGGGCATTTTCACCCCCTTCCTGCCTAGGCCAATTTTCAGCTTTCAGCGCTGTAACATTTTGAATTATAATTGCGCGGTCATGCAACACTGTAGGGCTTTCTTTTGGTGGTATTTGATCCCCTCTGCGGTTTTTATTTTTTTGCACTATAAACAAAAAAAGTGAAATATAAAAAAAAACTAAATATTTTTTACTTTTTGCTATAATAAATATCTACATTTTTTAAAAAACAAAAAATGAATTTATTCCTCAGATATGTATTCTTTTGCATATTTTTTGGTAAAATAAAAGCAATAAGCATATATTGATTGGTTTGCGCAAAAGCTATACCGCTTACAAAATAGGTTATTGATTTATGGCATTTTTTTTTTCACAATCAAAGTTTATTTAAGCAAAAGTAGCAAAAAGGCATTTTTATTATTATTGTTTTTTTAATAGAAATATTTTTTTTATTTTTTTTATTATTATTTATTAATTTTTACTAGTAATGGCGGCGATGTGCGATTTTTGTCAGGATTGTGACATTGCGTCAGACAGATAGGACACTTTTGACAGTATTTTGGGACCATTGACAATTATACAGCGAACAGTGCTATAAATATGCACTGTTACTGTATAATTGCCACTGGCAGGGAAGGGGTTAACATTAGGGGAGATCAAAATGTTAAATGTGTTACCTAGGGAGTGATTCTAACTGTGGGGGGATGGGACTGACTGGAGGAGGTGACCGATCGGTGCTCCTATATACTAGGAACGCACAATCTGCCTCCTCTCCCCTGACAGGAAGTGGATCTGTGTGTTTACACACACAGATCCACGTTTCTGCTCTGTGACCAGCAATCGGCTCCTGTGTGATGCGGCAGGCACCCCCTAGACTGCTGGGAGCCGAAGACGTCATATGACGCCCGCCCGGGATGGCAGAGCATCCTTGCGGCCGTCATATTACAGTACAGGAATGGGAAGTGGTTAACAGAAGGAGTATGACGCTAAAGCTGGATACACACTATACAATTTTCTTTAGATTTTTTCCTTCAAATTTACTAAAACCATATAACAGTAGGTCAACCCTAAACATGTTCAATTAGTATGCCATCAGGCAGGCCCTTGCACTAAATAGGTTAAGGTAAATCTAAAGGAAATCAAACAATTTAAGTTGTATTGTATGTATCCAGCTTTAGACATAGAATACTGAGCTACACCAGTCCATAAGAGAGCTCAGTTATCCAGCATGTACAGCACATGGAAAACACTGTTGGGTGGACTGACCTTTAAAAGCCTGGTATGATAGCTGAACAAACTACAAGGACACATCCTTAATTCAACATAATCTGAATTTAAATTCATGCTTCTGTGGATTGGTTGAATTACGGACATTTTTAGAAACCAATAATGCAATATAAGTCAACACAAAAAAAAACTTACAGAATTTTACTTTGTTCAATAAAACAGCTTTTTAAATAACAATCATTACAACAAAAATTAGGGATAGCCCTTTTATAAGGAACAAAGCAATAAATGCAAAGTACAGGAACCTTAGCAATCAGAATACAATTAGCACTGCCATGATTTCAGTAAAGCAAATTCTAATTAACTTCAATAGGTAAAATGTAAAAACAAAAAAACTTAGGGGGATTCCCCCAGTTTTTATTAGAATGACAAAGAGTTAGACACTCTGTCATGTTTTTATTGCTTTCTATGTTTCTATGTTTCCATTGGGACGATTCTCCTGAATTTGTACTGGTACTGGTACTTGCAACTGGGATGGAACATGAAGGGAAAGCAAAAACATTTAAAGTTGTCCTCAGGACAAGAGGTAAGGTGACATTTTCCAAGAGGACACTTGTTCCAAGGACAACTACCTTTGGGAGAAATCATCCAGCCTCTTTTTGTGTCTCTGGAACAGGAAGCAAAGGGAAATGTATATTTCTAGTGGGGCATTATGTAAAGAAGTCCAGTTTTTGAAGGAGTTATTATCCCTTTATTTTTAAATATTTGTCTCTTTTTGTTTGATTAAGGTATTGATGATTTTATCAATATCATTCAATGACCTCTTGATTCTCGGATCTCTCTACAGATCTGTCAACTTATGATTTATTTCTTTATATTGTGTAAGGTATACTCATATATTTGATGCATATATCGAAACATGACTTTGTAGAATGTGTCTCTGATTGACATGTGTGTCCATTCAATGTAGTCCTCCAAATAACTGCCTGAAGAAGACTGCTATAGTTGAAACACGTAGGGGTATTGTTGTGAGGAATAACATCATGTGCAATTTTTAGGCCGCGTACACACGATCGAACATGTCCGCTGAAGCTGGTCCGCAGACCAGTTTCAGTGGACATGTTTGATCGTGTGTACGGCTTATCGGACCGTTTTCCAGAGGACAAAAGTTTCTAAACATGCTTAGAAACTTGTCTGCTGAAAACCTGTCCTTCGGACAGGTTCGATGGTTAGTACACAAAATCAGTGGACAAAAATCCCGCACATGCTCAGAATCAAGTCGACGCATGCTTGGAAGCCTTGAACTTCGTTTTTTTATCACGTCGTTGTGTTCTACGTCACCGCGTTCTAGTCCGAGAGGGATTTTGGTCCGATGGTGTGTACGCACATCAGACCAACAGACAACTTCAGCTTGGTCCGTTGAAAACGGTCCGTCGGACAGGTTTCCTCGGACATGTCTCATTGTGTGTACGCGGCCTTAGATTTTTACATGTATGGCCTAACTTGTTACATCATGTTTTCAATTTTACATGGATTGTAATGTTTGTATTAATACAATTATTTAACTTAACATCATTGTTTGAATTCTAAGTGTCTCCTGGTGCCTTTAAAGCCCCATCCATGTTGTCTTCTTTTGTCTCTACAATTATTGGGATGTGGTACCTTCTTGACACTTGGATAAGTTTAGGCCTTTCTGATAGAATATTTCTCTTTATAATTTAAAATCATATTTTATTACAAAGATCTATAAAATAATCAATACCTTAACCATGCAAAAAGAGACAACTATTTAAAAATAAAGGAAAACTAACTCCCAGTCTTCTTCAGGGAGTAATTTGTTGAGAACTACATTGAATAAACACAAAAAACCTCAATCAGAGACACATTCTACAAAGTCATGTTTCAATATTTACATCAAACATAGAAGATATGAGTATATCTTACACAATGTAAATAAAGAAATCATAAGTTGTCACCAAATCCAGCTGTAAAGAGATCCGAGAGTCAAGAGGTCATTGAATGGTTATGAATCATCAATACCTTAATCAAACAAAAAGAGACAAATATTTAAAAATAAAAGCATACTAACTCCTTCAAAAACTGGACTTCTTTACATAATGCCCCACTAGAAATATACAGACAACATTTTGTGGGAATTTCTCTTTACTTCCTGTCCCAGAGACAAAAAAATAGGCTAGATGATCTTCCCCAAAGCTAGGTGTCCTTGGAACAGGTGTCCTCTTGGAAAATGTCCCCTTACCTCTTGTCCTGGGGACAACTTTAATTGTTTGGAGCTGAAGTTGGTGTCAACCTATGATTTCTTTATTTACATTGTGTTGCAGCATTGTTTTGAGGAAAACATCATGTGCATTTTTTCAATTTCGACTTTGGTGTATGCATCATGTTTTTAATTTTACATGGATTTTAATGTTTGTATTAATACAATTCTTTAACTCAACATCATTGTTTGAATTCTAAGTCTCTCCTGGTGTCCTTAAAGCCCCATCCATTTTCCCTTCTTTTGTTTTGAAATTATATTTAGTGTTGTTATGACAGTGAACCTCGGATTACGAGCATAATCCATTCCAGGAGTATGCTCGTAATCCAAAGTACTCCCCACTCCCCAAAGTAGGCCCCCCCCACCTCTGGCCGCATTCGGTATTGCATCCCATTGAAGTCAATGCGGAACAAATTATTTTCGCTTTGATATGCGAGTACTATGGATTACGAGCATACTCCTGGAATGGATTATGCTCGTAATCCGAGGTTCAACTATCCATTAAAGTGAATACAAAGACAAATACTGGAGATATACACATTTTGGAGGCACTAGGGACTTTCATGGTACCACTGTCATAACAACACTAAATATAATTTCAAACCAAAAGAAGGGAAAATGGATGGGGCTTTAAGGGCACCAGGAGAGACTTAGAATTTGTTGTATGCCAGAGAGCGCCAAAAACATCCAACAAGGCCAGAGGACACTTCGGCTCGTTTCCTGCGCCCCGTACCTCAGGCCAAATGAGGTATCGCAGCCCAATGTTCGGCTTTTCTCGGTTCCTGCGCCCCCATACCTCAGGCCAAATGAGGTACTGCAGCCCAATGTTCGGCTTTTCTCGGTTCCTGCGCCCCCATACCTCAGGCCAAATGAGGTACTGCAGCCCAATGTTCGGCTTTTCTCGGCTCCTGCGCCCCTGTACCTCAGGCCAAATGAGGTACTGCAGGCCTATTTAGCTTGAATTCTGCTTGTCTTGCGAGTCAACACTCGCAAACCGAGTCAGAATTAAAAAAAAAAAAGTTGCTCGCAAATCAAAATGCTCTCAAACCAAGTTACTCTTAAACCGAGGTTCCACTGTACATTGCTCCTAGTGACTAGGTATATATCGTGTTTATTAAATATATCTTCAAATGTTGTACGTGCATAGCTAGTGAAAGTATTTCTTGGCCAAAATGTAAAAGTGCAAGAAAAACAAGGGAATCATTGCTAAGCTTGAAGACCCCTTTCATACTGTGGCATTTTTCAGGTGCTTTTCAGGCGCTTTAGTGCTAAAAAAAAGCGCCAGTAAAGCTCCTGAAAGAAGCCTCATCTGCAATCCCAATGTGAAAGCCTGACAAAAGTCCTGCAAGCAGCTCCTTTGACAGCACTTTAGGAGTGTTGATTACACCGCTTCTAAAGCGCCCAGGGGCGGACTGACCATTGAGCCACTCGGGCACTGCCCGTGGGCCCCATGCCACTAGGGGGCCCCATCAGGGTTGCCAGGCTCAGTAAAACCAGGGACAGTATGTACAAATCTGTGTTTTTTTTACATCTGTCCCTGATATGTCCGAAACTGACATGCTTTTGATGTGAAAATCCTGAGATTTTAGCTGCCCTGCCTCTGCACTGCCTCCTGGCGTGGTGGCCACCTGGAAGCCCGGGGGCCCCATTATCTTCTATTGCCTGGGGGCCCCATGAGTTGTCAGTCCGCACCCGAAAGCGCCCCTTCCCATTGAAATCAATGGGAAGTACCTGCAAAGCGCCTTGACGGCGGCGATTTGTGAGCACTTTTAACCCTTTATTCGGCCACTAGCAGTGTTTTTTGGCCGCTGGCAGTGTGAAAGAGCTTTAAGTGACCAATTGACCACTAATACAAAAGAATTTGGGAAAATTAAGTAGGCTACTAAATTTTTGCAAAAAATCTACGTCTCTCTCACACAATCCTCTCTTTACAGGCTGTCTGACGGTGCACTTCACCTACAGTCAGTGGGTAGAAGAGACATAGAATGAAACTGGTATGTGCCTCAATTTCCTGTTTGCTGCTCCTGTGCTTGGCCATCCCAGAGACTCAGAGCCGAGTTCTTCAGCGCTCCATAGACATTCGAAGTGAGTATTTACATTGCGGGTGTTTAACTCATAAGATTGGTTTATTTGTACTGATTCGTTCACAAAACTCTGGCAGGGTATAAATGATCACAAGATGTAACATTGAGACATAGAAGCTAGAATTTTTTTTAAAACGATTTGTTAGAAATTATATTCGGGTCTCCATCATATAACAACAAAGAAAGGAACATTGATATGCAATATGTTATACTCCTTCATAACAGCTGTATCAGGAGATCAATAGAGATCTCACAAAAACATCTAAAACAGAATTGTAGTGCAAAATAAAACAAATTTAAAGGAAAACAAATTGGCAGCTTTTGCTGCTATCCAAAGATGTCCCCCCAGCCATTTAACAGCCTCCTTTAAACTATGAGTGGTTCCTGTTTGTTTATGTGGCTGGATCTTGCAGATGCTGCATGCAGCCCAGGTCAGGATCAGTTCACACCAATGCAGTTTGCTTTTGATCGTTTCTGCAGTGCTTTTTGCATTTTTTTGTGTACGCCGAGATTTGTGTTTTGCATTTTCTTATAAGGTTTTTTTTTATTTAAAAAAAATGCAAAATCACAGAAAAATCTGCTCTGCTATGCATTTAAAGAAGTCCCTGACCCTTTCCCAATACTCAGTGGCTGAAAAAAGCATGTGACCATGTCCCATAGGGAACCATGGTAAATGAACTGTAGTGTGTTTCTGCAAAAAGCACCAAAACATGCGTAGGTGTGAACCAGGCCTCAGTCTGGGTTCACACTTCTGCAATGCAAATGGGTGCGATTCTCATGTGGATTTTTGCTGGAGTTCAGTGCAACATTGCAGTGCAATTGTAATTCAAATTTAATACGATTTAGGATGGGATTGGAGGCAGTTGCAATTTCTGAGAGGGGGGGGAAACGTAAAAATCTACATAAAAAAAGCAGTATTCGCACACATCTGAACACAGGATGCCATTTCATGTCAGTTTCCATTGATGTCTATGGAGAGGAAAATCGCACTGCAAAGCAGTAAACCTGCATATGACCCTTTTTGTTGCAGCATTACATTTGCATTGCAAACGCAACACATAGATGTGAAGGACTGTTATTGAACACAATGTGTTTTTGGATGACGTGCGAATCTAGGCTTTTTGTAACGCATCAAATGCGCAACAAATTTGCATCAGTGTGAACAGGCACAGTGTCTATGGGGATTCTGGGGAACGCATGAACCCAGCAGCACATCATAATTTGACCGGTGTGCGGGTGAGCAGCCCCAAACCCATGCAGTGTATGTTCAGGCCGAAAAAAAGGAAAAGGTCTGGTGTCACCCGCAAATCCCCTCTATCCCAATATATGTAACAAAAAACAGAAAATTGCCCCTGGACTTAATAAGGTGAATGCGGTTAGCCAACAATTTTTAAATGCAGTCTCAAAATTTATTAAAATTGTTATTCAAAAATAAACATGAATCATAGCCAAATCATCTTTGTGTTGATAACCAATTGGTTCATTATACCCCCTAAAGATGTACAGTACTACACACGCATCTACCCCTGATGAAGCGAGAATGGTCTTGTGAAACACGCTGGGTACTTTTAATAACTGTGTAGTTTGTAATTTACATTTTATACCATGATACGTGTAATGACTTTTTTTACTGTATGTATCATTAAGTGGCTTGGCTATGATTCATGTTTATGTTTGCATGGCAATTTTAATACATTTTGAAACTGCATTTACTCTGTCAATTGTTGACTAACCACATTCACCTCATTTAAAGTCCCGGAGCGATCTCCTGTTTTTTGTTGTATGTTCCAGGCTGCTCATCTGCATGGCTGCAGAATTAGGATGGGTAGCTGTGTCCATGCAGCCGCTGCATCCCCATATACTTACATGGGCTACCTGCCAGCAGCATCTGTCGGCTCCAGCCACAAAAACAAACAGGGCTAGATTCAGGTAGGAGCGCGTAATTTTAAAATGGCGTAGCGTAAGCTATTTACACAACGCTGCGCAACTTTTACGGGCAAGTGCTGTATTCACAAAGCACTTGCCTGTAAAGTTGCGGCGGCGTAGCGTAAATGGCCCGTCGTAAGTCATATTGGACGGATAGGGGGCATGTATTATTATTTAAATTACCCGCGATCCCGCGCCGAATGTACTGCGCATGCGCCGGCCGTGAATTTATCCCAGTGCGCATGCTCCAAATCATGATGCAAATACTCAATGAAAACGACGTGAACGTCACTTACGCAAAGCCCTATTCGCAAACGTTTTACATAAACGATGGGAAAAAATACACCGGCACGCCGTCCTTACTTAACATTGGCTGCGCCTTATACAGCAGGGGTAACGTTACGCCGGACCTATGCTTACGCAAATGATGTAAAAAAAATTGTACGGGAATCGGCGTATTAGGCTCATTTGCATATTTTAGACGGGAATGCCACCTAGCGTCCAGCGTAAATATGCAAGTTAGATACGATGGCGTAAGAGACTTACGCCAGTCGGATCTAATAGAAATCTATGCGTAACTGATTCTATGAATCAGTCGCATAGATAGGAGGGCTCAGACGCAGAGATACAATGGCGTATTTGGAGATAAGCCGTCTTATCTCTTTCCTGAATCTAGCCCACAGTGTCCAGGCCTTAGCTTATGTGTAAATAAGGCTGATGTCGCCAGACTTTAAATTTGAATGACATTAATGAAAGTTCTGCTTTAATAAATATATCAGATTTTTTTTAAGCATTTGACAATCACTTACTGATAGAGTACATTTGTTAAATTTGAAAAGTAATCATTACATTCACTTTTGTTATCTTACAATAATATATATTGCCAATGCTTTGACACCTCTGCATGCTTATGTAGCTGAACTGGTGGAAAGAAGAACATTTGCGGTATTTTATGTATACAATGTAATTATTATATAGACTTTATATTGAAGATTGACCTTGTGTACATCATATACTGTACACCATATAACACTTCCATGCATGCTCTACTTGTAGTTAGCTACATTAATACATTTACTGTAGATACAAGAAATTATATGATACCTTATGTTCACAATCAGCAAATCTCTGTATGAGACAATAACTAATGAATGCTTTATATATTATGCAATAGCATTAGAGCATTACGTGTAAATTCACCTTTTTTTTCTAAATTCCAGCTTCCTTATGTACCAATATAGTGTAGCACTACTCCCGAAGGAGCTGCTGGTTTGTTTTGGGTGGCATGTTACCTTATGTTCCTCCGCCGTCTAGGGGTATTTGGTGAAAGTTGCAGTAACGAAATGTCCACAGGTGTCTTTTTTCTGTGCTCTTTGTTACCCAGCTGGGTACAAAACAATAAAAGTTGGTGAAGAGTAGAGGCTTAGTAAAAGTGGAAACAGCAGATTCAGGTGTGAGTAACAGGGAAACAGTCCTGCTTCCAACTAGAGCTGAAACGATTAATCGATATTATCGATAATATTCGATAATGAAAATCGTTGTCAACGATTTTCATTATCGATTAATCGGTCCGCCCTTCCGCCCATTTAAAGCCGCGGCCTCAATTAGCGTTTGCCGCGGGCCCGCCGCGATCGAGCAGCGGGGGAGGTGGGGGAGCACGGAGGCACAGGATCCTGTGTCTCCGTGCGCCCCCACCAACTCCGCCGCGCGATCGCCGCGGGTCCGCGGCAAACGCTAATTGAGGCCGCGGCTTTGCGGCCTTGTGAAGTCCCAGCTCTTCCTTCTGTGAGCTGGCGCCATCTGGTGGTGGCCGTTTGACATTACAAGTTAAACAGCAACTGTAATGTTATTTTTTACTGCCATCTCCTTCCCTATAATTAGAACCCCCAAACATTATATATATTTTTTATTCTAACACCCTAGAGAATAAAATGGCGATCGTTGCAATACTTTGTGTCACGCCGTATTTGCGCAGCGGCCTTACAAGCGCACTTTTTTTGGATTTTTTATTTTTTTTAATTAAAAAATAAAACAGTAAAGTTATCCCAATTTTTTTTTAGATTGTGAAAGATAATGTTACGCCGAGTAAATTGATACCCAACATGTCACGCTTCAAAATTGCGCCCTCTCGTGGAATGGCGTCAAACTTTTACCTTTAAAATCTCCATAGGCGACGTTTAAAAAAAAATACAAGTTGCATGTTTTGAGTTACAGAGGAGGTCTAGAGCTAGAATTATTGCTCTCGCTCCAACAATCGCGGTGATACCTCACGCGTATGTGTTCGCTTCTGCGCGCAAGCTCGTCGGGACGGGGCGCATTTTCTGGCTCCTAACTTTTTTAGCTGGCTCCTAGATTCCAAGCAAATTTGTCAAGCCCTGCCGTGAGGAATAGTGCCCCAGCATTGGTGTTCCCGGGAGGAATAGTGCCCCAGCATTGGTGTTCCCGGGTAGGAATCGTACTGCTGCAAAGTTGTGTAATGTTAATGTTACACTCAAACGGCAGATTAAAAAACGTTTAACATGTTTTTTCATTATTACTGTTAAATAAACGAAAAAATTCCACATTACGTTTTTTTTAATGATTTTATCCGATTAATCGATTAATCGAAAAAATAATCGGCCGATTAATCGATTATGAAAATAATCGTTAGTTGCAGCTCTACTTCCAACAATACTTTCTTGGTCACCACTCCAGCCTGAGTGGGTGTAGTGAACCTGTCCTGGACAGGCCTCTCTCACCAGCCTGTCAGCCAAAATGTCACTTGGAACTTGGGGAAAAAAGTCTCTGCCACAGACCCTCCCTATGGTTAAAACAGCGAAGATAATCCTCCTTAGCAGACTTGGCACTTTAATCTCCTTCAGGTAGTTTAGTAGGTTACCGACTGATAGGCGACCAACATCCAGCCTCTCAGTAACCGGTTACCTCGATCCCCGGTGGATGGTTGAAGCCCTTTTGGATCACCAGCCTCTCTTGGCACTCCTCAAGCAGACATTCCACCGAACAGCTTCCTCTATCAGGAACTAAGGCTTGGGATCTGCTTTAGATTTGGGGACCCAGTCGATCACTGGGGCCCAGCCACAACTCAGATGCTCCAGACCAACCCGGAGCTAGAAACACTGCATGGCACGCACACCCCGGCCTGGAAGGCCATTTTGCCGGGATGCCGTGGTATGGCTACCCTGAAGGTGGGCACCACTCTCGAAGAAGGACCCAGACCCAGCATGCACAGCGAGGCAAACTACCCCTGATAGGTTGCTGGGTAAGAGCACCCAATCCTTGACTCCACTGCTGCCACCTGCCGACCAGGGGTGTGATCAGCACCCCAGAAATGACAGAATGAGCCCACAGCACAGCCAAAGCTGAAACAGAGGCCCAAATGTGACCAAATTAACATGGTTAGAGTTACATAACTCTCTGACCCCCTCTAAATTTAACCTAGCACCGGTTCTGGAAAGTAACCAGGCGCTACAATAGCATTAAAGGAGAAGTCCAGCCACAGCTCATTTGGCTGTACTTCTCCTGTGGTTAGTTTTGCACTCCTGTGACCCATTTTCAGCAGAGAGCAGGCTGAAGTACGCTCTCTGCCGATGTCACTAATGAAATTCCAGGCACCGCGTCATCCCGACAATGGGAGTCTGGATCCGCCAGGTGCCTGGACTGACACCTATCTCAGGCTCTCAGTGAGCCTCTGAGAGACTGAGCTGGCCACCCCGCCACCCTCCACAGCCCAGCACTATAATGATCAAGGAGGGAGATAAGCAGAGAGATGGAACTGACAGTCTACAGCTCCCTGCTCATGGAGCGATGCTGCATCCACCTAGGTAAGTAAGAATGGGGGGGTAAAAAATCCTTTAGACCCCTTTTAGGGCGTATTGTAGGCGCTATAGCATTAAAAATAGCGCCTGCAATCAGCCCTTAAAAAGCTGCTCCATTGTCTCCAGTGTGAAAGCCTGAGGGATTAGCGCTAGCAGGACAATAAAAAAAAGTCCTGCTAACTGCATCTTTGAAGCAATGGGACAGCGCCGCTTCAGCAGCGCATTGCGGGCGGTTTTAACCCTTTCTCAGCCGCTATCGGGGTTTAAATGCGTCCCGCTAGTGGCCGAAATGTGCCGCAAATCCGCCCATAGCGCTGGTGGTAAAAATAGCAGCGTTTTACCGCTGACGCGTTGTGAAAGGGTCTTACATCTCTTTTAATGTACTTCTTTTGCAAAAATAAAAAAGCTCCCCATTTATCATATGCACGTTTAGCTCACTGACTTTATGGCTGTACTAAAACACTGCTCGATTACTTATGCCTTACTTCCTGGACAGACTTTAGGTCATGACACAGGAAAGAGTTGACCAGCTGAGGGTAGATGATGCAGGGTGTACACACAGTCCTTTCAAAAGAACCGCGGTTCTTTTGAAAGGCAAGAACGCAGTGATGTCATCGCGTACGATGAGCATGCGCTCGTCACATTCGATGCCGTCGCCACCATCTTGCTTCACCCACCCTGCTGTGGAAGCTGCCGCGCATACGTCAAAGTAATTTTGAGCATGCGCAGGTTTGCACGGCGACAGGTAAGTATTCACACTCACAGGTTTCTTGTCAGGAAACAGGCCGACAAGAATCTCAACGAGAAAATAGAGAGCAGGATCTCTTTTCTTCTCGTTGAGATTCTGGTCAGATTTCCAGATGAGAAACCTGAAAGCCTCGTACACACGCTTGGTTTACTTGGCAAGAAAGCTCTGCCAGCAGTTTTCTTGCTGGTTCCAGGGCTGGACTGGGACACAAATGTGGCCCTGGACTTCATCCAGACCGGCCTACTTTGACAGGTCTCTCCCACAGCGAACGGACAACTCCCACACCCCCCGGCCACCCAAGCCCCCTCTCCCCCTACTTACCCTTACTCTTATAGGCAGTACCAGTGGGCAAGCAAGACATTATTTCACCCGGGGCAAAGAATCAGTTTGGTGCCCCCCCTAATCAGACAAGATTAGGCAGAAGTGAGAAACTCCCAGGCCATAGCTGTTGAGTCACCTGTCTGTCCCCTCCCCCATGCTCCTCTGTCGCCCCCCCTCCCGGCTCCTCTGGTCTCCCCCTGCTTCTTTGTTCCCCCCAGGTGAGCGATGTGGGCAGGGAGAGACAGAGGAGTAGAGGGGGGCGGAGGTCCGCTGTCACTGAAGCCGGCCCACTGAGCCATCGGCCCACCGGGAAACTCCCTGTAGTCCCAATGGCCAGTCCATCCTTGGCTGGTTCTTGCCGAGAAAACCGAGTATGTGTACGAAGGCTTGAAAGTCTGCCCAGGAAGTTAGGCAGAAGTAATCAAGTTGTGTTTTTAAACAGCTATGAAGACAGTGAGGTAAGCATGTGTAGAATAAATGGAAAGCAGTTTTATTTTTACAAAAGAAGTACATTAATGCTACACTGGTACATAGGGGAGCTGGAATTTAGAACTTATCCTTATCCTTAACTGACAAAATCTGAGTTTGCCATTGCTGCCCTTATCCTAAAAATGCTTGCCTGGCTGTCCATATCTTCAGCATTTTCTAAGTCAATGACCTGTAACAAGCATGCAGATTAAAACTTTTGACCTGTATATTTGGTTTAGGTCGGTGCCACAGAAAATACTTAATGTGACCCTGTCACTGGCAATTAAAAATTAAGACAAATCAGCATCTGCAAGAGATAAATATTCACTTATTATCAATTATTATGTGAAAAGCAAATTCATGTTCTCTTATTTCATCTGCACAGCATTGGATATTCAAGGTAAATACAAATTTGACACAGTTGGATAATTTAATTAATTTTAAAATGAAATACAAGTAGTTGTAAACTCTTAAATATACCCAGGGCCTCAGGTGATACACAGAGATGAAAAAAGCCCTTCTGCATAAGTTGTACCTGTTTATCTGCCATTTTCTCTTCTTAATATTCATTGAAAATTTAGAATTAATAAAGCTTGTCTGAGCTGTCAAAAACAGGGGACAGAGAGTTGAAATTAAACTCTGCAAATCTTAGTAAGGAGAGCTTTGAGAGCTGATTGGAGGGAAGGTGCACACCCCTCTTAACACAGCATACAGGAACAGAGCTGAGTCTGTCAATCACAGGCTGTGTGCTGGAGATCCCCTCCCTGTCACCCTTTTTTCTTTTGGTGTTAGGAAAACTTGTCAGAACGGACTCATGCAGATAAAAGAGGATCGTGGAAGCTGACAGAAATTACACTTAGTGCTCTGCATTTATAGTACACAGAGGCGTCTCTAGGGGGGGGGGCAGAGGGGGCCAACAACATTATGCTGTGCCCCACCATGTGCCCCCCCAAAAAAAAAAATTTTTTTTTTTTTTGTATTTTTTTTTTCTCGGGCCGCCCCTGGAGTAACAGTCTCTCCTGAGAGGAAGAGCGTCCCCAGTCAGCTCTGCGGGCATTCCTCCCCCTCCCTCTGCTCGCTGACACTGCATATTGCAAGCGTTCACACAACCACAGCCGCCCGATCTGCTCCTTTCCCTGCATCCTCATTGGCACGGAGAAGAGTGAGTTGCAGAAAGGACTCCATGAGCACTGTGGGGGAGGGGGGGCCCAAGCCTTCATCTCAGTTACTGAAAAAACAGACTGATTTCTCCCGTCCTTAGGACAGGAGAACCAGCCTGTAAATTCCGAGAGTGGTGACTGCAAGCTGAGCCAAGTGTCAGTCTATGACACTCTTTTACAGCCCAGTGAGTCCAGCCACCTCCCCCCCCACTCTCCTCACATACGAGCAGGGAGGAATACAGCTCCTCCTCCTCCTCCTACTCCTTTCAGTCCCGCCCACACTATCTCGGTGTGCTGTATCTGAAGAGAGGGGATGTGTGTTCAGGAAACATTAAAATCAGCAGCATGTGTGTGAATGATGCCTGAGATTCCAGCCTGGACTGTGGGTAAGTGTGTGCACTGCAGACTGCAGTACACTGTAATCACTGAACTGCATTATCTCCATCCCTTCTCCCCCCCCATCTGTCTCCCTCCCCTCTCCTGTTCTTTCAAGACATTCACAATTTACTTTCTGTAACTGTCACCACCGTTTACGATATTCCATTCCATCGCCCCACGACAGCTTATCCGACAGTCCGACAGACATCAGACACGACCCATTTCATTTTCCAGAATAACCGAGACAGCACAAGCTCTGGTACTGGTTCCAAAATGAATGAATGAATCCTTTAATGGTAACTTAGCTTTCTTATATACAGTACAAGCATGTTACAGTTAATCACAGGGACAAAGACACACTCCACCCACACATCACACAACGAGGGGCTTCATACACATTCTTTTAGATAATGACATTCTGATGAGTTAATTACTACTCATTACCCAGACGGTCTGGCTCCGCATTTAGAGGGGTTAATTACTACAGCTTGACAAGTCACATTCCACATCTTAACAGTGTCATTAGCATACACAATAAACAGGTCTTAGGAGCAGATCTAATTAGCACAATGGACACAAAACAGTATTAGCATCACACAATGGAATGTCTAGGAGCAGACTCAATTAACACTTCAAAAGCATGTGTCCCCACATTGAATGAAAACACTCTATTGACCTGTCGGAGTCAGACTTTACCAACTTGTAATATTTAAAGATATCCTGCAAAACATGAATTATCAGTAATGTCCCATCCCATGTAATTTATAATTTCTCAGTCACCCTATGCCCAAAAAGGGCACAGGATGACCCTAGACCCAAGAGTCATTAGTGATGCTGGCACTCGAGTATCCTTCAAAAGTCTCTGGGTGTCACGAGCCATTCTGTTACACTTTCACTTTCCGTTAGGCAGGTAATATACAGTGCAAATTTCTTTCCTACATCCACAGATTGCAGGAAAGAAACTTGCATGATTCCCCCATCAACACAGACAGTGCTGACGGGAATATCCCTCCTGCCCAGCAATTGTATTCTCCCGACAAACAGTGATTCTCACTAGTGGCTATACAGCAACAACTAGTGATAATCATAAGAGAATCTGCTCATTAATGGTTCAAATCTCAGCCAGTTCCTGCTGAACCAGCTGAGATTTAAACTGTCTATGGCTGGTCTTAGCTCTTAGGCAGCCCATACATTGATCACTTTTTTTCATTCAACTATTAGGTTGAATGAAAAGAAAAATGATCCAATTCCCCCATCTACACATTATAGGTGGATGGGGGAATCCTCCCAGTGTGGACCAGTGCTGGAATAACCAGAGTTGCTGTCCTGTCCCGGCTATTCACAGCGCTGGTCTCTGTCTCCTTGGCAGCGGCGGCAGCACATTGGAACCCAGTGCTGGTTACTTTATGGAGCTGATGTACAGGAGGGCCAGCACAATTTGTTGTTAGAGATGGGCTGGGCATGTTCAAAAATCCACATGCCAGAGCCTGCCAGGAAGCCCACACTGCACAGCGCTAATCACAGGCAGTGAGAGATTTCCCGGTCCGCAGCTCTGCACAGATCAGGAAATGTCTTACTGCCTGTGATTAGCACTGTGGAGTGTTGGCTTCCTGGGATTGGGCATGTGGGATTTCAAACACATCCGAGCCCATCTCTATTGGTTGTAGACAGTTGAGCTCCCTGCAGGTTGCTTAGCAGCAGTGGAGCTTCTCTGACAAGGTGATCGTGATGCAATCCAGGTGATGCTCCCAGTTAAATCCTAGTGTTAAATATCAGAGATTTTATTGATCAAAGCCCACACTTGACAGGCATAGAGCCCACACGGCTGCGGAACATACGTTTGATTATATATATATATGTGGTTGTACTCTTGATACTAATAAATACTGTATTTATTAGATCTGACTGGGAGCATTACCACCGATCAGCATGTCAACAGAGAAGGTTATACAGCATTACTGCTGCTAGATGACCAGCTGGAGGCTCAGCTCTCTATAACCAATAGTGCCAGCCTTCCCCTGCATGCATCCGTAATGTCACCAGCACTAGGTCCTAATGGACTGCCGCCGCTGCCAAGGAGACAGATGCCAGACCATCGCTGTCAATAGCAAGGACAGGACAGCTGGGGAACCCCACAGTGGCAGAACATCAGGGCTCGGTGGCAAGACAACCTTTGCAACCCTGAAAGTTCTCCCACTTGCTTTGGACCCTTATATTCTCTTGGTGTGCTGGTGACACATAGCTCTTGTTTTCTGCCACCCTGGGGGGGCCACAGTATAGTAGGAAGGGAGCTCACTGCAGAAAATGTAAAAGGGCCCGTTGTGGGATCGTAGTAAAGGGCCCCAGGAGATATATATATATATATATATATATATATATATATATATATATATATATAATTGCATTTTATAGTTGGGCCCCCCTACTTTTGTCCCTGTCCCCCTATGTGCCCCCCCTAAATATGAAAGCTGGAGACGCCACTGATAGTACATATAATAGAAGGATATGCTTTGTTCATATTTCATGTCTGAGGTTTACAACCACTTTAAATTAACAAATTGAAAGTGTACACATTTTAAATTTCTTTAATAAGTCAGCCTTTTTAAATGTAGCTGACCTGGCACCTGTTTGTGGAATGTTAACTCTTTTAACTTCTTTTAACTCTACGCTCTACTCTACACTGCCTGGAGAAGCTCCCTATCTGACACATTTCCTGGAGTGTTGGAAGTCAGCTACCCCACCATGCTCTGTGTTTTTTCCAGCCTGTACCTATGTCACTACAGGAAGTATTTTAGAGGTGAGGGTTCTACAGGCAGCAAAGGGAAAATTCCACAAACAGGTGCTAGGCCAAGTAAGTGCAGCGCACCCTCTCAGAACTAGCAAGTGACTGGGATCCCCCACCCTGCACAGCCAGGCACACCGAATTTTCACAGGCATACTTGAGGCAGAGAACAGTCTGTGACTTTGTTTTTTGTTTATTAAGGGATAATAACTTGGATAGGGACGGGAGATTATGGGATGCCCACTTGACTTCAGAACAAACTTCAGGGACATTCTTTCTATATACAGTCTCTATATACAGCTCCTCTTCTTCTTCCAGCACTTGCTTGCTTACAGAACCCAGCTGGATCACTGTGAATTATCCAACAGTCACAGTCAGATGAAGAAATAGCCCATTACAGGGAGGAACCCGAGGCCCCTTGGCTGTGTAGCAAAATGTTAGTGTCTAGCTTGTATCCCTCCTGTGGCTACTGAACCCAGCACCACCTCTTCAGGCATTGTCAAGCCACCTGGCTGCAGCTTCTTTCGCTAGCCCCACAGCCTCACTTCTCCAGCACAGTCCTTCAGACTTACACTCACCAGCCCACTTGGCTGACTCTCAGGAGATCTCTTAGAAGTGTTCACCTGCTCCTGCTTTCCTCTCTCCTTGCTCCTGTGCCTCCAGAAAGGGTTTCTTGTGTGGAATATTCCAGCACCCGAACCCATGGCCACACCCCCATCCCCTTGGGGGACTATGGGGCACCCTCAAGGTCCAGGGCAGCCTCCTCAGCACTCCATCTCCATCTTCCACCTGACCCCCCCTGCTGGCATGGCTCATGATTTTTTATGGGGTGGACTGCACTTTTCCAGACCATTTTTACTGGGGATTGGTCAAGGACCTCATAGATATGCATGGCAGTCCCTCCTCACTCCCACCCTCCAGCTCTGGAAGTTTCTTCAATCTTCTAGACCAAGGGGAAGTGCCAGAGAGAGCTGTCAGATGAGTCATCCAGCCCGTGAGTCACTGAACCCTGACCCAGTTTCACAGCCCAGCATTGGTCCTCAGCCAAGCCCAAATTTGACTAATGAACAACTAATTCTGGCATACGCTAGAGGGTGTTACACTAGCATAAAGTCTTTTCCTTTACCGGCACTGTTTGTTTTAACTATTTTTTATCATGAACACTGTTGTTTTATGCTACTAGATGTAGATTGGCAGTATAGCCAGCAATGGCAACCTTTATATTTTCTCAGTATATGTTTGGCAGGGTGCCTATTTATAGATAGTTAAAGTGGTTCTAAAGGCAAAATGTTTTTAAATTAACACATTCTCTGCATTAAAGCAAAGAATGTTTCACTAGCACTTCTCACCTTAATATTTTATCACTATTTAATGGATAAATTTTTTGCTATTCCACCACTTGTCTTTTATTTTAAATCTAGCTACTTCACACATTTTATAAAGCTATAATTAGAGCTTGTATGCAATGTACAAACTTTTCTGTGAACTGTTAGTAATTAGAATTTGTTTCCAAACCTTTTCCAGGTCTCTTCCCTAAAATGGCATCTGCAGCACATAGGAGAAGCGGTACCTGCATTTTTATAAATAAGCATGCATTTTCACATTTTCATATGTGCTCATATTTGTATGTGTACCATACCATCAATGCTGTGCAAGCAGAATTAGGTGTTACAGCACCTTAATACCTTAATGGTATATTTAAAAACATGAGTTCGCCCGTTTGTCGAACAGCGAACAATTTGGGGTGTTCGCGACAAATTGGAAAGCAGCAGAACACCCTTTAAAAGTCTATGTCTTTATAAGTGCTAATTTTAAAGGTTAATATGAAAGTTATTGTCATAAAAAGTGTTTGGAGACCTGGGTTCTGCCCCCGGGGACATGTATCAATGCAAAAAAAGTTTTAAAACTGAATTTTTTTCGGGAGCAGTAAATGTAATGCTTAAAGTGGAACAATAAAAGTGAAATATTCCTTTAAATTTTATACCTGGGGGGTGTCTATAGTATGCCTGTAAAGTAACGCATTTAAAGTAGCGGGGGCCACTGGGAAAGCGCCGTGCTACTCGCGCATGCGCAGTAGGGAATCAGGCAGTGAAGCCACAAGGCTTTACTTCCTGATTCCCTCACCGAGGATGGCAGCGGAGGCAGCAGAGGGATTGCTCATCTTCAGCTGCTGACATCGCAAGCGCACTGGACAGGTAAGTGTTCATTTATTAAAAGTCAGCATCTGCAGTATTTGAAGCTGCTGGCTTTTGATATATTTTTTTTTCGCTGGACCTCCGCTTTAAGAATTCCATGCAGTGTGATTATTTATTAGGAACATAATAGTTGGCAGGAAAAACCAGTGAACTTTGCACAAAGTAAGGAAAGATCAACATTACAGGAAGGGCTATCTTCCAGCAAACTTTTGGGGACAGAGAAGGGTTCAGTTCTGTAAGAAGTACTTTTTTGTCTATTGCAATCCAGTCCAGTATAGTTTTTGTACTTTTTGTTAAAGGGTTGCATTAATATTAAAATTACTTGAAATTCTTGTATTGTAAGTGTTCCTTTTGTGATAATTTGGTATTTTGCTTAAAAGAATGTATAGACAGTTCATTCATTACCTATTTTTGAAAGTCTAAGCAACGCCGTAACCAGAGCTGGATTGATGTAGATAAATGGCAATGTTAACAGTATATATCCGAACAATAGTGCATAAAAATAGGGAGACGGAATGGGAAAACAATCTTGTTCAAACTTCTCCCACATCTCCCTCTGCTGGCAATAGTCATCACTGCAGTGACATCACATTTACAGCATCTTCAGGCCACAGAGTAAAAGATTTTCACTTTAGTGAGTAAATAAGGTTAAGCTGTGATCACTTTAATAAACCTTATTTGCTAAGCTAAATGAACATTTGCAAAAGATTCATGTGTTTTAATCAGGGTTACATTAATGGCATGGTACGTTCTCTGTCATTTCTTTCACTGCCATGGACTTTTCCTGCTAAAGTTCTTGAAAAATAAATTACTACATTTTTCATAAACTTTTAATGAAACATTTACACATATATGTGTTAGGAAGCTTCACTCCCTGCAATCAAAAAGTAGAGAACAGCAAATATATTGGTTTTGATTTACAAAAGACAAATAGGCTGTCCATTTTGCAAAGGGTATTTTCCCCCAGACCTTAGTCCATGAGGTGAATCTCTGCTGACTGTCAGTATCCAAATACTTGCAAACAAAAATGCTGTTATTTTATTTTCCTTGCATGCGATTTGGTATTCTTTGCAAACTGGAACCTCGCTGCATTTACTAAGCACTGGGGCAAATTCCCTTGCAAAGTACAACTTCCCTTGCAAAGTGAACAGCCTATTTACCATTAGGAAATTGTCACAATTATGTCCAGCAGAGCAGACTGAAACAGAGAAAAAACCTACTCGTCTGTACTTTTTTTACTGTTAAAATTCCTAATGCTATTACAGAAAAATGATTCTGTCTGCCACCAGCATATGTAAGGACAAAAAACAATCCGCGCTACCACCCCTTAACTAATTAATATATAGGTGTAAAACAACCGTGATGGACGTGAAAAATAGAAAATGAAAAATGCTGCACCTTACTACAAAGAAGCCCAATATAGGGCTCCACAAAACATATATATACAAAGGACAAAGGCGCGCAACAATGTAACATATGTATAGAAAAATATGTGTTTCCACAACAACCTGCAATTGTGAAAAATAAATACAAATAATATAAAGAAATGTACAATGTCCCAAAAACAATTGGAATCCTTTTTGGGACATTGTACATTTCTTTATATTATTTGTATTTATTTTTCACAATTGCAGGTTGTTGTGGAAACACATATTTTTCTATACATATGTTACATTGTTGCGCGCCTTTGTCCTTTGTATATACCAGCATATGTAAGGCCAAGTTCACACTGTAGTGCATTACTGAAAAATGCGAAAACACATGCTGTGTTTGTTGGTGCACTATGGCGCCATACTGCCATTTATTCCTAATGACACCCCGATGCACTTTACAAATGCTGTGAAAAACAGCGCACGGTATCAGACTACCAAGTGGTGTTGTGTGCTGTATGACAGGAAATAGGACATGCACTTAGTGCATTATGAATGAGTTGGATCAAGAGGTCAAAATAGTCTGGACAATACCATTAGAAATTGGATCCCAGAGCAAAGAGGAGGTATAAAACCGGGGGTAGATTGGTATGGGGAGCTAACAGTCGCGGCTGGTGCTCAAAATTTTGGTGGGTTCAAACAATCTAAAAAAAAAAATCAATTGCAGCCTCACTGTGCCCATCAAACACAGCTACTGTGCCCATCAAACACAGCTACTGTGCCCATCAAACACATCCACTATGCCCATCAAATGCAGCCACTGTGCCTATCAAACACAGCCACTGTGCCATCAAACACATCCACTATGCCCATCAAATGCAGCCACTGTGCCTATCAAACACAGCCACTGTGCCATCAAACACATCCACTATGCCTATCAAACACAGACACTTTGCCAATTGCCACCAGTTTGCCCCATCAATTGCCACCAGTGTGCCCCATCAATTGCCACCAGTTTGCCCCATCAATTGCCGCCAGTTTGCCCCATCAATTGCCACCAGTTTGCCCCATCAAATGCTGCCAGTGTGCCCCCCGCCCGGCACTTACCTGTCTCGGGTCAGCGTTGTCCTCTACGCTCCCTCCGAGTCCTCAATGCCTTCTTCCGTCCACTTCATGTCATCTCTGCTATGATTAGATGCCTGATAGGCATCCAATTACAGCACCTGTCGCTTCAGCCAATCAGGTGACAGGTAACCGGACCCGGTGTACCTGATTGGCTGAGAGGCGGGTCAGTGTCAGGGAAGAAATGTATTCGATTCCCTAACACAGCACTGTGTAAGCAGCGAACGCACGGCAGTGTACCCACTGTTTACCCATTTGGAAGCCTATTAGAGCCCACAGGCTCTAATCAGAAAGCTTATTAGTAATCAGGTACCTCCAAAACACCCCCACCACTGTCATTCAGGTGCCCGGTGCCCGACAAAGGCCCGAATACCTGAATAGGAGGCGGCAGAGGCGACAATAGATAGATTCATGCAATGCATGAATCTATCTATTGTTGATTGACGGGTGCAGGAGAGGGGGCGTTGCTCCTGCGCCCTCTATGGATGCACCGCCACTGGGAGCTAATATAAGATAGGTGTGGTTGGTGACCTTCATTGGTCACCACTCAGTGCAGGACTAGCAGTCAGTGTGACACATGCTGGGTATTACTGTATATAGTTACCTGTTCCCTATTAAGACCTGTGATCACAGCATCCGGCTGGGGAAAGTTCTCCGGCACCAGTTTTCTTTGAAGCTCTGTGATGTCATATGGGATAGTATGATGTTCCCTTAGACCAAAATAACTTATTGTGAGCCACATGCATTTTATTTCTTAATTCATCATCAAAATTAAAGCTGAAGTTTTGTGACAATTTTTTTTTTTTGTGAAAATGCAACAGGGATATATATACCTTACCTGTAAGGCCGCGTACACACGATCAAATTTATCTGCTGAAACTCGTCTGACGGACCGTTTCAGCAGACATCTCCGATCGTGTGTACGGGCTAGCAGACAGGTTTTTCCATCAGACAAGTTTTAAAGCATGTCCGCTGGTTAGTACGCCTAACCAGCGGACAAAAATCTCCCGCATGCGTCGAATGGATTCGACGCATGTGTGGAAGTATTTTACTTCCTGGAGTGGTGACGAGGCGGCGTCAACGTCACGGCTACATCACCGCGTCCTCAGCCCGAGGGGATTTTCGTCCAATGGTGTGTACACGGCATCCGACCAAAATCCGATGAGACATGTCCGCTGGAAACGATCCGTCGACATCTCATCGTGTGTACGCGGTCTTATGGAGTGTATTCCACATCCTGCAGGCTGATGGTTCCTGTATAAATCCTCCCTTTACTAATGCTGGCCCTCTTCACAGCTGTGAACTTCTGGTGCTGCATGGGTTAATTGTTTGGGTGAAGACCCTGTCCACACTCTCAAACGAATGTAAAATGCTCTGTAAATGGGGAACAAGCATATATATGACATGATACTCCATCCTCCACTCAAAGAATGTTTGCCAGTCTTTGAAAAGAAAGCAAGGAATTCTGTGAGTGGAGGAGGGAGGGCAGAAGAGAAGGACTAAGGGCCCTTTCACACGTGCGGACGAACGGTCCGCTTTTTCTAAGTCCGTAAACGGACTTAGAATGGGGCCCTATGGGAGTGGATCCATTAGCGGATGATGCATCCGCTAACGTCCGCCTACTATCCGCGTCCGCCTGGATCCGTTTTGCGGATGGAAGAAACCCCTATTTTTCTTCCGTCCGGTGGATCGAATTGGATGCAAACGGACAGATGGTCCGTTTCCATCCGATTCCCCATAGGGGATAGCGGAGGAGAGACAGGGCGGTCCCTGCACAGTGTGCGGGGACCGCCCTGTCCGCCGACAGCTGAGCGGGACCCCCCGCTGAGCCGACGGACACACACGGTGCGGACCGAAAAACGGTCCGCACCGTGTGAAGGGGCCCATAGTCGGAAAGGTCTGGATATGATGTTCACAAAAACACACACACATACAACCAAGCAATTAGCCAAAGCAGCAGCAGCAGCACCAAAAATTCAATTCTGCAAAGAGGACCGGCATCAGTGAAGGGAGGATTACACTTCATTACAGGTAAGTTAGATTCCTTGTGCTTTTTCCATAAAATATTTTTTTCACTAAACCTCATTTTTAGATTTGAAACAAGAGAACTTACAATAATGTTAGAAAGAGAGGGGGTGATCACCCTGTCACTAAACACAGTGTATTGGCTACATCCCTGCAGGGCTGGACTGGGACAGACATTTGGCCCTGGACTTCATCCAGACTGGCCCACTTTGACAGGTCTCTCCCATGGCGGCTGTACAACTCCCCCCCCCCCCCCCGGCCACCCAAGCACCCTCTTCCCCTTCACTTGCCAGTAGCCGTTCTACTTTATTAGAGTACAACAGCTGGTACTGGTACTCTTATAGGCAGTACCAGTGGGGAAGCTAGACATTATTTTACCGGGGCAAAGAATCAGTTTGGTGCCCCCCCCCTTATCGGACAAGATTAGGCAGAAGTGAGAAACTCCCAGGCCATAGCTGTTGAGTCAGCTGTCTGTCCCCTCCCCCATGCTCCTCTGTCTATCCCCCATGCTCCTCTGGTCTTCCCCCTGCTTCTCTGTTCCCCCCCATGTGAGCACTGCGGGGAGGGAGAGACAGAGGAGCAGAGGGGGTCGGCGGTCCCCTGTCACTGAAGCCGGCCCACTGAGCCATCGGCCCACCGGGAAACTCCCTGTAGTCCCAATGGCCAGTCCACCCCTGCATCCCTGTAATATAGAACAAACAGTTGTTCCCCCTGGAATGGGATTTTGAAAGCCAGACACTGTGATGTATGTAGAAACAATGTTTATTTTCATAGAAAATGTCGACAGACGTACTGTATATACAAAAGTTTTAAAACATGAACCAAGGTGAATATTGTTCATGTATGTAACAATACAAACATCAATTGAACAACAAAACATATAACAGAAAAAATTACACTGAAACTCTCCTATGAGTGATATCCCCTGGTACCCGACATGTTTCCGGTATACAACCTTCATCAGGGGTAACAAGCAGGGGTGAGTGTGGTCAAAATAATTTTTTGCTCAATGCGAGTGGTTCCAAGACTAATAGAAACAAATTGTGGAGATGGGGATACAAAGGAGCATCAATCCATTCCCAACTTGAACTTGAAACTGATAGATTCAGGTTCTGGGAATAACCCGTGTCCAAACTCCAATGATCCAATATGGGGCAATATGGACTCAGCAGTCAGGATATGGCGCTATTGGGACCTTCAGTAAGGCAAACCCCAAATCAGTGGATGGCTCCAAGGCAGTTCTTGTGATGGCCCCTATATGTCCCTGTGTGTCGATTCGTCTGTGTAGCTGGCGTTTCCTCTCTGTGTGGTGCCAGTTAATGTTAGGGATGCCAATATGATAAGAAAAACATGCAGCAGCAAAATTTCACAAAACATGGTTGCGTAGATCACTAACTATCCATAGACATCATTCCATAATGAAAGAGCAATTAGAAGCAGGCTCTCGCTTGTGTGAATCAGTTTTCTTATATTTAGTTGCTTCTAATGATAGACCAGCCTTTTTCACGCCTTCTATACAGTAAGCAGCGTGGAGTTGGGAGCTCTTGACATGACTTATAACTGGCACATGGTGAGACTGGCAGACTCACCAAAAAGATTTTGTACATTTCTCATTTGCCCCATTTTTTCAGTTCCAGCGGTCACCCATGGGTTAGCTAAAACTTCAGGGCTTCAGCCGCTTGTACATATAACATGGGTGCAAGTCATGAAGATTCAGGGCCAGCCAAAGTTTCAGGCAATTGCCAGAGTAAAATCAACAAACGATGTCAGAAAATGGGGCAGGATCTTTTTTTTCACAACTTCATTAACATTTATATACAAAGCAGAGAAAATTGAGTACTGTACGTGATACTTTTTTTATTTGCACTAACATAATTTTTAATGGACAAGCTTTCGGGGTGTGTCCCCTTCTTCAAGGTCCAAGCAGTACTCTATCACCTCAAGTATATACTGTACAGAGCAAAAATATCTGTATAATTAGACCAGTAGACCACTATATGGCATGACCTTTAAGGAGTCAATGCAGTTACATTTTAGCCATAAAAGATAATGTACTTGTCAATAACACACGGCATGAATAACATGAGGATAACTGAGCATTTATTATGCATACATCTTCATCAGCAATAAGTGCTTTGCCTGTACAATCATTCCATTGTCTGTCTCATCTTGTGCTATCTTACTATCTTCTGTACTTCCAATCTCTGATCTTCAAGTACATTCAATCAGTCTTCCAGTGCCAATATCCTAAATCCATTATGCTGTTTTTTTCAGTCATTTGTGTTCTGAAACATCAATTGGCTACACATAATACAAAAATACATGCCTTTATATTGTTAATTTATGGGAAATGTAAATCACAATATACCCAAACCTTCATTATAAAAACTTGCAATTTGATTTTAGTTTTGTGACAAAGAATGAAAGACAATTTTAACTGTATTGCCCTGACTTCTTCCATGGAATGCAGAACCCCCTATGTTTTGGAGGGAATAAAGAGGAGTGAGCAGCCTAGGGTGACATCGCTACTCCTCTGTACATGCAATTTATACAATACAAAGCAATCAATATTAAATTCATACACGTCAGCTGGACATTGAAAACGAGAGTTTTGAGGTGAAGTTAAAACACCTAATACAGACTGATCATTCTTGTGTTGAGTATTTAGTTTGATAGAAATAACAGGCCTTTTAAAGGTGGGGTGAGTTATAGAGAATATCTATCATTAAAGGGGTTGTAAACCCTCATGTTTTTTCGCCATATTGCATCCTATGCATTAAGGTGGAAAAACACCTTCCAGTGTCCACAGCTCCCCAATCCCCCCCCCTTTTTTTACTCACCTGAGCCCCGAATTTCCATGGGCACGATCCCACGTTGCTCTCCCTACTGCTTCTCGGATCTTCATTGGATAGATTGATAGCAGTGCAGCCATTGGCTCCTGCTGCTGTCAATCAAATCCAATGACGTGGCCACCGGCGGGCGGCTATGGATACCGAGTGTATGGCACAGGAGAGTGCCCGGAAGGTAACCCCCTTGGGAGAGAGCTTCCCAGAGGGGGTTATCTATTGTCGGGAGGAGCTGCGAGAGCTGCCATTGGACCCCAGAAGAAGACGATCGGGCCACTCTATGGTACTTGTAGTACTTTGTTACATATTTCAAAGTGATTACTAACCCAGGTGATGCATACCGACCTGCAACCCCTCTTCTCCTGCCACAGCCGATCTGACAACAGCTATGAAGGTGATGGCTGATTCACAGCTTGTCTTGGCTGTGAACACTTTCTTGAAACAAGCAATGGCAATAGGAATACAGAGGCTGATGTATGCCTGCTTCCTCTGCATTCCTCTTGCCGCTGCTTGTCTCTGGAAAGTGCTCACAGCTGAGACAAACTACAGCTATGAATCAACCATCTTCTTCAAAATGTCTGTATAATTGGCTGTGGCTGGAGGGGAGAAGAGCAGGTAAGTACTCATAAGTAGGGTGTAGCTGGCCAGCTAGAACCTGTCCTAGGTAGCTAATATAACCTACATGTATACAGCTAAACCTGCTAAGAACCTAATGTAGAGCACATGTTTATATGTGAGAGACAAAAGCAGAGTTATTCTCTGTCATTTTGTGTTTGGATGTTATATAACAGTTGTATGTTGTGTTCACAGAAGGAAAAGAAAAAATATGCCTTTAAGAGTCATTTGTTTGTATGGCAGCAGGAGGTAAGGAATAACACAGTTGAATTCATGCCAGCAAGCATAGAGTTAAGCTTGTGTGACTCATCAGAAGCCTTGGCCCAATCACAGCCAATCTCACATTGAGCAGAGTCTTGACCAGTCACAGCCAGCTTTATAAACACTCTGTCTGGGAGGTCCCTAATACTCCATGTGCTGCTAGATTATTCCACACAGAGACACAGAGCCACATGGAGACAGAGAGAAGACACACAAGGCCCGAGTTTTATGGAAGCCAGTGGCTAAAAATAGATATGTGACACAGTTATATATATGTTCTTATTGTAAATAGTGTAGTTAGAACTGTATACTGATCTAGTTGTGTGTTCACTTGTAGTTCCACCTAACCTAATTCACAAACCAAACCCAACTAAGCTAACCCTGCAAAAGCAACCCTGCAAACCAAGTTGCAAACAACAGAGTTATACCCTTCAGAGAAATCAGAGAATGCTTTGATAACTTACAAAGAGAGAGAGAGTAAATACTGAAGAAAGAAATATATCCACCATCTTATGTTAAATGACAAGATTGAATATTTGAACCACCACTTTCTGTTATACTTATTCATCACGTGTTTTTGTACATGGACTGTCTGCTGCAAAGCAGCAGTATCTTATATGAAGAAAAGTGAAGTTATTAAAGAAGTTATTTTAAGCATTTGGCGTGCTCTATAAACCTACTGCTTCCATAGAACGGCGCTAGAGGAATTTCAGAGTAATAGAGACAGTCTTGTTGGACTGAAAAGTCAGAGATATCACAATTCTTCTAATGCCACAGCGCATGAGGCACTTCATAGTGCTGCGCCTGCCACATAGGGTTAGAAAGCATATTGAAACATAGGACAAAGTACTACATGTACTTTGTCCCATAGGGGACATAACTACAGAATAAAACTTCTAATGATAGATCTTCTTTAAGTCCTGAGTAATACATGTTTGATGCTAGGAACATTATAGTGTTCAAGCCATCTCAATTTTTTTTTAAATCTGTTCATTGTGTCATTCATAAAAAAAGAAAGAATTTGTGTCACTTGAGGTATTATATTGAACCAAGTGGGAAGAAGGGAAAGTCATTAAAATAGGCTATTTACCATGTGTTGCATCTTTATGGAAGGGGCTGCCTAATACAGAGGAGAAAAAACAAGCTTAGCAATCTGAGACCAAAAGTCTGAAGCTATTTAGCAGGATCACCAAATATGTAACAAAGTCTGTAAAATCCCATCTTCTGAAAGAGTTAGGAGAACATTCTCTGTATAGAACTAGATGTGCCCAGTACTAAATGTTTACACTGTATTCTTACAGAAGAACATCCAATGCAGTGTGGTTTTCTGCACCTGCAAGCCAACTACTCTCCAAGGAATCAGGAGGCCTGTCATGAGAACCAAGGCAAAACAGTAGGCATCTAAGGCCCAAATATGGGCCTTCACTCCACAATGCCATGCCTGCCGTTGTGTGAACTAAACTACTTGACCCAGTTACCACATTAAAGGGGTTGTAAAGGTTTGTTTTTTATTTTCTAAATAGGCTCCTTTAGAGTCGGTTCACACTGGAGCGACACGACTTCCAGCGCGACTTTCAGAGGTGACTCCGACACGGCTTGAGCATGAACCACAGGGCGATCTGGGGCGATTTACAACACAACTTGAAGTCGTCTCCATGACAGGAGACATTCCAGTGGCCAATAAAACTACAATCAGTTCTGGGAGAGGGAGGGGGAGGGAGGGGTTTGCCTGAGAAATGTATGTTATCTTCCTGGAAAGTAGCTTCAATTAAGACAGTGATCAGACTTCTGAGGCGACTTCCATTGAAATCAATGGGAACAAATCGCCTACAAGTCGGATTGAAGTCGTACAGGAACCTTTTCAAAAGTCGGAGCGACTTGAGTAGTGTGTATTAACACCGCTCACATTCACTTGCATTGTTTTTCTCTACAGCGCGACTTGGGACGACTTGAGGCAACCTCAAGTTGGATCCCAAATCGCCCCAGTGTGAACCGACTCTTAAGCTAGTGCATTGTTGGTTCACTTCCCTTTTCGTTCCATTTCCCTTCTAAAATTGTTTTTTCTTTGTTTACTTTGTCTGAATTTCTCACTTCCTGTTCCTCCTCAGTAAGCTGTTCTGGCTGACTAACCCCCATGGATGATGAGGGCAAGCTTACTGAGGAGAAACAGGAAGTGTGAAAATCAGACAAAGAAAAAAAAAACATTTAGAAGGGAAATCGAAGGAAAAGGTAAGTGAACCAACAATGCACTAGCTTAAGGGAACCTATTTAGAAAATAAAAAATTAACCTTTACAACCCCTTTAAGGTCTCATGCCTATAGGGCATCTGTTTAGGCCTCTCTGAATGCCAAAATTCCTGGCAGGACAAAAGCTGCTTAAGAAACAAAGCAAAAGCCACGACTGCACACGTGTTTAAGCGTGTCTAGTGTTTGAGCATTAGCGCATTCTATTGGCCAGATTGAGAGAGGGGAGAGGCGCCAGTCACGTGAGTGGCACTCAGAAATAAGGTAAAGAATTACATTTTTTTAATAGGGCACGTCTACAGGGCACTTAGCAGTAGGGAAGATAGGATTGCTGGATAATGACAAAGTGGGTTTACAACTACTTAAAGCGGATAGTTCACCCAAAAAAAATATTAAAAGCCAGCAGCAACAAATACTGCAGCTGCTGACTTTTAATATTAGGACACTTACCTGTCCTGGAGTCCAGCGGCGTCCGCAGCAGAGGACGAGCGATCGCTCGTCTCCCTGCTGCTCCCCCCTCCATCCACGGTGAGGGAACCAGGAAGTGAAGCGCTCCGGCTTCACTGCCCGGTTCCCTACGTCGCATGCGCGAGTCGCGCTGCGCCCGGCGATTGGCTCCTGCTGTGTGCTGGGAGCCGAGAGTTCCCAGCACACAACGGGAAAAGCCCGTCTTTTGCCCGAGACTGCGGGCCGGAAGTGGGTGCAGATACCTGTCTTTAGACAGGTATCTGCACCCCCCTCCCCCCTGAAAGGTGTCAAATGTGACGCCGGAGGGGGGGAGGGTTCCGATCAGCGGATCTTTACTTTAGGGTGGAGATCCGCTTTAAACATAAAGTTGTACAACACTTTTTCCACCATACTACAAAGCATTTCAATGTATAGGTCTATGTATGTCAATTTGTAACACACTTACATATTATTACATATTCTACAATGACACATTACAAAGAAACAATTTCAAAACAATTACATAAATGTTCATAGTAGTACAATACAAAGTTAGGCTCCATGCACACTGAAGCTGATAAACTGCAGTTTATTGGCGTTTTGGCTTTTTTTTTTAAAGCCCATAAACTGAACTCTATGTTAGCCTATGTGCCCATGCACACCTGGGCGTTTTTCAGTGTTAATGAGCTTTGGAGTTTAGTGGCTTTTTTGTGAACGCCCAAATTTTTTTTTTTCAAAGTTCACTTTTTGGCGGGGAAAAACGCTTAAAAATGCAAAACGCTGAAAAACGCTAAATAACGCCCAAAAACGCCAGCGCCAGCGTTTTTTTAGCATTTTTAATTCCATTAAAAGAATAAAGTAAAAAAAAAAAAAAAAAAAAGCTGATAAAAGCTATACTGAAAAACGCTGATTAAAGCTGTTGCAAAAACACTAAAAAAACGTTGCAAGGCTCCCTGCAAAGCTACTGGCATTTTTTATAGCTTTTATCAGCTTCAGTGTGCATGGAGTTAAAGTTTATGTAATGCCAAAATGTTTTTTGTTTTTTTGTTTTAGATGGGATTGGAAAGGGTCGTGACCTTTGCTAGTTTTTTTTGCTGTTTGCTATTTTTTGCTATTCAGCCTGGTGACCACTGTCACCAAGCCAGAAAAATCATGAGAAATCTTAAATGGTTGGCTTGTTACAAGAATAGAAGGTATGGGGAAACTGTTTAATGAGAATTGCGGTTAGAGTAAATACTGTTTAAGGGGACATTCTCTTTCACTTTGTGGAGATTTTCCTTCACTTCCTGTTGTGTCTTTGGAACAAGAAGTTGAAGAAAACTTCACTAATGGAAAACAGACAGTAAAAAAACAGTGATTTTTAATCCTTTTTTAACTGTATGCAAAACTAAAAGATAAGGGTTTTGGTTATACATTCATTAGGCTTTATGTACACTGGCAGCTCTTATGCTGCGTACACACAATCACTTTTCGGCATTAAAAAAAAGGTTGTTTTTCAGCATGTCCAAAAAACGACATTTTTCCAACTTCATCATTAAAAACGATGTTGCCCACACACCATCATTTAAAAAAAAAAATAATGAGCAAAGCGCGGTGACGTACAACACGTACGACGGCACTCTAAAGGGGAAGTTCCATTCAAACTCCCGTCTCATAACTTGCTTCTGAGCATGCGCGGGTTTAAAACATCGTTTTTAACGTTGTTTTAGCCCACACACGATCATTTTTTACAACACAAAAAACAACATTTTCAAAAACGACATAAAAAATTGAAGCAGGTTCGAATTATTTTTTTTTGTCGTTTTTTAGAAGACAAAAAACGATGTGAAGCCCACACACGATCATTTTAAATGACGTTTTTAAAAATGTCATTTTATTTCATCACAAAAAACAACCGTGTGTACGCGGCATTAAACTTGAGTTTTTCACAGTCCATACATTTACAGTTTCCTGTTCTCCTTGTGCTATCACTGAAGCCACTGTTTCTCTTTCTATCACATGTTTCCTTAGAACATATTACTGTAATGTCATGTGAATAGTATAGAATGTCATAAAATATTTATTCTTGTATATACCGGCACAGTAAAAACATGTTTTCTTCATTGAGTGGGGAAGGGTTGGATCTTCTGTTTGCTTTATACAGTAAAACCTTGGCTTGAGAGTAACTTAGTTTAAGGGCGTTTTGCAAGACCAGCGAAATTCTTTAATAATTTTTACTTGATATACAAGCGATGTCTTGATATACAAGTAGGGCCAGATTCAGGTACAGTAGATCAGAGCATCTTTGCTCTGGAGTAACGCTTCTCATTTACGTTACTCTGCCAAAATTTTAGGAGCAAGTGCTGTTATTCATGAAGCACTTGCTCCTAAAGTTGCGGCAGCGTATCGCAAATGAGCCGGCGGAATTCAAATTGGGCGGGTACGGGGCTTGTAGTATTCAAACTAAGCGCGATCCCGCGGCGAACGTACTGCGCATGCATCGAGTGTCAATGCATCCCAGTGCGCATGCTCCAAATTCTGTCAGTGAACGTCAATGACGTCACATCCCCATTCATGAATGTTTTACACAAGCGACGCGATGACGACGTTTTTTTTTTCCGACGCGATGACGACGCCTATACTTAACATAGGATATTCCACTAGGGGGCTGCTTTATCTTTACGCCGCGTATCGTTTCCGGAAACGTCGTAAAGTCACTGCGTCGCGCCCGAAAAAGATCGTGAATTGCCGATTCCTGCTCATTAACATATTTTTTGAGCGTAAATCGGCGGGAACGCCCCCGGCGCCATTTTTAAGTTGAAGTAACGATGCGATGGCGAAATTCAATTGCGCCGATCGCATCGGAACTCCAACCCGGCGTTTCTTGTTTTCTGGTTACATAAAACAAAAACGCTGGCTTAAAGTGACAGTTAGGCTGGCGGATCCATTGATCCGCCAGCCTAACTCTACCTGAATCTGGCCCGTAGTGTCACGACACAACTGAGTATAAAAGATAAGAGAGGTGCCTCTAAGGGTAGCAATATGGTAGGCTAAATGACAGAACTACAGATATCTTGCACGGCTCAGAGCACAATAAGAAATCTGCAAAGGGAAAGGTAACTGTGTCATGCTCACCTTTCATTCAAAACAAACATATTATTTTAAAGATAATTTTTAAGCAACGCACAGGCATGTACATTTGAATAAACAGTGTACTTTTTTTGTCCTTAGATCCTGACATTGATCCATCATGGTACACTGGCCGTGGAATCCGTCCTGTAGGAAGGTTTGGTAGAAGGGGCACAGCATGGGAAGATGCTCAGAAGTTCGTGTACAGACCCTTGGGACACACTTGTATTCCAATAGATGACAGCTTGGAGCTTAGTGACGACAATTAAAACTTAATTCAGTGATTGGAAGCGTTATAGCCTAATGTACTGTATATATAAGGGAGGCGCACAATCCTTTATACCCTTGTTTTTTTTTTTCAAAACTCTACCAGTGTGCGAAAAGCTTGGCTCAGAAATGTATGCATCACACAATGACCAGCCAGATTTAATGAGAAGTGAGTAAAGGTTATATGTTTTCTTTTTAAGTTATGGAGTTTATGTCAAATCCTTCAAAAACAAATTCTAATCACACAATCCACAAGGGATTTCCATGGAAAATATTTTCATAAGAATGTGTTCATCAGCAAAATATCTTCTAATGCCGCGTACACACGACAGTTTTTCCTGTCGTGCAAAAAAACAACGTTGTTCTCGACGTGATTCCTCTCAAGCCTGCCTTCATGAAAAAACGCTTGAGCAAAGCGCGGTGGCGTACAACATGTACGACGGCACTATAAAGGGGAAGTTCATTTCGAATGGCGCCACCCTTTGGGACGCTTTTTCTCATTTCTGAACATGCACGTTTTTTTTCCCCCTCGAGCGGTTTTCGCAACGAGAAAAAGAACGACGGGAAAAACGAAGAGAAAAAATAGAGCAGGTTCTAAAATTTTTGTTGCGGGCAGTTTTCTCATTGGGAAAACTGCTATGGAGCATACACACGACTGGTTTTCATGACCAATATAAAAAAATGGCAGTTTTCTCATCCAGAAAAATGGTCGTGAGTATGCGGCAAAAGTCTTTAAAGTCAGAATTTTGTGGAGGCAGTGAATCAAATGATTTATAGAACATATTCCCTGAGCACCAATTTGTGGAAATTAAAATGTACATTTTATGTCTACATCTTAGGCCTTGTACACACGATCAGTCCAAACTGATGAAAACGGACTGAAGTTCATTTTCATCGGTTCACAGACTGATAGTCTGATGGTTCGTACATACCATCAGTTCAAAAACCGATCGTGTCAGAACGCGGTGACGTAAAACACAACGACATGCAGAAAAAATGAAGTTCAATGCTTCCAAGCATGCGTCGACTTGATTCTGAGCATGCGCGGGTTTTGAACTGATGATTTTGCGTACTAACCATCGGTTTTGACCGATCTGAAGGCGTCCATCGGTCCGATTTTAAAGAAAGTTTTAAAACTTTGGACTGAAGGGCTAAAGACTGATGGGCCATACACACGGTCGGTTTGGACTGATGAAACTGAACTTCAGTCCGATTTCATCAGTTTGGACTGATCATGTGTACAGGTCCTTACAGTTATCATTATATTACATACTGATATAAGTAGCCTAAAGCTTCATCATTCCTCTTCATCTGTGTAAAACGCTCTGTTTATAAAGATCAGCTGCTCCAAATATAATTTTTTCCTCTTGCTGGATTCAAGCAGAGTTCAAAACCTCTTAGGTCCTTTAATGCTGTTCAGGATCCCAATTAGGATATCAGCTTATCCTTAGAACATTCCTCTTCCTTAGCCTTACCACTGTGCTAAGTCCTCCATATAGTCAAATATTCTGTAGTTGTTTGCCCATGACTTCACATTTTCTTTTTTTAAATCTATTCCTTTATTTTTACCTGTTTGTAGACAAGTGCAGTCCACTTTTACCACTGCAGGTGGCGCGCTTACGCTGCAGCACCGCTGCTGAAGAGGAAATCAAGGGAAACACAGTTCTTTCATGGTTTCCTGGGTCACTGGGAAAGTACCTGATTGGATGCTGATACCCCATGTGACTCCAGCAGCCATCCATGGTCAGGCAGAGCCTACTTAAAGTGGTTGTAAACCCTTCCACATAACTTTAGCCTATATTAATCATCAGTAAATCCACCGCAAATCGCTGTGGGTAGATGTCACTATACCTCCTTCGTTAGGTAAGAATAAAGGCATAAAAGCCTAAAACAAAAAAACCTAATGCAGCCACATTTAAGAATTTGTAAACTTCAATATATTACCATTTCATTTTTGGATTTATTACCACATTAAGCTTGTATGTCAAGTTGTTTCTCCAGCTCTAGCAGGCTTACACACGATCAGATTTTCCGGCGGAAAAACCTTGGATGGTTTTTCGAACGGAATTCCGCTCAAGCTTGGCTTGCATACACACTGTCACACAAAAGTTCTCTGAACTTTCGTCTGTCAAGAACTCGATGACATACAACACTACGACAAGTCGAGAAAATGAAGTTCAATGCTTCCGAGCATGCGTCGGAATTGCTACAGACGATCAGATTTTCCGTTAGAAATTTGAGAACCAGCTCTTTTGTTGGCGGAAATTCCGACAGCAAAAGTCTGATGGAGCATACACACGGTCAGAATTTCCGTTCAAAAGCTCACATTGGACTTTTGTTGGCGGAATTTCCAGTCGTGTGTACGGGGCATTATACATATTGCATTAGCAATGCTATATGTCTCTCTCTCTCTCTCTCTCTCTCTCTCTCTCTAACTCTCTTTAACTTGGCAGAGAAACTAAGCCAACCTATCACAATCCTGACAGGGGTGAAAGAAGATTTGTACAATTGGGGTTCAAAAGACCAGTAAAACACCACGGAGGGCCAATCTTCACCCTTATTCCCCTCCCACATGTCCCCAAACTGTTTTGGGTAGGATTGCGGTTTATGGCACTGCAACGTAGTCACAAGCAGTAAGGAGCAGTGTCCACCAACCTGTAAATTACCAACAATAGATCACACATATAAAAGTATCTATGGCATAGCAATTTTCTGCTGCTTTTTTTCTAATGTGGTCTAGACTAGAGAGGAAGAATCCAATAGATCACTGGGGGCAACAAATATATTCAATCAGACCTTTTTAATAAATGGCACATTCTACTGCATCCTGTGGAATCAGCATTGATCACATCCTAGTATATAAATATTTATTCTATATAGCTTTGATAAATTAATATATACAAACCTGCCTTGTGCTCATTACTGTATATATCAGGTGTGTGCCTAAACTCCAGTCCACCACCAGCCATCAATATAGTTATGGTCAAATCATTTTTTCTCACTGCTCTTTTTGGGTAGCTATCATATAAATAACAAAGCTGTGTACCGAAACCAAAGTTCCTCCTGTTTTATCCATATACAGTATATATATATAACATAGATCTCTTGTTTGTTATTGCTTTCATTTTATAATATTCTTTGTTACATTTGTGTCACTTGTAAATCAGAAATTCCATCTTATTTTCCTTCCAAATATTTTATACCAACCAAAATAAAACGAAAACAATTGAAAAATAAATTTAATAAGCTTATGTTTTTGATCACTCCAGTCTTTTGTTTGTGTGTGCAAATGTATAGTTCACTGTAATTGCATAGAGGGATTCAATAAGCATTTTTAGAATTAGGGACATCTATTTTATTTCAAGGTTTTTCTTGAATTACCTTTCTTTGTGGTGCCAGTTTAATTTAACGACTCCCAAATACAATTTATCTTTCTATTCTTCACTCATCGGACATTTTAGGACAATAGGCCTGATGTAGGAAAAATAATGGGATTAATATCTGTGTCCTTCATGGCACCAATGGCTTCTCTTTAATTGGGTCATTAAACCTGAATACCACAAGCTACACAGGATGATTGGAGCAAGTTAGTACAAATGATTCTCCTTTGTGACTAATGGTCTACTGGAAATTGCAGCATCTGTGTATTCCATCAGTGTTCTGTGCTCCTTGCATGAAGAAGTCTGCATCCCTCCTGCGTGCCTTGTCCCTTTTATGGTGATCCATGATGAGAAGTTGACTGGCTGCAGAAAGGGGAACATTATAAAAATTATTAGGATTTACAGGCAGCACAAGGAAATTATGAAGGACCCTAGCTTGATAGTGTACATTTAATGGACTTAAAGCGGAGCTCCACCCAAAATGTGAATCTCTGCTTTTTTGCTTCCTTCCCCCCTACGGATGCCACCTTTTCTTCAAGTCCAACCCGAACACTTTAGCGGCATACGGCAATTGTTTTTTTGTTTTTTTTATAAACTATACATATATTTTGCTATTAAATAACATTTCTAATCATATGAAGTTAAGGAAATAAGTCCCCCTTTACATCAGAGTCCACAGAGTTCCCCTTTTCCATCTGAACTTGCATAGTTCCCTTTCACTGTAAGGGGGGACTCTGCAGACTCTGATGTAAGGGAGAACTCTGGGGACTCTTAACACAAGAGATGCTCTGGAAACCTTGATTTAAGGGGGAACACTGAGAACTCTGATGTACAGAGAGGACTCTGATGTAAGGGGAAACACTGAGAACTCTGATGTACAGAGAGGACTCTGATGTAAGGGGAAACACTGTGGCCTCTGGTGTAAAGAGAAAATATGATGTAAGTGGTGCTCTGAGAACCCTGGTTTGCCTTAGCATATTTACTCAGAGGGGGGGTACCCGTCCCAACTTCTGGAAAACCTTGCCGCAGGAAGTTAGGCCCCCTCCTCCTTCCTCCACCGATGGGGCAGTTAGAAAGAGTAGCGCGCTTTGCGCATGCACAGTAGGGAACTGGCTGTGACCCCAAAAGGCTTCACTTCCATTTTTCCTTACCACGAATGGCGGCGGCAGCACCCAAGAGCCGAAAATCTCCTCTTTAACACATACAGTGATAACTTGTTTTACCAATTTTAAAAAAAGTAGATGAAAACCAATCAACACAAACTCTAACATGTTAATGTTCTTTCAAAAGTAATTTTCAATCTTTTGAAATTTGCAGCTTTCCTTTAAATAATGCCTGATTATCCTGTCATAAAGGTTTTTGCTCGGGAACTTCCTGTTATAGGGTGATAACACTCTGTCTCTTCTCCTAATTGTGCTTCAGCATTGTCAACCAGTCATATGAACTTCAAATACATGCTACAAATGGCTGTTTTAACCACTTAACACCTGGCCTATAGAAAAATTACAGCTGGGTGGTGGTTTTGTGATTCTGAGTGGACATCACAGCCGCGTGATCTGTCTCTGGTCGCGTCCCATGGCCAATCAGAGTACCGTCTCATTGCCGGTACCATGTGACTGCCATGGCGAATCACAGCAGGTCACATGACAGTTGTACACAATGGATGGCTTTCTTTCATGCCACCCAATACAACTGTACAACTGTTTTGCTTGCTCTGTTTGGTCAATTTGATCACATGGTACAGACTGGGACAATCACAGCCCATTTGTACCCTGTAGGTTTGACCAATCACCGCTAATCACAACAAAACAGACTGAATTAATCAGTTTTGTTTCGTAAAATGCTTGCCTATAGCAATGTAATTCACTGCTATAAGCAAACATAATGTGTAAAAAAAATAAAAAAAAATTCTGATGACGTCCCCAGAGCAGTACAATCGTACTATACTAACAATATATTGTTCTGGTCACAGTGTGTTAAAAAAAAAAAACATTTAAAAATGTTTTTAATAAAAAAAAATGATACCAATATTTTCATTTATTTTTTCTGCTGTCACCAGTCAGTGTCCCTGATCACCGCAACAACGGTTATGTGATGACACTGTACTGCACTGGTGACAATATGTAGAAAGAAAATTGTGAAAAAATCTTTTTTTTTTAATTTCTTAATTTTCCAAAAAATTATGACAATAAATTAAAACTTCATAAAATCTGCCATGCCTCTAACTAAATACCTTGGACTGTCTACTTCCAAAAAGGTTTCATTTGAGGGGGTATTTTTACTGTTCTGGCATTTTCGGGCCTCAATAAATTTTAGTACCGTACATCAGGATTGATCAGTTTTCAGATATACTGTATAAACCATAGTTTGTGGACTCAGTAGATTAAAGTATATCTCAGGGCAAAACTCTAAATAAAAACGTATTCAGTACATCTCTACAATAGAGATGTCCCAAACTATTCGCTGGGGAGTTTGCAGTTGTGCAAATGGACTGTTTGTGGTTGTTTGCGGTGCGTTAAACGGGGAGTTTGGTCTGTCAGAGTTTGGTCTGTCGCTGTGAAGCGGGCATAACCCTTAGGCCGCGTACACACGTCCAAATAAATCCGATCAAATCGGTCTGTCAGACCGATTTGATCGGATTTGTCTGCTGGGATATATTGGTTTGATCGTGTACACACGATCAAACCAAAATCCCCGCCGGCGGCCACGTCACCGCACCAGGAAGTAAAACACTTCCGCGCATGCGTCAAATCCATTCGACGCATGTGCGGGCAGATATGTCTGCTGGTTTCATACTAACCAGCAGACATGTCGGACGGACGGGTTCCCAGCAGACAGATTTTAAAGCATGCTTCAAAATCTGTCTGCTGGAAAAATCTGTCTGTCCGCCCGTACACACGATCTAATTTGTCTGCTAAAACGGTCCGTCGGACCGTTTTCAGCAGATAAATCCGATCGTGTGTACACGGCCTTACACTACCTGATCGATACAACATCATACCTGCTGTTTTAAAGCACGTTATTCCAGACAATTTAGGAATGTTAGGTGATTTATGCCCTTTATGGATTAAAACCTGACTCTGCGTCAACTACGTAATTTTCTATGGGAGTTTTGCCATTGATCCCCCTCCGGCATGCCACAGTCCAGGTGTTAGTCCCCTTGAAACAACTTTTCCATCCCTATTGTGGCCAGAAATAGTCCCTGTGGGTTTTAAAATTTGCCTGCCTATTGAAGTCTATGGCGGTTCGCCCAGTTGGCCCGTTCGCGAACATTTGCGAAAATTCTCTACTCTACAATGCATATTTCCCCATATTTTGTCATTTTAGCAATGCTATAAGTACAAAAATACCTGTTGATCGTACCAGATATCCAGCAAGCTCCTAATTTCCTGTGCACTCTGCCTGGGTTGCACCAAAATCCCAAGCTCTGTTACTAGCCTGCCAGGTTTTTACATAGACTACGGAACACCTCTTCACTTTGTTAAGAATGTGAGGGGTGGGGGTGGTGGTATGTAGGCCAAATCAGGAGCAGGCAGTCTAAGATGACAATACTGCAGCTCAATGGAGGAGAAAGAGTGAGCATTTCACAGAACAAACAGAGAAAAATCGCAGCCATCAAAAACCATACAAGCACAGAGTGTATTAAGTGATGGCAGCCTCAGCTTATCTCCAACCAGGCCACGTCCCCCGACATGTTTCACCCCACCCACAGGGCTTAGTCATGAGATGGCTGAGATTTTTCTCTAATTGTTCTGTGGATTACATGGAGTCAGGGCAGACTTCTAGTCTGACCTTCACCCTTAGTGGAACACACCGAATGGGGGATATAGATGTTGGAGCGGAGACCCTAAAGTCAGTTAGGTTTACAGAGAGTGAGCATTGTCACCCTGAGACAGGAAATGTGATACTGGCAGGCAGGGGTGGACTGACCAATCGGGCACTGCCCCAAGATTATACCTGCCCCGCCTCTCCAGTACCTTTTCAGTGTGTGTATGTGTATTCTGTATGTATACTGTGTGTGTATTGTGTGTGTGTATATTGTGTGTGAATACTGTGGGCCAGATTCTCGTAGATGCGCGCCTAATTATGCAGGCGTTGCGCATCTCAGATGCACTACGCCAACGTAATGCGGAGTGGCAAGTACCGTATTCCCTAAGTAAATGCGCTCCAAGATGCGCCTGCGTCGCGTAAAATCATCGGCGTAATCCGGCGCAACAACAAAGTAGGAGGGAAGTGGGCGTGTTGCATTGTAATGAACCATGACCCCATGCAAATGCAGGCCGGGACGAACTGAGCATGCGCCGTGACGTGGTTGACCCGCGCCGTGGGATGCCTTCTGCGCATGCAAAGCCTCCCTACAATTCGCCGGTGCAGGGTATATAATGCGGCCACACATGCGCCCGTGCAGCGCAAACGTCTCCCATTTTATTGATTGTGACGGCAAAACTTTGTGCAGGACAATGACTAGTGTTGGTAAGGAGAGGAGGAAGAAAAATTTCTCCCCAAAGGAGAGGTCCATTGTTGTGAGGGCAATGGAGAAATATGATTCGCGGCTCCATGGTGCTGACTGTGCCCGGACCAGCAAGTCCCGGAGGGATCAGATCCTCATGAAGGTGGCTTGCCAAGTAAATGCCCTTTCTCATGAGATCCGGACACCGCAGGACATTCAAAAAAAAATGAATGACCTGCGGCGTCTCGTGAAGGGCAAGCTGGCTGCGATTGCTCGGCATGCCAGGGGCACTGGAGGGGGCCCAACCTGCACCGTCCGCCTGACTGAGGAGAAGGTGGTCGCCCACTGCCTGCAGACGGAGCAGGTTGAGGGAGTTGGGGGCTATGAGCCTGAAAAGCCAGCCCTGAGGACAGGTAAGTGTGTTTTATATTCTATCTGTTGTGTAGCATGTGTGGGGGTGGAAGGGAACATGTGCCAAGTGTGTGGGTCCACCAACATGGGCATCTTTTGTGTCATCCACAGATGTGCAGGAGGGAGCGGGGCCATCTGTTGCTGCCAGGGCCCGTCAGGATCCATCCCCCGAGCATCCAGTCCCTCTGGCTGCCCCCCTGGAACAGGACTTGGAGGGAAGTGGGCACACGTCTACGGAGGAGGTGGTTGAGGAGGATCTCGTAGACCAGGAGCTCTACCTTGTTTTGGAGGAGGACGATGGGTTGCCCGGACCAGCCCAGGCTATCCCCCCATCTTTATCAAACCCCTCAGTGTCCCCCCCCAACCTCTCCAGTCCCTCTGTTTCCCCCCCCCCTCATCTCCGGCCCCTCAATATCCTCCCCTTATGCCCGGTCCCCTGCCGCTCCCCGGAAGGCAACGTGCAAGACCAGGGGTGTTCACAAGGTCCTGCCGGAACAGCTGGCCAGGCAGCAGGACCAGCAAAATCGGCACCTGTCAGAGGTCGTGGAGGAGATGAGGCGCCTGGCCGACAGCCTGGCCTCCTCGGGACACCTTACGGATGCCATACAAGACATTGCTGGCAACAGCGCAGCGACGCTGACCAGCCTGGGGGAGCTGCAGGCGACCACCTCCGACCTTGTAGGGGAGGTTCATGCCCTGCGCCTTGCAGTCGAGGAGCAGACTACTGTGCAGACCCGCATAGCGGTTGCCCTGGAGGGCATGCAGGCAGCCAGGGAGGGACGTGGGGATGCTCCTCCTCCACCTGCTACCCCACACCCCCACCTGTGGCTGCCCCCAGGCAAGTGAGGGGCAGGAGCCGTGGCACCAGGCGGAGCCCCCGCCAGGCCCATTAATTTTTTTATTATTATTATTTTTCTCTGGTTAAGAGCTTTTTATTTTTATTTATTTTATGCTCTGGTTAAGAGCTTTTTTTTTTTTTTACTTGATACTGCACACTGTGCAGTGTGAATGTTGTGTGAATGTGAGGGGGTGGCACTCCTGGCAGTAAGGGGTGTCACCCTCGCCGTTGGGGAGAAGTTATCCCCACGGCTGTGTGAATGGTGTATGAATGGGCAGCGACACCATTGGGGCCTTGACGCGGCGTTGCTGCTCCCAAGTCCTACATGCTGGACTTGGGCTAATCCAATGTGATGTGGATGTGGTGTGTGTGCTAGGGACCACAGTGGTGTACACGCGTGCATTGTCTGTGTGCCATGATGAATGTGTGTGTTTAACGGTCAAAGATTCGTAACACGAGGACCCTCCTGACTGCTCTTCCATCAGCAGACGAGGTCTCCTCTGGCAGGGGGGGGCTGTGTGGTTGGGGGGTCAGGTCATCACGTAGGGCAATCTGCAGGCCCTTTCTCATGGCAAAGTTGTGCAGAATGCAACATGCACCGATGATCTGACCCACAAAGTTGGGGGAATACAATAGGGCCCCCCCAGACTTATCCAGGCATCGGAAACGGGACTTCAGGAGGCCAAATGTGCGCTCCACCACTGCACGGGTTTTGATGTGTGCTTCATTGTATCTTCTCTCTCCTCTGGTTTGGGGGTTCCGGAAAGGAGTCATGAGATGGGGTCCAAGTACATATGCAGAGTCACCTGTAAGGGAAAAGACAGGAGGATGTTAGTCATGCATGTGCCCCTTGTGATGTCAGCATCATGGGGGGGGACAGTCATGCCTGCCACCCATGTCACTCACCAACCAGCCAGCTGTCCCCATACATGTCCTGCTCAAAATCTTCTGGGATGGTGCTTTGACGGTATATGTAGCTGTCATGGCTGGACCCGGGGTCTTTGCCATATGAGGTATTTGGCATCAGCTATCGCCTGTACGTTAATGGAATGCCAATGCTTCCGATTGCGGTATATGTGCTCTGTGGCACTGGGGGGCTGGAGTGCCACATGTGTGCAATCAATGGCCCCGATGGTGCGTGGGAATCCGTCAATTCTGTAGAAATCTGTCATTGCCTTCTGCCGCAGGTGCTCAGTGGTGGGTCTGATGATGTGGTGGGACATGCATCTGAGGATTGTGGGGATAACCTGGTGCAGACATCTGCTTATGCTGGTTTGTGACATCCCAGCCACCACTCCACTTGTACGCTGGAATGATCCACTGGCCAGGAACTGGAGTGTTGCCAGGACCTTCACCAGTGGCTGCAGTGCATGTGAGCGGTGTGTTGGGCTGGTGATGTCATCCTGCAGGGTTGTGGTTAGTTTCAGGATGGCAGCAGGGGTGAATCTGAAGATGCGATACACCTCCTCATCACCCATGCCAAAGAGCCTCATGCGCGCTCGGTAGATCCTCTCACGTGCCCCCCTCCTCCTACTCCTCCTTCTATGCTCCTCTTCCTCTGCATACATTAGTAGTGATAAGACCATGGCTGCCCCTGGCATGTTGGCATACGAATGTGTTGTCCAGTAAGTGTGATTGCTCAGCTCGTCCGTTACGGTGCTGCTGTAGTTGCTCTCCAGCTGACTTGCACACGGTCTTGAGCAAAGTTACCCGTGCTTTTATGAGGGGTATGTTTACTCAAGGCTTTCGTGTTACGCGCACCACGAGTAGCCAACGCCGAACGCGCGTAGTTTCGGGAATCCGCGCATCTCCCTCATTTGCATATTTGCATGCTAATTCAATGGGAACTGAATATTTACGATGCGTAAGTATGCGCCTACGCCGCGCTAGCTTAAAGCATTTTCGCCGCTCAGACGAAAAAGATTTTCTCGCGTATGTGGTTCTGTGTTTACCGCGCATCGATATGCAGGCGCACATTTACAATTACGCCGCGCATATCCATTTACGCAGGCGTAGCGCCGCTGAGACTCTGGCCCTGTGTATGTATACTGTCTGTGTGTGTGTGTATTCTGTGTGGCCCCATAATCTATTGCCTGGGGACCCAATAATCTTATATTGCCTAGGGGCCCCATAATCTCCTATTGCCCAGGGGCCTCATAATCTCCTATTGCCCGGGGGCCCCATGAGTTGTCAGTCTGCCCCTGTGGCAGGCCTACTAGAGTCACCTTATACAATAACTTGAAAGCTGCCATATACTGTATTACATTTGTGTACTTAGATTTTGATACACTTTAAAATCAGGGCAGTTACTCCTAGCAGACCCGTCTCTGGGTAGAAGACAACTATTGTAGTATTTTCCTGTCCAATCAGTTTTTTTATCCTGAGATAAAGATGGAGCAGCCTTTAGATGGGGTTGTCCCCAGGGGCATAGAAATGCATGCTTGGATGATACAAGCACCATAGTCTATATACTGTATATACACGTGTTCCAAAAAAGACTTTTCGATGATTAGGTTGAACATTTCTCATCTGACTATTATCTAGGGCCAGCTACAGAACTACAGTATGAGATTCGGTTCACACTGGAACCGGCTGCGGATCACACAGGAACGCTGTGTATCCCCATTCTCCGGTTCAGGTACAAATCAGGGCCAAATCTGTGCTTAAATTCTGCCCTGAAACCCACCCCGGAAGATATGTGAACCGGCTCCATAGAGAGCTGGTCACATTCTCCTGCTATGCATATGGGATGCAAGGAAATTTGCATCCAATTCTCAAATGTGTGAACCCAGCCTTAGTCTTTATATATGTGTTACAAAAAGACTGTTGAATGATTGGATTGTAGTTGCTTATCTAAATCTTATCTGTAGCCACCTACAGATCCGTGGTCTTATCAAGTATATACTCACCAACAGCTTCAAACGCTTGGCTCACTCCTTCTGCTGTCTTTGCTGATGTTTCCATGTATAGCAGTTTTTCCTGTTCAGCGAAAGCCTGAGCATCCTGAAAGTGACACAATACACTGAAAGAATTTATGTGTACATCAATGTCTAAATGTATCTTATGACTTACAATGTCATGGAATACAAATTTGGAGCACAATTGGAATTTGTCTCTTTAATCCTACTGTTAGCAGACAGAATTAAGTGTGAACTACCCTCAGGTATCAAAAGTAGACATCCTCAGGTGCTTCCACATACACCTGAATGACAATGGGGCTTATAAACCTCCGGCATTCTAGTCTGCAAATTTACAAATTCCTCAGCAAAAATCAAGTACTTGCTATTTATATACAGTGACTTAAAAAAGTATTCATACCCCTTGAAATTTTCCGCATTTTGTCATGTTACAACCAAAAACGTAAATGTATTTTATTGGGATATTAGGAAATATAGCAACACAAAGTGGCACATAATTGTGAAGTGGAAAGAAATTGATAAAAGTTTTTCACAATTTTTCACAAATAAATATCTTAAAAGTGTGGCGTGCATTTGTATTCAGCCCCCTTTACTCTGATACCTCTAACTAAACTAGTGGAACAAATTGCCTTCAGAAGTCATGTAATTAGTAAATAGAGTTGTAGTGCCCCCTTACTTTCAGTACGGGCGCTACGCTAAAGTAAATGGGGAATGGGAGAGTTATTTTTGCTCATTCAGAACTGTCCTGTGGGCCAGTCTGCGCTCCAGGGTTGTTGTTCTCACCCCTGAGCAACAGGTGGCGCTAGAGGGGTTCTGGCAGACTCACTTTTCCCCAGCAGCCAATTGGAGAAGTTTCACCTTGCAAGGCATGCTGGGGGAGGGTATATCTGGAGCAGACGCCATTTTACTTGGTTCTTCGCGGGTTCCAGGTGCGGCACCCACCTTCAGGGTGTGCGCATCCAACGGACCCCGGCGACATGGCCTACCTGGCCGGGGTCATATGCTGTGCGGAGTTCCACACGGATGCTGAAAGGGGCCCCAGTGACTTACTGGGTCCCCAGCTACACTAAAACGGATCCCAGGCTGGATGCCGTTCGGTGGGGGATCGGCTTGAGGAGAACCCGGAGGCAGGTGATCCAATAGGGCTTGAACGAACCATCGGGGATCTGGTCACCGGGAGACCATGACTAAATTCACTGGGAGGATTCGCTCATTCCAAATCACGCTTATTCAAGTACTAGGCCTGTGGCAGAGGCCCGAGCCAGGCCTGTGGCAGAGGTCTGTTCCTCCCAGCAATCTAAGTGACACTTCGGCTGACAGGCTTGTGGCAGGATTCTGTCCGGAGGCGCTTCACCCATTCTGGCTAGAGTGGCGATGAACTATGCTATTATTGAAGGCAGGATTGCTTTTCCTAAATATCCTGGGCCTGATACTTCAAATGTTCTCTTCTGCTTCATCAACCTTTTCTATCCCACTTCGTGTTGATTTTGGCCGTGTTGGGCCTTGGAAATAAAGCATTCAGAAAACCCATTTGCTGACTGGACATTCGCTCACTACCTGTACTCACTACCATCACCCCTAGAGAAGCCACCTGAGGTAACTTAATACACCGATCCCAAAACAACCAGCGGCTCCTGAATGGGGTAGCGCTACAGAGTCTACCTGTGTGTAATTTTATCTCAGCCTAAATACAGATTTTCTGTAAAGCCCTCAGAGCTTTGTTAGGGAACCTTGGTGAACATACAGCATCATGAAGGCCAAGGAACACTCCAAACAGGTGAGGTTATAAAAAAAATCCCAAGTATTAACCACTTCCTTACCGGCGCATTGTAAAATGACGCTGGCAGGAACCCTTCCTCGATCCGGGAGGACGTCACATGACGTCCTATGTTCCCGGCGTTCTAGGGCAACGCTTGTGACCTGACGCGGGTGCCCGGCAGCCGCGATTGCCGCCCGGCACCCGCGATTGCCGGTGATCACGGCAGGAGTGTGGATCTGTGTGTGTAAACACACAGATCCACCTCCTGTCAGAGGTGAGGAGACCGATGTTGTGTTCTCAGTACAGAAGAACACGCATCGGTCTCCTCCCCTTGTGAGTCCCCTCCCCCCTACAGTTAGAACACACTTTAGGTAACATTTTAACCCCTTCAGCGCCCCCTAGCATTAACCCCTTCCCTGCCAGTCACATTTACACAGTAAGCAGTGCAGTTTTATAGCACTAATCACTGTATAAATGTGAATGGTCCCAAAAACATGTCAAAAGTGTCCGATGTGTTCGCCGCAATGTCACGGTCACAATAAAAAAATCGCAGATCGCCGCCATTACCAGTAAAAAAATGTATGAAATAAAAATGCCATAAATCTATCACCTATTTTGTAGACGCTATAACTTTTGCGCAAACCAATCAATATATGATTATTGTGATTTTTTTTTTTTACCAAAAATATGTAGAAGAATACGTATCGACCTAAACTGAGGAAAAAATTATTATAATTTTTTTTAAAAAATAGATATTTATTAACTGCTTGCCGTCCAGCCGCCGTCATTTAACAGCGGCAGGTCGGCTCTCCTGGGCGAGGGTCCGTAGCTATACGTCGGCTTTTCTGCGGCCACTAGGGGACGCGTGCGCCCCCCGCTTGCCCCCGAGTCCTGTGCGCGTGCCCGGTGGGCACGTTCGCCGCCGGGCATACACAATCGCTCGTTACAGAGCAAGGACCGGGAGCTATGTGTGTAACACACAGCTACCAGTCCTGTCAGCGGGGGAAACGCTGATCTTCCGTTCATACAATGAACGGAAGATCACCCCCCCATACAGTTAGAAAACACCCAGGAACACTCTTAACCTCTTCCCTGCCCCCTAGTGTTAACCCCTTCACTGCCAATGGCATTTTTATAGTAATCCAATGCATTTTTATATCATTGATCGCTAAAAAAATGCCAATGGTCCCAAAAATGTGTCAAAAGTGTCCGAAGTGTCCGCCATAATGTCGCAGTACTGAAAAAAAATGCTGATCGCCGCCATTACTAGTAAAAAAAAAAAATTAACAAAAATGCCATAAAACTACCCCCTATTTTGTAAACGCTATAACATTTGCGCAAACCAATCAATAAACGCTTATTGCAATTTTTTTTTACGAAAAATATGTAGAAGGATACGTATCGGCCTAAACTGAGGAATTTTTTTTATATATATATATATATATATAAATTTTTGGGGTATATTTATTAGAGCAAAAAGTAAAAAATATTGAATTTTTTTCAAAATAGTCGCTCTATTTATGTTTATAGCGCAAAAAATAAAAGCCGCAGAGATGATCAAATACCACCAAAAGAAAGCTCTATTTGTGGGGAAAAAAGGACGCCAATTTTGTTCGGGAGCCACGTCGCACGCCCGCGAAATTGTCAGTTAAAGCGACGCAGTGCCGAATCGCAAAAAGTGCTCTGGTCATTGGGCAGCAATATGGTCCTGGGTTATTTGATTAAATAAAAAAAGTAAAAAATATTGTGTTTTTTTTTTTTAAATTGTCGCACTTCTTTTGTTTATAGCGCAAAAAATAAAAACGGCAGAGATGATCAAATACCACCAAACGAAAGCTCTATTTGTGGGGGGAAAAAAACATAAAGATTTAATTTGGGTACATTTTTGCCTGACCATGCAATTGTCATTCAAAGTGCAACAGCGCTGAAAACAAATTGGTTTGGGCAGGAAGGGGGTGAAAGTGCCCTGTATGGAAGGGGTTAAACATCTCACAGAGCACTGTTAAATCCATCATCCAAAAATGGAAAGACCTGGCCGTCCACCTAAACTGACAGGCCGGCCAAAGAGAGCATTCATCAGAGAAGCAGCCAAGAGGTCCATGGTATCTCTGGAAGAGCTGCAGAGATCCACAGCTCAGGTGTGAGAATCTGTCCACAGGACAACTATAATTCAGCATACACACGATCACTTTTTGCGATGAAAAAAAACGACGTTTTTTAAAACGTCATTTAAATTGATCGTGTGTGGGCAAAACGTTGTTTCCTGGTGTCCTATCCATGGCAAAAAACCTGTGACCAAAAAAAAATCCGCCTTGGCTCCTCCCTCATGGACTAGTGAATATTATAAAAGAGTTGTGTTAGCACAGCCCCCACATTCTCCTTTCTTTCAAAACGTCGTTTTTTGTGTCATACCTCATGGCAAAGGTGAATTATGGTCGTTTGTGGGCAAAACTTACCTCCTGCATTCGAAAATGCATGCTTCCGTCCGGGTTAAAGCCTCTCCCGGACGCATGGTCCCTTCTCTTGGGCAGCTAAACGCAAGCTTATGAGGTACAGAGCCCTTCTGTAGGATCTTTTGGAAAAGAGTGCAGTTGAACGTGGTGTACGTCTTACCACGCTTTGCTAGAGCTTTCTGTAGAAAAACGATGGTGTGTACGCATTTGCGTCGTTTTGGAAAATGAAGTAGCAGCCATTGAAAAACCTGTCGTTTTTTTTTCATGATTGAAAACGTCGTTTTTTTTGTTCAGGTCGCAAACAGTGATCGTGTGTACGTGGCATCTGTCATGCACCCCCTTTACAACAAATTTCTAGGCCTGTAGCTTTCCAGCTCCTTAAGAGCCGCGCTGCCAAGATGAAAGCGGCGTTTTATAGTTGACTTTCGAAAGCCATAAGAAGTCATGTTTGCAGTTTGCAAGAAGCCATTTGGGGGACACAGCAAACATGTGGACAAAGGTTCTCTGGTCAGATGAGACCAAAATGGAAATCTTTGGCCTAAAAGCAAAGGGTTATGTGTTATGCCCCCTGAAGACATAAACTATACGAAACGTACATCGGTGGCAGAGCCTGGTCACGTGTACTACCTACGTCCCACCCGGTCCATCTGGCTAGAGCAAGAAGCAGGTGGAACGCACGCAACCACGGAGGTGGAGGAGCCTGTGTTACACATACAAGCCTGCAGCCCCAGTGCCGGGATGGGCACTATCTAATGTAAGCAGCCACTTGGCCTTTGTTATCTTTTATCCATTTTTTTATTAAATTGTTTTGCACTATGGAAGCTCTGTGTTTGTGTTCCATGTTCCATCTCTAAATTCGGAGGAAAGAGGTACTACTTACATTCCTGTCTAATGTCAAGCGTGCAGGCACTATCCTGTTAAAGCGTCTGTGATATTTTTTTTTCGGGAACTTAAAAAGATCCATAATAATAATAAGTCTGGTAAAATCGCACAATCAAAGATAAACCCTAGCCAATTTAGGATCTGTGCACTTGGGTGTCGTACTTGCAGTGTTATGGTGAAGGAATAAGATTGCACTTCTTGGATATTACATCTACTGCAGCAAGAATTTCCTGTTGTCCGTGGCTGTCCATTTTGGATTTCAAACACCTGTTTGTTTTAAATTTTTTCACCAATTGGGACTATTTTTGGATCATTGTTTTTGGCAGCAAAATCTAATTGGACAAAATTTTTATTATTCACTAAGGGCCCTTTCACACCTGCGGACCGTATGTCCGTTTTTTCATCCATCTGTTTGGGGATATACATTGGTCCCTATGTGATTGCAGGTGTCAGCGGATAAGATGAGAGGCTGCCTCAGGTGGAGCGCTATACTGTCCAGGCTGAGTGAGGCCTCAGAGCACACAGCATTATTTACAGCACATGACATACTGTATTTAACTGCTTGATGGGCTTATTTTGAGCTGGTTCACATGTATGTGTTTTGGCGGCCCACATTTGCGAAGGCACAGTCAGCTGGGCTGCCATGCCTGCGTTTCCTGCAAAAAAATCATTTAACCACTTAAGACCCGGACCAAAATGCAGCTAAAGGACCTTGCCCCTTTTTGCGATTCGGCACTGCGTCACTTTAACTGACAATTGCGCGGTCATGCGACGTGCCTCCCAAACAAAATTGGCTTCCTTTTTCCCCCACAAATAGAGCTTTCTTTTGGTGGTATTCGATCACCTCTGCGTGTTTTTTATTTTTTTGCGCTAAAGCCATAAGTCGGTGTACGGTGGTAAAGTTGGCAATAGAGCGACAATTTTGAAAACTCGGCTTCACTTCGGCAAAGGTTGGATCATCTCCCATATTGGGCAACGCTTGTACTTTTTGCTATGGCTCTGAATAAATGTTCATCCCTATACCCTGGAAAAATATATAAGTGTGCAAAACTGGAATCCCAAGGGGAAAATCACCAGGGCCTTTCTAGAGCTCAGCAGATTTAGGTGAAGCCGATACGTATTCTTCTACCTATTTTTGGTAAAAAAAAATCGCAATAAGCGTTTATCGGGGCCTTGGTTTGCGCAAAATTTAACAGATAGCGTTTACAAAATAGGGGATAGTTTTACGGGAAAGCATTTTTGGGGATTTTATTTTTTAAGGCCATCTACTAATGGCGGCGATCAGCGATTTTTTTAGGTGACCCCAAAACAGCGACCCATTATGGCTCCAGGACACTTCGAACAATGTTGACATATTTTTACTCCAAGGACCATTGTCATTTTCACAGCAAAAAATGCTTTAGGCAAAGCTAAATTGCATCCACCTTTCTCAAGACCCGTTTACTGTGGAAGCTCATGACCCCCCCAGTTGCAGTTTGGGAGTTAACCACAGGGGGCGCTAAAGGGGTTATGTGTTCCCTAATGTGTGGTTAAAACTGTAGGGGGAGTGTGGCTGTAGGTGTGAGGTTACCCTTGCTGTATGAGGGGTATGTTTCCGAAGTGCCGTCGTTGCCATGTTAAGTATGGCGTTGGGTCAGCGTTGTCTTTTTCTGTCGGTTACGTTGTTTTACTAAGTCGTTTGCGAATAGGGAATTGCATAAGTGACGATCACGTCGTTTTGACGTCGGTTACAACGACGCTTTCCAACGTGAGCTGGAGCATGCGCACTGGGCTTTTTTCCCGGCTGGCGCATGCGCACTTCGTTTGACGCGGGGGCGCGCTTAATTTAAATACAGCACGCCCCCTCCTTCAGTATTTGAATTACGCGGCCTTACGACGCCGCATTTACGTTACGGCGCCGAAAATTACGGAGCAAGTGCTTTGAGAATACGGCACTTGCTCCAGTAATTTGCGTAGACGTAGTGTAAATGCGATACGATACGCTACGCCGCCAGATACGCCATTTTTTGAGAATCTGGCCCAATGCGTTTGTGTGTGCAGGAACTGCAGGTAATTTGCATGGTGCAAATGTAAAATGGATTTCAAGGCCACTACATTTTTAAAATGCTGCATGCACTTTTTTTTCAGCAGGAAACGCAGGCATTGCAGCCTGTGCAAATATGGGCCACCAAAACACATACAGTGCAGAAAATAAGTATTTGAACACCCTGCTATTTTGCAAGTTCTCCCACTTGGAAATCATGGAGGGGTCTGAAATTGTCATCGTAGGTGCATGTCCACTGTGAGAGACATAATCCAAAAAAAAAAAATCCAGAAATCACAATTTATGATTTTTTAACTATTTATTTTTACGATACAGCTGCAAAGAAGTATTTGAACACCTGTCTATCAGCTAGAATTCTGACTCTCAAAGACCTGTTAGCCCAGGTTCACACTGGGTACGATTTAGTTCAATTTGAGATGCGATTTCACATGTGAAATCGCATCACAAATCGGCGGCAATTGCCGGCAATGACACCGTCCTAATCGGTGCGACGCCGCATCTGCTGCGCTGCACCGATTTCAAAAAGTAGTTCCTGTACTACTGTTTGCGATTTCAGGACGCGATTTACATTGACATCTGTGCAGAACTCTGCACAAATGTCTCCTAAATCGCGCTGAAATCGGGACTGCCAGAGGGAGTGAAATCGTGCAAAATCAGCTGAAATCGCGCGATTTCACTCCCGCAGCCCAGTGTGAACCAGGGCAGTCTGCCTTTAAAATGTCCACCTCCACTCCATTTATTATCCTAAATTAGATGCACCTGTTTGAGGTCATTAGCTGCATAAAGACACCTGTCCACCCCATACAATCAGTAAGAATCCAACTACTAACATGGCCAAGACCAAAGAGCTGTCCAAAGACACTAGAGACAAAATTGTACACCTCCACAAGGCTGGAAAGGGCTACGGGGAAATTGCCAAGCAGCTTGGTGAAAAAAGGTCCACTGTTGGAGCAATCATTAGAAAATGGAAGAAGCTAAACATGACTGTCAATCTCCCTCGGACTGGGGCTCCATGCAAAATCTCACCTCGTGGGGTCTCAATGATCCTAAGAAAGGTGAGAAATCAGCCCAGGACTACACGGGAGGAGCTGGTCAATGACCTGAAAAGAGCTGGGACCACCGTTTCCAAGGTTACTGTTGGTAATACACTAAGACGTCATGGTTTGAAATCATGCATGGCACGGAAGGTTCCCCTGCTTAAACCAGCACATGTCAAGGCCCGTCTTAAGTTTGCCAATGACCATTTGGATGATCCAGAGGAGTCATGGGAGAAAGTCATGTGGTCAGATGAGACCAAAATAGAACTTTTTGGTCATAATTCCACTAACCGTGTTTGGAGGAAGAAGAATGATGAGTACCTTCCCAAGAACACCATCCCTACTGTGAAGCATGGGGGTGGTAGCATCATGCTTTGGGGGTGTTTTTCTGCACATGGGACAGGGCGACTGCACTGTATTAAGGAGAGGATGACCAGGGCCATGTATTGCGAGATTTTGGGCAACAACCTCCTTCCCTCAGTTAGAGCTTTGAAGATGGGTCGAGGCTGGGTCTTCCAACATGACAATGACCCGAAGCACACAGCCAGGATAACCAAGGAGTGGCTCTGTAAGAAGCATATCAAGGTTCTGGCGTGGCCTAGCCAGTCTCCAGACCTAAACCCAATAGAGAATCTTTGGAGGGAGCTCAAACTCTGTGTTTTCTCAGCGACAGCCCAGAAACCTGACTGATCTAGAGAAGATCTGTGTGGAGGAGTGGGCCAAAATCCCTCCTCCAGTGTGTGCAAACCTGGTGAAAAACTACAAGAAACGTTTGATCTCTGTAATTGCAAACAAAGGCTACTGTACCAAATATTAACATTGATTTTCTCAGGTGTTCAAATACTTATTTGCAGCTGTATCATACAAATAAATAGTTAAAAAAATCATACATTGTGATTTCTGGAATTTTTTTTTTTGATTATGTCTCTCACAGTGGACATGCACCTACGATGACAATTTCAGACCCCTCCATGATTTCCAAGTGGGAGAACTTGCAAAATAGCAGGGTGTTCAAATACTTATTTTCTGCACTGTACATGTGAAAGTGTGATGTGACAATGGCTGCATTGTAATTGGGGTGCTGAGATGTGTAAAGGGGCACTATGACATGAACAGGCATGCACTGGCCATCGGGGCTACCGGGAGTTTCCCGGTGGGCCGGTTTCGGCCGCCGCCTAATTTGCCTATTGCATCGTTTCTCAACTGGGGTTTCCCAGTTGTTCTGCTGTGAATTCCCCCGGAGGTCCATGGCAATCTACCTGTCAATCACCGACAGCTGGAGCCTGACGGGTAGATCGAGATTTACCCAGCATCTGTAATAAATTAATAAATTCTCTCCAATGTCATGCTGCTCCCCGGGCGGCCCCTCCTCTCTTCTCGTGTTTCATCTGTTGGAATAATTCCATTATGCCCCGTACACACAACCGGTTTTCCTCTCAAGCCTACCTTGCACACACACGGTCACACAAAAGTCCGGTGAACTTTTGACTGAAAAGAACGCGGTGACGTAAAAGACTACGACGAGCAGACAAAATTAAGTTCTATGCTTCCGAGCATGCAACTAATTGTTTCCGAGCATGCGTGTTTTTTTCCCGTCGGAAAAGCATACAGACGAATGGTTTTCCCGCTAGGATTTTTTCCTGATGGGAAAAAAGAGATCCTGCTCTCTTTTTTTTCCCGGCAGTTTTCCTGTGGGAAAAAGTTAGATGGAGCATACACATGGTCGGGATTCCCGACGAAAAGCTCTCATCGCAGTTTTTCCGATGGGAAAATCAGTCGTGTGTACGGGGCATCACAGCACTTTGTTATGCTATGCAGGCAAAGGTATATTGATCATAGTACGAGAGTCCAATGAGTCACGCAACCAGCTGCCATACACCAACACACCAGCTTGTACTCTTGTACTGTTATTCTGCAGAAAATCATACCTCACATGAGACTTTCCTTTTTGAATTTAGATCAGTTTTATTTCCAATAAGTGCAATGACCATTTCCTCACTGAAGACATACTTCCGTAGCTCCTGAAGCCATAGCTGAGCCCTCATAAATGTCTCCTGGAAGAAATGGCAGCAAAAGAGTGATAATTAGTTTGTTACAAATATAAAACAGGATATAAAATAGGATATGTAAAGACTAGGGTTGTCCCGATACCGATACCAGTATCGGTATCGGGACCGATACCGAGTATTTGCGGGAGTACTTGTACTCCCGCAAATACCCCCGATACCTGAATAGAATACTTCCCCCCGCCGACGCCACCGACGCATACCGCAAAGCCGCCGCGTTAATCCCCGTGCATTACAGCGCCGCATTACAGGCAGTTTTAGTTTAAATACCTGTAATCCCCGCCGCACCATGTATAGACACTCCCCTTCTCGGGATTGGACGGATCTGTCCAATCCCGAGCAAGGGGGAGTGTCATTGCACGGAACCGTGTATAGACACTCCCCCTTGCTCGGGATTGGACGGATCCGTCCAATCCCGAGAAGGGGAGTGTCTATACATGGCGCGGCGGGAATTACAGGTATTCAAACGAAAGCTGACGGTAATGCGGCGCTGTAATGCACGGGGATTAACGCGGCAGCAGCGGCGGCGGCGGTGGTGGCATCATCATCTACCACTAGGTATGAGGGACATGGCTGCATCTATGGGGGACAGGACATGGCTGCATATGTGAGGGACAGGACATGGCTGCATCTATGGGGGACAGGACATGGCTGCATATGTGAGCGACAGGACATGGCTGCATCTGTGAGGGACAGGACATGGCTGCATATGTGGGGGACATGGCTGCATCTATGGGGGACAGGACATGGCTGCATCTATGGGGGGACATGGCTGCATTTGTGGGGGACATGGCTGCATATATCTGGGGTACATGGCTGCATCTATGGGGGACAGGACATGGCTGCATATGTGGGGGACATGGCTGCATCTATGGGGGACATGGCTGCATATATGTGGGGGACATGGCTGCATCTATGGGGGACATGACATGGCTGCATCTGTGGGGGACAGGACATGGCTGCATCTGTGGGGGACATGGCTGCATCTGTGGGGGACATGGCTGCATCTGTGGGGGACATGGCTGCATCTATGGGGGGACATGGCTGCATCTATGGGGGACAGGACATGGCTGCATCTGTGGGGGACATGGCTGCATCTGTGGGGGACATGGCTGCATCTATGGGGGGACATGGCTGCATATATGGGGGGGACATGGCTACATATGTGGGGGGGGGACATGGCTGCAATATGTGGGGGGACATGGCTGGATATATGTGGGGCTAGATATATGTGGGGGGACATAGCTGCAATATATGCGGGGGGACATGGCTGCAATATATGTGGGGGGACATGGCTGGATATATGTGGGGGGACATGGCTGGATATATGTGGGGGGACATGGCTGCATTTGGGGACACATTTAAAAAAAGTATCGGTATTCGGTATCGGCGAGTACATGAAAAAAAGTATCGGTACTTGTACTCAGTCCTAAAAAAGTGGTATCGGGACAACCCTAGTAAAGACCATGTATTGTGTGATATCTGCTTCACTGAGAACTACCATTTCACAATGAAAATAACATTCTGAAGCATAGGTGGCAAACACGAGGCCCGTAGGCCGAATCCGGCCCTCCAGGCCATTTCATGTGGCCCTCGCACCTCTCCTGCAGCTGCAGGAGAGCTCCAGCCCTCCTCTGGTCCTACTCCAGACCTCTACTTTATGCTTTCAAGCAATACATCCAGATTCTTCCCAGCAGCAGCATAAGGAAAGGGGGGTGTACTGTGATGTAAGGGAGGGTGGGGGACTCAACTTCTGATGGTAATGTGGCTCTTGACATTTATTGTAAAGGGGAGGAGATGCGCTGGACATCCAATCTTAGGCCGCTTACACACGATCAAATCTATCTGACAGACCGTTTCAGCAGACAGATTCGATCGTGTGTACGGGCGGACAGAAAGATTTTGCCAGCAGACAGATTTTAAAGCATGCTAGTATGCTAACCAGCAGACATATCTGCCCACACATGCGTCAAATGGATTCGACGCATGCGCGGAAATGTTTTACTTCCTGGTGCGGTGACGTGGCGGCGTCAATGTCATCGCCACGTCACCGCGCTGTCTGCCGGCGGGGATTTTGGTTTGATCGTGTGTACAGCGATCAAACCAAAACAGCCCAGCAGACAAATCTGATCAAATCGGTCTGTCAGACCGATTTGAACAGATTTATTTGGTCGTGTGTACGCGGCCTTACAGATACAACCGGCCCTTTTGAGTTTGACACCCTTGTTCTGAAGTATACCTTATAACACATTTAGTTGGATGAGTCAACATTCAAACATCAAAAGGACATATTGTATATTATAGCGATTTGCTGAACTGCTAAAGGTATAGACTGCAACACCATAACTGTCTTCTAAATTGGCAGCTTTTACTGTAAATAGACAGTATAAACTACAAATAGTATAAAGTACAAATCATAATAACTTCAGAATGGAATATTTGAGACTACGATGGTTAACTCTTTCTGGAAATAAGTATGTTACCAGCTTTTTACTTGAATGTGAATATTTACAATCTTATGCCTTGTACACACGACCGGTTTTCATGATGAGAAAACTGCCCGCAGCTTTCGTGTGTATGTTTTCTCGATGTAAAAACTGCCCGCAAAAAAAAAATGAAAGCAGCTCTCTTTTTTCTCATCGTGTTTCCCGTCAGTCTTTTGCTCATCGCAAAAAACAGTCCTGTGTATGCTTTCCTGAGGGGATACGCACATGCTCAGAATCAAGTATGACACGGGAGTACTCGTTCTGGTAAAACTAGCGTTTGGAATGGAGATATTACATCCGTCACGCTGTAACGGTCTGAAAAGCGCAAAAACTGAAAAGCGCAAATCGTCTCTCACCAAACTTTTACTAACACGAGGATCAGAAAAAGAAGCCCAAAGGGTGGCGCCATTTGAAAGGAACTTGCCCTTTATAGTCCCGTCGTACGTGTTGTACGTGACCACGCTTTGGTCGGACATGTTACATGTTACAACAGATATATAACTCAGAGACACTCCCCCCCACCCTTCAGGGTGGTGTAAACTGTCCAATAACAATAGACACACAGGTCACATGTATTCAAACTTCTCATTAGTAAACAGGGAGAGCTGTTGGAGGAATCCCCCCTCCCCTCTCTGCCCTGCCCCCGGTCTTTGAAATACTCTTACAAGAGTGTTAAAGGTAAAGAATAATGCTCACAAACATTAATGTCCCAAGTGAAAAGATCCCCTTTACTTCTTCAGCAACAAACCACACACACAAAATCCAGGACAACAGTGTCAAAAGGAAATGCTGTGTCTGGTGTGGTTGTATGGTGAGTTGGGTTAGGCAGTCCCAACTGAAGTTTGCAGTTACCCTGTGCCCCGAATGGACATAGGGTAACTTACACATGGGAGGGGCCATGGAAGCTGGACCAGGAGCCGCCCTCCAGTGCTCTCCCACGTAAGCTGAGCCGCACACCCCCCACCCAAAGTGACTCCTGTCACAGTCATCAATGAGCCTTTTTAATTAGATAAACCATAGGAGTGATGTGCACTTCCAAGTCAGCAGAATAATTTCTCTTGGGCATAAAACAGTATGTAAATTTCTCATTTTAATGATGAATATTATTTAAAAGGATCATGATAGACCTGAATACTATGCACCTTGGAAGTGATATCATAAACCAGCAAGGCAGCGCTGGCACCACGGTAGTATAGGTGGCACACACTATGGTACCTCTCCTGTCCAGCTGTGTCCCAAATCTCAAAGTTCAAGGGTTGTCCCTGGTGGTAAACTCTTTGTGTAAAAAATGCACCTAAGAAAAAAGTAAATAGCATATAGTGTTTGTGAGAAGAAAATAAGTTTTATTTTTTAGAACTTTCATAATCCAGCATAATGTTAATAGTAGTATAGTCTAGAGAAGAACTTGCTTGTGCTTTGCCACATAGAAGACGTTTATTTTATGGAACCTTGATGCTTTTCTTGGGATAATAAATAAATCCTATTACTATTTTATATAAAATGCTTAAAATTTGAAGACTTTCTATTCTACTGAATTTTGGAAATAATTCATCTATGCATTGTTTTTTTTTTTTTTTTTTTTAAATATTGCTACAGTTAAATGGAGCTCCACCCAGCAAAACAACATTTTGCCATGTTGTTTAAAAAAATAAAAATAAAAAAACCTGAAAAAAAAAAATACTCACCCGAAATAGCTGTTGCTATGCGGAAGTCCGTAATCTGCCTCTTCCACACCGCGGTTTAATGTCTTCTTGTCCTTCTCCTTGTGAATGGGGCGCGCTGCTTTCTGGGAACTGTGTGTGTTCTCAGAGAGCAGCGCGCCCATTCACAAGGCAGCGTGAGACTCACGCAGGCGCAGTAGGAAACGGGCAGTGAAGCCGTACGGCTTCACTGCCTGTTTCCCATAGTGTGAATGGCGGCGCGGGACCCGGAGCGATCGTGGGACCGGCATCGGGGGGGGGGGCCGTCAGCGCGGCCCTAGGACAGGTAAGTGTCCTTATTTAAAGTCAGCAGCTACACTGTTAGTAGCTGCTGACTTTAAAAAAAAAATGTTTCGCGGCTGGAGCTCCGCTTTAACAGACATTTACAACCTTATGACAATTGTTCATTAAATATTAAGATACAGTACCATGTTAAATATTAAAATACAGTACCATGTTGTATTAATTTTTTTAATCAGGTTATATTACTCTTTAAAAAGTGTTACTAAACCCAGAACCCTGCACTATATCTGGTCTCCCACAGTACACAGAACATGGAAATGCAAATATTTTTGTAAATATAAATTGCTAAATACCTTTTATCATCAGCAGTATATAGCAGTCTTGTGACTTCTATCAGTGTCTGGCTAAAGCTTGTAGAAGGAGTTTTCACTCTCCCCTGATTGTCCTATGAGACTGCATGACTTTTGACCCTCTGTCTGGACAATGCTAATTGGCCCTATGCTGATCACATGTACTCTCCCAAGCAAAAGAAAACTCTCTAGCTGTCATGTACCTGGCGGCTGAGCCTGACATGCAGTGGGAAGGCCTCTCGTACAACCCCAGCTCAGTGACCACCGATGTTGTAAAAGTGACCTCAAGCGCATGGTGCTGTATGGGTGCCTAGATCATCTGTGTGGTGGATGTGTCACCAGTGTGGACCAGAAGGTTAAACGGCAGGCATTGGCAGGCCAGCAGATTCCGGGCTGATTGCAGCAGGCAGCAGGGACCAGGAAGGTGCATGCGGAGCAAAAGAAACACCATATATGGGGTCAGACAAGCCACTGAAGCCAGGTTGCTGACAGATGATCAGATGCAGGCATAGATGACAGGCAAAGAATAGTCAGGGTACAGGCAGAGATCAGCAACAAGAAGCAAAGTCCAGATATAGGCCAGGGTCAAGGTAGGAGAGATTCAACGGAGTCAGATGCAAGCCGGATCAAACATAGAAATACCAGGATCGAGTTTCAGGAACACGGGGAACGGCTGCAGATCAGACAGCAAAGCAGTAGTTCAACTGCTGCACTTATACAGTCATGGCCGAAATTGTTGGCACACCAGACATTTTTTCAAACGATCAAGTATTTCTCACAGAAAAGTATTGCAGTAACACATGTTTATTCCCTTTGTGTGTATTAGAACAAAACCAAAAAAGGGATAAAAAAAAGCAAATTGGAAATACCGTCACAAAAAACTCCAAAAATGGGCTGGTCAAAATTCTTGGCACCCTTAACTTAATATTTGGTTGCACACCCTTTGGAAAAAATAACTGAAATCAGTCGCTTCCTCTCACCTGGAATTTTGGACCACTCTCCCTTTGCAAACTGCTCCAGGTATCTCTTATTGGAAGGGCGCCTTTTCCCAACAGCAAAAATAAGATCTCTCCACAGGTGTTCAATGGGATTTAGATCTGGACTCATTGCTTGCCACTTTAGAACTCTCCAGCGCTTTGTTGCCATCCATTTCTGGGTGCTTTTTGATGTATGTTTGGGGTCATTGTCCTGCTGGAAGACCAAAGATCTCGGACGCAAACCCAGCTTTCTGACACTGGTCTCTACAGTGCAACCCAAAATCCATTGGTAATCCTCAGATTTTCATGATGCCTTGCACACATTCAAGGCACCCAGTGCCAGAGGCAGCAAAACAACCCCAAAACATCATTGAACCTCCACCATATTTCACTGTAGGTACTGCGTTCTTTTCTTTGTAGGCCTCATTCCGTTTTCGGTAAACAGTAGAATGATGTGCTTTACCAAAAAGCTCTATCCTGGTCTCATCTGTCCACAAGACGTTATCCCAGAAGGATTTTGGCTTACTCAAGTACATTTTGGCAAAATGTAGTCTTACTTTTTTATGTCTCTGTGTCAGCAGTGGGGTTCTCCTGGGTCTCCTGCCATAGTGTTTCATTTAATTTAAAAGTCGATGGATATTTTGCGCTGACACTGGTGCTCCCTGAGCCTGCAGGACAGCTTGAATTTCTTTGGAACTTGTTTGGGGCTGCTTATCCACCATCCGGACTATCCTGCGTTGCAGCCTTTCATAAATGTTTCTCTTCAGTCCACGCCCAGAGAGATTAGCTACAGTGCCATGGGTTGTAAACTTATTGATAATGTTGTGCACTGTGGACAAAGGCAAATCTAGATCTCTGGAGATGGACTTGTAACCTTGAGATTGTTGATATTTTTTCACAATTTTGGTTCTCAAGTCCTCAGACAGTTCTATACTCCTCTTTCTGTTGTCCATGCTTAGTGTGGCACACAGACACACAATGCAAACTAAGGGCCAGATTCAGAAAGAATCGGCGGCGGCGTAGCGTATGCCATTTACACTACGCCACCGCAATTTACTGGAGCAAGTGCCGTATTCACAAAGCACTTGCTCCGAAATTTGCGGCTGCGTAGTGTGAATGGTCCGGCGTAGGGCCGCGTAATTTAAAGGGGGCGGCTTGTATTTAAATTAAGCGCGCCCCCACGCCGATCTAACTGCGCATGCGCCGGCCGTAAAAATAGCCCAGTGCGCATGCTCCAACTCACGTCGGAAAACGTTGTTGAATCCGACGTGAGCGTAATTTACGCAAATACCTATTCGCGAACGACTTAGTAAAACTACGTAAACGACGAAAAAAGACGACGCTATCCCGACGCCATACTTAACATGGCATACGACAGATCTTTGTAAACTTACCACTCATATAGCAGCAGTAAGTTTACGCTTACGGAAACGACGTAAACGACGACGAGGCGGCACAAAAACGTTAGTGAATCGGTGTATCTGTTTTATTTGCATAGTCAAATGAGAAATCGACGTAAACGCCACCTAGCGGCCGGCGGAACATTACATTTAAGATCCGACAGTGTAAGATTATTACGCTAGTCGGATCTTAGTGTAAATCCGGCGTATCATGTTTTCTGAATAGAAAACAATGATATGCCGGCGGGAAATTCAAATTACTTCGGTGTATATGTAGATACACCGGCGTAATTCCTTTCTGAATCTGGCCCTATTACTGCAATACTTTTCTGTGAGTAATACTTGATTTTCTGAAAACATTTCTGTGTGCCAACAATTTCGGCCATGACTGTATATGGCACTTGGTGCCAATGTTTATTCGTGCATATGAGCACATTTATGTGCCTGGCACGATGGGCACTTGTGGGATTGTGCCTGCGCATGCGCATTTGCTCCCACCCTTGAGCACTATGGCCAGCACGTCCCTGACACTAACAATATGCATCAAACTGAGCATGTGCAGCTTGCCCCCAAGGCTCTATTCTATCAGCAGAGAGATAGGAGACGAAAGAAGAAGAAGGAAGAAGGGGAAGTTAAGAGAAGACAGGAGGATCAAACAGCCATTTTACATAATACAGTTGATTAACCCCTTAGGTTCCACAGTGAGTATAACAAGCATGCTTTACTGCATATACAGACTGATTTTACTGTTGTGGGTTTAGTAAGACTTTAAAGCGGAGGTCCACACAAAAAGTGAACCTCCACTTTACAGAACCCTCCCCTCTCTGGTGTCACATTTGGCACCTTTCAGGGGGGAGAGGGGTGCAGATCCCTGTATAATACAGGTATTTGCACCTACTTCCAGGAATAGTCTCGCCCCTTCCCATCCCCCCTCCCCCCACTGTCTTCTGGTAAACACACTGGTCCCAGGAGACAGCGGGGACCAGTGAGGATGTGACGCGTGACTTGTGTACGCGCAGTAGGGAACCGGGCAGTGATCCGCAATGATTTACTTCCTGATTCCTTCACCGAGGATGGCGGCGGGGGCAGACGAGAGATGAGTAATTGCTTGGCTTCGGCTGCCAACATCGCGGGCACCCTGGACAGGTAATTCTCTTTTTATTAAAAGTCAGCAGCTGCAGTATTTGTAGCTGCTGGCTTTTGATATTTTTTTTTAGGTGGACCTCTGCTTTAAATATACAGTATTTTAATATACAATACTATGTTGCATCTCAGCGTTCATGATGGATAAGCTAAATTTTTCAATGTGCTACAAAAAGTATCTGTTCTGTCCCTAGTTACCAGAAAAACTGCCATTTTATTAGTACAGGTAAAAAAAAGTTTAGACACATCGGCCCGGATTCACGTACCTGGGCACATCTTTATTCTGGCGTAGCGTATCTTGTTTACGCTACACCGCCACAACATTGAGAGGCAAGCCTGGTATTCACAAAGAAAATACGTGCAACGTTGCTTAGCGTATAGTTGTCGGCGTAAGCCGACATAAGTCAAATTAGGTGGAAGTGGGAGCGTGATTTATTATAATGAAGCGTGACCCCATGTAAATGAAGGGCCGAACGAACAGCGCATGTGTCGTCCCGTGGACGCTTCCCAGTACGCATGCGCAGAATCACGTTGGGACAAACGTCTAAGATACTTAGAATCACTGAACGTAACCTACACACAGCCCTATTCACGTAGTACTACGTAAACGAAGTACAATACGACGGCTGTTCCCTCGTCCATACCTTAGCATGACTTATCCCTGCTTTATGTGGGGTAAGTTTACTCTGGAAGAACGACTTACGTAAACCGTGTATATTAATGCGCCGGTCGCAAGTACGTTCGTGAATCGGCGTATCTTACTAATTTGCATAATTAACATGGGTACGCCGAATGCGTCCAGCGTAACTATGCGCCCACGATAAGCCGGCGTAGGCAAGTTACGTCGGGCGGCTGAAGCCTTGTTTTACGACGTATCTAGCTTTGCGAATCGGCGTAACAATACGACGGTGCACATTTGTACTTACAACGGCGTATCTCTAGATACGCCGACGTAAAACTTTCGTGAGTCCGGGCCATCTACTTCATACACTTAAATAAGGCCTTTTATGTTTTACTTACATCCAGTAGTGCAGTCAGTATCTCGAAACTCATCCCTTAAGTATCTGACAACTATGCTGGATTTCCCTACACCACTGCTTCCCAGTAGCACCAGTTTGTAGGTGTAGACTGCCTTTTCCTCAGATATAATGCCCGTGTCATGTTCCATTCCTGCAAGCAACAGATCATGCATTGAAGATTATTAAAACAAGCTGTGTCCTATTAATTCTTTAGGTCACACGTATGTTTAAAAAGGAGGTTATGGAAGGTGAGAACTAGCCAATTTAAAGGAAGTGTATACTAGTTTGTACATTGCTATATTTATTATGGTCAGGATAAAAAAGTTAACTTTTTTTTGGTCAAGTAAAAAAGAAATTCTGTATATTACTATCTTGCAGCCACTAGAATCTAGATGAAGCTTTAGGCTCATTCTTATCGTTTTTAGGTTCTCTGCTTGCTTCCTCAATGCAAAAAGACAGTGATTTACACTCCCCAGTGGGGGATTTAAAAAAAAGCATTGATGCCACCTTTTTGGCAGTAGTTTCCTTTAGAATTATCCGTGCCAAATTCAGGAAAGTAACATTTTCAAAACAGACGAACAAGATCAGGTTGTTTTTAACTACCTGCCACTTTAAGAATCGCTGTACCGGTACGGCAGTCCATTTAATGGCAATTGCAAGCGTGGGCGGCGCGTTACCGGAGCCGATGTGCATGGCCGGCGGACAGCGGCTGCGATGTCTGCAGCCACCTGAGATCGCTCCACAGAGAGCCAGAACGGGGATCTGACAATGTAAACAAACAGATCCCCATTCACACAGGGTAGTTGAGAGAGAGATTGTCTGTTCCTAGTGATCAATGATCTCTTTCCCCCTCCAGTCAGTCCAATCCCCAGTGTTAGAAACACATCTCAGGGAACACATTTAACCCCTTGATCGCCCCCTAGTGTTAACTTCTTCCCTGACAGTGTAATTTGTACAGTAATCAGTGCATTTTTATAGCACTGTTTGCTGTTTAAATGTCACTGGTCCCAAAAAAGTCCCAATCTGTCCGCCGTATGGTGCAGTCCTGCTAAAAATCGGCTGTCTAAAAATGGTCACCCTAGCCAAAAGGTAAAAATTTTAGTAATTATGTGTTAGTGTTTGTGAAGGAGGGAGGGACAAAATGAAAAAAACTTAGTATTCCCAGATGTAGTGGCTTACCAAGCCTCCTGCCACCTAAATCAGGTCCTAGACTGGATAAAACATGCCTTACATAAAAAATGGGTGTCCATTGAACAAGCCTTGTTGCCAATTCCCCTCTTGGTGTTTCCATAATGCACCAGTTCCTAATAGGAAATCGTTGGTCCATTATGTCCCAATTCTCAATGCACCCCTTCCTACCAAACCTCAACTTCTAGAAGAAGACCCAGCATCATCATTTCCTCTGCTCACTCCCACCAGACCAGACCCAAGGTTCACATGAGGTCTGGCCTCATCTGAAAAAATGTGGGACTCTCCTACCCCTGTCCGACATGCGATATTGTTAACCTATGGGTTATTGAATTCTCCCACACCAGACTTCAAGCCAATACACGTGGCTAAATGGGAACAAGACCTGGGGATCTCATTATTGCAGAAGCAAATAGATAAATGGTTTATTTCTCCTATACAACATCAATCTGTGCTATATTCCAAGAATCAGGGTTTAAAATATTCACTAGGTGTACTATACCCCCTTGCGACTATGTAAAATATTTCTAACGAGCTTAGGCTTTTGCTGGAGATGTGGAAAGTAAACGGGAAACCTCCTACATGTGTTTTGGTCTTGCGAAAAATTACGACTTTTTTGGTCAGGGGTTCACAGTATCACCCAAAAGCTTACAGACTACAAATGGAGCTGACCCTATATTTGTTGTACCATCATAACTCCCAAATAAATCTTACCGACATTCAATTTTGCCAAACTAATTAATGCAGCATGGAGTTATATACCAGATAGCTTGAGAAACCAACAACCCCTATCAATTGCACAATAGCTAGTTAAAGTGGTTGTAAAGGCAGAATAATTTTTTTTTATCTTAATGCATCTGTGTGCAGCAGTCCTCCTCAGCTCCCCTAACACTTACCTGAGGTCCCTCTCTGTCCAACAATGTTCACGAGTCCCTCAGCCCCCATAGCAAGCTGCTGTCTGTGGGGACACTGAACAGGAGGGAGGGGCCAGGATCACAAAAGAGGGACTCAAGAAGAGGGGGATCCGGGCTGCTTTGTACAAATCCACTGCACAGAGCAGGTAAGTATACCATGTTTGTTATTTTCTAGGAAAAAAATAGCCTTTACATTCACTTTAATGACTTATATAGAATGGAAGACTTAATCGCCACAGAGAAAAACATGTGTGAAAAATTTAGGCAGAAATGGTTCTATTGGATTGACTTCCTGTATTCCATAGGATTCCAAACTTTGATGGCATCCTCATGATGTCCTCAAACTCACCCATGAGCTAGACCATGTTGGCTGAGCCCAAACCGGGGAGGAGCAATGTCCCTTTTTTCCCTCTCTTCCTCTCCCCTGCTGCACCTCATGTAGCTCCCCCCTTTTCTTTTTTTTATTTCTTCTCCCTCCTTTTTCTCCAAAGCAACACTGGATGCAATGTTGCTCTATTTTGTTTCTTAATGAGCAAATTTCGTTACCTGAAAAACAAAATAAAGAAATAAAAAAAACTTAGGTTCTGCTTTAAGTGTCCATCTGAGCCCCTCCTACATTGATCTATTCCACATTTTCACAGCTCTGACATTTTCACAAAACTGACATGCCTAGTCAGACACAGGCAGAGGTCAGACAGTCTTTTAAGTAGCTATTTAAACCCGGGCCAGAGAAATAGCAATCAAAAATGTATTAAGCAACTTTGCAATTTTTTTCAACTGTATTTTGTGAGGATGTTTCCTTTTGCCTTACCTCTCATTCTTTTCAAAGGATGAGTTCACCTTCAGTCATATGTTAAATTTGTTTTCGGGGTATAACAATGATTAAGCACAATTGTACTGTGTGAAACAGTACGTCTACAAGACTTGTATGTTGGTGTCCTTTGATGTCATTTTGGTGATCAATAAACGGCATTTGGATTTCTATCAATGTGCAGCCATTTCTTCTTCTATTCGGGGTCTAACATGTAACATGTTACTTATGCAGCAGCCTCAACCCCTCCCATCCATTCCCACTGTGACAGCAGGTTGGGGATCCTCTCCCCATACTTACGGTCACATTACAAAATCAGTGCAGCTATGCAGGGCTCCACTATTAGCAGATTCGACTGGTATTATTCGAGGGGTAGAAGAAACAGCAAGCGTCTACAGACACAGACAGTAAGGCTTGGCTCTGCCCTTGCTCCCTTTTCATTGGACTTGATGGCCAATGGCTCACACTGCTCACACTGATGCCGCATACACATGATCACTTTTTGTGATGTAAAAAACATCGTTTTATCTCACGAAACAAAATTACGTTTTTTCAAACTTCATTTAAAAAAACGATGTTGCCTACACACCATCGTTTTCTGAAAATGCTCTTGCAAAGCGCGGTTACGTACACCACGTTCGACGGCACTCTGTTCCATTGAAGCTCCTGTCTCATAACTTGCTTCTAAATATGCGCGGGTTTAAAAACATCGTTGTTTTGCCCACACACGATCATTTTTTGTGAAACAACAGACGAAATTCTGAAAAACGACATAACAAATTCAAGCATGTTCGAATTTTTTTTTGGTCGTTTTTTTTGAAGACATAAAACGACGTTTTGCCCACACACTATCATTTTAAATGACCTTTTTTAAAACGTCATTTTATTTCATCACAGAAAACGACCATGTGTACGCAGCATGAGTCTAGTGAGAAGGGAAAGAGGGTCCCTTCTCCTGGGCACAGTGTAGGATCGAGTTCAGGCACACGTAGGTATTTAAAAGAGGGTGAGGAGGAGCTGCACCTTAAAGGTTTTAACCCTAATGCAGAGAATGCATTAAGGTAAAAACCTGAAGCCTTTACAACCACTTTAAGTATAGTCATAAAATATATGTATTCAATTAGCTGAGTGATATTTTATAAAAACATATAAAATGTATTCTACTGATCAGATCACTTAACAACCACAAATTTCACAATACAGTGGAACCTCGGATTACAAGCATTAATCCGTTTCAGGAGAATGCTCGTAATCCAAAGTAGTTGACTTCCCTATAGAAGTCAATGGAAATGAAAATAATTTGTTCTGCATTGACTTCAATTGCATGCAATACCGCATGTGGCCAGAGGTGTGGGGCGCCAAAGAGCCTCGGGAAGTATTAGAAAAACCACAGGACAGCTCGGCTGAACTGGTAAAACCTTGGAAAGGCTCGGGAACGGAGTATTTCCATGGTTTTTCTGAGCATTTCAGCTCGGCTCCAGCGCCCAACCACCTTAGGCCAAACGCAGTACTACACACCACTGTGGCTTGAATCCTGGTTGTTTTGCGAGACAAGACTCGCAAACCGAGTCAGGATTTTTTTAAATACAGTGCTCGTTAACTGCGTTACTTACAATCCAAGGTTCCACTGTATTCACAATACCAGAGTCATTTCTATATTCATGAATTCTAGTGCAATGTATTTTCCATTGGGGGGAATTTACTAAAACTAGAGCAGCCAGAATCTGGAGTTTCTGTGCATAGTAACCAACCAGTTTCTATCTTCCGTTTGTTTAGTTAAGCTTTAAAAATGAATGCTAGAAGCTGATTGGTTACTATGTACAGCTGCTCCAGATTCTGAATTCTCTAGTCTATATAAATTCCCCTCAATACCCCCTGTTTTCTAGAGAAAAAAAATCATAGTAGCATTTGGGTAATCATTCCTTGTCTGAGGGCTTTTGACAGCTGGTCCCGCTGTAATTAACATTATGACAATTATGTGAAAATTAGCCCAACTGATAACATTTTGCATTTTCAGTCGTTTTATTTATTAAAGACAGCATATTAAAGATCCCTGAATAATTAAACTGACAGCAGGATTATAAATGATATACAAAATGTCATCCTACCTGTGCTGTGCTGGACCCAGTCGGCCAGTCGTCACATTATCATGTCCATCAGCCAGTGACCCACAATAATGTCTTTGTGTACTCTTCATATTGTACAGTGCATATATAAGCAGTAATTTAGCAAGTGTAAAGTCCAATAGGGAGGTTTCAGCTGATTCTAGTTATGTCGCAATTCTGAAACAGTTCCTTGTAGGTGTTTTCCTTCAATAAAATCCCCATAGATAGATAACCTTTACTGAACTCAATCATGCTCTTGACAACTCCATAAAGTTTTAGGGTCGGTTTACACTAGAACACGTGTGTTCCCTTTGTTCCTAGGCAGTATTGCACTCATTTTTCAGATTTCACTTCACCAAACTGCATGGTCTTGCTGGGTCGCAAATGTGCTGTGTAACAAATAACTCATGTGCTCCTCACAAGGACAAGGATGTTCACACACACTATGGGAAAGGCGCATGGAACATGCCTTTCCTGCAACGTATTTTGGTGGGAACAGGTCCTCAGGGTAGATTTAGATGTGCATTTAAATCTTCCAGTCCTCTGAAAAGCAATTGACAGCCAGTGAAGAAGCAATGTGATGCCTCCTTACCACCTGTTTTAACCCCATTTTGAAATAGAATTAGCAGACAGTAACTTGATCCAAATGACATCCTGCAGATCGTAAAAAGCTTTAATCCAAAACTTGTGCAAATCTTCAAATAATCTTAGTTTGTCTGGCTCCAGCTATTGTGATCAGAGGAGAAACTAAACACACGCTGAACAGAGGGTGGGACTCAGTGGAGGCTGGTGGGTATTTCTTTTGAGAGGGTGGTAAACAACCACCCCCCTCCCCTGGGCGGCCGGCAGCGCAGCACTTACCCAATCTAGGTGGCAGGCTATGGTGTCCTCGAGCACAGTACACCTGCCGTGCATGCAGCAGGGGTGCGGGAAGCTGCTCTGGTGTCTGCTTCCTCCACCGCTTGTCTCCTCTCTCTTCCAACTAAGCGTTAAGCATCCAATAGGATCACCTTGTGCTTTGGCCAATCAGTGTAAAAAAAGCAAAAATGTATTCGCTATCATTCAGAAAGGAGCCCACTCCTTTCTGAAGCCTATTAGAGCCTCTGGCTCTAATCACATGCTTAAAAAAAAAAACACCCCCCCCTATTGGAATCCATAGTCCAGTGCCCTGATATTTAGTTAAGGGGGCCGGACCCATGGATGGGGGGGGCGGCGCCCGTGCACCCTCTATGGAGGAGCTGCTACTTGTGAGTCTATACAAAGCATCTCCTAGCTACAGAGTGAGAAAAGAGTAATTGTTTTGTTAAAGGCAAACAAACAACATTGCATGTGTAATATGCTGTAAAGCATTGCGACCATGGCATGTAAACACCTCCGCCTGCTGCCTATTGTGGCTTAAAGGGGGGGTGGTCGGAAATCTCTTAAAACCCTGCTAAACCATGCATTTTTAGAGCTTCCTCAACCACACTTCTAAATGAGGCCTTTAAATCACAGAAGTGCAGTTTGTTGTGCACTCTTGCAATCCATTTTCAGCAGACAACAGGCTAAAGACCTCTGTCAGTTGACGTCACAGAGCCGGTCGCGGCTCCAACACGAACTCGACAATGAAGTCAGGATCCGCCCATATGCCTGGACCGGGAAACCAGCTCAGCCTCTCAGCAAGCCTCTGAGAGCCTGAGACGCCTGCTGCCGCCTCCTAGGTGATACTTCTCCTGGGCAGCAGCCCCAGAAGTACTGAAACCCTCCCTGAAAATAAAAGAGCTTCTGGATGCCCCCTTTCAGGGACTTGCCAGGGCATAATAAATATTCAGCCGATCATTTGAATCTCCATTCCTATGCTCTGGAAGCTTCTTTCAGAGGCAGAGGGAAGCAATCAAACTCTCAGCCTAAGAATCCTGAGCAGACCAAAACAATCAACCCCAACTCTGGATCAATAATCTTTGTCAAGATACACATTCCAATGAACAATACAATAAACATGCCTAGACTGACTAAAGTGTGCCATTTGTCTTAGGTCTTAATCACATGGGCCCTGATGCCCATGGACTCTGAATGGGCCATGTGTTTATGTGACTTGAGCTGCAAGGGGCTGCATGCAGCTACTTAACCTAATTTGACAGGCACGCACTGTCTGCGATCAGGACGTTTCACTGACACCTGCATGCCTGTCAGATTTGATCGAGCAACTGTGTTTAACCATTATTATGCAGGTAAAGGACCTGGCCAGTTTTTGAGATTCGCCACTGCGTCACTTTAACTGACAACTGCACGGTCGTGCGACGTAGCTCCCAAACTAAATTGGCGTCCATTTTTTCCCACAAATAGAGATTTCTTTTGGTGGTATTTGATCATCTCTGCGGTTTTTATTTTTTTGCGTTATAAACAAAAATAGAGCGACAATTTTTAAAAAAAATCAATATTTTTTACTTTTTTTCCTCAGTTTAGGTCAATACATATTCTTCTACATATTTTCGATAAAAAAAATCGCAATTAGAGTTTATTGATTGGTTTGTGCAAAAGTAATAGTATTTACAAAATAGGGGATAGTTTTATGGCATTTTTATTAATATTTTTTTTTACTAGTAATGGCAGTGATCGGCGTTTTTTTTCATGACTGCGACATTATGGCGGACACATCGGACACTTTTGACACCTTTTTGGGACCATTGTCATTTTCACAGCGAAAAGTGCTATAAAAATGCACAGATTACTGTGAAAATGACAATGGCAGTGAAGGGGTTAACCACTAGGGGGCGCTTAGGGATTAAGTGTGCCCTAAGGGAGTGATTCTTACTGTAGGGGGGCGTGGCTGTAGGTGTGACATCACTGATCTCTGTTCCCTATATCAGTGACACTGCCACACAGAAGAACGGGGAAGGTGTGTTTACACACACCTTTCCCCGTTCTTCAGCTCCTGTGACCCAATTGCGGGACTCACGGCTGGGCTCTTAAAAGCGACGTACCTGTACGTGCTTGTGCCCAGCCGTGCCATTCTGCCAACGTATATCGGCGTTAGGCAGTCCTTAAGTGGTTAATGTAGCCAATGCATTCCCATAAACTTACATAGGCTTCCTGAACACAGTACCTAGCGACCCAATTACAGTATATGGGTCTCAGTACCTATGTCAATGAGGCCTTATTCTTGCATCCTTCCAAAAAAAAAAAAAGAGATGGTTAGAGAGGGAAAGAAAAGGGTAGGTATAAATATAAAAAAGATAACTTTTTTTTTAGATGGCAAGAAATGGAAGGGGCATGGAGCTGGGTGGGCCGAGGACAGGGAAAAGGTAATGAACTTATAATAAGAAATAAGTCAGTTTGGGAAGGGGGCTTGAAATTTAGAAAAGTCCTTACAAATAATCCAAGTGGCCCATATAGATTAAAATCGTTCTGTTCTATTTGTGTCATGTCACGTGTCGCACCCTGGCAAATTTCTTAAAATAAAGCAAAGCATCTGGTACAAAACTGCCTGCGCTAGCACACAGCAAGCAATGAAAACCATCTTTTTCTCTGTTCTTTGAAAGTTACCATGGTTGCCCTTTATACTTTATTCATGTATTAACTATAAAGCTGGAACTCAACTAAAGGGTTCGTCACAATTAAAAGCAGTGCAGGACCTAACTTATCTGATTCAGGGGTGCAATTAAAAAAAAAAAGTCAGAGGGCATAATGTCAACAGTATAAACAATGATGCAAGGAACCAGAATTCCCTGTGCAGTCAGTGTGCTTGTGTACCATGAGTCACAACTTGGAGGTAACGTCTGGCAGGTAATGCAGAGGCAGCGCAAGAGTGAATAGAGAATACTAGTATGTATTAGGCTGTCATTAGATTAGTATGAATAAACAGAACATATGCCACCTTTATCAGGTGTACCTATCAGAGGTTCCTTTACATCAGCAATCTTCACCAGACTCCCTTTTTGATCAGGGTCCCCATCTGAATACTGTCTAACATTGGGGTTTTCATCAGAGTACAACCCCAATAAGTATGGAATCACCAAGCAATTGTTTAATTGTGTAGAAAAAATAAATAAACGAATCACAGACATGCCTCACAACTATTTTCATTTAACATTTCAACCTTCTGGCTTTAAGAAACAGTTAAAAAAGAAAAACAACTGTTGTCAGTTGCAATTGTTTTTACAGATCAAGCAGAGATAATTCTGAGGAAGATATTATGGAATCACCATGTATTTTGCAGTTCTAAAACAAACATCTGCATCAGATTTCATCCTGAAAAATTATGTCATCATCATCAAACAAGCTTTCAATTGATGAAACGTCGAAAATCTCAATATAAACTTGTGCATTTATTGAATATTTAATGACTGTCATCTCCCCAGTACATTTACCTGACATGCAAGCCCATATGATCAATGACTGTGGAAATTTGCATGTTTTCTTAAAGGGACACTAAAGTCAGGGATTTTTTAAAAAAAAATAACAAACATGTGATACTTACCTCCACTGTGCAGTTCGTTTTGCACAGAGTGGCCCGGAAAGCTGTCTTCTGGGGTCCCTCGGCGGCTGTCTGGGCTCCTCCTCGCAAAAGCTTTCCTTCTTAATGCGAGGGCGCTCGCATGGAGGAAAGCTTTTGCGAGCGCGCTCCCGTGATACAGCGGCGGCCATAGCCGCCGACTGTATCACTCGGCTCCGCCCCCCAGCACGCCGCGTCATCCGCCCTGATTGACAGCAGCACTAGCCAATGGCTGCGCTGCTATCAATCCGCCCAGCCTAGCCAATCAACGGCCAGGCTGGGAACCGAAGAGGACGACGTGGACGCGTCCGGGAGATTCGAACGGTCAGGTAAGTACAACGGGGGCTCGGGGGGGGCCGGTGCTGCTAGATGTTTTTTTACCTTCATGCATAGGATGCATGAAGGTAAAAAAACTTGTACCTTTACAACCCCTTTAAGGCAGTTGTCTTCATACATTTCATTGGAGTGGCACCAAACAAAAGTTCCAGCATCATCACCCTTCCCAATGCAGATTGGTGATTCATCACAGAATATCACTTTCATCCAGTCATCTACAGGCCATGATTGCTTTTCTTTAGCCCACTGTAAACCTTGGGCCAGATTCACAGAGCCCTTACTCCTGTCTAACTCGCGTTAGACTGGAGTACTTTCAAATTACACGCGTTTTTTCACTACTCTGAAACCTCAAACCATGAAAATACGGCTGCGGGCTACAATCCGACTGGCTTACGTGTTCGTACGCCTTCGGATCTACGCTGCAATAAATTTGCGGCCGCTGGATGGAGTTCCCGTCGTTTTCCGTGTCAGGGTATGCAAATGAGCTTTTGCCGACGATCCACGAAGTTACGAACGTCAATCGCAATCTCTTACGGCATCTTTAGTCATCTTTTTGCTGCGTAAAATTATACCAGCGTTTTTGCTGGTCTAATATTGGACAGCCCAAGTATGTCCGTCGTTCCCGCGTCGAATGTCAACGTCTTTTTTTTTTTACGTAAGTCGTCCGGGAATAGGAATGTACGTAAACGACGCTACTCAAACAACGAATGACGTATCGACGTTATTTCGCGCAATGCACGGCGGGAAATTTCTGAACGGAGAATGCGCAGTTCGATCGACGCGCCTAATTTAAATGCTTCACGCCCCTTAGTCGCGTATTTCGATTACGCGGCGAGAAATACACTACGCCGCCGTAACGTAAGGGACAAAATCTACCAGAATTTGGCATATAGCCTGGTAAAATACGGCGGCGTAGTGTATCTCTGATACTCTGCGCCAATGTAATTGTATCTGAATCTGGCCCCTTGTTTTTTTTTTCTGCTTAGGTGTTATGATGGTCTTCAATAGTACAAATCAAATGGGAAGGTTGTTAAAGGGAAGCGTACTAGTAGACCAAGGAGGACATCAAAGCATCAAGATAAAAAACTTAAAGCGGAGTTCCACCCAGGAATAAAACATTTTGCCCAAAATCCTAAAAAAATAATTAAAAATAAAAATGGGGAAAAAAAATGTAAAAATGTATACTCACCCGAAATACCTGTTGCTATGCGGAAGTCCGTAATCTGCCTCTCCCCCACCATGGTGTGTTTTCTTCTGCTTCTTCTGCTTGTGAATGGGGCGCGCTGCTTTCTGGGACCTGTGTGTGTTCTCAGAGAGCAGCCGCCCATTTACAAGCCGGCACGAGGCTCACGCAGGCGAAGTAGGAAATGGGCAGTGAAGCCGTAAGGCTTCACTGCCTGTTTCCCCTAGTGTGAATGGCGGCGCGGGACCTGGATCAGTCGTGGGATCGGCATCGGGGGGGCCATCAGCGCGGGCAAGTAGGACAGGTAAGTGTCCTAATTAAAAGTCAGCAGCTACACTGTTAGTAGCTGCTGACTTTAAAAAAAAAAAATTTGTGGGTGGAATCCCGCATTAAAGCAATATGCCTTAACAACAGAAAATGCCCAACAAAACAAACAAGGAACAAATGGTCAGAAATTGGAGTCAATGGGCCAGATTCAGCATTAGTTACGACGGCGTATCTCGAGATACGCCACGTAACTTCTAAACAGCGCCGGCGTACAGTATCTTTTTTCTGTATTCAGAAAACAAGATACGCCGGGTTTGAGCTAAGATACGAGTGGCGTAATTGTATTACGCCGTCGTATCTTAACTGCATTTTTAAGATGCCCGCTAGGGGCGTTCCCGCTAATTTAAGCCTAGAATATGTAAATCAGCGAGATACGCCTATTCACGAACGTACGCCCGGCTGACGCAGTGAATTTACGCCGTTTACGTAAGGCGTTTTCTGGCGTAAAGATAAACCACCAAAAAGATGGTGCATCCTATGTTAAGTATGGACGTCGGAACCGCGTCAAATTTTTCAGATTTTACGTCGTTTGCGTAACTCGTCCGTGAATGGGGATTTACGTCAATTACGTTCACGTCGAAATCAATGCGTCGTGGGGTCACAACACATTACCATAAAACACGCCCACCTCATTCACATTTAAATTACCCGGGCTTACGCCGGCCCATTTACGCTACGCCGCCGTAACTTAGCTTGGTGAATACAGCAGGATCGTTTTTCGGCTTGTGAAAAACAACGTCTCTAAAAAAATGTAATTTAAAACGATTGTGTGTGGGCTTCACATAATTTTTCGGGTTCTGAAAAACGACAAAAAAACATTCCAACATGCTCTATTTTTTAACAACGTTTTAAAAGATGTTTTTTCGGGTTGTAAAAAATGATCGCGTGTGGGCTTAAACGACGTGAAAAACCTGCGTATGCTCATAAGCAAGTTATGAGACAGGAGCACTCGTTCTGGTAAAACTAGCGTTCGGAATTGAGATAGCACATTCATTACGCTGTAACAGACAGAAAAGCACAAATCGTCTTTTACTAACACAAAATCAGCTAAAGCAGCCCAAAGGGTGGCATCATCCGCATGAAACTTCCCCTTTATAGTGCTGTCGTACGTGTTGTACATCACCACGCTTTGCTAGAGCATTTTTTTTTAACGATCGTGTGTGGGCAACGATGATGAACAATGATGAAGTTAGAAAAAAATTTGTTTTTTCGAGAGGCTGAAAAACTTTGTTTTTTTACAAGCCAAAAAAACGATCGTGTGTACGCGGCATAAGACATTGGCTAAGGAAATGGGATTTACATACAGAAAAGACAAACAAAAACCAACATTAAAAGAACACTAAAGGCAAAAATGTTTTTTTTTTTTAAATAAACATGTTATACTTACCTCCACTGTGCAGCTCGTTTTACACAGAGTGTCCCCGAACCCTGTCTTCTGGGGTCCATCGGTGCCTGTCTCGGCTTCTCCTCGCAAGAGCTTTCCACCCTGTGATACAGCGGCAGGCATAGCCGCCAACTGTATCACTCGGCCCCGCCCCCCAAGGCGCGCCGCATCATCAGCTGTGATTGACAGCAGCGCCAGCCAATGGCTGCGCTGCTATCAATCCATCCAGCCTAGCCAATCAACGGCCAGGCTGGGAACCGAAGAGGATCATGGGGACACGCGTGGGACTTTCGAGGGGTCAGGTAAGTAAAACGGGGGTTCAGGGGGCGGTACCATCGGATGTTTTTTCACCTTAATGCATAGAATGCATTGAGGTGAAAAAAAAATGTACCTTTACAACCCTTTTAACACCTAAACATAAAAAATTTGTTTACAGTGGGCTAAAGAAAAACAATCATGGATGACTCTATGAAAGTGATATTCAGTGATGGATCAGCAATCTGCATTGGGAAGGGTGATGATGCTGGAAGTTTTGTTTGGCAGCGTTCCAATGAAATGTATGAAGACGACTGCCTGAAGAAAACATGCACATTTCCACAATCATTGGGGTTGCATGTCAGGTAAAGGTATGGGGGAGATGACAGTCATTAAATCTTCAATAAATGCCCAAGTTTATATTGAGATTTTGGATACTTTTCTTATTTCATCAATTGAAAGGATGTTTAATGAGGATGACCAAAGCATTTTTCAGGATGTAATCTGATGCAGATGTTTGTTTTAGAACTGCAAAGTACATGGTGATTCCATAATATTTTCCACGGAATTGAGTGATTCTATATTTTTCCTCTGCTTTATCTGCAAAAAAGTTGCGAATCATTACAGTTTTCTTTCTTTTTTTTACGTGTTTCTTAAAGCCAGAAGGTTGGAATGTTAAATGAAAATAGTTTTGAGTCTGTAATACATTTTTTTTTTACACAATCAAACAATTCAATGAACATTTTCCAAGAGTGGTGATTTTATACTTTTTTGCCAGGGGTTGTATCCCTTACATCAGGGTCCCCATCAGAATCCACTAATTACATCAAGTGTCCTCATCAGAGCACCCCCCCCCCTCCCCTTACATCAGAGTATTCCTTACACCAGGAGTCCCCATCAGAGTACACTTTACATCAGAGTACCCCTTATATCAGGTTTCCCCATCCGACTCCCCTCTTACATCAAGGTCCCCTTCAGTGCCTCCCTTATATCAGAGTGCCAATCAGAGTACACCTTACATCAGGTGTCCCCTATAGAGTCCCTTCTACATCAGGAACACGTTTAGGTGTACTATATGTATAGCTAGACCTTTTTATTACTTTAGGATTGAATAGGAAAGGATTAAAACCCATGCAGGGCTAATTTTTGCTGTCTGTGTACCAGGGGGACATTCCCATTCACTTCGTATCCCAGAGAAGTAACAGAAAAATAAAGAAAATCTCCCAAAGTGAGGGTAATTCCCGTTTCTGACAACTGTCCCTGGAACAGGTATCCTCCTTATACATGTAGCGCCCCCTTACTTTCGGTGCGGGTGCTACGCTAAAGTTAGTGGGTGAATGGGAGAGTTACTTTGCTCCCATTCCTTATTTGTTAAATTACAGGCTGCTGTTTCAGAAATGTCCTATAGGCCGGTCTGCGGCCCCGAGGTGTGATTACACCCCTGGGCGACAGTTGGCCCTAGAGGGGTTCTGACGGAGCCACTTTTCCCCAGCAGCCAATTAGAGGAGTTCTTCCCTCGCTGGGCATGCTGGGAGGGGTATATCTGTGGCAGCTGCCGTGTGTTCTGGGTCGGTGGTCGGTTCCTCTTCTCTGCGCGGGGTCCACGTTACAGGTGCAGCATCCACCTTCAGGGTGCGTACATCCACGGACCCCGTTCGCATGGCCCACCTGGCCAGAACCACCTATCCCATGGAGACCCATTCGGATGTCGATGGGGGCCCCAGTGACTTACTGGGTCCCCAACCTTACTAAGAAGATCCCAGGCTGAATGCCTTTCGGTGGGGGATCAGCTTGAGGAGAAACTGGAGGCAGGTTATCCAAGAGGGCTTGAACGAACCATCGGGGATCTGGTTACTGGAATTGACAGGTACTCCTCCTAAATGGCGACGAACTGTATCTACTACTACCGAGAGCGAAACTGGGCGACAGTTGGCGCTAGAGGGGTTCTGACGGAGCCACTTTTCCCCATCAGCCAATTAGAGAAGTTCTTCCCTTGCTGGGCATGCTGGGAGGGGTATATTTGTGGCAGCTGCTGCATGTTCTGGGTCGGTGGTCGGTTCCTCTTCTCTGCGCGGGGTCCACGTTCCAGGTGCGGCATCCACCTTCAGGGTGCGCACATCCATGGACCCCGTTCGCATGGCCCACCTGGCCAGAACCACCTATCCCATGGAGACCCATTTGGATGTCGATGGGGGCCCCAGTGACTTACTGGGTCCCCAACCTTACTGAGAATATCCCAGGCTGAATGCCATTCGGTGGGGGATCAGCTTGAGGAGAAACTGGAGGCAGGTTATCCAAGAGGGCTTGAACGAACCATCGGGGAGCGAGACTGCTCTGTTTCATATCCAGGCCTGATACCGCACTGTTCTCTATTGCTTCATCAACCTTTCCTATCTCCTGTTGATGTTGGGCCCTGGAATAAAGCATTTGAAAATCCATTTGGTGACTGGACATTCGCTCACTGCTTATACTCACTGCTACTACCCCTAGACACACTTCAAGGTAACTTAATATGACCAACCAGTGGCTCCTGAGGGGGTAGCGCTACACACAATTACCCCATACCTCTTGCTCTAGGGAGAACTCTAAAATGTTGGATTTCCTTTTCTTTCTTGGTGACAGTGGTCTCCAGGACAAACAGAGGGATGAATCCCCTCAAATAGGACCAGTATTTAAAAATGAGCCCTAAAAAGTAAAGGAAATAACAAATGCTACCGCAGCCAGAGATGCGGCACACTTCATTAGAGGTAACTTCTTTTTACTTTGCAAATATACAAAAATCGTTTTTGCCCATAATTCAGCTCTAAATGATATATGAAACAAGTCCTTTTTCAAGGCCTGTTCACAGTGGGATCGCATAGGAACGCATGCTGTGGTCTCGTAAGATTCCCACACATTCCTGTGCGGTGTGACTTTGCAGCTCATTCATTTGAATAGTCTGCAAATCATCTTAAAATGCAGAAAAAAATAGTGTATGTACTACTTTTAAAAACTTGCCACACCATGCCACATGGTACTGCGTTACCATTCGATTTGGCGCCCACAATCGTACTGCGTTTGAGATCGGTGTTTGGGGCACCATTAACAATGCATTGCCACTCATATTCAGATCACAAGGGCAGTGCGATCACGCACAGTGTAGGAAACATACCTGGTACTCGCATTTCCAGCACCACGTTCTAGTGTGAACCAGTCCTAAATATTTTTTAAACATAAGCTTATTTGTCCAAAATAAACTTGTGTTGTTTTGTGTTGTTTTGTATTTGTTGATTGTATTTTTACATTCACATGCGAGTAGAGAGATCAGTCTCATATGCACTATGCTGTCAATAGTATTGGGACGCCTGCCTTATACTCACATGAGCTTTAGGTCCCTTTCACACTGGGGCGTTTTTCACGCGGTACATCGCTAAAAATAGCACTGATATACAGCGTGAAAAAACCTGCCCTGCAGGCTTCAATGTGAAAGCCCGAAGGCTTTCACACTGAAGCTGTGCGCTAGCAGGACCGCTACAAAAGTCCTGCTAGCCGCATCTTTACAGCGGTATAGGAGCGGTGTGTTCACCGCTCCTATACCGCGCCTTCCCATTGAAATCAATGGGAAACCGCGGTAATAGCGCCCGCAATGCGCCTCTACAGAGGCGCATTGCGGGCGGTATTAACCTTTTTTCGGCCACTAGCGGGGGTTAAAACCGCACCGCTAGCGGCTGAATACCGCGGTAAATACGACGGTATAGCAGCGCTGAAAATCGCGCTGCTATACCGCCACCGCGGCTCACGCCTCAATGTAAAAGCAGCTTTAGTCACTTCAGCCCCAGGAGGGTTTTAACTTTTTGCGATACGACACTGAGTTATTTTAAATGTCAATTGCACACTGCGTGCGACACTGTACCCAAATAAAGTTGATGTCTTTTATTTCCCCAGAAATAGGGCTTTCATTTGGTGGTATTTGATCACCTCTGCGGTTTTTTATTCTTTGCACTAGAACAAAAAAAGCACCAATTTTGAAAAAAATATATATTTTTTACTTTATATTACAAAACATATCCAATGAAAAATGTCTTCATCAATTTAGGCCAATATATAGTACGCTACTAGATACTTTTGTGGAATTTTTATTAAAAAACATTTTTTTTACTAGTAATGGCAGCGATCAGCGATTTTTAGCGGGATTGCGACATGGCGGACACCTAACTAACCCTTTTGAAATAAAAATTGAGGACCAGTGACACTTATACAGTGATCTGTGCTAAAAAATATGCACTGCTACTGTACTGACACTGGCAAGGAAGGGGGTAACATCAGGGGCGATCAAAGGGTTAAGTGTGCTCCTAGGGAGTGCTTTCTAACTGTGTGGGGGTTGCTCTGACTGGAAGAAGACAGAAATCGGTGTTCCTGCTTAGCAGGAACACAAGATTTACATCTTCTTCCCTGTCAGAGCAGACATCTGCTTTGTTTGCATAGGCAGATCGCCGTTCTGCCTCTCTGGGAAACGATCGCAGGTGGCCAGCAGATTCCGGGTTCAATCAGCACGCAACCGCACCACACAGAGGCTATTTCACGAAATTACATACAGGTATGTGATTTCGCACAATAGAGCCCACCTGCCGCAGTAAATATGCGGTAGATGGTCGGCAAGTGGATAATGGCATCCCAATCTAAGTCTGTATGGAGTTGGCCCACCCTTTACAGCTATAACATCTTCAACTCTTCTGGGAAGGCTGTTCACAGGGTTTAGGATTGTGTCTTTGGGAATGTTTGACCATCCTTCCAGAAGCGCATCTGTAAGGTCAGACACTGATGTGGGACGAGAAGGCCTGGTTCACAGTCTCTGCTCTAATTCATCCCAAATGTGTTCTTGAGGTCAGGACAGGTCAAGTTCCTCCACCCCAAACTCGCTCATCCATGTCTTTATGGACCTTGCTTTGTAAACTGGTCCAAATCAATCGGTGAAGGGGGGATTATGGTGTGGGGTTGTATTTCAGGGATTGGGCTTGGCCCCTTAGTTCCAGTGAAGGGAACTCTTAAGGCATCAGCATACCAAGACATTTTGAACATTTCATGCTCCCAACTTTGTGGGAACAGTTTGGGGATGTCACCTTCCCGTTCCATGGATGAGCAAGTCCTGACTGAAACCCGAAAGAACACCTTTGGGATGAACTAGAGAGGAGATTGCGAGCCAGGTCTTCTCGTCCAACATCAGTGCCTGACCATACAAATGCGCTTCTGGAAGAATGGTCAAACATTCCCATTTTGTGAAAAAAAAAAATATAGCTTAGTCCCAGTATTATTGTCCAAAAATGTATGCTATCTGCTTGGTCTTCCAAATTTATAAAACGTGCTGAAGTGCTTCAAATGCAACGTGCCACACTCCTCTCATCCACTTCTACTCACCAGAAATATTGGACACTCAGATTTTCAGTCTGCGGGACAGACAGGCTTGTATCTGGTGGTGGGGGTACCATAGAACTTCAGGTATCCTTAATATGGGTCACTATGTTGCTGCTAGTAAAACAGCTCAAACTCCACCAGGTTCACATTTTTGTAAATATTTTATTATACCTTTTCTTACTTTCAATAGATTTTTATTTTTTCAAATAAAGGATACAGATAAATTATGACCAAAGGCTGAAATTACAACATCATAACATTCAACAAACCGGGCATAATGACAGTAACAATGACTCAATTGATTTCAAATTACCCAACTGTGGGTTGATTAAAGGAATCCAGCGAGCTTGATAACAGAGGAAGGGGCGGAAAAAGAAGTGTATATGGTGATCTTGCGCTCAGGGGAAACCTGCCTGTCCCGGACACCCCTAATGGGATCAATCTGTGTCCCAGCCAGGCGCCTCCCCATCCGCCTCTTCCTATAAAATTATTTGATGGGAAATTAGTGGGTTCGAATTTGGCTTCATTGAACCTCTAGCTCATACTAACGAAATAAGATAGGCCTATAGTGTTACCAAATTGCCCATATGAATAACCGGACGAAGAACAAAGAACATTACCTTCTAGTCATACAACTGTCTTAACAGAATAGAAGTAAGAAAAGAGAGAGAGAAAAGTGGGGGTAAGAAAAAGGGAAAGGAAGGGAAGCATGAGCCTAACTTGTACTGAAGGATGCAGGTTGCGTGGGATGTACCCCAGTCGCCAAAGGTATACCACAGTGGGATGCCCATGATCCCCACACGGCTTCAAATTTCTGATTCGTGTTTGAAAGAATGCTGGCCAGTTTTTCCTGCACCATGATCCACGAAATCTTGCGTTTTATTTCTGCAATGGAAACCCTGGGTTGTCTCCAAGCCCTTGCGATGGTAATTTTAGCCCCGAGGACCATAAATCGGATCAGCTTCTGATTGGGCTTGGATATACCCGGAATCCGAGCATTTAGGAGAGCTACAGAAGCCGCCCTGGGGACCGAGCAACCAGTGACTGTACAAATGAGGTTAAAAATCCTCTTCCAGATTGGTCTGATTCTGGGACATTCCCACCAGACATGCACCATCGAGCCCAGGAGCTGACAACCTCTAAAGCAGCTGGGATCTGATGATGGGTAGATGGCCGCAAGCCTGGCGGGAGTCATATACCACCTCATAAGGACCTTTAAGTTTGCTTCCATCAGGGAAGTATTTAAGATGCCCTGAAAAGAATCAGAACAAGCTGCCTGCCAGGTCTCCAACTCCCACTCTAGTTGGAGGTCTGCCTCCCAAGCCGTCATAAAAGAAGACTTCTCAGTCGGGCGGGCGAGTGAAGAGTAGATGACAGATATCCCTCCCCTTTGTCCCATGGTCTGCCCGCACCAGAGCTCATAATCTGTAAATTTGGGAGGTAGAGGCCCATCCGTCCATAAAGTGTGTAGGAATTGTGATATTTGTTTGAATCTGAATTTTTCAGTGTCAGGGAGGTCCAATTTAGTCACACAGTGGTCTAGGGTAAGAGGGCCTTTGGTTGTGAAGAAGTGTCCTATGCGGTACAGACCCTTATCCAACCACCAACTGAATGCTTTCCTGTCCATTCCAGGTGGGAAATCCGGATTTTGGAATATACTGGCTAGAGGTTGACCTTTCGAAACCAGGGCTGGAAGGTGACGAAATCTATCCCAAAGGCCGTAGGATTGAGAAAGGGAGGGGGACAAAATGGGTGGTCTTCTCTTTTGGGGGCACCAGAGTAAGTATTCTAGGGAGAACCGGGGGACAGCTTGACCCTCTATGTGGACCCAGTCTGGTTTGTCCAGTTTGGAGTAAAGTACGGATAGTTGAGCTAGTCTGGCAGCTACGAAGTACTTTTATAGGTGCGGTAGTCCTAGTCCTCCTCTTTTCCTATGGTTATATAGAGTGTTTTGGGGGATTCTGTAACCTGACTTGCCCCAAATGAATTTGAGTATTTTGCTTTGTAGAGTCTGCACGTGATCTTTTCTGATGGGAATGGGAAGGGAGCGGAATAGATATAAAATTCTAGGAAGCAAAGTCATCTTTATAGAGTTAATTCTGCCCAGCCAGGAAAGATCATACTTAGCCCAGTTATTCATGTCGGCTGTAAGTTTTCGGTATAGGGGAGGATAGTTATTTGAGTAAAGGGATTCTGTCCGAGCTGTTAAGGAAATCCCTAGATATTTGATAGATGAGGGGCACCATTCAAATTTGAATGACTGTTGGAGGAGGGATACTGTAGGAGGTGGAAGGGATACGTTCAAGGCTTGTGATTTGGCATAATTGACTTGGAGACCTGAGAATTTAGAGAATTCCGAAATTACCTTACAAAGGTTTGGTAGGCAAGTAATAGGAGAAGTTAGAAATAGTAGTAAGTCATCGGCAAAGAGCCCACATTTATGAGTTTGATCTCCACATGAAACGCCTCGAATGTCGGGGTTCTGTCGAATGGCTATCGCTAGGGTTTCAATTGCCATTGCGAAAATGATTGGGGAGAGGGGGCATCCCTGTCTGGTACCCCTGGCTATGTCTATTGGAGAAGAGTAGTACCCTTGGATTCAAATTTGGGCCTTTGGTTTAGAATAGAGAGCTTGTATTACCCCCATAAATCTTGGGCCAAAGCCCCATCGTTCTAGTAGGGGGAGAAGATATTGCCAGGACACAGAATCAAAGGCCTTCTGCAGATCAAGAGATAGGAGAAATCCTTTTTGTTTCGGACCTCCGTCCCAGTTGGATTGCAAAATTGAGACAATGTCCACTGCCCTTCTCACTTGATCTGGGCCTTGTCGACCTGGAATAAATCCGACTTGGTCCTTGTGAATATATTTATTAATGAAAGAGGAGATACGGAGAGCTAGAATTTTTGTAAGAATTTTTAGGTCATTATTTATCAGAGAAATGGGGCGATAGTTACAGACTTCTTCTGGGTTTTTATCCGGCTTTGGGATAACCGTAATGTATGCTGTATTAAGTTGCGTACCCAGAGGGGTGCCTTGAGTCTTGGAATTAAAAAAGTTTGTCATATGTGGGACTAGGGTATCTGCAAATGACCTATAATAGAGGGCCGACAGTCCATCTGGGCCTGGGGCCGAGCCCTTTCGGAGGCCCTTGATTACTGTCGCCACCTCTTCAACCGAAAAGGGTGCTTCCAGCCTGTCTCTATGTTCTACGTCTAAGGATGGGATGGGTAGGCTGTCCAAAAAGTTGTCAATCGAATCCCTGGGAATCTGTGGAGGGGCACTATACAGGTCAGAATAGAATGTTTCGAATGCCTCCAGGATCTTTTTAGGGTTGGACGTAGGTTCTTGACCTGCCAAGCGTATCTTGGGTAAGGAGTGAAACCTTGTTTTAGGAGACAATTTGGTCGCTAACATCTGGCCTATTTTTCCTTTTTGGGTGTAAAATTTATTGCCACTCCAGCGGAGAGATCTCTCCGCTTTCGTTGTGAGAGCTAAATTAAGTTCTAGTCTCAGCTTGTCAATATTCTCTAGTAAGGCTAAAGATGGTTTCTTTTTGTGTTGTGCCCTTAGGGTCCTATAAGACTTCTCCAGACGTACAATTTCTGCTTCGTGTTCTCTTTTGATTCGCGTGGAGATCTGAATGATCTTACCTCTAATAGAGGCTTTATGGGCTGCCCAAAGGGTCTCCGCAGAGACATCCTCAACATTGTTAATTGTGAAATATTCTTGAAGGGCTTTATTAATTTCCGTTGTAGTGGTTGGATTGGAAAGAATGGACTCGTTTAGCCGCCAATGTCCGTTCCTTGCCATACCTGCTAAAGAGCGGATGGACATGATGACCATAGAATGGTCAGATAGGACTGTGTCTCTGATTTGGGCCTTGATCACTGCCGGAAGTACAAATGAAGGAATTAAAATATGATCGATCCTGGCATAGGTATTATGCGGGTGAGAGTAATGAGTGTAGTCTCTCTTTGAGGGATTAGACTCCCGCCAAACATCCGTCAACCCCCTGTCATGAAGTAGTTTGGCAATTTTCAGGCTGACCCTAGAGGGTCTAGTAAGTTGAGCGGACAGAGGTCTGGATTTGTCCAAACCCTGGTCAAAAGCCACATTGGAATCCCCCCCCCCAAATGACTGTGCCTTCTAGAAGTGGGGTTAAAGTGTCCAAGATTAATTGGAAAAACGTGTCTTGCCCTTTGTTGGGAGAATAGTATGAGACCAGGGAGTATAGATGACCCTCAATTTTACCCTTAACCAGTATAAACCGTCCCTCTGGGTCTTTGAAGTCAGAGAGATACTCAAAATTACAGGATTTGGAGAAAAAGATTGCGACCCCCTTGGTCTTGTTCTCGGCATTAGCCAAGTAGAAGAGGGGAAAGTGAGAGTGGACAAATTTGGGACTGTACCGCCCAGGAAAGTGGGTCTCTTGGATCATGAGAATGTCAAGTCTGAGTGATTTGTAACTATCAAAGATCTTTCGCCTTTTGACTGGGGAGTTCAGGCCTTGAACATTGTGTGTGGCTATGTTGAGGGAGCTCTGTACGTGGTCAGCCATGGGGAACTGAAAAGCAGCTATGTCTGTCTCTACCTCCACTCACCCTGAGATGTTTTCTGTCCTCCCAACCTTGCCATTTGTCAGGATGGACGACTGGCAGCCTGGTGGACACTCCTCGATCGTAGGTACCGCAAGCTGAAAAATAATAAAAGGTTAGGCTCATGTGGGAAAGATGGGGAATAGAAAAGGAAAGGACAGATTTGAAAGAGAGAAAGAGATGGTGAAGAAGACTCCCAATCCAACTAAGGAAAAAGAGAAAAAATAAGAAAAAATACATTCTCGGGGAGGGGAGATGCCCCTCGAGAATTTCTACCAAGGTAGATCAAAAAAGGGCTTGCTCCAAATGAGAACAAGCGACCTCGCCCCCAGAAACCTTCTGGAGTCTAAGGGAGAGGTGGAGGTACATGGGGCCCACCCCAGCCAGGGCGCCCCTGAAAAATTGGTTACAGCAACTATCAAAACCGAAACCGGAAGGAATTGAGTAAATCTAAACCCAGTTTGGTCGGATCTAATTCGGATCCGGAAGTCCCCCCGTCCCCCCCCCAACGGGGATCGAGGAGGAGGGGACCCCAGAAGGAAGGTGGGGACAACCCCCTGCGAAAAAATTAAAATAGATAAAGAGATATTTTTAGCAGGAGAAATACTGTTGAAATATCAATTATCCAAAAAGTTGATTCTTCTGATCAGAGAAAGTCTAATTCTCAGGCATAGGACCGACCAAAAACCTTGAAAGTTCAAGGAGTATATGACCAATGTGTCAGCCGAGATCTGGGTAAGTGGGTCCACTGTCTCTAGCTTTCTTGGATCTCGACCTGGTCCAGAGTAGGGAATTAGGACTGGTGGGGGTCGGTCTCTTGGAGGTGTTTGGGATGCTATGAGAAGTGTCCATGGCGGGTTCTTGCGAGATGAGCTTAAGGCGCTTTAGTAATCTTTCTCCATCAGGAAAGTTTGAGAAGGAGTAGTTTTTCCCTTTATCCGAGAACTTGACCGCAAAGGGGAATGCCCATTTATATTTTATATCCTTTTGGACCAGGACTAGGAGTAGCGGCTTTAATGACCGTCTTCGCTGCATTGTGGAGGGAGAAAGGTCTGCGTATATTTGGACGGGATGACCTTGGCACAAAACACTGGGCACAGAACGTGCTAGTCTCATGACTTCATCCTTTACTGCGTAAAAGTGGGGTTTGGCGATGATGTCCCGCGGTGAGCCGTCCTTTCTGGGTGGCCCCAGGGCTCTGTGGGCTCTATCAAGCTCTAGGCGATCTTGAGGAATGTTTGGAATCAAGTTCTGGATCAAATTTTGTACCGCTGCTGGAGTGTCAGTGATGGATTCGGGCAGCCCCCTGATCCGGAAATTGTATCTCCTGGATCTGCTCTCCAACTCGTCGATCCTGGAAAGGGCCACATCCAATTGCTCCTGTACTGTATGAATATGTTCTGAGTTCTGATCTGTGGCTGCCACTGTTTGATCAAGCTTGTCTTCTATCGCTTCAATTCTGGTGCCCAGATTCTGGAAATCTGCTTTCAAATCTCCTGTTATTTTGGTAGCAGTCTGAGCGAGTCCCCTATCCAGGAGTTCAGCCAGAGCCTGATATAAGTCAGTCACAGAGAATGCAGAAGCTGCTGACAGGGTGCTGACAGAGAATTGAGCAGGCTGGCTCCTTATGTTAGGTCCTATGAGGGGTAGTGCAGAGCCCTCCCTGTTAATGCCCTCCATATTACTGCCTTCCAGGGGTTCTGTGGGAGTTGTTGAGGGGGACATGTCCTGCTGGTAACTTACTTGGACCAGTGGGGTAAAAGGCAGGGGTACCATATTTGGAAAAATCCTTCCCTCAGGCATCTCTTCAGCTCCGTTCTTGTGAGGTGCTGCAGCGGCGGCCATCTTGGATTTTTGCCGTTTTTCCAAATGAATAAAAAGCGTCTTTAAAGTGTCCCTTTAAAGAAATTATAATAATAGGGGGGTGCCCTGATGTCTGGGGGTGCCGTGTATGGTGAAAGCTCCCCTTCCAGCCCGTTTCTGGCTGACTTATGGGCGCCGCTGGTCTGGGGTGATGAGGAGCTCCTGGCTCAAGCAGCCATCCTCAGAGCTCCGCGCATGCGCCTCCTTATTATACCTTTTCATGTGACAACACTGAAGAAATTTCAACTTTGCTACAATGTAAAGTAGTGAGTGAACAGCTTGTATAACAGTGTAAATTTGCTGTCCCCTCAAAATAACTCAACACACAGGCATTGAAGTCTAAACCACTGGCAACAAAAGTGAGTACACCCTTAAGTGAAAATGTCCAAATTGGGCTCAATTAGCCATGCATCCGGCAGGAGGAACTAGGAAAGGAGCTCGGCCACGCTACAGGCTGCAGCATTTATAGGAAGCGGCGGCGCTCTGCTGGGGCCCCAAGTTGCTTGTTTTGCCTGTCCTGTTCCGACAGGCCTGCTCCTCAGTAAGGTGTTCAGTAAGCTGTTCTAAATGACTTTTCACCGCCCAGATGATGGTGGAAAGCTTACTGAGGAGAAACAGGAAGTGAGAAATTCAAACAAAGAAAAAAAACATTTAGAAGGGAAATTAAAGGAAAAGGCAAGTGAACCAACAATGCACTAGCTTAAAGCGGGGTTCACCCTAAAAAAAAATGTCTAACATTACATGGAGCCGATCTATGAGACCGACAGTATGCTGTTGTTTTTTTTTTTGCATACATACCATTTTAAGAATATTTTCACCCCTGGCTGCCGGGTAGGTAATCGTGCGGGACTGGGCGTTCCTATTCACAGGCTGTAAGTGACGTTCTTCTGACCGGAGCATACTGCGCGTCACGAGTTGCCGAAAGAAGCCGAACATCGGTGCGCAGGCGCTGTATAGAGCCGCAACGATGTTCGGCTTCTTTCGGCAACTCGTGACGCGCAGTATACGCCGGTCGGAAGCACGTCAATCACAGCCTGTGATTAGGAACGCCCACTCCGGCGGGGAAGCCTGGGGTGAAAATAGCCCTAAAATGGTATGTACGCAAAAAAAAAAACAGCATACTGTCGGTCTCATAGGACGGCTTCATGTAATGTTAGAATTTTTTTTTGGGTGAATCCCCACTTTAACCACTTCACCACCGCCGCATATACATATACATCGGCAGAATGGCACGTACAGGCAGATGGACTTCCCTGTACGTCCCTGCCTAGACGTGGGTCGGGGGTCCGATCGGGACCCCCCCCAGTACATGCGGCGGTCAATAATTCCGTGGGAGCGATCCGGAATGAGGGGGCAGCTGTTCATTTTTGTCCGCCCCCTCGTGATCGCTCCCAGCGAATCCGCTCCCTCCCTGCTCTGCACTTCCTCTGCCTGTGTAATATAAACACTGGCAGAGGAAGTGATGTCACCTCTCCTCTCGGCGGTATTTTCAATCCGGCGAGAGGAGAGAAAACATCACAAGTAAGTTGCACCAACAGCACACTGACACCAGTACACATAGGCACATTAACCCCTTCAGATCACCCCCCCCCATCCCCCTATCACAGTGTCACTGATTGCAGTGATCATATATTTACTGATCACTGCATTTAGTGTCAGTGTGACAGTTAGTGTGACAGGCAGTTAGTGTTAGGTCCAGGGTAGCCCCCGTAGCCCCCCTAATAAAGGTTTAACCCCTTGATCACCTCCCTAGTTAACCCTTTCACCCCCTTTTGCCAGTGTCACTAAGCGATTGTTTTTCTGATCGCTGTATTAGTGTCGCTGTTGTCGCTAGGTAGCTATTTATTTTTTGATTGCGATTTTTTTTTTTTTACTAAAGACATGTGACTGAATACATTTTGGCCAAAATGTTTGACTAAAATGTAGTTTATTCGATTTTTCTTATAACAAAATTTGAAAATTGTCGGTCTTTTTGCGTTTATATCGCAAAAAATAACAATCGCGGATACAATCAAATACCATCAGAAGAAAGGACGCAAATTTTGTTTGGGACCCATGTCGCACGGCCGCGCAATTGTCTGTTAAAGCGATGCAGTGCCGAATTGTAAAAACACCTTTGGGCATTTAGCGGCATATTGGTCCGAGGCTTAAGTGGTTAAAGCGGGGGTTCACTCTAAAAAAAATGTCTAACATTACATGGAGCCGACCTATGAAACCGACAGTATGCTGTTGTTTTTTTTTTTTTTTGCGTACATACCATTTTATGGCTATTTTCACCCCTGGCTTCTGGGTAGGTAATCGTGCGGGACTGGGCGTTCCTATTCACAGGCTGTGATTGACGTTCTTCCGACCGGAGCATACTGCGCGTCACGAGTTGCCGAAAGAAGCCGAACACAGGTGCACAGGCACCGTATAGAGCCGCACCGACGTTCGGCTTCTTTCGGCAACTCATGACGCGCAGTATGCACCGGTCGGAAGCACGTCAATCACAGCCTGTGATTAGGAACATCCACTCCGGCGGGGAAGCCAGGGGTGAAAATAGCCCTAAAATGGTATGTACGCAAAAAAAAAAAAACAACAGCATACTGTCGGTCTCATGGTTCGGCTCCATGTAATGTTAGAATAATTTTTTGGGTGAATCCCCGTTTTAAAGGAACCAATTTAGAAAATAAAAGAGGAACCTTTACAACCCCTTTAACCACTTGCTTACTGGGTGGGCACATAAACCCCCTTCGTTCCCAGGCGAAATTTCAGCTTCCGGCACTGCTTCGCTTTAACTGACATTTGCGCGGTCGTGCAACGTGGCTCCCAAACAAAATTGACATCCTTTTTTCCCCACAAATAGAGCTTTATTTTGGTGGTATTTGATCACCTCTGCGGTTTTTATTTTTTGCACTATAAACAAAAAAAGAGCGACAATTTAAAAAAAATATATATATTTTTTACTTGTTGCTATAATAAATATCCCAATTTTTTTTTTAAAAAACTATTTTTTTTTCACAGTTAAGGCCGATACGTATTTTTCGACGTATTTTTGTAAAAAAAAAAAAAACGCAATAAGCAACTGGTTTGCGCAAAAGTTATAGCGCCTACAAAATGGTGAACAGAATTATGATTTTTTGTGGCGCGCGTGGGTAATGCACTAGAAATCACGTCCAAAGACGTCTAGTTGGCGCCTCAGGTCCGCGCTGTTGTAGTATTTTGTCAATAGCGTGGGTCTGAAGTGGTTAATGTCTGTGTGTTGAGTTATTTTAAGGGGACATCAAATTTACACTGTTATACAAGCTGTACACTCACTACTTTACATTGTAGCAAAGTGTCAGCTCTTCAGTGTTGTCACATGAAAAGATATAATAAAATATTTACAAACATGTGAGGGGTGTACTCACTTTTGTGAGATGCTGTGTGTATATATATATCTATATATATATATCTATATATATATATATATAGATATATATATATAGATATATATTGTATATAGCCAATGGTGATAGTGTAATTGTCATTGATTTCATTTATTCCTTAATGTGATGGATGGTTTCATTGTAAGAATATATGGATTGTTCTCTGAAATCAAATTGTGCGTCTTCTATAAAATCCTCCCCCTGGCATGTCCTTCTTCCACACCCTCTGATGTCAGCTGCAGAGCTCAGGGGGGAGAGGAGAGATGAGGAGGTGAGAGAAAGAGGAGGAGGACATAGAGGAGTACCCTGCAGAGAGGAAGAGCATCTGACCCATTTCCTTTTGCAATTTCAGTGCTGGGAACAGTAGCTGAGTGGAGGGGGGGATAGTATAACAAGAGTGGGCTTAGATCTGGTGTAATCAGGAGACACGACAAGCAGGTATCTGCATCCAGAGCTGAGGAAACAATAATCAGCATCAGCAGGGACGGGATCAGTAGAGGACACGCTGTGACAAGGACAGCAGAACCATAGACACACACATACCAGCAGCACATACACTGCATTGTGAAGATAAGGAGAGACACACTGTCACTGTAAGTACCAGATACAAAAAGAAGACAGGAATGCGTTACCGCTTTAGCCAAAAAAAGCAGCCTACATTGTTGTATTAACTGTCATTAGGATTACAGGAGACCACGCTGCGGAGGCCAACGCAACCCCCTTCATCACCAAATTGGCGCTGATACACTCATTGACGTGGACTGCTCTATTGCTGTGGGTTTACCTAACGAGGGCTGCATGTGGATCTCGAACTGATCTGTCCCTTCTCTTCTTACCACTGCCAGCTCGGAGCTGAAATGGGCACCCAGGGCACTGGTAGGAAAAGACACCCCAACCGGGAAAGACTGTCTGCTGAGGACCATGCCTTGAATCAGATAGCTCGAGAGGTGAGTGATGATTCCCAATAGATCTGTTTTATAATCAGATGTGTGTACTTGAGTCATTGGTGTGCGCAGCGTATAGCATTAGGGTGTGCACCCCAAAGCCCAAACACATATGCGTGTGTGTGCATGTGTATGTATACTAACAGTGTCAGTAGAGCAATGGACAGTGTCAGTAGGGCAGAGATTGGTGTCAGTAGGGCAGTGGACAGTGTAAGTAGATTTAATTTTTATCATTATTTTTTTATTATTTTTTTATTTTTTTATATATATATTGTTTTTTATTTTCCATTATTATTATATTATTTTATAATAATATTTAGGGTTGTCCAGATACCGATACTAGTATCGGTATCGGGACCGATACCGAGTATATGCGGGAGTACTTGTACTCGCGCAAATGCTCCCGATGCCTAAATAGAATACTTTTTTTGTATTTATCAACATGTTCTGTGAAAATTATTTGAGTTTTTTACAACTGCGTGACAAGAAAATAAAACATTTTTACTCATTTTTATTCTTTTATAATGTCTTGAGTTAGAGTTCTTCATAATTCTAAAGAAAATATCCTTAGTCTGTATTGTGGTTTGAAAACTGTCACATGACATTTAAAAAAAGTATCGGTATTCGGTATCAGGGAGTATCGGTACTTGTACTCGGTCCTAAAAAAGTGGTATCGGGACAACCCTAATAATATTATTATATTTTTTTAGGAGACCTGCTAGGGGGCTTTGAAATATCAGGGGTCTAAGCCGAGGGAATCTTCACCATATGGGGTGATTAGGATGTGCCCAGGCACACCTGGCACACCCTGCGCGCACGCCTATGACTTGAGTATATATATCCAGATGTATCCTACAATGTGCCGCCCACGTGATCCCTTAGTTGGTACAGAAATGTGGGCGATTTGGCTGCCATCAGTCCATCTCCTTGTCTCTCAACATCTCATATCGTGTGTCTGTCATTTTAAAGAAAAGTTCCCAGAAATTGCGTGAAACTTCTTTGGTACATACGGGGTTAAAAGGCCAAAAGAAAGAATGAGCCATTCCCAGGAGTGCTCCTCATTCCTTGTCATATGGCCAAGCTCAGATTGTGACAAGGCCCTTTCAGCTGTCCCGTCACCTGGTGCTGCTGTCAGGCATTAAGATGTCCTAAGCCTTCTGTCCCTGATAATGAAGCCTTGTTAACCCTTCCTGGGATTGTTTACATATGCAGTCTGTCTTTCTTCTTTTGCAGTCTGTGTGTTCAGCTTTAAAAAAAAAAAAAAAAAAGTACGTCAGATGGAAAATATTGTTTTGCCAAAGAAGACGTTATACTTAAAAAACAAACAAAAAAAAAGGACATATTGGGGGATGATCTACTAAAGGAGTAGAGAGCGCTCACAATGCAAAGGGACTTTTTACTTACCTTAGTAAATGTGGTGAACGTTTGCTATGCAAAGAATTCCTAATCACAAGCTAGGGAAAAAATATATATATAATCATTTTTGCTTGTATATGATTGGATGCTAGAAGTCAGCACAACTGCACCTTATTAACTAAAGATGTTGTAAAGGTAAAAAAAGGAAATTCCTAAATAGCTTCCTTTACCTTAGTGCAGTCCTCCTTCACTTACCTCATCCTTCCATTTTGTTTTAAATGTCCTTATTTCTTCTGAGAAATCCTCACTTCCTGTTCTTCTGCCTGTAACTACACACAGTAATGCAAGGCTTTCTCCCTGGTGTGGAGTGTCGTGCTCGCCCCCTCCCTTAGGGCGACCACGTATCCTGGATTGCCTGGGACAGTCTCGCATTTTGCAGGTCTGTCCCGGGCACCTTCATTCCAGGACAATACAGTGTCCCGGAATGAAACTGACACAGCCACCCCCCCCCCCCCGGGCCAATCTGATGACCCCATAAAAGGCCGCCACATCACCGCTTCACTCACTGACAGTACTTGTCCTGGCCGGGAATGCCTGGAGGAGCACAATCCCGGCCCCCTGCTTGTGATTGGAGAAATCATAAATCCCGTCTCTTGTGTCCAATCACTGTGCTGTGATGCGTTACAGCAAAAGCTGATTTTTGGGAAGGGGGGGTGACCCTGAATGGTAGTTTGGAAATGTGGTCGCCCTACCCTCCCTTGGACTACAGAAGAGTCAGGAAGCTCTCTTTGTTACAGATAGAAAAAGGAGCCGTGTGTTAGTGGGCATCCTGACTCTCCTGAAGTCCAAGGGAGGGGGCGAGCACGACACTCCACACCAGGGAGAAAGCCTCGCATTACTGTGTGGAGTTACAGACAGAAGAACAGGAAGTGAGGATTTCTCAGAAGAAATAAGGACATTGAAAGCGGAGTTCCACCCAAAAGTGGAACTTCCGCTTAATCCACTCCTCGCCCCCTTACATGCCACATTTGGCATGTATTTTTGGGGGGGGGGGAGTGGGGGCTTCAGGAGGAGTGGGACTTCCTGTCCCACTTCCTCCTTCCGCCGAGGGGCTGCTAAGGCGATACGTCATATCGCCTTTTGGCAGCCACTCCCTGTAGGCGATCGCCTGGGACACGTGACAGGTCCCAGGCGTTCGCCTGTCCAATCAGATGGCGCAGCGCCGCTCGCGCATGTGCAGTGGGTGACCGGCCGTGAAGCCGAAAGCTGTCACGGCCGGGTGCCCACACTTAGAATGAAGACGCCGGCGGGAGAGGGGGGGAGAGGAGCAGAGCCCCGGCCAGCGCGTCACTGAAACGTGGAGCAGGTGAGTGTATGTTTATTAAAAACCAACAGCTACACTTTTTGTAGCTGCTGACTTTTAATAAACATTAAAAATGACTGGAACACCCCTTTAAAGGCAATATCGAAGGGTGAGGTAAGTGGAGGACGTGGAGTGAAGGAGGACTGCACTAAGGTAAAGGAAGCTATTTAGGGGAAAAAAATTGTACCTTTACAACCCCTTAAGCTAAGAGAAAATTCTGTTGCACACAAAAAGTTTACTTCTTTAGTAAACTGATCCCAGAGTTGACATGTAACTACACTTTGAAGGATTGATCCACCCAGAACTGATACTTCAGTTTAGTGCAGATGCTGACAGTGGTGAGATTTTCTCTGTAGGTCCTCTGTAGGTTCCTTGGTATTCAGTCTCGCTTCTACTGCTGCACAAAGACATCTCACTCTCCTTCAATTGCATTTTTTCCTTCATACATAAAATAATTGAACAAAAAGGAAAGTAAAGGCCCATACACACAACAATTGTCTTATAGATGTGTTTTGTCGGATAATCCTACCATCTGTATGCTCCATCGGACAATTGTTGTCGGAATTTCCGACAACAAATGTTGGGTGTTCATGCTCTCAAATTGTCCAACAACAAATGTGTTCTGTCGGATCATCTGATCGCGTGTACACAAGTCCGTCGGACTAAAATCCAAAGTACAAACACGCATGCTCCAAACCAATGCTAACCATAGCAGAAGTTGCCCAAAGGGTGGCGCTAAAGAGCAGAAAAAACACATAGTTTTGTGAATGTTGGCTTAAAAAGTTCTGCTGTCTGTATGCAGAACAAGTTCACGGCCAACGCCCACGGATTTGTCCAATGGGAGTCTGATTGTGTGTACGAGGCTTAAAGCTGGCCATACACTGAGCGAATTGTGGCCAGTTCCTGAATTCGCTCAGTGGGCTGTCCTTCTAGCTCTGCTCCATCCAATAAAAGTCAATGATCAAATTTTGTTGAAGAAGCCTGCTGAAAAACTTTCAGTCGAACAGCTGCAGCATTCCAGTTAAACACAGCCATTGTTCGGGTGTTCTAACAGCCCTTGTAAGCAGCTGACAGAATACAGGTATGGCAGGGGTCAAGTCCTGGGAAAAAAGTGTGGGAAATCCCACCCAAGATCCACTCCCCCACCAAAAAAAATAAAAAATGATACGCTCATATGCATAATTACTAAACTGCTTTATTTATTTTTTTCGATCCACTGTACTTTAGTAATCCTTTATGTTACTGCCCGCTTCCTGTATATGGATTCATCGGGTAGTGTGTGGGTATTACGTTACTTCCTCGATGCCGCAATGTCTCCTGGGAGCTTTTGTCATTGTTCCCAGGAGAAACTGCGGAGGTCTGCCGCGAGTTATCGTGGGATTTAGAAAGAACTTTAAGCAAGTTCTTTCTAAATCTCTGCAATGTCAACATTCAACATTGAGGAAGTGACGGAATACCCGAACACTACCCGATAAATCCATATACAGGAAGCAGCCAGTAACATAAAGGATTACTAAGGTTCGCTGCCCCTGACAGTGACTCAAGCTGGGCATCGCCGCTTAGTGAAGGATTGGCTCAGGCGGCTTGGCTGCTCTAGTCCTGAAAAGGGAACTGCGTTCCTGCTGTGAAAAAAGTGCAGGGACGCCGTTCCCACTTGAGCCCTGAGGCATGGCGAATCTTGGAATTCCAGATGCTTTGGAACTACATTTCCCATGATGCTTATGCACGCTGCAGTGTAGTTGAGCATCATGGGAGATGTAGTTCCAAAACATCTGGGGTGCCAAGGTTCGCCATCACTGCAATAGTCCAACTGGGGGAATCACCCATCTGTGCCGTTTAGAGTCAAAGAATCAGATTCCATTTTTTTTTGTCAAAACTTAATTTAACAAGCTGAAGTTAGAAGCCAATTGGTTACCATGCTCAGCTGCACCAGATTTTGCACTTAGTAAATCAAACCCTGTATTTCCAAATTAAAGCGGAGCTCCACCAAAAAGTGGATGCTGGGCCAAACATGCAGCAACCAAAGTCATAGTTAACATGACAATAAACTGAAATTAAGAACAAAAAATCTATTCAAGTATGTATTCCAAAACTCAAAAAAAGTACCTTCTACTGCTCTCGGCCTCCTCCAAATGCCCCCCTTTTTTTTTACTGCTGTGATCTAACTTTATGGTAGAGCAGGGATATGTAATTAGCAGACCTCCAGCTGTTGCAGAGCTACAAGTCCCATGAGGCAAAGCAAGACTCTGACTGCCACAAGCATGACACCCAGAGGCATGATGGGACTGCTGGAGGTCCACTAATTGCATATCCCTGTGCTATGTTCATTCTCCATGGACCCACTATATGTAGGAACAAAGCCACCCTCTCTTGCCTTCTCCTGAGATGAACTAGGGACTATGGACTATGGGATTTGTATTGTGCACAGAGCAGTGCACATGACCGCAACCAGGGCTTTTTTTTTCAGGTGGAACTTGGTGGAACTCAGTTCCACCACCTTTGGCTCAGACCCTTTAGTGCCTGCTCACCACAATCACTTAAACACAGAAGTCCAGTTTCTGTGTTTACAAGTGACAGCTCTGCACTCTGTGCGCATCCCTCCTGAACTCTGCACTCTGTATGTAATGCAATACTGGTATTTAATGCCCCTTTAAGACCCTCCTACTGTTTGTGAGGTGTGTGTGGGGGCAGAGGTTTTTGGGGTGTTCGTGGTTGATTTCCAGCACCTATTGTTTTAGAAATAAAGCCCTTACCTCAACTAATGTGCACTGCTCCTGCCAAACAAATGGAAGTGAAGGGAAAAGGAGAGGTTCAGGGCTCATAGTGTATGTTACTAGAAGATATCAAAACAGAGCATGAAACAGTGTAATGAAAAATAGATTACAGAGCCATGAAGTAGTAAAGATTATTAGAAGAATAAGGATATTGTTTAGTGTCATATTAAAGTGGATGTAAACCCTCCATATACCCAGTGAAGTGAACAGCCTCAGATGATACAAAGGAATGAACCAAATCTCCCTACATAAGTTTTATATGTATATCTGCTGTCTTCACATTTATATACTGTTTAGAAAGTTGAGATCGTGTTAGGAGATTTTCTCTTTCCGGTTAACACAGAGTGTGATTTCTGGGCATACAGCCAAGATAGCTAACATTGCTGATTGGTTTTACTGTCAAAAAAAAAACATTGCTGATTGGAGGAAAGGCACACACCCCCTTCTCCTCATAGGCAGAGACTCTCAGAGGTGTTTTGTAATAGAACCTGCTCTCTGCTGATCTATTTTAGCAACCTCCCCGGACAGAAGATTCAGTCTGCTTTTGTCTAAAAAGTCTGAGAATTTGTCAGGAGTTATCAGGCTGATAACAGAGGAACTGGTTTGGGACTTAGCTCATTGAAGAGAGATAACAAAATACTGCAGATATATGTGCCCAGCTCAAATTTCAGGAATCGGGTTTACATCCACTTTAAGTCAGAATCCTGATCTGTATACTTTTTGCAGGGCAAATACTGACTCCCAGGCAACTCTTTTTCATCCTTACAAATTACCTTTAATGTCTGCAATGAACTTCATTTCGTTGGATTATGGAAGATTTCATTAGAAGTCACAACACTCATTGATGAACCATTGATGACTATGTTTCTGGCCTCCACCCAATAGATTAATCATCTACAAGAATTATTTCTTATGGGACTAAGCTTCTTACCCCGTCATACACTATATATAAATATGTATTTATAGTGATAGACTAGATCTAGGCTGAAGTCCAGTGTAGAAAGCCGGGGTATTAGTGTGGGTAGTGCAGAATGCTTCCTGCTGAGACAAGGCCTAAAATAGGCAGCTCTGGGTCAAGGCAGATGGCAGGTCTGTGTTCCAGCAGTCAAGCCTGATCTGTGTCATGTCGATGGTTTAGTGGCAGGCTAATAGTTTAGATAACCCCCAGCTCTGCTTTGGTGTCATTAAACAGTTTGGAAAAAACTCTGCTGTTATTGTGCCAAGAGACCATATCATTTATTTTTTTAGAAAGTGACAGTTCCTCATTTCAACATATCGTCTACCAATTTCAACTTAACATGCTCTTTAGAATATTAATGTTGTGGTAATTTATGTATGCATATTGAGATAAATAGAAGAGATATTGAGGGTTTGAATACTAAATATTTACTGTGTCCTTATTGTAGCACTACCCCCGAAGGAGCTGCTGGTTTGATTTGGGCGGCATGTTACCTCTATTTCTCCGCCGTCTAGGGTACTGGATGAGAGCTGTAAGAAAGTCAATGTCCACACTGCGGGTATCTTTTTCTGTGCTTTATTACCCAACGGGGAAAAAATTGTAAAAGTAGTAGTGGGTGAGAAGATATAAGAAGTAGTATGTAGTGAATATAGGCCTACAACTGCATTCCGGAAACAGTCCTGCTTCCAACGACAACTTTCGTCGCCACTCTAGCCAGAGTGGGTATAGTGCACCTGTATAGGCCTCTCTCACCAGCCTAGCAGCCAGAGTGTCACCCGGAACTTTAGCAGTCTCTGCCACAGACCTTCCCAAAGGTGGAGATATTCTCGGTCCAAAATCCTAATCAACACTGGATTAAGCACCCGGATCTCGCTTGAACAGCTTTAGTAATTTTGGGACTGAGGCCTCGTACACACGAGGGGATATGTCCGCTGAAAACGGTCCGATGGACCGTTTCAGCAGACATCTCCGCTCGTGTGTATGGGCTAGCGGACAGATTTCTCCACCCGACAGATTTCAAAGCATGCTTTGAAATCCATCCGGTGGAATCTGTCCGCCCGACATGTCTGCTGGTTAGTACACTTACCAGCAGACATGTCGTCCCCCACCGCCGCCGCGCCGCCGCCGAATGGATTCGGCGCATGCGCGGAAGTGTTTAACTTCCTGGTGCGGTGACGTGGCGGTGACGTGGCGGCGTCAACGTCACCGCCGCGTCACCGCCACGTCACCGCGCCGTCCGGGGGCGGGGAATTTGATCCGATGGTGTGTACACGCCATCGGATCAAACTCCCGATCGGACATATCCGATGGAAATGGTCCGCAGACCGTTTTCATCGGATATGTCCGATCGTGTGTACGAGGCCTGATAGGCGACCATCATTCAGCTTCTCAGAAACGATGTGTCATTAGATGAAGCAGTAGGCCTCTCTTGAGATACCAGCCTTGTGTTTGGTATTTCCCAGACAGGTTTTTCATCGGTCGGCTTCCTCCCTCGGGACGGACAGCACAGGACCACTTCATAAATTGCAGACCCAGTCTACCCACTGAGACTACAAGGTAGATTATTTGCTCCAGACCAACGTGGTCCCAGAGCCAGGAACACTTGAACACACACCCTGGCCAGGGTGGTGGAACGGCTGCCCAGGCGGATGGTGGCGACAACTACCCCGAACCAATGGGGTCCTCCCCTTAAATACCCCTCCCCAGCATGCACAGCGAGGCGATCAACCCTCCTGATTGGCTGCCGAGGAGAAATATCCACGCTACCCTGACTCTACTGCTGCCACCTGTCGGTCCGGGTGGGACCAACTCCCCACACAACGACAGTGTACACACACACACATAGTACAGCCAAAGCTGGAACAGAGACCCTAAATTTAGCCAAATAAACACGGTCAGAGGCAACTAACTCACTGACCACCCTCGAAATTTACAGCAGCACCGGCTTATATGCTTATATGTAAAAAAGTGGCCTCCACAATATTTAAGAGAGAATTTATTTGGTTGGTATGTGCCACAGGACCTGCTTTTCCTTGAGGATCGAAACATACTTTTGTGATGCACTGTGAACACTGCAACAGATGTAACGTGCCTTAGCGTATTGTGGTGCTATTCATTTTGAATGGCATTTCAGCTTATTAAGGCAACACAGCTATGACACAGCCATGGCATTGCAATACAACACATGGTGACACACTACTGCATGTCCCTTTTTTGCCCAATTTTATGTGTTGGCATACCCTATTACGCAGCACTCTCCACTCCCTGCACCCTCTATCACATGTCACTCTGCACCCCCGGCATCCCCATTACCGATCATAGTGCACCTCCTAAATCCCTATTAACCAGCACACAGTGCATGCCCTGCATTCCCCTCTATCCAGCACATTGCACTCCCTGCATTCCCCTCTATCCAGCACAGTGCACCCCCTGCATTCCCCCTTATCCAGCACAGTGCACCGCCTGCATTCCCCTCTATTCAGCACCGTGCACCCCCTGCATTCCTCTCTTTCCAGCACAGTGCACTCCCTGCATTACCCTCTATCTAGCACAGTGCACTCCCTGCATTCCTCTCTATCCAGCACAGTGCACCCCCTGCATTCCCCTCTATCCAGCACCGTGCACCCCCTGCATCCCTCTCTTTCCAGAACAGTGCACCCCCTGCATTCCCCTCTATCCAGCACAGTGCACCCCTGCATTCCCCTCTATCCAGCACGGTGCATCCCCCGCATTCCTCTTGTAGCACTACCTCCGTAGGAGCTGCTGATTTAAATTCGGGCCTTGCACGTTACCTCGCTCTTCGTTGTCTAGGGCAGGGGTCTCCATGCTTTTAAAGAAAAGGGCCAGTTTAAGGTCTTTCCGGCTTCAGGGGGGCCAGATTCTGACCAGGTGGGGTAGAAAATGCCCCAGGGCCGAGCATCAGTGAGAATAAACATGGCCCCAGTGTTGGTGGGCAGCACTAGGAGGAGGAATAGTGTTCCATCATTGCTATTAGTCTAAGAAATAGTGCCCCATTGTTGGTGCCATTGGGGGGAATAGTGCCTCATATCATTGGGACCAATACTGCCCCAAGGGCCGGATGAAGGCTAGCAAAAGGGCCACATCCGGCCCTTGGGCCATAGTTTGGAGACCCCTGGTCTAGGGGATAAGATGAGAGTCTAAGAAACTTCAATGTCCACACAAGTTGTAAATCCATGTTCTGTCAGGTTTTATTTCACACAAACTTGTATAGGTAGAGGAATGGAGGGTCAGGGGAAAGTGCAGGCACACGATGCAGATCACTTCTAAGTTTCAAAAGTCGCACTCACCACTTTCATCAGAGTGGGTATTGCTCACCTGGATAGGCCGCTCTCACTGGCTTAGCAGCGGGGATGATGCACAGACAAAAATAATACAGTCTCTGCCACAGACCTTTCTTTGAAGATAGAAATAAACTGTTTCAGAATCCTCTGCCACAGGATTTAGTATCCGGATTTCCAGCCGTACAGTTTAGAGCCTTTAAGCCGACCCGGCAAAACTGTAAGGCGTCATGGAATACGGTGCATCATTCAATAAAGTTACCAGGCCTCTCCCGAGATACCAGCCTTCCGCTTGGTCCTCCCAGGACAGGTCCTCTACTGGATTCCTCCATTGAGTGGCTTCCTCCTGCTGGACAGACAGCACAGGATCACCTTCAAAGTGCAGGCCCCAGTCAAGACAACTGGACCTACCTGGTCCGAAATGCAGCCTTGGGCCAAGGTGGTACCGGGGCTGTACATGGACCATCACATACCTCAAGCCAGGTGCTCTGCAAATGTACAACTTGCCAGTGAAAATGTGCAGAGACTTACAATTCAACACTACCACAAATTTGTGGCAAGTTATCCTTGCTATCTTGCCTCCTGATTGTATGGGGCAGTACGAACTGGCTGCCTAAATATATTACAGGTGCAGTAAAAAAAAAGGTGAGCAAAGACTTAAGCCTCAAACACACAATGGGAATATTGTACGAATGATTGTCCGTTTATTTGTATGATAGTCTCATACCAAAAATGAGGTTACTAAACTTCCGAAAAATCTCATAGGACAGAATACAACTTTGGAAGTTATGTAATGTATTGAATTGTATTGTAATATATTCTTTCATTTGCAAGGATGCGTGGTCTTGCTCTTCCAAAAATTTTTCAGGTGAATACTGTACTGATTAAACAAAAATCGTACAATCTAGCAACGTATGAGAAAAAATGTTGTGTTTGTCCCCTCGGATCATTTTGGATGAACTGTTGTAATTGGCTCTCGAAAGCTACGTACTAACAATTAGATTATCGTACGAGTGCTTCGAACGCGTTTTTTTTTGTCTGAATTTCTGTGTGTACTAGGCTTAAAGCCCTGTACACACGGGCCAGAATCTCGTCAGGAAAAAACCCTCTTTTTTCCTGATGAGAATCTCTTGCCGCCCGAGTGTACAGACACTCCTTTCAAAAGAACTGCGGCTTATTTGAAAGGCAAGAACACGGTGACGTCATTGCGTATGACGAGCATGCACTCGTCACATTCGATGACGTCGCCGCCATCTTGCTGCACCCTACCTATGCCTAGGAAGCTACCGCGCATGCGTAAAAGTCATTTCGAGCATGCGCAGGTTTCCACGGCGACAGGTAAGTATACACACTCTTGGGTTTCTCGCCAGGAAAACACTGCCAAGAATCACGACGAGAAAATAGAGAGCAGGTTCTCTATTTTTCTCGTCGAGATTTTAGCCAGTTTTCTTGACGAGAAACCTCAAAGCCTCGTACACACGCTCGGTATACTCGGCAAGAAAGCTCTGCCAGCAGTTTTCTTGCTGGTTCTTGCCGAGTAAACCGAGCGTGTGTACGAGGCTTAACAGTTCAATTGCTTTAGAAAACAGCCATAGACCGCTTAGAAAAGCCTGTCCCCTGCCAGCATGCTCCAGAGAAAGACCCTTTGAGCTCAGTATGAAAGCATTGGTCTTTCTGCAGAGGTCCACATGCCACAGTGCCAAGTAAGAGCCACAGTTCCCTCATTTGCAGGAAGTAATTGATCAGCAATTGACATGTTAGACCTCAACAGAGAGACAATTGAAAGGTGAGCTGGGGTTTGAGGTGGTGCACCGAGATGTACTTAGCTGATTTAAACTAAATGTTTAGCTGGGCTTTATTGTCATTGCTGACAAAACATTTGCACTAATATTGGCCTCCTTAGAGCTGAATCATGAGTTGATAAAAAGCAGGCAGGACTCTTTAACTCACTTGCCAGATTCAGTCTTAATTATTTAGTAACCCATGAAAACCCAGTAAAAATGTAGGTTTGGTCTGTCTTCTAGCCCAAAATAAATATCAGGTTTCTATATTTACCTGCACACAACTGTTAAAGAGGAGCTCCAGGCTCAACCAAAAAATTAAAGTTAGCAGCTACAAATACTGTGGCTGCTGACTTTTAATATAAGGACACTTACCTGTCCAGGGATCCAGTGATGTCCTCACCCAAACCGATTCTTCAATCGGCTTCAGATGCAGGTTCTGGCATCATAAGTAAGGGAAACCATAGGTAAAGCCTTGCGGCTTCACAGCAGGTTTCCTGTACTGACTTCAACCTGATAGAACACCTTTGGAATGAATTCAAGCGGACACAGCAAGCCAGGCCTTCTTGTCCAACATCAGTGTCTGACCTCACAAATACGCTTCTGGAAGAATGGTCAAACATTCTCATAGACACCCTCCTAAACTTTGTGGACAGCCTTCCCAGAAGAGTTGAAGCTGTTATAGCTTCAAAGGGTGGGCCAACTCAATACTGAACCCTACAGACTAAGACTGGGATGCCATTCAAGTTTATGTAGCAGGCGTCCTAATACTTTTGGTAATATAGTGTATATTGGTCCACCTTGGACCAATGTAAGTATGCATGTTTGATACCTAGACAATCTCTGTAAAAGCTGGAAATCACTGCAGTGGACACTGTACTGCAGTGATTTTCTTTGCCTTTGGGGTCCAATGCCACCATACAAAGCATACAAAGCATTCTCTGATCGGACAAGATGGAGAGGCAATGCATCGATAACTCGATCGCCACCTCATCCAATAACAGAATGCCTTGTATCCACTAAAAAAATATAAGGCGTTCTCTGCTGAGCGCCTTTACATTCACTATGCAGCAAAGCATCTTCACAACATGGGACCCTGAAGACAGCAAGGACCATTGTGGTAGTGGTGTCTACTACAGTGATTCCCTGTTTCCATGGGGATTGGACATGGAATGTGCATACTTACTTTGGGCCAACTATGCAAAAAATCTATATCTAGAATTCAACTTTAAACAGGGCAGTCTTTAAGGCAGGGCAAAAGGGGAATCTCCCCTGGGCCCTGTTATTGTTGTGGGGCCCAAAGCAGCTGCTCTCATACTTGCCAACTATCCCAGTTTAAATTCCCTTTGCCCCTTAAAGTTTTAGTCCTTTGCTGTGTCCTGATATCTCAGTTTGAAGTGCTGCTATTAATGCTACCCAGCTCTGCCCTAGTGTTGTGTACAGATGACTCACCTGCAGACCCTGTATTTACATGTAAATAACCATCATTCATATGTAAATAACGGAAGCATTTATATGTAAAAAGCCAAGGCAGATGTCATTCATATGTAAAAAAAGGTGGCATTCATATGTATATCATGCCCCTCTGTAGTGAAGAGATGATGTGCTGTAATCTCAAGCCCACCAGTGAGCAGTATTACTGTACAATCAGTGAGCCGTAATGTGTAACCTCTGGCAACCAATCGCAATCACTGCCTGATCTGATACAGTAAACTGATTTTAAGTCTAGCTGATATTTATTTTATGTCTCAGAGCAGGTGGCAAGCAAAATTACATGGGGGGGGCACCAAGAAATTTTTTGCCCAGGGTCCAATCAACATTAAAGACGGCCCTGGCTTTAACATTTCTTAAGTCACAGAATATGTCCAGGATAAGAATGAAAATAAGTGTATGAAAATATCCCAGACGTTTTAATACTTGGCCATGACATGAAGAAAAGCTGCCTGGAGTTTGGCTTTTTGGGGGGATATAGCATCAAACCTGTTAGTTACTTGTAAGGGTGTGTATTTAATGTCCTACACACTGCACCATTCACCTGCACCGTGGCCATTCACAGAACTCATATCATGTAGATATTTTTATTTTCTCTTTCTCTCTTCTACAGTATACACAGTAAAACCTTGGATTGCAAGCATAATTTGTTCCAGAAAAATGCATGTAATCCAAGGCACTTGTATATCAAAACAAATTTCCCCATAAGAAATAATGGAAACTCAAATGATTCATTCCACAACCATTTATTCATAGGTTCTTCAGTTTATAGTCCCTATAAAAAGATTACAGTAATGTAACCGGGTTGTGTAACTATAAAATGTCCATCCACAAATGGAAGACTCCACAAGGGGATTAGACGCAAAATCCAGCAGGAGCTACAAGAGTATTATAGAGAAGAGAGACACCTCTAAGTGTAGCAATGTGTTGACAAAAATGTTGCCTCTCTTGCAAAACGCTCTTAAACCAAGTTACTCTATACAGTATATAAGTATATGTAAAAGTTTAACCACTACACTACCGGCCGCCGGCGGCACGATAGTCCTATTGTTCTGACAGGACGTCATATGACGTCCTTGTCTTTCACAGCCGCTAGGGGGAACATGATGCACGTGCCTGGTGGCAACCCACGATTGCCCAGTAACTGAGCAGGGACGTGGAGCTCTGTGTATAAACACAGAGCTCCACGTTCTGTCAGGGAGAGGAAACCGATGCTGTGTCCCTTGTACATAGGGACACAGATCGGTCACCTCCCCCAGTCAGTCCCCCTCCACACACAGTAAGAATCACTCCAAGGTTACACATTTCTCGCCCCCTAGTGTTAACCCCTTCACTTCCAGTCACATTTATACAGTAATCAGTGCATATTTATAGCACAAAAAATAAAAACCGCAGAGGTGATCAAATACCACCAAAATAAAGCTCTATTTGTGGGAAAATAAGGAGGTCAATTTTGTTTGGGAGCCACGTCGCACGACCGCGCAATTGTCAGTTAAAGCGACGCAGTGCCAGAAACTAACATTTCACCTGGGCAGGAAGGGGGTATACGTGCCCAGTAAGCAAGTGGTTAAAAACACAATACATTACAGGCAATTAGCCATTCTCTGCATGCTTCCGTTTACTGTTTACTCTATGCCCATGTGTATGCATATACAATATTGGCTCTATCCATCCACTTATCATCACTTACTCAGGCAGGACAGTTTAGTGATTTATGACCCTCAGCCTCATGACCACTGTAATGTGTTACACAAAAAGATTGCTCATCGTTACCTTGTTTTCAACTATGTGCATTAAAATAACCACTGATTAAATATTTTATATGTTAGGTGAAGGATATACAAAATATGATATTGCATCCATCTAAAATCTAATGTTTAGTATCTCCTAATTAAATTTTCCACAATGTATTCAAAATTACTTGAAATTGCATAATGTATTTTGCATTTTGTAAAGATGATTCTGCCATCAGAATTGCCCTAGTTATTGATTACAGTACAGCAGTGCTCAACAACTGGTATATGGACCAGTGATCCATTGCAGATTTCTGACCAGCCAGGCACAGATGAAATGATTTATACATTATTTTTGTTTTATTATAGTTAGTATATAGTTAGCATAGTTAAAAAAAAAAATATATGATTGGAAATCATTTTATCTTCAGTATCAAACATGTGCTTGAAGCTTTTTTCTTTGTTCTGTAGGGGGGACCGGCCAGTTGTAGTTAATACGGTGGGCTTTTTGCCCTCTCTGGCTTGGAGTCCTCTTGGACTAATAAGGTAAATGAGAAGAGGCTGGGCATCGAGCTATGTCTGGTATGCACTGATAGGGACAGCTGGGCCTCTCTGCCAGGGTGTCCCTGGTGACTGAGTTGCCTGTCCTTTAGCTCCAACTCTACAGAGCTCATTTTTATATGCCAAAAATTATATTTTTATTTGGGTAAACTTGGATCACTGCTAGCTAATTATCACAGTTCCTTTACACATCTAAGTGAGTTACAATTATTAGCGAGAGCTATTGCCTGCAATCATTACTTGTCTAAATAGCTCAAAGTTAATATGTTTGTGTTTAATTAATTGAGACCAGGAGAAATGAATTAGCATTGTTAATTGCATAAAGATGTGGGAGTACCACATAAAGTGGCATTTTTATAAAAAAATAGCAAATGCGTCATAATCTTTTTTAGCTACAAGGATATTTATACCCTTGACATCATCAATTATTTAAATTCCTCTTTTTTTAAGTTTATCAGTTACAGCTGCTGTCTTGATGTTAGTTGAGTATTAAGGGCTCATTTCCACTGGCGTTTTTACAGCCACTTTTCTGGGCGTTTTTTGCAGCTTAAAAACGCCTGTCCATGTTAGTCTATGGCCTCATGCCCACCATGACGTTTTTGAGCTGTAGATGGCTGAGACGTTTTTAAGTTGCAAAAAAAACGCGGGACCAGTGCGTTCTGAAGCTCCAGCAATAGAGCTGTAAAAACACCAGACATTAAAAAACGCGCAAAAACGCTCAAAAACGCTGCCGCTGCGTTTTTAAAGCTCCAGCTCCAAATATATTTTTTTCTCTAAAATAAACATGGACAGGCGTTTTTAAGCTGTAAAAAACGCTCAGAAAAGTGGCTGTAAAAACGCCAGTGGAAATGAGCCCTTAAAGCGGAGTTCCACCCATTTGTTTTGTTTTTTCATTTATTTAGCCCTGTTTCACACTGGTGCGATTTGACATGTCAAAACGCATGTCAAATCGGCGTCATTTGCCAGCAATTGCACTGTCCTAATTGGTGTGACGCCACATCTGTGACGCTGCACCGATTTCAAAACGTAGTTTCTGTAATACTTTTTGCAATTTCGGACCGCAATTTACATTGACATCTGTACAGAAACCTGCACAGATTTCTCTGTAATCGCGGCCAAAATCGGGACTGACAAGCTGAACTCGCACAGCGAAAGTACGGCGAAAGAGCTTGGGCTAAAAGTCAGCAGCTACAAAAAGTGTAGCTGCTGACTTTTAATAAACAGACACTCACTAGTCCCACGGTCCAGCGATGCGGCCGCCTGGAGTTACGCTCTTCTCCCCACTCCTCCCTGCGGTGCCATCATAACAACTGTGGGCACCCGGCCGTGACAGCTAATGGCTTGATGGCCAGGCGCGCACTGCTCATGCGCAAGTCGCGCTGCACTCTGCTTTTGGCCAGGCAATTTTCTGGGAGCTGTGAAGTGTCCCAGAAGATTGCAGGGAGAGAGGGGGAAGAGGAGGAGTTGCCTAGGTGGCCGAGAAGCGGAAGGAGGAAGTGGGACAGGAAGTCTCTCTAAAAGAGGGTACCCATTCCCTCCCAAAAAAAAGAATGCCAAATGTGGCATGTAAGGGGGCGAGGAGTGCTTAAAGCGTAAGTTCCGCTTTTGGGTGGAACTCTGCTTTAAGCTTGTCACACATGCAATCCAACTAGTGAACAATTCTTACTTTGCCTGCCACACATATGCACAGCTCCCAACTGTCCCTGATTTTGAGGGAATTGTCCCTGATTTGGAGCAATGTCTCTCTGTCCCTCTTTCCCCCTCATGTGTCCCTCATTTTGGTATGATCCATATAGTTGTATATAAAATGCGCTTTTTATCTTTGAAAAAGTGTTTCCCAGTGCTAAACCTTTCATCCAATTTCCAAATTGCTGCATTTGTACATTTTATAAGCCAATATAAAGGAATAGAAAATTAACTTTTTTTTTGGTTAATTCTCCCTTAAGGGGTGTGGCAAGGGGCGTGTCCTATGCCTACATACATTTGCTAATAGGTGTCCTTCATTCCCATCTCAAAATGTTGGGAGGTATGCATATGTGCTACTTTTGACTTGCTGCAGAAGAGTAAGCCCAGTGCTCTGATAATCATTGTACTCACACCAATGGATAAAGTGGAAAAATGTAACCCATGATAAATGCTTAAGTGTCAAGGTTCGATGAGTTGGGTGTTGCTGGCTAGTGAAGGTACAGGTGTCCAGTCCCAAAGCATACTGCAAAAATAGGAAGAGATAGCCTAAACGCCACATAGATCTCCATGCTCAAAGGGGTGTTCCAGCCAATATTTTTTTGTTTATTAAAAGTCAGCAGCTACAAAAAGTGTAGCTGCTGGCTTTTAATAAACAGACACTTACCTGCTCCAGCGTAAGGGGGTGAGGAGTGGGATTAGCTGAAGTTCCATTTTTGGGTGGAACTCCGCTTTAAGCCCAGAGGAGGGGGCGAAACACGTTGGAGTCTGGTCTGGATGAATTGAGCTGACAGAGAAAAGAAAAAGAAAGCGCACCAGCCTAGTGCATTATCACTTAACACTTTATTCAATAGTAATAGTATTAAAAACTACTCACAAACAGCAGATTGAACAGGCTTGTCAACAAAATAAAGGTGAATTCCCTTCGGACCACACTCCACAATGGGGGGATATGGGGAATATGCTGCTGCCTGCTGACGCGCTTCGAGGCGTCTAGTGCCTCTTCATCAGAGCTCGACAATTGAGCTGGGCTATCTCTTCCTATTTTTGTGGAAAAATTTAAAGCGCAAAACATCTATTTTTTCCTCCAAAGTTTTTATTTGTTTTCATTAGTAACGGACTAATAAAGTGGTGAAAGTTGTTGGATGAGGGAGAAAGGGAAGTGTGTCAGAACTACCAGAGCAAACTATCTGATTTTTTTTTAATTAACCTCTTGGCGCCTGACACATAAATATGGGGCTCTTGGCAGGTGGGCTTGCTCGCTCCCAACACAGTTACCAGGGGCTAACGGAAAGCTGCCAAACGTTGCTTTGGGAGCTTTCTGATCATGTGACTGCCGTGACAGCCAATCACGGCAGTCACATGATCAAAAACCCCACCTCCCGGTATCCTAAAGCCCCTATAGGGCCAGGAGGCGCTAGCTCTAAGGGGTTATTGTGATTGTAAACCCTTACATATACCCAGTGAAGTGACTGGCCTCAGATGATACACAAAGATGAAACAAATCCTCCTACATATTTTGTACTTGTTTATCAGTGGTCTTCTTTTCTTTAAATCTATTCAAAGTCCATTATTTATAAACACATCTGAGCAGTTAGAAAAAATGGGGCAGAGAGCTGAAATCACACACTGCAGAGCTCAGTGAGGAGAGCTATGAGAGCTGATTGGAGGGAAGGGCACACCCCATTAACACAGAACACAGGAACAGAGCTGAGGCTGTAAATCACAGGCTGTGTGCTGGAGATCCCTTCCCTGTCACCTTTTTTCTCTCGGTGTCAGGAAAGCTTGTCAGAAATGATATATGCTGATAGCAGAGGAACAAAGCAGCATACAGAAATTACACCTAGTGCTCTTAATTGAGACAAGTACATGCTATAGAGGTATATGCTTTGTTCATATTGTATTGTTGAGGTTTACACTTTATTGTTAGTATTCCATACCAGCAGTTGTTGCTTTTGTAGCATACGCACAAACTCAATAGAATAAACAATATAATAATAAAAAAAAAAGTCATAATTGTATTTGTATTTGTACCTTGTATTTATAACTTGTTACTATTTGTAACGTGGATGGTATCAAAACACAACCACAATACCATGTCTAGTACCCCCCCCCCCCCCTCCAAAAAAATAATTCAATATTTGATAACTAATTATCTGTGCATAGACAACATTATATATTGTTCTGTAGACTTGTGGTCTATTCCTTGGTTTTACAGAATTTAGATTTAGGGTACAGTTCCATCTTTTTTATTTCAAATTGGTATATACACTGAATCTTATTGTTGTGTGCAGGGCTGGTGCAAGGATTTTTGACACCCTAGGTGGAACCTGATTTTGCCACCCCCCCTGGCTCCACCCCTGACTCTCCCTCCTTTGCCTTGCCCATGTATACCCCACCATTTTAATGAAGCGCCCATCAAATGCATCCTTCCAGTGCCCATCAAATGCAGCCTACCTGCACCCATCAATGCAGCCTACCTGTGCCCATCAATGAATGTTTGGTTGTTTCCATTCATTCAGGAGGCGGGACACAGACAAAGAGGGATATTGTTCATAAATATTACTGTCCTGAGTGCAAGAGCCCCTTCAACTTTCAACACTAACCACACATATAAGACTCAGGATAACAGGGGTAAAACAAAATGCTGAGTCCGGTGTGGTTGTTCTGGGAGTCTGGTTAGGACAGACCAGACTTGGGTTCTTGGTCACCCTGTGCCCCTAATAGACACATATTTACACATAAGAGGGCACTCAGGGAAGCTGGGAAATGGGTTTCCAGAGCTCTCTAAGGTAAGCTGGGTTCCACAAACCCCAAGTAAATCTCGTCACACAACCCCACACCATAATCCCTCCTCCTCCAAACTTTACACTTGACATAATGCAGTCAGGCAAGTACCGTTCTCCCAGGAACTGCCAAACCTAGACACATCCATTGGATCGCCAGACAGCGAAGCGTGATCCGTCACTCCAGAGAGCACATCTCCACTGCTCTAGAGTTCAGTGGTGCCATGCTTTACACCACTGCATCCAACACTTTGCATTGCACTTGGTGATGTAAGGCTTGAATGCAGCTGCTTGGCCATGGAAACCCATTTCATGAAGCTCTCTACATGCTATTGTGCTAATTTGAAGTTTGGAGGTCTGTAACTGACTCTGTAGACAGTTGGTGACTTCTGCACACTGTGAACTTCCTTCCGCATGCGCTGACCCAGCTCTTTTTCATGGCCTTCCACTTTCATGGCTGAGTTGCTGTTGTTCTCAGTTGCTTCCACTTTGTTATAATACCACTTATGCCTTGTACACACGGATTTTTCCAATGGAATTCCGTTCAAGCTGTCTTGCATACACACCGTCACACCAAATTCCGACCATCAAGAATGCGGTGACGTTCAGCACTACGACGAGCCGAGAAAAATTAGGTTCAATGCTTCTGAGCATGCATCGACTTGATTCTGAGCATGCATGTTTTTTCTCCGTTCCATACAGACGAGCAGAATTTCCGATGAAAAAATCGAAAAAAAAAGAGAACATGTTCTCTTTCTAAGCCCGTCAGAATTTCCGAAGGAAAAACTCAGATGGGGTAAGCACATGGTCAGAATATCCGATGAAAAAATTCCGTCTGACTTTTTTCATCAGAAATTCCGATCGTGTGTACGAGGCATAACAGTTGACCGTGGAATAATTAGTAGCAAGAAAATTTCACGGATGGACTTATTGTACAGATGGCAACCTGTCATGGTACCACGCTTGAATTCACTGAGCTCCTGAGAGCGACCCATTGTTTCACAATTGTGCTTGATTTTATATACCTGTGGCCATTGAGGTGATTGAAACACCTGAATCCAATATTTTGGGGTGTCCCAAGACTTTTGGCAATATAGTGTATGCTCGAGCATGCCATATTTATGCATGCATTTACATATGTGCATGCCTACGAAATTGCCTAGGTGCACCAAAACAACTTTAGAAGTGAGTCCCTCCCTAAATCCATTGCTGAAAGTCCCTGCACCCTAGCATGTTGAACTTTGACCTACAGGGGCTTCCTGCTGTATCCTGGTATGATTTAACCTTCCGTCTCCCTTTTCTCTTGGCTGCCTTGACTTGACATTTAGACTTTCTATTGCTGACTTCAGCTTGTTTCTGACCTGCTCTGTCTGCTGCTGTAATATCCATGATCACTTGGTACAAATCCAGGATTGTTTATTGATCTAATTGTAGCTCACAGTTCACATTGTTCTATTATATACTTTGTTACAAACCGTATATCTACAACAGTGCTGTAGTTATATGACTGGGTGCTACATATAGACTTGTGTATTAATACAGGTATTACACCTACTGATGAAAGTGATGGTGGCACACAGCTAACAATAATTTTAACCACTTTAGCCCCGAGCCTGTTTTTCAGACTTGGTGTTTACGAGACTAAAACATTTTTTTTTGCTATAAAATTACTTAAAACCCCCAAACATTATATATATTTTTTTCTAACACCCTAGAGAATAAAATGGCAGTCATTGCAATACTTTTTGTCACACCGTATTTGCGCAGCGGTCTTACAAGCGCATTTTTTTTGGAAAAAATTCACTTTTTTAAATAAAAAAATAAGACAACAGAACATTTGGCCCAATTGTTTTACATATTGTGAAAGATAATGTTACGCCGAGTAAAATGATACCCAACATGTCACGCTTAAAAATTGCGCCCGCTCGTGGCATGGCGTCAAACTTTTACCCTTAAAAATCTCGATAGACGTTTAAAAAATTCTACAGGTTGCATTTTTTTAGATACAGAGGAGGTCTAGGGCTAGAATTATTGCTCTCGCTCTAACGATCGCGGCGATACCTCACATGAGTGGTTTGAACATCGTTTTCATATGCGGGCACTACTCACGTATGCGTTCGCTTCTGCGCGCGAGCTCGTCAGGACGGGGCGCTTTAAAAAAAAATATTTGTTTTTTCGTATTTATTTTTATTTATTTTACCAATTTTTAACACTAAAATATATATTTTTTTTAATTATCACTTTTATTCCTATTACAAGGAATATAAACATCCCTTCTAATAGAAAAAAGCATGACAGGTCCTCTTAAATATGAGATCTGGGGTCAAAAAGACCTCAGATCTCATATTTAGGCTTGAATGCAAAAAATAAATGAAAAATGTAAAATGTCATTTTTCAAATAACCTAAAAAAAAAATATGTCTCTTTAAGACGCTGGGCGGGACTGACGTTTTGATGTCACTTCCGCCCAGCAGAGCTACGGGGATGGAGGAGGGAAATTTTTCGCATCCCCACTGAGTACAGGAGAAGACCCAATCGCCTCCGCCGCTACCGACGGCTTCGGTAAGCGGCGGAGGGCACGGGAACGCAGCGGGAGGGGGGGGCCCTCTCCCGCCACCGATAACGGCGATCTTGCGGCGAATCCGCTGCGGAGACCACCATTATCGGTATGCTGACCGCCCACTGAAGAGATGGATATCTCGGTTGTGGCAGCAGCTGCTGCCGTTACCGAGATATCCATCTTTAAAGTCATGACGTACAACGCCGGTGGGCGGTCGGGAAGTAGTTTTTAAATATGTAAAAAATGCTAATTTTTATATCACAAAATCTCCACAGATTGCTTTATTATCTATCTAAAAAAACAACTAAAAAAAGAGAGGAGTTTGGTCAGCGGGACTTTAAATGAGGCCAATCACCATGCAGAGTAAGCATGTAAGATATAAAGTATTGCTTAATTGGGTTCCAACACAAAAGGGGGGAGTTAGTTCGGAACTGACACTCACCAGCATCCAATCTCATCCAGGCCACCAAAAACAGACAAATGGAGATCCACCTAGCAGATTGGCTGGCAGTCAGACGGAAAACGGACAGGCTGGCTGTGTCCATATCCGCTCTGCATAGCAGAGCAGACATGGACATGTCATCCGCCTGCTCAACAGGGATCAGTGGACAGATTATTTGCTGAGCAGGCGGATCCGCTTGACAGAGTCCATTCCATCTGAAAGAGACCTAAGCCTAGTTTCACATATGTGCGATCTCAGATATTTCATGTGATTCGTACCCGTACCACAGCTGCCAATCACATTCCGATGTCTGTGCAGTGCGAGTTCAGCCATACAGTTGTATGGCTGAACTTGCATTGGATTCGCACGAAAATAGCACTGGGATTTTTTTCCCCTGCACTAGAATCAGAACGCATGAGTGTCCTCACCGATGCGATCTGTTCATGTGCGAGTTCACAGTTTGCACTGCGATCTGTCATTTGATTAAAATTGATTACAATTGTATTGACACAGCAGCGGTTTGCAGCCCATGTGATCAGATTCTGCAAGAGAGATGCGATGAGGGAACCGGCGCTGTAATCAAGCATTGCACATGTGAACTAGGCTAAAGCGGATCTTCACTGCATCAGTGCACCACAAACCAAAAACACAATTTAATACGTTTTTTCACCTTAAAGGGGTTGTAAAGACAAAAATATTTTCCTCTTAAATTAAAGTCTGACAGTAGCTGATAAAGTAAAAAGTAATGTTTTGCATTATAACTAGTTTGATACCTGTTGAAATCGAGCTGTTTTATTCACCCCCATCACTCCTAAATCCTTATTCTCACTGACTTCCTGGTTTGCGGTGCGCATTCATTCTTGCTACATCACGGCCTAATGGGAACTACAGTTCCCATTAGGCTTAGCATCCATGCCTGTGAGGGATTAGAGAGCATCTTCACGCAGGGCTGTAGTCATAGGGAGGGGGTGAGCACATTCTGCTTTCCACCATGCCAAACAGCTCAGATGCTGGTGGAAAGAAAGAAGAGGAGAGACAGGAAATGGCATTTTCAAACCTGGATTACTGTATTTTGGAGGTCAAAAGGAAAAACTAGGTAAGTGATATTTAAATGCTCATGCTCACAGCAATCAATAGATCTAATAAAAAACAAACCTTTAGTGTTCCTTTAATGCATTTTATGTGTAGCTGCTGGATTAGATTTGGGCCTACGCTCTGCCTATCAACCCCAGAAGTTTGGCTCAAAACCTCCCTTGGCACAACTGGACAATAATGTGATTGTGGAACCCACTGACAGTAGGGAACCACAATGATTCCATACAGGACTATATATATATATATATATATGCAATTGAATACCGTTACCTTGCCCACGACAGCAACAGACAAAGTCCCACACAAGATGTAGTTTAACCAAGGGTAAGATGTTTACTTGGTGAATAAAATAGAATGAAATTGACACAAGCAACATTTGACTTCAAACAGGGTCCTGTAAGAGTCAATGGTATATGGTTATATAACAAGTTCAGAGTCTGACTGTACAAAAGACTTAGTCAATACAACCTGAGGTCAGACCTGAGTAAGTACACAGTGGAGGAATCCCCCAATGTAATGAAGACAGCAATGGGGTACCTCTCCACCAGGTTCCACCCAGCTCTCTGAATTAGCAAAATGACAATATAAGTGAATACAAGCAGTTAAATCACACATATGAGTGTAAGCTCTTTGGCTCCCTCCAGTGAGCAACTTCACTGTGTCTTGTTGCATCAGCTCAAACAACAAACTGAATTAAAGTGGATGTAAACCCAAAAAAAAATATATTTTTTTTTATGTCACAATGTAGAGTATAATATTTCCTATCATCTGTGCCCAGTCTTGCCACACAGAGTTAATCCAGATCTGAGAAATCCTCTTTTATGTTCAGTGAAAATGAACAGCCTTCCAGATAAAACCCTGCCTAAATCAAAAGTCTGTTTTTTCTCTTCTTGCTTTGAGTGAGAGGTTATTTACAAATATAGCTAGGACATGTTTATCATATGTTATGTTTTGTTTATCATAACATAAGGTGATATAACATCATAACACATCCTACCGTGTTTCCCCGAAAATAAGACACCGTCTTATATTTTTTTTTTCTCAAGAAATCACACTATGGCTTATTTTCGGGGGGTGTCTTATTTTTATTACAGAAAATAAAGGTTGCCTACCTGAACCACACTTGCGCTTCTTAGCATTTCCTCTGTCCACCTGTAGACTGAGATTATCGTATTCTGCACGCCATTTTTGGACCATTCGGATATCCAACTTCTTCTCTTTGCACTCATCTTGTCTGGCTGTACAGAAAGATAGGCCAGCAAAGCTGATGTGGAGCAAAGTGGAGCTGGGGTGATCTCTTTGGGCTCAGTAGCAGCTTTTCCCCCTATCCCCTGGCGTTTGTGTGGGGTGAGAGAGGGGTTTGCTGGTCGGTGCTGGGAGAAGCTTTACAGCTTTACACAGCGTTCTTCTCCTCACTTCAGTTCCAGTACAGTACTGTACGCCTATCACGTGTTGTTTCCCGCTCCGCGCCGCGCCGTTACGCATACGACACTACGTCTTATTATCGGAGATTCGCCACGTCTTATTTTCGGAGATTCGACACTACATCGCTACGTCTTATTTTCGGAGGGGTGTCTTATATTTCGATCTTGTGCCGAAATCCCGCTACGGCTTATTTTCGGAGTACGTCTGATTTTCGGGGAAACACGGTAGTAATATACAATGAACTTTGGATCACCTCTTGTTATGATAAACATGTCCAAGCTATATTTGTAAATAACCTGTTACTGAAAGCAATAACAGAGAAACAGACTTAACCTAATTTGGCAGGTTTTTATCTGAAGTCTGGTTAATTTGCACTGAACTTTAAAAGAGGATTACTCAGTGCTGGATTAACTCTGTGTGGCAAGACTGGGCACAGATGATAGGAAATATTATACTCTACATTGTGACATTAAAACAAAAAAAATTTTTTGGGGGGTTTACAACCACTTTAATGGTTGTTCCTTCAAGTTCAAAGTAATCTTCTGCTAGCTTTTGTTGGTGCACATCTGAAGAATGATCAGTAAAAACAGGATGCATCTGAGCTAAACATTTTTGAGTGTCATAGCAAAGGCTGTGAATACTTATGTACATGTGATTTTTTATTTTTTTTTAAAGAAATTTGCAAAGATTTCAAACAAACTTCTTTAAAATTGTCATTATGGGGTATTATTTGTAGAATTTTGAGGAAATATAGGTGTGCGCAGCCTGTTGCATTAGAGTGTGCACCTGAAAGCTCAAAAACACAGTACCGATCTCTCACTGTGTTCATTCAGAAAGGGAAGAATCCGGTAAATTACATTACCCCCTCCCCCACTCATCCTGAAATATCATCTATGTGTGCCCACTGTAGTAGCCAATGGGAGTATAAAGAAAACTAGGATTGGGACTTTAAATGAGGCATATGAAAAACATACGCCTCCATCCCTGTTGGGTAGAAGAAGGGGGTGTTTTGGGACTTTGAATGAGATGCGTTTTCAAGCAAAAAGTAAATATAAATAAAGTTGTATACGTAATAACCAGGCTCAAACTTACCACCCAAACAGCAAACCAAATTCAACTGTCTAACTGTGTGCATTAAAAACAGAGGATTGGTTGCACGCATTTGCAAATACATGATTAAGCTGCAGGCCTCGCCAAGGCTCTCTGCATACTGCAGTCCTAACTAAACTTTTAAAGTCTCCTCAATAGAGGCACATAAATACTGATGAGTAGATAGAGGGCAGGTGACTGGGGGTGTGTCACTGCCCCTACCTATGATTAGTATAGTAGTAAAGAGCACTGGAAAAAATGCAGAGAGGAAGAGGAGGGAAGCCAGCCATGCTGTGGGAGGGAGCACCGGGCAGCAAGGGGAATCTGCACTGCAGAGAGTGATTAGGGTGTGCCTGGGCACATCTGGCACACCCTGTGCGCACGCCTATGTGAGGAAAAGAATGAGTTTAATCCATTTTGGAACAAGGTTGTAACATAACAAAATGTGGAAAAAGCGCTGTGAATACTTTCCGGAATCTATTAAACAGGGCTCAAAATTCCAAGTCCTGAGCTACTAGCCATGCCTCAAGGCGTACTCGTAACCAGTTGCCCCGCCCAACCCCTACCATGTCCCGCGCCTAGACACACCCTCATAAATTATCTCATGAAATGACACTTAAATGTTTTATGCAGAATTAAGTTATAAAAATAAATATTAACAACAACTTTATCCGTGCCCAAAAATGCAGCCTACCCATGTCTACCAATGCAGCATGTGTCCGCAGTGCAGTCACGTGTCCCCAATGCAGCAACGTATCCCCAGTGCTGCCACGGGTCCCCAGTGCAGCAAAATGTCCCCAATGCAGCCAGTGTCCCTATTGCAGCCAGTGTCCCCATAGCCAGGGCCCTCTTAGAATCAGAGGCCCCTGGGCAAAGTAATGCTCTGGGGCCCCTACAATGATTACAGTGCAGGTAAACAGACATTAAGCAGGTAGGAGGCAGACTGCCTCCCATTTACATCTATCACTCTCAGTGCCATCATGGGGCCCCCCCAGGTGTGCCCTCTCATTAAGACAGCCCTGCCCATAGCAGCCAGTGTCCTCAATTCAGCAAAATGTCCCCAATGCAGCAAAATGTCCCCAATGCAGCAAAATGTCCCCATAGCAGCCAGTGTCCCCATTGCAGCCAGTGTCCCCATTGCAGCCAGTATCCCCATAGCAGACAGTGTTCCCATTGCAGCCAGTGTCTCTATAGCAGCCAGTGTCCCCATAGCAGCCTACCTGTGCTGAGTGAGAGGACAGGAGCCGGAGCCGCCGCCGCTGCTGCCTGGTTGTTCAAAGCACGGGGAACATAAGTGAGTGAGTGAGTGAGTGAGAAACTTGTATAGCGCTACATATGCAAACTGAATCGCCTCAAGGCCCTTGGTATCCATTTCCTACTTTTTTTTGCCTTCAGAATAGATGGGTTTTGAGTTTTTTTCTGAAGGCCTGATGATTCCCTTCCATTCGGATGCTGGTTGGTAAAGCGTTCCATAGTTGAGGTCCTTGGACTGAAAATCGTCGTTCTCCTTTGGACTTGTATCGGGCCTTGGGTATTTGGAGTAGATTTTGGTTGGTAGATCGGAGGATGCGGTTTGGGTTATGACATTTTAATTTTTAGCATAGATATTGGGGTGTACTGTTTTGTACACATTTGTGCGTCATACGTGCCGTGTCATTGGATGTGATTGACATCAGCGCAAGCCAATGACTGCGCTGCTTTCAATCAACCAATGAATGAGCCGGGAAGACGGCCGAGAAGCCTGCTCGTTTACGGCGCAGGACTTTCGAGGGGTCAGGTAAGTAAAGGGGGGCACACAACAAGTGATATTGTTTGCGCTGTGGTGGTGATGCCTAAAGGGTGATGGGAAAGGGGAATTGAAGTAGTAAACTAGGTGAATACAATAAGTGACAAAAATGTATAAATATATAGAAAAAATTCTATAAAACACAATGTGAACAAAGTAACAGTAAATAACAGTGACCGTGTCATCTATAAAGATGTGTGGTGGACATAATAGAATGCATGGTCAAACTCAGTCCTGCAGACAAAACCAAATAAAAGAAGAGAGTCCAACTTAATCATGCAACTCGGTGCAGCAAGTGAAATCTGGTGTGAAGTCAAAAGGAGATGTTCCAGCAGCCAAATGAGTGAAGGTGCAATGGAGGATTCCAAAACGTGCAGCCCACACCTCTAGTGATCCTATCAGCTTACCTCAAGGCTATCTGATATAGCCAGAAAGATAGGGCATCAAACTCTTGATGAATGGAAGCCTCAAATCCGATGGTGCATGGAAGGGGAAAGTACAAAAAAACAAACATAGAGTAGTCCTGTCACCACTGGAGGGATTCCTGCTAGCAATCAAAAGATGTGCACTTACACAGAGTGGTGAAAGGGGGTGCCTATCTCCACGAGCAGCGAGCTCGTCAGGTGCTGCTCTGCTGCCGCTGTTTGGCTAGATGTTGATCCGCCGATACTCAAACGATGGTGTTTGAAACAAAAATAGGAGGGCACATCGCATAATACCGCAAAATAAAGATTTAATAAACAAAGCACAAACAAAAAACTCACATAAAGTCAGCTGAGGCGGTCATACATCCACGAGCAGCGAGCTTGTCTACCGTCCGTCAGGTGTAAAGGGTCCAGTGCTCCAATCCCGACGCGTATTCGTCACACCACGTGGGGATGATGAAGTCACGTGGTGAATCTAGTGAAAATGGCGTCTATGGCAAGCACTGAAACTGCGCTCCTTTTGAAACATTTGAAACCCATCTTTCAGATAACCTTAACAAAAAAAACAGCTAACAAAACTAGTGAAATTTATCATCTCTTGTGATACCTTGGGTAGTGACATATCCTCTTTATGGAGAAATCTGGGGTTTATTAGACACTGATACCTCCTCTGCCCTCCAAGGCCAGGTAAATGCAGAACCAATACTGGAAGTGATGAAATCTTAATCACTTAAGGCCTCAGTTTTCACAGAGGAGAGGGAGAAACTGATGTTCCTCCTTCTTTGTGCGCTGCCAATCCGACCAGATGGAATGGGAGAGCCTGGGAGAACAGGGGAGGGCTGTGGCTGAATGCAGCAGGGATAGCACTGCCATTGTCTATAAGCAAAAAAGGATACCCTGCCTATGCTCGGGAGGAGGGAAGGAGAGACCCTCAGACCCTGGTAAGTGCCTTGCTGCCCAGCCACTCAAGAGCGCCCCCTTCATATGGCGCCCATGGCACTTTCCATTGCTGCCATACCCTAGATACGCCACTGCACCTCATCAGTGCCCACCAGTGCCGTCTCATCAATGCAGCTTCATCAGCGCACATAAGTGAAGGAGAACATTTTTGGGTCTTTATTCATGTATTTAGTAAAAAATTAAAACCCAGTGTTGATCAAATACCACCAAAAGAAATCTTTATTTGTGTGAAAAAAAATTGTTTGGGTAATATGTTGCATGACCGCCCAATTGTCATTCAAAGTGCGACAGCGCTGAAAGCTGAAGATTGGCCTGGGCAGGAAGGGGGTATAAGTAGGCAAGTGGTTAAAGAGCCGAGTCTCAAAGATTTCTCAACATGCATTTTGGAGCTTAATATCAAAATAAAAAAGACGTGTACATTCTAATCTGTCATCATGCTTTGTGAGATCTAATAAAAATACTGAGCTGCAGTGCAATTGGATGTTTATTTGGTTTTATGCTGAAAGAAATGTTCTGAAAGTTTACTGTAAAAGGAAAGATTCTAAGAATATCTAATACTCCTGCACATTTTTTCCAAAATATTTGTCATTGATTTACTGGCTGAAACTATCCTTTCATATGTTAGCATATTTCCTCAGAAAAAGACATTTAGAAACAATAAAATTGTACAAGGACAAAATTGTAAAAAGCTGTAACCATCTTTTAGATATTAAAAACCCACAAATAACTAAAGTCGAAAAACAGTTGTGCAAACCTTCTAGCTAATAAAGTGCTTATAAAGACTAAAGATATTTTACCTTAATGCATTCTCTGCATTAAGTTAAAAAAAATAACTTTTAGATGCAGCTCCCCCCTGCTCCCCAATCTCAATCCATCGCTGTAGCCAAGAGCAACAGCACTGCTTTCTCTCTGCCACTTCATTTGCTAAAACTGGAGACTGTAAAATCTGGTGTAGCTCTGCATAGAAACCAATCAAGCTTAATTTAACAAGCTCAAGTTGGAAGCTAATGCTACCATGCACACTAGATTTATCATTCTCCAGTTTTAGTAAATAAACCCCAGTGAGAGGAGCAGGAGCCATTGGCTTCTGCTGCTGTCAATCAAATGCAGTGACAAGGGAGTGGGGGTGGGGCTGAGCTGCACTGTGTGTGTCAATAGACGCACACAGTGGAGCTCGGGATTAAGCCCGCATGAGTACCCTCCTAGTAAAGTGACTTGTTAGGGGGTAATCGGAAGACAGGAGAAGTGAATAGCACTTGAGGGGGACCCCAGAAGAGGAGGATCGGGGCTGCTCCGAGCAAAACCACTGCACAGGGCAGGTAAGTATAACATGTTTGGTATAAAAGATACAAACATTTTAAAAATTCTTTACAACCACTTTAAACATTAAGGGAGGAATGGTGTGAAATAATTAATAAAGCAGTTTAAAGGGGTTGTAAAGGATAATTTTAAACAACAAACTTGTTATACTTACCTCCACTGTGCAGCTCATTTTGCACAGAGTAACCCTGAACCTGGTTGTAACGGTCAGGGGTCAAAGCCGTTTATGATATTCCATTCCACCAACCCAAGACAGCTTCTCGACACTCCACAATCCAGCAGACACGACCCATTCCATTCCCCAGAATAAACGAGACACAAGCTCTGTTCTCTGGTTCCAAACAAATTAATACTTTAATGGTAACTCAGCCTTGGTATATACAGTTAGAAAACCAAATATGGACAATGACTCAACTCCATCCACAACATGACACAAGGAGCTTCAATACACATTATTTTAGATAATGATATTCCACATCTATCATCAATAGAATTCACACAAAACAGTATTAGCATCACACAATGAGTTCCTAACGAGTCCCACTCAATCCACATCTTAGACAGACATTCTGACTCCACGATAAACTATTCACCTGCTACAAAAATAAACATTCTTTTAGTAAACATAATTGACATGTTAATCCACTACACCTGAAAGTCAGACATCTGACCTTTCAGACTGCCAACCCCCAACACATCTATCATCAATAGACTTTTACACAATACAGTGTCATTAGCATACACAATGAAATATCTTAGGAGCAGACTTAATTAGCACAATAGACAACAGAATGCAATCACAGCAAGCCCCATCACTACAGCCAGGTAGTTGGAGGGAATCAACATCTTTCAATTGACCTGTTGAGTTCAGAACAACTTGTAATATTTCAAGCTATTCTGCAATACCTGAATTATCATTATTGTCCCATCTCATGTAATCCGAGATATAATTTCTCAGTCATCCTATGCCCAAAAGGGACTCCCGTTACACTGGTCTTCTGGGGTCCCTCGGGCGGCTGTCTCGGCTCCTCCCTGCAAGAACTAACCCCCTTCATGGGAGCTCTCTCCCATGGGGGTTCGTTTTTGCAGACGCTCTCCCGTGATACAGCCTGCAGCTATAGCCACTCACTGTATCACTTGGCCCCACCCCCCGGCACGCCGCATCATTGGATGTGATTGAAAGCAGCTTGAGCCAATGGCTGCGCTGCTATCAATCTATCCACTCTTGCCAATCAATGGCCAGACTGAGCGGAGAAGAGGACGTCGGGGGCGAGCGCAGCAGGTGAACGGGTTTAGGTAAGTAAAACGGGGGGCTGCATTAATGATGCATTAAGATGAAAAAACATGAACCTTTACAACCCCTTTAAGTATTAGTAAATAACCTTCTGAAAGTAATGATGTTCCCATTTTCGATCACTCTGATTAAAGCAGAGTTTCACCCAATTTTTGAACTTTTCTTAAAGGAAAAACCGCCCTTACACCACTCGTTTTGGATTTTTTTTCACTTACATTTGTGGTAAACAGGTGAACTTTCATCTCAGCCCCGCAGCGTCGAGGTATGTCATGTCCTCTTCTGGCTCTGCCCCTCCTCCTTCCCCCAGCTGCCTTCTGGGACCTGTGTGTCCCCCAGAAGATAACAGGGCCATTCAGAAAGCGCCACATGACTCACACATGCGCAGTAGGCGGTTTCCCTTAGCTACTTGAGTTGAGTTTAGGTAAGCGTGTTAGCTATAGAGTTACAGGGAGCATTTAAAGTTACAGAAACAGTTAGTGTGGAAGGTTTGAATGTGAAGGTGCAGGATTAGCAATTAAAATAGCAGTAAGGGAAATGTAACATTTATCTGTATTTGCAGAATCATTTTGTAAAACAAAGTGATTATTTGGAATGCTGCACAGTCTGTATTCCTAATACTAATTTTGTAGGAATAGTTCACTGACCACTAGTTTTCATTGGGTCTCCATGGAAAAAGGAGGAATGATAATCTACATTTGGCAGTTTTACAGTTTTTTTGTTACAGACACAGATAATTGTTTTTTTCTAGTAGAGTCTCTAAAATCAGCATCTCTCTGTGTTGTTAAAGCAGAACTTTACTCTCTCAATCAACATTAACAATTTTTTTTTACTCCTTATGCTGAATTAGTAAATCGATAGGTAAAGTATATCATATTTACTTGTTTTAAACTTTTCTTGTACATTTGTACAGTTACTTACTGGCTCCCAGGCTTGGACAAATGGTGTCCTACATACCAAGAGTCTTTAGGAGGGGAGGAGGTTTTGTTTCTTAGCTAAGTACACCCTCCTGCATGCCTGAGCATAGGGCAGATGGGTTCCAGGAAATAATTACTACATTAATCATTTGCCCTTACTTAAAGCGGAGTTCCGCTGAAAAAATAAATAAAATAATAATATTAGGTCACTTACCTGTCCATGGTCACTTACCTGTCCATGGTGTCCGTGATGTCAGCACCCAAAGCCGATCTGTCCCTCGGCTCTCGGGTGCTGCCGCCGCCATCTTCGGTAAGGGAATCAGGATGTGAAGCCTTGCAGCTTCACTTCCTGGTTTCCTACTGCGCATGCGCGAGTCACACTCACCCCCTTTCTTCTGGGACCTGTGTGTCTCCCAGAAGACAGCGAAGGGGATGGAGGAGAGGCCAGACATGGCGTAGATCACTGCAGATACTGCAGCGATCTTTTCCCCTGGCAAAGTGCGAGCAAATACCTGTATTAGACAGGTGTCTGCTCCCCCCTCCCCCTGAAAGGTGCCAAATTTGACACCGGAGGGGGAGGATTCCCGAAAAGCGCAAGTTCCATTTTGTGGTCCTGGGACCTGTGTGTCTCCTAGAAGACAGCGGAGAGGCCGGAGGAGGGGCCAGACATGGTGTAGATCACTGCGGATACTGCAGCAATCTTTTCCCCTGGGAAAGTGCAAGCAAATACCTGTATTAGACAGGTGTCGCTCCCCCCTGAAAGGTGCCAAATGTGACACCGGAGGGGGGAGGATTCCGAAAAATGCAAGTTCCATCTTTAGGTGGAACTCTGCTTTAAGATGGCCATGTCCAGAAATGCTAGGGAGTGTTTTTTAAAGCGATTTCTCAGCAATATTAAGCATAGAGACATGGATGGATGAATGTGTTTTTGTTGAATTTTAAAAATGAATACATTCGCATTTTTGGTTTGTAGTGCTCAGATGCAGTTGTTTGACTTAATTATTTTCTGTCTGCACTTCCACACGTGGTGATATATGGAATACATTACATAAAGCCATGATCTGTCCCAACAATGATGTACACTAGGGGAGATCTTATGTGAGATCCTGGGCTCTGCGCACATGTCAGTGCAGCTTTAGGCTGCTTTAAAAAAATAGCGCCTGCAAAGCATCCTGAAAGAGCCACTCATTTATATCCAGTGTGAAAGCCTAAGGGCTTTCACATTGAAGTGGTGCGCTGGCAGGACATAAAAAAAGTCCTGCCGCCACATCTTTGAGGCGCTGTAGGAGCGGTGAATATACCGCTTCTACAGTGCCCCTGCCCATTGAAATCAATAGAGCAGTGCCTATAAAATGCCCGCAAAACGGTGTTTTTGCAGGCGGGTTTAACCCTTTTTCGGCCGCTTAGCGGGGGTTAAAACTGCAATGCTAGCAGACAAAAATCCTGGAAAAAACGACTGTAAAGCGCTGCTAATAATATCGGCACTTTAGCTACAGGATGTCTCGACCACGTGCCAGAGCAGGGAAGATGGCCGCGGCTCGTGTTCGTGAACCGAAGTGGAGTCCGCGTGCCGAAGCAAATTTTGGTGAACTCTTCTGTTTATGAACCGAGTTGTTTGTGAAAAGAAGCGTTCGTGAACCGAGGTATCACTGTAATTACGGTATATGTAACTATGCTTTCAAATTGCAAAGGAATAATAATATTTGCAGGATGACGTACTTACGGTTTGATAGAAAATGCAAAGAGTTTTTTAACCATGAAGATTATATTCTATAGTTGTACAAATTCTAATATAGAGATGAAGTTGTTAGAGGACGTAGGTTAACCCAACTGACCACATTAAAAATACATTTTAAAATACAGCCTTCCCATTGTACACGCAGTCCCCTGGTGGATTGTTAAAATCTGCAGGTCAATTGCTTTTTGCTGTTCTGCTCTTGCAAAGTAATTAGAGTCATACAGATAAAAGGTTTTAGTAGTAGATATATAAAATAAGGAATTTCTGAACACATGTTCATTTTCGAGAGCTGCAAATAATTAAAGCAAGTTATTTTAGGGGCAATTGAATCTTTCTAAAGAACTAATTACACTGATAACCTGTTTAATTTGCATATTGCCGGTTCCAATGTAGTGTCCTAACGATCTTTGAATCCCCTGAGCTAAATCAACATCTAATAGCTTCACAGATTAGCAAACAGCCCCCCCCCCCTCCTCTTACAATGACCCTCTTCCTATAATTGTGAACAAAAGCAATATAGGTGCCATTTAAACTTTTCCAATCTTCATCAGTGTATTTGTATACTTCAGACGCAACGTTCAGAACTAATAAGTGATAACTATTTGTATGGGTAAAAGCGCAATAAACACGGTTAGCTTTTTTATTTGTAGAAAATGTAGACATTGTAACTTATGGTATGCTAAGGGCGTAAACTAGGTGAAAAGCGTTCTTTTTTCTTAGGCCATGCACATAAGTTGACTCATAGGAGGGCTTCCATGTATGAATGATGAGGCTTCTTTTATGGCATGGATAAACAAACAAAAAAGACGCCTCTAAGAGCAGCAATAAAAGACCTTAATAGCCCGAAAGGATTAAAAACACTTACAAGACATTAGATAAAAATAGGCTAATCCCAGACAGCCTCACCCACCGCATGTCATTCCCGTGGACCTCTAGGAATCTCTTCCACTTTGGCAATTTCCCTCTGACCCATAAATTACGCTCTTTTGCTGAAATACAGACCCAACATGATCTCCCGAGCCGGGAATTCTACGGGTATCTCCAAATATGCCACTATGCCTTATCGATAGCTCCAAAATTGCAGTCCCCCCCCCCCCCCCCAAACCCTGTTTGATTCTGGTGGGGGCAGCCCAGAGGGGATTGATCTCAGGTATATACTCTATACTGAACGCCTGGCCCATGGAGGTGAAAGGCAAGCATGCATATATGACTAAATGGGAAAAGGCTCTTGGTGAGGAGATCCCAGTGGAACAATGGCATGAGATCTGGGTGCAGGCGGCAAAGAGCTCGATTTGCACGCTATATAAAGAAAACATCTATAAAATTCTATGTTTCTGGTACATGACCCTGGATATCCTCCATGCCATCTACCCCACTAGCTCGGACCGCTGTTGGCTGTGTCTGGGGGCAAGGGGCACCCTCCTTCATGTCTACTGGGGCTTCCCACTGATCGCACCTTTCTAGGACTCGGTCCTAGAGAGGCAGATCCCTCCCTCCCTCTGGTTGGCTGAGATCCTCTGCTGCACATTGGACCACCTCCAGGACCTCCATAACTGGGACCACCCTGATGCTGGACCACCATCCCAACCAACTTACCATGATAAGCCTATTTTCATCTAATGTCTAATCTCCTTATGTGTCACTAACTTACTTACTAACAGACATATCTGTCTGGATGTCACACCACTTCCTCAAACTCAACTTGTCAAAACCAAGCTTATAATCTTTCCTCTCTCAAATGCTTTTTCCCCTGACTCAAGAGCAATGGCACAACCATGCACCCATCCCCACATGCCAGAGTGCTAGGTGTTATCCTGGACTCTAAACTCTTCTTTCAGCCCCACATCCAATCTCTTTCCAAAGCTTGCCGCCTCAACCTCTGCAACATCTCCAAACTATGTCCCTTCCTAACCAATGAAACCACAAAGCTCCTGATTCACTCCCTGGTTATCTCTCGCCTTGACTACTGCAACTCCCTCCTCATTGGCTTACCCTAAAATAGACTACCCCCCCTTCAGTCCATCATGAATGCTGCTGCCAGACTCATGTACCTTACAAACCGCTCAGCATCTGTTACACCTTTCTGCCAATCCCTCCATTGGCTGCCACTCACCCAACAAATTAAATTCAAAACGCTAACAATTAGTTACAAAGCCATACACAGCTTGACCCCCAGCTACATCTCTAGCCTAATCTCAAAATACCAACCTAATCATCCTCTTCGTTCCTACCAAGACCTCCTACATTCTAGCTCCCTTATCACCTCCTCCAGGAGTTCTCTCGGTCCTCTCCCATCCTCTGAAATACCCTACCCCAATCTATCAGACTATGGTCAAATCTATCTACTTTTAGGCGATCCCTGGAAACGTTTCTCTTCAGAGAAGCCTATCCTGCCTCCACGTAACAACTGTTCCTTTATTTTCTTCATCAGCTCATCCCCTACAGTTATTACCCTTTCATATCACTCCCTCCTTCCTAGATTGTAAGCTCTAACGAGCAGGGCCCTCTGATTCTTCCTGTATTGAATTATATTGTACAGTGGAACCTTGCATTACTTGCATAATCCATTCCAGTAGAATACGTGTAATCCAAAGCACTCGCATATCAAAGCGAGTTTCCTCATAGAAGTCAATGGAAACGAAAATAATTAGTTCAACATTGACTTCTATGGCATGCAATACCGCATGTGGCCAGAGGTGGGGGGCGCCAGAGAAATTTCGGAGATACTCAGAGACCGTTCAGCTGCACTCGGAAATCCTCGGAAAGGCTCAGAAACCTGAGAAATACTGAGTATTTCTGAACAGCTCCTAACGGCTCCGAACGTCACCAGCACCCCTGCACATCTGGCCAAATGCAGTACTGCACACCGCAGAGGCTTGAATCCTGTTCGTTTTGCGAGAAAACAATTGTAAACCGAGTCAGGATTTTTAACAAATAATTGTTCGTATTGCAAAATGCTCGTTAACTGCGTTACTCGCAATCTGAGGTTCCACTGTAATGTCTGCCCGAATGTTGTAAAGTGCTAGAAATCCTAATCCTAATAATGTCTTGTAGGCAGAGCTTTTTTTCTCAGAAAATAGGTGCAGGAACTCAACCACGACCCGTTCAGATTTCACAAACAGTAGAAGGGTCTTAAAGGGGCATTAAATACCAGAATTGCATTACATACAGTGTGCAGAGTTCAGGGGGTTACAAAGCAGTCACTTGTAAACACAGAAACCAGACTTCTGTGTTCACAAGTGATTGTGGTGAGCGGGCACCAAAGGGTCTGAGCCAAAGGTGGTGGAACTGAGTTCCACCAAGTTCCCCCAGAAAAAAAGCCCTGCTTGTAGGTGTATTCATCCTTTTGGGCTATTAAAGTCTTTTATTGCTGCACTTAGAGGCGCCTTTTTTTGTTTGTATATCCTCACCAGAGATTGTTTCCCTCATTGAGTCCTGCCCAAGTGTTTCAAGACACTACCTTGCCTGAATTGTATCCATCTTTTTTGCGGACATTGCTTCTGGTCAGTGCGCCCTACAATTGATCTTGTTCCTTTATGGCATACTCTTTCCTTTTGCAAACATGTATTTAAGAAATGTCACTCTTTATATACAGTGCCTTGAAAAAGTATTTATACCCCTACTTATTAACCAGCATGTCAAAGGAATTAGCCTAAAATTATACTGATTAGAGGGTTCTCCCTTACACCTTCTATGCTGTATGATGACAGGGTAGCACACAGGGGAGGGCTGGCAGCCTTAGGCCTGGGGGGCAAGTCCAGTCAAGTGGCCCATAGAGTGTGGAAAAGTGATGGATTGAGGAAAACAGTCTAAGATTTTTCATGATCACAAGAGTCCGCACAGAGGCCCCCCTCACATCAGAGTCCGCACAGAGGCCCCCCTCACGTCAGAGTCCGCAAAGAGGCCCCCCTCACGTCAGAGTCCGCACAGAGGCCCCCCTCACGTCAGATTCCGCACAGAGGCCCCCCTCACATCAGAGTCCGCACAGAGGCCCCCCTCACATCAGAGTCCGCACAGAGGCCCCCCTCACATCAGAGTCCGCACAGAGGCCCCCCTCACATCAGAGTCCGCACAGAGGCCCCCCTCACATCAGAGTCCGCACAGAGGTCCCCCTTACATCAGCGTCTGCACAGAGGCCTCCCTTACATCAGAGTCCGCACAGAGGCCTCCCTTACATCAGAGTCCGCACAGAGGCCTCCCTTACATCAGAGTTCACCAGTGGGAGGTGGGTAGCGGCCGTGAACTGTGTTAAAAGAACTCCAGCAGGCATATTCCTGCTCTGCAAAAACAGCATTTAGTAGTGGCAGCCGGTGGCTGTGCATAGTGTCACCAGCCTGGGGGGAGATTTCCACTCTGCCCCCCCTGCCAGCCCTCCCCTGGTAGCACAGGACATGGAGTGGCTGTAATAAGTCCTGGCCAGCAGAAGAACTGGAGCTTGTAATAAAGTAGGAGCTGAGGAACAGGAGCTCATGTTAGATTTCCTCACAGAGCTTGTAGAAGCAGAATGCTGAAACTAGGTTAGAGAGGCACGAGTTGTCATTGGGCGGGCGGGCAGCAGCTTTGTAAAATAAGAGCGTAAACAGGAGCCAAGCCAAGGTCAGTATCAAACAGGCAGCAGATGATCCAATGTGTGACAGGAGCTGATGACCACTCTGCAATAATCCTGAGTGTTTTAAATAAGCCACCGGGAACCAAAGTCCATTCAAACATGCACATGTGTATGTGTTGATGTGCGCATGATCCTAATTCTGCAAACATGTGAATTTCTTTGAGCATGTGCATGAACTTGGTTTTAGATCCACAAAAAAAACCCCAGTGCTCAATACAATATGCTTCCAAGACCACCTAGGTGCATAATGCTTCCTCAGTGCAGCCCCCACAGATCGGGAAATCTTCCGTTAACTACAAAATATACACACAAGAGGATGCAAGCTCCTCCTGCATTACCACCAAATAATTTATTAAAAAGCCACAGCCAAATGAATACTCACAAACATATAAAAACAGCAGACATGTAACATAAATGCTTCAGTAATGGACAAAATATCCGATTATTTGACAATCTGGTCAAAAACCTGACGCGAAAACTCCCTTCCTCAGAGTTTAACCAACACAGTGTCAAGTCACCCTTTATATGGTCATGGATCAGATGTGCCCCTCCCCTATCGGACGAACCTGTGGGCGGGACCCTGTGGTCAACACCCCTTGCAATCAAAAATAACCATCATAATAATAATAACATGGCCGTCTTCCATTACTACTAAAAAAAAACTGTGGTGATTAAATACCACCAAAAGAGAAAAATTATAAAAATTTCCTATGGGTACAGTGTTGCATGACCACGCAATTGTCATTCAAAGTGCCTGGGCAGGAAGGGGTTGAAAATGCCCAATATTGAAGTGGTTATTACCTATAAGGTAGGTAAAAAAAAAAAATACGTTCCTATGAGTTCCAAGTATGGCATGCACACACAATGCTAATTTCAGCATTGACCAGAAAATACAGTGGACCTTGGATTACAAGCATAATCCGTTTCAGGAGAGTGCTCGTAATCCAAAGCACTTGCATATCAAAGCGAGTTTCCTCTTAGAAGTCAATGGAAACAAAAATAATTTGTTCCGCATTGACTTCTATGGCATGCAATACTGCATGTGGCCAGATGTGGGGGGGCATCAGAGAGCCTCGGAACAACTCGGGGACAGCTCGGCTGAACTCAGAAACCCTAGGAAAGTCTTGGGCTCCACTCGGCTCCCCCGCACTTCTGGCCAAATGTAGTACTGCACACCGCAGAGGCTTGAATACTGCTAGTTTTGCAAGACAACACTCGCAAACCGAGTCAGGATTTAGAAAAATGCTCCTATTTTGAAACGCTCGTTAACCACGTTAGTCGCAATCTGAGGTTTCACTGTACTGCTTTTCAAGGCTAGTGCTGAAGGGTGATAATTGCTGTACATCAGTATTCCTAGACAACAGATGGGAAGCATAAATAACAGAACATGTGATAAATAAAGGTTCATAAGTGGTTCTGTAATATGGTCTCGGTATCTCAGTGAGCCAAGTAGGCTTCCTGCCTACTATCCTAAAAAAAGAACAAACCCCTTGTTTTGTAAGTGCCGGTTCACATCATCACACAGGAACCAAGTTCCTGTGCAATTCCTGTGACTAAAGCTGAATACACATTATATAATTGTAGCGGTACCCTCGTAAGGGCTGCTGAGTGTTGTAGTCCGTCTGTCACCCTGCCCAGCCAAGCATCCAAAGGCATGAAACAGTCCTTGCACTTGTTTTTATTTTATTTTTTGAGGGGAATAAACTTGGATGGGGATAGGGAAATTATAAGATGCCCAGTTGATTATTAGACAATTCAGGGACTTGCTAAAAATCAAGTATATACACCTCATCTCTTCTCTCCAGCACATCACTTGCTTGCAGACTATCTGTTCTCAAAACCTCCAACACCATCATTTACTTGCAGACTATCTCTCCTCAACACCTCCAGCACATCACTTGCTTGCAGACTATCTTTTCTCAACACCTCCAGCACATCACTTACTTGCACTTCCCGGACCAGCTAGCACTGAGTTTTAGACCTGACACTGGCTCAGCCAGGCCTTAGCAAATGCCCTTTGCAGGCAGGGACCGTGGGCCCCTATAGTGAAGCGAAAATATGGTAATCCTTAGTGCTATCTGTCCACGTGGACGTGACTACTGCTCCCAGTACCACCTTTTCCCCTGCCCGTGTCACCGCAGTTCACTCCACTGACTCTGCACCCATCCCAGACTGCAATCTCCCAGTCCTCACAGGTGTGCCTCCCGAGTCCTCTCCTGATTGTGTCACCAGCCCTCTTGGCTGCAACTTGTTGTTCCTCCCTGGAGACTTGCCCAGCAATGCTCTCTCCCTCTGACTTCTCTTTGCTCCTCCTGTGCCTCCTGTCCAGGACACCGCTGTGGGTACTAAGAGGGTCCCTCCACACCCGATCGTCTGTGGGGAAATCCATCAGTCAAAATTCCACGCATGCTCAGAATCAAGTCGACGCATGCTCGAACGCATAGAACTTCATTTTTCTCTGCACGTCGTTGTGTTTTACGTCACCGAGTTGGACCCGATCGGATTTTTAACTTATGGTGTTTAGGCAAGATAAAAGTAACCTTCATCGGATATCTGATGGAAAAATTCATCGGTCCGTTTTCATCGGATGAACCGATCGTGTGTACCTGGCATTACTGTTGTATCTGACACCCATTAAAGTGGTAGTAAACCGCTGTTGATAGAAGAAAAAAATCCTATGCAAGGCGATGTCATAATGTGCTAATATGCATCACATACTAACATAATATGAGAGACTTAGCTTAGAACAAAGCCCTCCAGCGCCACGCTGTCACCGCTGAGAGGGCTTCCATTTTCACCTAGTCTTACTTCCGGGGTTCACGTCCTCTGGCTACATGAGTGGGCGGGGGCGCAATGACTACACTCCTGCACATACGTGCGGGAGCCGCCAATTATGGCATGGGCTCTGAAGCTCCGGCACTGTATGTTGGACCTTTAGAGTGCATGTGCCGGTGACGTCAACTGCTTGCATGCACTCTGATTATAGTTACGCCTCATACACACGATCGGACTTCCATCTGACTTTTCTGTGGATTTTTGTCCGAATGGGCTTTGGCCGTGAACTTGTTCTGCAAACACGGCAGAACATTTTCAGACCACTTTCACCAAATCATGTGGTTTTTCAGCTCTTTACCGCTACCATTTGGGCAACTTCTGCTATTGTTGGCTGATGTTCTGAGCATGCGTGTTTGTACTTTGGACTTTAGTCCGATGAGTCGATGTAGGACATTTGTTGCCGGAAAGTTTGAGAGCATTCACAGCGAACATTTGTCCGATGAAAAAATGGTCGGATTGTCCGATCCACCACGTCCGTCGGACCGTTGTTGTCAAAAAGTCTGATCGTGTGTATGGGCCTTAAGGGAGTTGTAAAGGGAAAACATTTTTTGCTGAAATTACTGTTTCCAGGGTATAAAGACATAATAGTTAACTGATTCCTTTTAAAAAACGATTAAAAATAGATAAAAATCAATCATATAATGTGCCTACAGTTTCAGTTTTGTTTTTGCATGCTGTTTCCTGCTTCTGTGATGTACAGAGCCACAGAGACAATACAGGGCAGTGATGGTTTGGAAAACAAAAACAAAAGTGATTGGTGCTGAGGGGTTTTAGACACACAGTAATCACACCTCCTTGATTAGTGACCACAGAGAGAAAGCTCTCAGTACTATGGTTATAAGGAAACAGACAACCAGGAAGTGTGGAGATCAGAGAAGAATTACAACAACTTGAGAGCAAAAACGAACAATGAGGACATGAAAACAGCACTGCATTAAGGTAAAGGAAGCTATTAAGATAAAAAAAAATCCTTTACAAACCCTTTAAGTCTTACCTGTAGGTACTTAGAATATCTCCTAAACTTGCACAGTTTAGGAGATATTCAAAGTACCTACAGGTAAGCCTTACTATAGGCTTGCCTGTAGATACAAGTGGTAGAACAGAGTTTACTACTATTTTAAATAAACAGGAAGACACAAACAGCAACGAAAACCCGACAGGTTCTAAACCTTCTCTACTCTATCCATAACTAAACCAGCAGTAATGCTGTGCTTTACAGTTCTTCAGTGAATGGCTTTTTGGTTCATTTTAGCCTCCTCAACATACGCCGACTGGTTATCCATTTTAAAGTAGGACAATATTATTATTTACACCAGTTTGTAAGAAGCAATTAGCTGTTTAACACATGACTTACACACCATATAGCCTGACAGCTGTTGACCTCTGACTGGATAAGTAACCTGATTCTAATAACTGTCATGAGTGTTGGTACTACCTGTGATGTCATGACAAGGTTAGGTTACACATGGAGATTAACCCAATAGTGCAAAAGCATTGTAACATCCAGGAATAAAGGCAATACCATGTCATGCATTCAGCCCTACATATGAATGTTTCTCTCACTGTGTTGTGACCAGGGCCGTCTCTACCATAGGGCAAACAGGGGCAGCTGCCCAGGGCCCTGTCACTGTTGGGGGCCCAAAGCAACCCCCTTTGAAAAAAAAAAAAAATTTTTTTTTTTTTTTTTTTTTTTTTTAGGGGTCCGGTGGTCCGGAGGTTCCCAGGGGCCCGGAGGCCTCCAGGGCCCAAGATGGCAACCCCCCCTTTTTTTTATTTATTTTTAAATAAAAAATATATTTATTTTATATATTTTTATTTTATTTTTTATTAAAGGGCCAATTTTTTAAATATATTTTTATTTTTTATTAAAGGGCCAATTTTTTTTAGGGGTCCCCAGGGACCCGGAGGCCCCCAGGACCCAAGATGGCAACCCCCCTTTTTTTATTTATTTTTTAATAAAAAAAAATATTTATTTTATATATTTTTTATTTTATTTTTTATTAAACGGCCAATTTTTTAAAATATATTTTTATTTTTTATTAAAGGGCCATTTTTTTTAGGGGTCCCCAGGGACCCGGAGGCCCCCAGGGCCCCAGATGACAACCCCCTTTTTTTATTTATTTTTAAATAAAAATATATATTTATTTTATATGTTTTTATTTTATTTTTTATTAAAGGGCCAATTTTTTTTAGAGGTCTGGAGGTCCCCAGGGGCCCGTAGTTCCCCAGGGCCCTGGATGACGACCCCCTTTTTTATAAAAAAAAAAAACGTTTTTATATATTTCTTTTAATATATATATATATATACATATTATATAATATAAATGTTATTATTATTAAAAGACCCAGAGGTCCCCAGGGCCCTGGATGGCAACCCCCCTTTTTTTATTTTTTTTTATATTTTATTTTATTTTTATTTTTTTATTTATTTTTATTTATATATATATATATATATATATATATATATATATATATATATATATATATATATATATATATATAATTAAAGGGCTCAGAGGTCCCCAGGGCCCCATGTGGCAAACACCCTTTTTTATTTTTTTTATAAATGTTTATTTTTTTATTTTTGTTTATATTTTTTTTTTATTAAAGGGCCCAGAGGTTCCCAGGGCCCTGGATGGCAACCCCACTTTTTTTTTATAAGTGTTTATTTTTAATATATTTTTTTTATTTTATTTTTTTATTAAAGGGTCCAGAGGTCCCAGATGGCAACCCCCCTTTTTTGTAGTTTATTTTTATAAAAAAAATAAAAATTATTAAAGGGCCCAGAGGTCCCCAGATGGCAACCCCCTTTTTTAAAAAAAAAAAAAATATTTTTTATATTAATTTTTAATTTCTTTTTTTTCTTTTTATTAAAGGGCCCAGAGGTCCCCAGGGCCCCGGATGGCTACACCCCTTTTTTTATATATATTTTTGTGTCTCAATTTAAGGGGGCAGCACCCCCCCCCCCCCCGTTCTCTGCTCCAGGGGGCCCATGCCTGAAGCTGTGTAAGGGGCCCCATAATTCCTGATGGCGGCCCTGCCGCCCGTTAAGCCCCTGTGCTGCCCACAAATCAGGCTGAAAATCATCAGCGGCACGCAGCCAGGTGACAGTACTGCTTCCCTTCCCAGTGTTTTAAAATGTACAAAACCCCTGGTTTCCCTTTAGACGTGCACTTCTCCCTTCCTGCCACTGGGTGCTGCTTGTATATAAAAGTGAATTAGAATGTGATTTTATAACATCCTCAGTTTGCTCTTCCCGAGGCTGACTTCTTCATGTCCTGCTCTTCAATGTATGTCACTGTTTGCTACTCTATATTGTAAATAGAAGTTTTCTGTAGAGTGTGCCCAAAGTCTTTATAATATTTGATGATTCACTGCAGGTCTGGTCAGTGTTTTAAAAAGTTCCTGTATTTTACACATGGCATGGAATGGGGTCACAGCACCGTCTGTCCATTCTGCTTTAGCACCATGGGACCCCATGCCATGCCATGTGTAAAATAGAGGAACTCCCCAAATCACAGACCAGACCTGCAGTCCAGGCTGAGTAAGGCCTCAGAGCACATGGCATTACTGTCTGTATTTAACTGCTTGATGGGCTTATTTTGGGCCTGGCTGGTTCACATGTATGTGTTTTGGCGGCCCACATTTGCGCAGGCACAGCAGCCCATTCATTTGATGCTTCATGTAATAGGCTGCGCACACGGCACACCTATGCCCATCAAGCAATGAAATACAGCACTGTCTGTCCATTCTGCTGTGACTTATCTGCAGTTCCCGCACTGTCAAACTCGCTGCATTTTTAGATGTTTAGGTCACGCTTTTAAAAACACAGTGCGTTTGTGTGTGCAAGAACTGCAGGTAAGTAGCATGGTGCAAGAACTGCAGGTAAGTAGCATGGTGCAAAAGCAGAATGGATTTCAAGGCAACCGATTTTTAAAATGCTGAATGCACCTTTTTTCTGCAGGAAACAAAGGCATGGCAGCCCATTCAAATCAATGCTGTGCTGCACAAATGAGGGCCGCCAAAACACATACATATGAACCAGCCAGGCCCAAAATAAGCTAAAGGGGGGGCCCAAAAGAAATGTTTGCCCAGGGCCCAAACCATATTAAAGACGGCCCTGGTTGTGACCCAAGGTATCATATACATTACTGACTGGAAACCCATCATCTTTACTATCTTTATTTCCAAAGGGTTGTAGCCACAGAGTGAGTCATCAAAGAGTGACTAAATGTGAATGATGTGAGCTGAATCCTGTTTTCATAACAGGACTTAAAGCGCAGTTCCACCCAAAAATGTAACTTCCGCTTTTTGGAATCCTCCCCCCCTCCAGTGTCACATTTGGCACCTTTCAGGGGTGAGGAGGGAGCATATACCTGTGTAATATAGGTATTTGCTCCCACATACGGGCATAGATCACTGCGGTAATCGCTGTGACCTATGCCACGTCCGGTACCTACTCTGTGTCCCCCCCGCTGTCTTTTGGGAGACACACAGGTCCCAGAAGACAGCAGGGACCAGTATGATCTCACAGAGCGACTCACGCATTGGACAGTAGGGAACCAGGAAGTGAAGCCGCCAGGCTTACCGAAAATGGCGGCACCTCCACCTGAGAGCCGAGGGAGAAATCGGCTTTGGGACCTAACATTGCGGGAGCCCTGAACAGGTAAGTGTCCATATATTAAAAGTCAGCAGCTGCAGTATTTGTAGCTGCTGACTTTTAATATTTATTTATTTTCAGTGGAACTCCGCTTTAAAATAACTGTCAATTGCGCACAAGGAAACAAAACTGAATAATATCACACAGAGTATTATAATATCTGGTGCAGCATTACATTATTCTCATCACTTACCAATATATTTGGGTTGATGAGGTACAAAGACCTTTTAAAATCTTATTAAAGTACATATATTGAAACTTTTTCACCTGCAAAAGGATTTTTAAATTTGTGCAGCCAGTATTGTGATCAAGGCACCCTTACCCAGACAGCACAGCCAGATCATTGACCTGCACGACAGCAGCATAGCTGGATTAAAGCGGAGTTCTATCCAAAAAATGTAACTTCCGCTTTAAGAACTTGTGACCCCCTGACATGCCACATTTGGCATGTCATATTTTTTTAGGGGGGGGGGGTACCCAGCTCCCACTTCCTCTCCTGGCGCAGAGTGGAAGTTTACCTCTCCCCCATTGGCGAGGAGAGACGCAGAACAGAAACAGGGCAAATCTCTGTTCTACCAGGGAAAAGTGGTGGGTTTTGTGTCTCTGCAAAGCAGGGAATACAATCCATCCCTTCCCTTAGCAAAAGCTGCACATATAGTAAACACAAACACTGGTAAAGCCAGCCATACACGGTTCGAATTTCGAAAGAATTTTCTTGTGAAAATCGTATCAAAGAATTTTCGTTCGTAATTCGCACCGTTAGTATAGCCCACTAACGGTGCGAAATACGAACGAAAACAGCCGATTTTCGTGTGGCAAACAAATTTGAGAAATCCGACATGTTGGAAATTTTCGGAAAAACGCCCGATTTTCTGATCAATGATGGGAGAATCGTGCAAGAAATGTAATAGGAAAAAAATGTGCATGTGCAAGAAAAAAATATTCCCGGAGAGAAACGAATATTCCCGGCAACATGAAAGTTTTGGTCGGCCGAATTTCGAAAATCAATGGTGGCATCATCGGATCACAAAAAAAAAAAAAACTTTCTGATTTTGAAAAGAAAATTTGTTCGAAATTTGACCGTGTATGGCCTGCTTTAGGCACACATTTAACCCTTTGATCACCTTTGATGTTTAACCCCTTCCCAGCCAGTGTCATTAGTACACTGACAGTGCATAATTCCACCGCAATATTGCAGTCCTGCTGTAAGTCTGTGATCGTCACCATTTCTAGTAAAAAAATAAATAAATACAAATTTCAGTATATTTCCCAAAGTTTGTAGATAATATAAGCACAAACCAATCCATATATGTTTATTGGGATTTGTTTAGCAAAAATATGTAGCAAAATACATATTGGCCTAAATTTTTTGAAAAAATTATGTTTTTTTTTTTTTTTTGGATATGTTTTATAGCAGAAAGTATGTGTATATATATATATATATATATATATATATATATATTTTTTTTTTTTTTAATTGTCAGCCTTTTTTTGTTTATAGCGCAAAAAAAAAAAAATGCAGTGGTGATCAAACACCACCAAAAGAAAGCTCTATTTGTTGGGGAAAAAATTACATAAATTTAATTTGGGTACAGCGTTGCATGACTGCGCAATTGTCAGTTAAAATAACAAAAAATGTCCTAGTCATGAAGGGGGGTAAATCTTCCGGAGGTCAAGTGACTATCATGGATTCAATAACAGGATCTAGTGCCCTCTTCCCTCTTCCAATCCACTGTGCAACTTTATAGGAGACTGATATCAAGACTAAAAGTACTTTATCTAGATGGATTTAAAAATAAATTTGATGATTTTTTTTTTAATTAAAGCTCAACTCCTGACTTCACATTCCTCCCAAGCCCCCCTTCTCCTTCCCATGTAGCTCTCAACATGTTTTATTGACTATTTTTATTTTTAAAGTTAGCTTTTGTGAAGTCTCCATGAGTCTTGTTGATCCACAGGGTCCTCTTTTTTCTTGCCTCTTGTCTGGGCGCGGTGGCTCTCCTGAAATATATAGCAGTGCTCATTTTACACCAGTACAATGTGAGGGAAGGGCACATTAGTGTTCAAAGTTGAGTACTCAACCTTCTAAAATAAATGATACTGGGCGCCATTAACCTGGAAGACTGAGGACACTTTGGGCCAGATTCTCAGTGGCGTTACGACGGAGTATCTCAGATACCCCGTCGTATCGCCTTTTTTTTTGTCTCGTATCTATGCGCGTGATGCTTAGCATCACTTTTGCATAGATACGCTTCTACATCCGACAAGTGTAATACCATTACACTTGCGGATCGTAGGTGTAATGACAACTCCGGCCACTAGGTGGCCTTTACGCTGTTTTCGCATTTGCATATGCAAATGAGGTAGTACGCCGATTCTCGATCGCTTTTACGCCGCCCCGTCGTCGCGTACGTCGTTTTCGTTCGCGTAAGGTTACCCCAGCTTCTATGTGGAGTAACCTTACGAAGTTCCGTCGGATGCCATGTTAAGTATGGCCTAGGGACCGCGTCGTGTTGTGCGTCATTTACGTCGTTTGCGTACGTCGATTCTCAATGGGGCTGGCGTACGCTGCGATTACGTTGTTTACATTGAGAACATGTGACGTCCTTTGGAGCATGCGCACTGGGCTTTTTCCCCGGCCGGCGCATGCGCAGTTCGTTCGACGCGGGGGCGCGCTTAATTTAAATACAAGCCGCCCCATTTGAATTGCGCGGGTTTACGCTGGGCGATTTACGCGACGCCGGGAAAAAAAAACTACGGAGCAAGTGCTTAGAGAATAAAGCACTTGCTCTAGTACGAAGCGGCGGCGTAGTGTAAATGGCTTACGCTACGCCGCCGGAATTCTATGAGAATCTGGCCCTTTGTGGCTAAAAAGAGTTACTGAAGGAGAAAGATTCAAATTAAAGTTCAGTATTACATCCTGAGCTGCAACACCTGGAGGAAATTTATACCATAAATACTTTTTACCAAGACTTGGGTTTTAAAGGCTAAAACCGGCCATACACTGTTCGAATTTCAACAGAATTTTCTTTTGAAAATCGTATCAAAATTTTTCTCGGACGAATTTCGCATCCGTTAGTGGGCTGCAGCAACAGCCAATTTTCGTGCGACAATCAAATTTGAGGAATCCGACATGTTGGAAATTTTTTGAAAAACAAACAATTTTCTGATCAATGATGGGAGAATTGTGCGAGAAATGTAATAGAAAAAAAAAATGCGCATGTGCAAGAAAAAAATATTCCTGGAGAGAAAAGAATATTCCCGGCCACCAAAATAATTTTCTGTGGCAACATCAAGGTTTGGTCGGCCGAATTTTGAAAATCAATGGTGGCACCATCGGATCACAAAAAAAACAAGCTTCCTTATGTACCAATACACCATTAACTTATCACAAGGAAATGATTCTGGACGGCTGCACTTCCAAAAATCCTTTTATTGAAGCTTCAAATGAGAAGTTGTTGACAGTTGGAGCAGGGGACAAAGCGGTAGATGCGTTTCACGCAAATGTTAGCGCTTAGTCATGGAAATGACTAAGTGCTAACATTTGCACGAAACGCGTCTACCTCTTTGTCCCCTGCTCCATCTGTCAACCACTTGTCATATGAAGCTTCAGTAAAAGGATTTTTGGAAGTGCAGCTGTCCAGAATAATTTCCTTATATTACACAGCATATGAGCTGGGCCTGACTAGTGTGTGTGGGGATTAACCAGAGTCTAATTTACCTGCAGCGGCTTTTTTTGTTTAATTTAACACCATTAAGGTACCTCTGTTGCAGAAAAGAAAAAGCTTTCTTTAGATTCTAGGACAGCGATTACCTCGGCCTTCAGTCTCCTGTAGAAAAGTCCTACCATTATATCATTCTAGTTGTCCTGATATTTGGAACATTAAAGCTAGTGAACTAAGGAAATAGTTCAGCAGCTGACCCTATTAACACACACACTGCACCTGCCTTCCCCCTCTAGGATATTGCTCCTACCAACCTCTGTACTCAGAAATTGCTCTATTTCTTCTCTGTTCTGTTCATTTTCTGCCTTGTCTGATTGTTACTCACCACGTGAAGGGAGGCTTTACTGCGGTGGTCAGTGACGTGCTCGCCCCCTCCTGGGAACTACATCTGTGCGCAGGACGCTCTCTACGCTTTAAAGACTTTAAGAAGGTGTGAATTACTGGGCATGCCGCAATGCATACTGGGAAATGTAGTTCTTACATGAACGAGCGCCGCAAACCAGGAAGTGAATGAGAGAACAGAAACGAAAACGCTGGAGGTTATATAGATGAAGGTATTTACTCGTTTTTTAACAGAATCATTACACTATTCTATCTGTCTACCTTGCAGACATTAATTTTAGGCAAAAAAAAATTCCTTTACAACTCCTTTAAACTCCAAACTCCCTGCATTTATCTACGGCTAACAGAACAATACTCTACTACTAACATGTAATGTATGAAACTGTCAGTAGAGGGTACCAGAGAGTTATAGAGAGACCTGTAAGTTCATGTAGATACAGGTAACCAGAATGAATGAACACCCATGGAACTCTTGCTAGTTATCAGGAAAGAATACCATAAGGTAATGAAGTAAACAGATATTTTGGCATAACCAAAGACTTCTTCAGCTGGTGTTGATTTCTATTGTTGATACCTTAATAACCTTACCTTAATATAACAACAGCTATACATGTGTATGCCTAGTACTTTAATGTCTAGGATACACGATCAGATAATCGGATGACAAAGATCACTTTCGGAGTGATCGAACGATAATCTCATCGTTAGTACAGGAGAGCCGATCATGACAATTCATCCAACAATATCCGAAGGTACAAGCACAAAAACCTTTCACATTCGATACCACTATATCACCAAAAGTATTGGGACACCTGCCTTTACACGCACATGAACTTTAATGGCATCCCAGTCTTAGCCCGTAGGGGTTCAATATGTAGTTGGCCCACCCTTTGCAGCTATAACAACTTTAACTCCTATGTGGAAGGCTGTCCACAAGGTTTAGGAGTGTATGGGAATGTTTGACGATTCTTCCAGCAGCACATCTGGAGGTCAGGCACTGATGTGGACAAGAAGGCCTGGCTCACAGTCTCCACTCTAATTCATTCCAAAGGTGTTCTATTGGGTTGAGGTCAGGCCAGTCAACTTCCTCCACACCAAACTCGCTCATCCATGTCTTTATGGACCTTGTTTTGTGCACTGGTACAAATTATTTTGTGAAGGGGGGGTGATGGTGTGTGTTTTTCAGAGGTTGGACTTGTTCCAGTGAAGGGAACTCTTAAGGCATCAGCATACCAAGACATTTTGGACAATTTCATGCTCCCAATTTTGTGGTAACAGTTTGGGGATGGCCCCTTCCTGTTCCAACAGGGTGGAGGAACTTGACCAATCAAACCAATTAAACACCTTTGGGATGAATTAGAAGGGAGACTGTGAGCCAGGCCTTCTCGTCCACATCAGTGCCTGACCTCACAAATGCACTTCTGAAAGAATGGTCAAACAATCCCATAGACACACTCCTAAACCTTGTGGACAACCTTCCCAGAAGAGTTGAAGCTTTTATAGCTGCAAAGGGTGGCCAACTCAATATTGAACCCTACTGACTTAAGTCTCTGACACACGGTACGATTGTTGGCCAACCGAGCCTCTGATTTTTGTCAGAAGGGCGTGTGGCAGGATCTTGTCTTGCATACTAACAGTACACAATTGTCATGCCACAAACACGAACGTAGTGATGTACTACACAGAATTTCAGCTCTTGAGCGCCACCCTTTGGGCCCCTTCTGCTAATTTTGTGTTTAGTGACCATTGATTCTGAGCATGCGTGTTTGTATTTCGACTTTTGTGTGACGGATTTGTGTACTGGCCATACAAAAATCCGCAAATTTACTAGCCTGTCCATCCAACATTTGCTGGTGGAAAATTGGACAGCAATTGTCAAAAGGAAGCGTACTAACTGTAAGATTTTAGGACAACAGTCTGTCAACAGACAATCCCCTGCCAACAATCGAACTGTGTATACAAGACTTAAAGGGTCACTAAAGTCAGGGATTTTTTTAAAAAAAAATAACAAACATGTGATACTTACCTCCACTGTGCAGTTCGTTTTGCACAGAGTGGCCCGGAAACCTGTCTTCTGGTGTCCCTCGGCGGCTGTCTGGGCTCCTCCTCGCAAAAGCTTTCCTTCTTCATGCGAGGGCGCTCGCATGGAGGAAAGCTTTTGCGAGCGCGCTCCCGTGAACAGCGGCGGCCATACCGCCGACTTATCACTGGCTCCGCCCCCCAGCGCGCCGCGTCATCCACCCTGATTGACAGCAGCGCTGCCAATGGCTGCGCTGCTATCAATCCGCCCAGCCTGCCAATAACGGCCAGGCTGGGAACCGAAGAGGACGACGTGGACGCGCCCGGGAGATCGAACGGTAGGTAAGTACAACGGGGGCTCGGGGGGGGCCGGTGCTGCTAATGTTTTTTTACCTTCATGCATAGGATGCATGAAGGTAAAAAAACTTGTACCTTTAGAACCCCTTTAATACTGAGATACCATTAAAATCATGTGCTTGTAAAGGCAGGTGTCCCAATACTTTTGGTAATATAGTGTAGCTGTATGTTCTATTGGAAATAAACATTGTTGCAGAGTATTGAAGATTCTCTACAGTTTTACTTTTGGATTATACTGTGTTATTATTTACAGCATGTATATATTATAAAGACTACAGCTGGTGTGCTCCCCTGGGAACTTGAGTTCAGAGATATCGCCACTAGTGTCCCTGAGAGATGTATAGTGTGTAAAAAGGCAAGGTAGCAGAAAATAATGTATGATTCATTATTACTGACAGTAGATTTTATAAAATATATATATATATATATGTGTAGCGCCCTGCTCCCAATGACTGGGACGCTATTCTAAATTTAGAGGGTGTCTGAACCAATAGTGGGCTCAGACTTTGATGAATTCCATTAAAATTAGCCTCTGTTCTGGCTATGGTTGTGCTTGATAGGATTTTACCCTGTTGCCTGTAGGTGGCGTTACCACTTCAGGAACACAAGCGAACCATGGTGTGTTAGGTGACCCTTCTCGGCAGCAGCCCAGTGGGAGTGGTGCCCTGCTATGCATGCCGGAAAGAGATACTTAAGGGGCAGACGCCGTTTTTCCGGGTCCTTCGCCTCGTGGCCCACCTGGCACAAGGCACGTATGTGTGATCTCGACCTTGGGACCACGTTGGCCTGAGGTCGCACGTTAATGGAGTAGGCCCAGTTATGCTGGCTGGGGCCTATGATTCAAAAGGGGATCCCAAGCTGTCCATCCAAGTGGGGGAAGCTGCTTAATGAAGGAAACCGGGGGGGACCTGCCCTGGAGGAGACAAAGCAATGTAAGCTGATGTCTCGGGATAGGCCTGATGACCTACTACTCTATTTGTCTTACAGTCCACCGGATTGGCTTAAAGGATCACTAAAGGAATTTTTTTTTTTTAGCTAAATAGCTTCCTTTACCTTACTGCAGTACTAGTTTCATGTCCTTATTGTTTGTTTTTGCTTTAAAGTTGCTGTAATCCTGCTCTGTTCTCCACACTTCCTGCTTGTCTGTTTCCTTATAACCACAGTGCTGGGAGCTTTCTCACGGTGGTCTAAGCTGTCATTACTGTGTGTCTAAAACTTCCCAGAACCAATCAGATTCATTTTAAAAACAAAACACTGCCCTGGATTTGTTTGTTTTTGTTCTGTGTGTCTATTTCTACTTCACAGAGACATGAAGCCAGTTCAAAAGTGAAACTAACCTGCAGGCACATTATATGATTGATTTTTATCTATTTTTAATCATTTTGAAAAGGAATCAGTTAACTTTTATGGGCCAGATTCAGCAAGACTTGCGCTGGAGTAATTCGATATGCGCCGCGTAACTGTGAAGATGCGCCGTCGTTTCTATGTGGCCGTACCCACCAAACTAGATGCGTCAGAAAACGGGCCATTTCCGATCGGCTTAACTTTCCGACGCCAGAGTCTCGTCAGCGCATAATTTCGCTTGGCGCATCAGTCACGCCTATTGATTTCCCCTGCAAATATGCAAATGAGGGAGATTTCCCGATTCGCGAACGGATTAGCACCATACGCTGGCTACATGCGCCGCGCGTATCTCGTCCGTCCGGCACAAAGTTATTTCTACAAATAGCTGCTTTATCTTTACTCCAGACGGCCACAGGTCATCAGGAGAGCAGCTACAGCAGCGTTACCGACGATAAGAGCTAGCTGAGCACCCCCACTTGCAGGACAACACCTCTGTCCATGCTTGTCTGTCAACTTTTACAGCCATGGAGGAAGACATCATAGGTCTCCATAGCCGAGATGACGGCTGACAGCTCCTGGCCTTTAGAGTTCAGCTTTCTCCTGTGTGTTTGCGGGGAACCGGAGCAGCCATCTCAGAACAAAAGTAACTTCACTGCGGGGAGGGGGAACAGGATATACTTTAGCGCCGGAATGCCGCTTCCGCTGGCGCTTTTATACGCGCAATGGAACACATTGCGCTGGCGTTTCCCGTGAAGTGGTACCTCACTTACTGCGCATGCTCCGTGGATGATGCGCTGAACGTAAGCCTCTGAGCTGGGCTCCGCCCATCATTTACATATGATCACACCCACTTCCACTTGCGTCGGCTTACGACAGCGCATTTTCGTTACTCCGGCGCAAGTTTAGGAGCAAGTGCTATGTGAATTACAGTACTTGCGCCGAAAGTGTCGGCGGAGTAACGTAAATGAGAAACGTTACTCCAAAGTAAAGAAGCGCCCATCTACCTGAATCTGGCCCTATGTCTCTATACCCTGTAAACAGTAATTTCAGCAAAAAAAAATAAAAAATTCCTTTAGTGACCCTTTAAACTTAAGACCCGGACCAATACGCTGGCAAATGACCCAAGGGGTTTTTGCGATTGGCACTGCGTCGCTTTAACAGACAATGGCGGTCGTGCGACGTGGCTCCCAAACAAAATTTGCGTCCTTTTTTTCCCACAAATAGGCTTTCTTTTGGTGGTATTTGATCACCTTGCGGTTTTTATTTTTTGCGCTAAAACAAAAATAGAGCGACAATTTAAAAAAAAATGCAATATTTTTTACTTTTTGCATAATAAATATCCCCCAAAAATATATAAAAAAAAATTTTTTCCTCAGTTTAGGCCGATCGTATTCTTCTACATATTTTTGGTAAAAAAAATCGCAATAAGCGTTTATCGGTTGGTTTTCGCAAAATTTATAGCTTTCAAAATAAGGGATTTTTATTGCTTTTTATTAATTATTTTTTTTTTTACTACTAATAGCGGCGACGGTTTTTTTCTGTGGCAATATGGCGGACACTTCGACAATTTTTACACATTTTTGGGACAATTCTTTTCACAGCAAAAAATGCATTTAAATTGCTGTTTACTGTGGAAATGACATGCATTTGGGAGTTAACACAGGTCCTGTAGGGAATGTGTACAGTGTGTGTTTACTACTGTAGGGGGGTGTGGCTAGGTGTGACCATGTGCGTCCCCCTATTACAGAGGGATCGTCTCCGGCCACAGAGAAGCACGGGGAAGCCGTGTGTACCGGCTCTCCCCGTTCTTCCGCTCCAGCATCGCCGCATACCCGGGTCCGCGACCCGCGGTCCCGGTCCTGGAGCTTCGGACCGGGTCGCGGGCGCGCGCCCGCGGCGCGCTCCCGCAGACTAAAACCAACGAGTGGTAGCCGTGCCAATACTGGAAAGTGGTTAAAGGCTTTATTGTAACTGGATTCGGGACTTTCCTATGGCAGAGGATCCCTGTATCTATCTTTCGCTCTGTACCGCTCATACTGTACCTGGCTGCTAGGCCATGTGAGAGGGGTCTATCCGGGTGAGCAATACCCACTCAAGAGAGAGTGGTAAATACTGGAACTTTAAACATTTTTGTGTGCTCTGTACCGCGTACCTGAACCTTCCCCTTTCTCCTTCTACCTTCTACTTTCTTCACAAGTTTAATGCAGCAAAAATAAAACAGTTAAAGGTTTTACATCGTGTGTGGACATTGCAATTTTTATAGACTTTCTTCCCCTGACAACGAATCTAGAGGTAACGTGCAAAACCCAAATCTAAACCAGCAGCTCCTGCGGGGGTTAGTGCTACATATATATATAACATTTTTGAATGTGATACGCACAGGATGTGGGTAAGTGGAGTTCCATGATCTCCACTCTCTAAGGCTGCATTCACACTGTCACCGCGCGTCCTGAGCCGCAAATTGCGGCGACAAATGTGAGGCGTTTTGTACCGCGATTTGCGGCTACAAAACGCCTCGTTTTTAACCCCCTTTTTGGAGAGGTCCATTATCTCCTATGCCGAATGCCGAAGCCGCCGGAAAAAAAAAGCTCCGGGACTTGTTTTGAGCTTCAGGCGTCCGGCGTTTCGGCGTTTGGCGTGGAGATGTGAACCATGCGGCGTCGGGCGTATATACGCCTAGATGTGAATGGAGCCTTAAGCTTCCTGACACTTCTTATTCCACTTGCAAGAATAGAAGGTGCTGTCATACAAAGATGTTTCACGAGTAGTGGATCAGAAATATGTACGGTGAGAGCAATGCAACAAGGGTAGGTGTCAAGATGGCAATACAATCAGTAGTGGAAGATGCATAGATCTTGCCAGTGTATAGAAGAGGCCCAGCAGCATCCTCTCATATTTAGCCCAGGTTCACACACTGCTGCGGGATTGAAATCCTACAAGGTTAACTGAACTCGCACAATTTCACCCCAGCAACGCAGTCCGACTTCAGCTGCGATTTGACAGACATCTCTGCGGGTTCCTGCACAGATATCTATACAAATCGACCCTCGAAGTCGCCAAAAGTAGTACAGGAACTACTTTTGGGAATTAGTGCAATGCCGCAAAGTCAGCGCCACCCCAATTCAGATGGTGCCATTGCCAGCAATAGCTGCCGATTTGGCTTGCGATTTCACATGTCGACTTAGGTTTAAAATGTTAGTGGAGTAGACAGATCCTTTAGACTGCAGGGGTAGGGTGACCACGTGTCCCGGATTTCCCAGGACAGTCCCGCATTTTGCAGGTCTGTCCCGGGCACATTCATTCCAGGACAATACAGTGTAGAATGAAACTGACACCCCCAAAAAAGGCTGCCACATCACCGCTTTACTCACTGACAGTACTTGTCCTGCCCAGGAATGCCTGGAGGAACACAATTCCGCCCCCTGCTTGTGATTGGAGAAATCATAAATCCTGCATCTTGTGTCCAATCACTGTGCTGTGATTCGTTACAGCACAAGCTGATTTTTGGGAGGGGGTCCCTGAATGGTAGTTTGAAAATGTGGTCACCCTATGCAGGGGTCTCAAACTGGTGTCCCCTCAGCTGTTTCAAAACTACAAGTCCCACCATACCTCTGCCTGTGGGAGTCATGCTTGTAACTGTCAGCCTTGCAATGCCTCATGGGACTTGTAGTTTTGCAACAGCTGGAGGGCCACCAGTTTGAGACCCCTGTTTTAGAGTAATGATTTCTGTTTTACAGGTAGATCTCTGCGAGTAGAGGGTTAATTCTTTTTTTGGTTGATGGCAGAATGTAGTTAATGCTTTTTGGATTACTGCCAGTGTAATCTCTCCCATGCAGTGCTGGCGGCCCATGGCTGTGATCTCTCTAGTGTTTATGCTCAGCTAAACTAGCCTTATATGGTCACATGCATGACATCATGAGAAGGAACTATGGAAATGCAGAGTGACTTCACATACAACACTAGCTGCTTTATATAGCTTAAAGCTTAACCAAAAATGAAACTTGTGAGGATGAAAATGTGGAAACTTCCCAAAAATGTAAAGATTTCTCATTGTCTGAAGAAATACACAGGTCTGTCACATTACTTGTTTTAAGGCTTTGGACCCAGCCTGGTTTTTGTTTATCTGAGTGTTATGCCGCGTACACATGATCATTTTTCGGCATGAAAAAAAACGATGTTTTTCAGCATGTAGAAAAAACGTCGTTTTTTTTCCCAACTTCATCATTAAAATGACGTTGCCCACACACCATCGTTTTAAAAAAATGCTCTAGCAAAGCGCGGTGACGTACAACACGTACGGCGGCACTATAAAGAGGAAGTTCCATTTGCCTTTGGGCTGCTTTAGCTGATTCCCTTTTAATAAAAGACGATTCACACTTTTCTGTCTGTTACAGCGTGATGAATGTGCTTACCCGTCTCATAACTTGCTTCTGAGCATGCGTGGGTTTTTAATGCCGTTTTAGCCAACACACAATCATTTTTTACAACCCAAAATACTACGTCGTTAAAAAATGCAGAATGTTCGAAAAAAAAATTGGTCGTTTTTCAGAACCCGAAAATTATATGATCATGATAATTTTAAACGAAAAAAAATTAAAACTTAGTTTTTTTTATGCCAAAAAATGATCGTGTGTACGCGGCATTAGAGTTGTTTTAGTAATTTTCCCGGCATTAGATAACCCCCTCTGGGAAGTGCTCTCCCGGGGAGTTACCTTGCGGGCATGCTTCTGTGTCATACACTCGGCGTCCATAGTGTATGACTCGACCCCGCCCTAAGGCGGCCACGTTATTGGATTTGATTGACAGCAGCGGAAACCAATGGCTGCTCTGCTATCAATCTATCTAATGAAGAGCCGAGAAGCCGTGGAGAGAGCAAAGTGGGATCGCGCCCATGGAAATTTCGGGCTCAGGTAAGTGGGTCTAGACACTGCAAGTTTTTTTTTTTACCTTAATGCAAAGGTTAAAAATTAAAAATTTAAAATTAAGGTGAAAAACACGAGGGTTTACAACCCCTTTAAATTCTAGTAGGGTAAAAATAAACCAAATTGATCCAAACTTCTCTTCGGCAAGTCATACACAGAGCAAATTTATTTTGGGTTTGCTGTAAAGAAGAACACACTATGCAATTTGCTGTAGTTTTTTTCCTAAACCAAAACCGATTACCAAAACCATTTAATATGAGGTCAAACCTAAGGCCGCGTACACACGATCAGTCCAAACCGATAAAAACGGACTGAAGTTCAGTTTCATCGGTCCAAACCGATCGTGTGTACGTACCATCAGTCTGTTGTCCTTCAGTCCAAAAATTTAGAACTTGCTTTAAAATCGGACCGATGGACGCCTACCGAACGGTCAAAACCGATGGTTAGTATGCAAAAGCATCGGTTCAAAACCCGCGCATGCTCAGAATCAAGTCAACGCAACTTGGAAGAATTGAACTTCGTTTTTTTCAGCACGTTGTGTTTTATGTCACCGCGTTCTGACACGATCGTTTTTTGAACTGATGGTGTGTACGCACATCAGACCATCAGACCATCAGTCTGTGAACCGATGAAAATGAACTTCAGTTTGTTTTCATCGGTTTGGACCTATCGTGTGTACAAGGCCTTAGACGTTTCAATTGGTATGCAATCAGGCCCTTACACTACATGGTTTTGGTACATCTAAAGGAAATCAGACAATAAATGTTGTGTAGTGTGTATGGAGTCAAATGGGCCGTACACACGATCGGATATTGTACGAAAACTGTTGTCTGAGGAAGAATCATATGATAATCGGATCACGACAATTCATCCGATATTATTCAAAATCCGACAAGCACGAAAATTTTCCTCGTACAATACCAGATTGTACGATTTTAGTTTTGTCAGTATAGTTGTCCTCCAAAAATACAATACAAATACATTACAACACATGACATCACTTCCGATTTTTTTTTTTTTCTGTCGTACAAGGATTTTCATGACTATTCAAATTCTAATTTGGACGATCCTTTGTCCGATTTTTGGATCATGTGTACGGGCCATAAGGAAACTTTGAAAGTTGTGTCAAGCTCAGGTGACAAATAACCACACAAAAATGTAGATCTTGTAATAACCATAGCAGACAGTGTCACTGTACAGGTCACGATTGTATTCACTGCAGCAAAGTACAAAGAACAAGAGTACTTGTAAGAGCTTCCTATCAGATCATACACATGCTCTAGATTCCATTATAGGGTGTAATGCTGATAACATTAGGATTAGAATGTGCTGCCTGCCATATACTAAAATATTTAGCCTAGTTGTCAGCTTGTAAGAATTACATTCAGTAATAAATTGTGATTACTGCTTAGATAATGATATAGGGCCAGATTCACGTATTCCAGAGCATCTTTGCTCTGGAGTAACGCTTCTGATTTGCGTTGCGCTGCCGAAATTTTAGGAGCAAGTGCTGTCATTCACGAAGCACTTGCTCCTAAAGTTGCGGCAGCGCATCACAAATGAGCCGGCGGAATTCAAATGTAGCGGGTACGGGGCGTGTAGTATGCTAACTACGCGCGATCCCGCCGCCAACGTACTGCGCATGCGTCGAGTGTCAAAACATCCCCGTGCGCATGCTCCAAAATCTGTGAATGAACGTCAATGACGTCACATTCCCATTCATGACCGTTTTACGCAAGCGACGTATTTTTTTTTTTTCCCGACGCGATGACGACGCCTATACCTAACATAGGATACTCCAACCCCATGTAGGTATATCTATGCGCCGCGTATCCCGTCCGGAAACGTCGTATCGTCATTGCGTCGCGCCGGATTTCGATCGTGAATTGCCGATTTCCGCTCATTAACATATTTTTTGAGCGTAAATCGGCGGGAACGCCCCCGGCGCCATTTTTAAGTTGAAGTAACGATGCGATGGCGAAACTCAGTTACGCTGCTCGCATCAGAACTTCAACCTGGCGTTTCTTGTTTTCTGGTTACAGAAAACAGAAACGCCGGCTCAAAGCCACAGTTAGGCTGGCGGATCACTCGATCCGCCAGCGTAACCTTTCCTGAATCTGGCCCATAGTCTCTTTAAGGGGAAAAAAATTGCATGTACACTGTGGGCCAGATTCACAGAGCGATTACGCCGGCGTTACAGGAGATGCGCGGCGTAAGTCTAAATTTGCGCGTGCGTTTCGATGCGCCGCATCCCCAAAACGAGTAACGCAAGAAATCTACTTTTAACGGCGTAATTTCGATAGACAGGCGCATCCGTCCGCGCAAAACTGCGCTAGACACACCATTGATTTGCTATTCAAATATGTTAATGAGGGAGTTACGGGGATCCACAAAAGAACGTTGTTGCAGCGCAGGCTATGCGCTGTGCGCAACAGCTGCACGTCCTGTCTAAAATTAGACCATATAAAAGGTGGTATAAAATTAGACAATCCGTCTACATGTCAGCTAAAGCAACACTGTTAGTGAGGAGCTGAGCAGTCACACTTGCTGGACAACAATCTGTATGCCAACATGCCAGGGACATCCTTGCTCATAGCTATACTACTGACTTTAGAGGAGCAAAGAAGGAGGAGGTCACGGAGGAGGGCACGGGGGAGGGCACGGGAGAGTATATACCGCACCCGCATAGACCTCTTTGGCATGAGTGATTCTGAGGTGTATCGCATCTTCAGATTCACCCCTCATGCCATCCTGGAATTAACCACAACCTTGCAGGAGGACATCACCAGCCCAACACACTGGTCAAGGTCATGGCAACACTACATTTCCTTGCCAGTGGCTCCTTTCAAAGAACAAGTGGAGTGGTGGCTAGGATGTCACAATCCTCCATGAGCAGATGTGTGCACCAGGTTGTCCCTGCAGTCCTCAGACGCATGGCCAACCAAATCATCAAACCCACCACTGAGGACCTTCGGCTGAAGGCAATGACAGATTTCTACAGAATTGCCAGATTCCCACGCACCGTGGGGGCCATTGATGGCACTCCAGCCCCCCCATGAGACAGAGCACATATACCGCAATCGGAAGCATTGGCATTCCATCAACGTACAGGTGATAGTCGATGCCCAAGGCCTCATATGGCACGTCCGTGCCAAACACCCCGGATCCAGCCATGACAGCTACATCTACAATCAGAGCCCCATCCGGATGGAATTCAAACAGAACGTGTATGGGGACACCTGGCTGGTTGGTGAGTGACATGGGTGGCAGGCATGACTGTCCCCCCCCATGATGCACACATCACAAGGGGCACATGCATGACTAACATCCTCCTGTCTTTTCCCTTACCGGTGACTCTGCATATGCACTGGGACCCCATCTCATGACTCCTATCCGGAACCCCCAAACACCAGGAAAGGAAAGATACAATGAAGCCCACACCCAAACACGTGCAGTGGTGGAGCGCACCTTTGGCCTCCTGAAGTTACGTTTCCGATGCCTGGATAAGTCTGGGGGTACCCTGTTGTATTCCCCAAACTTTGTGTGCCAGATCATCAGTGCATGTTGCCTGCTGCACAACTTCACAGTGAGAAAGGGCCTGCAGATTGACCTACGTGATGACCTGACCCCTGAACCAGACAATCCCCCCCTAACCGAGGTTACCCCATCTTCTGAGGGAAGATCAGCCAGGAGACAGCTCACATTAGGCATCTTTGCACGTTAAACACACACATTAATCATGGCACAATGAGAATGCATGCATGCACACCACTGTGGTCCCTAGCACAGACACATCACATCCTCATCTAATTGGATTAGAACAAGCCCACCATGCTGGACTTGTGAGCAGCAACGCCACGCCACGGCTCCAATTATGTCACTGTACATTCATACACCATTCACACGGACCTGGGGATCACTTCTCCCTGGTCCTGGGGAACCCTTCTCCACCAAAACTGAGGGTGACACCCCTTTTCCGGCAGGAATATCACCCCCACATTCCAAAAACATTCACATCACAAAAAATAAATAAAAAATTCCAGCAAAAAAAAAATTTTCCAGCAAAAAAAAAAGGAAAAAAAAGAACCTGAAAAAAAAAGGGGGAAAACAAATTAATGCCGCTGGCGTGAGCCACGCCTGGGGCGCCCATGGCCACGTTCCCCCGGCTCCTCAGGGGAGACTCATGGGGAGGGGGGGTAATCCGGGGAAGGAGGAGCAGCCCCTGCTCTCTGCCCACCTGGCGGCCTGCCCTCCAAGGCCACGGCAATTCTGTTCAGGGCAGCACTGGATAGCCTGGGTGAGGGCCCTCACATCCTGCCCAATGTCTGCTGTTGTAGTCTGCAGTACATTTAGGCAGTTTGTAAGAGCCCGGGAGTGGCAGTCCAGGTCCCCAAGCGTATCCTTTATGGAGGACAGGCTCTCCTCCATCCGCACCAAAGTCTGGCTGACCTGTGCCAGATGGCGGGTCTGAAGGGCCTGGTCCCTTCTCAGATTGGCGGGCAGAACCTCGGCCACCCCCCTGGTCTTCTGGGACGACTTCCTGCCTCCAGCTGAGGCTTGTGGCCGGGGAGAAAGGGGAGGCCCTTGGGAGGGGAGCCCTGTTGGGGGAAGAGTGGGAGGGGCTAGCCCTTATGGAGGGCTGGCTGCTGCCAGACAGAGAGGAAGACTCCTCCAAAAACAACAATCCACTGGCTGACATGACATCCTCCTCCTCCTCAAACTCCTCCTCCTCAACCTCCTCCTCTTCAACCTCCTCCGAGGACTCCGGCCTTGTCGGGGGGTCCTCATCAGGCTGCTGTCCTGGGGATGGTGCGGTCAGCCCAGATGGCCCAGCACCCTCCTGCACATCTGTGGATGACACAAAACATTCACAGGTTGGAGGATCCACACACTTGCCACATATTCCTTTCCCCCCCTCCCCCACACATGCTACACACCTGATAGGGCAAAAAAACCTTACCTGGCATCATGGCTTCATGACTGGAGTCATAGCCAGGCAGGCCCTCCACCTGTTGTCTATGAAAGGTCTGGGCCACCGCACGCTCCTCCGCTGTCAGTCTAACAGGGCATGGTGGGCCCCCTCCTGTGCCCCTGGCATGGGCTGCCATTTTGGCCAGCTTCTTTCGGACCAAACGCCGAAGGTCATTGATTTTCTTTTCGATCCCCTCACGTGTCCGGGTCTCCCGCCCCCCCCCCCCCCCCCGCTGAATTCACCTGGTCAGTAATGTGCTGCAAGATCTCCCGCCTCCTGGCCGGGGGGGTGTTGGCACTCTCCGGGCCGTGGAGGAAACGCCCATATTGGGTAATGGCCCGGGCAAGAATTTGTTTCTCCCCCAAAGTAAAATTTAACTTCCTCTTCCTCTCAGTCATACTCATACAACAACTCTCTCCCAAACAATCAACAAAAATCACTCACAAAAACAAGCCGGAAAAATCAAGCAACAAAACAAACAAACCAAAATCTATCAACCAAAAAGTCTCACAAGCAGTCACCAAAAAACACTTTCAAATATATTCTACAAAACACTAGATCAAACAGTCAACAAATATCACAAAGACAAGTCACAACGCAACAAACAACAGAACAAAAGCACCTTGCTGTATAGAAAGGGATACAAAGGGATGTACTTTTGCAAAGGAAGTGCGTTTGTGTCTGTCTATTTATGCTGTCTGCGTAGTTCACAAAGTTGCCCGGGTCCACTTCCAATTTCACTGATTGCGCCGTTCCCGAGTTGTGAGCATGCGCACAGAGGTGCTGACCATGGTCTGCTTCATGCGCGCATGCGCGAGCCGGCTGGCCCTTCATTTGCATGGGGTCACGGCTCATTTCAATGTAACACGCCCACGTCCTTCCCAATTTGAATTACTCCGCCTTACGCCTCTGAAATTACGTTGCACCGGCGCTAATTTCTGCGCAAATCAAACAAGAATACGGTTATTGCGCCACTACATTGCGGCAGTCTAACGTAAAGGAGGTGCGCTACGCCAGTCAAAAAATGCGCCGATGTACGTGAATCTGGCCCTGTATGTTCAAATGGGGCAAAAAAAGTTTTTAGGTTATTTCCTCTGCTGGTCAGATAGTTTTCATTGATTTAAAGTATAAAATATTGCATTTGACCACTAGATGGCATGAAAAAAATGATACCGTCAGACCTCAGGACAGCAATATTGGATCAGGAGGGATCAGGAAGTCCCACTCCTCCTTAAGCCCCCACTCCCCCCCCCCCCCAAAAAAAACTTTTGGGTGGAACTCCGCTTTAAGTGTGACACTGACATCAGCCTTAATCAATTGACCTCCAGTAGATCCCCCCCCCTTCATGACCAGCCCATTTTTTGCGATACGGCACTGCTGTATTTTAACGAACAATTGCGCGTTCATGTACCAAAATCACATTTCCACGTGTCCTTTTTTCCCACAAATAGTGCTCTCTTTTGGTGGTATTTGACCATCTGCATTTTTTTTTTGTGCTGTAAACAAAAAAAGACTGTTTGAAAAAAAAATATATATATTTTTTTACTTTCTGTTATAAAACATATTCAATAACCATAGGCGTGCGCACAGGATGTGCCAGGTGTGCCTGGGTACATCCTAATCACCCCATATGGTGAAGATTCCCTGTGTTTAGACCCCTGATATTTCAAAAAATATATAAAAAATATATATATAAAAAAAATTAAAAATAAATAATAAAAATCAAATCTACTTACACTGTCCACTGCCCTACTGACACCAATCTCTGCCCTACTGACACTGTCCATTGTTCTACTGACACTGTTAGTATACATACACATGCACACCAATGCCAATAACCAAATTGAAAAAAACGAATTTCTTCATAAATGTAGGCCAAAACTTATTCTGCTACATATTTTTGGTAAAAAAAAAGAAAAAATCCCAATACGCATTCATTGATGGTTCACAAAAGTTATAGCATCTACAAACTATGGGATATTTTTATTTGTATTTATTTTTTAAATTGCGGTGGACATTCAGACACTGACACTTTTTGGGGGACCAGTGATCGCTTATACAGTATATATATGTGATCCGGCGAACAGTTGCCGTCCTATAGCAGTAAAGTTGCTATAGGGAGGACCTAAAGTGGTTAAGCTGGGTACACACGTTTCTGTTCGACAAAAGTCAGTCTCCTGACTGGTTTCTGTTTAATAGACATGTGCAATTCGTTTCTAATTAGTTTTTAACGAAAATTCGGAAATTCATTAATACCAAACAATTTTTTTTTTGAATTTTCGGCCTTCCGAAAATTTCGAATTTACAAATTTTTACATTTTCGGATTTTGAAATTTCGAATTTTCGTATTTCCGAATTTACGAGTTTTTTAATTTTCGAATTTTCGAATTTTTTAATTTTCGAATTTTTTAATTTTCGAATTTTTCAAATTTCGAATTTTTCAAATTTCGAATTTTTCAAATTTCGAATTTTTCAAATTTCGAATTTTTCTATTTTTTCGAATTTTCGAATTTTTCTATTCTTTTGAATTTTCGAATTTTTCAAATTGAAAAATTCGAAATTTCGAAACTTGAAAAATTTGAAAATTGAAAAATTCGAAATTGGACATTTTTAAAATTCAAAATTTCAAAAAATTGAAAAATTCGAAAATTTCGAAAACTGGTAAATTTCCGAATTACCAAATTTCCAAAAAAATAAAAACACGAAACATAAACGAAAAAACGAATTTTTTGGCAGTGCACATGTCTAGCTGATACCATTGACAACCCAATCAGTATAACTTTTTGCTGTCAAAAGTCATATTCTTATGATGATCCATGTATAATATGTATATACAGTGTATACTATGTAATATCTATTTACTGTATTTCTATATAGATTTTTTCTATATAGATTTTTCAAATTTCGAAATGTGAAAATTTCGAAATTTTCACATTTCGAAATGTGAAAATTTCGAAATTTTAAAATTTCGAAATGTGAAAATTTCGAAATTTTCAAATTTCGAAATTTTCACATTTCGAAATTTTCAAATTTTAAATTTTCAAATTTTGAATTTTCAAATTTTTCAATTTTCGCATTTTCAAATTTTTCAATTTTCAAATTTTTCAATGTTCGAGTTTAGAATTTTTCCTATGATAGACAGAAGAGTCATCCAATGGCAGCCCAGGAGACAGGACTTCCTATTACATGGGACGCCGTGTAAACAGGAAATTCTCACTGTATGTAGTCTGTCTGCATAAATATGGGTATATACCTTTTGTGGCCCCCGCGGTGCTCAGGGATTCGTTGGGGGCCACAAAAGATATATATAGCCCAATAGAAAAAATAAACACATAGAAAATTTCCAAAATTGATCTGGAGAAGGGCAAAAAAAAAACATAATTAAATATGTTCCAGCAGGGAAGAAAATCCCCTGGATTCACGGTTATTACCTATGAAAGTTAGTATCCAGTTCTATGTTGAACTTTAAGGAATAACATACTGTATGCTAGAGCTGTTTAGTATTTGTCAATGACATGTTTAGCTTATTCCCAGATTTGAAGTCTATAGTTTATAATAATTTAACATCAAGCATTTTCATTCTTTCCTCTGTCACCTTCCCAATTTGCCTGGAAAAAAACAGTATACATACAAAAATAGCCCAGGGCAGGGTGTGTCTGTGGAAGTCATCAGTCACCCTCCCTGCTAGCTCAGATGTTATTAATAGAGCGTCTCACATTAGTTGCATACAATATACAGTGGTGAGGTCTGTGTATAGAAAAGAGGAATATTGTACCATAATGAATTGTTTATCCTAGGCTATAGATTATTGGACACCTTTCCTGCCTTTAGCGTGTCACCATTTACTAGATGCTTTAGGGCTTGTTCAAATGGACGGCCCGGAGGGTGGTAAAAGCAGGTGTTTGAGCTGCCGTTTTACCTCCCCCAAACACCAGCTTAAACTAGGGCATGCAGCCACTCAGGGCTGTACAGCATCATTGACATATTCAGTGGCAATACCATCACTGAACGCCACCCATTTAACTGCCCTGCAACAATGTGCAATGCAGTTTTAGCACGAGGGTCAGAATTTGAGTGTTAGTAAAGTTGTGTGTGCCAGTTTTACATACAGGTAATCTTATAATAAAGCTTACCTGTAGGTAAAATGAATATCTCCTAAATGTGTAGCGTTTAGCAGATATTCCATGGAGCAGCAGCTGGAAGTCACCGGCGCATGCGCTCTGAAGGAACAGCATACCGTGCCTTTCCTTCCGAGGTATGTACCATAAACAGTGACTCCCGTGCACATGCGCAAACGGCTGGAGTCCGCGAACATGGAAGACTGGGTGAAGATGGAAACCCTGTCAGCGGTGACAACGTGCCACTGGAGGGCTTTGTGTTATGTTATGTGTAATGCCCCGTACACACAGTCGGTCTTTTGACTGGCCAAAATCACATCGGACAGAATTCCATCGGAGTAAATGAGAACATGTTCTCTTTCTAAACTCCGACAGAATTCCTCGCAATTTCAGATGAAAAAAGTCAGATGGAGCATACACACGGTCGGAATTTCCAATTGAAAAAGTCTGTCTGACTTTTTCCATCGGAAATTTCGATCGTGTGTACGGGGCATAAGTCTCACTCTCTCATAATGTGCTAGTATGCGTCGCATCAGGGTGACATTTCTTTTTTTTTTTACAAAGTTTACTACTGCTTTAACTACTTCAGACCCGCGCTACCGTCAAATGACGGCAACAGCGCGGGTCTGAATAGCCAACATGCCGTCTTTTGACAGGCGCCCCTTTGGGCGTTCCCAGCGCGCGCTGTAGAGCGCGCTGTGGGGAAGCCCTTTGTTGGCCGTGTCCCTTCGACACGGCCAATCACAGATCGCGGCGAACGGCCAGTCAGATCTCATAGATCATCTCTCATTGCCGTTTTACACAGAGACAGCGTCCTGTCTCTGGAGGGGAGGAGCCCGATCTGTGTTCCTTGTACATAGGGACACAGATTGGTCACCCCCCCAGTCACCCCCCCCCCTCCCCCCACAGTTAGAACACACCTAGGATACACATTTAACCCCTTCCTCACCCCCTAGTGTTAACCCCTTCAATGCCAATCACATTTATACTGTAATTAGTGCATATTTATAGCACTGATCGCAGTATAAATGTGATTGGCGCCAAAAATGTGTCAAAAGTGTCCGATGTGTCCGCCATAACATCGCAGTACCAATAAAAATCGCAGATCGCCGCCATTTCTAGTAAAAAAAAAGAATAAAAAAAAAAGAATTCTCTCCCCTATTTTGTAAGCGCTATAACTTTTGCGCAAACCAGTCGCTTATTGCGATTTTTTAATTTTTTTACCAAAAATATGTAGAAGAATACGTATCGCCCTAAACTGAGAAAATTATTATTTTTTTTTTTTTTTAAATTGGGATATTTATTATAGCAACAAGTAAAAAATATTGTATTTTTCTTCAAAATTGTCGCACTTTTTTGTTTATAGCGCAAAAAATAAAAACCGCACAGGCAATCAAATACCACCAAAAGAAAGCTCTACTTGTGGGGAAAAAAGGACGTCAATTTTGTTTGGGAGCCACGTCGCACGACCGCGCAATTGTCAGTTAAAGCGACGCAGTGCCGGAAGCTGAAATTTCACCTGGGCAGGAGGGGGGTGTATGTGCCCAGTAAGCAAGTGGTTAAAACAGGCAATGCTGTGCAGTGACATACCTCCCAACTTTTTGAGATGGGAATGAGGGACACCTTGTTGAGCGGGGGGGGGGGGGTTCCGCAGATAAGAGTTGTTGGGCAGGGGGGTTCTGAGTTGGTTGTTGAGAGTGGGGGGGAGTTAGCAGATCAAAGTTGTTGAGCGTGGGGGTCGCGGGACCGCTGGATGTAGCGTGAATCGCGGTAATCGCGAGCGGGGGGGGGGGGGGGTGGGCCTCGGAATCGCAGGACTCCAGCCCTGATCATGGGACCACGAGAATTACCGCAAAATCCGGGACGGTTGGGAGGTATGCAGTGAGGAGGTGTGCATTATCGCCTACTCACCACTTGTGAAATGCTTTTCAGAGGGGCAACAATCATAGCTGCACATGTAAACAATCCCATAGACCACATGGTTTGGAGCCACCTAAGAGAAAATATGTATGTGCATGTTGCTAATTTCTCCTCCTGTAAAATCTAAGATAAAATGTAACAATTCAGTTGTTCTCTGTGCTTTGGCCAATCAGAACACAGGTATTTGTGATGGACTCACCTGGGACAGAGGCTTTTGGAGGGGACTAAATGCTGGCCTCTTGCTTACTGATTATGGGCCCAGGATTTTGGGGGAACAATGCTCTTTGTGAGGTGTATGCCTGGGGACCCTTGAGGTGGTGTTACTTTGGATTCAGGTCCATGTCCCCCCAAGACACAGAGACTCTGGGAACCCTATATATGCCATATTAGAAATAGTGACTGATTCATACTGTTGGGACTCATAGAAGATGCTGATCAACTTCAGCCACCTGTGCTATAATGTGTTTATTGTAAATAAGTCTAGTATGGCTTCTAAGAGCCCATTCACACAGGGGTGGCACGACTTTGGGGGCGACTCGGCATGGCGACCCGATGACGACTTCAGAGGCGACTTCCAAAATAACTTCTGTATAGAAAGCAATGCAAATCGCCCCCAAAGTTGTACAAGAACCTTTTTCTAAGTGAGAGCGACTTGCGTCGCTCCTATTAGAATGGTTCTATGGACTAGAACGGGACGCGACTTGTCAGGCGGCTGAGTCGTCTGACGAGTTGCCCCAGTGTGAATCGGCTCTTAGGGTCTTTCACCTATTGTTATTTGTGCTCATCAACTCTGCTATTGTGTGAAGGAGTTCTGTGTTGATATTTATGATAATGTGTATTGTATAGTCGGTGAGCTAGGAGACGTCAAGGCTCCCCTAAAAGGTCATATCTCTGAGTCACCTTGTCTGTTTAAAGGAATAGTTAATTAGCTCATGTTAATTAGGTTTCTGGTTACAGTTTGTATTGTCATCCTGGTGTATATATTTGTGTGAGATCTCAAATAAAGCAGCTATTTCCTTATGTACTCCAAGACTGGTGTTGTCTGGTTCTTGGGGGTTACTATAGCCAGATCCATTGGTCTCGTGTTCCAGGACTATACTGACGGAAGCACTCAAGCGGAGTGTAGGACGTTCCGTCACAGTATTGCAAACAGTAAAGCAAGAAAGTTGGTGACAGAATGCTCTTAACTATACCTTCATGAGTTTTTGTGTATCACATGTCTTTCTTTTGTATGATTACAAAGACAAAAGGAATTAAAAATGTATTATAAGGACATGCATACAGGTCATCAAGGTGACACAGTAAAACTGATCTATGGGTTCACATGAGTAAAGTCATTGCTCCTTGAGGCCTGGTTCCCACGTTAGTGTGTTTTCAGTTTTGCAAAAACACACTACAGTCCATTTAATATGGTTACCTATGGATGTAGTTCACATCTGTGCATTTTCATGGAAAGGGCCAGGGATTTTTTTCTTGTTTTTTGGTTCCATAGACTTCAATGGATCAAAAATGTGTATTGAAAACGCAAAATGCACCTAGAATATGCAAACTGCAACCTGCATAAGTGTGAATTAGGCCTTAGGCTAGGTTCAGACTTATGCGAATTGGATACAGGTTTCCCTGTATCCAATTCGCATAGCAGGGGATTGTGACCGGCTCTCTATGGAACCGATTCACACATCTCCGCAGTGGCTCTGATGTAAATTGCACAGGAGCCGTGTGCAACTTTTAATCCATTTCAGGTCCGAATTCAGCCCAAAAGAAAATTCCGGCTAAAATCAGACTTCAAAGGGTAAATGGAGACGCACTGGACCCCTGCTGTGAGCTGCTGCATTCTAGTGTGTACCCTGCCTAAGGGTGTTATAGTCAATATTGTTCCATAGATGATGCCTCCAGGTGTTTTTATGTAATCCTATTTTTTTTTCATGGTACCTACCTCTACATACATATGAAAGTTGGTGCATTGGCCCATCCCTTCCTTCCATGTTTTCTGTGCCTTATGTTTGTCCCATTACTCTGTTGCAGAGTCTTATGCCGTGTACACACGATCATTTTTCAGCATGAAAAAAAACATAGTTTTCAGCATGTTGAAAAAACAACGTTTTTCCAACGTCATCATTAAAACGACGTTGCCCACACACCATCGTTTTTCAAAAATTACCTAGCAAATCGCGGTGACGTACAACACGTACGACGACACTCTAAGGCGGCGTACACACGATCGGATATATCCGATGAAAACGGTCCGCGGACCATTTCCATCGGATATGTCCGATCGGGAGTTTGATCCGATGGCGTGCACACACCATCGGATCAAATTCCCCGCCGCCGGACGGCGAGGTGACGTAGTGGTGACGCGGCGGTGACGTTGACGCCGCCACGTCACCGCCACGTCACCGCACCAGGAAGTAAAACACTTCCGCGCATGCGCCGAATCCATTCGGCAGCGGCGCGGCGGCGGTGGGGGCCGACATGTCTGCTGGTAAGTGTACTAACCAGCAGACATGTCGGGCGGACAGATCCCCACCGGATAGATTTCAAAGCATGCTTTGAAATCTGTCGGGTGGAGAAATCTGTCCGCTAGCCCATACACACGAGCGGAGATGTCTGCTGAAACGGTCCATCGGACCGTTTTCAGCGGACATATCCCCTCGTGTGTACGCGGCCTAAAGGGGAAGTTCTATTTGCCTTTGGGCTGCTTTAGCTGATTTCGTGTTAGTAAAAGACGATTCATGCTTTTTTGTCTGTTACAGCGTGATGAAGCGATGAAGTGACATCACTTCTGGTTTACCTGGCTGTCAACTGCGCCATTTTTTTTAACATTTTAAGTATTTAAAAATGCAGATCTTAGCGTTTTGAATACTTTTAAATGCAGAGGAGGAATTTGATGTCTTTTAGACCCCAGATCCCTCCATATAGAATACCTGTCACATGCTTTTTCCTGTCACAAAGATGTTTACATTCCTTGTGACAGCAATAAAAGTGATAAAAAAAAAAATTGAAGAAACAGTGTAAAAAACAAAAAACAAAATTATAATAAAAAAAAAAAATGTTTAAATTGCCCCGTGCCTGCGCGCAAAGGCAAACGCGCGTGGGTGCCGCACACATGCAAACATCGATCGTCCCACACATGTTCAGTATCGCTGCGAACATTAGATCATGGGAATTAATTCTCGCACCTGACCTCTTCTGTAAAGTGGTAACCTGTAAGGCTGCGTACACACGAGGAGACATGTCCGCTGAAACTGGTCCGCAGACCAGTTTCCGTGGACATGTTCGATCGTGTGTACGGCCTAGCGGACAGGTTTCCAGCGGACAAAAGTTTCTAAGCATGCTTAGAAACTTGTCCGCTGGAAACCTGTCCGTCGGACATGTCCGCTGGTTAGTACGCCCAACCATCGGACCGAAATCCTGCGCATGAGTCAAATTGATTTCACACATGTGTGGAAGCATAGAACTTCCTTGTTTAAGGTGTGTTATACGTCACCGCGTTCTCTGTCCGCGGGGAATTTGGTCTGATGGTGTGTACACACATCAGACCAAAATATCCCTGGAGACATGTCCGATGAAAACGGTCCGCGGACCGATTTCATCGGACATGTCTCCTCGTGTGCACGCGGCCTAAGGGGTTTTAAAGCATCACCTATGGATTGTAAAATTTACGTTGTTTGTCGCTGTTCTGCAGGCGTACACAATTTTAAAGCGTGACATGCTTGGTATCTGTTTACTCAGCTTGACATCATCTTTTAATCTTACATAACAATTGTGTTATGTATTCTGTTGTTTTGCATTCAAATTTAAAAGAGTGTATTTTTTCCCAAAAAACTGTGTTTGAGAAACTGTTGCCGTGTGACATAAAAAAAAATGCAAAACCCACCACTTTATTCTCCTTTGCTTCAAAAATAAATAAATAGATATATAAATTTAACATTTTGGGGTTCCAAATAATTTTCTAGCAAAAAATAAATGAATTTCACATGTATACAAAAGTGCCACTGAAGGCCTGCTCTTAAGGTGAATAAAGTTAGCAGCCACAGTACTTGTAATTGTTTATTTGTACTTTTCAGACAGATGAGGGAAGAGGTTCCTCATGTACATGGTGTGGGTTCCTGAGGTGTTTTATAATGTTCTGGTTACTTCGTGTATTATTTGTATGTCAGTGTTATAATACAGTCTGTAGTGTTGAACATTGTGACTGGTAAGGACACACTACTGTCTGCTGAGGTAGAACTTCTCCACACTGGTGACCTGACCCTACGTACAGTAACCAGAGCCGGGGTCATGTGACTGCAGCCCCCTCCCACACATGTCGCCCAGTCAGGGGGTGGCGGGGAAGGAAGCTCAGACACAGGTTGTTGGTAGAAGGCAGAGCTCCTGTTAGGGAGATGTGATGAAGTGTGTGTCAGTTAGGGGGCGGTGCTGAGTCTCTCACAGGAAAGTGTCTCCTATGTCCCCACTTCCCGCACCTCCTCCACCTGTCCGGCCGGTGTGTGCTGCGCTCTCCTCACTGAGTCACCTGCCCGGCCTCCCTCACCCCTCCCGGGGGCGGCACATGACTGGCAGCCTCGGAGTTATCACCTTCTAAGCGGCTGAGCCCGAAGCCTGAGTGTGACCGAGCGGGGTGTATGAGAGGAAGGCTGCCGGAGGAGCCGCCATGCAGGACATATCGGACTGCCTCAGCCTGGAGGCTCAGAATGTGGTAAGAGAGCTGAGTGTGTGCTGACCTCCCTGTGCTGGTCATTGGTTGGAGGCTGAGCCCACCAGGGGACGCCTCCCTGAGGAGTGTGGTCTCTATAAGTGTCAGGTCTCTATAGGTGTCAGTGTGTGTGGTGTGGAAGTACAGAGGACATCACCCAGTGCTGACCACACACACACCCTGCAATCTGATTCTACAATCACCATGTAATACGAGAGCCCACTGACCACATACAAATGTCTGCTTGTGTTTAGTGGGCCCCATTCACACCTGTGCGTTCTCACAGCTTATTCGAGTGGAGGATGGGTTACCTTATGCTGTCGTGTAAAATAAAACGACCTGCAAGTGCGACTTTGCCTGATGATTTGTCTTAATGCGATATTCAGGGACTGCCTGGGTATTCTTCCTGTAATGTGAGATCCAAATCGCATCAATATAGATGAGGATCCGACTTGGAGGCGACTTCCATTAAAGTCTAAGGATAGAAGTCATCTTGAAGTAGTGCAGGAACCTTTTCTAAAGTCGAAACAACTTCAGTATTGTTAACACGGCAGCTCTCATTGACTAACATGGGATTTCACATGTCACACCACTTGGGGTCTCACAAGTCGCATCCCAAGTCGTGTCACTTTGAACAAGAGGTCGGTCGATAAAGTTTTTTTCAGCTGTCTTTCAGGCCGATATTCTGTAAGTCACTGTCACCTGCAACCCAGATGAAGCTTGTCACTACTTCTGGTGGCCTCTCCCCAGCGGGGCTCGAGTGGGTAAGCTTCCACATGCGGGCGATGAGAGATGACCTAACTATCTCTGCTCGGCTGCAGTTCTGCCCAGCGGCGGAACAGCAGTGATGCAAGGCGGGCAGTGAGAGATGATGTCATCTCTCTGCTTCCCACTGCACTACTGGCAGAGATTACGAGTGCCGTGTGGGGACAGGGGGAGGAGGTCTGACCAATACCACTTATTTGAAAAACGTGAATATCAGTCCCCAATAATAGGCCGCTCTGATAATCAGTCGACCCCTAGTGTGAGCCGAAATTAAAGCGGAGTTCCACCCATTTTTTCGTTTATTAAAAGTCAGCAGCTACAAGAAGCATAGCTGCTGACTTTTAATAAACCGACACTCACCTGTCCCACGGTCCAGCAATGCGGCCGCACGGAGCCCTGCTCCTCTCTTTGGAGCCATCATATCTACTGTGGGCACCCGGAGGTTACAGCTTCACAGCCGGGTGTACACTGCGCATGCGCATGTAGCGCTGCGGTCTGCTATTGGCTATCAATCTTCTGGGACATGTGTTGTGTCCCAGAAGATCGCTGTCAGGGAGGGACCGCCTAGGACGAGAGGAGGAGGAGTCTCCTAGGCGGCCGAGGACCTGGGAGGAGGAAGTGGGACATGAAGTCCCACTAAAAAGAGAACACCCCCCCCCCCCCAAAAAAAAATGACAGGCCAGATGTGACATGTCATGGGGTGAGGAGTTTTAAGGAGCTTCTACTATATAGTGTTGGTGGGCCTAAAAGATTGTATGATTTTACAATCGGATTGTGATGTGTGTGGTCAGCTTTAGATCTACTAAAAAGCCCTGACAGGAAGGGCCTGTCTGATCCGGTTTATTCTCATATTCCATAGTTTTGGTAACTATAAAGGAGATTGTTCAGAACAGCTTATTTTATCTGTCTGTGAAGGTTTGTTTACAGGAGCAGTTTTGGTGACATGGGGGGGGGGTGTCTCAGGTAAAATCAAATATTCTTTTACTGCTCTTCCCACTCGACTACTCTCCCTTTAGGCTCCACTCGTACTTGTACGACTCCAAAGCTGTGCCGACTTTGAAGTGCAACTTTGGATGGGCGCATGCGCCATAGGGAACCGGGCATTGAAGCCGGAACGCTTCACTTCCTGATTCCCTCACCGAGGATGGCTGGGGGGCAGCAGAGTGACGAGCGATCGCTCGTCCTCTGCTGCCGAAGGCACTGGAATCCAGGACAGGTAAGTGTCCTAATATTAAAAGTCAGCAGCTGCAGTATTTGTAGTTGCTGGCTTTTAATATTTTTGTATTCGGCGTACATCCGCTTTAAGGTTTGACCTCATATTTTATGGTTTTGGTAAATCTGAAGGAAAAAATCCACTGAAAATTGTATAGCGTGTATCCAGCTACTGATATAGCAATTATTTAAAGGCATAAATATTTTCCTGTAGGGGTAAGGAATGGGTGCACTAAAAGTAGTGAAGGCCCACTTTAAATTCTCTCTTGTTTTGACAGATGACATCTCCAACAGAATATGAACAGTCCAGGACTAGTTACAGACAGTTATTGTACCTAAACCTGGATTGACAGATACAATTTGAAATAATTCTGTTCCGATCAGTCAGGTCAAAAGACATGACATCTGATATGTAGTGGTGGGTTGCTGCATAACACCAATGTTTGGTTATCACTACAGAGCACCTGCTAGGGCTGGTGTACACAGGAGGTTTGTCTCATACATTTTGGGGGTGCAAGGGAGGCCAAGGCTGCACCATACAGCCAAATGCATGTCAATATTAATAACCGATGGTCACATACAGCAGCTTGCATTGTTCTGAACGGTACTTGTGTTTAGGGCCCTATGTGTTCAGTGATGTATACCCCGTGTACCGAAATTCTACATTCGGGTCCCTGAACATACACAGCCCTAAGCCTGAATACTGCTCCGAAGAGTGTACAGTTACTGTGTATATCAGCATGTCATTGATTTTGATAGAAGATGTACAGTCACCCAAAAACATTTCTTTACTCTGTACAAGAAAAACTGCCCATGTGGATGAAGCTTTAAGTTTGTAATACAGTATATGCTGTCTTGATGTGCAGGCTGTGGTTTCTCTCTACTACTGCTTTGTGGTGGTGTCATCGCTTGAGTAACAGGAAGCTGTCACTGCACCAGTTTCCTTGTATAGAGATTGTGGAAAGTCTATGTAGAGTCATGTAGTCAAATTTCAAACTGCTTTTACTACATCCACTTCATAGCAGTTTAGTACATTGAATTAACTCCGTTTTGAGAATGTGTTTTAATAATTAATTTGTTTTGTCAGTAACTGAATTTAGGATGAGCAATAAGATTATTTTACTACATCTGCTAGAATTACAGTATACAAACCTTTCAGTATCATATTCTACATGCAAACTGAAGTGCAGGTGTTACTCCTGGTATATATCGCATCCCATAGATAATAGTATTCCTCTAACAATGCCTGTTTATCTCCCCAAAAGGTACCATCTTTGTTAATTTTGTATTCAGGGTCCTCACCTTTGACCTGGGCTAAGGACTAGGGTTGCCCGAGCGGTGACGGTCATGTAATTCTTGTTGCTTGCACAGTAATGCTGGGCACACATGGGCAGATCGGCTTTTGTTAAATGGGCACTATCCAATCCACATCCAATCAGTCCTGGGAGCCAATGGCTGCAAGCTCTGACTGGTATGTTCTGGTGGGGGTGGTCTCCAGTACCCATCAGAACACATTAGGACAATAGGGAGATTGCTGCAATAACGTTGATTATGTTAGTACATCGATCTGTAATTTTTTATTTTTTTCTGTTCAAACGCTGTGTTGAATGAAAAAAATATATAGTGGGCACCAGGCTTTATCTTTGTTTTTGGGCTGAGTATGCAAATGTATCCGTTCACCCCCTGCTGCAGCCCCTCACCTTGTTACAGTGTGTAGTCTGAGTGAGTGCAGGTCACATGAGTGCTGAAAGTAGAATACAGTATCTTGTGTGTGGAAAGACAGAACGTCAGATTTATTGTAAAACCTTTGTAGTTAAAGGAGTTGTTAAGGCAGAAGGTTTTTTGCATTGACTCGGTTTATTGTTGGGTTTGAGTGTTGCTGAACACATATATAGGTGACTAAATATGCCTGAATGCTTAAATCTAATTTAAAGTGGAAGTAAACCCTCCTATCGGTTTCAGCCAAGGAAGCGTCCATCTTGTCTTCTGGTTTTCAACTGCCATGATGCTGCACATGTGATCCGTTATGACACCAACCATTGGATGGTTTTGACAGTTTAGTTGACAGCACAACAAATGTGACAATGTGTTAGTTCTGCTTTAAGGGCCTGTTCACACATGAATCTCTGAGGTATGCGGTCCTTGTTGCTGTGTGAATCCCGTGCAATTCAGTATAGTATGAAAATATATATATCATTTTTTTTCATTCATTTGGCAGGGCTGAAATCGCACTGGATCGCACCAAAAGTAGTGCATGCACTGTTGTAGGCAAATTCACTGCGTTTGCGGTCTATGTTTGCAGTGTCATTAGGAATACATTGACGCCCGCAGCAGCTCCCACACCCAGTACATTTTGAACGTGATGTGGGAAATTTGCAAGGAACACGTTGGTGTGAACGGACCCTAAAGCACAAGAAAGTGACCTGGAAAGGAATAAAAGTTGTTTATTTCCCAGGTAACTTCTGCGCTTAGAAAGCTAAATTCAATACTGCCAGTGTGGATGAGGCCTAAACCAAGACCTAAAAATAGAACTGAATAAGATACTAAAGTAAGGTGTGACCTGCAGGTCTGCTGTGATCTTCTTGCAAAAGCAGAATGGAAACTACAACTATCCATGATATGTCAGCACATGGCTTTGGCTGTTCTGGGTGGAGTACAGTTGGCACAGATTTTTCAGTTTTTGCTCATAAAATTGATGAATCACAGTAAGAAACAAGCTTTGTAAGATATCATACAGATCGTAAATTACAATAGAACTAATAAGCAATCCAGACAAGATATATAAGGCTGGGTTCACACTTGCGCGATCACGCATTGCTGTGCAGATCACATGCGAGGTCTGTGTGATGCAAATTCAGCCGTACAAACTGTATGGCTGAGATCACATCGCATTCACACCAGAGTGGTGCAGGACCCCTTTTGTTTTTTGGTCTGCATTGGAATTGGAGCGTATGGGTGTTCACCTATGCAATCTGATTCTTGCATCATTTAGCAGTTCGCACTGCAAACCAATCTGGGGGTGTCATTAACTTTAAATTGACACCCCTAGAGGTTCGCAGATGTCAGTCTGAATCGTTGTGTGATTTGAGGTTGGATGCGGGAACCTGCACTGAATCGCAGGGTTTTCCCACATTGCACCAGTGTGACTAAAGGATAACACAACCTCTTATAATGAACAAATTAATCACTTGAGTGCTAGCTTGTATGTACCCCTTTATTACCAGGTCATTTTTCTGTGCTGTTATAGTTTAACAGTTACTCTGCTACCCAAATTAACTTTATATTGCTTTTTAAGACAGAGCTTATATTTGGCGGCATTTAATAATCACTTTATTTTTTACTATCTAAAAGTAAAAACACAAACCGTTTTAAATCAGAATTGCCTTTTTCTGGTGGTGGTTGGTGGTGTGTGTGCCTCCTTTTTAACGTTGCAGGTCAGTGGTGTTTTCCCTCATAACATTGGTGGTCATTGTGTGCCCATTGATGCTCTGTACTCATCATTCTAATCCATTGCAACTATTTTAAACTAAAAAATATTCTTTGTTTCCCTTGACACACACTTTGTCTAAATTTACATCTTTTTGATGCTTCAGCTTGAGTGGAGGGTGATATTTTTCCAGATGTCTGACAGCTGCGACCCTGCCAACTCCCTGACTGCATACAGTTTACAGTAGCTGGATGACTATGTGGGAGACTAGACGGGGTCAGGCAATTTGTATCTATGGATACCTTAGCGTGTAGAAACCCCTGCTACCCCCCCCCCTTCCCATTGTATTTATTTTTCTGATAAAATTAGAAAAAGGTTAGAAACCAAGGAGTTACTCCTTCACTTACTCTTATGGAGACATAATGATAAGAAGCAATCTTTATAAAGTATGGGGAGATTCCCCCGCCCTGCCCCATAAACAGTTGTCACCAAATAGGTGTTCCCATTGGTAGATTTTCCATTGCCTCGTGTTTTGCCGTCTATTGAAAAATGTTGATTTTGTGTGGTGGCAATAATGGTCACTAGGACAAATCAAGAGAATGACACAGATGGCAATAAAAACCTGACATTGTCGTCTAATCGAACCCCTACTATCCAAAAATAGAATACGTTTTGGATGGAGGTGGACTTTAACAAATGGTCGTCACCCTCCGTCCCCCTGTACATGTACCTACCTGCCAGACTGGAGGGTTGATTTACTAAAGGCAAATATACTGTGCACTGTTAGTTCACTTGCCCCAGAGCTTAGTAAATGAGGTAAAGCTTCGCTTTGCGAAGAATACCCAATCACATCCAAAGAAAATAACAACAGCACTTTTGTTTGTACCTGGTTGGATGATAGAAACCAGCAGAGCTTCCCCTTTAGATCTATAGAAAATGCACTTGAAGTGCACAGTATGATTGCCTTTAGTCAGAGGGACCGACTTTGAGATCTAATACTGGTGCTTGTGTGTTGTTGCTAATTATATTGTGCTGCTTCTGACTGGAAGTGAGGATATGATGTGTTTCCTGCAGAGATGTAGTGTAGCTTTGTAAGTGGGGCCTGAGCATTTGAGTCATTTTAAAATATATTTAGTCCATCAAGTGAATCCACTCATGGCCTGACATACACTACAGTCACAAATTATCTGAGCCTCACGTGTAACAATCATCCGGGGTTGCTAGAGATAAGAACTGTCTGTGTTGTTTCATAGCAACAAAACATTTAAACCACATGGTTATATAAGATCTATGCAACCAATTTAAGGTCTCCTAAAGACCAGCAACCAGCGTGTTGAACAAAAAAATAAGACTTGATCAAATGTGTAGCTGGAGGAATCCTCCCTGCTGAGCTATTATATTCTAACAGACCTCCCTGCCATCGGATTACACTGAGCAGTGTTGTAGGCTACAACCTGCAGCACTGATCCAGCAGGGAAAAACTGACAGGGTGGTTGTATAGCAGTCAATTGGTAGACCACAGTGCCCATACATAGATCAAAATTCATCCAGTCGCTGCTAAACTGGCTGAATTTTGTTCCATGAATGTCTGGCTTAAGAATGACAGTTGTCTTTCATATTAGAAAGTTTGGCTTGCCCATACATTGTTCTGTTTTTTGTTCAGCAAAAAAACTGAACCGATTACCCCATCCACACATTCGATATAAATGGGGGAATCCTCCCCTCTGTGTCATTGTATTCTGACAACGGGACTCCCCTGCCATCAATACATTGATCAGCTCTGCAGCAGTTTGGCTGCAGGTGCTGATCAAGAAAAAACTACCAATTTACCAACAAGCTGCTTCTTGAAAAGTCAATCGATAGATTTTATTCTAATGAACTGGGGCGACCATACATTTGTCCAGTTTCTGCTGACCTGGTTGAATTTTAATCTTTGTATGGCTGGCTATAGAATGAAGTCAGAACTGATCTGTTTGCTTGCTCTAGATCAGGAGTCTCCAAACTGCGGCCCTTTGCTTGTTTTTATCTGGCTCTTGGGGCATTATTTTCATCCACTAATGCCTGCAATGGGGCATGTTTCCCCCACTGCCACCATTTAAGGATTGGAAATCCTCCTACTGACATCAATAATGGGGCACGACGCCTTCCACTGACACCAATGAGGGGGCGATATTCCTCCCATGGACACCAAATATGCGTCATTGTTCCCAAGATCCAGGTCTTTATGGACCTTGCTTTTTGCATTGATCCAAATCTTTTGTTGAAAGGGGGGGGAGATTATGGTGTGCGATTTGTCTTTCAGGGGTTAGGTTTGGCCCCTTAGTTCCAGTGAAGGGAACTCTTAAGGAGTTAGCATACCAAGACTTTTTGGACAATTTCATGCTCCCAACTTTGTAGAAAAAGTTTGGGGGATGGTCCCTTCCTGTTCCAACATGACTGCGTACCAGTGCACAAAGCAAGGTCCATAAAGACATGGGTGAGCGAGACCTGACCTCAACCCGATGGAACACCTTTAGGATGACTATGACCGGAGACTGAGCTAGGCCTCCTCCTCCTGCCTTCCCAGAAGAGTTGAAGCAGCAAAGGGTGGGCCAACTCAGTCTCAAACTCTACGGACTAAGACTGGGATGCCATTAAAGTTCATGTGCGTTCAACCGCTTAACAACCGGCGCATGTAAATATACGTCCACAGAATGGCACTTACAAGCAGATGGACGTGCTGGCACGTCCCTGCCTTCCCGCAGGTTGGGGGTCTGATCGGGACCCCCTCCGCTACATGCGGCGGTCGGTAAGTGTCTGGGAGCGATCCGGGATGAGGGGGCGGCTGTTCGTTTCTGTCCGGCCCCTCGCGATCGCTCCCAGCGAATTGGCTTCCCCCCCCTCTGCCCGCCCTCTGCCTGTGTAATGTAAACACAGGCAGAGGAGGTGATGTGGATAGAAGACCTCACCCAGCATGCAACTCTCCACGAAAACAATAATTTTTTTTTTTTTTTTTTACTGGGCTTCAGATGCCCACACATAGAATGGAAACGGTCACAGCATGAGCTGCAGCAAATAAGGCAAGTGGTAGATTGATTTACCGATTGCTGGCGGATCTATTACTATCTTTAATGTGATGTATAATGAAATTCAATTTAAAAAAAAAACATTTTTATGACCGGAACCATTAAGTGAATTATTTCTAAGAATTAAAGGCCTACAATTTTCATGCAAAACTATTTTACCGCTTTTAGCATCAAAAATCTGACATAATCATACCGCCAGGGAGGTTAAATACTAGGGCCCGGATTCACAGATCATTTAGCCGAAGTATAACAAGTGCGCCGTCGTATCTGTGCGCCAGACCCACAAACAGAGATACGCCTAAAACCAGGTCACACCCCGCCAACGTAACTTACTTACGCCGGCGTAGGGTGGGCGTACATTTAGGCTGGGTGCATGGTGCTGTTCCCATTGATTAGCCATTCAAACATGCAAATGAGGTAAATACAGCGATTCACGAACGTACGTGCGACCGACGCAGGCTACGCACGGTGCGCGTAAGTTGTATGTCCGGCACAAAGTTATTCCCCATAAAGGAGGTGTAACTCAGCAACAGACATGCTCAGGTCTGCACCAGGGAACACAAGCCGGCGTATTTTATGTTGGACGTGTGTCTGGCTGGGCGTAGGTTACGTTAACAGCGTACACAGTGATTGGGCATATCTTAGGCAGTTTTCCGACGTGGTTGTGAGCGGATGTGCGGCGCATGCGCAGTTCGTTATACCTACTTGTCTGGCGCTCACGCCTCATTTCTCACTTCCACTTACGCTGGCCTTCGCCTTCGAAAATACACTACGCTGGCACATCTTGGTGAGCAATGGCTTGCTGGATGCAGTGCTTTCCTCTCCGCCGATGTAGCATACTGTGTGTGCGCTACGCCGGCGTAAATGTGCGCCCACTCTCTGTGAATCTGGGCCTAGGTTTGTAAATATAACTTTTTTTTTTTGTTTTATTTTTTCAAACATTAATAAAAAGGTGTATTTACATTAGGCAGACTCAGAGGTGTGTATACATTTCAAAGACGGGACTATTTTTCTGTTCTCCAGTTATGAAAGAGGTTTCTTGGTCTCTGTGGCTGGTTTTTCAGTAGCGTGTATAGTTCGGATCGTTGTCATTCTCGGAGGTTTCCTGTGTTAGTTAAATGTGTGTGTTAATTTCTTTCTTTCTTCCTTCCTGTGGGAGGAATGAGTTGTTAAAAAGACAAGCATCACAAAAAGCTTTTTATCTATTCGCTTTCCTTCCACCTTGTACACTGACATGAGATTATAGACCTATTTAGTTTTTGGCTAAATGAAATACTACAGTTAAGTCTCCAGCATGGACATGTATGTATCTTGTTATAATCCTTTCAGCATTGTGTGTGTGTGTGTGTGTGTGTGTGTGTGTATATATACACACATCTCTGTCCACTTCTTCCATTAGTTGCCCCCATAGCAGGCTGTGGTTTCTTATGTACTGTAACTTTAAAATTTGGCAGATTTATTAAAACTATAACATAAATGACGATTTGTATTAAAAGTTTTTATGCCCAGTTCACATCTGGCAGGGTTTGACAAATTTTCTTGGAATCTAGGAGCCAGCTAAAAAAGTTAGGAGCCAGAAAACGCGCCCCGTCTCGACGAGCTTGCACGCAGAAGCGAACACATACATGAGTAGCGCCCGCATATGTAAATGGTATTCAAACCACACATGTGAGGTATCGCAGCGATCGTTTCAGCCAGAGCAATAATTCTAGCTCTAGACCTCCTCTGTAACTCAAAACATGCAACCTGTAGAATTTTTTTAAACGTCGCTTATGGAACTTTTTAAGGGTAAAAGTTTGTCGGCATTCCACTAGCGGACGCAATTTTGAAACGTGACATGTTGGGTATCAATTTACTCGGCGTAACATTATCTTTCACAACAAAAATGATTTTATTTTCCCCCAAAAAAAGTGCGCTTGTAAGACCGTTGCGCAAATACGGCGTGACAGAATGTAACGATCGCCATTTTATTCTCTAGAGTGTTAGAATAAAAAATATATATAATGTTTGGGGGTTCTAATTAGAGGGAAGGAGATGGCAGTGAAAAATTACACATTAGAACTGGTTTTACTTGTAATGCCAACGGCCACCACCAGATGGCGCCAGGTCACAGAAGTAAGCTTGAGACTTCACAAGGCCGCAAAGCCGCGGCCTCAATTGCCGGCCTTCGTGGGCCTGCTGCGATCGTGCAGCAAGGGAGGTGGGGGCGCACAGACGCACGATTCTGTGCCTCCGTGCGCCCCCACCTCCTCCTCAATTACCGGCAGGCGCCAGGTCACAGATTTTTTCGAGCCCTGATATCTGGTATTTTATGATCCCTGCTGCGATTCTGCTTCGGAGCCCAAATGGCACTGCAATAATAACAAAACGCGCAATGTGAGTTCGGGTGTCATTCATTTTCAATTACACCTAAATGCAGTGCGGTTTTGTTGTGTAGCAAACTGTAATGCTCAAAGCTTGTCACCCAAAAGAAGCTTCTGCTTTGGCCTACAAGCTTTGTGCATTGTGGTTTGCTGCACCAAAACTGCACCCCGTTTAGTGGCCATCGAAAATGAATGCCACCTGATTATGCGTGGTGTCATTATTGTGGAATTGCTGCAATCTCAAAATGTCAGGTGTGAATGGGACCTGAATATCCTTAACCACTTCCATACCGCAGAACGTCATAGGACGTCCTGGGCTTTCAGTGGTGATATCTGAATGATGCCTGCAGCTACAGACATCATTCAGATTTTTCACCCAGCAATTCCCTGCACCATAAGAACAATCCTAGCGGCTGTTCAGGGCCAGATGGTCCCCGGCAGTCTCTATGATTCTCGGAGGCCAGGGCATGGACGGCCGGCGGAAGTTAACAATGCCGAGGACTTGGCTTGAAAGCCTGAGATCATCTTTTTTGGGGATCTCAGGCTTTTCAGCCTGAAGGAGAGATGTGGGGTCTTATAGACCATTAAAAGGACCTGTCATGCACTATTTGTATATTACAAGGGATGTTTACATTCCTTGTAATAGGAATAAAGGTGATCCAAAAATTAGTTTTTTAAAGAAGTGTGAAAAGGGTAAAAAAATGAAAGCGTCCAAGCGTGCTTGCACACAGAAGTGAATACGTAGGTGACATTCAAATCAACGTGAGGTATCACCGCGAACGTTAGAGCAAGAGCAATAATTCTAGCCCAAGACTTCCTCTGTAACTCAAAATGTGTAACCTGTACATTTTTTTAAAGTGTCGCCTATGGAGATCTTCAAGTACCGAAGTTTGGTGCCATTCCACGAGTTTGTGCAATTTTAAAGCGTGACGTGTGAGGTATCTATTTTACTCTACGTAACATCTGTCACATACAAAACAATTGGGCTAACTTTTCTGTCTGTTCTTCTTCTTTTCTTTTTTTTATTGCATTTCAAAAATTTCTCTTAATTTCATGTGACAATAAAGTTGCAATGACTGCCATTTTATTCCCTAGGGTCTCTGCTAACAAAAAATATATATGTATGTGTGTGTGTGTTTACATACCCTGGCAGAATGTGATTTCTTGGGAATTTTTCACAGAATATGAATGATGGCACAAAAACTTTTTTCACTCATGGTTAGTGTTTGGCTGAAGCCATTTATTAGCAATCAACTGTGTTTACTCTTTTTTTTTTTTTTTTTTTTTGTATCATAATGACAACAGAAACTACCTAAATGACCCTGATCAAAAGTTTACATACCCCAGTTCTTAATACCGTGTCTTGCCCCGTTTAACATCAATGAGAGCTTAAAGTCTTTTGTGGATGAGGCTCTTTATCTTCTCAGATGGTAAAGCTGCCCATTTCTCTTGGCAAATAGCCTCCAGTTCCTGTAAATCTTTGGGCAGTCTTGCATGAACTGTACGTCCTGAGATCTCCCCAGAGTGACTCAATGATAATGAGGTCAGGAGACTGAGATTCCCATTCCAGAACCTTCACTTTATTCTGCTGTAGCCAATGACAGGTTGACTTGGCCTTGTGTTTTGGATCATTGTCATGTTGGAATGTCCAAGTACTTCCCATACGCAGCTTCTTGGCTGATTAATGCAAATGTTCCTCCAATATTTTTTTTTATAACATGCTGCATTCATGTTGCCATCAGTTTTGACCAAATATCCTGTGCCTTTGTAGCTCACACATCCCCAAAACATCATAGATCCACCTCCGTGTTTCACAGTAGGAATGGTGTATCTTTCATCATAGGCCTTGTTGACCTCTCTCCAAATGTAGCATTTATAATTGTGGCCTAAATAGCTACATTTTGGTCTCATCACTCCAAATGACTTTGTGCCAGAAGGTTTGAGGCTTGTCTCTGTGCTGTTTGGTGTATTGTAAATGGGATACTTTGGCATTTGCGTAGTAATGTCTTTCTTCTGTCGACTCGACCATGCAGCACATCTTTCTTCAAGTGCCTCCTTATTGTACATCTTAAAACAGCCACATCACAGAGTCCTGTATTTCACCTGAAGTTATTTGTGGGGTTTTCTTTGCATCCCCAACAATTTTCTTGGCAGTTGTGGCTGACATTTTAGTTGGTCTACCTGACCGTGGTTTCAACAGAACCCCTCGTTTTCCACTTCTTGATTAGTTTGAACGCCACTGATTGGTATTTTCAATTCCTTGGATACCTTTCTATATCCCTTTCCTGTTTTGTGCAGCACTGGATGAAAAATGCAAGGGTCTGTCAGGAGTCAGAAACACGTTGACCTTTTTATACATGCACACTAATTACAAGCCAACAGATCACAGGTGAGGATGGTTACCTTTTTAATAGCCATTCAAACCCCTTTGTGTCAACTTGTGTTCATGTTATCAGGCCAAAATCACCAGGATATGTAAACTTTTGATCAGGGTGATTTGGGTAGTTTCTGTTGTCATTATGATTTAAAGAGCTTTCTCGTAGCAACTCCTTTGTTATCTTGGCTGTGTGCTTAGGGTAGTTGGCCTGTTAGAAGATGAACCTCCACCCCAGTCTGAGGTCCAGAGTGCTCTGGAGCAGGTTTTCATCAAGGATGTCTCTGTACATTGCTGCATTTATCTTTTCCTCGTTCCTGACTAGTCTTCCAGTTCCTGCTGCTGAAAAACATCCCCACAGCATGATGCTGCCACCACCATGCTTCACTGTAGGAATTAGAATTGGCTGGGTGATCAGCGGTGCCTGGTTTCCTCCAGACACGATGCTTGCCATTCAGGCCAGATTGTTTTATCAGACCAGAGAATTTTGTTTCTCGTGGTCTGAGAGTCCTTCGGGTGCCTTTTGGCAAACTCCAGGTGGGGTGTCATGTGCCTTTTACTAAGGAGTGTCTGATTGGTGAAGTGCTGCAGAGATGGTTGTTCTTCTGGAAGGTTCTCTTCTCTCCACAGAGAAATGCTGGAGCTCTCAGATTGACCATTAGGTTTTTGGCCACCTCCCTGACCAAGGCCCTTTTCACCCGTTCTCTCAGTTTGGCCGGGTGGTTCCAAAATTCTTCCATTTAAGGATGATGGAAGCCACTGTGCTCATTGGGACCTTCAAAGCTGTAGAAACTTTTCTGTACCCTTCCCCCGATCTGTGCCTCGATCCAATGCTGTCTTGGAGGTCTGCAGACAATTCCTTGGACTTCATGGTTTAGTTTGTGCTCTGACATGCACTGTTAACCTTGGGACCTTATATAGACAGGTGTGCGCCTTTCCAAATCTTGTCCAATCAACTGAATTTACCACAGGTGGACCCCAATAAAGTTCTAGAAACATCACAATGATTCGCTAAAACAGAATGCACCTGAGCTCAATTTTGAGTGTCATGGCAAAGGCTGTGAATACATGGGATTTATTTATTTGGCTCCTTTCACACGGAGCGGACCGTTTTTCGGTCCACTCCGTGTGTCCGTCGGCTCAGCGGGGGATCCCCGCTGAGCTGTCAGGCGGACAGGGCGGTCCCCGCACACTGTGCAGGGACTGCCCTGTCTCTCCTCCGCTCTCCCCCAAGGGGAATCGGATGGAAACGGACCGTTTGTCTGTTTGCATCCGATCCGTTTGGCCGGACGGAAGAAAAATAGGACATTCTTCCGTCCGAAAAAACGGATGCGGATCTTGCGGACGTTAGCGGATGCATCATCCGCTAACGGATCCGCTCCCATAGGGGTTCATTACAAGTCCATAAACGGACTTGTAATGAACGGACAAGCGGAGCGGATGTGTGAAAGGGCCCTTAATGTTTTAATACATTTGCAAAGATTTCAAACTATCTCGTTTGCACATTGTCGTTATGGGGTATTGTTGGTAGAATCTTGAGGAAAATGTATTTAATCAATTTTTGGAACAAGGCTGTAACACGTGAAAAATGCACTGCATACCCAATGACGTGACTGACCTCAGGTGATAGAGAGGAGAAACAAATCCTCCTCTAGAAGTTGTACCTGTCTATCTGCAGCACTTCTCTACATATGTTCAAAGTGTTGAATTTTAAAACTTATCTGAGAGTTTAGAAAAAAAGGGGGCAAAGGGCTGAAATTACGCTTGTGCTCAGAGCCTGCCCCTGGATAGTAACCAGCGCCCCCACCCCAACCCTGGCGACCTGAGGTGTGCCGTGGTCGCCCGTGTAGGTACACCTAAAAGAGGGCATACCCTATGAAGAAGTGGTTAAAATGTGGGCCGGGTGGGTGGGCACCCGGAAATCGAGCCGACGCCTGCTGGGAGAAGAGGGGAGGCATAAGAAGCCCCACGCTCCTCCCACAAACCCAGGCAAGCCAATGGCTAGCCTTACACTTGTGCTCAGAGCCTGCCCCTGGATAGTAACCAGCGCCCCCACCCCAACCCTGGCGACCTGAGGTGTGCCGTGGTCGCCCGTGTAGGTACACCTAAAAGAGGGCAAAAAGACACCACTTTAGGTATAGTAATAGTTTAATGCACATGCCAGGGAAAAACACACTTAAACCAATAACACAGAAAAAGCCTGCCTGACCTCTGCGTGGGGATACGGGATATACTGCTGAAAGCACGCAGATCGCCAGCGGCCCATGTACTTAATAACATGAGCCGGGACCCCCTGCCTAGAAGCTGCGGACGCTGCACCAATCCTGAATGAATGCCCTGAAAACCCGCTGGGGTTGAACCCCAACCTACCAATCAGGATTCTTACGTGGGAAATGAACTGGGACGAGGAGAGGGCCAAAGTAGGAAAGGGAAGCAAGGGGCTCTCAGGAGATACCGTGGACCATGAACCCACGAGCCGATCCAATACCTTCACTGGACACCAAGCCATATTGGTGCTGTAAAACTGGACCACGAATCCTTGCCCCACCTGCCGGGTCTTGTTGTTGGGTAATTGCAAGGAAAAATGATCATGCCACCTGGTAAGATCCCCCCTGCGTAAAAACGGGGAATGGCTCCCGGATCTAACCACCTCCCCGGGTCTGAGAAAACCGAAGAAGCAGAGGAACACCGCCGCTTCCAGAATCAGGCTGGGCCCTACACCAAATGGCGCCAGGGCGAGCAAGTCTGCCAATCCCCGTATCATAGACCCGGAAATTGGCAAACGAGTCACCACCGGTCTTCCCTGCACCTTTTGAATACCCCTGAGCATGGCTCTGACAGGATAAGCCGCAAAAATGGACGGTGCCCCCGGCCGTGCCAGGGAAAAATGATGCTGAATGCCAGCTAGATACACCTTAATGGTGCCGTGGGCCAAACCTAAATTATCATGGCAATAAGCCATGAAAGCCAAGATATAACTGATATTATCCCCCCCGCTATTGGGGTAACGGGACGTGAAAACACCAAAACACCTCCACGCTGTGTCATAAGCCCTGCGCGTGTTACCAGCCAATGAACAGTGAATAAGGTCAGCTGCACGAGCCCCTAGGGATCCTAGTCCAACCTCAGCTGGGCAAATGGTGGTACAGGAACGCCCCTCCGATCCGCCTCTGGATGCTGCTGGAAGAAACGAGGGAGATCAGCTCTGGACAAAGCATCTGCCGCCCCATTATCCACACCCCTAATGAACTCCCCCTGAAAATGGAAATTAAACCTAAGACCTAACCATGTCAACCTGCGCATGAAGGCCATAATCGTGAGGGAACCAGACCTCCCCTTGTTAATGATTGCTGCCGTGGCGGCATTGTCGGTGAAGAACACCACCGTATGCCCAGACCACAAGGGGCCCCAAGTATATGCCGCTGCCACAACAGGGATAATCTCGAATAACGCAGATGTCCGGGAAAACCTCGGAATATCCGCCACCTCCGGAGGCCAGGGCCCAGCGAGCCACTGCCGCCCAAAAATGGCCGAGAAACCCACCGAGGCAGCGGCATCAGAAAACACCCTGGGAGACGCTGGCGTGGGGAGCCGGATAAACAGGGACACCCCATTCCAGTCCCGTAAGAACACATCCCACATGAGTAGATCCGCCCTGGCATCGGCTTCCAACCGCACTCTAGCGTCTGCTTCTTGGAAGAGCGGCAGAAGCGCCAGCAAGCGTGAAACAAATGCCCTACCCTGCGGGATAATGCGCATGGCGAAATTCAGCGTGCCCAAGAGGGACTGCAACTCCCTCTTGGAACACACTGGGGACCTAACCACACCATGGATAACCCCGCGGATCCTGACCAGCTTGTCCTGTGGCAAGCTAGCAACCATCAGTACTGTGTCCAACTTGATCCCCAGGAAGGTAACTGTGGTAGCAGGACCCTCCACCTTGTGGGTGGCCAAGGGGACATTCAGATCCCTGAACAGCTCGGTGAGTGTAGCGAGATCCCTGGGAGCCCGAGCTGGGCTTTCTACCAGTAAAAAATCATCCAGGTAGTGGATGACTCCGCCACACCCCAACCGTTGAGCTAAAATCCACTCGAGTGTCGAGGCAAAAGTGTCAAAAAGCCACGGGCTACTCTTGGATCCAAATGTCAGCTTGGTTGCAAAAAAGAAGTCCTCCCGCCATTTGATGCCGTACCACTGCCACAGAGACGGCAATATAGGGAGGAGCTTGAAGGCGTCGGCAATATCCGCCTTAGATAACCAAGCCCCTGCGCCTACCTGCAATATCATCTGAATGGCAGTGTCGACGGAAGCATACTTCAGTCCAAACTCCTCAGACGGAACGAGGGAGTTTAAACTGGGCACCGGCGATGAATGAGGCGCAGACAGATCGTACACCAAACGAAATTTATTGGAAAACTTCCCTTTCACCACCCCAACAGGACTCACTCTCCACATGACAAAAGGTGGGGATGCAAACGGGCCAATGACAAAGCCCTTGGCCAACTCAACCCTTAACAACTCATCCACTACCTCCGGGTTGGTGGTGGCCGACAGTAAATTACCACACTCATGCGATTGGGATGGAAGGGTGATAAGGCCCGTGTGGAACCCCTCCTCAAACCCCTCTACCAGAAACCGCCTGAGCGCCGGGGAAGGGTGCTGAGCCAGCCAGAAGTCCAAGCGGGGGATGTTCACCTGGCTTAGTCAGGATGCCCCGGAGGGCTTGACCGGGCAGGCCGTTTTGGGGTGCGCCCTAAAACAATTGGCGCAGACATGCAACAACCTACACTGATTGTAATTGCAGGATGAGTAATTAAAATTGTTGCATAGCTGCGACTTCCCCAAAACATGGATAGGCCTGCCAAGTTTGTCCACCAGGCCCGACGGCCCCGATGACGACCCGCCAGACCCAGGCCTGCTGGCCCCACCCGCCCCCAAATTATCCACATTTGGACACCAGTTGGCGGTATGGGCGGCAGATTGACAGGTGGCACATGTGGGTGACTTCTGGCTTGCAAAATGCCTGCAAAACAGCTCCGTATCCATGACGCTCCAGCAAGACACCACCTGAAACTGCGCCCATATGGCTGCCACTTTGGCGGAGAAGGATCTGTGATAATCATAAAATGAACTGCCGCCATACTTGTGCGCCAGATCCACGACTTTATGTAAATAAAGATCCAGCTCCTCCCTCCTGGCAGGACTAATACTACATATAATGTCCCTAAATATCCCGAAGGCCAGGACAAACTCGGCAATGCTGAGCTTGCGATTTAGCCTGGGATCCCGGGTCCGTAGGACCACCGAGACCTCCCCGCAGGCATACGCCTTGTTCTCCACAACGTCTTGTGACGCTATGAGGAGCGAGGCCAAATTAACGTCCTTGCCCTCCAGGATATCCTTCCTGAGGTTGGCCGGGATGAAGTGGGCCGGGGAAATGGCCGGAACCGTACCCGAAACTGAGGGAACAGCCAGAGGAGACGGCCCACCAATGACAGCGGCAGGAACCGCTGCTGGCGGCAAGACTGAGGCCACCGCTGGGACCAGCGCACCGCCCGGCCGGGCCTCCAATGCATCCATCCTGTCCTGTAACAATTGCACTGATGACGACAAGGTATTCAATACTGTGTGAATCTGAGTCAGGGCGGTGAGCACGGACGCCTGCTCCGTGCTGGTAGATGGCTGTGGCAGGGACTGAACCGGAAAGAGGAGCCTGAACAACTCTGCTTTCCTGGCCGAGGCTGTGAAAGGAATACCCCTGGAATGGAGCTCGGTCATAAGCCTGGGAATAGTCCAATTCCTCAAGGACGGAGAACTGCCATGCTCCGAGCCCCTAACCGGTGTAGCTGGGATAAATGCCAGATCCTCGCTCTCCGACACGTGAGACATGTTCAAATCTGCGGAAAAACAACCAATGCGTCAACCAACACGACCGATCCGACAACCCCGCCCACCCGCAAGAACTAAGTGTATGGTGCTGCTATAGAAACAAACGCATGAAACTAATGACCATGACCCCCTGAATGTATGTAGCGCGAGCCCGAGCACCTGTGGCGCTACACAGGTAATTACAAAACGAATCACTCAGGGCTTGTAGCCTACAGACCGTGGTAGGCAGAAATAAGCATGTCAGTGTGGTGCAACGTATGACGTATGAATGTACAGGCGAGCCGATTGCGAACAACCAATTAAAAACGAAAAACTCAGCCCATACGGATCCGAAGACGTGACGAATCCAACTATGTAACCCTAACTAAGCCCCTTCTAACAAGAAAACGCACACACCTTGCTGCCGCAGACACAGCTGAATCCACCTGCGAAAAAGCCATTACGAAAAGTTAGCGATATGATAACCCCGACCTGCCGCCACCCCTCAACCAGAGTGACCGTGCTCTGAGGGTGGAACGGGAATGTGACCCTGTGCAGGATGCCCCCTGCGCCTGTGCGGAGATGACCCATGGCTGTGCCACAGCCGCAGTGCCTATGCAAGCCAACCTGGTATAGATATGCTATGACATACCTCAATTCAACAGGCTGTGAAAGAAGTGAGGTGCACAGTGTAGAACCTACGACCTGTACCCCCTGAAACTGCTGCCAGGTACCGTGGCCTGTGCCCCCCTGCTGTGCCTTGTCGAACCGCCCCCCCCTTCCCATAATTCACCAGCGTGACCAAGCAGTGCATTCGTCCCCCTGACACAGCCCCTGTACCCCCCTCCCTGTGCCAGCGTCCCTGGATTAAGCATGCGGCCCATGGGGTGCCATCACCACTGCGTTTGTGGGATCACAGGTACCAGCAAGCCACCAGCTGGTAACAGAGCATCAGCCCCCCCGCCCCCTCAGCGCACCACCTGAAGTAAACATAGCCACCAACACCATGCCCACCCTGTCCCCCCCCCCCCCCCCCCTCCAAGCGGCAGCCACTTACCTTAACACACCTGCCGAGATGCTGGCACCTGAAGGAAATAAACACACGACACCCTGCACGAGGGGTGGAGGAGACACCATGAATCGTTCCTAACCATGCGTACACCACAAGCCTCCCCCCGTCTGATGCCCCGCCCCCCCTCCCCTGCCCGCCCCCCCCAGACCTACCTGACCCGCCGACACTAGCGCGATAGCGCGCGCCCGGAGGTCGTACCGCCCGCAGTGCACCGAAGGGGGGAGCAACCCCGCACACACACCCCGATCGCGGCGTCCGTACGATAGCCACGCTGGATGTCCCCCACGCCGTCAGGAAGCTTCGCCCGGAGGTTCACCCGGAAGCGGAAGTGACGCACGATGACCCGGAAATCGAGCCGACGCCTGCTGGGAGAAGAGGGGAGGCATAAGAAGCCCCACGCTCCTCCCACAAACCCAGGCAAGCCAATGGCTAGCCTTACACTTACCACAGCCCAGTGAGGAGAGCTCTGGGAGCTGATTGCAGACATGACCCCTTCACACAGTACACAGGAAAAAGGCTGAGGCTGTCATTTGGCTGGAGTTCCCTCCCCTGTCACCCTTTTTCTCTTGGTGTTAGGAAAACTTGTCAGAAGTGATTCATGCTTATAGCAGAGGAGTGAAGCGAAGCATCAGACAGAAATGACACTTAAACTCCTTACATACTGCAGCGCCGCTAAAGCGATGGCTGTTTTGCTGGGCTTGATCTGTGCTTTTCGGGTGATATTTTTTTAAGGTCCCATTGCATAGTGAACCTAAAAAGAAAGTTTTGCTGCGCTGCCCATTCATTTAAGTGGGCGGGGCTTTTTGGGAGTGCTTTTTACAGCGCTCCCAGCCTGCCTCAAAGATGCTGCTTGCAGGACTTTTTCTAACGTCCCGCAAGCACACCACCCCAGTGTTAAAGCACACGCTGAAAAGGATGGGAGGCAGTTTTCAGTCGCTTTTTAGAGGCCATTCTGTAGCCTCTAAAAAGGTGTGGGAAATGCTGTGATCCTTGCGAGTTTCCAGCACCCCATTGCAATCAGTGTTTGTGATCCTCTGCGGGTGTCAATACAAAGTTGATGACAAACGCAGTGTGGTTTGCACGTACAAGATCGCATAGTAGATGGTTATATCTATTCTTTGCCGTGTATATTTTTATGGTTTATTTATGTTTTTTTTTTACTAGCTATTTTTGACATATTCTTCTTTTTCTGTACTGAGTTCTTTCTGTGCTGCACTTTGCTTATGTATTTGGTTCACTTTTATTTCCATCTATGGTTTGTTTTCCAAAATGATATAGTGCTGCCATTTTCTACAGCGCTGTACAGAATACTGTAAATAATTAGCAGAGGACTGCTGGTCAGGGCCTGGAGGATTGACACCTGGGGTCTTTGAGCCTGTCATGAAATGTTTTGGCTCCTTTGTGTCGTCAGTGGTACTTGTTTACTTCCCTAAAAGGAGTGCTTGTCCTTTACCAAGGATCCACAAAGGAAGACTTCAGATTTTCTGCATGACTCCTAATGTGGATTTTTTGAGTTGGCCTACTGGCAAGCGTTAGCCAAGTTTAGTTAAAATTTAGCAAACCTATTGGAGTGATTTTGGATTGTTTGTGGAAAAACGCACAGCTAGAGGAAAAAATGAGCATACATAGGGAACATATACATTGTATTAAAAGATTGGTACACGGCAGGAGCCAGTCTATAGATCCCAAGGCAGCAGTGCGAACGACAGTACAATATTGTGTCTTTTGCATCTGCAACTAATATGTAAAATCTTAATTGCGGGAATAAGTTATTATTGAGAGCATTAAGCCCTGAACTTGCACGATTTCACTCCCGCTGGCGGTCAAGATTTCGGCCACGATTTAAGAGACATTTGTGCGGGTTTCTGCACAGATGTCAATGTTAATCGCGGCTCGAAATCGCAAAAAGTAGTACAGGAACTACTTTTTGAAATCGGTGCAGCGCCGCAGATGCGGCGTCGCACCGATTAGGACGATGTCATTGCTGACAATTGCCAGCAAATGCCACCGATTTGAGATGCGATTTTACATGTGAAATCGCATTTCAAATCAAAGCAAATCGTACCCAGTGTGAACCTGAAAAAAGACTATCATTAGTTTGATAAACTCAGGGTTTGACAAATTTGCTTGGAATCTAGGAGCCAGCTAAAAAAGTTAGGAGCCAGAAAACATGCCCCGTCCCGCCAAGCTCGCGCGCAGAAGAGAACACATACGTGAGTAGCGCCCGCATATGTAATGGGTATTCAAACCACACATGTGAGGTATCGCCACGATCCTTAGAGCGAGAGCAATAATTCTAGCTCTAGACCTCCTCTTTAACTCAAAAAGTTTGTCGGCATTCCACGAGCGGACGCAATTTTGAAGCGTGACATGTTGGGTATCCATTTACTCGGCGTAACATTATCTTTCACAATATAAAAAAAAATTAGGATAACTTTACTGTTGTCTTATTTTTATTTATTTAAAAAAGTGTGTTTTTTCCCCCAAAAAAGTGCGCTTGTAAGACCGCTGCGCAAAGACGGTGTGACAGAAAGTATTGCAACGATCGTCATTTTATTCTCTAGGGTGTTGGAATAAAAAAATATACATAATGTTTGGGGGTTCTAATTAGAGGGAAGGAGATGGCAGTGAAAACGGTAAAAAAAAACACATATTAGAACTGCTGTTTTACTTATAATGCCACCACCAGATGGCGCCAGGTCACAGAAGGAAGCTTGGGCCTTCACAAGGCTACAAAGCCGCAGCCTAAATTACCGGCGGTCGCGGCCCTGCCGCAATCGCGTGGAGGTGGATCCTGTGCCTCTGTGCGCCCCCACCTCCCCTGCTGCGCGATCGCGGCAGGCCCGCGGCGGCCCGTAATTGGGGGCGCGGCTTTGCGGCCTTCTGTCGCAATTGCACTGATTACTTTGTAAATGTCACTGGCAGGGAAGGGGTTCCCGCCGACCATGCGCATCGGGTTCCCCGCCGTGCAGCGTGCGTGCACCTTCTGGTTACTGAAAAAGATAAGGATCTACCCATTTTGGGTTTCTTCCCACAGGGGAGCCATTCTGTAGCAGTATATCTACGCAACTTTTTTGTACTTTTTTTTGTATGGCTCTAGAAGTAATGATTTGAAGCCTGATGGGAGATAGTTGTCTCTTAAGGGTTGCCATACCTTTTGTGTATTCAAAGGGATTGTAAAGGTAATTTTTTTTTTATTCATTTTTAAAATGACAAACTTTCCTTCTCTGCGGGGGCATACCTCCTCTTTTTGGGTCCCCTGACGGCTCTCCTGGCCCCTCGCCTCTGTCCAGTGCCCCCATGGGAAGTCACTTTCCATGGAGGCACTTGTGCGTGCTCACACCTGAGCCCCGTTGCTGTGTCCATTGACAGACATTAGGACTCGGCACTTCACTGGGAGCCAATAGCAGACCTTCAGTAATTTTTTCAACTTTCCATCTATTAACCACTTGCTTACTGGGCACTTCAACCCCCCTCTTGCCCAGACCAATTTTCAGCTTTTAGCGCTCTGACTCTTGAAATTTTTATAATTTTTTACCCACATATAGAGCTTTCTTTTGGTGGTATTTTTATCACCTCTGCGGTTTTCATTTTTTGTTATAAAATTTTGCAAACGGGTAATTTTTGTCCCTCATTGATGTACACTGATGAGGTTGCACTGATACTGGCTCTGCCCCGTATCTTAAAACGGTGCATGCACAGATGTGCTGAAGGGCTCTGCCTGGCCTTTGGGACACAACAGAATAATGGCACATGCCCAGACCTGGGTCCTGTATTTATTCAGCATCTTCAGGCATGCACAGATCTCTGCTGGGTGCCAAAACCCTGCCACAAATCTGTGTATGTGTGGAATTTGACTGCTTACAGTAATGGCTACCAGGGAGTGCAGCACCATTCTCACCTAGGTGAGAATTCTGGATGCCAAAAAAAGCATAATCCTTGATGGAGATATGCAAATAAGAGAGTGAAGATTTGCTTCTTATGGAAGAATATGGAAGCAAAACCATGCATGCATGTTTGAGGAATTCCAGACCCCAGCATACCAAGGCCACAGTACTAAAAACCCTTTAACACTGAGGTGTTTTTCAGGTGCTAAAGGGCTAATAGTGCCTGAAAAAGGCCTCCACTGCCATCCCAATGTGAAAGCACGAGTGCTTTCACACTGGGGCGTTGCGCTGTCAGGACATTAAAAATAAGTCCTACAAGCAGCATCATTGGGGCGGTGAAGGAGTGGTGTTGTATACACCGCTCCTCCACTGCCCCTGCCCCTTTAAATGAATGGGCACCGTTGTCAAAGCGTCTGCAAAGCGATTCGGCAGTGGTGCTACATGGGCACATTTAACCCTTTCTTCGGCTGCTAGCGGGGGTTAAGGGCGCCCCGCTTAGCAGCCCAATAGCGCTGCTGAAACATCCGTAAAACGTTGCCCGCGGCTCAGTGTGAAAGGGCTCTTAAGCTACTGATTTATAGTTTTATTTATTTGGTGTTGGTCTTTGCTTGCATGTTACACCAAGGAGTTGTTTCCAGAAATATGTTAGAATCCTAAAGCGGATGTAAACAATGTAGAGTATAAGATTTCCTATCATCTGTGCCCAGTCTTGCCACACAGAGTTAATCCAGCGCTGAGTAATCCTCTTTTAATGTTCAGTGAAAATGAACAGCCTTCCAGATAAAAACCTGCCTAAATAAAAAGTCAGTTTTCTCTCTTCTTGCTTTGAGTGAAAGGTTATTTACATATCTAGCTTGGACATGTTTATCATATGTTATGTTTATCATAACATGAGGTATAAGAAGTGAGAAATCCACCCCTCCCCCACATAACACATCCTGGTAATATACAATGAACTTTGGATCACTTCATGTTATGGTAAACAAAACATAACATATGATAAACATGTCCAAGCTAGATATGTAAATAACCTGTCGCTGAAAGCAAAAACAGAGACACAGACTTTATAATTTGGCAAGTTTTAATCTGGAATTCTGTTAATTTGCACTGAACATTACAAGAGGATTACTCATTTTTTTGGGTTTACATCCACTTTAATTATTACAGGTACTTGTATAGGACCATCAATTTACACAGCGCTTTACATATTTATTGTAGATTTACATTAATCCTTGCCCTCAAGGAGCTTACAATATAAGGTCCCTTACTCAGTTTTATACATACAGAAACTAGGGCCAATTTAGACGAGCCAATGTACAGACCAGCATGTCTTTTGGAGAGTGGGAGGAAACCGGTGTACCTGGAGGGAACCCACAAAGGCAGAGAGAGCATGAAAACTCCAGGCTGGTAGTTTTACCATGGTTGGGATTGGAACCAATGACCTTAGAGCTGCTAGCTGGAAGTGCTAACCATTTAGCCACTGTGTTCTATAAATGGTAAAGATAGTGGATGTTTTGAGGGTATCTCTATTTGAAGGCTCCCGGATAATTATTATGGTTTTATTTTGACAGGCAGAGGCAAGGTTGGCAGCAAAGAGAGCCGCACGGGCTGAAGCAAGAGAAATTCGAATGAAAGAGCTGGAGAGACAACAGAAAGAGGTAAAAACAAACTATACACAAATCCCTGTTTTGTATTCACAGTGTTACTTTTCTGCTTCCTTTTTTTTTTTTGCATCGCTAAATATACAAAAAAATATATATACATTATGCATTTGAGGTATGAATAATTTTACATGGTTACATTGATCCAACTTAGACCAATGTATTTACCATGCCTGGATGATTCTCCCTGTAAGCTGCAAATCGCTGAAGTAGACCCCTCTATTGCAGTGATCGCCATCTGCTTCCGGATGCCATGCTGCTTAGTGAATACAGATGGTTACCTGCTTTATGTTCAGAAAACGCTTTTTCTTAGTGAGTGCAAATAGTTCTCTGATTGGACAAGGTGTTAAGCATGACATCACTGCCCAGCCTCTCAATTTTATTGAATCAGAGAACATTTTGCATTCATTGAGAAAATGCAAAGCAATCTCTGAATGGTGCCCATGCAAAATGAGTGACCACCTGTGTTCACAATGCAGCCACTGCACCGAACCTATGCAACAATATCCATACCTGGAATTCATTGTTAACCTTCCAAAGGATTTGTATATGTGACTTCCTGTTCTAAAAGATACACAGCTCTGACACACCGGCAAAAAGCCCTGACAGGAGAGTGAGAGGGTGCATTTTTTATTAAATGCAGAGCTTCATTACTATGTGCCTGGAGTTTAGCTTTATTAAAGAGGAAGTAAATGCTTGTTTTTCCATATATATATATATATATATATATATTTTTAATACACCTGCAAGTTATAATGAGCTAGTATACACAGCATACCAGCTCATTATGTGTCACTTACCTGATAATGTAGCCCCCGAAGTCCACCTTGGTCCCGTCCACCACCACCGCCATGTCCCCTGGAGCTTCTTCCTTGTTTTCGCCACTCCGGCTCTGTGATTGGCTGGAACGGCTATGCCGTCACTAAAAGAAAATACCAGAACGAGCGCATGCACAAAAACACGGTATTGACCCAGTTAATGCCATTCACAAAAACGGCAACGCTCAGTGTGCTTGCGCCGTTGTCTACGGCATGCATGCGCTATAGACGGCTGTGCCAGTTTCTGTGAAAATATCTCCTTAACCCTGTAGGTTAAGGAGATCTTTCTTGCACCTACAGGTAAGCCTTAATCTAGGCTTACCTGTAGGTTCAAGTGACAAGAGTGGGTTTACAACCACTTTAAACTTGGGTTCACACTGATGCGATGAGGGAACCAGCACAATTGCAGTAATAGCTCCCGTAGGCAGTTCACACTGCCTTATGCGTACCGCGTAAGGCAAGTTAATGACACCCCCAGTTTTGTTTACAGATCGCAGTGAGAACACCCATGCGATCTGGTTCTAGTGCGGGGGGAAAACAAGTCCCAGCGCTATTTTCTGTGTGAATCATCTAATGCGAGTTCAGCCATACAGCTGTATGGCTGAACTTGCATTGCTCAGAGATCACATGTGTTCGGCACCTGCAGGTACGAATCACTTGCGATCTCTAAAATAAAGGCCATGGATGAATAGTATTTTTAAAATGAAAATTCTTAGGGAAAAGGTTGTTTTTGGAAAGCTTTCATTTGCTTTGAACATTCGATTTTTGGAGTGAATAGACTGAAGGAAACCACATACACTGCTAGAAATGTGTTCTTTTGAGAAGGATTTTCCAACCTGTTCATTTTCAACTGTGGCGACGAGAAAATTAAAAAAGGAACATTTGACTCGTACAATGATTGGAAAAATTAACAAATTTTCTTAGAACCCTCTTTTCCCCAGAATTTTCCCTCAAAAACAAGGGCTGTATCCAATCAGATGTTTGGGTATTCTGACTACCGCTGTTGGCTGTCATACAATAGCCCAGTTGGAGAATTCGTCCATCCCTATCGTTCAGCAAATCTGAAGGAATCTGTTAGATTTTTATTCCTTTTTTTGTTCGGCCTGCTAAATGGGAAGAAAAAAATCTTCTATCCAGTTTTTAGTTTAATTTTCTCTGAATCTAAAACTGTTAAAATTCTGTATAGGCAAAGTATACCCCTTTCTGAATTCCTCCTTGTGTCGTAGATGCTGGCCTAGCACCTCTTAGGCTGGGTTCACACTACGATTTTCCCGTCCGTCAGCCGCATACGATTTCAGTTTTGAAAACGTATGGGCCCGTACGGGAAAACGCATACATAGACAATGCATTGCAAATCGTATGCACTCAGATGCATCCGGGTGCGTACGATTTGCTGGCAAAACGTTTTTTAACAGTACACAAAACCGTGTTCGACCACGGTTTTGAGTCAGTTTTTGAAACCGTATGGCAAACGCATACGTTTTTTTTTAACATTAAAGTCAATGGAAAACGCACATATGTGCGGTTCCATACGTATAAACCGTATGCGTTTTTCATCTGTGCATGCGCATTTTCAAAACAAGAAATTATTTTTTTAATAAATGACACTAATTCCAAAAACGTATGCGTTTTTTTAATCAAAACCGGATGGAACCGTACGCACTTTTTGAAACCGTATACGTTTTATAAACGCATACGTTTACGTACGGTTCAATCCGTTTCAGCCGCATACGTTTTTTCATATAAATCGTATGCGGCTGACGGATGGGAAAATCGTAGTGTGAACCCAGCCTTAGAAGAAGGTGAAAGGGAAAATTAATATGCTTGCAATGGACTACATTTTTAGCCTTTCCAAAGCTACTGTGTTTTCAAAATTACATTCAGCAGCAAACCAAACCATTCTTTTGGTTTTACTTGTTATCAGGAATTGCGAACAATAACCCCCCAAGACTGGTTCTATCTTTTTTGTTCAGGTATCATCTGGGTCAGTTTCTTCATACAGACCCGTAACCATGGTCCAAAGATGTTATTCATGATGCTTGTATAGTAGTTGTTTTTTTTCCCCCTCTCACACTGCTAGATAGTGTAAGCTAGCCATACGAACAGACTTCTCCATCCATATTAAACCGCATAGATGGAGCGTCATCATCTTTACTGGCTATGTTATTCAAACAGTCATGACATCCATTGCTGCTTGAATTCCTGAACAGTGACTGCATCTGATAGTTGCAGTGACTGTTTAGCCACTTAGCTCAACAAACTTTGAAAATTTAAAAGGAGCCAAGTGGTGCTGTCAAGGCTACCCACTGCTTTAATGTTTGCCGATTCAGCAGGAATTCAAGCTGTGTATGGCTAGCTTAATGTAGAAATATAGGCAAAGCATTGTTTGTTGTTTTCATTTTGGATAGTGTAAAGGAGGTTTCTCACCCCTGTAAGGTTTATTTTTTTCCCTCTTTGTCCCATTGAAGAGATTTCCCTTCACTTCCTGTCCTACAGCAAAAACAGGAAGTGAGAGGAATTCCCTGCAAATTAAGGTAATCCCTTTGTTGTTTTCATTTTGGATAGTGTAAAGGAGGTTTCTCACCCCTGTAAGGTTTATTTTTTTCCCTCTTTGTCCCATTGAAGAGATTTCCCTTCACTTCCTGTCCTACAGCAAAAACAGGAAGTGAGAGGAATTCCCTGCAAATTAAGGTAATCCCTTAAGGCCCCCTAAGTCCCCAGAATGAATGGTCCCCCATTGGAAGATTTCGCCTCCTATTACTATTCTGGGGACAGACCAAAATTTGTGCTTTTCTTTTACTTTCAATGATAATGGTAAACAGGACAAATGGAGGTGAATCTCCTTCATGTGGGCACAGACAGCAATAAAGACCAGACAGGGATTCTAATCCCTCTCTCCTCTATCCAAAACAATAAAAAAGTTGTTCCTTTTTAGTAATGCTTTAAGGATCCATTGCACTCACACAGCTGGATACCTACCAATAGCCCCTAAAAGACATTGGGGTTTATTTACTAAAGCTGGAGAGTGGAAAATCAGGATCACTTCTGCATAGAAACCAATCCGCTTCTAACCTCGGCTTGTTCAATTAAGCTTTGGCAATAAAACATGGAATCTGATTGTTTTTTCTATGCAGAAGTGCGACAAATTTTTCACTCCTCAGCTTTAGTAAATAAACTTTCATTGTCGGGTAAATTTTTTAGCCTCTAAAAGACGTTGTAAGGTAGTTAAAACTAAAAACAGAAATGGCAGTTTTGTGAGACTAACCCTTTAACCAATAAATGTTTGTAGTATACATATACAGTATATATATATTGTGATGTGCTAGGAATGTATTTATGCAAATGTGTATAGTCTGAGTGGTCTGTTTTAACCAAATATATATATATATATTTTTTCATACAGTTTTACATCTAGCTCATTTACCTTTCTTACACAAACATTAAATATGTAGGACTGCCAAGCTTTTTTCTGTCGCATGACTGCTTGAACAAAATGCTGTTTACGTGTTGGTGATTCTCTCTTATCTGCTTCAGTGCTGAGTTGGTGGAAAACTGTTATATGTTTTTACAGTTCATGCCTGTAGAGACCGTTCTAGGCATTTTCTATGCCTAGCCTAAATTTTTCTGCGTTTTCTGCGCTCGGGGAACTACACATGCCATGTACACATTGCCGTACTCTTGTAAATGCTGGTACAATGTAGTTCCTTGCAACATGTGCAGTTTTCCATTCACGGAAAGCTCCTGGAAATGTATACTAGGCATAGAAAATGCTTACAACTGTCCTTGTGCATGAACACCTAATCTGGCCATTCATATATAGTTTTAACTCTAACCGATTCTACCAACTATGCTACATAGTAATTATAATATTTTATTTATTTTTTAAATTGAGGGATGTTGGGGGAGATGACATGACACATTAATGTCAATCAGAGGAGCTGATAAAGTATAAATCCATCTGGTGAGCCTTCAACTGCGATAGAGGTGTGCAGAGGCCGACATGAATGAAGAATCCACATCGCCCACAAAACCCATTTCCTGCCAATAAAGCCCAATATAATGTAGATCAAATGTTACACCCTATAGATCAGGGGTGCCAAACCTTTTGAAGAATGAGGGCCACTTTAGCGACTTGGCAGCTGGTCACGGGCTATAATGAGCAGAGCGGGCAGATGATAGGTCTATATCCACTCTGCATATGCAGAGCCAGACAGGGACACAGCCTGCTCTACTCTATGGGCCCTCCGATCCACCCAGACAGAAGGGGACATATTCCCTTTTTGTTTGTTTTAAGTAGGGTTGTCCCGATGCCTCTTTTTTAGGACCGAGTACAAGTACCGATACTTTTTTTCATGTACTCGCCGATACCCAATACGATACTTTTTTTACATGTGTCCCCAAATGCAGCAATGTCCCCCACATATTCAGCCATGTCCCTCTAGCCATGTCCCTCACATATGCAGCCATGTCCCATGTCCCTCTAGCCATGTCCCTCACATATGCAGCAATGTCGCATGTCCCTCTAGCCATGTCCCTCACATATGCAGCGATGAGCCATGTCCCTCACATATGCAGCAATGTCACATGTCCCTCTAGCCATGTCCCTCACATATGCAGCAATGAGCCATGTCCCTCACATAGGCAGCAATGAGCCATGTCCCTCACATAGGCAGCAATGAGCCATGTCCCTCACATATGCAGCAATGTCACATGTCCCTCACATATGCAGCAATGTCACATGTCCCTCACATATGCAGCAATGTCACATGTCCCTCACATATGCAGCAATGTCACATGTCCCTCACATATGCAGCAATGTCACATGTCCCTCACATATGCAGCAATGTCACATGTCCCTCACATATGCAGCAATGAGCCATGTCCCTCACATATGCAGCAATGAGCCATGTCCCTCACATATGCAGCAATGAGCCATGTCCCTCACATATGCAGCAATGAGCCATGTCCCTCACATATGCAGCAATGAGCCATGTCCCTCACATATGCAGCAATGAGCCATGTCCCTCACATATGCAGCAATGAGCCATGTCCCTCACATATGCAGCAATGAGCCATGTCCCTCACATATGCAGCAATGAGCCATGTCCCTCACATATGCAGCAATGAGCCATGTCCCTCACATATGCAGCAATGAGCCATGTCCCTCACATATGCAGCAATGAGCCATGTCCCTCACATATGCAGCAATGAGCCATGTCCCTCACATATGCAGCAATGAGCCATGTCCCTCACATATGCAGCAATGAGCCATGTCCCTCACATATGCAGCAATGAGCCATGTCCCTCACATATGCAGCAATGAGCCATGTCCCTCACATATGCAGCAATGAGCCATGTCCCTCACATATGCAGCAATGAGCCATGTCCCTCACATATGCAGCAATGAGCCATGTCCCTCACATATGCAGCAATGAGCCATGTCCCTCACATATGCAGCAATGAGCCATGTCCCTCACATATGCAGCAATGAGCCATGTCCCTCACATATGCAGCAATGAGCCATGTCCCTCACATATGCAGCAATGAGCCATGTCCCTCACATATGCAGCAATGAGCCATGTCCCTCACATATGCAGCAATGAGCCATGTCCCTCACATATGCAGCAATGAGCCATGTCCCTCACATATGCAGCAATGAGCCATGTCCCTCACATATGCAGCAATGAGCCATGTCCCTCACATATGCAGCAATGAGCCATGTCCCTCACATATGCAGCAATGAGCCATGTCCCTCACATATGCAGCAATGAGCCATGTCCCTCACATATGCAGCAATGAGCCATGTCCCTCACATATGCAGCAATGAGCCATGTCCCTCACATATGCAGCAATGAGCCATGTCCCTCACATATGCAGCAATGAGCCATGTCCCTCACATACGCAGCAATGAGCCATGTCCCTCACATACGCAGCAATGCAGCCCTCACATACGCAGCATGTCCCTCACATACGCAGCAATGTCGCCATGTCCCTCACATACGCAGCAATGTCGCCATGTCCCTCACATACGCAGCAATGTCGCCATGTCCCTCACATACGCAGCAATGTCGCCATGTCCCTCACATACGCAGCAATGTCGCCATGTCCCTCACATACGCAGCAATGTCGCCATGTCCCTCACATACGCAGCAATGTCGCCATGTCCCTCACATACGCAGCAATGTCGCCATGTCCCTCACATACGCAGCAATGTCGCCATGTCCCTCACATACGCAGCAATGTCGCCATGTCCCTCACATACGCAGCAATTTTGCCATGTCCCTCACATACGCAGCAATGTCGCCATGTCCCTCACATACGCAGCAATGTCGCCATGTCCCTCACATACGCAGCAATGTCGCCATGTCCCTCACATACGCAGCAATGTCGCCATGTCCCTCACATACGCAGCAATGTCGCCATGTCCCTCACATACGCAGCAATGTCGCCATGTCCCTCACATACGCAGCAATGTCGCCATGTCCCTCACATACGCAGCAATGTCGCCATGTCCCTCACATACGCCGCAATGTCGCCATGTCCCTCACATACGCCGCAATGTCGCCATGTCCCTCACATACGCCGCAATGTCGCCATGTCCCTCACATACGCCGCAATGTCGCCATGTCCCTCACATACGCCGCAATGTCGCCATGTCCCTCACATACGCCGCAATGTCGCCATGTCCCTCACATACGCCGCAATGTCGCCATGTCCCTCACATACGCCGCAATGTCGCCATGTCCCTCACATACGCCGCAATGTCGCCATGTCCCTCACATACGCCGCAATGTCGCCATGTCCCTCACATACGCCGCAATGTCGCCATGTCCCTCACATACGCCGCAATGTCGCCATGTCCCTCACATACGCCGCAATGTCGCCATGTCCCTCACATACGCCGCAATGTCGCCATGTCCCTCACATACGCCGCAATGTCGCCATGTCCCTCACATACGCCGCAATGTCGCCATGTCCCTCACATACGCCGCAATGTCGCCATGTCCCTCACATACGCCGCAATGTCGCCATGTCCCTCACATACGCCGCAATGTCGCCATGTCCCTCACATACGCCGCAATGTCGCCATGTCCCTCACATACGCCGCAATGTCGCCATGTCCCTCACATACGCAGCAATGTCGCCATGTCCCTCACATACGCAGCAATGTCGCCATGTCCCTCACATACGCAGCAATGTCGCCATGTCCCTCACATACGCAGCAATGTCGCCATGTCCCTCACATACGCAGCAATGTCGCCATGTCCCTCACATACGCAGCAATGTCGCCATGTCCCTCACATACGCAGCAATGTCGCCATGTCCCTCACATACGCAGCAATGTCGCCATGTCCCTCACATACGCAGCAATGTCGCCATGTCCCTCACATACGCAGCAATGTCGCCATGTCCCTCACATACGCAGCAATGTCGCCATGTCCCTCACATACGCAGCAATGTCGCCATGTCCCTCACATACGCAGCAATGTCGCCATGTCCCTCACATACGCAGCAATGTCGCCATGTCCCTCACCTACGCAGCAATGTCGCCATGTCCCTCACCTACGCAGCAATGTCGCCATGTCCCTCACCTACGCAGCAATGTCGCCATGTCCCTCACCTACGCAGCAATGTCGCCATGTCCCTCACCTACGCAGCAATGTCGCCATGTCCCTCACATACGCAGCAATGTCGCCATGTCCCTCACATACGCAGCAATGTCGCCATGTCCCTCACATACGCAGCAATGTCGCCATGTCCCTCACATACGCAGCAATGTCGCCATGTCCCTCACATACGCAGCAATGTCGCCATGTCCCTCACATACGCAGCAATGTCGCCATGTCCCTCACATACGCAGCAATGTCGCCATGTCCCTCACATACGCAGCAATGTCGCCATGTCCCTCACATACGCAGCAATGTCGCCATGTCCCTCACATACGCAGCAATGTCGCCATGTCCCTCACATACGCAGCAATGTCGCCATGTCCCTCACATACGCAGCAATGTCGCCATGTCCCTCACATACGCAGCAATGTCGCCATGTCCCTCACATACGCAGCAATGTCGCCATGTCCCTCACATACGCAGCAATGTCGCCATGTCCCTCACATACGCAGCAATGTCGCCATGTCCCTCACATACGCAGCAATGTCGCCATGTCCCTCACATACGCAGCAATGTCGCCATGTCCCTCACATACGCAGCAATGTCGCCATGTCCCTCACATATGCAGCCACGTCCCATGTCCCTCTAGCCATGTCCCTCACATATGCAGCAATCTCCGTTCAGCCATTTCCCCCATAAGCAGCCATTTCCCTTACCTTTGCCTCAGAAGCCGCATGGAGAGAAAACCACAGCATTCATTTGAATAGCCCGCCCGTATAGACACTCCCCCTTGCTCGCGATTGGACAGTTCACGATCACCCATCCAATCGCGAGCAAGGGGGAGTGTCTATATGGGCGGGAACACTACAGCTATTCAAATCAATGCTGTAATGTTCCCGCACAGCGTTTAACCCTTTGCAGCGGCGGCGCGATGCGATGGCTTTCGATTCGGTGGCGCGATGCGACCGCAGCGGCAGGGGGGGGAGTATTCTATTTGGGCATCGGGAGTATTTGCGGGAGTACAAGTACTAGCGCAAATACTCGGCATCGGTCCCGATACCGATACTAGTATCGGTATCGGGACAACCCTAGTTTTAAGCAAATCGGATTGGAGATAGGCGGGTGTAAAAGGACGCAGGTCAGTTTCAATCTGCCGCTTCCTGTTAGAGGCGGAGCACATTTGGTATCACTCCACCTGAGACAGAAGCCAGCGCTATACAGGAAGCATTGACTCTACTTCCTCTAGCACCGGCTCGAATCTTCCCGCTGATGCTCAGGGATGGCTGGTCAGGAGCCCGCAATCTAGGCTTGCCGACCCACCATCCCAGAGCAGGAGGTGGCGGGCCACATCAGAGGGATGCCTATGATATAGATTATAGAAATGGATTTAAAAGATGGAGAGGAAACCCTATATTGGCTATCCCTTGCCTGGTTTTCTTTTCCTTTTGGACTGTTTAGTAAAATCTGAAATTGTTAATTACAAAATGTCTGCAACATTGAAATTCCTGAGAAAGGGTTGGTCATGCCCGTAAAGTATTTCTGCACCTATTATACATTTTGCTGAAATCCTTCCTTCCTTCCTTATCATGCAACCAGATAAGAAAGAGGAGGAGGAGAAGCTACAAGCTGAGCTGAAGGAGGGAAGGTGCTAGAAGTCTTAGTACAGTTATTACTCAGCGAAGAAATGTTATAGGAAGAAGGAATTTTCTATTCATCATTGTCTACTTGGGAGGTGATACCAGTAATAAAAATAGTATCATCTCATAGGATATTTAACATTAAATACACCTAATAATCTGACTGACTATATATTAATTATGAACAACTGTTGTTGCTAGAAGTATATTGCTTGATTACAGGTCAGAATCATTTACAGCTCCTATGACTCTTCCTGCTCTGCTAGGAAATGGATTGATGCTGGGATCAGTATAGTGGATATTGGTTTAGATAAGTGCCCATTTTATGTTCTTAAATCTTAAAAGGATTTAATCCTGAAACTGATCATTCTAAATGACGAATCAAGAAATTACTTTAAAAGAGAAGTATGGGGTTTAGAATTTTTTTTGCAAATCGTGCTTACCTAGGTCCGAAGCTGCGTCTGTCTCCCGCCGGGACTAAAAAAAAAAAAACTAATGCAGCCACTACCTTTTTTTAAAGATTGGTAAGCTGCAACATATGTTTTTGGTTTTGAGTTTAATAGCACTCTAGCGTACCTGTACTGAAGTACGTCCGATGTCATGGAGGCTGCTGAATCCAGAAGAAGAAATCTTCTGTGCGTTGATGACAGGACCTCATCCTGGCACTGAAATTTGGCACTGAGGGAGTTAATGGTTTTGGCTCACTGGGGAGAACCCAGTAGAAAAAGCTCCTGATGGGGACTTGCCTCCTCTTCCTCTCTCATCCATTGAGAATAGCCAGTGCATAGTGTACCTGATCTGTAAATCAATGTAGCTCAATCTGTAAATGGGTAAGAGAACCTTATCGTTCGACTTTCCTTCCTTCACAGATGCTGCTTCATGCAGTGTAAACAATGCACAGACTATTCTCAATGGATGAGGGGGGGATAGGGGGTCCCCGTTGGGAGCTTCTTCTATTGAATTCAGACCAGACACCCCCAGGATCAGGGGTTAAGCACCAAGGAAAATTAGAATTTCTCTGGGATCCTGCATCCTACACTACGTGGGACATGCCTCATTACAGGTGAGTCACTGAAGCTGTAGGGAATTTTTTTTTTCTTTTTTATACCTAGACCTTAGCTTTAAATCTCCTGGTAGATATTTTTCTGTTATTGGTTTGGGATGGTAGTGTAGGGCTGATTCTTTCCTGAGCCGTAATCACTTCTTACAAGTGTTTTTGTTCTTTTGGTGTTATTGTAAGAGTGGCAGATTCTTCTCTCACAACCCCTCCTGCTTCCATCCGATTAAATCATTAGCTTCCTCTCTGTATAAACACACAAGGGGAGGGAGGAGTATTACCTGTCTTTGTTGGCTCTCAGTGACTGGCCGGGAGTGCTCAGACCTGTCTGGGTGGTTATAAAAGCCACCTTTGTTTATGCACTGAGTTGTGCAACTGTATCAAACCTTGCAGGCTGGGCAACCCTGCTTTTTTCACTAATAAGAAAACCATTAGGCTGGCACTGCACGTACTGCAAACCTCCTTATAGAGGATTTGTCAGAGCTGGGTGGGTAATATGTTAAGAAAGAAAAACGCAAAAAAAAAGGAAGTTTACAAAGAACCTATTGTATTCTTTACTACAGACCTGAAAATGGGCAGCCTGGCACATTGCCAAGTACATTTACATCTCTAGCTCTGGTTACTTGTAACAGGAGTCGGCAGCACAGCTCAAATCACAGACCCAGTGGTATACTCTAGGTTTGTCACGTGCCAGCCTGACCTAAATTGTACCCTTGATCCTGCCAATCCCAAGTGTTGGAGGCTGAGGGGTTGTTCACACCCCCTCTCTTAGGATTGTATATATAAATGTCTCCAGGCCTCGCTGTGAAAGATTCCAGAGATAGCAGGTGCCCTGCGAGGAGATTGACTGTCTATATCCACGCCATATTTAAACGCCTCTCAACACAGAGAGCCGTCTCCAGGAGAGATTGTTTGCAGCTTCTTTTTGTAACTGAGGCAACCGTGAGCAATCCGGCTCCTGATCTCTTTCTACCTATTTACTCCTCCGATATTATAGTGCAAATGTTTACTTCTCTAGCGGGAAACGCAGTGACAGAGTAGCAATTGATGTAATAATCCCAGTGATGCATACGACACACAAAAAATAGCTGTAGCTTTACATTCCTTTTATCTGTACTCATCTGTCACTATAACTCTGCTTGTTTCTCTCTCACTCTTCTTTCTCTCTATATACAGATCTACCAGGTTCAGAAGGTAATGTGTGTGTTTGTGTGTGTGATTCCCTGCATGACTGGGTAGTTGTCTATTTCCTTCACTCTTTTGTTCTGCATTTTTTGTGTGACTTATTTTTGTATTGACTTTGTTTAACAGTTTCTAGAAATTGTTGTGCTTGTAAAAGATGAATGTAACCTGAAATTCAAGGTGCATCTAATAGCATGTTCTAAAACAGTCATTCGAATGTCATGTACCTCACCCAGGATTTTACTGCATGTTTTGAGGTCATCAACCTAAGCATACATATTATATGTAGATATGTTTTATTTGGAGATGACGTGGCCTATTTGGGCTTAAAGCGGAGTTCCACCCAAAAATGGAACTTCAGCTTAATCCACTCCTCACCCCCTTACATGCCACATTTGGCATGTAATTTTTTGGGGGGGGAGGGGGGCTTTAGGAGGAGTGGGACTTCCTGTCCCACTTCATCCTTCCGCCGAGGGGCTGGTTAGGCGATTAAGCTTAATCGCCTACAGCAGCCCCTCCCTGTAGGCGACCGCCTAGGACACTGACAGGTCCTAGACGATCGCCTGTCCAATCAGCGGCGGGCCACGCGCATGCGCAGTGCCGCTCGCGCATGCGCAGTGGGTGCCCGGCCGTGAAGCCCAAGGCTGTCACGGCTGGGTGCCCACAGTTAGAATGAAGACGCCGGCTGGGGAAGGGGGGAGAGGAGCGGAACCCCTGGCCAGCGCATCGCTGGAGTAGGTAAGTGAATGTTTATTAAAAGCCAGCAGCTACACTTTTTGTAGCTGCTGACTTTTAATAAACATAACATTTGGCCTGAACACCCCTTTAAGGTTTATGTGTAGGCAATATCTTTTACTGTGATGTGTCAATTCTAGTTCAAGCATATGCAAAAAAAAAATTATAGATTTGTATTGTGCTTTTTTGTTTGTTCTTGTAGCCCGTATTGACATCCTGACCTGACAGCTAGTGCATGGAGTGCTGTATACTACTCAATGTTTGCTGTGCGTGGTGTGCTTTTTTAATGTTTACTAGTCTTGCTGACCTGCCACTTCTCTTCTTCCTTCAGAAATATTATGGTTTGGATGCCAAGTGGGGTGACATTGAGCAGTGGATGGTAGGCTTTTACAAACAATCCCTGTGTATTATGTTTAATAAACCTTGTGAGCTGTGTAGTGTTAGAAGTAGTCGGTACCAAAACACTGTATAAAGAATATATGTCTGAGCTGCATGCTCAAAAAGTGTAGTTATCCCTAGGCAACTGTGAAAGCTGGTTCTATGCTCGCCATGAATGAGCAATAATGTACAAACCTTAAAATCCAAAATACAGTATTCTGCTGGAATTCTAAGCCCCCTTTCAAATTGGTGGACAGATCGGGACTGCCTGTCTGTTTTTCAGGCGGACCCGATGGGACCACTCATTGTTCTCTATGGGGTGGTGGATGTCAGCAGACATGATGTGCCAGCATCCGATCCGGTCCACTAAAAACAGATGGATGGGGATATTTTTGCCATCCGTTGTTGCAATTGGATGGAAACAGACACTCTGCATAAAGAACATGGACCTGTCACCCGCCTGCTCAGCAGGGATCAGCGTGGAGATCCTCCACTCAGCAGGCGCATAGACTTGGACGGATTCCGCCCCGTGTGAAAGGGGCCTAAAAGCAATCCGGAAATAGAATAAGTTCTGTAGCTGTTTATTATTATTAGAGATAGAAAAACAAAGTGGTCTGCCTTGTTTATCACATGTGTATTCATATTTATTTCTTGGCTTACTGCTAAAGTATAAAAGGAGTTCTCAGGAAAACCTGTACTGAAACATCTCCTGAAGTTGTAATTTCTGTCCCCCCATCTGAACACAAAAGTTGCCTGGATAATTCTGGCTGTAATGTTTGAAAGCATCACTTTTACTGCTGTGTAAAATAAATAACCTTAATCTTTCCAGTGGCCTGTGTCTTCTACCTTCACTTCCCCTCGAGGACACAGCAGTGGGTCTAGGGCAGTCTCCAAACTTTCTAAACACAGGGCCAGTTTACTGTCCCTCACATTTTAGGGGGGATGGACGTTGGTGTCAGTGGGAGGAATAATGCCCAATCTGTGCCAGTGGGAGAAAAAGTACCCCATTGTTGGTGTCAGTGGGAGGAATAGTGTCCCATCATTGGTGTCAGTGATAAGGTCACCCAGTGCCCAGGTCAAAGATGCTAGCCGTGAACCTGGTAGGATCAGTGGGTGGCGGTAATATGCCAAACCGTATGTGGCACACCACAGTGCGTTGAAGTGTGTAATAGCCTATTCTCCCCTTAGTAAGGGGCAAAGGAAGAAATGCCCTGGCATCGGTGTTAAAAATGCCCTTGGTTCTGTCACTGGAAGGAAAAACATATCCCTGAATCAGTGTTTAAAAAAAAAAATGCCTTTTTGTCTCTGGGTGAAAAGTATGCAGCTGCATTGGTAGTGTTAATCTGGAAAGGACTGCTTTTGGCCTTGATGTCCGTGAGATATGGGAGGGAGATCGAAAAGGGGGGGGGGAGCGCTCTGTGGGGTGCATTAAAATAAGAGGCCCTGTTTGGTTTAAGGGCAAAGAGGGTAGCTGAAGGGTTCTGAGATTGGCAGCAGGGTTATGGGGCACCTTTTTTTACTATTGTCTGTGAGTTTCCAACATTCTTTCATTTTGAACCTGTGTTTCATCATTGCACTACTAGCTTACCATGCTCCCTTTGCTATGTTGTACTTTTCCCCTGATCTCCCATCCCTCCTTGTCTCTTGTCTGTATTTATCCTTCTTTGCTGTGAACTGCTTCATGTATTTTTCTTCTCCCTGCAATGCTTTTCCAGGAAGACAGTGAGCGATACTCACACAGACCACGGAGGAATCTCCAGGTCAGTCTTTACCCATCTAACATTATGTAAACCATTCAAACCTACCTGCAAACCTACTGATTTTTATGATCGCTTAAAAGTGCATCAATGCTGAGCTGCATGATCAGCCAGTACATTTTCTCCTTTTACTCATTTATCTCACTATTACCCAACTACACATCAAACCAATAACAGATGATGGAAATAACTTAATTAATACTATACCAAATGTATGAAATAGATGTGTAATTTCTTCTATGGTCCTACCCCTTTTTTTTTTTTTGATGTCACAATATAGAGTATACGATTTCCTATCATCTGTGCCCAGTCTTGCCACACAGAGTTAATCCAGATCTAAAAAATTCTCTTTTATGTTCAGTGAAAATGAACAGCCTTCCAGATAAAACCCTGCCTAAATAAAAAGTCAGTTTTCTCTCTTCTTGCTTTGAGTGAGAGGTTATTTACATATCTAGCTAGGACATGTTTATCATATGTTATGTTTTGTTTATCATAACATGAGGTGATATAACCTCATAACACATCCTAGTAATATACAATGAACTTTGGATCACCTCTTGTTATGATAAACATGTCCAAGCTAGATATGTAAATAACCTGTTACTGAAAGCAATAACAGAGAAACGGACTTTATATTTTGGCAAGTTTTATAGTTTTTATCTGGAATTCTGTTAATTTGCACTGAACTTTGGGTTTACATCCACTTTAATGTGAATCTCCAGGCCCACAGACCTTTAAAAGGATTTGTAATCTAGAAGTCCCTTTTTACAAATTAGGCCTTGTTCACACAGGCCTATCTATGCTTACACTTGTGCGAAGTCCCATTCATGTCTATTGGGACATGGCGGCTGCCATTGGTCCCAGATTGTAAGCCATGCAGGGGCGTGTCCCCGAACGCAGAGGCCTCCTTTACATGGACGTTTCTATGCATACACCCGCACAAAGGACCATCTTGGCCTGCATTGGATGCACAGAAGTTCCATGTAGCCATGTGCAGGCAGTCTCGTGGGATGTAGCTATTGCAATGACTTTTCTTTCATTTATTACACTGTTAATAACACAATCTCTCAATGGGGCGAGAATCCTGTGACTAATCAGACTTTTCCCAAGTTGTGTTTCAGGCAGTGTAATCTGTGAAAGAATCCTTCTCAATGGGGGATGAGGAAGAAGGGGACATGTCCTCATTGTACCATCTGTATTAGTTTTCTGCCTTTAATGGAAGATAAATCGGCTTTAATTCTTGAAGATCAAAACCAAAACTCTGAAGTGGTTTTAGTTTCTGTGGCAGACCATTCCTATGTCATGCGGGTTGACTGAAAAAAAAAGACTTGTTTTCCCCCATCAACTTGATGTGGATAGGTAGATCCTTCCCGTTAAATTATTGTAGTCTGATAGTGGGAATACTTCCCTGCCACCAGAATACAAAATATACTGGTGCTAGTTGACTGCCTGTGCTGTGAACTGTGGAAAAAAAATCTCAATGCAGATACGGAAATAAATGAGGGCACGTTTTAAAATATGTGTATTTCAATAGGAGTATTAAAAAGCAGACATGTGGCCAAAGCTTTTTTTTTTTTTTTGTCCTACTTCTGTGGAACACAGGAGTGTAGCCCGTTCTACACTCCTGTAACCTATTTTCGGGTTAAGCTCAGCTGGTCTGCATTCTGGAATAATCTTTACTTTACAATTAGTATTCACTCAGATGCCTGGACCTGCATCTGGCTCAGCCTCTCAGCGAGTCACTGAGAGCCTGTGCTAGCTGTCCCCATCCCCTTTGCAGCCCAGCGCTCCAGTGGCAGAGCAGAAAGTGGTGACTGGCAGTCACCGGCTCAGAGTAAAGAATGGAGCGATCAACAGTGTTTGATCGCACATTTCTCAGTACAGAGCCCTCCGGGCACAGATGCAGGATCGGTCTCATGCTGCATCCACCTGGGTGAATATAAATGTTTATTTTTGTAAACCTGAACTTTTCTTTTAACAATTTACCTGGAGTTCCACTTACTGCCCATAGCGTATAATAAAATTTAGGAATGAATGATCCCTTAACATTGGTGTCTAGAACGCCTGTCCATGTGCATGTAAGGCACCAGTTGTCGATGTGAAACGCGTCAGCTTTTGTTACCCCACTGTTTGCTGTTTTTGCTGTTTTAGTTTTTTGACTGGAATAAACAGGCACTATTTTTAAGTCTTTTCATCCATTGGAGTGCGGCTGCGCATTTTTCTTTCCTTATATTGCACCACGCATTGCCTGCACCCATTTGGGTTTTTGAACTTTACTCACCACTGAAGAGTGTCGTCTGGAGCGGCGGTTTTCCCTTTTTCTTTATCGTACATCACGGGACACAGAGCGCATAGTCATTACATATGGGTTATATGGGTACCTTCAGGTGTGGACACTGGTGTAATCAACTTCACAGGAAGTTCCTCCCTATATAACCCCCTCCCACTGAGAGTGCTTTAGTTTTTTCGCCAGTGTCTTAGGTGTTGGTCACGTCTAGCTGTCCCTCGGAGGTCTCGGGACCCAGGATAGCTAGCCGGATCCGTCCGAAGTGCTTCAAAGCCAATGTGTACGGTACCCGGGCCCTGCTGGAGTGGGGTTTTGCCTATAATGCCTCTCCTTGGAGGGCTGGATTCTGGGCTCCAGTGCCTTGGTCTCTTCCAGGACTAAACGCTACTGATGCCAGGATGCTATATAGGTCCAGGGGTGTGGGTTCCTTAAACACAGGACCCCGGTCCCTGAAGGTCCGAGACAATACCCACGGAGATGGGGGAAGATTGGGCCTCTTGCAGTTTGCAATACCCTGCGGTGTGGAGCAGGTAAGAGGGAACCTGCGGGACTTGGTTCGACAGTAGGTATCCCCCTGGGGGTTCTGGGTTGGCTAACAGTATGCTTGTGCATCAGCCACTATCTCCACTATGTCTGTGTGGGCAGGATGGGATACTAATGTTTACCCAGATAACATGTAGATATATGTATACTTGTGTAAGATATATATTTGCTACTCACCCCAGGTCTGCCTGTTAGCATTGATACTGCAACCCCACATGTTTTAAAGAGGAAATTGCTGGTGAAAACTCCTGTTTCTTAGGAAGCCCATGGGGACAGCTTCCTCTCTGTGTGTGCACTACAATAAGATTAGTGCTTACCTGGTGTCTGTTGGTGCTGCCTGGCGCTGGTCCGTGTTGTTTCCTCTGCTCTGCTTCCTCCATGTGGTTTTCAGCGTGGGGGGGTGCGCGCGCGTGTGCACGCCGCCTTTTATAGCGTGCGTCGGGGGGGGGCGGGCCAGCAGCGTCAGGGTCTGTTTAAAGGAAAAACTTTTTCTCTGGCTGGTCTTTCCCTCCTGGAGGCAGAGGAAGAAAGGATACAGAGCGTGCAGCTGGGTCTTTTGGCCACAGTGACACCCAGTGGCGGTTTGTGGATCTTAAGGTCTAGGACTTAGTTCCACTATTGACCAGAAAAAGAAAAAAAAAAAAAAGTTTTTTTGCTTAAAGGGACTCAGCCTTAGATCCAGCAGTATCTGAGTCAACCTTGGACTCCGGCTAACGGGCATTGGTGTTGCAATACTCACAGGTTTTCCTCAGTATTGCCACCTCCCAGGCGGGTAAAAAAAAAAAAAAAAAAAAAAAAAATTTTTTCGTTTTCCTCAGCCTGTTCTCATATTAATTACTCCTAGCTACAACAGTCAGGTGTTGGCTAGAGGGGTGACTCAAGGGTTGTGCAATGGCTCCAAAGGCATCAGGACCAGCCAAGGCTGCAAAAGGTGCCAAGAAACAAAAGGGGTCTCCATCGGGGTCAGAGGATTTGGGCCAGGCTTCAACGGCCCCACCCTCACCAGTTAGACCACCGAGTAGCATAGTAAAAGAGCCATTGGGGATGCTGGGGGCAGAGGCGGCCCCCGATCCACCCATTCCCGTTTACGTAACGGAAGAAATGCTAGCGACCACCCTGGGTGGGCTAGAGAAAAGGTTAACTGCTTTGTTTGCCCGCCCTTTGCCAAGTAGCAAACGGGCTAGATCCCCCTCACCTAGTTTGGTGTTTTCAGATGCGGAGGTCTCCTCTTCGGAGGAACGGGACCCACAAGGGGATCAAGCAGACCCAAGTCCCGAAGGTTCAGACATGGAGGGTCCACTGTAGATGAATATTTTTCGGCCTCTCAAGCGGAGAGCCTGTGGATCCAGTCTTTGACCGATATAGTTCGCACTGCTTTTAAACTTCCAGTGCTAGAACTAGTAGCCCCTGTGGTATCCTCATTGGGTTCTTTAAAGGCTCCATTAACTTGTGTGTCTTTTCCGATTCACCCCCTTTTGCGGAGCGTGATTTACCAGGAGTGGGCTCGACCTGATAGGATCTTTATCCCTCCTAAGAGGTTCTCTATTCTCTATCCTATGGAAGAGGAATTTTGAAAGAAATGGGCACTCCCCACAGTGGACGCGGCCATTTCCTGCGTGAATAAATCCCTGACCTGTCCGGTTGAAAATGTCCAGTTGTTCAAGGCAATTCAAATAGTCCTAGGCAAAAAGAGGCCGACTATTCGCCTATGCATGCGACTGCTGGAAAAGATGGTAGCCGCCTTCGAAGCAGTGCCTTTGCCCAGATCCATACCAGAGTTCTCCAGGCAGCTATTCTCTCTGCTTGGAACAGGTCCATACAGGCATTAGACCGTCCATTAGGTCTTTCCCCAGGCACCAGGGGGGCACAAGGAGCCTAGCGGCTCAAAGGGAAGTAAACCTGATTTTCTCATGGGCCGAAGCCCATGTACCCTGCATCTCAGCAGTGTTCATCCCAGGGATAGACAATTCTCAAGCAGATTTTTTGAGTCGTCAACAGTTACTCCCGGGAGAGTGGTCTCTTCACCCCCAGGTATTCCAAGAGATTTGCCAAAGATTCGGAGTTCCCGAGGTGGACATCATGGCAACAAGATTCAACAAGAAATTGGACAAATTCATATCCCGAGCCAGGGACCCCTCGGCCTACGGGACTGATGCGTTGGTTTGCCCCTGGCACCAGTTTTCTCTCCTGTATGCGTTCCCTCCACTACAGATGATTCCCCGCCTTCTACGAAGGATCAGGGTGGAGCGCAGGCCGGTGATCCTGGTGGCCCCAGCCTGGCCCAGAAGGGCTTGGTACGCACTCATCGTGAGGATGTCAGTAGGGGCACCGTGGCCACTCCCCCTGCGCCCAGATCTGCTGTCTCAGGGCCCGATCTACCACCCTGCTTCACAGCAGCTAAATTTGATGGCTTGGCGGCTGAATCCCTAATTCTTAAGGGCAGAGGCCTCTCAGCCCAGGTCGTATCTACGTTAATTCAGGCTAGAAAGCCAGTCTCTAGAAATATCTATTACAGAGTCTGGAGGACCTATGTGGAGTGGTGCGAGTCTCAAGGAGGGCATCCTCGCAAGTTTTTATTGACAGGATCTTGCGATTCCTCCAGGTTGGCGTTGACAAGGGGTTGGCTCTTAGTACTCTAAAGGGGCAGGTGTCTGCCTTATCGATATGGTTTCAAAGGCCTTTGGCCACGCATTCGCTTGTGAAAACCTTCTTACAGGGGGTCTTGCATGTGAATCCCCCTATTTGAGCTCCCCTCGGCCCCTGGAATTTAAATCGGGTCTTGTCAGCTTTACAAAAGCAGCCGTTTGAACCTCTGACAGAAATCCCTCTTGTGCTGCTAACCCGAAAGTTGGTTTTCTTGGTGGCTATGGCTTCGGCCAGAAGGGTCTCCGAGCTGGCAGCCTTGTCTTGCAGGGAACCGTACCTTATTCTGCATAAGGACAGAGTGGTTCTGCGGCCTCAACCTTCTTTCCTTCCTAAGGTCATATCCAGTTTTCACTTGAATCAGGACCTAGTCCTACCATCCTTCTTTCCTACTCCCCAGTCCAGAGAGGAAAGATTGCTTCATACATTGGACGTGGTCCGAGCCATGAGGGTTTATCTCAAGGCTACAGAAAAGATTCGGAAAACAGATGTGCTTTTCGTTCTTCCGGATGGCCCCAAGAAGGGTCAGCCGGCTGCCAAGTCTTCCTTGGCTAGGTGGATTAAGCAGCTGATTTTTCAGGCCTATGGTCTGAAGCGCGTTCCACCTCCCTTATCAGTTAAAGCCCATTCTACGAGGGCCATGAGTGCCTCTTGGGCGGCACACCATCAGATCTCTATGGCACAGGTTTGCAAAGCGGCAACCTGGTCTTCCGTACATACGTTTACTAAATTTTATAAGTTGGACGTCGCAAAGGCTACGGATGCAGCATTTGGGCAGGCGGTCCTACGGGCAGCAGTATAGAATCCTCTGGCCCGGTTCACGCCCCCTTTTTTTCTGTTGGTGGAGCTATTTTACCTCCTGATAATGTTTTTGTTTGGCTATTTTTGGCCTTACGGTCTCCCTCCCTTCATGGAGCATTGCTTTGGGACATCCCATATGTAATGACTATGCGCTC